>OX465481.1:4041515-5388687 GCA_950022335.1 Eurois occulta | reverse complement strand
GATCCTCGTACTTACCGACCAATAGCCCTTCTACCAGTTATATAAATATTCGAAAAAACAATATCCACTAGAATTAACAACTTTTTAAAAATTCAATCTCTTGAACATAAATCAGTTTGGTTTTAGGCAAGAAAGATCGACCACACTCGCGGTATATAATTACATAGAAGAAATAGATAACTACATCAATGACAAGCAATATGCCATAGGTTTGTTCCTAGACATGACTAAAGCAGCATGATAAGGTTTCCCATGACATTGTATTACAAAAATTATATACATAAACGACCTACCCAACAATTGACTCGAAGTGCGTTCGATTCGCAGACGACGTATCGCTAGTGTTCAGAAGCACTGAAAACACCGAAACTTTGACCAATATAGAAAATACTTATAAAATAGTTAAATCATGGCTAAAGAAGCAATATCTACAAATTAATACTAAAAAAAGTAATCTACTGCAATAGAACATACCAACGAACGCCGCTAAACATAAATAACCATACTAATAAAATTTAAGTATCCCTTAAAGGGACGATCTAACGCTCCTTGGTTTAACATTGAACAATAATCTAACATCGAAAAAACATATCGAAAATCTGAAGACTAAATTATCTTTTGTATACTTACGCATTATGCAAATTAAAAAGCAACACAAACTATGAGACCGCGCTGTCAGCATACTATGCATAAGCATAAGCATGGTTTAACTATGGCATAATATTGTGGGGCGAAAGTACTAACTTTAATGACATATTCATCATGCAAAAGAAATGTATACGCATCCTTATGAACATTAAGCCATGGGAAGTTGTAAACACAATTTCATAAAAAATAAAATAATAATGTTACCCTCCCTTTAAATATTACAAATAGCTACGTTCGTCCAAAAACACAGGAATTACTTTCGAATAAACATAAAAGCAAACCAAAACTATAACCGAAGAAATAAAAATAAGTAGATTACACCGACACCAAAATTAAAAATAATGAAAAATAGCCTCAACTATACAATTGCAACAATTTATAATAAATTACCAAATTACATAAAAGATGATGAAAATACAAATTCATTTTAAAGTAAACTAAGATTAGTTTTAATAGGGTAATGTTTTTACACAGTAGACCAATTCATGATGGATAAAACTTAACAGGTGTACTCTATTTATAACTCTTTTTTTTCGTTTTCTGTACGATCCGGTCTGATCAAGGACATAAATATTGTTTATTTCAGTGACATTTTTATTTTTATTTTGTATTGTGAAATGGCAACATAATTCAATTTAACCACTTGCGATATTGACATGACATAATTGTAATTATGTTAATCTAATGTTTATAACTTCATAAGCTCAGCAGTAAACTAACATTGTGCTTTGCAGTGCCCTGACAGGGTTCATGTAGATACAAAAACCGACAGTAATATTGTAAAATGTGTGAAGTGCATGAGAGCAAATAAATAAATAAATTGTTACGACAATTTCATCAATCACTTTGTTGTTAGTTCCAGTGGCTCCATCTATAGATATAAGTTCGCTACTTTTCTATGTAGGTACTGAGTGGTTGTACAGATGTCGCTGGAATACTACTATTATTCATTTCAAGTTATTAATTAACAAAAATAAGCTTGTCGCAGTTTCAGAGAGACATCAACTTCTCGGAAATGGTACTATGCTCCATCTAATATATGTATATTTGAAATTATACATAATATTGTGCGCGAAAGGGCTGGTTATAAACCATATTGGCTGGCAATCTCTTGAATATTTTCGTTCAAAAAATCTTTTATATTTTCTTTCTGAAGCATTAACACGGTATTCTGAAATAAAAGTGAGCAAGTAAGTAATTTTTCGAATCATTCATAAAAATTGTCAAGAAAAAAAATGAGCAATCGTGTGTTTTGTGACAA
Organism: Eurois occulta; assembly: GCA_950022335.1. NCBI lineage: Eukaryota > Metazoa > Arthropoda > Insecta > Lepidoptera > Noctuidae > Eurois > Eurois occulta. The sequence goes on along the minus strand of OX465481.1, from coordinate 5,386,778 downwards.
CAAGAGGTCTTCCAAAATATATTTTTTTTACCAATGAACCATGAATTGTTGCACGAATATCAGAACGTCTCGTTGATTTTGATACAACTCTTTCTTCGGATACCCGGAAGGCGCTTTGTCGCGTTGATCACATTCGTCACTGTCAATGAGGTAAGTTATCAAGCATCATAACTTACCACCAAATTACCGGCTACATCTGGGTTGTCAATAGACAATAAAACATTTGCCAACCGAGAATGGTCTGTGCCATTGACATGCAGTTGTATTTCAGACTGAAACAATAAAATATTTTCAATAAAATGAAGGCAATGAACTACTTTCGCTTATGTCCTGCAGTTACGGGTTCTATGATACTTTCGAATTATTAGCGAAGCACTTTAGAGCCTATAATTATAGTCATTGATAAATCTATCACTGATAACGGTAATGGAAAAGTAAAAAAATATTGGATTGAGCACATTGGAACAAAATCTTGTCGTAGTACCGTTTGGTGAAGTTCAGTTTTTAAGTCTCGATCTATGGTGAGTCGCTGTACAGTTTTGTCGCCGCTTATCGAGCTCACTAGTGCACTCCTTGTCAAGGTCCTCCAATCAAAAGTTCATCAAAAAAACGTGTTTCTACTCATTAAAAGTAAAAAAGGAAGTATTTTATAACTACAACTCGCGGAAATGAGCGAAAAGGTTTATTCACAAACAGTGTAAAATTAATCATAGTTCTAACATGTGCAACAGCATTGCCTATATTTTTACTCAATTTTCAGTAAAGTCAGGGAAATTGATAAATCAAGGGAAATTAACGTTCACTAATATAATTATTTTTCATTTCCTCGACTTTACACAAATAGTTATTTACACAAAAGGTGTTAATTTTACAACAACAAAAAAACCACACATTTGTCTTTTACCTTAACTTTGTTCACTGTGGCTTCTGAGCCAATATCCGCGAGTCGGATGCCATTTTCGAACGTTGGAGTTAATGACGCTGTGATGGAGACGTCAAAAATTGTAATTCTGCAAAAAAAAATAGTTTTTAGGAATTCAGCGTAAAAACTTGTATCGGTAGCTCAAACACTCGATCGTCGCGTTCATATTAATATGTTACTAATTTGATTTGAATAAACGGATGGCGTCCTTTGCCGGAGCGAAGACGCATTGGGTTCACTGAACAAAATCAATCAATCAAGTACTTTATTTCGAACAAGAGTCCATATGGGTTAGTAGTGTGTTACTTACTACTTAAGAACTACGTTAGTACGACTTTTAGAAAAACAGTTATTATTACAATCAATTTAAAACAAAACTAATTTAACAGTCCAATTTAACAATTAAAATTAATTCAATATAATTTTATGTAATACAATTTAAATAATTTAATGTAAAGGTGTGTGTTTAATGCATTAATAACGCAAAATGAACGCAATTCGACGGTCGGTGTGTTAAATTGCGCGCTGCAAACAAATAATTAGCTATAAAAGTACCTTCCCGTGATACGTATAATATAACCAAGGTCATCGCATCTCACCGCTGCTTCTCCTAAAAACAAAATATATTCAAACATAAATATTATACACAAGTAACATTACACTTGTCGAGGTCGGCTCGAGGATGGGTAATCATCACTTTCGTACCGATACTCTCCACCATTCAAAGCAGCTACTTCAACCAAGAAATATCATTTTACCAAGTAACTGGGTTGAGGGGTAAGATGGGCCGTTCCATGTAAAATACTGGTATGCAGCTGCATCGGGTTAGACTGGAACCTGACCCCACCAAAGTAGAGGTAAAGCTTGGCAGATGATGAGTTAAGACACAGTCCGGACGTTCTTCTTGTAAATCGTGTTCGAGATTAAAAAATTAATGATAGATACATACCAATTTCAATTGTGATTTTCGAAGATTTCACACTAAGAGGTTGACTGTCATAATACAAATCCTGGCATTGAATAGTAGAGTTTTTTACAAACATGTGGCATTTTGGAGCGTTGTCGCTTCTGCAAATGAAAGAAAGCACGCTAATAAAGAAAGCACGCTAATAAATCTGCACAAACAGCCTATAATGCTCCCACAGCTGGGACACAGGTCACTTCTTGATGATGAAGACAGTACTGTAATCCATCACTCGGGCCCTGTCGAATCAGTCAGTTAGAATATTAATAATCATGTTCTATTTACCACCTCGTTGAAACGTTTACCTCGTCATTCCAATATTTAAAATAATTTGTTTTAGTGTATTTTTTGTGTATTTTTATGTGTTTTCATGTAGGTATGTATTTATGTTTTATGTATAAAATTGTAATGTGTGTGTGTTTTATGGACTTATGGTCTGAAATAAATTTATTATTATTATATTATTATTAGCTCTTTATTATATTATTATCCCTTTATTCATTTTTTTACACATTAATTACATTTTTAAATATTTAACTATAAAACAATATAAAAAAAAACATTTAAAAATATAAAAAATAGTAGCCCACCGGTATCGCGAACAGGGTCCAAGCTACCGGCAGTCAGGGCTCCAGAGAGAGGAACCTCCTAACAATACGAGCCGTGTCCAGGAGTACCGCTTTCTGAATCAAGCCCTTGATCCAGCTGCCTAACGAGAGCCTCCTGAGATGTTGGTCGAGGCTCTTGGCAATTAAGCCATGGGCTGACACGACTATCGGCACAATGATCGCTGAGTCCACATCCCACATGTCGACAACCTCGCGAGCCAAGTCAAGATACTTGATTTGCTTATCTTTCTCGGCTTTCACGAGGTTCTCGTCATGCGGGACGGTTATGTCAACAATCATTGCGCGCCGCTCTGATCGATCCACCATCACTATATCAGGCTTATTGGCTACAATAGTCCTGTCAGTGATGATGGATTGATCCCAGTACAGTGTGATATTGCCATTTTCGAGAACTGGGTCGGGCACATACCTATAGTACGGAACTTCCGATTCCACAAGGTTGTATTATTATTATTGTTACAGATGACACTATCATAGACAAGAGAAAGCCTTTGGTTTCAATTTTCGTGGAAAAAACTGTTATTCTGGAACACCGTCGCCCGAATCAATGGTACCAGGTCGCGATTCACTGGATGCGGGAAGTGTTACTTTTTTTTCGGACCGGTCTTTGCGGCGGCAATAGCAATAATGTTCAGGTATCACTTAGCATTAGTGTAAACAGGGCAAAATGCACAAAACAATGCTGTAAGCGTAATGGGAATCTAGTCAACTATTTGACATCAGTTTCATTTCTGTGATGTATGTGGGTCAAAGTTATTTTTATAGGGACAAGCCCGCCACACTATTACCAAACCACTGCAACTCCTGAAAGTCAAAATGAACAGTGGCGATCACCAAAAAAGCGCGGAGACAATGAAGTTTGACGAAGTCCCAGAGAAATAATTTAACTGTCGTGGATCCCGCAACGAAATGAATCAGAAACAAAGAGGGGAGGAGTAGGAAAAACATAGTTTCCACTGCCCTCCATATCAGTAGGCAACAGAACAAAACAAGGCCAATAGGCACAAAGGGACGATTACAACTGGGATAAGCCCAGTTGCCTACCATTTCCTAAGGTGTACAAGCTGTTTCTACATAGTTCCTACAAAGTCCGTATAGTAAATAACTTACCTTCCAAAAGTTATTACGGACTCAATAAAATATAGAATTAGTGGTGTCGTGCTCTTATGTATAGTAAGTTCGACTGTACACCAATAAGCATTTACTTACCCGGGTAATTTATTTAAATTGAATTCCGTTTCATATTTGTCCACGGTATGGACGCCATTTCCATCCTCTTGTAGTGACCTCAAGTAATCTACCACCATCACATTAATAGAGAATAACTGCCCCATTTTTCAATCCTGAAATATAATTAATTATAGTGTTAATTAAGTCCATAGCTCTAACCACTGGTATTAGGTATGTATGTCATCAAGAACCATTTATTTGCATTTTTATGCATCTTTTATATTTCATGTGTGGTGTGAGCCCCTTAATCCTACAATTCTCGATGATACGAGCCTAATCAGCCTATAACGTTGCCACAGCTAGGACAGACACCGGGGGGTCAAAAATGGCCGCCTTAACAGAATCATAATATGAATCACGATAAAATTCTTAAAATGGTTGTGGCGCAGTTAATATTTTGAATATGTTTATAGTATAAATCTTACATTAAAAACATTTTTTTTTGAACTTGTGAAAAAGTTGGAATTTTAACCCCAATATCTCAGTAACTATGCGGTTCCCAGGTATGGTCTAGAACAAAAAAATGATCGCAATGACGGGGAGAACCATTCCCTATCAGTTTCGTTAAGGGTCTTGTTACACCCTTTATTATATTCACACTCAAACCCAAAAACATAATATCAGTTAATTATTTAAAAAAACAATTACGTAAATAAGACAAGTAGTTCTCGAGGTAAGTGCACAAACGGGCATACAAATACATACAGAGAGACGTTACCATTTATGATTTGTAATTAATATTTTAATATGTTATGAATGGTTATGATTGATGTAGACATTACTTATTACGTGTAGGACAATGGAAGTCAAAGATAAACACTCATAGTTTATTATCAAACCAACAAACATAGTTGCACCTAACACTGAAGTATTGTAGTAACCTAAACTACTAACAATGTTGATTCTAATAATATTACTTCCTCTTAGTTTCTCACAAAACAAAGTTATTTTTAAGATAAAAAGAACAGCAACACTCATCATAATCTGCGTAGCCTTTTCTTAACTATATTGAGGTCGGCTTCCAGTCTAATCGAATCAAGCTGAATACCAGTATTGTACGTATTGCAATTCGCAGCAGAACACTATAGCACTGTTCTCAAATATACTGGAAATTATATTTCAATTAAACGTTTTTTACAAAATAATTAATAATCTTTCATCATCAGAGATAGGAATCGCTAGTTGCTTCCCTATGAAAGGAACGATTATTCATAATCTAAGGCGCGAATTATACAGAAGAAACGTGGCGAGGACGCGGATAGTCAAAGAAACCTAAAATTAACTTTATAGTTATGTCACATAGCATCGTTTTTGTCGATAAGATATTTGCGTCCGCGCTTCCAGGCAACGCGGACGCGACGTCGCCGCCACCGGTGACTCGCCCGACAAAAACGACGTTATGCGACATAACTATTAAGTTCATTTTAGGGTTTCTTTTCAACGTCCTCGCCACATCTCTTCTGTATAATTCGCGCCTAACGATTGTTTAAATTTCGAAATAAATCGAATTCCGAATTTCGACTGTTTAAATTATAGGGAGGTATTATGCACATGCTACTTCCTTCTTTGAACTATAAGCAAATTAAATCTACCTATTCCAATTTCTGTTCATCATACAACTCAATGTTTAAGTATTAATATTATACATAGATTAATTTCATGCACTTACCTTTATATATCACTAAGTTCTCACAAATTCACAAACTCTCCTTCCGTTGACAAAACAATACTGATTACAAAACACGTAAATTAAAACTACTACACATACACGTACGGCACACTACATAAACATTTCAATGTATTCCCCGTCATTGATGACTAGTGTTACCAGTTTATAAAAATATTTTTCGAATACAGTGGAGTTACGTTTCGTTTTACTTAAGCAATATTGAATGAAGCAATTTTGGTGAGTTTCGTTTAAGGTAGGTGGTAAGAAATAAAACTGATTTTATTGTAGTAGTCTTGTTGAATTAAAATTTTAAACAGTGTTGAGTAATAAAATGTACCAATCTAAGTCAAAATGTTTTAGTATAAAATATTTTAAACAATTATTTACTCTTTATTCATGGGTTAAAAGACTTCCTTAAAATAGCCCTTTCTAGTGGAATCCACGTAATATGATCTCAAACTTATAGGTCACTTCTTTAATTAAAAAAAAAAATATGAGCAGCGAACCGTTCTACTAATAAATCTAGGAGCATTTTTTTTTAACTTGGCAACTCTATTATACGGTACATGTGAAGCGGAACAGTGACCTCGATCAGGTAATCTCAGGAATGCAATACCATCCGTTTGTGGACCAGAACCAGTTTTCTTACAATTGCGATGCCAATGCGCTATTTTCAAAAGCTAGAAATCGTGTTTACCGACGAAACGTCACATCAAAATCATTATGTAGTTTTAAAATATATTAGTCATTTGATTAGATAAGATATTAGTCATTAGATAAGATAAGATATTTCCTTTATTTACTTTCCATACATGTAAGATTACGGTTTTGTGGGACATAGTTCTTAAGTCAAGATTTTAATAATGATAATAAATAAAAGTAAAAAAAAACAAAACTGTTGATTAGAGTGAAATTATAAAAAAAGCTTGTAAAGACAGTCTCTTTGGTCTAGTAGCACTTCTGCGGAGAATGAGGTTCTTGAAATCGATTCCCAGGTCGAACAGTCTTTTTGGGTTTTTCGAAATGTTGAAGGTTTTCGGTAAGTAGCTGTCTAGAATGTAGATTTGTGGTTAGGATAGGCTCGCAGCCTTATTTAACAAAACGGGCAAAATGTGGATGTCTTATAGTATGCAGCAGCTTTATAAAAAGTACTACGGCAAAATAATACGAAATTTAGTACAGCGCCATCTATGACACAAATGAAGAACTAACACCGAAATTCTGAATCGCGCTTTTAAAGTTATGCGTGACAATTATTGTAAATCCGGCAATGAGTGTCGGGTAGTAGGTACCAGACACGACTCACATCTGGTCGGAGGATTCTCCCTTTTGTATAGGGGATGAACAAATTTACTTCCTGTTCTTCATATCACTAAACAACGTGGCCCCGACTACCACAACATAACAACACTACATCAACAGGTACATCGCGTCCAACAATCATATTGGCGTTATGTTCTGTTACCGGCCAAGTCTTAGTAGAACTGGCACACGAAGGATTCTGTTCCACCGACAACAAACTGTTTTTTTAATACCCTGCTTTAATTTTTTTTTTTCATTTTATCGGCACTCTGTGGAAACTTCGAGCGTCCACCTATCACGGTTTTAAAGATATAACTCTTTGACAGACGGAAGGACGGACATAGAGCGGACGAACAGGGTGTGAAGTTTTTCATCCCCCATAGAAAAGGGAGAATCCTCTGACCAGACTGTTGTTGTGTTTGGTGGGCTTCTGCACGACGGTTGTTGAGTTTTTCTATATAGTCTTGAGTCACGGATAATTTTAATAGCGCGATTTAGTTCTTCATTTGTGTCATAGATGGCGCTGTAGTACCTTTTGTACTATGTTGCTGTTGTACATTTTGTAGTGCCGCTATAGAACCATAAAAAGGGATAGACTGGGTAGACTAAAATACTAAAACAACAAGTTTTCCTTTAATTAAGTTATTTTGTTTATATTTATAAATATCCAAGTCGTAGAATCCACAAAAAAAATACTTAATGTCTAAATATAATCATAGGTCGATATTTTCGTTGATGGCATCCAAAAGAATAATCTCGATAAGTTCATTGACCTCATCCTGAAACAAAATTGATAGATTTTATTGATTTATTTCACAAAGAACCTTATCAACCAAAATGAGCAGGGAACGGTTATCTAGAGAAAACCCTTATTTTTAAATAGTAAGCATAAGCATAAAGATGAATATCCCTACTAATATTACAAAGAGCTACAGTTTTCTCAACGGTAGGTTATGTAAAGCCAAAACAGAGGCCCATAGGCAGCATAAAAACTCTGACACCAGGTTAGGAACCAACCACACGAAAAAGATGAAGAAGAAGTATGGAGTTTCGATAAAATACAAGGCCAGCTTATACTGGTTACATTACCACAACTGAGCTTAATTCTACCGTGATATACCAAGCCGCTGAACGTGAACTGATAAAAAAATAACTTACGCTGAATTCTTCCAGAGTTGCTGGGACCGTAATGGCGATGAAATCGTTGATCTCCTGGGAATAGTTGTCACCCTGGATGGCTAACCTGATGTTGGACTGTAAATGAAAAGGATCACAAATTAGACAAGAGTATCTTGAATACCAATAATGTGTGACTTTGAAAGAAAGTCTGTGGTTCACTTATACCGGATTATTTAGTTTCTAACAATGCAAATATTTTGTACATTTATAAAAGCAGAAAATAATTAAAAGGCGTTGAAAAATCCGTCCATTCGTCCGCATCGCTGTCAACGGGAATAGTACCCAGAAAGATGGCAGCATTGCCACGTTGAATGGCAATGCTGATTCTTTAGCCAAAAAATACGCCAGCCTTCTGATCACGACAAGAATCGACCAACCACTTTGCAATGTCCCGAATGAACACCATTAAAAAAATTGAGACACATTATGTAAAGACAAAGAATTATTATTTTACTTATAACAGAAATACCAATAGATTACTTACACAATAAAGGTAAGTTAACTTTTCCAAAAAGTGACTTTATTTTGTCGGCCGTTTTGGGAGTTTTTATGTTCAAGTTGGCAACATCGCATAAAACTGTCAAAAATATTGCATTATTTGCATTCTTCAATTTACAAACAACAACATAGTTTAATACAGCGTAAAGGCGCAAACCCACCGCGGTGAAAAGGACACGGGGCCCGGGGCGCATTTCAGTTGCGTGGATTCATTTGTTTGACAACGTGGGTGTACGTTTCCACTGCAGTACACAAAACACACCCACAACTATGCACAATTGTAGCGTGCGTGGCCCACCGCTACGTAATTTATATAACCTTCTTTTATTTATGTTTTACTTCAATTATTTTGCTTTACTTTTTTATTTCGTATATTTAAAATTGTCTCTTTTATTTTTATAATTTTAGTTTATTGGCTATAAACACAAATTTTTGCAATTAAATAAATGAAATATAGTCGTGGGTTAATATTTTTTTTCGTGTAAAGCGTGTACCGCATGCACAGCGTGCATGGCGTTGACAGCGTTGAGCTATGTGAGCGCCTTATTCGAGCAAACCACGCATGTACAATGACGTCATTTGATGCATAGCGGGTCCGTGGTTTGCAATGGACACAATCACATACATTTTTTTGAAAAGCGAAGCTTTAACACGTGCGTAGCTTATCCGTGCGCCGCGGTGGCTTTGCGCCTTCATTCTTCAAAATAGCTAAATATCTTACAGTTATTTGCGCCGTTATCAACGTTCAGAATCCATAACCTTGAAAAACTTACGATAATGCGTCCAAGATTGAAGTCAACAGTGACACCGGAGATAGAAATGCCAGAGATGACGCCGACGTTGACGCGAACCTGTCCTACGATGATCGTGTCACGGACATCCACTCTGGAAGGTTAAGGAAATTCGTCATCAATTGAACGTTGGTCGAGCGGTCGCAAGCGCGACTGCTGAGCATGAGGTCCTGGGTGCAATTCCCGGGTCGGGCAGTGTTATAGGGTTTTTCCATCAGGGATTTTTTAGTTGTTGCAACCACGGAGATTTGTGCCCGTTTGATAGGCAGCAAGAGGATCGCTTCCCATTACATGGGACTTAAACATAAATGGCGAAATGTGGGTGTACAATCGAGGTGTACCTAACACCTCTACCTAACCCTTCGGAGACTGCAGGCTGTTATGAATTAAATATTAGTAAAAAACAAGTTAACAATGTATAAGAAATGCTGTTATTTAACAGAGTAGAATATTAGAGCTGTCATTTATTAATTTACCGATTAACATCTCATAAAACAGGGATTAAAATGATATATTTTGCTCTACCCTGTCAATAAAATGTTCAAGTAGGAACTTGAAAATTTTTCATGAACAACTTGCATATTTTATTATCATTCAACTCAATTTCCTTCACAAATGATATTCTAATAGTGTTGTCTCGCTCACTCTTCTTAGTGTGTTTACAGATCAAGTAACATTTAACAAAAACTTTTTTAACACTTCCCAAATTATAATTATAACGTTTTAATTTTTTCTATTGAAACATGTTAGACAAGCATGTTTTGAAACATGTTATGTCTACATAATAGTGTGGCCACTTACTCGTGTGACCAAAGTACGATGAGGGCAGATCTAATAGTTTTGCAAGTACTGGGGGCGTAAAATGGCCGTTTTAGTAGAATCATAATAGGATAATAATATGAATTACGTTTAAATTCTTAAAATGGTCATAGACTACTATTATGAATTGTCACCTTGTGACCATTTCACGAATTTAAACGTGATTCATATTATTATGATTCTGGTAAAGCGGCCATTTTAGACCCCCTGAACTGAGACTCCTCAACACGTCTGCTTCTCAATACCTGGAGTTCGGGGAAAACAAAGTGTATCCCATATGAAAGATATTATTATTTATTTATGTACACACAAATACACACACACACACAGATGTACACAGATATATGTAGTTTTATGATGATACTAGTTTTGTTCATTTCTCATTGTGTTTATTCTAATTCTGTCTACTAAAAATATTTTGCTTACTTTTATTCTTACATCTACCATATTGTTTACTTCCTAATATTATTACTATTTTTATTTTATTTTTAATTCTAATTTTGACAAACTTTTTGTAATTTTACTTGATTTTTATGTTCAACCAATAACTTGTATGTGTGAACTCTTAGTATATAAGTTGGTTATAAATAAATAAATTAATTAATTAACAAAAAGATTTTTTATTAAACATTAAGTTCAATAAGTTTAAGCCATTGTCATAATTTTAAGAGATGAGAAAAGTTTTCGAAAACGTATAAACTTCGTACAATAACATGATGTATAATGGAAAATTGTATGAAAGTTATCCGTGTGACGTCTTGTAAATCATACCAAACTTAACAATAAATTCCCATGTAATCTAATCTTCCGGATTTGTCAATGTAATTAGTACACTCAAGATTATAGACTAACAAATATTATGAAAGATAAACTAATCATTAAAAAAGATATTATGGCCGGATCACAAACAGCTAAAGTTAAGGCCCCTCAAAATATGCAATTTCTCATGATGACCGCTCTAGTTCCGGTATCAAGCAATCAAACAGAAAAAATACAGCAATACGCCTCACAAATAAAAAAAACCGGCCAAGTGCGAGTCGGACTCGCGCACGAAGGGTTCCGTACCATTATCTATAGAAACGGCAAAAAAATCATATCTGTTGTATGGGAGCCCCCTTAATATTTTTTTTTAATTTTTAGTATTTTTTGTTATAGCGGCAATAGTAATACATCATTTGTGAAAATTTCAGCTTTCTAGCTATGACGGTTTATGAGATACAGCCTGGAGACAGACAGACAGACAGACAGACAGCGAAGTCTTAGTAAAAGGGTCCCGTTTTACCCTTTGGGTACGGAACCCTAAAAAGTTGTCCATCACGGGACGCCCGGCAGATGTGAAACATGTAATATATTCATTTTAGAATTTTTATTCATTATTTTTTATTTTTTTATTAATATTATAAATCCGAAAGTTTGTGAGCATGGATGAATGGATGTTTGTTACTCTTTCACGCGAAAACTACTGAACGGATTTGGATGAAATTTGGCACATTTAAAATACTTTTTATCCCGGTAGTATGTTCAAGTGGGAAGACAGTACTTCACGCGAGCGAAACTGCGAGCATAAGCTAGTATGGAATAAAATAATGAAAAAAGTGTAATACGCTTGCTCTGACGAGGGGAGGCGGGGGAGTCGAGAGCGACAGCGTAGAGAGGCATCACGGCATGACAGCGTTATGCCGTTTCTCGTCACGGCATACAAGTCAGTTTTACTGGCAAGGCGTTCCTATAGATGTTTCACATCAAAAAACATATCTTCACTATCCTGCCCTTATCCCAATTTAATCAGGGTCCACGTAGTCTTCTTCTTCCCTACATTCCCTGCATTTTGATATAAGGATACTTTAAGAAAGTATATTTAGAATATTGAAAACGGCTCTAAACTATACATTTATTTAATTTTGTTTGCTAATACACCCACATGATAGATAACAACCTTGACGATCGTAGTTCCTGTTATCAATACAAATAATAATCAGTACTTTTACCTCGAAATCAGAGTAATCTGGTCCGATACTTTAATCTCTTGTTAATCCCATTTTTTATTGAAACAACATCAATCAAGTTTCGCAATAATGTGATAATATGGCCAGAGGTTTTCTGTGGCAAACTACTGTTTAATATCGGTACCCGTCTAATTGTAAAAATCTTGCATTCATAATGCAAAAATCTGCCATAATAAGTTGACTGAAAGATATCGAGCGTCTTCTCTGTTAAGATCCGTCAAAATTGCACACCACCAGACTTTGACACTTAATGCACTGAAGTATAATGGCTGTTAAAAACCCATAACGAAGCCGAAAGGCATAATTATGTTCTCCCCGTCATTGCGATCTTTTGTTTTGTTTTGGACCAAACCTGGGAACCTTCTAGTTATACGGAGATATTGGACGTTAAATTTCCAACTTTTTTTACAAGTTTGTTTTATACGCAAGTTTTTAATGTTATAACTTTATTATAAACACCTCCATGACCCCTGTACTATTCAATGCATCCATCCGCACAATGTTTTGAGTGCGTTACATTGAGTCCTACCGTAAAAGCGTGATTTTCACCCCAAAACAATAAGTGGTTTCCCATCAATAAATTTTTGCGTCGAGATTACTTAGTTTGATATACAGAATGCTTAGTTGAAGGCTTCGTGGGTGCGTTTACACCTTGTATACTTCAGTACCACATACCATGTATGATCCGTTGTCCCCAGTCGGTCCAGTCCTTATTGACTTGATCATACTTGCTCTGGTCTGTCTACAGCTAACTGTATCATATTTACCCAACTGCTGTAAGTATATCTGCTGCTTGTATTATATTATTATTTGAATTATGTATTTAAAACCCATTGTTGCGTGCGGTGAGTAGTTCGGTACTCATCTTGTTTTAAGTAGGCACCCAACGCCAAATAAGTAGTGCATGATTTGCTTACCTGTAAGAGGTTGATACACTTGTCTGTGACTATTTTGGATGTATTTCGTAGCTTTACAGTGTATTCAATTGTTGGTGAGCCAAATAACAAAAATAAAATAAAATAAATTTCTGTTCCTTTACCTGCCATCTGCTTCAGCAGTCAATGTGTTTCCGAAGACGGTAACATCTCCATAAGCAACACCTGAAATGTTAAAATAACAACATTAATTTGTCTGTTCTCGTTGGAAAAAATTGGGCTACTAAATGGTGTGATAGCCCACGTTGCGATGTATTTTTTTCCGCTACTGAAATTTCGACGCTCAGTCTAGCACCGAGATTTCAAAAACCAACAATGCGCAGCTAAAGATGCGCTGTGTTGGATTTTCAACGTTAAGCTCAACGCCGAGAGCTGTAAAACCAGTGCAACTCTTCGCATGTGAGCTTACGGTTTGCCACAATATACTTACGGGCAGAGAAATGGATGTGAGGCAGTGTAAGCACGAAGTCAAGACGATTCCACAGGAGACTGTAGTTCATGTGTTCGACCACGATGTCACTCAGTCCAGTGCTGAGAATATCCTCCAGAAAAGCAGCTGCGTTTAAGATCCTGGGAATGATGGAAATAGTATTAACATTAGCTGTTGCCTCACGATTTACGTTACACCGATGGAAAGAAGGAAATAAAGAGAATGAAAGAAAAAAAATGTATTAATAACAAAAAAGAAGAAACGAAAATTGTACGAAGCCAAAATAGGCCTGTATCTCAGTTTATGGAACATTCATAGTGGAACTTCTTAACGCCCTTGTATTAGAGTACGAGCTTGTTTCCCTTTATTTGTGGGGTACTTTGCCGGATTTTCGCGCGCTTTTGAATAACTTGGACAGAGGCAGTATATCTCTCTTGCTCTTTCTCCTAGACTCTGTAAAAGTTTTCAGCCAGATAGATGCAGTTTTTATAAGCAAATTTATGACATAACTGATGACAGTGACAGATGGGCCTTACAGGGTTGATCAACAGCGATCAAACATTTAATGTCTATTTAAATTAATATATTTTTTAATATATATTTATATTATTTTATATGTCCTTGTAGTTTATAGTAGCATAAATAAAATTATTTTCAGTATACACCTACCACTGCTTGTCTCTGCATCACCCAAAGGTTGACTGGTAGAAAATGCCTATGGCATTAAGTCCGCCTCTGTACTCTGTGCTTGAAGTGTTAAATAAATAAATAAATACATTTAAATATGGGCCGTAGCGGCCCACTCAACATCGCAGCTTACATTCAGGTTTTCGACCACGACTTTGATCTATACATTTATTTGATCTTACCGTGAGAATTCGCTTCACGAATTTGTTTTACAAACATTCGTTGAGCTAGCTTTAGCTACGAACATTCATTTTTTAAACAAGCAGTGGCGTTTATATGAATCCAAATTCTCAAAGCGAATGCTCGCGTTGGTAGATTTTCTAAAGAAAAAAATTTTGACAATAGAAATATTTACATCAAAAAGTCACTTACACAGGTACAGGAAGTTCGTAGACATAATGTTCCTTCTCGATGTGGAAGGGATCTAATCCATCGTCTCTCATGGCTTGGCTGATCTCCTCGATACCTGCTATGACCCGAGCCTCAATCGCGCCGCTGATAAATCTGGAGTCCCTGCTCGGTACTGCTTCTAAACATTCGATTAAATGCTTGTTATTTGTCATCGTCTGGAGTTTTACCCATAAAAGTTTATTTGAAAGTTATTTTTCACAATAATCTCCTTGGATTATTCTGAAAAAATGTTTTTTTTTTTAGACCATGTTACCTGCCGAGTTTCCTTCCGAGGCACGGAGGAAACTCGGTATGTAATATGGTCTGTGGATGGGTGACCGTATAACATACCGAGTTTCCTCCGTGCCTCGGAAAGCACTTTAAGCCGTTGGTCCCGGCTGTCATTTGTAGATCTTTGACAGTCGTTACAGGTAGTCAGTGGCCCGAAAGTCTGCCAACCAGTCTAACCAAGGATATCGTATTACCCAGTGGACCAACTGGGTTGTCGAGGTCAGATAGGCAGTCGCTCCATGTAAAATATTGGTATCTGCATCCGGTTAGACTGGGAGCCGACCCCAAGGTAGTTGGGAAAAGGCTAGGCAGATGATGATGAATTTTTTCAACCTTACACAAAGTACGACTGACCTTGTTGGATCGCCGGCCCCGGGACAACCGAAGCACAAATACCCGCGAAAAGAAGAGTGAAAGGAAGTATGGTCCTCATTTTGGTTTATTTTGCTGTAAAGGAACAATGGATTAGTGATGATATGTGTTTACCTACAGCTAGAAAAAATATTTGATTTTAAAAATCAAACGTTGTCAGGTCTTTTGTCCAATTATGCTGAGAATTTGCTGGTTTTGAACGTCAACACTAAAATTAATAGTCCAAAAAACATCCACCCTGCAGCACGTCTTAGTGTTTTTTGGGGAATCTCGCCAGCATCCGTTCAGTTTGGACAAGCTGTGTTTTCAGTCTTATCTTTTGTAAGTATCGAATAATATTTCCACCACAAAAACTTGAGAACCAATAGTTTGAAGCAACAATATACAATTATCAGAATCTTTATATTTAAGGACTAGCAGTTGCCCGCGACAATCGTTCGAGTGATATTATTATTAAAAATGATATTACTTCCCTTTTTGAAACAATTTTGTTACCAATTTTTAGGGTTTTATTTTTTTACGGAACCCTAATGTTTATACTAAAATAAAAGTGGCCTAAGTTAGACCTAATAACACCAGCTGTCTGCCAGTAACAGTCCCGTCAAAATCGGTCCTAAGATTAGCCGGAATAAACCGACAGACAGACAAAAATGAAAAAAAAACTTATTTTTTTTATAAGTACCGTACCTATATTCTATATACTTTCAAATTCATTCAATAAAAAGCTGTTATTTTGAAAGTACAAACAGACACTTCATTCTTTTAATTATTTGTATAGATTCCCATCTAAAGCAGCTGTCCCGCTGCTTTTCTTTCGCGATTACGATGTTTTGCCATGGAAAAAGTTGTGCAGTTTCATGGTCTTTACCATAAATCCTAAGATATTACCGCACGTTCGGATAAATTCTGTTTATATTGGTTACATTGTTGCTTCATCTGTATGTCACGGGCACACACGAGAAATATAGAAGATATGCGAAACTCACAATCCAATTATAGCAGAAAAAAAAATTCACACACTGAAACTAGCTTACCTTTAAAAGGATCAAGTAATACTGTCAAAAAAATCATCCAATATTTATAACTATGATTTATTTTACACATGAATAAGTAAAAAATACTTAAGATAAAGACTAGATTGTCAAGTAAGTAGTTAATCCTTAGTAATCAGTTTAAATTGCATGCGTGCTGATTGGAAGGGATTAATTAATTAATCTCTGAAAAAATTCTTAAAAATTCCCAATAAAAAAACCTCGTGGACGATTAAAATTTTGTTAAATATTTAATATTATAAGATCTTATCTATACCTAATATTATAAAGCTGAAGAGTTTGTTTGGTTGAACGCGCTAATCTCAGGAAGTACTGGTTCGAATTGAAAAAAATATTTAGTGATTATTTATCGAGAAAGGCTAAGGCTACATCACGCTACGACCAATAGGAGCAATCAATGAAAAATTTTGCAAAACCGGGGAAAATTCCTTACGTAGAAAAAGTTGCGTGGGTCAGCTAGTTAAGGATATTTAAATTTAGAATATGGAAGACAGATAAGCAGTCGGTCCACGTAAATACTCCAACGTAGTTTTTTTTTATTTTTTTAGTTGGAAAATGGCTAGACAGAAGATGATGATGATTAAGATTTTTCGTGTCGTTCTTTCTAGCGGTGACATTACTTTATAACTTATTACATGACTGAAGTTCATCAGTCTAATGTCTTAAATATGTTCGAAAAATGTACGAAATTGTACGCTAATTTAAAAAAAAAATGTCCTATAAAGACTTCGCAGAAAACAATAATCAACGTTTCACCGCCAGAAAGTATTCTTTCTGGCGGGCGGTATATATTTCACTAAGTACAAGAAAATTGTACGGAAAGTGTATGTTCAATTCCTATACAGTCTTGAGTATATCTATGGTCGTAAGTATATTAATCGGAAACATTTTTATGTTATACCCAAAACTGTAGACTGAATTTCGTATAAAGTCATCGCTAGAAAGTACGACACGATTTTTCGGAATCAGGAAAGTTACGTTAAAAATAACAATGACTAAACAAATATGTACAAACAAATACAATATTTTATTCGACGAAACATGAAATCCATAATACTTATGAATATGAATTTAAAAAATCTAATTCTGTTGTGCCTTCAAATACTCATTCATGTTATCCATGAACATAATTCCCAAAACCTCGTTTATTTCGGACTGAAAGAGAAAAAAAACGGTTTTAATTATAACTCATCATTCTCTTGCCCTTATCCCAATTCATTTGGGGTCGGCGCAGCATGTCTTCTTCTTCCATACTTCTCTATTACTCGTCATCTAATCAGAAACCTCTTTTTGCGCCATATCATTCTTCACACAGTTCCATCCATCTTTTCTTTGGTCTTCCTCTAGTCTAATACCAATCCACAATCATACTCAAAACTTTCCTCACGACATTTTCCACATTTCTCTGCATCATATGCCCATACTACAATAACCGATTACCACACAACTTCTCAGTCACCGGCGCCAATTTCAGACTTCCTCTAATGTACTCATTTCCTATTTTATCCATTCGCGTTACACCACACATCCCCCTTAGCATTCTCATCTCAGCCACATGCAAATACCTTTCATTCATTCCTTTTGTGGCCCAACATTCTGATCCATACAAGACAGCAGGTCTAAACATTGTTTTATAAATCTTCCCCTTAAGTTTAAGGGGAATGCGGGAGTCGCAGATTGTTTCCGTGACCTGTCGCCATTTTGTATCCTGTATTTTGGTTTTAATTATAACTATTGTGCCGAAATAATTTGTCGACTTACCACCAACGAATAACAAATCCCTATCTAACTTAAAAGACTACTAACTTAAGAGAACGTCAAAACAGACGTTATCAAAAAAGCCGCAACTGTTATTGTTACAAATAAAATCATTCAGTCCGCATCACGCCTGTTCCTCTTAAGTGGCAGAGGTGATCTAACGTACCCAAAATTTTGCCAGTTAGATCCTACATAATAGAGGGCAAGCCTATTGCCGTCAACCGGTCACATCCAGCTTTTCCTGGCTGCTACTGATAAATTCCTGATCAAAAAACCCAATAACGGTTTGTGAACTTTGGAATCGAATCCCAGGACCTCATGGTCTGCAGTCGCGGTCGACCACTAGACCAACGAGGCAAACATTCGGTTAGGGCTCCCACACATAACTGCGAATTCGCAACGCATCGCAAATATCTGCGAGCTACTACGAACCAGTTCCTGTGATGCGACGTCGTATCGCATCGCATCGCGGTTTTGTGTGGGCGCCCTAAGTCAACATAACATAATAATAAAGGGTGTAACAAGACCCTTAACGCAGCCGAAAGGCACTTGTTCTCCCCGTTATTGCGATATTTTTTTTGTTCTAGACCTGGGAACCTTCTAATTACGGAGATATTGGGGGTCAAAGTTCCAACTTTTTTTACAAGTTTTTTTTTTTAAACATACATGTTTTGATTGATACAACTTTGCAAATAAAATGGCTAGTAAAATATTACCTTACAGTGGACCAATACAAAGTTCCTCCTGATCTTTCACAAATAAACAAATAACTTAATCATGTATTTTTAAAACAATATATTGTAATTTAAACAAGCGAGACACCTCACTCGCACATAATCTTTCATATTAAGATTAAACGATGTGGGTTTAACCAAAATTAATGTTGTTTTTTTTTTAAATAAAAAGTTTTTAGTTTAATTTAATTTTTTTAAATTGTGAGATTTTTACTTTAAACACCTCCACGACCCCGTACTATTCAATTCATTCATCAGCACAGTGTTTTGAGTGCGTTACATTGAGTCCAAACGTAAAACGTGATTTTTCACCCCCAAAATAAAGTCATTTCCTTGCAATCATTTTTGCGTAAAGTTAGTTAGACAAAACACAAATGATGATGAAAATAATGACGAAATGTTGATGATAAATGATGTGATGTACATAATGCTTGGTTGGCGGCTTCATGAAGGGTCCGTTTACACCCTCTTTTACGCTAGTTTTCCCCGCTAGGTTATGCAGAAGTGTACTTATAGTACCTACACCCACATTTTGCCAGTTATGTTTAAGTCCCGTGTAGGACCTATTGATATCTACCGGGTAAAACTATAGGCTCCGGGCTACTATTTAGAAATTCCTATGCCTGGTGACCTAATGAAACATCACCTTTTTTTAATAGGATCAAAAAAGCGATAACACCCCTCCAAGCATGGAAAATATCACTATGGATTCACCCCATGACTTGCTTCTACTAGCATCACCTCTCATCATCTTGCGGCCCTTCTCGCATAATATTTGGGGTGACGCATGACGAGTTCTACCATTCTCATACCAGTCAAGCATTTAGATGAACATGTTACAACTTACGCTGTACTCATTGAAGGTCTCCGGCACAGTGGAATTAAGGAATTTATTCATTGTCTCCGAGCAATCCTTATCCTGGATGACCAGTTTCACGTCAGACTGTAAAGGATAAATAAAAGAATGCTATATGTTAATTTTATATGATACAACGATGATTTTATCTACTATGGAGCATGTATTTTGCATTGCTTATATCCAGTTGCGAGAGCAGCGGTAGCCCTGTGGTGTCGGCCCCGACTTACGAACAGTAAGTCGTGGGTACGAACCCAGGCAGGCGCATTACTTTGTGTAACTTATTTCATCACCTCTGCTCTCAAAAACGGTGAAGGAAAACATCGTGAGGAAACCGGCATGTCCTAGAACCAGAAATTCGAAGTCATGTGACATGTACCAACCCGCACTGGGCCCGCGTCGTGGATTATAGCCCATTCCCTCGCATAGAAAGGAGGCCGTGTGTCCCAACAGAGCGAAGTTTGATCAACAGTTGCAGGTAATCTAGTTCTATAATGATGTTGAACTTGATTTTATTGAAGTCAAATTGTTTTCTAATATAATATTTATAATATTGTAATATTATCGATAGTAATTAATATTTGCTTAACAAACTTGCAATCCAGTATAAGTACCTTCTCACTGGATGCTTGTTTTGTCCAATATATTATGTTGCCGTGCCCTAACCGGGTTTTATGTCGGAACTTACTTACATATAAAAGTAACAACTAAATGTGCACATGCAATAAAGAGTTTGAGTTTCTCATCAAGCCACACCCACAGCCTTACTCGGCGTGATTATAGCCCGTTTCGTCTTACAGCGACGAGGTCTTCATCTCAGGAATAATAATCACCCATGCTGAGATTTCCTTCCAGTGTAACCATATTTAGCTGAAAATAAATTCTAGACTGCCAGTGCAGTGACGCAAGCGCTGCAACATCCAGCGAAATTAGTACACCCAGTAGGTACACCTCTGCCTAACCCTTCGGGGATTACAGGCGGCATGTAATGTTATGTAAATTAAAGATAGCCTTTTTTTTTCGGATGGGAAATCATCAAATGACTCCTCCCGCTCTGGGCGGAGCGGAAGGGAGTGTCTGACTTTTACTGACTAAAAACCACCCATGTTCCTTCTTTTGTCCTTTATGTTCCAGGGCCGCGATATCTCTTTCGAACAGTCCCGCAGCCCTGGCAGGCATCGGCCCTTGCGGGCCCCTCTTGTTTGCTGACATCTCTTAGAGGCGCGCGTGAAATTAAAGATTGCCTGGATTTCTGACCAATGCAATACCGGGAATGACAATTGTTTTACACACAGAACGTTAACGATAAAATTAAATCTTACTTCGATTCCTCCCATAGTGAAATTGATTTGTGTGCTCCTGACAGTGATTCCCTTGGAGAGGCTAACATTAAAGTGGATCTGACCTACGAAGTGCATGCGTTGGAACTCGACCCTGAATATAAGAAGATTTCCAATTAGAATGTGTTGATTGATTGCAATAAATTGTTTTTCACATTGACAGTATTGTAAAAGCTAGGATCTTACTTTCCAGAGGTATTGATTTTAAATGTTTTGCCGAAAACCGTTGTCTCCGTGGAAGCAACACCTGCAATAGAACCGATAGATGGATAAACAATTAGTAAGTAAAAACCTTTTGGCAATTTTACACGATTCCAACAAATTCATCCACTTTTTTAAAAGGCGCAGAAATGATAAGTGAAGCGAACATTGAACGACACACTTTTATGTTCAAGATTTTTTTTAATGAAAATGTGTAAATGCATCATTATCAAGCAACTAGAAGAATATCAGAAGTCAACCGTAAATATCGGTTACATTACAACATGTTTCTGCGTTGTCTACCGTTCATTAAAATGCATGAATGCAAACGTCAACTTTAAACAATATAGAAGACAACTCATTTTTGCTTACCAACACTGCCGTCAATAAGAGGGAATTCAATGTCAAAGTTCAAACGAGATGAGATAATGCTGTAACTGGCGTTGTGTAACACAATATTGCTCAAGCCATAGCTCAACAGCTCTTCAATGAAATAGGCGTGGTTGAAGATCCTGGTGGGAAAAAGTGCTACAAATTAATGACACAATTTATGGGAAAATAATTTCAAAATTTCTTATCAAGAGGGCCTGGACAAAGTCACAAATTCTCATTCAGTCAGACATTCTTTCGGCAATATCAATGTTACAATGGAAAAAAATGTTTTTGGATGTTTACGGAAACCAAAAGATGTCGATTCTGTTATGTAGGCAATTGCAAGAAATAAAATGGCCAGGCGCTCTGGCCTAAAGCCTAATAGTATGCTAGAGTTTCTTGTATGCATAACGCTATATAAGAATAGTTTATGACGTATATAATATAAATATTTTTTTTTTATCACATATCTTACAGCTATCTGGCAGGTTTTAGAAAAATCTGTGGCCAGGCAACAACCGAGATCTCTAAAAACTTATATTTAACTACTACTCACACAGGCACAGGCAATGTGTAATTTCATATTTTATTCTGGATATACAGGGGATCCAAACCAGCTTCCTTGATAGACTGGCTCACATCCTCAATGGTGTTTTTAAAATAGCTGCTCACGGAACGTTCATTATCGAAGTCAACTATAAAGACAAAAGCTATTATATATATGGAATTCCCTGCCTTCGTCAGTGTTCCCAAGTTCATATGACCCCAATCTATTTAAGTCGCGAGTTAATAGGCTTCTTCTGGGTAAGCTCGTTCCATCGTCGACCTCATCTCTGTCCTCAGGACTAGATTGAGGTCAAGAGTAGGCCCATTTAGTATAAAAAAGCATTGTATCTCATATAAGCCTTGATTGTGAGTTGTAGCCTTATCTTTCTTATTGCCTGATGGGCCTATTCTTGATCTCAATTTCGCCTGATGGAAAGCAACGGATTAGGTCTGCGACAGAATGAATGCAGAAGAGGCTAATAGGTTATTTATAGGCTGATAGGTATACGCTGAATAGTGATGGCCTAGTCACCACCACCGCGAATGCTGGCCTTTCGCCATTTTCGCGCACATTTTGCATTCTTGCATTTCTGATTCTTGAAACTACATATGTACCAATAATGTATGTATTCATCAATATTTTAGTCACATCCAATTTACTACTTGAACTTAATTAAGATAAAAACATTATTATATTCATAAACTTACTTTCATTCGCATCAAATTGGCGAAGAGCATTAACGCCTATGATGAAAAGGGCGATAGTAATGACGAATTTCATTTTGATTTTATTGATACAACTGCAATAAAAATCAAAATGTTCTAATCAGACATGAACCTTCAAATAAACATGAATAGCTGCACTATTTCAATTTTCATAGATAGAAACCAAAGATAAACTCCAAGTCAGAGAAAGAATAACGAAAACTAACTCAGAAATCCAAAATTTGCAATATCTGACCTAACAAACTCCAAGGTTACAATAAAGTGCAGACCAAATACGTCTAGTTTATATATCGATCTGAAATAATTAATGGCTAATTAATGTTGACACATGATGGTAGCAACCATTGACATACATTAGGTACCTAATTGAGGTTTTTTGTCAAATCAATGTGTTTGTTGGTAGAAAATCGTAGAGCAATAAACCCATTAAAGATGATTTTGATATTATCTTACAGTCTAAGGTAGTCCAAAACCAAAGGGACCTTTTTATAAACTTGCAAGAATGACCAGTGAATCATGGCCCATTGATTGCTGTTGGTCAGCAATTTATTAAATTATTACTTATTAGATACAGTGCAATAGTCACCAAGATGCCTAAATGCAAGATGTTGTGGCTTTACTAGGCAAATAGGAATATTGGAGGCATAAGACGAACGACGAAGACGAATGAAACTAAGAAATTGACAGGTTTGTGTTGTTATTTTCTGATATTTTTTTTTGTTCTTTATCACTGTTCTTCACTTAAGAGTATTAGTTATTTTATCGTGAAAAAGGTACTTTTTTGTGTCTTCAAAATGTTATGAAACTGTACATCCATAAAACTTTTGACAAACAATACTAAAAAACGTTTTGCAATATAAAATTTGTTTATTCACTTAAAAACATAAATTAATCCATAATATCACTGTGAGTAATCCCTTTTCTTAATAATAACGGTTAAAACCTTCACAAATTGTCGGAGATGAGACCGTATAGAACAATCTCCAGCAGCTGGTTGATTTCTCTCTGTAATGAGGAAAAAATACAAATTACTTACAAAAAATAAAGAAATAATTGAAAGGCAAAGGTACAGGTATTAATTCCTCCAGATTATAATTACTATTAGTGTTTATAGCCAATTAGGCCAATTTCAAAGATCTGTGATATCTATCTATTTTTAAAAAAAGTACTTACATAATGTTCCTTGATGGTTCTAGGGACGAAATTTCCGAAGAAATCATTGAAATCATCGGAAACATCCTCGCCCATGACAACTACTTTGGCATCAGACTGAAACAAAAGGTGATACAATTAATCTATAGTAAAATCTGAATCTATAATAATACTATGAGGGAGCATTGTTTAATTGGTACCCACATCTCAGTCCGATTCGATTACAAAAAACCCTAATAGTGATAGAAAGCGACACTTATACGTCAGGCAGTGTTATTGGGATTTTCCATCAGGAATTTCTCAGTACCAGCCACGTAGTTGTTTTCATTTGTACCCGGTTTGATGGCAATAGGCTCGCGCCCTGTTACATGGGGCTTCCAAAAGCTGGCGAAATGTGGGTGTACTATTGCCTCTGCCTAGCTCTTCGCGGATTACAGGCGTTATAAACTAAAGCTGGAGGCAAGACTCGTAGTGAAAATAATGCCCTTGCAACAGTAGCAAAGCGATTTCCAAACTAAAGAATGCTAAAGATTTTTTTTGTTCTTGAACGTTTATAAGGCACAGATATAATAAACAGACTATAGATAATTTATAGAATCAGGCGTTACTTTGCGGAAAAGTTATGCAAAATATGTAGTTTTAATTCCTTGAAAAAGATCCAGGCCTGAATGCAGGAGGCAGAACCGCCCTCCCCCACAAAAAAATACACATGCAAGCAAAGCAATAATAAATAGCATGCCATGCACCCAAACCTATACTCGACACGTTTTTCGTCTTTCCACGGGGTATCCTCAGGAGGTGTGTTGACTCGACGACTGCTCGAGCGTGAATCACTCCTGGATCTTTTTCGTGGAATGAAAACTACATATTATGCATACTATTTTTAGACCAAATAGAATTAATCTTACGTTTATATCTCCCAGTGTGAAATCAGCAGAGACCCAACGGAGAGAAACTCCGGAGATGAGACCAACGTTGACTTTGACCACGCCTCTCACGCGGACACTCACGACGTCAATTCTAGAAATATCAAATAATACATTAAGCATGTTATAACAGAATATCTTGCACACTAAGCATTTAAATCACATTTGGATCGCAGAACTGTCTAAATAATTGTATAAATATAAAATATTGCGAAACAGATACAGAAAAATTTGACAATAATTTTGATTATAGTTTACGAACTTATTTAATTTACTCGAAACAATTTTTGTAAGATAATTTATGCTTTAGATTGAAGGATGATTATATTGTTTTAATGTTACTTACTTTCCAGAGGCAGAAAAGTCGAGTTTGTTGCTGAAGATTTCACCATTGGCCCTAGCAGAGCCTGAAATAGTTATAGAATTATGGTAAATTTTCAAATCTCTATCTATCAATCACAAAATCTCAAACGCTACGTAAATAAGTTTGTTATTTAATAATGTATTGCCACGACAGATTAGTGATGAGAAGCTGCTGCTCAGCATGTGCAAATGGTAATTTTTGTGCTTTTCCATCACGGATTTTTCAGTAGTCCGGAGTCAGGAGTGTGTCCAGTTGATGGGTATTTGCGCGCCCTAATTCATGGACTTTAACATAATTAAACATATTGCATATTATCAAGATAACTTACCAGCAGAAAAGCTTATGAAAGGCAGCTCAAGATCATATCTGAGGCGGGATCTGATGACGCTGTAGCTAAGCCTATGAATCCAGATAGTGCTGAGACCAGTGCTTAGTATGTCTTCAATAATCGCTTCATAGTTAAAGAGACTGTAAATAAAATATTAAAATTAATTTCTCGGAAAAAAGACTAGATTTGGGTAAAGCTTATCATCAAATCGAAATTTATCTACTTTTTTAACAAAGAAGGACCCTCGTCATTGCATAATAGTATTAAATGGTGCTTTGATAATAGTTTTGAGCAATATTAGAAGAAACTAGCTAACTTAAACCTGATTTTTGTCAATGGTGATATTTCTAGTTAAGAACTTATAACGGTATATATGGATGATTTACTGGTTTCTTACACGGGTACTGGAAGCTCGTAGCTTGAGCTTTCCTTCTCAATGTGATATGGGTCTAGTCCAGCATCCCTGATAGAGTGGCTCAATTCATGAATGGCACTTTCTATTTGTCCGGTAACAAAGCGCTCGTCCGAAAAGAGACCTGAAAATATGAACTTATTATTTTGTTTTCTCATAATTTCTGTTATTGGCTAGCTAGTCTTTAATAAACTTTAAAAAAAATTTGGATTGTTATTCTTCAACTACGATGTTTGACGTCTGCTGTTTTAAAAAATAAAAATGTTTAACTTAAATCGATCTCGTTATAAATTAATTAATTTAAATTCTTTTCGAATTGAAAGTACTAGTATTTTAATAGTTATTTATTAAGCAAGTTGATTGTTTGGAAAATAGCTTATACCTACTTACTTGGGTCAAGTGATGATAGAGATGTGGCACTGATGCCTGCGATGAGGAAAGCGAAAACAAGGAAAACCTTCATTTTTATTTTAGTTTATTTTGTGCTAGAAAAAAACATTTGAATCAGTAATCACTGGAGCATCTTTAAAAAAATATTAATTGACCATCACATTGAAGTTTTCGCTGTGACTTAGGGGACTATTCGGCCTTTTGGGCTACAAAAACTTGTAATAATGTACATTACTACTTGTGTTTTCGTGTCATATTCTATCATACGAAAACATAATATGAAAAAAAAACAAGATGAAAACTACAATTTTCCTCAGTTATATATCTTACCTTGCAATACTTCAGAGGTAGAATGATACAAATTGATTACAAATGATCGTTTTTATACTATTCAGAAGCAATTTGAATCTAATCAATTATCAAACAATGAATAGTCTCATCTTATAGATGATATCTTGTACTTTTGTTTGCGGCGTATGTTTACAATATCGGTACAAAACGCGTGCCTTCAAAGCATTTAAAAAGATATTAAATTCGTGCTGGGCGGAAAATTTGCATTTAATACAGAATGTTAGATCATACTGCCTCGCGTTGGTCTAGTGGTCGCAAGCGCCATAGGGGACGAGCCTATTGCTATTAACTGGGCGCTAATCCAGACTCCGTGGCTGCTATTGACAAATTCCTAATAGAAAAACCCAATGACACTGCCCGACCTGGGAATCTAACCCATGACCTCATGCTCAGCAGTCGCGCTTGCGACCACTAGACCAACGCATCAAATCGCCAGTAACGCCATGGATGGACACTTTTCATTTTTAGCCACGGGGTTGCGGCTACACTTAAGTTTATCCAGCAAATTTGAAGTTTATCATCACACCCATTTGTAACTGTAACATTTACATAATCAGCCAATAACATTCCCACTGCTAGGACCTAGGCCTCGTTTCTGTGAGAAACTGTGGGGTGTTATCTACCACGTGAATCAAGTTCGGGTGGACGTCACGTCTTCGAATGTTTAGTACCAGTGCATGCCGATTTCCTGTTCGTGGATATCATATGCACCATCATCATAATTAGTAAGTTATCAGAAAAGCAATTAAAATTGATACAAATCTTAAAGACGGGATGCAGATAAGTATATTGAGAATACGTAGTATAAACTGAACGATAAATTAGTAAATTGTGCACAAAGTTCTGTTCTTTATCAGTTCAAATTGCATGATTGAAAAGGATTAATAAATTAATATCTAAATGATTTATTAAATTTTCCTTAAAAAATTACAATTTCTTTGAATCATCAAGTTTCTGATCTACAGTAATCTGTAGATCAGAAACTTGATGATTTTCAATAATATTGAAAGTATTTAGATTTAATTAAGGGCATTTAGGGAAAAGGGAATAATTTACCACGTGTGATTTAATAGTAATAATAGGAATATTATGCTCTGAGAATAATAGGTAAAACATTTTATTCGACAAAAAAATCTATTTAAAGTATTTAATTTTTTTTTTGTTACATTTTTAAGGTGTTTTTGTTTTTAACAATGCCGAATAAACACAATTCTCTTTCTTTTCTTTCTTTTGGGACTCCAATCTAATTCTGCTGTGCCTTCAAATACTCGTTCATGTAATCCATTAGCATAATTCCCAGGAGCTCATTGATTTCAGACTGAAAGATAAAAGAAAATTTATAAATCTTTGGGGGTATGAAGAACAGTGTGTAAAGCTCTTCATCGTCCATAGAAAAAGGAGGATCCTCCGACCAGACTGGTGTTATGTCTGGTGGGCTGCTGCTCGACACTTGTTGTCGGGTTCTTCTAGATAGTCTTAAGTCGCGAATAACCCTACTTGCGCGATGCAGGATTTAGATGTATTTGGATTTTTAGTTGATCCTCTGTGTCATAGATGGCGCTGTAGTACACTTTGTTGTATGTTGCTGTAGTAGTTTTTGTAGTGCCGCTACAAAACTAACAAATACTAAATCTTTATGAAAAAATTAGGCGGTTGGTATCAAAAGACTTTTGCTGCATTGTGCCAATAGGAACCAGCCAAAGGGCTAAGCTGCAATTGCTTTCAAAGCGTTGCGTATTTCCACATCGATTTTCAAAAGTATTGTCATGAACTCTACAGTATAAAGATTTGTTTCGTTGGATCGCCAGTGCGACATCTGAGCATGATGTCAAGAGGGTTCGATTCTCTGGTCAGGCAAACCGTTATTGCCTTTTTCCACCAAAAAATTTTCAGCAGCAGCCACAAAGGCTGGATTTGTGCCCGGTTGATGGCAGTAGGCTCACTCCCTATTACATAGAAATTAAACTGGCGAAACGTGGGTGTGCTATTAGGTACACCTCTGCCTAACCCTTCAATTATTACAGGGGTGATGTTTTGTATGAAGCCTACAGTGACTTTAGATAACAGAAATCACACCTCACGCCACACACACCCCCACACCTCTAAGAGTGGAGACTATATTATTATGGCTTCGCCGCAGACTAGCATCAGTACACGCTTGCCTTGCAAGTAGGTGACAATGTTAACTTACCCTGTACTCTTTGAAGGTCTCCGGCACAATTGAATTAAAGAACTTGTTCATTTTCTCCGAGTAATCCTTATTCTTAACGACCAGTTTCACGTCAGACTGTGAACAAGGAGCATAGAAATCTTAAAAATGCAAAAGTTTGTGAGGATGGATGGATGTTTGCTACTATTTCATTACTCTACAACGCAAAAACCTCTGATGGATGCATCTTTACAGTAATATAGCTTTTACATCACATTAATGGACTATAATTTATAAAGATCATCATCTGCCTAGCCTTTTCCCAACTATGTTGGGGTCGGCTTCCAGTGAGGATGCAGCTGAATACCAGTATTTTACATGGAGCGACTGCCTATCTGACCTCCACAACCCACCTAGCACTGGGTAACACGATACCCTTTGGTAAGACTGGTTGTCAAACTTACGAGCCACTGACTACCTGTAACGACTGTCAAAGATCTAAAAATGACAGCCGGGACCAACGGCTTAACATGCTTTCCGAGGCACGGAGGAAACTCAGTATGTAATGGGTGGTCACCCATCCACAGACCAACCTAGTGAAGCGCGGCTTAACCTGAAGATCGACTCGAGCGGCTGCTATTATGTAGCCACGAGCTCTTCTAAAGACGTTTATAAATATATAACGGAGTTCTAAGGTAACAAACATAAAAATAAATAAAATAAAAAATTCTGTGGGCGGAGCTGCAAAAGGGAACTAGTTAATTAATAATGTTACAGGATAAAATTATCATAGTCAATGCATGGATAAAACTGGCTTAGGGTTGGGTTTTGAACTCAGAAAGAACTAGCGTGATATTTATCTAGCTATGGGTAATCTAGTCTCATAAGAATGCTATTTTAGCCGATTATAGCCCAGAATAGTATAGTCTAGACTGCCTCGTCTTCGTGTAGTGGTCGCAAGCGTGATTGCTGAGCATGAGGTCCTGGGTTCGATTCCCGGGTCGGGCAAAGTGTTATTGGGTTTTTCCATAAGAAATTTCTAAGTAGCAGCCACAGAGTCTGGAGTTGACGCCAATAAGCTCGCCCCTATTACATGAGACTTAAACATACATAACTGGCGAAATGTGGGTGTACTATTAGGTAAACCTCTGCCTAAACCCTTCGGGGATTACAGTCGTGATATTATATTATGTTACAGCCCAGTCACGCTCTAGTAGCAATGGAAATGTAAAAACTGATTATGCGAAACATTTTTCCCACAATGCTAAGCTTGCCATGCAGTCCAAGCAAAGTTTGCAGTAAAGGTAATTCAGTAACCAGGTACATTTATGTTAACAGAATTTAAGTTGACTTGAGCAGCAGGTCACAAAGTATTCTTTGCCAGTACCAAACTAGATGTTCACTTCAAAATAATTTTGGTTGTAACAAATCAAATATATTTTGACAAAACAAAAAAAATGTCAGACTATAAACTCACTTCGATTCCTCCCATAGTGAAATTGATCTTTGTGCTCTTGACAGAGATTCCCTTGGAGAGGCTAACGTTGAGATGGACCTGACCCACGAAGCGCATGCGTTGAATCTCGACCCTGTACAATATTTTGCTTTTTGTTATGGATGTCTACATTACTATATCTCGTTGGTCCATTGCTCGCAAGCAGTTGTTGCTGAGGATTAAATCTTGGATTCGACTACCAGGTTCCAGGTTACTGGGTTTTTCCATCCACAATTTCTTAGTAGCAAAACTTTACCCGGAGTATGGATGTGTGCGGTTGGTGGTAATAGGCTCACCCCCTAGTACATGGGTCTATAGGAAGGTAAATCCTTTCGGTGAAAAAAAGCTTTGACATTATGAGTGTTTTATATGTAATTTTTACTGTTACTTACTTTCCAGAAGAATTCACTTTGAATGTTTTACCAAATACAGTGGTCTCCGTTGACGCGGCTCCTGCAATGAAACCGTCAAGAATAGAGTTTAAAGGATAAATTAAATTAATAATAGAAGCCATAAGGCAATAATAATTATAAAGTTAAACTTCATTGATGCACTCAGATTGAAAGGCACAGAAATGATAAGAAATCCAAAATTCAACTGTTGTCTTTACAAATAAATAAAAGTGAAGTCCGAAACGGCTGGATCAATTTTAACGGGACTTTTACTGGCAGATAGAAAAAGGATTAAGGTTCCGTTCAAAAAAATTAACACGCTTGAAAATGTTAACAAAATCCTATTCAAATCGGGAAGTAATGTTTATACAGCGTGTAACGGAAGGGGGATTCAACCCTGAAGGAGGTGAAAGAACATAGGTCGAAATATGAAAAAAAAATTTGGCCCTCCCATACAAAACTGACTACCAGCTGATTGATTTACTATGGGAGGGCCAAATTTTTTTTCTTCAGGGTTGATACCCCCCTTCCGTTACACGCTGTATAATAATTTCACTCGGACGAAGACAGCAGCTAGTGGTAAATACGACTTTTACTTAGCATGATCAGCTATAACTTTCCCTTTGTGAGCCCTTCAAAGCAGTGTTTTGGTTCAATTCGGTTGCTTCCATGAAATTAAAAGCTATAATTCAATAGTGTAGTGTATTATGAAGTTCCATTATAACGCATGATAACAAATAGTTACTTAAAATTATCTGCCACACAACTCAATTTTCGCTTACCGACACTGCCGTTGATAAGAGGGAATTCAATGTCAAAGCTAAGACGGGACGAGATGATGCTGTAACTGGCACTGTGTAACACAATATTGCTCATGCCGTTGCTCAACAGCTCTTCAATGAAATAGGCGTGGTTGAAGATCCTGGAAAAGGTATTACATTCTTAAGAGGGTACAATATTCAAATAGACACTGTTCTGTACATTGCATGAAATGGTGGTTCCAGAATTTTTCCACACGAATTTTTCCGAAACGAATGTTGTCGAAATCTTGTTAAGCGATTTAGTTTGTATGGAAAATGTTGACAATGCAGCAGTAGTTGAGGTATTTTGTGCTCTATGGAGGTCATAAAATAGGTCCTAAATCCAATAAGTTTATCTTAAAGTCTAACAAATTCATTATTATCGACACGACGAAGAAGACAGAAACATTGATTTTTCTGCTCTAGTGCTTGTGATCTTTGCTGTTATAGCTGACGACGCGTCGTAGTAGAAAGTATCAGATCAAGGCTGCTTGTCTAGGCTCAAACATACTCTTCGAAATTGCCATTATTAGTATTTAAATTATAATGTATACTCACACTGGTACAGGCAGTGTGTAATTTCGTTCTTTATTCTGAATATACAGGGGATCCAAACCAGCTTCCTTGATAGACTGGCTCACATCCTCAATGGTGTTTCTAATGTAGCTGCTCACGGAACGCTCATTATTGAAGTCAACTGCAAAGTCATAAGTTTCACGGCATTTTAAAGGCATATAAGGCAGATCGCAGCAACACATCTAGTTTCTATGTAATTGCATAATGCATCGTCTACCTCCTTGTCTTTTTCCCAACTATGTTGGGGTAATCTTCCAGTCCAACCGGATGCAGCTGAATACTAGTATTTTACATGGAGCGACTGCCTATCTGACCTCCACAGCCCAGTTATTACTGGGTAATCTATATAAATAAAATGGTAAACTGGCTGACTGGGTGATACGAGTATATCAACACACAGCCCAAACCCCTGGTCTTGGAGATATGAAACTTGGAGGGTGTGTGGTTTGTGAAGAGTAAGTATCCATTAAGAAAGAATTTTTGGAAATTCCACCCCTAAAGGGGTAAAATTGGGGATGGAAGTTTATATGAAAGTCCGTCAGTTTTGAAGTTAGGATCTTCAAATTTTGCGTTTAGGCTGACGATTGAAAATGGATTTATACGTGTCTCAGCGTTTTTGATAATTCTACCCCAAAAGGGTTAAAAAAGGTGATGAAAGTATGTAACTATGTTTGTTACCGTAACCTGGATTAACCTATAGGTTACTTTTTAATCCCGGTAGTACGTTCCCATCGGATATTTTTCGACATCCACGCGGGCGAAGCCGCTGGCAAAAGCTAGTACGTTATATAATTCTACAGTGCATTGCCCATTATTGCTGCGTTGACCTTCCTGCTGAGGTTCGGAATTGCAATAATTATTTTAGAAACAAGACTGATGCTCCATTTTGGTCTAGTTTAGTTGCGGCTGCTGAGCATGGGATGTTGTTTTCGATCGCCAGATCAAACGAAGAAATCAAAAGCAAACCAGAAACTGGGTAACTGAAAATATGCTTGCTGTCACTAGATTTGCAACATACATACGTATATCTCTGTCTGCCTTTTCAAGAACAGGCGTGTGACGCCATCATGACAATGTCTACCGTTATATATTCAGAATCTTTTACACAATATAAGAAAAATAAATAGTAAGGTAAATCGATAAACTTACTTTCATTCGCATCAAATTGGCGAAGGGCATTAACGCCTATGATGAAAAATGCGGTAGCAATGACGAACTTCATTATGAATCTATTGAAAAAATCTGCAGAAAATAAAGATTAAAACCTTCAAATTGGAACCTTTTCTTGGAATCGGTTAGTAATCATGGCTATTATTTCTTTTACTCATCAATCGCAGAAAGAAGTTTAATTTCAAGTCCAAACAAAGAATGTCTTATTAAAATTAAAGAACCATCACCTAGCCGTCATCATTCTATGCATTCTGTTCATTAAAACTTCTAACATTGATTAAATATTTTTCAAAAAAAATATTTACTTGTAAAACATAGGTACAATATAATAAGATCTAATTCTAATGTCAGGATGTTCTTACTTTTAATACTTTGTGAGATTAATTGAACCAACTTTTTTTAATACGTTTTTTTAATACAAAACATTAAAAAATGTTTGACCTCCAATATCTTCGTAATTAGATTATACGTATGATTAAGTACAGGAAAATTATAACAATAACGGGAAGAATTAATGACTCTCTTCTTACGTCATAAAAAAAATGTAACAGATTTGCAATAACTTACCTAACAAAACTCTAACGTTGCAATGCACTGCAGACCAAATTCGTCTAGTTTATATATCGATTTGAATTAATTAGTGGCTAATTAATGTTTAATGTTGACACATGGTGGTAGCAACCATTGACCTACTTAAGTATCTAAATTGACGATTTCTGTCTAACAAATGAATATGTTTAACAACCTAATAATGTTTCCACTGATGGGATGCATGCTTCCTCTCCAGAGAGGTAACTGTGGTCTTACACGCTTGCCCAGTGTGGGAAGGTAGATGTCACATGTCTTTGATTTTTTTGGTTCTAGAGCACCCCGGTTTCCTCACGTAGTTTTGCTTCAACGTTTGATAGCAGGGGTTTTGACAAAAAGTTTAAAGTCAAAGTAAAGAAGAGAGAGAGTACGGGTGATAAAATGAAAAAACTTTTTACGATACAAAAATGGTTTATTCACATAAAAACTTAAATCCAGCCTTAATATCACTATGAGAATAGTTATCCATAAATAATATTAACGGTTTAAAAGTTTACAAATTAGCCTCGATTATTTCCAGCAGAATGATCTCCAGAAGCTCGTTGATTTCTTTCTGTAATAACAAGAGGAATACAGATTAACATAATATACTGTTACTGTTACTGTAATTCTTAAAGATTTTTCTGAAATTTCGTGATACACATTTTTGTTGTTGAAATCACTCTAGTGTACATGTTAGCCACCCTACTATGCATAATTTTTAACAAACTGTTTTTCTTAAAATTAGTTTTGTTATAGCTAATAAACTCCTCTATATAAATTTAAAAAATAACCTTTTTATATTAAATGGGCCTACTCTTGACCTCAATCTAGTCCTGAGGACAGAGATGAGGCCGCCGATAAAAAAACCTAAAAGAAAACCTATACTTACGTAATGATCTTTGATGGTTTTAGGAACGTAATCTCCGAAGAAATCATTGACATCATCGGAATAGTCTTCTCCCATGATACCTACTTTTGCGTTAGACTGAAACAAAAGGTGATACAATTAATCATCTGCATCTATACTATGCTGTGAAGAGTATAGTTTAAGTTAGTAATATAGTATTTTTGGTACATCTCTGGTTACAAACATTCGATACTGTTACACTAATGAAGAAAGTAACACTATTACCAATTTAGATAGGATATATTTTGTTGTGAAATTCAACTAAAGCAAGTTGACCCATATCTAAGCGACAGTTATGATAAAAATCAAGACACTTGTTTTAGAAGCAGTACCCAAGCTCTGCTCGGATTAAAATAGAGGAAATCAATTTTCCCAATTCTAGCTATATCGATTTTTCGCCCCCGTAAACAACTTTCATTGAAATCGTTAGAGCCGTTTTCGTGAACGCGATTACAAAGATTGCATTTAATTATAAAGGATAACAATAACGCAAAGTACTCTACACAATAAAAAAGAATCTTTTGAGTTCAACCTATGTACCGTTAAGGCAAAAATTGTTCCGTTCAAGTCTTATAAAACACAGGTGAAAAGGTTTTAATATGAATGTAGCTTACGTTAATATCTCCCAGCGTGAAGTCGATAGAGATACTGCGGATAGAAATTCCTGAGATAATACCAACGTTGACACGGACCACACCTTTCACACGGACACTCACGACGTCAATTCTAGAAAAAAGAAATAAGATTTTTTTACATTAAATCTAGTTCTGAGGACAGAGTTGAGGTCGACGATGGAACGAGCTAACCCAAAAAAAACCATTAACTCGCAACTTAAATAGATTGGGGTCAGATAAACTTGGGAACACCGACGTAGGCAGGGAATTCCACTCCGTGGCTTTGCGCATAATAAACAATGTAATGATTGTGAATGTGAATGTGTGTGAATGAATGAACAAGGAATGGATGATAACCTGCAGTACGTCTGGACTCCCGATGGAAGAAGGGAGATGGTGGAATGAGCTCGTGGAGCTCTGGGGTACACTCTCCGAAGTGCAGTCTGTAAAAAACCGACACACATGCAACTTTGCGCCGTTGGGCCAGGCTCTGACGGTTGTTACCCACCAGCTTATCGATAATTATTTTAAGCTTAAATTATATTATTTATTTATTTGATTCTATCTAAAGGGTGTAACAAGACCCTTAACGAAGCCGAAAAGCAATTGTTCTCCGCGTCATTGCGATGATTTTTTTGTTCTAGACCATACCTGGGAACCTTCTTGTTACGGAGATATTGGGGGTCAAAGTTCAAACATTTTCACAAGTTTTGTTTTTGAATACATGTTTTTAATGTAAGAACATTACACTAAACACCTTCACGGCAATCATTTTTGCGAAAAGTTACTTACTTTGATACATAATGATTGGTTGACGGCTTCGTGAAGGGTCCGTTTGCACCACTAAACACTTAAAATCACATTGGGATCACAAAACTAATAATTAAATATGAAAATAATTGAATAAGTATAAAATATTGCATAGCAAAGAATACTTGAAAGTTAATGTTTTTTTTTAAGATTGTAGATTTAACGTTACTTACTTTCCAGAGGCATTAAAATTGAGTTTGTGGCTGAAGACTTCACCATCCGCCTTAGCAGAGGCTGAAATAGTTAAAGAACAATAGTGAATTTTCTATTAAAAAAAAATATCCTTTGCTTAACCTAGTCTAAATTCAAAAGGAAAGTTATAATATCTTCATCAATTACAAAGATTTGAAGGCTCATAAATACTTTTGTTAATTAATATCCATAGCTACGTCAGTCTTGTGGTCGCAAGTGTGTCGCTACCGCTGAGCATGAGGTCCTCGGTTCGTCTACTATATCGGTCTGGGCAAAGTGATATTGGTTTTTTTTTCATTCTGGATTCTTCGCTAGCAGTCCTGAGTCAGGTTTTGTGCCCGGTTGATAGCAACTGGCTCGCAACAGGCGCTATGTTATGTTTTATGTTATGCATTTTATCAAAATAACTTACCAACAGAAAAGTGAATAAGAGGCAGCTCAATGTCAAAGTTGAGGCGGGATGTGATAACGCTGTAGTTGACTCTATGAGTCTTGATATTGCTGAGACCAGTGCTTAGTAGATACTCAACGATGGCTTCATAGTTAAAGATACTGGAAATAAAATTAATTCCTAAATAAATTTTTCGTCAACAGAAAAAAGACTGGATTCGGGTAACGGTTATCACCAAATGCAAATATTGTCTACTTTGTGAAGCAAATGAAGACCCATGTAATTGTAAGAAAGTATTAAATGGTGCTATGATGATAGTTCTGAGCTAAATGAGAAGAAACTAGCTACCTAAAACCTGTTTTTTATCATCGGTGATTAAAGTTGGGAAATTAAAACGGTATACATAGATGATTTACTAGTTTACTTACGCGGGTACTGGTAACGCGTAGCTAGAATTTTCCTTCTCGACGAAGAATGGGTCCAGTCCAGCGTCCTTGATGGCTTGGCTCGCATCTTCAATGGCACTTTCTATTTGTCCGCTGACCAGGCGCTCATCCGAAAAGAAAACTGAAATTATTCATTAGTATTTCTTTATTATTGTTTCTCGTCGTAAACCTTTCCCTCTCATCACTACTTTTTCTCATACTTTCGGAGTTATTGGTTCGTCCGTAATTAAGATTAATTACGTTACAGTATTGTTATTCTTCGATTTACGAAACAGTAACATAGATTTTTTTATTTACGAGATTTTTTGGGGAAATCAATTTATACTTGCTTGGGATATGTGGTATTGATGTGCCACTGATGCCTGCGATGAGGAACGCAAAAGCAAGAATGACTTTCATCTTGATTTTAGTTTATTTACTGCTAGAAAAAAAAAACATTAGTAATTAGTAACTCAGTATAATCATAAAATTAATGGTTACAATAACAGAATTTAAAAGAGAATTTTTAATAGAAAAAAAAGTCAAAGAAATTGACCAAAATAAAATTAACACCGTATATTTCTTCAGTTATGTGTCTTACCTTGTTCTACTTCGAAAGTATAATAATATACATAGTTTGAAAAATTATCGTTTTATACTTTTCGGAAGTAAAGTGATTCTAATCGTTGGCTTATCAAACTGTCTCATCTTATAGACATTATCTATCTTGTACTTAATTGTTTCTTTGAGGCGTATGTTTACTATGTCGGTACAAAACGCGCCTCCAAAGAATTGATAAGGGTACTACCAAACTCGTGCCGCAGGGTGGAAATACAAGCTCTTAGATTAAACGAGGAGGTGTTGATTTTTTGAGAAATCGAACAAGTTTTATTAAGGGGCCAAACCTGAAATATAAAAAATACATAATCGCTAAGATTCGGACGTTGTAGAGAACAGCTGTTTTTTACGAATAAGCTGTGGGAAGATACAGTTGTCACCATCACTCATCATCTTCCTGTCCTTAACCTAATTAAATTAAGGTCGGTGCTTCAAATCTTATCATCTAGTAAGTTATCAGAAAGCAATTATAATTGTTACAATCTTTATCATTTTGAAATACTCTTTGCAGAAATCTTTAATTAAAATACCTACTTTAACTGGAGAATAAACTAATTTCGGATAGACTCTCCAAAATTAATTTACATTCGGCATTCACCCTGATCAGATATTGCTGTTTTGGTCCAAATTTTATGTATTTTCTCCGTTGTTCTACTCTTTGGAAGAAACCACAACTTTTGGACAAAATTGACCAAATTATTCGCAACACATTAACATCCATTCTTAATGTGGCCCTGGACGACCGAGCGTGGCTGCAAGCCACCCTACCAATTCGTTTTGGTGGCCTCGGCGTCCGCAAAATTTCTAGTATAAGCTTACCGGCGTTCCTGTCCTCTGTCCACAGCACTGAAAAGCTAACCAGAAAAATTTTAGCTCTCTCCCTGGTTGACTCGGAAGTGCCGTGCTTGACCGACGCAGAGGGCGCCTGGAAAGTGACTTGCCCAGATACGGATCGGCCCGAGAACCCGTTTTCCCAGAGACAGTGGGATGAGCCGCTCTGCAGGTTGGTACGGAATAAACTTATTAATACGTCCACCAATACTGCTGAGCGTGCCCGCCTACTGGCTGTGGGTGAGTGGGAGTCGGGCCTCTGGCTTCAGGCACTACCGTCACCTAATATAGGCACTATGTTAGGTGACACAACATTCCGGCTCGCTACGTGTTTGCGATTGGGCGCTCCTTGTGGGGCTCCACATCGCTGTCAATGTGGTGAAGCAGTCGACTGCCTCGGACACCATGGCCTTTCATGCAGTAAGAGTGCAGTTTGGATTGCGCGGCACGCTAGCATTAATGATCTCATCCGTCGTGCTCTTGCCACCGCCGGGGTGCCAGCTGTCTTAGAACCCAATGGCTTGGCACGCGTCGATGGGAAGAGACCAGATGGTATGACCATAATGCCATGGAAGTTGGGTAGGCCTTTGGTGTGGGACGCAACTTGCGTCGACACCCTTGCGCCATCCCATCTTCCTAGCACAGTGGGCTGCGCTGGGGCGGCTGCTGCGGGTGCTGAAAACCTCAAACGGCGCAAATACAATAATTTAATTGGTAGTTATGTGTTTGAGCCGTTTGGGGTTGAAACACTAGGGCCATGGGGTCCGAGTGCCCACCTAGTTTTCCGGGAAATCGCCAAGCGGTTGGTCGACTCTTCACGTGACCAGAGGGCGGGCCTATTTTTTGGCCAAAGAATCAGCATTGCCATCCAACGTGGTAATGCTGCCAGCCTTCTGGGCACTTTTCCTGTTGACAGCGATGCGGACGAATTTTTGGATGCCCTGTAACCCTTTTATACTTGTACATATTTATTTCTATTATAGTATTGTAGTTTGTAAATAATTAATATTTTGATTAAAGAAGCTACGTATTTAATTTTGATTATTGTCTGGAATTAACTTTTACTAGTAACTATGCTAGACTTATTGTTATAATTATGAAGATAAACTTTAGAAGTAACCGAAAGGTATCCCCAGATTTTCTGAAGGACATATGGATCCTTTTTGTTTTTTCTTTTGTTAGCCTATGCTGTCCCACTGCTTCGCAAAGCCCTCCTCCATTCCTTTCCAACTCTCTCGGTGTTTTCCCTTCTTTGGTCAATCAATCAGGAACGAGTCTATAAGTTATATAATTTTTATTGTCAGTCATTTACTTCCAAACCTCTGCCTCGCCTGCCTCATTTAATTGATCTAGTGGTCGCAAGCGTGACTGCTCTGCATGAGGTCCTGGGTTCGATTCCCGGGTCGGGCAGAGTGATACTTCGTTTCTCCTTCAGGGATTTCTCAGTAGCAGCCACGGAGTCTGGATTTGTGTCTAGATGATGGCAATAGGCTCGCCCCTTATTACATGGGACTTAAAACATAATTGGTGAAATGTGGGTATACTATTATTTACACCTCTGCCTAACCCTTCGGGGATTAAGGGTGTGATGTTATGTTACGTCAAGCCTACAGTGACTTAAGATAACAACAATAATAGATCACACCACTAAGAGTGGAGTGAGTTCTGGCACACGCTGTATTATTTAGTTAAGACGCCTCCTGTATGTGATGAGGTTGGTTGTTTTGTCATTCACTGGTAGAGGTATTGATTTAAACATTTTTCTTCCCATTTTTTTTTTATTTTTCTCATATTTCTTTTTGTTTTTCTTTCAATATTATACAAATAGGACTATTGATCTTTAGGATCTCGTGCTAATGGTGCTAAGAAGAAACAATTTACTATCAATATAAATACCATATTCAATTTCCCATTCTGATAAAAAGACAAAAACGCCTTTCTTGGTGCCGACATCAGTGCTCTAATGATACTTGTAAAAATATCAGACATAAATACGTTTACAAATCGTTAAGAAAAAAAATCTCAATCCTGTATCTGATTTGGCATTGACCAAATTATATCGTTGTACTAAGATTTCTTGCAATATAAATGTATCACATGAGACCTCAAGCCGACCACCGATAACCCAAATCGTGGGCCACCTACTGAGCTAAATCACTTTAGTAACATACTTCCAAAATGATAACAAGTAGGACAAGTGGCTACTTGCTGTCTCATTAAACAATAATTCAAATACTATGCTAATCCAATAACACAGACTGGTTCATTAATACCCGAATGAATCTGAATGATGATATAAGTATATAAATTTTCGAAAACAAGAAGTTCTTTTTTAGATATTTATTTTGTACCCTATCACAATGTTTTCTTATTTAACCCAAAGGTTGACTGGTAGAGAACGCCTTGTGGCATTAAGTCCGCCTATGTACCACTATTGTACATGAAGTTAAATAAATAAATAATGAGACGTGCACTGTGCCAGACCCCAGGTTTTAATGAAAATACAGTTTCGTGACTCTCTGGTGTTTATACCATATCAACACGACGAATAGCGCGTGTGAGATAATGGGTGGTATACACATATATATGTATATGTATAGGTATTAATATCCACTGATTATCAAGCTTTGAGTGTCAGAATGGTTACTTGTTATTTACTGTCTAAAAGTATCTCTAAAAAGGTGTGTAGGCAAAAGGGTTTTAATCAAGAAAAGGCACAGAAAGACAAGACTATTCATTTATTTTGATTTAGGCTTGTCAGATATTTATAGGTAACGTTAATTACCTATCAAGCTACGTCCATTCGCAAACCTAGGTCTTCGTGGAGAAGAATGGACAAGAAACTCCACGGAAACATCTTTTAAAGTATTATGCCAGAACAATTATATGTTGTCCTGGACCCTTCTCAAATTATAGCAATTTATCAGCGAAGATAAACAATAAGCAATATAAACCATATTATAACACATAATTCTAGCACATAATATCAGTAATAGTCATAGTATATTATCAATTAACTTACATTAACATTGTAGAAACTTAGGGTAATGCAAATAGGTTTCAGCTTTACACATTTGGTATCTTCATTACTATGTCACTTTCAAACTTAATACTATACACATGGCACACACAATATATCTCACAGAGTATGTCTTAATCCTTAGAACAGTTGCAGTATAACAAAAGCCCCGAATTGGCGGCAACCTCTACTTTTATACACGTCAAATGTCAAATACTTAGTACATCCTTCCCGCCATAATAAACCAATGGCAAATGGTCACATATTATAGCTAAATAACTAATATTATAGATAAGAATTAACAAATCCTCTGTAAGGGAACTATTTTAAAACTTCATTAGATAATTTAGCAAACTAGGAAGTATTTATTTGTAATCTATATGTTTAATCGGATAAAATATGAACATCAACTGATTATTCAGAGAATTGATTGAAACAACTTGATATATTGAAATTGCAACATAAAATCTGGGACACATTATAAATAACACATAACACACATAAATATTACTAACTAATCTTAAAGTAAATAAACATTTAACTTGATTATTCAAATATAACAACTGTCTTTCGTTTGGATACTAAGCCTTTTAAGCCGCAATAAAAACTATTTCTATAAAATACATCGTAGTATAAAATACCTTTAGGAAAATGTATATTACGTTTATTTTAAATTAGAACCTTTTTGTTCTCCAATATTAATTTACGATGATTATAAATTTAGTAATATTTTTGAAATGCAACGTCGCCATACCTCAATGTTATTTTACGTTTGACAGCCGACGTTGCTGGATCATATTATTATTAATGTAGATATTCTCATAATATATACATAAGGGTATGCTAAACACATACATACACATACACAACACACACACAAACATGTAAATAAGGTTATGATTATTGTAGGGATGTTTTTATTCGTGTTCAACTAAAGAATGATGTGAATTATTGTATTAATAAACTGAAATTCTATGTATAATCTATCACGCGCATTAAAGTACTCTACTCTTCTCTAGAGTTTTATTATTTATTTATTAACACTTCAAGCACAAAGTACAGAGGCGGACTTAATGCCATAGGCATTTTCTACCAGTCAACCTTTGGAGTTTTTTTTTATTAATAACGAAGAACGAGCACGAGTTTCTGAAAAAAAGGGTAGTTACAATTCCTAAGTCAACCGCAGACCGCAAACCGCAGCGACATAGCTGTTAACAATACTACCGCCAGCGCAACCGCCAATGACAGACAATGACAGTGCCAAATACTTCTGTTTTTTCTCTTTTTAAAAAACTTTGCCCCACAGTAATATTTTTTCCTGTATCGTGGGTGTGTTTACAAACATTTAAACTCATATTCATAAACAGCCATACCCGGAACCACTACCTGTAGGTCATATAACTATTTGTTCCGTGCGGGGATCGAACCCGCGACCGCCGCGCAGCAGCCACTGTGCCAACCGTACCGTCAAACCATTGAAGTAATATTGTAAAATAGCTATGTAACAATTTTGATGTACCTACAATAAAGTATTCCATCTATAATTGTCACATTTAAAATGCTTTGTAGCGTCAGTTAAATTTCTATAAATAATTATGACTAGATTGAGGTCAAGCATAGGCACTTTTAATATAAAAAATTGCACCACTGTCTTCAATCTCACAGTTCGTAGTGAAGTGAATAAGGTTGTTGAAGATAGTAAATAAAAAATCATCTATATACAAGCATTTATTTTTATAATTAAACACAAACGTTGCAAACATTCAATAATGCAATCATAGCACTAATTTTATTTAACTTACTTGAATCGCTATTAGAATTGAAAAAAGGTAACTTTGAATGTAAAATAAGAACACGTAAAGTTTTTCGTAGGCCTCGAAGTCATACCTTCTACAGTTTTAGGCCATTCGCAATACATTGATTATTTTATTTTACATTTAACATTATAGCCAAGCGGAGTTTCAAGCGAAGTATCGGTGTGTGAAGAGCAACGGATTTTTTACATTTATTTTTATGAATTTTACAAAACACCAAGACAGGTAGAAACTTTAAGCCTGTGGACGGTGAGTAATCGGCTAGCTCGCCGTCCGTCTGTCTTATGACGACAGGCCGTGTCGACGGCGCGTTCGTGTTCCACGCGCGCATCAAAGAGATGTCAGCAAACAGGAGGGGCCCGCAAGGGCCGATGCCTACCAGGGCTGCGGGACTGTTTGAAAGAGATACCGCGGCCCTGGAACACAAAGGGCAAA
Organism: Eurois occulta; assembly: GCA_950022335.1. Classification (NCBI taxonomy): domain Eukaryota; kingdom Metazoa; phylum Arthropoda; class Insecta; order Lepidoptera; family Noctuidae; genus Eurois; species Eurois occulta. Next base: position 5,342,948 of record OX465481.1, on the reverse strand, counting down.
AGAAGGAACATGGATGGGTTTTAGTCAGTAAAAGTCTGACACTCCCTTCCGCTCCGCCCGGAGCGAGGAGGAGTCATTTGATGATTTCCCATCCCAAAAAAAAAAGGTAGAAAGTTTAAATAAACTTACGTAGGTAATGTAATAATGGATTTTAGATGGCAAAATGAAAAAGAAAAGTTTGAAAAATATTATGTGTTTTGATTCTAAGATATATTATTTATGAACTAAACTGTAACAGTAGATACTTTGACGAGAACACTAGCTTTTCATAAATCTTACAACCTAAGACATTATTGCAAAAAAACATCGGCTACTTGTGTTTTGTAAAATTCACTGCAAATATTAAGGACAATCTAAGATCAGTTAGGAAAACGATTAGAATATTACAATTTTTATCGTTAAAATAAGTATATATTTTATTGTCATAGCAATATTGTGTAGTGTCTTCAAATTTGTTTGGCATTTTGGGGTTATATTGTGAGAAAAACTCTTCATAGACATTTAAGAACCGTTCAATTCTTAATGCCTGTCCTGTTGTGTGTACATTACAGGAGCTGATGGACGCTATCGATACCCTAGGAAGAATAGCTAATTTTCTTCTTCCTGTTAAGCTACTGTATCTTTGGTTGATTTGAGCGAGTGCAATGCAACGCAAACTGCATCACAAATGTCACACATCTGTGTTGCAATACGTTGATCGAAAACACTGAAACGCCAGTTCAACAACTGCAATAAAATTCACATACAACCCCAAAATACCCATCGCAAAATTGAAAAGCATTAATTTTGAACAAAACATAATCAATATCATTCGTAACGAATGTTTGAAATATACATCTCTTAAGTCAAAAGCATATAATCTGTATAGCAAAATTCAAACCTATATACCCTTTTCAGATTTCACAATCTCATTTGGCACTACGCGTCTGTATTGAACAAGTAATATAAAAACAAATATACAGTGCATCGAGAAATAACGCGAACTACAACTACCAGTATCACCTATGTATCAATATATATAAAAGTGAATAAGAGGCACTCTATAGGTTTATATACGCAGATCTAAAATAAGCGTAATCCGTGAAACATCGAACGTGGAACTAGAACATGAATTGTTACTATACATTAACTAACGTAGCGAATAAAGACACCGTCCATCCATTAGAACGACCACGTAGCCTATTGAAATAATACAACAGAAGCTCAAAATACTACGTAAAAATTACATTTAGCATCTATATCTCATAGGTATCGTCCTTCACAACAGGTTAATATTTTTTCGATATATACGAAATAGGCACCCGTCTGATCTGCCCTTTAAAAAAAAAGAAACAAGGGCGACACGAGTCCCTACATAATACTAACACTCATTTATGTACATCAATGAAGTATCCGGTTGTTTAGTCGGCTGTCGCGAGAAAACTTACAGTATCGTACTAGTAATATTTGTTATCTTAAATCTCGAATTGTAAAGATTCATCTATCGTCCACCAATATTTGAAAGCTGAACCGCTGTCACTACGATCTCTAAACTAGATGTATCGACCCTAAACGTAATGTACTAAGTTTTGTAATCTCTAATACATTCAGTATACTACTTTCTGTACATCTTCCATTCCTTTGGATTTCGTCTCGTGTCTTTTACTTTGGCTTCCATTAGTTTATAATATTGTAACATTATTATGAAATTTAGTCTTATTCAATTTTGTATCTATAGTTTCATTGGTTTTGTCATAAATATTATAATTGTTGCTCTGATTCGTTTTAAATCATTCTGTTTGACGATCCGCTTTATTCCCACCGATTGATTTACATCGAACCATTATAACACGTACAACTTTCTAATATTGGTCCGCTACAGAGTTGTGAAATGATCTAGCTTATATTAAACTTACTATCTAAGGCTATAATGAACTTAAATTTTTCTATGCCTTGCGTGATATGTATTGCGTTAGAGGCGATTTAAAGCTAACATTTTTAATCATTTTTCTCATATCTACGCCTGCTTAGAACTCCGAAACACATCGCAGACTCAATTTAAATAACTTGCCCCTTAGCATTATGAAGACAAAGTTGACGACGAGGTCACACCACATGGCAGAAGTTCTTTAGCCTACAGAAGATATGTAGATAGGTACTTATACTATGACGAAATTACGACTACCAGTAATCTATAATTTGTTATTAACAAGTGATATGTAGTTGGAGAAATCACTCCTTTTAAAGTATAACATTTAAATTTAAACAATACGTTACATCGCTTACATTTAACTATTGAACTTAACAGATATCTAGACGAATATTAATGGACTCAGCAATTCAACACTCGAGGTGGCTTACAACTAAAATACTCTACATTATAAAAATAAGTTGATAAGAAAATATTCCAGAGATTCTTTGGCGGCAACACATAATATTATACACGAATTAATTGCTTCTTCACTAATAAGATTCTGATAACTGATGATAACCATAAGTCGATTGAATGGCTTCAATTCACTTGGAGCGTCATTCAATGACTGAAGTCTAAATCTGCTGACAAATCACATAATATAAGCAATAGTAATAAGCTGACCGAAATATCAATTAACAATCATTATAATCGAAATAAGATTCGCTATAACTTTCCAACTTTAGTTATTATCATTCCATAGTTTTTTACATTCAAATGTTCTGCAATTGTAGCATTCAATTTTTCCGGACCAGTACGATCAAATGTAACACCAATCCTTTCAAACATTGAGAATCTTCTTAGCAAAGAAGTTATAGTCGAAGCAAATAAATTGAAGAGGCTCGGAGACCACACAACAAACTCATATGATGTACTTGAAGAAGAAGGTGTGGGCAGCCAGGCCCGTGGCGATGACAACACCCACTCCCAACATTTCGTACGGGACCTCCACGGGTGCAGCGCTGTTTGTGCAATTCTTTGGGGGTTCTGGCTTAGCTGAAATAACGAAGTCACAATTATTAATAGAAAAACATCTTCCAACTTTCTAGTCAACGTTTTCAATATACAAAATTGAAATTTTAGCAATAATACCAACTGTTGTAGCAATAGAAGATAAAAATGAAGCACTAACGAAAAGATCTACAATTCAATAGTGGAACAAGAATTCTTACTAATATCACTGATAGAAGAGGATAAGAAGTTATGTTATGGGAATATATACAAAACAAATGGTAATCGAGGACATTGAACTGATAGATGTGATGTGAATTGGTTCTAATCTCCTCATATCTTAAATACTGTAGGTATATTAATTTTATCAAGCCAATGTGTCTGATTGTTACACTATCAAGATTATTTCAATTGGCCTACTACGCTATCAAGATCATATGAATTGACTGTAATTGACGATGATCAAAGCAACAATAATTTATCTTCTTTGAAATTTCAAAACGTAAGTAGTAGATGTGAGATGTCGCTTTCTGCTTTCTTAGAAGGACCTCTGAATTAGCCAAGCCTTCTCTTTTAGAAGGCAATATGATATACATAATTAACATATTATCGCCTTCAACGGTTCCTCCTTAATAAAAAAAACTTCGTCTACCCTTTCCTAATTTAGTCGAGAACCGATCACGGCACTACCGACTTTGTTTCTCCTACGCTAAGATCGACAGCTGTTATTCCCTAGTAGGCACAGTACAACAAGTCATCACCATCCATCTGCTTCGCCTTTTCCCAACTATTAGGGTCAGCTTCCAGTCTTACCGGATGCAGCTGAATACCAGTATTTTACATGAAGCGACTGCCTATCTGACCACCACAACCCGACAGTCCAACAAATCATTTAAATTAAATGTAGAAAGTCTAGAAAATTATACTTACTGGTAGCAGCCATCAATTGCGGCAAGTACTTTTGCCAGAAGGCGCACTCCTTGACACGCAGTCCATGTCCTATGGAGCTGGAGTTCACTGCTAGGGACAAGTACTCTCTCCCATTCGCTGAGTGGACTGGCCAGTGAATCTTCGTCGATTCCCCACTCGGATTTATAGACGGGTTACTGGAATAAGGAAAATGCGTAGTTTAAAATTATTTTATCAATGTTATTAAATGCATTGTGATTTTAATTACTGATGTAAGTTTTAATAATGATTGATTAAAAAAAAATGCCTTTTAGTCAGAAGTATTAAAGCATTATCAATCACAATAGATTGTATAATAAGGAAAAGATAATTTCTTACCCGCTTCTCGCAAAATTCGCCCAATATCTCATCAAACGTTTGCTAAACTCCACCTCTTCCGGAGAATAATTCTTCCCTGGATTCAAGGGTTCCCCAAAAACGTAGTTAATTTCATCGGCGTGCATCACTCCTGTCCAAGACGGCCAGGGGTTGTTCTTACTACGGTGCTTGTAATAATATGTGAAGACATTGTTTCCAGTTTCTGCGTAACGATGCGCAAATTCATTTACTCCACACGTAAAATGATAGTCTCCAACCATCTTGTCCAGAGCATTTCGGTTTCTTATCGGATCTTCGGTGTTCAACCAGTCTGTGTACTCGTACACAATAGCCTGACGTCCAACCTCATTGACATAAGGGTTCAACTCTCTAACTGCCTGCAAATATTGTTCCCTACTTATTCCAACATTCTCCTCTTTAGGGAACAATTCAGTCAAGTAGTAAAGAATAAAGTAGTAGCCTTCTTCTGTGTTCGATCCCATCAAAAGGTTGGTCTTCTTAAAGTTCTGGTGCACTAACGATCGAGAAGGTAATTCGTCGAGGAAGGACCCATCTATGATCGGGACGAAGGGGAATTCGCAAATGCCGAGAGTTCCCCATTCGTTGTTAACGAGTTCATCGGGACTCTTCTTCCTGAGGCACTCGATCATTGGCCCCACATCCGTTCTTGAGTGAGGACAGTGGACAGCTTCTGCTAAACGAATGCCTCTCAATATGCTCTCTTCTCTAGATATAATAGCCCACGGAGCAGTAGCTGCTCCTGACTGCATTATCGCCTGAGAGAACAAGTTTCTCGATAGAGGGGACAGTAAATGTAAGGATACTGATACAGCCCCAGCTGACTCTCCAAATAACGTTATATTATGAGGATTTCCTCCGAAGTAAGCTATATTGTCTTTCACCCATTGCAATGCCATGAGCTGATCAAAAAGACCAGCATTGCCTGGAACGTCAGCAGTATCAAAGAACAAAAACCCGAGGGACGCGACTCTGTACTGCATGGAAACATAAATAACTTTCTCTTCTGAGACGAGTATTTTTGAATCGTAAACATCTAGAGTAGCTGTTCCTGAGTAGAATCCGCCTCCGAAGACCCAAAGCATGACAGCTGCATTTTTGGGTCGCGGTCTAGGCGTCACTATGTTTATATACAGACAGTCTTCCTGCATGTCTGTGTTGGGGTTCCACATCATCGCTCCGGGAAAATCACCGAACACAGTATCTATAATTTGGACGCATGAGTGTGGCAATGTCGTAGTATTGAGTATTTCATCACCCCAGCTCTCCGCCGGTCTGGGGTGTCGGAACCTCAAGTCACCTACAGGTTTTTGAGCGTAAGGAATGCCGAACCACGCGTCGACCTGCTTGCCGGTCGCGGCGGTCAGCGTGATACCCCGAACCTTTCCCTTCCTGGTGCGGACGACGAGTGGGTCCTCATCCTCGGGCCCGAGTTGTGGCTCGTCTGCCATCATTTCTTCGTCGGCCCGCTCATGATTCGAGTAGAGCCTCTCATCATACTTGGCTCTTTTGGAAGAGGTTTCCGCGTCTTCAAACTTGGCCCGTTTAGAGGAAGTTTCGTGGTCTTCGAGTCGGGGTAGAATGGTGTCTAGTTCGGGGTTATATCGGACGGCTTCGCCATGTCCGCGGTAGGGCTGCGGCGGGGCCGGCGCGGGGAAGTGCGGGGCGTGGTCGGGCGCGTGGTGGCGCGCGCGGTGCTCGTGCGGCCCGGCGAGCGCGCCCGCCAGCGCCGTCAGCGCAGCCAACACCACGCGCATACCGCAGCTCCTCCCGCTCCCACTGACACCACCTGCAACACCAACAAGAACACGACATAAGATACGAAAATGTTGAATAGAACACCAGTGTGCATCATCTCTCTACAGTAACATGTACATAAATGATCGCTAAGAATTATTGATAAACAGTGATGGAAACAATGTTGGAATATTTATTTATAGCATTCTATTTTTAATACAACTATTCAATTCATGAATTTAATAATCGCAATTCAATGTTTATTAGAACATTTCAGGATATTTTTTTATAAAATGTATTCGAATGCAATTAATCACAGGAATAGAACATGATCTGGGTTCGGACATAGGATTCTTTTATCCAGGACGTTCCAATGGGATAACACCCGACATCAACGAGAGCGAATCCCCGGGAAAGATAGTTAAGTAAACCTAGTATTGCTAATCGATTAACATGCCGATAGTAATCGATTATCAATACGATCAAGATAAAGGATATTTAATAAAATGTTTAAAAAAGATAGTTACTATTGTCTTCGTTTTTGAACAATTCAAGGTTAGATATTGTGGGGTTCCCGGCTTCAAGGTTTCAAATAATAATTAGTCATTTTGCTTCAAAGTTATGATACCGAGAAGGTACGATTCCAAAGGTGAACGCGACTGCAAACTTGATCAACGCCGTCGAATCGCAATTGAATTGATGAAAACAATTTTGGATTATAAATTATTGTTTGTGATGGTTATGATAGGCACCCATGGATCCAGGCTCCATGTAAAATATGTTATTCAGTTGCATCAAGTTAGACTGGAAGCCGACTGCAACGTTGGGAAAAGGCTAGGCAGATGATGAGTGTTCGATGGGTATAGGTAGATAATTTATTTCACAAATTCAACCAACGCAATTTAATGTTGCAAATTCTCGAAACATATTTCACAATACCATTCACTGTCTCCACCGTCGGACACCGAAGAAAACATTCAGTATTGCGGAGAGCATCAAAGGATTTCGGGACCGACAACCTATGACAAATTAGTTCACCGCACAATATCTCGGTACATTGGTAAAGGTACAATACTACAAATACAAAACAAACCCGTCATTCATCAAATGAACACAAAAGGACAACCTTTGGAGTTTTGAACGGGAAAATATTTAGGTTCTGGAAACGGGAGTAATTGGTTTGAAACGTTATTGCAGGTGTAAGAGAAAATGCTGATTTCATCTGGAAACTATATTATAGTTCAGCGCAATCAGTCTGTAATATATTCTCACAGCTGTGTACAGCTGCTGGGGTCCTCTATATGAGAGGGAATGGGCAATTATCCACCACGCGGACCCAGTGCGGTTTGGTTGATGTCACATGTCATCGAATTTTTGGTTCTAGGCCATGCCGGTGTTGTGAATGTTTTCCAGCGCCATTTTTGATAGCAGTGGTCATGAAATAATAACACAAAATTATGCGCCTGGTTGGATTCCAAAGCAAACCTTGGACCTATAACTCGAAGGCCGGGGTGGTACGACTGGGCTGCGGGACTGTTCGAAAGAGATACCGCGGCCCTGGAACACAAAGGGCAAAAGAAGGAACATGGATGGGTTTTAGTCAGTAAAAGTCTGACACTCCCTTCCGCTCCGCCCAGAGCGGGAGGAGTCATTTGGTACTACTGGGCCAGGTTGTCCTGGTTCAGGCTAAGCTCAAAATGATCCTGATGTACGTATTACAGCCACAACTTCGTGGTAGCTACTCGGTGGTAGTGACTATTATGTGTCATCTAAGCAAACAGATATGACAGAGAGGCTATCTGACGAAAAATCATACAAAAGCTGTGATGACATATCTCAGTAAGGCTTTACAGCAAATTACTTAATTTCTTAGTTTAACCTAACAGTTGAAACGGCAGCAACCAGTTGGTTACTGTAAGTAGAATAAAAAGTTATTGGCTTTATCCCGTCGTCTATCGTCAGCTTAAATAACATAACATCTTGTAATCCCCGAAGGGTTTAGGCAGAGGTGTACCTAGTAGATTCGCCAGTTATGTTTAAGTCCCATGTAATAGGGGGTGAGTATATTGCCATCAACCGGGCACAAAACCGGACTCCATGGCTGCTACCGAAAAATACCTCATATAAGACCTAATAATAATATGCCCGACCCGGGAATCGAACCCAGGACCTCATGCTCAGCAGTCGCAATTGCGAAAAATAGAGCAACGAGGCAGTCAGTCAGCCTATATTTAAATGTTCTTGCATATACAACTAAGTTGTCAGTAACACATTTATAGTTACATATACCTTTCCATCGTTTTTATAAACCTGATAGAATGTCACTTTGTTCAGGTCAACTCTATGCATAGAATTCATGAAGTTCAGTTATATTCAGCACTCTATATTGGTGCAGACACGGGCTATATTCGAACGTTACATCAATCGATTCTTCTATATCAGTTCATACATCCATGCTACAATAGATCTTGATTTAAACTGAACGATGAAATAGACACACAACAAACCATCACGGTTTTGTCGCCAAAGGGTAAGACAAAGGTACTACACAAACACTTTCATATTTCGTCAGATATGTTGAATCGAATGTCGTGGATTAGATAGATGGATAGGCAGAAAATGGTTTGTTTTATGTGAAATGTACTAGAAATACAAATACACAATATTTTTAGTAGCAACTTATTTCTATCACCTTTTTTATAATGATGGTAATATTTGATTTTTCCACTGTTAGACAAAGGCCTCCCCAAATTTTCAGGCTAGCTGCTTCCACCAGCACTGGCGGTACTGCATCTGCTATTGCCCATTCTTCTCCACACAAACTACCTTCTACCTCTAAATAACTAACTTCTACCTCTGCAAATCGACAGAGCTATTCTATAGGTTTAATTCCATTTCCATGTTTTTGACGTTGAAATATGTCTTGTAATTTAAAATATCGCCACCTCTGTGGCGAAGGACTCTCGGCGGTGCCATGCATCCTCAATTCCTCAGGCACCCAACGTGGAGATACTGTTATCCAGCGGTTCGACATTAAATGTTATGCAAAATATTTAGTTTTTTGCACTTCCTGCATGTGCCTATTATTGCTGGCGGGAGAGCAACGCTAAATCCTGCATCCAAACTTGGATCTATTAGCGCATTCAAAACTAAATATTTTGCACAACAATCAATTTAAAAAAAAACCGCAAAGTACGCCTTATTCCGTGTTAATCAGGCAATCATCATAGTGATAAACGCAAATTTATTTGAAGATAAACATCATTTCAGTACAGTGCAATCATTAAACATAATTTCTGCGTAATGAATGCTCCTTGTGATAAAAATCACGGCACGCGACGTATAAACACATTTTTTTATTCAAGAGGGAAAACTTTGTTCATTTTTCACATAGCAAAACATAGCTTAATCAGGTTATAATGTTTCTACTGCTGGGACACACGGCCTCCTCTCTATGAGAGGGAATGGGCTATATTCACCACGCGGGCCCAGTGCGGGTTGGTAGATGTCAAATATCTTCGAATTTTTGGTTCTGGGACATGCAGGTTTCCTCACGATATTTTCCTTCACCGTTTTGAGAGCAGTGGTGATGAAATAAATGACACAAAGTACGCCTAACGCCTCCCTGGGCCACAACCCACCCAAAACTTACTGTACGTAAGTGACTGCATTCGTAAGGAGCCGCCACCACTGGGCCACCGCAGCTCTTTTTTCACATAATCCATACTAATGTTGTAAATTCGAAACAATGTAGAATTTTTTTTTTATTACAAATAGGGCCCGCTCTTGACCTCGAACACGCCTGGTGGAAAGCGATGGATGAGGTCTATGATGAAACGAGCGTGCCCAGAAAATGCCTGTTCACTCTTGCTTTGATAAAACCACAAATTCTTCAATCTTTTGATTACGGTATATACTGCTTTGGCTACTAGTTGATAAGTCCATGGAAACAGCAACCGGCATCATTAACACAATCTCATCATCCATAACCTTTTCCCAGCTATGTTGGTGTCGGCTTCCAGTCTATCTGGGTGCAGCTGAATACTAGTATCATACATGGAACGACTGTCTATCTATCGTTGCCACCATCCAACGTTACATTATTTTCAGTTACAAATATTATTAGAGCCAAAGTATACAATAGTCTTCCAACACTGCAACTTGGAGCATTCCGTAATGCCAATATGTTTTCAACAAAAATCGGTTACCCTGTTGATTTTAGGGTTCCGTACCACGATAGAAAAAAACGGAAGCCTTATGTGATCACTTCGTTGTCCGTCTGTCTGTCTGTTTGCAGTCACTTGTATCACACAAGTGATTTTATCCTTTACCTAAAACAATTAACCTCTCAGTTTTTAAACCATCTCAAAAAGTTGAAAGACTTTTCAACTTTTACAATACACAATTCGGTCTCTCTTTAAAATTAAAATACTCCATCAAATTTTAGTGTACTGCAAATATTTGTGTGTGGCCTCCAGAGCAATAATCCGGGAGTATTTGCACTGTTCTGTCAATACAAACAATCGAACAACCGCTGGCCGGCTAGGGGACCATTGTGGACCATTGTGAGCCATCGAGAGCCATCGGGAGAAACGGGGATAAATATTGGGGTATCGTAGTAAGAGCTCACTGCACTACCCCAATAGCTACTGTTTATTTCAGTACTCGGGTGACCACTGAAAACCAGTACTGCGGCTCCCTTTAGCACAGCATCATGCTGAGTGGTAACCTGCTTTCTTTTCTTTAGAAAAGAAAAAATATGTATTTGTCGCAGTCACGACGTGCAAGCTGTCTTTTTTGTTCCATCCTGTTGTATTTATAAATATTTTTAATGCGTTGTATGTTTTTGTAATATTTTTATTTGTATACACGTCATGTCCCTGCGACAAATAAATAATTGTCTTTCTTTCTTTACTTTTAAGTGATTCTTTTCCCCGTTTCATGATTTTTGGTTCGTCATCTGTCAAGACTATTCAGTTTTGTTTTGCGATGCAGACCAGCCTACCAGTAAAGACCATCCTACCATCTACCTAGCCTGTTCCTGTCTACGCTTAGACTGAAAGCCGACCACCAGCAGAGCACCAGTATTTTCCATGATGCGACTGCCTATTTGACCTCTACAACACAAATACTGGGACTGGGACTTTGGCAAGTCAGGTGTTTGCAGACTTTCAAGGTCTACTATCCGTAACCACTGTCAAAGATCTACCAATGACAGCCAGGATCGATTGATTGACATGCTTTCTGAGGCAAAGAAGGATCTCGGTATACAATGGTTGGTCACCAATCAACAACCCAGCTTTCTGTTATTAACCCACGTGCTCAACCCTACGTCCACCAAAATAAATAGAAGAAAGACTATTCAAATTATTCTACCACACAACCATAATTGTTGCTTCTGCGAGAAAAGCTTTGTGACAAATACAATGTAATATTGTAACTCCGGCCAATCAGCCACTAGTTTCCGTAGCATTCATTTGTTTCCAACAATGGTCTCCCGGAACCTCTTTTGCCGTCAGAACGCGAGTAACAACAAAACACAGGGCTGCGACGAGTTTCAAACGGGGTATATTTTCTACAATTATGTTTGTGTAAGATTAAATTATTTCAAACTAGCTTATTTCCGCGGCTTCACCCGCGTGAAGTTCGTTAATTATCTTATTTTATTAATCCAGGTTATAAACTATCTTTGTACCGAATTTTATTTAAATCCGTTAAGTGGTTTTTGCGTGAAAGAGTAACAAACATACATCCTCACAAACTTTGAAACACACTCACCTCACAAACTGGCAAAGTGTGGGGGTACTATTAGGTTGGTACACCTCTGCCTAATCCTTCGGGGCTTACAGGCGTGATGTTATGTTAAAGTGAATTATATAAGAAAAGAAAGAAAGAAAAAATATTTAATGCACGACAAACATTACGAGTACAGTCAAAAAAGTAAATAATCTGTCACAATTAATGCAACAAAAAACTCTTTCTAGACAATCTGAATAACAGATCTAGGTCAAAAATAAAGGAAAACTAGATTATTAGGCGAAATCATTCCATACTATCGCTCGGTCACCAGCACAACTTTAAACATTCCAATATAGAATCGAATTCCCTTATAAATAAACTGGACTCTGTCGCTCTAGGGATCCTATCTATTTAAAGTCCACTCGGTACGAAAATACCGAATATATCCATGTCCGGGCCGGGCGAGCCGCTTATGCAAATGTCCGCAGAATTAATTATTTATGCTGTTTTTCTTCAGTAATTGTATTAACATAATAACGTAGGTGATGATTTGTTTCAATTTACACGCGTTCACGCTTATTAATTTATAAGTTAACTGGTTTTCGTCGGGTTACAATTAATAGGGAATGTTTAATGAAAACTTACACTTCAATTGTGAAACCAGCAGCAGTGATACTATACATACTTAGTGGTGTGACCGTCGGATTGCCACGTCATAGGTCTCGAGTTCGAACCCAAGACATGGACCTCTGTTTTTTTCGGATTCATGTGCGTATTGTATAATTATCACTTGCATCGGTGAAGGAAAACATTGTGAGGAAACCATCATGCCTGAGAGATATTTCTCGACGGCATGTGAAGCCAAGTCAGAGGCTCATGGACGGCATAAAAACTCAGACACCAGGGTAGGCACTTACCACACGAAAAAGAAGAAGATTCTGAAACAAGTAGCCAGTCCGATGAGAATTTTCATCAATAATTTGAACGATCTTCCATTCAATTACATATTTTTCCCCTATTTACCCCTTCATCGAATGAATCTTTAAAAATCTTTTCATGATTTTTTGAAAGGAACTGTTCTGAATATCAGCAGTTTAGGCGTTGCCTGTCAGTGAATGAACGAATTTAAGATATTAAAACATTTTTTTATAGCTCAGCAATGATACTGTTCATGTTATACTAAAGTTAAAGCAATTCAGATTAAGTTGTTCAAACATTTTCAATTTCAAAATATCGCAGTCATCATGCGACATTTAGTTTTATTGTAAAGGCTTTCGTTTGGTTTCCATCTGATTCGTTCCACATATTTAAACTTGACTGGAAGACTCCAGGCATTTGAAAAAAAAAAAATGTTGAAAAGTCATTTGCTTAAATTAGGCTGATAGCCAATATAATCAGCACTTTTTGAAAGGCAAACTTACACTACTTCCCAGTGTGTTAACTGGAGAGAAAAAGTGGCGCAAGAAATTCCCCAGCTACCAAACTTCTCAGAACTAATCGCAAAGAGTTCCATTTCTTAGAGACATACACATATAAAACCTAAAACCGAAATAACCACCGTTTCTTGGGAGGGCAACGAAGAGCAACTTAAAAAAGTAAAATCAGCGAAAGCACCATAAAACCTCCCAGCTTAAAGAAGTGCCAAGGCGACACCCAATCACAATTACGGCACCAATTAAGCCTCGCCAAGGCCAAAGACGAAAGCGACTGATAGCAAGACCTGTCGCATAGCCCACCACTCACCTCCTGCTTTTGAATTGCAAATCGTCGGTATCTGCACCGCCGACCTTCGGTCACGCAAGCGCGCGATATCGCGAGTCGCGCTGTTATTTTGAAGAGAACTTCAGATTTTTTGTTAGCTTTTTTCTTGTAAGACTTGTGGGGCTGTTGCTATGCTTTGATGACACCTAATTTGGTAAAGCAGGTGAGGATTAAAACCGTCAGACCAGTAGACCTAGTGGCAGTTCTAGCTTGTGTCAGTCCAACTCTTATTCTTACTTATTCTAGGTCCTCTGGTGTTGATCACGGGTGCACCTTACCTTAGACAAGGATCAGTTCGATACCAAACAGATTTAATGTTGATTATCTCTGTCTAAAATCACTGTTTTATCCTTTAAATCATTAAATTTTTTGAGTAATTAAAAGAGTCTCAACCACTACCAGAGCAGCGGTCGCCCAGTTATGGCGGCCCGCGGCCCCGAATTACTAACAAGTCGTGGGTTCGAACCGAAGCAGGCGCATTACTTTATGTAATTTATTTCATCGCCACATCACGAAGGAAAACATCGTGAGGGAACCGGGATGTCCTTGAACCAAACATTGAAAGACATGTGGCATCTACCAACCTGCACTGGGCCCGCGTAGTCTGTAATAGTATTCTTTTCACTCTCATAGAGAGAAGGCCGTATGCTAGTAGTGGGAACGTCAAAGGCCGATTATGCTACCACGGTTGTCGATAACATAAGGTTACCTCCTGGACAGCCAGACCTGTAACCACACTTCTAAGCTGGCTAATCTACAGCATAACCCATTCTCCTTAACCTCCCTAAGAGAAAAACCTTTTATTATTTCCAAATATTGCTTATCTAAAGTAGGCCATAAGATCCAAGCCTCATCAATCACTATCCTATATTTTAGCCATTATTTATCACCTGTCAAATCAACTTACAGACTACCCTCGCAAGTACATGTTCAATTTGATTACGACACTCGTCTCATTTGAGCGGTATACTGTGAGAATATTGGCGAATATTCGACACGTTATACCAACGATATCGTCGTCTTCAACAGGGAGAAGCTCAAAACGAAATTTATAGGCGATTTTATACCCCAAGGGAGCCTATTACAGCCCGACCGGCCAGAGTAACAAGAACTCTTGAAGTGGGTACTCCATGTATTTAGGTCAGCCCGAGGATAAATTTAAATGTTGGTTTTTCATTTTAATATTTGAGTTTCAGCTGTTGGAATTGTAGATTTTGAGGGAGCGATAATGTTTCAGTTTAAAGGTAAGGTAGTGTTTTGATAGAAGTTATGGGTATTTGTGGTTTTATGAGAGATTGAATTGAAACACTGTTTTCAACGTGAACAGTATAATTATAAACTGTGTATCATATTTTCTTGCGATCTAACAGACTTACGTTCAGCGATGGACTGAAGTCCGTGGTTGATGATGACAGGATGCTGAGTTACAAAACTTGTTTTATCCAGGAGGCAGTGTTTTGGAATATAAAACATTGACACATATTTCGGTACAAATTCAGAACGTAATTTCTTCTCGACGTGATGTCGTATATATAAGAAGATCTCTCTCTGGAAACCAACTAACGGAACAGAAGATCCCATACGGATCACATAAGAAGAAGAAATATTGCTAGTGGCCAGTGCTTGTTTCAGATCTCAAATGTTTTCTTAAATAAAACAAACCTCACGATTTTTCCGCCAGTGCGAAAACTAAGACTAACCAATAAAATATGTCGCTGCACTATAAAATAAACTAACATAAGACCATAGTCACCCTACAGTCCGCTTGGTATCTTCGTAGAGAATCCTGCCAAAGGCTGGGAACTTGTCGTATATTTTCTGAGGACGAAATTACTGCCGGGTGATGAGAGGCAGTCGGTGGCTTCATAAATTTATAAAATGGCACCTTCACGGAACCCACGAATTACGGCCACGGAATATTTACGGCCGATTACATAGTTTAACGGTGGTTAACTTGAAGTTTAAACGTTGGCCGTTAATAAGGGAAAATCGGGTGGTTTATAAAATGTGTAATGATATTTTTTGTTTCGAGATATGCGGCAAGGAGTTTTTCCTATTATTATCAACTGTTTGTTTTTATGAATTTCGTGCGTGACCAGATAGACCAAAAGGCCTGTCTTTTGTTTGAAATCTGCAATTCAATTAATAGGAGATAGTTACTCGAACGGTGTCATAAGTAATACTACTAACACTGTATGGACCGAAAAGTCTGAAATAAATGTTTTGAATTTAATAGGTAAGTGATCTAAGTGGTATACCAAAAAGTAAACAAGGTGTCAATGTGTGTGAAGTGATCATGAAAACTAGTGATTTCTGATAAAATCATTCCCAGAAAATGTTAATCAAAGGATTATCGACAGGAAACTAGTCAGTATGTTATTGTAAACATGACACATAATATTATGCAAAATACTTTTAGAAAAGTTTGTAATAAGTGTAATAAATCGTCAAAATTATTCTGCGCCTGAGCACTTCTGTATATGAATGGTGCAACCCATCTGTCAAACTAATCTATTATCACAATATGGTATTCCCCGCTACTTGATGCCCTTCACATGATTAAAAGAAAGATGGCGGAAATAGATAATCGTTATCAGAAGAAATTTCACTGTGGGGTGCTACACACGTGATCGGCGCAGCATGATTCAGGACAACTGTGCGGCAATATCGAAGATTTACGTTTAGAAAGCCACTCAACTTACCTTCAATAGTACCGAGCTGACCCAAAATGATTAAACCATATTTATTTAATTCTTTAAGCACACAAATGAACAGAGAATAAGAATAGGTGCCGAACGGAGTTTGCCGATCGGAACGTGACGAATGAAAACCGAATACGTTTAGTAATTGCTACGGGTCGGCTTAGTTGTTCAACAAATTCTCGTCATCATCATTCTCTTGCCCTTGACCAAATTAATTTGAGGTCGGCGCAGCATGTCTTCTTCTTCCATATCATTATATTACTCGTCATCTCAGCAGTCACCTCCTTTCTAACCATATCATCCTTCACACAGTCTATCCATCGTTTCTTTGGTCTTCCTATACTCTTATACCCATCCACATTCATACTCAAAACTTTCCTCACGACACTTTCGTTATTCCTCCGCATCACATGCCCATACCACGATAACCGATTACCACACAACTGTTCAGTCACCGGCGCCACTTTCAGACAAATACTGCCATTCGGATTTGGGACAAATATGTAGTACTCCCAAAACACACGGTCAACTATCAAAACTTAACCCCATCTCCACAATTTCAGCAATGTCGCGATCATATCAAGAAAATAGGTTAAACTCAGTTTAAAGTCCCAGTTAATGGAGCGCGGTGTAATCCGGCCCTAATAACCGCCCTAATGAGTTTTCATTCTTTCCTCATTTCCGTGGTGGAGAGTATTTCCGAGTCCCTGACTATCTAGGATAAACTGTAGAAATTGCTCTACGGGGGAAAGAGATGACAATATTCTTGGAAACATTTTGCATAAGGAGTGAGTGAGATGGCTATTGGGTGCCGGATGGCTGAGATTCCTCAAATTCAAATGTCTTTTCCTAGAATGTGCGGTCTTGGAGTGTTTGTTAAATGGAATATTTCATGTCGTTCATTCTTAATGTAGTTTCTTGATAGTGTTTGGTCTCGCTTCTTAAGCGTGAAGTTGTAGTTTATAACTTTTATGTGAGTCCTTGAATTTTATGTGTCACTTTTGACGTTTCACAGCGTCGTTTATGTTCTAAAACCACGTAAGTCAATTTTTGGCGGTTTTAGCATGTTGATGCCGTTTGCAAGAGAATCGGACGACACATTTTTTCAGCCAATCAGAAATAAGCAACGTCTCTTTCTAATTGTGTAGTAATGGTATCTATGTAAATGTAGATTTTTAACTCTCCTGAAAAGTTGCTATTTTTTATTTACGTGGTGTTAGAACTTAAGCGAGAATAATAATATTTACTATTGTAAAGGAAAATTATTTTGAGCAGTTGCTGCTTACACTTCACAATATTAATTAAAGTCCCTTTTGCCTGAAAATTAGGACAATTTTAGCCAGAGATATATGGCCAGAGACCTGCAGATGAAGACCGCTGGAATGTGCGAAGTACAAGATCGGGCAATGTGAAGATGTTTGGGAGAGGCGTATATCCAGCTGTGGAAGTCTTTCGAATGCTATGATGATGATGGCCTGACCGATCTTATGATGCCACAGAACTTCATTGCTTATTCTCGACCTTGGCAACCATAACGATCTTTTCTTACAATTGCAAACGTTGCTAAAATTCTCTTCGTTTCAAGAACCGGAGTTATTTCGTCACAAGTTTCCGTGACAAAATATAAGGTCACATAGCTGCGAAGTTGGTATTAAAAACTTAGCCAGCGCTTTTTAAACATGAGACACGCCAAGCTGAGATAACGTGGCGTGAGCAAGAGCATCATGAATAGGGTTGGGGAAAACTATCGATGTTTTTTTTTTAATTTTTCTTTTTTACATTGACTCAGGTCGCATTTATTTTTCATTGAAAATTCGATTGGCGTTGGGTGCTGTTAGTTGGTATCGCATTGTTCAGATTATGCTTTAACTTTTTTACATGACTTCCATTTAGTAAGAACTGAATATAAAACACCTCGGAGTTGAAGAGGAAATGGTAAGGACAAAATAAGATCATGTCTGGTATAATAATTAATTTATGTTGTTTTTGTTCCGAGGAGATAAAGATTATAGGTTACCGTCGGTTACCACACGAAGTTAGATATTGTCTACTCTTTTTTCCTGGTCGGTTACCGTAGCAAAATTTATCGAGTATGTGTCACATCACTACGCTGAAGTCCATAAAGTCCCAGCACGCTTGGCTCCGTGCGCGCACATACGAACGACTTAATTATATTTTTCTCTGGCCATCCCGTACGACAAACATCGTGTTTGCCCTAATATATTATAAAAGTTATCTACAAAGTACTGCAGCCTTGGTATCATAATTTTCGGGAATGCCTGCTGGTTACGATATTTTATCGATAGGATTCGGATGACGCCAATCTTCTTTTGTGTTGCGATGGAATAGTCCAATTATATCCTATCTCTTTAAAATAGGAATATAAATACCGATTACATAACATAACATCACGCCTATAATCCGCAAAGGGATAGGCAGAGATGTTACTAAATAGAGTACACCCACATTTCGCCAGTTATGTTTTTGGGGGTATGAAGAACAGGGTGTAAAGATCATCATCCCTCATAGAAAAGGGAGGATCCTCCGACCAGACGGGTGTTATTGTCTGGTGGGCTACTGCCCAACAGTTGTTGTCGGGTTCTTCTATATAGTCTTAAGTCGCGAATAACTTTACTTGCGCGATGCAGGATTTCGATGTTTAGTTTGTCCTTTGCGTCATAGATGGCGCTGTAGTATTTTTTGTTCTATGTTGCTGTAGTACTTTTTTGTACTTGCGCGTCTGCTGAGCATGAGGTCCTGGATTCGATTCCTGGGTCGAGCAGTGTCATTGGGTTTTTCCATTAGAAATTTCTCTGTAGCAGCCACGGAGTCTGGATTCGTGCTGTTGATGCCAATAGGCTCGCCCACCATTACATGGGACTTAAACATAACTGGCGAAATGTGGGTCTACTATTAGGTACACCTCTGCCTAACCGTTCGGGGATTACAGGCGTGATGTTATGTTCTGTGTATTATTTTAATTATGTGTTTACCTGGCACTATCTCCGGGTCGCCATGACCGCTGCTAGCGGCGCGTGTGCAGCGTGCGTAACACCACTTCACATCCTATTCGTGACCACCTGGAACAAGCGTGAATATATTGCATAAAATTTTGGTTAAAATATTGACCGCTGTCTGGGTGTTGCACAACTTTTGTCAGGATTTAGTTTTTCTGTTGATATTAGATATCTGTTAAACACCATTACTGGAAAAAAATTGCTCGGTAAGCTAGCAAAATATTACATTGACCGTTTTATATCGTCAAATCTTGAATACAAACAAATAATCAGGTTATGGCAAAACTAGTTTAAGTTAATATTATTTTTCTTTAGCTCATCTTTCTCTTTCGTATTTTGAATTTACTCACGTAAGAAACGAGGAGCTAAATAATAACAGCCGCTCGGGTCGATGTTTAGGTTAAGCCGCGCTTGCCTAGGTTGCTCCGTGGATGGATGACCACCCATTACATACCGAGTTTCCTCCGTTCTTCGAAAGCATGTTAAGCCGTTGGTCCCGGCTGTCATCTTTGACAATCGTTAAGGTAGTCAGTGGCTCGAAAGTCTATCAACCAGTCTTACCAAAGGGTATCGTGTTACCAGTAGTAGCTGAGTTGTGGAGGTCAGATAGGCAGTCGCTCCATGTAAAATACAGGTATTCAGCTGCATCCGATTAGACTGGAAGCCGACCCCAACATAGTTAGAAAAAGGCTAGGCAGGTGATGAAGAAACGAGTTTCACGAAGGCTTTCTAGTGAGATAGTCGTACCATGATTTTTTCTGTTCAAGAATTTATTTTGCACTTGTATCATAAAAAAAAATACATACCCCAACAAACAAGAATAAACATGACCTACAAAAACTAACATACCCAGTGTCAAATCACGACATGCCTGATTACCTAACCCTACCTTCCTCAGGGAATACTATAGAAATCTGTTACTATACAATACTTGTACCGGCTCGCCCCGTACTCTATACTCCTATAGTAACAAGTACATAGTACGTACTACACCGGCCTCAATCTCGTAGCACTTAACTGATTGCTTGCTGGACTCAACTGTACCTGTAGTAGGTACCGAACAAATGTATGCTCGTTGTTTATCATTGTACTTTTGGCTGTTGATTTATTTTCTTGGCTGTAGCTCTTCTTTTGTTTTTATGGGATTGGTATAGTGAATAGGCAATCGAACGTGGTAGGTAGTTGATAAGTGAAAAGGCTTTCCATATATTGTTTTTAAAAGGAGGTTTTATCAATTCGACCCCCTGTAACATTGTCAGAATTGTACAATAATCGTATACAAGGTGCCAATGGAACCTACACGAAGCCGGCAAGCATTATGTACGTCAAATTAAGTAAATCTATGTAAAAATTTATTATAACCTGCAACTTAAAAAAACTTGTGAAAAAGTTGAGTCGAGTTACTTTGACCCTCAATATCTCCGTAACCAGAAGGTTCCCAGCACGCGTACCATGACCAATACCATCTCTATTCTACCAAGAATAGACAAAGCTCTTTCTATATAACTAGACATCTCTTCTGCCCGAGCATGGGACGACCCGTAGACTCGAGTTTTTACGAAGACAAAGACATAGAAACCGGGTCCATGGCAACTGGGAAGTAGCTAGTGATGTGTGTGTTCTATGAATCTCGACTGTCGTGTCATTTAGTGTTGGTAAAAACAAGAATTAGGCATTCAGTTAGGTGTTACTGACTGTTGGTGAAAACGGGCATGAGGCATTGAGTTAGGTGTCTCTTACTGTTGGTGAAAACGGATATTAGGCATAATCTGATAAAATCTTAGCCGTACACAGCAGGGAGATCAGCCCCGGTTAATAAAAAATAAGATGACGTAAAAAAAAACGACGTAAAAATAACTTTCATCCCCTATATCAACCCTTTAAAGCCCTTTTTCTCATTTAAATTTGTTCAATAGTTTAGGCGTGATTACGTAACACACAGATAGACAGAGTTACTTTCGCATTTATAATATTATTAGTAAGGATTTGTTTATTTACCACCAACATTAACTAACTTCGTCGTTGATAACTTTACTAAGTTCAAAGAAGATTTTCTAAATATAGCTACCTGCATTCCGTATTAAAAAATGATAAGATTTGTATCAATTTTAATTATTTTCTGATAACTGGCTAATTATGATGATGGTGCATGCACGCACAGGAAACCGGCATGTACTTATTAAAAATTCCATGATATGTGACGTCAACACGAACTGAGTTCGCTTAGTAGATAATGGACTACTCCTTCCCACAGAAGCATGTGTTCCACTTCCAGCAATGGGAACCTTATAGGCTGATTATACAGGGTTAATTTATTGTGAACAGGAGCAAGGAGGTCGGACGTCTAAAAGACATATTCCTATAGAATAATGAGATTTGCTGTGCCGATCCTAAATGAATTGGGAACAATGTAGAAAGATGATGAAGTGAGCGACAACTGTAACTTCCCAAAGCATAACAGAGCTAGAAGCAAAGCTTTTACAAAAAAAAAACAGCTTTCCCTTCAACGTGCGAATCTTTGCGATCATTGCTAAACTGTGGAGGCTTGTAAATGACTTGTTGTTGATTACCTCACTATAACTTTTGTACTGTTAGCTGTAAGCCACCCAAACACAATATTATAACATAGTTGTTTTTTCTTATGTTTCAGGGTGCCATAGCAAAACTTGATGGTTTTAAGGGGTACTTAGTTAATTACTAAATACTAGTGTTAGTTAAAAACCAGGGGAGGTAGGTAGTTCCCTATCTCCCCTCATCTAATCTAACACCTTGTATTTCCACCATATATCACGAGTTTGTTAGCATCCTTGTCAACCCTTTGGGGGCACAAGTTTTGTACTGATACTGTAAACATACGTCTATGAATGAAAGAAAAGAACGTATTGCGCCGACCCCAAGTAACATGAGACAAGCTCAGGAAGATGATGATTGTAAACATACGTCTCCAACAAAAAAAAAATAAGTACAAGATAATATCTGTGAGGAAAAAGACGTATATATGTAATATCTGTAAGATGAGAAAATTTGATAAACCACTAAAATTAATATAATTTGATCGATTAGGATCAAATTGCTTCTGAATAGTATAAAAACGATTATTTTAAATCAATTTTATATTATTCTTCTTTTGAAGTATAGCAAGGTAAGACATGTAACTGAAGAAAATTTTTCATGTTATTTTTTCGAACAAGAATAAAAATATAATTCTGATAAAGAAACACTAGGAAAGTATTTTACAATTCAAACCTTATTTGTTGCCCACCTACAACTACCATAAATGAATATATTATTAAATTACAACTTTACATTATTTACACGCTTTATAATTCGTTTCCGTTTCTATTTTTAAATACTATTTAAAGTCCGTTATGGACTTAAAATAATATTTAAAAATAGAAACGGAAACGAATTATAAAGCGTCAAAAATTCGTCCGCATCGCTGTCAACATAAATAAATGAATAAATAAACACTAGGAATAATACTCAGGATTTTTTGTCAGCAAAAAGGCTGAACAGATCCCTAAATTATTATTTGTAAACTGAACTAACAGCTTCTTTTTTTAAGTTTGAATTACTTTAATGTTTTTTTTAGCAGAAAATAACCTAAAATTAAAATGAAGGTTTTACTTGCTTTCGCGTTCCTCATCGCAGCCATCAGTGCCACATCAATACCTTATATCCCAAGTAAGTATATACATCAATATTCCAAATACTAATAATAAGTACTTTCAATTTATACAAAACCAGAATTTTTTTTTTTCAAACATCGGATATCAAACAACGTAGTTGAGAATAACGTTCCCACATCTTAATTAAACTTATTGAAGACTAGATAAAAACAGAAAATATGACGGAAGAATTATAATTATTTCAGGTTTCTTCTTGGACGAACGCCTCGTTAGTGGACAAATTGAAAGCGCCATTGAAGATGCGAGTCAAGCTATCAAAGACGCTGGATTGGACCCATACCACATCGAGAGGGAAAGCCGTGGCTACAAACTACCAGTACCCGCGTAAGTAACCAGTAAATCATCCATATAAACAGTTTTAAATTCCCTACTAGAAATATCTCCAACGACATAAACAGGAAGTTTGAGTTAGCTAGTTTCTTGTTATATGGCTAGAAAAATTATAATAGCACCATTTATTACTTTCGTTCAATTACTCATTCAGTCTTCATTTACATACATGTATATTCATGTAGATACATTTACATTTGGTGGTAACCTTTAGCCAAATCCAGACCATACGTTTTTTGGAAGACATTAATTTTAAATTTTATTTCCAGCATCTTCAACTATGAAGCCGTTATTGAGGATATTCTAAGCACTGGGCTCAGCAATATCGTTACTCATAGAGTTAACTACAACGTCATCACATCCCGCCTCAACCTTGATCTTGAGCTGCCTCTTATACAATTTTCTGCCGGTGAGCTAATTTGGCAAAATATGTATTAAGTAACCAAATTATTTATGCAGTCTTTGTGGTTGATGAAAATAAAAGGAAAGGATATTATTATGAATTGAAAATTGACCATTATTCTTTAACTATTTCAGCCTCGACTAGGGCCAATGGTGAGGTCTTCAGCAACAAACTCGACTTTTCCGCCTCTGGAGCGTAAGTAAAAATAACATAACATAACGCCTTGTAATGCCCGAAGGGATCCGCAGAGGTGTACTAAGTACACCCACATTTCACCAGTTATGTTTAAGTCCCATGTAATACGGGGCGAGCCTATTGCCATCAACCGGGCACAAATCCAGACTCTGTGGCAGCTACTAAGAAATTCCTGATGGGAAAAACCCTATAACAATTTTCCCGACCCGGGAATCCATTGCGGCCAATAGACCAGTTAGGCACTCAAGTATTCTTTCGGACTAATTAACGAAGTTAATAAGCTATAATCTAAAATTATAATGAAATTCGTCTGTTTCAACTCTGCAATATTTTATACTTATTCAACTATTAAGACTGCTCTATGATCCAAATGGGAATATCCGACCATAGAAGTAATTATCTTATTTCTTCTTTTTAGAATTGACGTGGTGAGTATTCTCGTTAAAGGCGAAGTCCGTCTCAACGTCGGTATCATCTCCGGAATTTCTCTTCGAAGTATCACCATCGACTTCACGCTGGGAGATATCAACGTAAGCTTAATTCTTCTATTTAATCCTATCCACTGTGTTTTGGAGACGTTCACGAACGAAAAGATGTAAATTAAGGGTTCTTTGGGCTTTAACCATTTAAATACTATAACATTAAGAAGTACATACTACAAAAGTTATTGATATGGTACTGTTGCCAGTGTCTTTATTTTTGTTATTATTACTGTCGCTTCAAATGATGACTTTTAATGCTTTAGTCACAGATAACCTCCTCTTTAGTTATTAATATACAACAAATCGTACCCAATAGTATTCAGTAATAGTGTAACTAAGAGAATAGTATTTTTGTAATCGCATCAAACACATAAACAATTGTAACACTTTACAATATACATTCTTATGGAATAAATTATTGTATTACCTTTTGTTTCAGTCTGATGCCAGAGTGGTTGTCAAGGGCGAGGACAGGTCCGAGGATTTTAATGATTTCGTTGGAGAATTTGTTCCTACCACAATCAAGGAACATTATGTAAGTATATGGTTTTTAAATTGGGAATATAGGCGATAATAGCTAAAGATCCCCAATATTCCCAATTTAGCTGGCTTTAAAGAACAACTGTTTTATAAATAATAATATTATAAACATAATATTTTTATTGACATAAAGAAAAAGGTTAAGCATTTTCAATTGAAACCCTGGCTTCTGAGCTAGGTGACTGTGTCTCAACTAGCTCAGGAGTCAGTATCTTCATAAAGAAATGGGGATTCGAACAATTAAATTAGAATATGGGTTTCAACCATAATCTTAAGAATTGACGAAGGCTTGAAGGCTTAAGTTTTGTGTCGTATTTCAGTCAACAAACTGTTTTTATAATGTAGGTACGTATCTAGAAAGTATATTAATATGTATTATTTTTCTCATTACAGAGTGAAATCAACGAACTTCTGGAGCTCATTCTATTTGATATCATCGACGAGAAGTTGTAGTTTTCCACCGTGATTTGAAATAATTGATTAATAATACTCACTGTGATAATAAAGCTAGATTTCGGTTTTTATGTGAATAAACAATTTTTGTAACGTATTGTATTTTTTAGTATAATACGTATATTCAACTTCGTTACCCGCCTTTCCGAATCTTATTTAATTAATATTTTGATATCAATATGGGTGTGTAAATAAGTGTTGTTAAAAGAGAAATTACACAGAAAAATCCATGTTTTGACGACCTCTCTACTAGAGCACCTAAATCAAAATTTAAAAAATAGACAAATCAAGGTTCAATAAGTACATAGAAAGGTCATAATGATAACAGAAGAGATAAGACATAGGAAACCGATCCAAACGCGCCGACAAAAGTAATTAACACCAAAATTATCATAATCTCCTTGACACACTAATTATGATTGCGAACAACGCCATCTATCGCGTTACCGCGTAATTAAAATGAACAAAGGCCATTATTTCAAAATTCAACCCTAAAATGGAATGAAAATAAATTCGACATCTTAAACTCGACATCGATTGTACAAACTCCATGCTCTTTCAGCACTTAAGCGCTGAAAGCATTGTAAAGAGCTCTCTTCAGGAGTGGCTCTTGACTCTAAAACGCCAGAAAAGCTTTTAAACAAGAAAACCTATGGCGCGGACGTCATTGGCATCGCCATCAGCTAGCTAATCTTAGTCGAAAAAGAGAGAAAACAGCATTATTATTTGTATTTACCCCCATACTGCCATATGGGGCACAGAGTTGGTGTTTGACTAACATCCAGAAGTCCAAACTCAAGGTTTGCCAACGGGCAATGGAGCGCAGCATACTTAACGTTAAACTATCTGATCGACTATGGAACACCACACTGCGCTCCAGAACTCAAATTGCTGATGTAGCTCATAAAGCTGCCAAACTTAAGTGGATCTGGGTAGGCCATAACTACCGGATGCCGGCAAAGCTGTGGACCCGCATATCGCAAAGCTGGAGCCCTGAAACAGCTAGACGGGGTCGCGGCAGACCGAAGAGACGCCTTGGATGGCTATCTAGTTAATTGGCGAGAAGAGGCGCAGCATCGAAAAAAGTAGAAGGATTGGGGGGAGGCCTTTGCCCAAGAGCGGGACAGTAAAACCTAGCGAAAAAAAAACTTATGCCAATGGGACTATGACTATAAAGGGATGTAAGGTTGAAGAATCTTGTAGTGGACCGTTTCATACTAGATGAACTAATGTACGGAAGCAGCTTCAATAGGTAATAAATAAACATCATGCTTGTAATTCCCGAACGATTAAGCGGAGGTGGAAAATAGTTTTTTTTTTTATATTATCAGTGTTCCAAATTAATCTAAGCATCCTAATTGACTCTAGATCAGGCGTTTACTTATTTTATAGTTACTTGCAAAACACACAAGCACTTTCTGAAAGACCCTAACCCCTTTCCACTACACTTTACTTAAAAAAAAAAGCTCAGCATCGTCTCTATTATTCCCCAAATAAATAAAGTAAGTAAAAAACGCGCCTGAATTTCCAGCGAAGAGGAAAATATAACACTTAAACCCGTAGAGAGTCAGCATAGCATTTGAAATTTAGACGGACGAATGCGGAAAATGGGGCTTACTGTAAAAACATATGGAGGAGTATCATGTCAGGGCCCGTGACGTTTTGAAAATGGTGAAAAGTGCGAACGGTGCGTAAGCTACATATTGTAATTTTGTGTGTAAATCTTTTAATTTTTATGTGCAATACAGAAAAATAATAAAGGTGCAACAGAAAACTATACCCCTTAGCCACAGAGCAGTGTTATATAGAGTTGCATAAGTATGAGTATACAAACACTGAAAGATTTTTATCGATTTAAACTGGCAATTAAAGAGCTTAGAAATACTAATGTTCGTCTTTATTTTCTTGTCAATTGGCACTAGAACTCAATTAACTTCATTACTTCGAATAAATATAGAATACGCCTTTCCAGTTCTCCTGTACCAACGTCACTAACTTCTTGACAAAATACAATAAATCCCATAATTTTGTAACGCTATCATAAAATAGTAGTAAATAAGACAAGAAGCAGAATAAAATCTGTCGTGGTTGATCTACATTCAGTAAGTACTCAACTTTATCGGCCCATCTGGGCTAGCCTAGTTTGGACCCAATAAAAAAAAACCGAACCGCGGCGTCTCCGCCCCAATTTTCTACTCGAGGGTCTTCAGCCACTAGAGTGCAATTTGTCCAAGCCAGCCAGTCGAGTATCCTCGCCGCTGAAACTAAACTGAACTTGTAGTTTCGTGAACGAACCGGCTCCGGGTAGGGTTACCATTTCTAAATTTGAAAAAGCCAAACATAAAGCTGGAAATTTGAAAAAAAAAACTTCGGATATTTTACTTCTTATTCTTTCTTTTGTAGTACTTTTTGAACTCTTTATATTTAAAAAAATCCCTTGACGCACTGAAGTTCAGACAAATGATGTAGGAGGGTTAAAAACGTGTCCGGACAAATCTGCACAGATGGTAACCCTAGCTTCGGGTTTTTGCAAGCATTTTTTTTAACTAGCTCAAAAGTACTCAGGTGATGAAAATATTCCGTCGCCTTTTTGCAGTGGTAGAAATGGGCGCTGGACTTTTTATTTTAAAAAAATATGGGAGTATTTTAACACAAAAATATACATATTTTTCTTTTTGAGTTTTGGGCATTGGTTGAAACAATTAAATGGAAATGTATTATGTTATCGTTTGTCTAATAATATTTAAAAATGTTATTTTTTTATATTTCTAATCTAATCATCTCAACGCTTTACTACACGTAAACTGCTGAAATAACAAGAAACGATTTTCTAGACATTTTCGATTAGCGTTACAATTGGGCTGAACAACCTATTACTCAAAACGGTGATATCAAATTCGTGAAAGAAACAGACAAGACCTAGAAATAAAAATTGATGACAATAATTATCTGACACCCGCGGTGGATTTCGAACTGTGGGAACATTATAATAAGCTGATTATAAGACCAATCCTCATTTACAATACTGATTATAGATAAGGTGTGTATTAATTACATCAGTCGATTTTTCGAATCCCCCTACCCCCTTGGTGAGGTGTCGTTAGATTTGACTTACCTCACGTGAGATTTTTCAAAACTGCATAAATTTAGATTATTTAAAAAAAAAACATATTTTGCTATATTATTTTCATTGAATATTTATTATTTTGCCATGTTTTAGTGGAGAAACAATACATGTTCACTTGAAGTCGTGACATTCCTCCTCCCCCGCTCTCTCTCGTGAGATTAGGTGAGATTCGGCTCGACCCCTCCCCCCTAACCCCTTAAACGCCTCACGTAATTAATGGACGCCCCCAAATCTATTAAGAAAAATATCTTAAGCTACACTTGCATAAATCGTCCCCAAACATTCTACCCTCAACAAAACATTATCCGGCTCGTACGAGTACGGAGTACCACGAAGTTCGCGGCCTTGTACCCGTTCAAGGAGCAACCGGGCTCGCTCAAGGACACACTTTGTTCGTGACCACACTCTATCGCGAATGTTTGCGTTCTTCCAATGTGTACTTACACGGTCTAGTCAATAGATTGTAGCTGGGTGGGTAGCTGTACGTTGTTTTTGAAACTACTGCCATTGGTGCTGCTGTCGTATTAGTAACAACTCAATTGTGAAGGAATTTTGAAATCGTGTTTTTTGTTTTCTACGCCGTTGGTTTTTAAATTAAGAATATTTTGTCACGGAAAACCATTGCTGATTTTTTTTTTGTTTTTAAATTAAGAAAATCTCTGATGAAGAAAGATTTTCCACCCTGATGTTTTAAAAATCATTTGTTTTTTATTTCACATAGGTCTACACATGGGCACGTATAAAACGTTGTTCGGGTTGGACGTTTTCTATGGAGTAGAATTCGCAAGAAACTCAATGTATTTTTAATCTAGCACGTCATGCAGTGGTCTTACTGCTTCTAGTAGGAGGGAGATTCTGATATTTTAAATTATATTTTATTATGACATATCACACCCATCATATATTGTAAAGTTTCACTCAGTCACCTTGTAACTTGACTCCTTACACCTTGTAAAACATAACTCACAAACCGTATCATCCTGTATAACACGCCACGTCAGGTGTAACACCCTGTAGAACACGTGCGATCACTTGTCAGCTATTGATTTTGGGCCGCGCCCCCGGCGGAACAAATACGGAGTTTTTACTTAACTGCGTAACTCAGGTGCGGATGTTGACTGTTGCCTTCGCGTACATCTACGCACACGTACGCGCGTGTGTACTGTATATACGTCTCTTAAGAAATTATAAATCACGGTTATGTTGCTACAGAAAAGACAGATTTTGAAAATCACTTCAGAAACGTTATGTTTGGAAATATTAGATACTTTCATTCCTAAATTAATTTTAATGAAAAAATAATTAATTTTGCATTTTCAAATTAGTTAATTTATATTCATATTCTTGTGATCATAAATACAAGAAAAAATAGCCAAGATTATTCCTGTTAGGGCCAAAATTATTGAAAATGTAATAAGAATAATAATAAACATTTATTTTAGAATCACTTCCATATATTTTGTTAGTAACAATGAAAACTTATATACTAGTGTTAAACACATTACACACATTAACACATTTTTTTATTATTTGTAGTTGTTTTTTTTGGGTATACTAATTAAATACACAAAAATAAATTGTTTTTCGAACTCCTGAACTCTTTACTGAAAAATGTAAACTAAGTGACGTCATTCTAAACCCAATATGGCGAACTCCCAAAGTTGGCGGACTAGTTATTTTTTATGCATTCTCATGATGTGGATATCAAATGAAAGGGTTTGCTGAGAAAAATACGATAAATAAAATAACGTCACTCTAAAGCGTGTTTTTTTTAAACTATTTTTTTAATAGAGTTTAAAACTAATCCTACAATATTTTTGTTAAAATTTTGCGACAGACACAATTAGTATTCACCAAATATGAATAAAGATGTTAGTATTCTAGATGTGGTAAAACGAGCTTTCGTCCTAAGCCTGCAAGACTAAAGTCATAGATAACCCTCCCCTGCCAGCACAATCAACACTTTATCCTTTATCTTAGTCCCCTTGGAGCAAAACTTAGCGCTGCACATCCAGTAACGAGTAGAACCCCTAGGGTCTTTGCACTTCATCTTGTTCACTCATATAAAGAAATAGGAAAATCTTTTGGAACTTAGCTGAAGTAGTTGTTTTTCTTCTTCCAGTGAGTTTTTAGGAAACCTACCATTTTTTTGGAGTTGATACAGTTTTCTACATTGCACCCACTGCATAATCAACCTTTAATGTTCCCACTGCTGGGACACACGGCCTCCTCTATAGAGAGGGAATGGGCTATAATCCACCACGCGGGCCCAGTGCGGGTTGGTAGATGTCACATGTCTTGGATTTTTTTGGTTCTAGGACATACCGGTTTCCTCACGATGTTTTCCTTCACCGTTTTTGAGAGCAGTGGTGATGAAATAAACTACACAAAGTAATGCGCCTGCCTGGGTTCGAACCCACGACTAACTGTTCGTAAGTCGGGACCGCTACCACTGGGCCACCGCCGCTCTCACCCACTGCGCCATGTAGAAAACAGTGCGTGCATGAATGCATGCACTGACTGGTATCTCATACTGGCTGGTCAGTCATAGTATGCGTAAAAGATGCGCTTACCTGGTGCGCAGGGTGTGGGGCAGCGCCAACAGTATCTTAAGCATGATTGCCAGTCGCCTGGCCTGTGTTTGTGTGGGTCGCTGTTGTGCATTTACTCATGGGTTGTCGCAGCAGTGATCCACCGTTATTTGTGTTGTTGTTTTTAGTGTTGTTGTTTTATAACATAGTCGTAAGTTTTACTACCAGTTTTTGAGTCATGGGTACTCGAATAAAGAGAAATTCTATTCTATTCGATAGTGCAGCTTAACTCACAAATCAAGAATCTCAACGACTCTACGAACAATACCAAAAAAAGGATATTTTGAGAAAGCAACATCATCGTCATCTGCCTAGCCTTTTTACCAACTATGTTGAGGTCGGCTTCCAGTCTAACCGGATACAGCTGAATACGTATTTTACACGGAGCGACTGCCTATCTGACCTCCACAACTCTGTTAGTACTGGGTAATACGGTACCCCTTGAAAAAGCCACATAATAACTGAAACTGCCAGACCATCGTTCGAACGACCTGAAAAAGCCTTACTGGCCGTTCTTTCTTTCTTCTTTCTTTATTTTTTTTTTATTTACTTTCAACAAAGGTTACATAGGTATGTATTTCACAATCTTGTGCCAAACTGCAGTACAGTTTGTCTGCAGTTTTTTCGTGTGGTTAATGCCTAACCTGGTGTCAGAGTTTTTATGCCGCCCATGGGCCTCTGACTTAGCTTTACATGCCGTCGAGTGATATCACTCAGGCAAGGGGGTTTCCT
Organism: Eurois occulta; assembly: GCA_950022335.1. Classification (NCBI taxonomy): domain Eukaryota; kingdom Metazoa; phylum Arthropoda; class Insecta; order Lepidoptera; family Noctuidae; genus Eurois; species Eurois occulta. Next base: position 5,311,243 of record OX465481.1, on the reverse strand, counting down.
CACGATGATTTTCTTTCACCGAAGCTAGTGAAAATTAAACAATACGCACATCAATCCGAAAAATCAGAAGTGCGTACCTTGGGTTCGAACTCGTGACCTATGACTTCGCACTCCGACGGTCACAGCACTAAGCTATCACTGGCCGGTATCGCATACATATACAAAAATACCTACATCAAAATTATAAACATCAATTCACTCATTGAATATTCATTTGAGCACGTTACTATACACGCTGCCCACATAATAATACCAGCGACATAAATCCATATTTCCCTCAGAAAACAATAGCTCATCAATTATTAGTGGCCGTTATTGTCCATGTTGATTGATGGTAGTTTAACAGTTATAACCATTGGTATTATGTAATAGGTGTTACTGTGATATGGGTTTAAGTGTGAATTATTATTTATTGTTTTTAGCGTTTTTTATCATATTAAATATAATCATAAACATGTATGTTATGTTTATTATTAAATCACGTATCTAGAGGTCAAGTTTTGTATTCAATACCAATTTAAAAATAACGTTATCACTCTTAACTCCCGATAGGACGCAGAGGTGTACGTATACCATATTACATTACGGAATATAACATAAGTCAAAAACATTGTTGTTAATGAATTCAATTGAAATATTGTGAACCTAGTTTTCACCAGCAATGTTTAAGTTATTAATAAAACATATTTTACAGAATCAATTATAAAAGAAACCAACGAGCTTTCCTAAGAAAAACACCATCATTTCCTAACTAAATCCAGTACTTTCCTCGTACTAACGAGAAGAAATATGAAAAATAAAACATGAGTTGTTGGAGGAAATTAAGGTACCGCCGCCGTTGGCTTTAAGCGATTTCTAAGTTATTTATCGGCTAAAACAGCTTACTGAAGTGTTTACATAAGTTTCCTGATCGAAGGAGGTTGCTCTAGTTAGGGGCAGCAAAGAGGTTTTTCATTTGCTGTTATTTTTTCTTTCCGTTTATTTTAAATTGCGGCCAGTCCGCGGTTTGAGAAAATAGGTGGGTTGTAATTTGTTTGTTTTTTTTTTTTGTTGCAGAACTGGTTTTTAAATTAGGAGCTATGGCATTCTAGTGGGCGTTTATATTATTGGCATTTTGTATCGTAAAAGAAATGGCAGGCGCTTCATTAAATACTTACAATAGTTTTGATGGTAATGAGCATCATCATGATCTCATCATCTTCCTGCCCTTGCCTCATTCTGCTTGGGGTCGGCGCAACACGTTTTCTTCTTCCATTCTCCCCAGTCAGACGTCACGGCATCATTTACACCCTTCTCTTTCATATCAGTCTTGTTGTGTCTCTTGTGTTGTGTTGTGTCTTGTGAGTGTTGTTGTCTTGTCTTGTTTGTGTTTTTTGTGTTTTCTTCGTCGTATTATGTTAATGAGCATATAAGGTTCAATTTTACATTAAAATCGAATGCGATCAGCACATCTTAACCGCGTTCCAGAGCTTTCAGTGTCATAGTATTGTGCAAGAACTATTGTCTATGACATCTCGCAGAACGCATGATCAGTTCCATGTATTAAGTTTACTCAAAAACTGAAAAGCTGGCTGGTTCAAAGAGATGTTACTGACGTCCAAAACTAAGCAACTCACAGTTTTTCATCAACATAATATGTATAATTCTCATATTTATTTCTCGATCTCAACGAAAACATAAACAACAATTTGAGCACACTCATATCTTACTACCTAGAAAAACATGGCCGACGAATACCCTATTTTCCGAACCCAGACAAATAACAGAGTACACATGAATATTATTTACCTACAAACCCAATTTTTTGCCGACCGGACGGCAAACTGTGCCGTTTCTTTTACGTCAGGCCCGTACCACCACCTCCTTGTAGCAGTACTAGTCTCTGCCCGCGGCGTCGCCCTGATATATCTATATCTATATTAATATTATGAAGAGGTATTTGTTTGTAAGTTTGAATGTAGAAGGTAATCTTCGGAACTACTGATTCGATTCCGAAAATCCTTTTACGGGAACGGGAAGCTACATTATCCCCAAATGCCAAATGCTACATTTCACGTTCCTGTGGGTTAATTTCGGTACATAAGGGGAGCGAAACCGCGAGCAAAAGCTAGTAAACTATATTGCTGTAATGTTTCATCAAAATCCGTTTAATAGTTTTTGCGTAAAAGAGTCACAAACATCCATACATCCATCCTCAGAAACTTTCGCATTTATAATAATGAAGAAGTAAGATTAATAATCAATTTAGTGTGGGAAAGGGATGAAGCTATACAGGACGTCTAGCTCCGTCTTTCGCACACTAAAGTAATTTAAAAAAATACAGTGCCACAAGAGCTCATGGTAGACCACCTAAAACCTCGCTCACTTCATCAGTTGGCAAGAAACAAAAGATAAAGCTTTCCTTAATATATTCAGTGGAATACCACCCCTGGCCCGCACGCAAACTATTGGGGGTGAAGCGAGGTTTTGGCTGAGCGGCGCGAGGTTTTCGTTGAGCTGAGCGAGTCCTTGGCAACGAAGAAAGATGTGTGAAAAGACAGGCAAGTTTGCCCAACCATTGGATTGCTTACAAATATGGACAGGCTAAGAATGAAACAGTTAATTAAGGGTTGCAGTGAATAAGCAAACAACAGCTTACGGAAAAGAAGAAACACAGGGTAGAAGGCACACCGACGCGAAAACGGTTACCACGTATTCAGTATATCATTCTGAGCCCCCCCCCCCCCCCCCACATGGAAATTTTTCCTCGGTTTTTTTTTTAAATAGCTGATGCCTACAAAAGTGCAATACCTACACGGTCAAAATGTATGGAACAGCTGTTTTTTTTTGTTGTTTATTAACCGGTTTCGCGTCCGTGTCCCTTTCACCCCGTAAACTGTCCAAAAGCTTGAAAATTTTAGTTATTTAAGTATAGATTTTATTGCGTATAGCGTATAGTTATATAATGTATACATTTAGTGTAAATACTACTTTTTTTGTTTTTCTATTTTACAATAGTGACTTAACTTACTCAATATACCTTATAATTTAAATAAATAATATATTGAAGAAGTAGCTACTCTACAAAGATACTACCGTATCTCTAGCAAATTATTAAAAATATTGTAAATCCAAATGATTTTAAAAGAGTAACCATGGAGTTTCTTGCCGGTTCTTCTCCATAGAAAACGACCAACCCAAACCGTGCACCTTTTATCGTGTTTTATAAATGCCCATGAAGGCCTATGTGAAATAATAAAAATACAAAAAAAAAATTGTAATCTTAGTTTAAAGAATTAGGCCCACCCTAAAGAGAGGGCGAGCCTATTACCATTAACCGTGGCTGCTACTGAGAAATTCCTGATAGAAAAACCCAATAACACTTTGCCCGACCCGGTAATCGAACCCAGGACCTCATGGTCAGCAATCGCGCTTGCGACGACTCGACCAACGACGCAGTCAAAAGATTTCAATTGTGTTAAATGATTTTCAGAAGACTTTAGTCCATACTATCAATAACCCTACAATCAAATCAGTAAAAAGTCTGACAAAATCAGCATGATTTTCATAAAAAACAAAACACTGTCATCAGTCGTTACAACACAGAAGTGAGCTAAATAAATAATTACTGGCTGGAGAGTTTTCGTCCCAAAGATCGTGTTCAAGAGGCATAACAAATAATATGGCTAGAGATATTTGTACGAGCCCGAATGTTACGGAACCATCTGAATAATATATACTATCAACGTCACACGGAATGCTAAAGAGGAGCCCGTATATTTGCAGGTTTCTAATAACCTTTATATTGCACGAATAATACGGGTAGAGTGGAAAGTGTAAAAGTGAATTTCTGTTTTCGAAGCATTACATTTTCATGGGAAATCTAAAGACTGGTTTTTCGATTATAGGGGTGTAACAAGACCCTTAACGAAGCCGGAAAACACTTGTTCTTCGCGTCATTGCGATCATTTTTTTTGTTCTAGACCATACTTGGAAACCTTCTAGTTATGGAGATATTGGGGGTCAAAGTTCCAATTTTTCCACAAGTTAATTTTTTTTAATACATGTTTTTCATGGATTTTTATTTTAAACACATCCACGCCCCCCGTACCATTCAATCCATCCATCATCACAATGTTTTGAGTGCGTTACATTGAGTCCTACCGAAGACGTGATTTTCGCCTCAAAAAAAAATGTCGTTCTCCAGCAATAATTTTTACGTAAAGTTACTTAGTTTGATCTACAGAATGCTTGGTTCACGGCTTCGTGAAGGGTCCGTAATTCCGTATACACCTCGTATAGTTGTAATCTTCGTGTTTTAATTTCTGTGTACAAAAAGGGTTAACACACATAACATAACGCCCATTTTCAGGATTTCAAGATACAAGTAACAGTTTGAAGTACAGCGAGTCAAGCGAAACTGAACTAGGAATGAGTTGAAACCGGCCACACCCCTCGGCGGCAATCGGAAAGTTTTTATAGCGGCAACCGTAGAAAAACATCTTATCAACACGCCCTGAGGTACTCTGTACAGGCAGTTTCACAAGTGTTCAACCAGAGTTGGTGAAATAAATTAGTGTGAATTTTTTGGTTGGGATTTGTTAGCCGTATTGTGTGGTAACCTTAAACTATCGCTTAATAGGGTTTATAATAGTCTTGACGAACTAGTATTGTAAAACATTCCTAATGTTTTAGTACTGAAATGTACAAATGTCATAAAAGTGCACTTGATGGTATTAACCACTTGATGGTTAATACCATCAAGTGGTTAATAAAATTATAAAGAAAGTTGCTACTTGTAAATTGTAACAAGGAAAAGTAGTTGTATATTCAATTTGTCTTTTATTTTCGCGACTCATCATCGGATTAGCAATGCTTTGGAATGTCTAATAAGTCCAAAAGAGACCCTAAACAAGCAGACAGGACATAGAAAACTTGTTTGCGCTAAAGTATGGGATAAAACAGAGAGTGAGAAAAAACGAGAAGATTACTTTATGTCATTTATTTCATCACCACTCTTAAAATGGTGAAGGAAAACCTCGTGAAGAAACCGGTATGTACTAGAACTAAACAAATCGAAGACAAGTGACATCTGTCAACCCGCAAACCAACACTCCTGCGTGGTGGATTATAGCCCATTCCCACTCAACAGTAGGACTGTGTCCCAGCCGTGGGATTATTATAGGCTGATTACGCTTATGCTCGCATTAAACTGCACTCGAAACCATCTACACTTAACATTTATTATTTAAAATACAGTCGAAACTGGAATCATTTTTGTCGCCGCCTCTACCACCTAATAAAGTACTCCAGCAGTTCCGAGGCGGGTGTAGCGAGGTGGGGCCACCTCGTCCGACTAAATGTTACACTGACCTGATAACTTACCGCACTTGACTCAAGTTTTTGTGTTGTACTGTAAGAATAGCTAACTTTATTCAGCTGTTGGTTTAACTATATAGGGCAAGTGAAAACTGGCAGCTGACAGAGCATTTGCTGGTGGAAAAAGAGAATTTAAATTTATACTGTTGCTACGCCTATTACAATAAATACTGTATCTTATACGTCACGTCCGGTTATGTTTATCTGTAAGTCATCACACGACGTCCGGCCGTGCTACGCAGAGATGGATCCGGAAAGACTCATTATCCTGCAACATCCACATTAGACGACAGCAAAGCTACGTGATCATTTTCAAAGCGTTTAGTATATTTTCTTCAACGGCTTAACGTGCTTTCCAAGGCACGGAAGAATCTCGGTATGTAACGGGTTGTCACCCATCCACGGACTAACCCAGGCAAGCGCGGCTTAACCTGAAGATCGACCGGAGTGGATGTTATTATTTAGCCACGAGCTCCTCGCTGCCCATCACCGCCGTTAATTCCCGCAAAAAATAAAAAATCATCACCAAAACCTTAGTTCATCTATATGAGTACTGCAGAGGATCAATACAGCACTTGGTGATGTCAATTCAGTACTACGGATCGCATGTGGCGAATCAAATAACTTTTTGAATGCCATAATCATATTTTTACGAGCTATGTCTTCCGCATTGCGATATGAATGTCTAAATTATACAAGCGACTGTTTACTAAATTGTTTGCCTGCTTTATTTTATTAGAAGTTTCGGTATGAAGTAAACAATCATATTAGGGTGAAAATTCATGGTATTGTTTTTGATAGAATATGTTCCACTTTGACTTTTATGGATTTACTGAGCATTGTCCCTTTCGGCATTTCATTTAAATTGTTGCACAAAATGATTTCATCAAAATGACTTCGAAATATTTCCCAATTAAGCTTATATTTTTTTTTCCGTTTTGACTTTTAAAATCTCCGTAACCAGAAAGTTCCCAGTTATAGTCTTTACAACAAAAAGATTTAAAAGACTTATTATAGAGCGGACTTTGGGAATATTTTCATACAAACATTTTTATCCAGAACAATTTCGATTTTGACACACGAATGCTACCTGACAAGCAGGCATGACACTAGACAGAAAGACTTGTTACTAAGTAGTAACAAGAATTGGATTACGATTTTCTTTGTCTTGTCCCGTCTATCGCTGGTAAATATTTAAATGTCTTTGCTTTACAATAAAATGATCGCAAAGGCGGAATGAGCATGGAAATTATTGGAAACCCGAAACTTGGTTAATGGTAATTTTTCTCCTGTTGTATTAGAGTACATAGACCCTTTCATAGACACTACAGCCTGCCAGTAGTTTTATCAAAGTCTGAAAAACATTTATGACCTCTTTTACTGTCTTATACCAAACTACAGTCCTACAGAGGCCAGATCTTTAAACTCTTTAATGCCGGACGTGCTGGTGGCCAAGCTATAAAGCTCGTTCGTCTCGTTTCAAAATTTTACAATGCGATTAATAAAAATCAAATTAGAAAGGCCGAAGTGGGTCAGTTCAGAGAGCACGTGGCCAGCTAACTAAGCACGAAACTAACTTCGTTAAAATTCTCTTAAGACTAGAGTTTAATGTGATTGTAACTCAGGGACTAGTTGTTATATTTTTTTGTTTTATATTTAAACCAGCAATTCGCCCACGACTTTGTCCGCAAAAAATTTAATAGCTAATACGCTATTAAGCATGGTATACATATAATTTATAGCACCCACGAATAATGTAGCTTTCTGAGGCGAAAGTATTTTTAGAATTGGATAAATAATTCCGAAAGTTACCCCCTACAAACAAATTTGCAAACAAATACCTCTTGATAATATTAGTATAGAAGTATATAGACTAAAGTACCACATATTTGTAAGTGGCATAATTTGTATTATCAAATGTTTATAATGGCATTTTGAGGGTGGTCTCGTGCAACCTGGCAAGCCCTATATTTGTGCACTGGATTTCTGTTCACCTAAGCGGGAACCAAATATGACGAAATAATGTATGTTATTTTTAAAGACTATGGAACTGTAGATACCTCCATGTTTAATTTTTATTTTTTGAATGATTTTATTGATATTTTTATTTTTATTTAACGATTTTATTGATTTTTTAATGATTATTCAATGATTTTTAAATATTTATGTTTTTCAATGATTTTTAATGATACATTTTATTATTTTTTGTTGTCTATGGGTATTTTGCCTGAAATAAAACAACATTTTTTTTTATTTATAATTTTGTATTGTTCTGGTTAAAGTCCCTGACAGCGAAGGACTAGTCTGTGTGGTCGTTCGCAAACGGGAACTTTTATCTATAAAAATTAATAAAAATTAAGTGTCTCTTTATAACAGCTTTTTACTGAATGGATATGAAAATATATACGGCACTTATTACATTTTATTCAGTTTTTGTCTGTCTGTCTGTTTGTTCGGGGTAATTTCCGAGACGGCTGAACCGATTTTGAAGCTTAGTATTTTTATTTTAGAAAAATAATTAGGGTTCCGTACAAAAAAATTAAAACCCTTGAAATTGGTAACAAAATTCGATTCAAAAAGAGAAGTAATATTTTTTTATAATAATTTCACGCGAACGAAAGTTGCAGGGAACAGCTAGTCTACTATAAGGATTTTTGATTAAAATGAATATTGAAAAGATACAAATCGTGTCGTCTGTTATCAAAGTCAACGGCATTGCGAGAAGGTTATCTAGGAAAGGAATAAACTTACGTAGCCGTTTGTTTGGCTATCCAGATTTAGATTTAAACCCAAAACTTAATCAGGTTCAAACCTTTCTTCCCCAAAACCTCACATCACTCATCGTTCTTCGATCTTCCAACAATGACCAACACAAATTCAAAACCAATCAAAACAGCCAACCTAACAATTCATCATTGACAAATAGCAGAGCTACCAACATTCCAAGTTTAAACTGTAAACTTAGTTCTAGACAATGGCGCTAGTTGCAATAGATACGTCAGGCAGTGTCGGCCTCCGGAAATTGGCCCCACAGAGGGTTGCCTTTGCCTCGCCGCTACAAAGAGCATGTGTAGCTTGACTTTTGACCCATTGACTAAAGAGTAGACCGTTTAAAAGGCGAAATGTAAACTTACTTTGAGTATTTTTAGATTCGAACTATTTTAGGTTTCTGCAGTTTTTAGTGCGCTTTTTCAGGCGCGGTTTGTGGGAGTTGTGGTAGGTAAGTTTAGTACTGCAGTATTTTCACAATTACGTGTTAATACCTGACCTTTGGGAAGTAGTATTATACCAGTGGTATTTCTTAGGGGACTGAGTTGTGTAAGCTCAATACCTGCTTCAATGCATGTTATTATGTAAGTAGATAGTATAAAGGCGCTAGGCTAGTAGTTCGAGGTACCTGAGGAGAAGCGCGCCTGGAGATTGAGGTTAGACGCCTGAGCAAGTTGTTCCGGATTGGTACCTTATTTTTAGATTTCAGGTAATGGTCCTTAAATGTCAGTGCGAGGATGACTCCCAGGTTACTGACCACCTGTAACGACTGTATAGGCCTGTTGGTCTAGTTTTTAGTGACCCTGACTGCTAGGACGGAGGTCGTGTGTTCGATTCCCACACAGGACAAATCTTTGTGCGATGAGTACGATTATTTGTTCTGTATCTGGGTGTGTAATTTATCTATAATATGTATGTATTTAGAAATATATAAGTATATTTATCAGTTGTCTGGTTGCCATAGTACAGGCTCTGCCTAGTTTGGGATCAGATGGCGATGTGTTGGTTGTTCCAAGATATTATTATTTATTATTATTACTGTCAAACATCTACAATTGACAAGTGTGAGACCAACGGCTTAACCTGCTTTTCGAGGCACGGACGAAACTCAGCATGGTATGGTCACCCGTCCACAGACCATCGCCGACCTCATCTCAGTCATCAGGACTAGATTGAGGTCAAGAGTAAACCCATTTAATATAAAAAGCGTGGGTTAACCCAAAGATCGACCCGAACGGCTTTATTTAAACCTTTATTTAGCCACGAGCTCCTCTGTTCGTGGAACAAACACTACGACCAAGAAAAACTGATTAAAAGAGCAATTACTAGATATAAAGAAAACAAAACAATACCTGTCAGAAGTCATTAATAACATACGAACTATTAATTATCGAGTAATTTGGTAGCAATAAAATAGCTGTGAATTACTCGTATTAACGTGAAAATGTTCATAATTTATAAATCGCACCTATCGTGGATCGCGTGACCTTTCATTTTGGAAACAACTAACAATTTTGTAATACCAATTCATATTTCTTTCCTCAAACTAATTTAAGACTCTATTTTGTAAGCAATAAAGTTCGAAATCGAATGTTTTTTACAGCAGACAGTGTAGAAGTATTAGTAAAACACAATTTATTTCTACTCACAAACTTGTAAAAGACCTTACTATGTTAGAATTAAAGTTGAAAATCGATTGGTTTTCACTGCAGACAGCGTAAATGTAATGTTGTATTAGAAAATCACTGTTTTCAGAGTTATTGTTTTGTTTTCAGTGTTACTCATCGAAAGTTGTAAATGATTGTAAACGCTTGCATGCTATGGGAGTATGAATTTTAAATTTTCAAACCATCTTTATTAAGCTGTTGTAAAGTCGACCTCAAAATGGCTTTACCATTTATTTACAAAGTAAATTGATACTTCACTCATCATCATCGGCCTAGCCTTTTCCCAACTCAATTGGGGTCGTCTTCCCCTAACCAGATACATCTGAATACAATTATTTTACATGAAGCCACTGCCTATCTAACCTCCTCAACCCAGTTAGTACTGGGTAATACGATACCCCTTGGTAAGACTCTGGCTGTTGTAAGACTTTCGGGCCACTGAGTACCTACTAAATTGAAACTTCACTAACTTTGAAAAATGTAACTACCACATAGACAAATTGGCGGGCAAGTTACATTCAAGCTTAGGTGGTTAAGCATTTACGAGATCGGTTATACTTAAGAAACGAGGAAAAGTTTCGTGCAGCAAAAACATGCGCACTTATTAAAGGAATTTATTGATAGATGAGTTAATCTAGGTAAAAGAAATAAGATGTTTTAATCGCTGGCTAAATTAAATAGTTAAAGTTTTTAAATTGACTATTTGGAATCGGGTGGGTTTAGATAAAACGAACATTGAACCATAAGAAGAAAGAAGAGCAACGTTCTTTTTTTTTTGATATTCTTATTATAGATAGACCAACAAGAGGGGGTCGTGGTAAAATAATAACAGCCGCTCAAATCGATCTTTAGGTTAAGCCGTGCTTGCCTAGGTTGGTCCGTGGTTGGGTGACCACCCATTACATACCGAGTTTCCTCCGTGCCTCGGAAAGCACGTTAAGCTATTGGTCCCGGCGGTCATTTGTAGATCTTTGACAGTCGTTACAGGTGGTCAGTGCCCCAAAAAGTCTGACAACCAGTCTTACCAACGGCTATAGTATTACCCAGTACTAACTGGGTTATGGAGGTCAGATAGGCAGTCGCTCCATGTAAAATACTGGTATTCAGCTGCATGCGGTTAGACTGGAACCAGACCCCAACAGAGTTGGGAAAAGGCCTAGGCAGATGATGATTATAGATAGACCAACGAAAGAATGCTATCTCTTTTACTACAAAGTAGACAAAATTAAAGTCTATGGACATGGAAATGGCAACCACATGCTTAAAAAATACAGCACTTTTAAAAGGAATTACAGTACTTAGGTTATACTTCCCCGGATCAACCATTTTTAACAGCCACGACAAGCATTTGGGGGTATGAAGAACAGAGTGTAAAATTCTTCATCCCCCATAGAAAAGGGAGGATCCTCCGACCAAACGGGTGTTATGTCTGGTGTGTTACTGCCCGACAGTTGTTTTCGGGTTCTTCTATATAGTCTTATGTCGCGAATAACTTTACTTGCGCGATGTAGGGTTTCGAAGTTTAGTTCATCATCTGCATCATAGATGGCGCTGTAGTACTTTTTGTTCTATGTTGTTGTACACAACCAAAAACAAAGTATCTCCCATCGCTAATCTAGGAAAAATACTCTCTTAAATCGATGGAAAATATTCCCAAAGAAAAACTCAAAAGAAAATATCACAGGAACACTCTACCTACCCACAACTCATAACATCGTCAAAAAAAACTTAAAAAGATAAAAGAACATGAAAAGTAATCAAAACATCTCCTAACATCTTATACTTGGGGAAAGTTAGTCAATTTAATATTAATATTCGTGGCGCGTAGAAGGACTTCCACCTTAATTGCTGAGCAGCCCGATGTGGGCTTAGCGCGATGATTTGTGGCTAAGAGCTGCCGAAACGAATACCCTGATAATGAAACACAGTAAATTGTGGCGGGGTGTGAATCTAGAGATCGTTTTTGAGGCCTAGATGACCTCGAGTATGAGTAAGTGAACTTTCTGAATGTTCTAAATAACATAACATAAACTCAAGCCTGTATTTCACTGAAGAGTTAGGCAGGAGTATGCAGTTTTTAGAGTATAACTTGTGAAATAACACTAGTACAAAAAAAGGGTTTTATTTCAGACAAAATACTCAATTACCCATATATAGCAATACCCAAGGCATTCAGTCCGCCTTTGTACATTATGTGCTTAAAGTGTCTAATACAAAAATAAATAATAAAATTGAATAAAAAAAACATTAAACTTAAAACATAGACGTTTGTACGTACATTGTACAGGTAGGTACCCATAGTCTTCAAACGTATCATGAAATCCAGTGCACAAAAACAAGGTGTAAACGGACCCTCTACGAGGCCGTCAACCAAGCATCCTGTACATCAAACTAAGTAACTCTACGCAGGGTGATCTCTGGGGTTAAACATTGCGTATTAATGTAGTTTAAACATTTAAAACTTGTATATAAACAAGTAAAATTTAATTTAAAGAATCAAAAAACCCAACTGCAAATTGTATAATGTATAGCGTAACGTATATATATATAGAGTATGACCAAATTAGGCTCATGAAGAGAAATAATTGAATCTTCACAAATTCTTCTTCAAATTTTCATGATAATTTACCAAACGGAAAAATTGAACGACCCATTGTGAAACCAATCGTGTATGCTTTCTCAGATGCGCCTTCACCATAATTATGATCCTGATTCCTCAACCTCGCTGTCGTTGTTAATGAATTTATTTGAGGTCGGCGCAGCATGTCTTCTTCTTCCATACTTTTTTAGTACTTGTCATCTCAGCAGTCACTCTCTGTCTAGCCATATTCCAACTTCTGCATATGGGATGAAACTGCACACAGTCAATAAAAATAAACAAATGAACAACACACCCTTAACGATCCTCCCCAGTGCATAACACTGCAGTAGATCAATTCAGTTCGCGAACTATTACGTCAAATGCAACGAGAAGTAATCGGGTCAGTGATTCGCGCTGGCAACACGCCACAGCACCATGCAGTATGTTTACATGTGTGTGTGAACATATTACATGTGTTTCGTAATCTGATAATGCGTCTTGGCAAGGTGTTACAGCATTTTGTAAAATATGTTTGTAAGAATTCATAGGCCATGTAACTGCCAAGTTTTTTTAACATGAGAGAATAACACCGTAGCGGCACTTTACAAAGTACTACAGCAACATAGTACAAAACTAGTACTACAGCGCCATCTGTGACACAAATGAAGAACTAAAATCAAAATTCTAAATTGCACAGTTAAAGTTATCCGTGACTTAAGAATACATAGAAAAAACTCGACAACAACTATCGGATAGTAGCCCACCAGACACAACACCCGTCTGGTCGGAGGATCCTCCCTTTTCTATGGGGAATGCAGAACTTTACACCCTGTTCTTCATACCCCAAGAGGCATTTCAAGAGGCACCTAGCTTCTCGAGACTCTCTGGTTGTCGCCATTGTTATTTTAACAACGCAACGGATTTGGTTGCGGTTTTCAACATCATCTAGACAATTTATTGCGGGAGGTTAAGATTCTGCCTCGTCTAGTGGCTGCAAGCGCAACTGCTACGCATGAGCTCCTGGTTCGATTCCCAGGTCGGGCAGTGTTATTGGGTTTTCCCATCAGGAATTTCTCAGTAGCAGCCACGGAGTCTGGATTTGTGCCCGGTTGATGGCAATAGGGTCGCCCCCTATTACATGGGACTTAAACCTAACTGGCGAAATGGGGGTGTGCTATTAGGTGCACCTGTGCCTAACCTTTTGGGATTACAGGCGTGTTATTATGTTATATGTACATTTACACAGAATAAATCCATATCATATGTCAAGTCGTAAATCGTCCAAAGCATATATATCCAAAAGCAGGAGAATTTAAAACGACAGAAGATAATCAAGTTGCTCGATCCGAGCAGGTAGGAATAGACAAGGTCTACCCAACTACTACCTTCATAGTTCTTTCTACATTCTCGCCGCATACTGCCAGCAATGAAACGGTCGTAAGTGGCCTTTGACGAGGTCGTTGTAAAACGTCAAAGTTCATACAAGATCCTCCATCAAGTTCAAGATTATAATCACTGCAGGCTTTTTTTTTTTTTTGGTGGGTGGGAAATCATCAAATGACCCCCCCCGCTCTGGGCGGAGCGGAAGGGAGTGTCAGACTCTTACTGACTAAAAACCACCCATGTTCCTTCTTAGGCCCTTTATGTTCCAGGGCCGCGGTATCTCTTTCGAACATTCCCGCAGCCCTGGAATCACTGCAGGCTGTAGGTTCTTTAGATTTTATAATTTGACCCTGTATAACATTTTTACTATCTATAGTTAGACCTTCTATCCGTATTCGATGTAGTAGTATAGTGAGACATTACATGGTACTGCATATTCCTTGCCATGTATTCAGGGGAATGGGATCAGTAGCTTTCAAGTTATAAGCACACTAAAGGGCAGACAGAGATGTTGAGTTTCCTAATAATTATGTAAGGTTCTCGTGAAAGCCAAGATAAGCAAATCAAGTATCTTGACTTGGCTCGCGAGGTTGTCGACATGTGGGATGTGAACTCAGCGATCATTGTGCCGATAGTCGTGTCAGCCCATGGCTTAATTGCCAAGAGCCTCGACCAACATTTAAGGAGGCTCTCGTTAGGCAGCTGGATCAAGGGCTTGATTCAGAAAGCGGTACTTCTGGACACGGCTCGTATAGTTAGGAGGTTCCTCTCTTTGGAGCCCTGACCGCAGGTAGCTTGGACCTTGTTCCCGATACCGGTGGGCTACAATTTTTTATATTTTTAAATGTTTTTTATATATATTTTTAATCAATATTTAAAAATGTATAAAATTTGTTTATAAATGAATAAAGGGATATAAGGTTCCATTAAAATAGATGGACAAATTTTGTGTTAAAATTTGTCCATCGTCCACCATTTTTATAAAAAAACAAACGCTTTAACATTTACCCTGGTTAAAGTCAAGTAATTACTTTAACTTGACTATAGATATGGTCAAGTTAAAGTAATTACTTAAGTTTAATTAATTAATTATGCAACCATTTTTATGCAATAGACAAGAATTTGAACGAAGTAAGAGCCGTCAAAGAAACCAAAGCTAAGTATTCTAACTTTTGACAGTTCTAAATTCAAGCAATTACTAAACTAAAGAATAAAAATCGTATCTTATGTTTTTACTTTTACTCAAGTAATCACTTAGACTTATTCATACATAGATACGGGTCCTATGACTAAAAACAGCTGAAATTCAAACAAAACCGCATCGTCAATCAAAACTGTCTAATTATAGCTACCTACAACTACAAAGTTCCAGCACACTTTCTGTATCCAATGCATCACAGTGACTCCCTGACCTTAGATTTCAAAGTCGGCACGCCAACCGCGACTGCAGATAAGCCCGGATTCATTGTATACTGCATTATAACGGGCTAATAAAGTTAAACTAGTAGTTTCGACCTCGTAAACTAGGTTATTTTCAGTTTTGAAGCATAGATTTTGGGTTGCAAGGTTACGCTCTGAATTATTTTAATTAGAGCTAATTGTTTGGCCGTTGCAGTGTGTCTGCAGATTTATGAATTTATGTCTTGTTTTAATATGATTTGTTTGTTCGAATTTTGTAGGGGCTATATACCTAATTAAAGTTTAAAAAATGAATGCAGCAGCGATCAATAAAACACTGGCGTTCATAGATTTTCACGGCGAATCATTCGTAGATTGACACGGCAAAATACATGTGTGCAAGAGAACCTCCAACTTAATTCATATTATGTGGTCAGCAAGCTTTGAGATTGGTCACTATACAAACAACGTAGTCTGTTTGCAAACGCTATCTGATTTATGAAATGCCGAAGGCAAATTGATGATGCTTCTTTGATTCCTCTCCATTGGTGTTTTAATTCACATTTCACAATAGAGGTAACACACAACTAATGACAGTTCTTCTACTCCTCAGACTTTAAAAACCCGTTTCTAAAATTGGCAACGTATCAGCTAACGCCATTACACGAAAAAACCTTATCTTTATCCATTGGCATGTTTTCCAACCTTAACAAAAATATATCCAAGAAAATGTAACAAACTTAATAACATTTACACAACTTATTTACTCAAAGGCAAACATATTGGCAGACGTTTGCAGAATGCATGTGTTGTGGCACGTTGCCAGTCGCTCACTGACCCGGTAACTTCTCGTTGCATTTGACTTAATAAACAAAATCAAATAAAAACATTTTTATTTCACATAGGCCTACATGGGCACTTATGAAACGTCGACAAAAATGTGCACGGTTAGGGTGGTCGTTTCCTATGGAGAAGAACCGGCAAGAAACTCCATACTATACTTATAACTGGAAAAATGAATTGATATTGCAGTATTGTTTACTATGAACTTGTAGGTATAATTGGTATCTTAATACTCAGAATAGTTACAGCACTAATGGCAACATTTGTTTCACTTGTTTAATTTTTAGTATTTTTATAATATTTCCTTATCTTTGTATAGATCCTTTTTTACCGATTGTTTGTGAACATTGTAAGCCTTGTAGATTCCTAGATGCTTGTCAACTTTTTATGTTGTTTTAAGTTTTTTGTGTAGTAAGCAACGACTTATGGTCGGGCCTACGCTATCCCTCATACTTAAGTAATAATGCTGTTAAATAATAATATTGTAAAACCAAATCATTTTAAAAGATTAACCATGAAGTTCCCGGTTCTTCTCCATAGGAAACGACCAATTCGAAACGTGCACGTTTTCTCGACGTTTTATAAGTGCCCAGGTAGGCCTATGTGAAATAAAACATTTATAAACTTTTTTTTTATTTGACTCATTGTTTAAACGCTTCGGTCAATTCATACACTGCTATCAAAACAGTGGATGACAACATGACACGAGACTGCTGTTCGAAAGAGATACCGCGGCCCTGGAACACAAAGGGCAAAGAAGGAACATGGATGGGTTTTAGTCAGTAAAAGTCTGACACTCCCTTCTGCTCCGCCCAGAGCGGGAAGGGTCACTCGATGATTTCCCATCCGAAAAAAAAAAGAAAAACATCTACCAACCCGCACTGGGCCCGCGTTGTGGACCCTCTCACTTACACAGAGAGAAGCCCTGTGTCCCAGCAGTGGGAAACTTATAGGCTGATTTTTATTCTCTTGAATATTGATTGAATCTACTGAATCTTCTAACGCGTGGCCTTTTTCGGGACTAACGCTGGCCACCTTGTTTCTTTAAAACATTTTAATAAACAATGTCACATGATAGGATTTCAAACTTTGAATCGGTCAGATCTATGGAAGTTGTTTATATCTTTTCATAAACTAGAAAAGAGGTGATGATCTTGCAGATTTTTGTGAAACATAGCTAAGAACACTCCCGATTTGGTATGAAAGGTGTTTTACAACTTTCAAAAAAAGAAAATAAATCAAAATCGGTTCATCTGTTCAGGAGCTATGATGCCACCGATAGACACAGATACACACTTCAATCTTATAACACCCCTCTTTTTTGGTCGGGGGTTAAAAATATGTTTACCAACCAACAACGCACCTCTTTCAAGCGCCTAAACATCCTTCTAACAGTTTTGAAGATTGATTAAGACAAGATTATACCGGAAGAACCGTCTACACGGGCAATAATTCAGACTAACAAACGGAGACGCATTCACAGAGCAATTTAGGCAATAAAGATTATCATACTGCGTACGCGTTTCCTTACGATATTGATACAGGATATGACATAATATGGTGTCAATTGAACGTAATATTGTGATATGAATAATGCTTTAGATGTCTGAGGATTGAAATTTTCAAGAATCAAGACCAGGTCTTCCGTATTTGTGATATCCCGGATACGTGTTTTCAAGTATAAACTACATCGTTGGTCGAGTGGTCTCCAAGTGCTCCTGTGCCTGCATCAGGCCAAATATTATTTAATTTGCTCATCAGGAATTTCCCTTTATAGTTTTTGAACTAAAACATAAATGGCGTATTACGGGTAAACTAAAGTTAGGATAAAAAAAAATGTCGCAATAACCTGACGTGCATACAAAATGACAAAACCAAAACAATATAACATAACATAAACATATAACGCATAACAAATAATACGGGCTTGAAGTATTTAAAAATGATTGGATGTTATCAACAAATTTTAAATATATATTAAGTAAATAATTCAACCAAAATTCAATCAATCAATTAAAACAAAATGTTTGCAAAAAAAGGGACTAATTTATTTAAAATAAACTAACTAAATAAAAAACAGGGCGCTTAGGCGTCTAAGTACTCCTCCACATCGCTGTAATCCGGAAACGAGCTCAGAAGATTGGCATAATTGCCACGTTCAATGGCAATGCTAATTCTAGTACATAAAACGTATAAAATATCTTAAATACTAAAATAAAAGTAAAAGTAGCTTTCAAATGCACTGTCAGAGAAAAAAACAACGATCGTTTTCACCAAATTATCTCCTCAAACCCCCACAGAAGAACAGTCACCTGTTCCAAAACATACAAACAGATACAACCGGTAAGGACCAGTTGTATCCAGTTCACAATATAATTTAAGTTGCACGACTGTTCGGGAGAATTGACATGGCAATCATAGCCCCAACACGGTGACATCCGTTTACAATTGACATCTTTATGACTGTACATGTTACTGTCGAGTGTGACTGTACCAATGTACCGGAGATATGCGACGAATGTGTTTTGACGAATTGTTGCAATAAAATATACTCGGTGGAAGGGACATCGATAATTGGTGACACAAACTTCATGGAATCAGTAGGTATTTTGGACCCGCCTGTGTTGAAATTTTTCGTAGAATAATAAAAAAACAATTGTTCCATGCAAACGTGTATTAAACTTTTGCATGAAATGGCAGTTTTTTTTTTGCAGATCAGTTTTCATTCTTTCGTAGGTTTTACCCCCAAAGTCAAGCTGTGTCAGCAAAATTAAGAAAATACGAGAGGTTTGGATAAACCAACTACAACCAATAAAAGTCAAGCTACAATCTTTTACATACAAAAAACGAACCCTTCACGAAGCCGACAATCAAGCATTCTGTACATCAAAATAAATAACTCTCCGCAAAAATGATCGCTGGGAAACGACTTTTAAAAAAAACGTGTTTTACGGTAAGACTCAATGTAACGCACTGAAACCATTATGCTGATGGATGCAAAAATGATCGCTGGGAAACGACTTTAAAAAAAATACGCGTTTTACGGTAAGACTCAATGTAACGCACTGAAACCATTATGCTGATGGATGCAAAAATGATCGCTGGGAAACGACTTTAAAAAAAAAACGCGTTTTACGGTAAGACTCAATGTAACGCACTGAAACCATTATGCTGATGGATGCATTGAATAGTACGAGGGTTGTGGTACTTCTCCTTTCTTTCTTTCTTTTCTTTTAAAAAAAAACTTGTGAAAAAGTTGGAACTTTGACCCACAATATCACCGTAACTAGAAGGTTCCCAGGTATGGTCTAAAAATAAAATATCGCAATGACGGGTAGAATGAATACCATACCTTTCTACGTCGTCGTATTTTTACACCCATTATGTACCTCGAAGATTCTGTTTAAGGCACATAAACTTACTATGTAAAGGTTACTGCAAAGGGTAACAGAATCCAATTTACTTACTGACGATGCAACTACAGTAATCTGAGAAACGTACGTCAGACCCATTCACGCTTGCTAGGCAAACCAATTTTCGTCAAAGCGTCGCTGTCCAAAGCATAGTGACCCACACATTGTCCCTTGCACAAAGTGACGTTTCTATTCATTCAGTCGTGCTTTTCAAAGCTACAACATTGTCCTTCATTGAACACTGGATGCAATGTAATTACATTGCATCCACTTTGTGCCTTTGACTGGTACCAATCAAAGGTTTTGGTAGGAAGGTGCATACATTTTGGGAGAGATACAGACGTTCACTGGTGTATATAAGCTTTTCTCGGAATTGTACTGCATCAACCTGCTGAAAATCAGTACTGGGAGTACTGTTTACTCTCTTTTTTTAACATACAATATTTGTATGTTTGTTTAGGTCAAATCTTGCAACTGAATTTTAAAACAGTTATACCTTACCGATTGAGCTGAAATTTAGCATACATGTTTAGTTTGGATGACAATGAATGGTTAGTTAAGTTACGTAATTCTAAACCCAATATGACAGACTCCCAAAGATGGTGGACTAGTTATGTTTTATAGAGCCCTATGAAATGGGTATCGATTAAAAGGGTTTGCTGAGTAGTATACGAAAAAAAAAACGTACAAACTTTTTCTAAAATTATTATAATTATTTTATGTACTCCTCATCCACTCCTCCTCTATTTTTAAAGATATAGGTCAATATAATTTCAATTACATCTTTATTGCTCAAAATAAACATAATAAGATGATTATGAAATTAAACTCGACGGTTATTACTGCGTGTTTTTGAGCTTAAATAGGTAATTAAACTTTATTAGCGTGGATCCTCACCTTGATATTGTTACGGACTTAATTATTTCAAATAAGGTAGCTGTAGCATATTCAAATTCAGTGTGATTATGTTTTGTTTAAATGTTGAAATAGTTTATCCCGGGAATTCGTTGGAAAATAAACTTCAGCCCACGTTAAGACACTTTGTGACATCTACCACCCCGCACTGGGTTCTCGTAGTAGATAACAGACCACTCCCTCTCATATAGAGATGGCTTATGTTCACCACAGACTACCATCAGTATTGCCTCTCCTCCTCCTTTAAGTACATTCAAAGGTTGACTTGAAAAGATCACTTATCAAACTCAAACTCAAATCATTTATTTCAACTAGACCATAACAGGCACTTAAAAAAAAAAAAAAAGCTAAGCTACAGTCACAGTCACAAGGCATAATAACTTGCGAAAGTACTGTAGTTGCACATTCCAAAAGCGTAGATCTCTATGGAGAAGAATGGGCAAGAAACTCCATGGACACTCTTTTAAATCAAAATATTGTTACAAAATCTTGGTTACATCATTCATGCTGAGATTAAACATATATGTGAGAACGATGTACAAAGACGTTAAAGATTAAACCAACAATTAATAAAAAAAAAGTAATTAAAATAATCCGTGGCAGCTAAGAGATGACCAGTCCCAACTGACAGCGCCCGTTCACGAACATGACGCATGGATCAGCGCCATTCAACTCAACCATATTGAAGGGAACTAAATGACCCGACACACCCGCCACCATCAGCGAGACATTTGAGTGAGCATGACATTCTGTCAGCCACCAGTTTTGGCGATAAGACCGCCCATTATATCACCCTAAATACCTGTAAACCTGTAAATACCTGTAATTTGTATGGTATACATGATAAAAAGTATTCTATCTGTGTCCCAGCCGTGGGAATATTATAGGCTGATTATGTCAAATTAAGGCGGCGTCCTTACCTATTTGAAAGTTCCGCGATCACAGGATCCTCGCATATGGATTGCTCCTTACATAGGATCAATCCTAAGGCGACGATCATATTGGTATATCTAATACACATAAAACACGCTTTATGGCAATGCTTAGCCTTTGGTCAAGGTAAAAGCCAGCCCTTGGGTCACTGGAAGCGTCTACTAAACGTTTGGATTTATATCGTTGAAAAGTCTTTGACCAGTAATACCTCACCCTCTGCCTAGCCTTTTCCCAACTATGTTAGATTTGGCTTCCAGTCTAACCGGATGCAGCTGAAGTAGAAGCAGTCGCTCTATGTGAAGTAGTGGTACTATTTTACATGGAGCGACTGCTTATCTGACCTCCACAACCCAGTTAGTACTGGGTAATACGATACCCATTGATTAGACTAGTTTGATTTTGATTTCATCGATTGTCAAAGATCTACAAATGACAACCGGGATCAACGGCTTAACGTGTTTTCCAAGGCACGGGGGAAACTCGGCATGTGATGGGCGGTCACCCATCTACTGACCAACGGCAAGCACGGTTTAACCTGAAGATTAATCCGAGCGACATAAACCACGAGCTCCTCTGTTGTGAGCAATAATACCTATATCAGATTAATTAAACAGGTATAATAACTGTCTGTCCTAGTGCAGGCTTTAAATACCTCTTTTCAAATACTGCAATTAATCGCAACTTCAGACAAGAGTATTTAAAGCTTAGTTCCATTAAAAAATTACTTATTATTACCTTAATTAACTAATAAAACTATGGTATCATGGCGACAAATTATCGATGTAACGTACTCTTTTGGTTTAATAACAGCTTTCCGTGTTAAAAGGTTGTTAATAAAAACCTCGTTTGAAAAACATTTTGGTTATGTTGATTTTGTTATTTGTTTATGTAAGGTTGAGAGGGATGTTAATTATAGGTTTTCTATTATAATAACGAGTTAGATTTTCATGTTATAATTGGAAATCAAGCCAACTACGCAGTTGCTCATGGATTTGAAAGAATCATTGCCAAGGAAGACAATATTTAAGTCAAGTATGTAGTATTTCCAGAGCTGCAGGACTGTTCGAAAGAGATACCGCGGCCCTGGAACATAAAGGGCAGAAGAAGGAACATGGATGGTTTTAGTCAGTAAAAGTCTGACACTCCCTTCCGCTCCGCCCAGAGCGGGAGGAGTCATTTAATGATTTCCCATCCGAAAAAAAAAGTATGTAGTATTTAAGTTAAGTAAGTTTTTCTATCAGGTATTTATGAGTAGCACGCCCCCTATTACATGGGACTTAAACATAATTGGCGAAATGTGGGTGTAGGTAATGTTAGGTACACCTCTGCTAAACCCTACGGGGATTACAGGCGTGATGTTATGATGATGATTTATATTCTCACGTGGTCTAGGCGTTCGGACCCGAAATTACAAAACACAAGATTAATACATGTTCCTTTTGTGTGTAGAAGGAATCCTTTGCCCCGCAGTGGAAGCTATAAACTTTAATCTCGTTACTTTTTATAAACGAGGTAGAAGGGACTCTGAAACGGTTACCCTAACCACGTATTCAGTACATCATTCTAAACCGCCCCACATAGAAATTTTTCATCGGTTATTAAAAAAAAAAAACTGTTTTCTACAAAAATGCCATACCTACACGTTCTACATGTATGGAACAGCTGTTTTTTTTTTTAATAACCGATGAAAAAATTCTATGAGGGTAGGCTTAGAATGATGTACTGAATACGTGGTAACCGTTTTCGCGTCGGTGTCTTTTCCACGTTGTATATTTCATCCATTCCATGTCTTTACCCCGTCACTAGATACGCATATTCCATTCTTTACCAATATAAATAATCGGAAGCAGCTTTTTGGGTCGGCACACGGACGGGCGCGGTCCAAGTATAAAGCCGTATGTTTATCTATAATGGTGAACCGGACTAATATTGTTTGATTAACCAGACCTTGAATTGAAAATTCTAGACTTGAGTATAGATTTTTTGTGTGTGCTGACCCACTTTTGCTGTTTAGATCTTTTTTTCTTACGATAAAATTAAATAATGCTTAATGGAAAGATGACTAGTAACAAAAAAAGGGTCTATTTACGATTTTTAATGGGTTAGTCATACTTCACCACATGCCAAAATAGTTTTCATAAAAAAAAGACCTCAAGTAATGAATGATTTCTGAGACAATTTCCACGTTTCTCCAATGGATTCGGGTTTCCCCAAACTATCTCAGTTAAAACACGCATCATCTGCCTAACCTTTTCCCAACTATGTTGGGGTCGGCTTCCAGTCTAATCAATTGCAGCTGAATACCAGTATTTTACATGGAGCGACTGCCTATCTAACGTCCACAACCCAGTTAATACTGGGTAATACCCCCGTGGTAAGACTGGTTGTCAGACCTTCGGGCCACTGACTACCTGTAACGTCTACAACTCAACTTAACTTCTGTACGTTTTTGTAAGAACCTGACCATCTGACCGTCTGACGTTCGATTTTTCTAGAAAACTGCTGAAGACTTCAATTTTTCATGGCGGAATGTCGATGTGTGCATCTTACATAACATAACACTAAGCCTGTAATCCTTGAAAAGTGGGCAGGGGTGATAGCGTCTACCATATAATCACGCCTATTATCACCGAAAGGTTAGACAGAGGTCTACTTTGTACACCCACATTCCACCAGTTATGTTTTTAACTCTATTTAATAGGGGCGAGCCTATTGCCGTCAAATGGGCACACATCTAGGCTCTGTTGTAGACTGTGTTGAGAAATTTCTGATGGAAAAATCCAATAACACTGCATGATATGCATCTCATGCTCAGTAGTACATTTGTGACCACTAGTCCAAATACTTTATCAAGGTTCTTAAACCATAATGTGTGTCTATTCCATATATTTTGACGTTTTGATTGTATGTATGTGTGTGTGTGTTTGGGTGAAAGAGAGCGTGTGTACAGGATTGTCAACAAACATCCTAAGCTACTTCTAAGTTTGATTTGAAAAGTTTTGGGGTTGTGTGTTCATCTGTGTAGGATACGCCGATACGTTGCTCCATGCAACTATATATCTCTACTTATACTTGCTTACTTATTAATTTTATAAAGAGGATTTTTTTGTTTGTATTTTTATACCGAATAAGCTTCGAAAATACCGGACCGATTTTAACCATTTTTTCACAAATAGAAAGCTAAATTATCAGGAAGTAACATAGTCTATAAATTATATTTATATGATGCCAATTAGATCGTTTGTTGCTTCATGTAAAGTACTGGTATTCAGCTGCATCCAGTTAGACTGAAAGCCGACCCCAACGTAGTTGGGAAAAGGCTAGGCAGCTGATGATATGATTCCAATTAGCCGAGCTATCACAATTTTCGCGGATGAAGTCGCTGGCGAAGAGCTAGTCTTCAATATATCAGAAAAAAAACTGAACCTCTGCTTATGACAATGTTACTTAACTGAGCAGTTTGATCAAGTATTACATAGGTAAATTAAGAAGTACAAACCTCAACACAGTTAAGAAACAATATAATAGGCAGATTCCTAGTGAAATAGAGAATTCTAAGAGTTTTCCTACTTTTCAATTTCAACAAATCAGACTAATATTCTTTATATTACTGCCATTACAATTGTAACTTACTTTTGACGTAGAAATAACAGTTTTATTAAAGTTTTCATCAAAATCATCTCAAAGATTACCAACAAAGACCAATTTCACTATCGAAACTGAACGCGATAAGTACAGCTTAAGAACTATCTATCATCATTGATTTAAAAATATTGAGACTCTTAAACATTTTTTAGATACTGATCGCGTTCAGTTTCTTTGGTGAAATTCGCCCTTTGACCGGACCAGTCAATAATCGCCTTTCTGACTAACCAAAACTTTCTTTTGTCGTAAGATCTTAGTGTAACCTACAAAGCTGCATATCAATATTTCATACGGACCTACCCGAACGGAACCGAAATGGAGACACACCGTCCTATAATGTAAGACTATTTCTCTTTCATAGTATTCAGATAGAATCAGCATGAAGATAAAATATTCAGCTACGTATTCCCTTCTCTCTACTGAAATACTTCCAAGTCAGAATTCTTTTCGTCCGTTTCAGCGGTCAACGTTTTCCCGTCTTACATATCTAGGTATATATGTACCTATAGATACATGTTATTGTGTTCCTACCTATATCGAGGGTAGTCATATTTTATATCACAATATGAGTCTGCAAACGGCAGCTTTAAACCAGTTTTAATGAAGTTTCAGTTCCAAGAATGCATTTCATATTTTATCATGACCGACTTTTACCGCGAAAATAATAATTGCACGGGAAAACCGGTTCTCATGGATTTTTTTCTCGTACTACCCGTGTTTAAACGAGTTTGTTCAAAAAAAACAACCACACTCACTTTTGCATTTATAAAATAAAAGAGAAAAAGATATTACGAGCACTTTCGTGTAAGAATAAAAAAATCTTCAGCAAGCGTTATGTACCTAGGTATATAATATACAGTTATATACGTAGGTGCGTGATGGATGTGTGACGTACCGGTAACTAATGAGCCCAATTTGAAAGAAGCACGCTTGGAGTACGGGCGAAACAGGGGCTGGGCAAACTGTGACACTGGAGGAAATTCGACACTTCTAGTATTATTTGGTCATTAGGAAGTCTAGTGCTAGGTGGTGGTGGTATTCTTTTGTTAATATAGGTTTGGTTTGTTGGCTAAATAATAACAGCCGCTCGGCTCGATCTTTAGGTTAAGCCGCGCTTGCTTAGGTTGGTCCGTGGATAAGTGATTACCCAGAAAGCACGCTAAGCTGTTGATCCCGGCTGTCATTTGTAGATCTTTGACAGTCGTTATAGGTAATCAGTGGCCCGAAGGTCTGACAACCAGTCTTAGCAATGGGTATTGTATTTAGTTATGTGTTTGAGCCGTTTGGGGTTGAAACACTAGGGCCATGGGGTCCGAGTGCCGACCTAGTTTTTCGGGAAATCGCCAAGCGGTTGGTCGACTCTTCACGTGACCAGAGGGCGGGCCTATTTTTTTGCCAAAGAATCAGCATTGCCATCCAACGTGGTAATGCTGCCAGCCTTCTGGGCACTTTTCCTGCTGACAGCGATGCGGACGAATTTTTGGACGCCCTATAACCCTTTTATACTTGTACATATTTATTTCTATGGGTATTGTATTAGATTACAAACCGGGTTTCGTCCGTGCCTCGGAAAGCACGTTAAGTGGTTGGTCCCGGCTGTCATTTGTAGATCTTTGACAGTCGTTACAGGTATTCCGTGGCTCGGAAGTCTGACAACCAGTCTTACTAAAAGGTATCGTATTACCAAGTACTATGCGGTTTGTGGAGGTTAGATAGGCAGCCATTGCTTGTAAAATACTGGTATTCAGCTGGATCAGGGTAGACTGGAAGCCGGCAGATGATGATGAAAGTTGAAATGCCTCATTAGCCTATAATTTCATGGGTCTCTTACTATGTCAGTTCACATTTTAAACGGCCTACTCCTTTGAATGTGTAGAGGAACTTGAACAAGTGTCAATTAGGGCACTGAATACTCTTGTAGAAACTACGTTGTACCGTCAGTGGCGTCAGTTAAACCCTAAAGTACAGTCAGAACAAGAAAGAAGTATGAAGAACTCAAACTTGCAACTAATTTTAATACATTTTAGTGTGTGCTTACTCAGTAATTTTATTTTGACATCCAGTTTAGAGGGTCTTAAGTTTAAAAGTGGTCGCAGGGGCTACAGTTGGATATAAAATGCTAGATTGTGGACAGGCCGGGCAAAGTGTTATTAGGTTTTTAAATAAGGAATTCTCAGCAACAACACAAAGACGAAGAGGCTGGATTGATGGCCATTTGATTGTATAAGGTCTCTTCTTGTTACATGGGACTTAAACATATCTTGCAAAGTCTGTTTTCTTTCAGAGAAAGCAGATGAGATGTTGTGTTACAGTGATAATTAGTATAAAAACTATAGAGATACATTGTTTTAGCTGAACTCAATTCATTTGTACTCGTAACTACTCGTAAAGCCCGATGTACATTGGTCAAGTGTTTAGGTAAGTAGATAAGTAGGCACAGTGAGTAAAGACAGTGGTGGAAACCGATCTGACAGTAGCGAGTAAACAGTCACTGACTAGGTACTCGCCACTGTCCTTGACCAATGTAAATAGAGCTTTTGGTACGACTACTAAACAGCCGTTCGTAAATTTCAGGGGACCTCCTCTATAATGCATGGTCATAATGCTTGTGGTCATCTATGTAGACGATCAGGGTTGGAAAAATTTATTCGTTTAAGTCTGCTATTGAAAAATTCCTTTTTCGTGGTTTTGATCCATTTTCCGATTTATAATAACTTTTAATGTCTATGATACACTTACTTTTGCATCATCGTTATCGATAATAGAATACGTTACTTTGTCTAGGAGTGTAAAGGACTTCTTACTTATCTTTGTATCAGCTTCCTCATGCTCGGAACGTACAACATGCGTAGAACATGCTTAGATAATGCCCTCGCGCTCCTACCCATAGAGGCATTAAAATTGAATTAGGGGATGATTGGCCCCTTGGATCGGTCTGTCTTCTTGTAAAAGGTTTTAAAATAGTTGTCTGGTGGACATATATAAAAATGGAGCATCAGAATTTACGTGAAGTTAAGTAATTATTTTGGGAGCTTTAAAGCGTCTGCAAAGCAATACGGCCGACGGAAAGTGTCTGGGAGTATTGGCGACTTATTTTTAAGGATATTGCCTAGAATATAAGTAAAAATCAGCTTGGAGAATTTACGTGAGGTAAGTAATGTTTTTACGTACCTTGATTACCTGATACCTGAAAATTGGCCGGCTAAGTAAGCTAGCAGGTAGGCATGCGTTCTTAGTACATACTAACACTATTTAATCGTCCACATTTCCTTCGTCAGAAAATACGTGACGTCTGGTGGCCCTGGGATCTTGGACTATTATATTCCAGAACGCAACGCACAAAAGAAAAAAAAACTGTCACTTCCAATTCCAAATTCAAAACACATTCGTGACACATCAAAGCATCCATTATTTAATTTACGCGCGCAAAATGGCGACAAACAAAAAAGTATCGCGTCACATATTAAATCTAAATTAAAAATTATAAATCCCTTCGGTGTGTTGGGAACGGTCCCGTTTCGTCCAAGGTCGCCGGATCAGTGTGTCAGGGAATAACATATAGCCCTAAATGTGATAAAACCTTTTTTAAATCGATATTTCGCTGGTGATGCTGCGAATTTTTTCATGTGTTATGTTTTGACACTATATTGGGTATAGATTGCCGTTTGGGATTACAATATTCTTGGGTATGAGTTAAAATATTGTTATTTGTGCACGATGTTTTTCGATTCTTATGGTTTATAATGCAGAATAGGAAAAACTCCTGAAGTTAAAGAAAGAGTGTGTCACGTGACAACAGGGTTGCTATGCGGATGTGAACAACATAAATGTGAGCGATAAAAAAATATTAATAACCTTGTATTTTCTCCATCTCAACAAATATTGTTTAGAAAAACGTCGTCTGTAAATGTTACATTAGTTTTTCACAATTAATAAAACTATTGTTAAAAATACATAATATTCCCCAAGCAGTGACACAAAATGTCATGTTTCCAAAAATGGCGCAATACTTTTCCCGCCATAATACACAAAATAAACGCCATAACATAACATGTACCAAAATAAATATTTTAGCTTGATATTCTTCGGCTCGGGTTGTCCGGACAGCTCGGCAGAACGGGCCGTATGTACCGCAGTGCGGTTCGCTGCGGCAGAGCTGCGGTTGACACAACCCTAGCGAATCAACTGGTTAGCAGGCGAATATTTACGTTTCTGTATCAGTATCTTTTAGCAACGATGTTAATATGAGCCAAGCATCAGTATAAAGGGCAGAAAAAGACCCATTACAACTTTACCTTAAATACCTCCATGACTCCTTTACAATTCAATACGATCATCGACAGCACATTATTTTGACTAAGTTAAACAAAAAAATTGTTTTCCAACAACAATTTTTGTGTAGAGTTACTTAGTTTTATGTACAAAATGCTCGGTTGACGGCTTTGTGAAGGGTCCGTTTTCACCTTGTATGATCCAAATATCAGTATGTTAGGCCGTATCTTTCGACTAAGATCAAGACACCTGTTTCGAGAACCCCTAGACGCAAGAAACGGGCTGGACCAGTACTTTATGTTTCGATAAGGCGTTCACGAATGACGATGTGCTGGTATGTGTACGTCTTGAACACCATGGTCAGACAACCTCGATTCTATCTTGCTAGTTGCGTCATAAATAGATTCAAGCTATGCTTTTATTTCAGACTTCTTAGAGGTCTTAGTAGTATTTTCAGCATATTCTGGCCTTTAAAGGCTTGGTTTTTGGTAAACAAGCTGGGCAAGAAACAAGTTTACAATTGTGGGCTGTAGACTTGCTTCCATAAAAAAATCAACCTTTAATTTCCCACATGCTGGGACCCAGTCCTCCTCTATGTTTGAGGGAGTCAGCCACAATCCACCATAACGCGGGCCTAGTCTGGTTTGGTGGATCTCACACGTCTTGGAGTTGTTGGGTCTAGGACATGCCGGTTTCCTAATCGCAGAGCAATCATGGTGATGAATTAATTAGTCGTGTAGTTTTGAAAATATATCTTACTACGTGTAGCAGTAGCCTGTTTTCAAAACTATACGACTTACGACTCTAAAGATGCGACTGTTTCCACCGTTGCTCTTTGCTTAGCTTATATAATGTGTGGCTTAATGTGAAAACCGGTAACAAGTCAATTTATAAGTTAATAAGTTAGAGCTTTACGTTCGTATACTTCCTCATTACTCAATTATTGTTCGACTTCTCTGGATGGTCATGGTTAGGCCATGAGCAATAAGTCCCTGAAACATTTCAAAGAATAAGATAATGATACTGATCAATATTATCAACCAATGTCACGGCAGCTTTTATCTAGACCTACTTTTATTCTGACATTGACACTCCAAACTATGGGGTAAATGCACCGTTTCTATTTTTCTGTAATCTGAATTGTCGTTGTTTTTTGGCTTTTTAATAACATATGTTTGTGGGGGACTTCTTGAAACAAAATCCCGAAAAACTACCATCAAGTATTTCCAACGGCTATTGTGAGAAGGTATGTAAGATGAAGTCGCTCCATGCAAAATATTAATATTCAGCTATAATTGGGAAAAGTATAATCAGATAATATTACACGCCGGTATCATTCTCTGGACAATACAAAACGATAACTGCTGCTTTTAACTTACTTCTGAATCTTATTGCCTTATATTTTAAAGGAATATTGTATTTACAAAGAGCATAAATACAAAATAAGCACATTACTTTCCCACTGCTTTGACACAAGCCTCGTCTCTGTGAGTAGATGTTATTTGTAGAGGCAAGGCATTACATAAAGTATCACAGCAACATAATACAAAATTTACTTCAGTGCCACCTATGACGCAAATGTAGAACTAAGATTAGAATTCTGAATCGCGCTATTAAAGTAATCCGCAACGCATTTAGAAAAATCAGACAACATTTATCGGGTAGTCGCCCACCAAACACAACACCCGTATGGTCGGAGGATCCTCTCTTTTCTATGGAGTATTGAGGACCTTTACACCCTGTTACTCATAACTCTATATTTTTTTAGGTTTTAGGACACGCCGGTTTCTTCCCGATTTTTTCCGTAAATGCTGATGATGGCTTTATTTGGATCCTTGTAATGGAAAAAAGGCAATATTCTGCAAATGACACGTGATGTTTGGTGATATTAGAGTCTTAGGGATAAGCTTATTGTCGGTTACGTCGTAAGAATGAGTTACCCGATGTAACTGAAGGAATATCGTTACAAGAGATAAAGGGATCGCATCTAGAGGACGGACAATGGAGGTCGTGGCTAAATAATAACAGCCGCTCGAGTCGAGCTTCAGGTTGCCTAGGTTGGTCCGTGGATGGGCCACCCATTACATACCGAGTTTTTCCGTAACTCGGAGAGCACGTTAAGCTGTTGGTTCCGGCTGTCATTTATAAATCTATGACAGTCGTTACAGGTAGTCAGTGGCCCGAAAGTCTGACAGCCAGTCTTAGCAAGGGGTATAAATGTGATGATGATGCTCTAGCGGACGGACAAATTAAATGGGATCGCAGTATTACACAGCAAAACTGTGGTTTTGCCTGTTGACACCAAAATGATTGCCTACTCCTCATTAACAATGGTAAATAACATGAAATATGATAGAATGCAATCCTAAAACCCCTAAAAATTTTAAAACACCGAAACAACATTAAAATCGAATTCAGACCTCGACATAGTTCAGATATCACAAGAAAGAAAACACAATAAATGTTGGTAGGACTATCTACCCGCCGACAGATGATATATCGTTGCGACTCACGGAATCGGAAGGTCAAGTATAGTTGAAGAAAGAGTGGCCCGTGATCTGTGAGGAACTGGAAGTGGCAAGTAGCTTATTGAGTGTGTAACCTGAAGGCCAATTTCTCGTATTTATAAACATTTACACCCGCATCTATAAACAAGTTAAAGTGATTAGTTGAGTAAAAGTAATAACTTAAGACACGATTTTTATCCTGTAGTTGTCATTGCTTGAAGTTAGAACTGTCAAAGAGGTTTCTTTGACGGTTCTTACTTCGTTCAAATTCTTATCTATTGCATAAAAATGGTTTTTTTAACTTGACTATGATACGAGTGTGTGTTTTAATAAATTTTCTCTAGTGTGTTTAAAAACCATAACCAAACCAAAGGCAAAAAAACTGGAGGAATACTTTTTTTACAAAAATTGTCTTGATATTTTTTCTCATATGCTGTTAC
Source organism: Eurois occulta (assembly GCA_950022335.1). Lineage (NCBI taxonomy): Eukaryota > Metazoa > Arthropoda > Insecta > Lepidoptera > Noctuidae > Eurois > Eurois occulta. The sequence goes on along the minus strand of OX465481.1, from coordinate 5,279,119 downwards.
AGTTTTAATATATAAATCTATTTCCATTAAAAGTTAAATCGTTTTCCTATCGCATGCCTAACTTATAAAATGCGCTCCCAACTTAAAGCTAAGCGCACTGACCTTGCAAAGCCTCTTCCATAAACTTTACCTCGGTGTCACGTTAGTCGGCAATCAGACGAGTTTTCGTGGAAACAATGTTGAACTCCTTCAATGCCAGACGACAGTTACAGCGTAGAGTTAAGTGCAATACTTTAGTATACAATACTGGGAAATGGAAGGCCGGTTTCTGCTAATCGTGGCAATTCTTGATACAAAACGTAATTGAGGAAATGTGAAAAGATTTGTCTAATTTGTGCGGCATTGATTTTGCAATTAGAGGCTTTTAATGTGCATGTAAATTGAGGAAATATTGATTGTTGTAAGAAAGAAAGAAAAAGAAAAAAAGAAATAGAAAGGCCCGATGGTATTTCTCATCCGCAAAAACGACTAATTTTCATAAAAAACTTGCATGCCCTTTTTAAGTCTTTTGGGGTGTGAAATACAGGATGTAAAGTTCTTTGTCCTCCAAAGAAAAAGAGGATCCTCCGACCAGAAAGTGAGGGTGTTGTGTCTGGTTGGCTACTGCCCAACAGTTGTCGTGGGTTTTTCTATGTAATCTTACATCTTGTAAGTCGCGGATAACTTTAATAGAGATAGAGCTGTAGCATCGCACATCACTGTGATTTAGAATTTAGATTCTAGTTTTTCATTTGTGGCATAGATGGCGCTTTATTACTTTTTGTCCTGTGCTGTTTTAGAACTTTTCTGTAGTGCCGCTACAAATCGTTTGGGGAATTAATTTTCAAAAATCTTTGCTTAATGCTCATTGCCCTACAAAATATCATGTTTGTAGACCCATCGTTTAAGGCTGTGTGTTGTCTGCCCCTAAATAAATTTCAGTGTTTCTGAAGTAGATGTATTTCTAAAACAATAGGTAAGGCTTATGGTCCTGTTCATCCAATCCTTCAGCAATGTTACAATACCCAACGTTTTTCGCTCTGCCTACGCTTATCCATTATTTGAAGGTGACTCTGAAAATGCCCGACATTAAAAACATTTAAAAGACTTCTCCATTTCTCCCGAAGCCTTATATACAAAGGGAAATCTATACAAACGTAAACAAATACGTTTTCATTACGATGTTCTCAGTTTTCCGTCAGCTCCTCGCTAATTGGTGGATCAGTTTCAGGCAGACGCGGTGATTGGTTGACGTCGGTTTAATTAGCGAACTACCCTCCGTATGTGGATAAAAAACTGTAACCTGACTACGAGTCATTTTCTCTGTGTTACGTTAAGGGTATTTATGCGAGTTTACATTTATTTAATGGTCATATGTTTTTGTTTACAGAATTCTGTTAATAAATAACTTTATGACGGAAAAACGGGTTCGCCTATTATTTAGTGGCAGGAGGGTTTCTTTAATAATTCGAACCAGGCAGGGTTTTTTTACTGTTCTATAATAATCAGTTGAGAAGAAGATGAACACTTAAAACAGAATTTTCCATCGGGCCAACAGACACGCATGGAACTAAGACCTGACTGGCGAAATGTGTGTGTGGTATAATGCATACACCTCTGCCTAAACCTTCGGGTATTACATGCGTTATGTAATGTTATTTATCAATTCTTTCCCCCAGTTCCTAAAGGCATTACGGATAGAACAGAGAATCTGTCAAACCCGATAGGTCAAAAATATTTTGGTAAACCAATCTGGTGACAACACATAACATAATATCACGCCTGTAATTCCAGAAGGGTTAAGCAGAGGTATACCTAACAGTACACACATTTCGCCAGTTATGTTTAAGTCCCATGTAATAGCCTATTGCGTGCGCAAATCCAGACTCCGTGGCTGCTACTGAGAATTCCTGATCGAAAAACTCAATAACACTTTGCCCGACCCTGGAATCAAATCCAGGTCCTCATGTTCAGCAGTCGTCGACCGCTAGACCAACGAGGCAGTCAGTGTGACAACAGATATAAGATTAAAAAATCGACAGATTTTAAGAAACTGGTAGCAAAACCACAAAACACCTCATCATAATACGCCATAGTAAGAGAACACTAGAAAAGTAGGTCGAACGAATAATAAAGTTTATTATCACGTAACAATCAGCTGGTGTGCGTGGGCGTCCACCAAAATAAAGCCAGGACGTGGGCGTAACGGGTTCAAGGTTCGTCTGCTTGCGAATTACTCCGTGTAGCTAACAGGAGTACTTCCTTTTGCAAGATGGAGAGGCAGGAAGTCTTGTGTCTCTTCTTGAATTTAATGAAGACTGATTTCTTATCATTTGTAGACATTTTCGAAAATAAATTATATGTATAAAGGTATATATGTACGTAAACCCCGAAATGCGCTTGTCGTCCCCATCATTGCGAATTTTTTTTAGTTCTGGACTATACCTGGGACCCTTCTAGTTACAGAGATATTAGAAGTCAAAGTCCTAACTTAGTCACAAGTTTCTTTTTAAATCCTAGTTTTAAAGGTTATAATTTAACTTTAAATACCTCCATGACCCGTTTACCTACTATTCAATGCATGCATCAGCACAATGTTTTGATTGTGTTCCTCTAATTTGTATTTATACTGTTAGTGGAAAAGTAACTCTCCACCTCTTTAATAACACTTTATAAATGCTTTTTCACTCTAGAAAATAAAGTGCACGTCCCATATTGAGGACGTCCTCCAAGAAGGTCAAATACACAGACTACTGCGCGCAAGTACATATAGTAACTATATGTTCTCCGTCAAGTACATACGAAAGAATGCATGAATGTAAGAAGCAAGAGAGGCATGTGCGACAGGGACACGTTGTGTGTCGTTGGTTCTTATATGTCATGTCGGAATGACGGATAAAATGAGAAGTTTATTTCACGGTTTCTTTTCATTGCAAGATCAAAGATAGATTATGTGTTTAAGACGATGTCTTAGGTCGATACATAAGACATCATAAGTGTCATCCTAGCCTTTTCCCAACTATGTTGGGGTCGGCTTCCAGTCTACCCGGGTGCAGCTGAATACCAGTATTTTACATGGCGCGACTCCCTATCTGTCCTCTACAACCCCGATACTTCGATACCCCTTGATAAGACTGGTTGACAGACTTACAGGCCACTGATTACCTGAAACGACCTTAAAAGATCTACAAATGACAGCCGGGACCAACGCTTAGCGTGCTTTCCGAGGCACGGAGGAAGCGGTACGGTATGTAATGGGTGGTCACTCATCCACGGACCAACCTAGGCAAGTGTGGCTTAACCTGAAGATCGACCAAGCGGCTGTTATTATTTAGACATAAGCTCCTCAAAGTGATCATAAGTGTGATAGAATATAACAATACTTTGTGCTTATTCGTCTGTTTTGGAACATTGAAATAAAAATGAACTGAGAATGATAAACACTCTTGTTACTTTACATCCTTAGCGCTTCATGGGCACGTAGGCGTATTCCCACCTAGCTGATTAATTTTCACAAAAACATAATATAACATCACGACTGTAATCCCCGAAGGGTTAGGCAGAGATGTACCTAATAGTATATCTACATTTCGCACATTATGTTAAAGTCTCATGTATTAGGAGGCAAGCCTAATGCCATCAACCGGGCACAAATCCAAACTCCGTGACTGCTACTGAGAAATTTCTGATGGAAAAACCCAATAACACTCTGCCCTACCCAGGAAACGAACCCAGGACCTCTCAGAAGCAACGAGGCAGTCAAAAACGACAGAGCAAAATCTCCGAAATGAGCTTTTCTCATTTATACTTCGTGCAGACGACAGAAGAAGAAGACTCACTCGTTTTCCCTAACAAACGCAAGTACCTTCAAGCCCCAACTCCTGCCTTCACTGATAAACTAAAAAAATAAACATAACTCCAGCCAACAACACAGTAATAGCGGTTCATTGCAAATATTTGGATGGGAGCAGCGTCGTTAAACAAATGTCATGGCAAGCAGTAATGAGCCGACGTTGGAACAGAATAATGACTATTATGGTGTATTCGTGCAATGTTGCAAGGCCAACTTGGCTTGGAATTGTGGAAGATTTTAAGTGAATGCTGTCGAGCATGTATAATGAGATGTAGATGATGGTAATTGGGAAGAAATGGATTCGAGGAGTAAATAAATCCGAGAGGTTAAGAAATGGTGGCTGGCTAATGTCAATGTGCTAATTGTTGCTACAATAGGGTAGTTTTTTTTTATTATGTAATCTGACGTATCTGACGGTGGCATCACTTGAGAACTATCAGAATATCAGCGCTGTGACGTATGTTACAGCACCATGCTGAGGGGCCTTTTGTCCTCGTCCAGGACCAATTTAGTTTAATGTATGTCTTATTTTTTTTTTGTTTGTTCATTTTTTATTTAATTACCCGACTGCCAAGGAAGGGTTATGTTATGTTTCGCACGTATCTTGTATGTATGTATGCATCTAAAATTCTTTATTACCTCATGTCTTCCAAACGCTGCACGGATTTATTTAATTAACATATCGTTAGATTCGTCTTGGTAACCCAAGTGTTCTTAGATAGGTGACGCGGGACCTAGACTAATCTAGACTAAAATAATTCTATCCAATATGGGTCCCGACTATTGCAGTCAATATGTTCCGTATTAATAATGAGTGTATATTTTATGTGTGTATTGATAATGAAATTATTTTAATGTTATAGTAATTAAATTGCTTTCTACACTTCTGGCCTGAACTTGTTTTTTTCTTTTCCGTTTTTATTTAAGGTTACTAGTTACTTATTATTAGTTACTTTTCACGCAGTCGGGTTTTTTTTTTGTTTTACTGTTTTGCCCTGTGCGAGTCTAATATAAACTTGTTTTCTTTCTTTAAAAAACCTAACAGTCGTAGGCTACAGTAATGTTTACAATACTGATCAATTTCTATGCCTTTTTTATTACCTATCTTCTTAAAGTAAACCACCAGTAAATGCAAGTTACAGTTTTAGATGTTCTTGTAAAATATTTTTGGGCGAGGAATTAATATTAAAATCATCATCACAAAATGAAGTGTAAAAAGAAGTCATTGAAGTAACATAATCAACTAGCGGAAGAGGCAGCAAGATTATCGGAAGACCAGCGGTTAATAAATCAGGTCAGTATTTGTGAGGCGACCGTGAACGAACAGACACAGCGTGGGACGCACGCCAGACAGAACGACCAACTGAAGTATGTAGGTAGCTGAGGTGTTATAGAAACTGAGAATTGGGAATAGGGAAGTTGTGAGTATTTGGTTACATATTGCTATAAGTTAGAGTGACAGAGCAATATCCACAAAACTCGGTATCTTCTTTATTTTTCGTGTGGTTAGTGCCTAACCTCATAGTTTTTATGCCGCACATGGGCCTTTGACTTGGCTTTACATGCCGTCGAGAAATATCTCTCAGGCATGCTGATTTAGTTTTCGATGTTTTTATTCACCGAAGCAAGTGATAATTATACATTACGCACATGAATCTGAAAAACAGAGGTGTGTGCCTTGGGTTCGAAGTCGAGACCTATGACTTGGCGGTAACACCACTAGGCTATATAGGCACTGCTGTTAAAACGAATATTATTAATTAAAACTCGGTATGGGAAGAGACCGTTGCCCAACAGTGGGAGAGTAATAGGGTGACATAATTTTATATCGGCAAAGCTTACAGACACAACAACTGAAGAGGCAGGAAGAAAAGAAAAAAGATGGGTGGACTGTGTGAAAGATTATGTGGTTAAGAAAGAAGTGGATTCTGAAATGACGACTAGTAGAGATGTATGATTAAAATCATCCAAACAGGGAGATGATGATGTTGAAGTAGTAGAAAGATAGCACTCCAAAGACCAAGAGCCATTGTAGCAGATGAGACTTTAAAGGGCCAACGTGAAACGGCAGACACGGCGTGGGACGTGCGCCAGACAGAACTACAAATTGGAGTAGGTAGTAAGGCCTAGTGGGGTAATTCGAAAAGGAAATATCCTATGTTGGGGCTCAATGATCAGTTGAGAAGATTGTTCGATTCAGTTGTTTAGTTGAATTGGTTATTTCATATACCAGCTGACAACTTTCCCTCTAGAGGACTCAGATACCTATCTTGCATCATCAAATATTAACATAGATATCAAACTTGCATCACATAAAGTCCAGATTTTCTTTTGAGGTTTTCTTTAAACGTATGTCATGTAATGTGTAAGATAAAGTAATAAAGCACCTAATTATAAGAATAATAAAAAAAAACATCCACCTCTTTTCTTGTCGATTAAAAACAAATGAATTTATCAAGTTTTGAACCTCGCTTCTATTCGAATTCAAGCCTCTTTGCCTCCGTAACATCGATAGTCAATCACGAAGTATATTTTAAACAATCAACCGAAGTGCTGTTCCGCCCGGCGCTTCACGCAGGTGTAGCAATAATGTTAATCAATCAAAATATTGCCAGCGAAGATTGATTGGCAATCAATCAGAAATCAATTTTACTAGTATAAGTTTACAGGTTATTATTATTTATTTTCTATTTACTTCACGCTAAGGATTATTTTCAATTTTAATAAGCCCTGCTTTATAAAATTTGAACAATGACAAAATAAAAAAATGTGAACTATTTGTCAGCACAATTGACCACGGCTTATACATATTTAATACCAATTGACCAACATAAATCACATAAACGTTAACGAATCGTCCGAATTTTGAATCGATATATTTGTATGAAGCAAAAAATCATGAACAGACACCACGAGTGGTAGAAACGCGGCGAATGGTTTGCCTCGCATGACAACGACCCAACATGATAGCAATATGTGCCACAGTGACGGATGCTCATAGTGAGCATACAGTACACCCTGGCCACGAGCTCCATGCGACTTGCAACAAAAATTGCATGGAAAATAAATAAAAGAAGTTTCTCGAGCATGACGACTCACCGCAACGCGACTTACTTGCTTGTGGCATCGCCTGAAGCTATTGCCTTCTCAAAGATAACGAGTTAGCCAATCATCAACTTGAAAATGGGAAGGCTTCAGTATCTCTTTTCTCCTCTCCTCAACTGACAATTAAGGCTTAGTCTACAAGAATCTACAAGACAACAGCTCCACCTCCAACCAATACAATAAACACTACATTAACTTAAGAACCCGGAAAATCCTAAACAAGTATTGCGTGCCCCTATTCCGCAATACTAGCAGTATTTTGGTCACGTACCGGACAAGTAACCCGCGAACGAAGTCTTAGTTCGCTGAGCCTTTTAATGCAAACGGAATTTTGCTAAAAATCTACCGGAGAATAACAGAAAAATACTGGCTGGATTTTATAGTGGAGTATTGAGGTTGGTTTCCTTTTTTGCAGGAGAACTGGTGGCCCAGTGCCGACCTGATTTTGCCCAGTACTAACGGTCTCAACATACATGTACATATACTTTATTTCCTCACTGCTACTCTCATAACGGTGAAACAAAACATCACGTGAGGACACCGGCATATCCAAGACCTAAAAATTGAAAAACATGTGTACCACCCCCGTTCTGGGCTCGCGTGGTAGGAAATGTGTCACTCCCTCTCATGTAGAAGAAGTCTGCGCATCAGCAGTTCTTTTTGGCAGCAAAGAGAAGAGTTTGGATATTACACATGCTAGGTATACTGTACTGACTTGTCAATAAAATGTAAAAAATAGATGTGAAAGGGAAGGGTTAATAATATGTGGAAGGTTTTAAGGAAACACAGCCTTTCTAAGCCAACCCGATCACCCGCCGCTTCCAAGTGAATGGTTTTCGGATCAAATGCCACGTTGACCCGTACCATCTAAGTTAACTTGAGGTGGAAGAATATCAGAGACAATTACTTATACATGAAGAGACAAGGTTACAACCCGGTTTTTTGTTTGCACAACATCGACTTTCAACAAAATTGACATTGTTTTAGACATAGACATGGCTTGACTTGTTTTCTGTCTATTTGTTTCTAGGTAGACAGGCACGCAAGCACTAGGTACTGCTGAACATTGGGTCCTTTTTTTTTCGGATGGGAAATCATCAAATGACTCCTCCCGCTCTGGGCGGAGCGGAAGGGAGTGTAGACTTTTACTGACTAAAAACCATCCATGTTCCTTCGTTTGCCCTTTATGTTCCAGGGCCGCGGTATCTCTTTCGAACAGTCCCGCAGCCCTGGCAATCCCGCAGCTCTGGCGAACATTGGGTCCTGGGTTCAATTCCTAGCTCGGGCAATGTATTATTAAGTTTTCCATCAAAGAATTCTCCCAGTCTTTCAATTTAGATGGAACTTAAACATAACTGGCGTATGTTATGTTTTCTGTCTATATAATTCTGTTTGAATGTCGGCTCAAGGCCAGATATCCCTGAGCAGCCCATGTTTCAATAACCTGGCCGCTGACAGCGCAGTGACTGATGGAAGGGTAACTTGACTCATATTTATGTGAGGGTAACGTGAAAATTTATGTTTTTTTTTACTTTAACTGTTGGCGTGAGGTTTGGTAGTGGAAATAAATTTGATAAGATGACTATTAAGTTATAAGGTTGTTTATTGGATTAGTTAATTAGATCCAATCATTTGCCACTATTTAGATCACACTTTTTTTTTAATCATGCTCATTGTTCTTATTAGGCTTACGGGGCAAGCAATCCGTTTTGAAAAGCTGAAACAAGTATAACCATGTAACTCACACCAATTTTCCCAAAGGGATTAGGCAGAGGTGCGTCGGTATTACACGAGTATCGGCATTCAGCCCGTTATTTTTTAGGCACATGTAAAAAGGAGCGAGCCGATAGCCGTCAACCGGGCTCAAACCCAGATTTCGGGTAGCGACTGAGAAATTCTTAATGGAAAACCCCCAATTTCAATTGCTGACCTGGAAACCGAACCTAAGACCTCATACTCAGCAGTAGCGCTTGCAAACACGAGATCAAAGAGTCAGTCAAATTATGATTTGGTCCATGTATAAAATAGTTCCTCGTATGCCAAACAGTTGGTTAACTGTCACAACGGTGACCCTTCCCCTCGTCTGCGAGTTACAGCCGTGACGATTGAAAACCAGCTGATATTAATCCTAATTGGCCAAACCAGACCAGTACTGAGGTTTAGTTAAAAAAAATATTGATATAGCGCTCAGCTATGAAAACGAAATAAGTAAATATGATACGAGCTATTATATTTTTGATAACATTCAGACCTTACTAATTATAATTAGATAAGATTCGTTATTTAAAAAACAAAAATTGTGTAGGTACATAATAAACACATCATATTTTTGCTAACATTCAGACCTTAGTAAGTATAACTAGATAAGAATCGTTAATTAAAAAACAAAAATTATGTAGGTACATAATAAATCTAAATATATAAAACTCAAAGGTGACTGACTGACTGACTGACATAGTGATCTATCAGCGCACAGCCCAAACCACTGGACGGATCGGGCTGAAATTTGGCATGCAGGTAGATGTTATAACGTAGGCATCCGCTAAGAAAGGATTTTGATCAATTCTACCCCCAAGGGGATAAAATAGGGGATGAAAGTTTGTATGAAACTTTGTCAATTTTAAACCGATCGGGCTGAAATTTGGCATGCAGGTAGACGTTATGACGTAGGCATCCGCTAAGAAAGGATTTTGATCAATTCTACCCCCAAGGGGATAAAATAGGGGATGAAAGTTTGTATGAAACTTTGTAAATTTTAAACCGATCGGGCTGAAATTTGGCATGCAGATAGATGTTATGACGTAAGCATCCGCTAAGAAAGGACTTTGATCAATTCTACCCCCAAGGGGATAAAATAGGGGATGAAAGTTTGTATGAAACTTTGTCAATTTTAAACCGATCGGGCTGAAATTTGGCATGCAGATAGATGTTATGACGTAAGCATCCGCTAAGAAAGGACTTTGATCAATTCTACCTCCAAGGGGATAAAATAGGGGATGAAAGTTTGTATGAAACTTTGTCAATTTTAAACCGATCGGGCTGAAATTTGGCATGCAGGTAGATGTTATGACGTAGGCATCCGCTAAGAAAGGACTTTGATCAATTCTACCCCCAAGGGGATAAAATAGGGGATGAAAGTTTGTATGAAACTTTGTCAATTTTAAACCGATCGGGCTAAAATTTGGCATGCAGATAGATGTTATGACGTAGGCATCCGCTAAGAAAGGATTTTGATCAATTCTACCCCCAAGGGGATAAAATAGGGGATGAAAGTTTGTATGAAACTTTGTCAATTTTAAACCGATCGGGCTGAAATTTGGCATGCAGATAGATGTTATGACGTAAGCATCCGCTAAGAAAGGACTTTGATCAATTCTACCCCCAAGGGGATAAAATAGGGGATGAAAGTTTGTATGAAACTTTGTCAATTTTAAACCGATCGGGCTGAAATTTGGCATGCAGGTAGACGTTATGACGTAGGCATCCGCTAAGAAAGGATTTTGATCAATTCTACCCCCAAGGGGATAAAATAGGGGATGAAAGTTTGTATGAAACTTTGTCAATTTTAAACCGATCGGGCTGAAATTTGGCATGCAGGTAGACGTTATGACGTAGGCATCCGCTAAGAAAGGATTTTGATCAATTCTACCCCCAAGGGGATAAAATAGGGGATGAAAGTTTTATTAAATCTTCTTATTGAACTGAAATTAAAGATTGGAGCTACTATGATGAAGACGTCCGCTTAAATAGGATTTTGATAAATTCAACCCCCATGGGGATAAAATAAGGGATGATGGAGGATGTAAATGAATTAGTTTGAACCTATCAGTACCTAATGGAACAAATAAATTAAGATGAACAAAATAATTTTTAGTTCTAAATGTTGACAATAGATGGCGTTAAAGCATTTAAAAACGCGCTATCGTTGTGTTTTCACTGAGTACATATATACCCGATGATGAGTGGCCGCCGTACCTAATAGTACATACTATACCTAAATATTTCTAGCGGATAATATTTGACGATTTTGGTTGTTCTTTTCTTGGCATATTTTGGATTGAATTTGCTTTGTTTCGGTTTAGTAGTTTTGGTTATAGACTCTGCTATGTATTTGACATTTGTTTTGTTTTCGTTTGGTTTAAGTACAGGTTTTGTCGGTTAGACTTTTTTAAAATGGCTAAAGAAAATTTGAACGTTAATGGAGAAGTTGAAGAATGTACTGTCGTCCCTATTGTTGGTGACGGTGCATTTTTGTTTCGTGCTCTCTCTTATTTAATGTACGGGACATAAGATAGAACGATGGAGGTGCGATCAGAAATTGTCAGATATGTGGTTAATGACTGGAGCAAGTTTTCAATTATGACCCACGACAGGAGAAAATTAATGGGTGGCTTAACAGTTTTGCTGGCCGGAGACTTTCGGCAGACTCTACCAGTGGTGCCAAAAGGAACCAGAGCTGACGAAGTAAGGTCGTGCTTTAAGAAATCTAATTTGTAACCCCAGGTTAATATTCTTAAGCTCTCTAAAAATATGAGAGCACATTTGGGCGGGGATGAGTCTGCTGGTAGATTTTCAGATCTCCTTCTTAAAATCGGTAATGGTGATTTTCCATCGTTTGATGGAATGATAACCATCCCGGAAGAATTGTGCACAGTTGTTACAACGGTTCAAGAATTGCTGTCTAAAGTTTATCCAGACATTATTCATATACATGACAAGCCTATTGAATGGTTATGTGAGCGTGCCATACTTACTCCAAAGAACGATCAAGCAGCAGCTATCAACGATATCATGCTCATGTCGTTTGAGGGCGAAGAAAAGGTCTATACTTCGATTGATACAGTGGTTAATACAGATGACGCTACTAATTACCCTGTAGAATTTTTAAATTCATTGAAACCGCCAGGTTTGCCTTATCATAAGCTTAATCTGCGTGTGGGCACTCCAATTATGTTGTTGCGAAATTTAAAACCACCAAAACTTTGTAACGGTACGAGACTGCAAGTGAAAGCGTTACATCGCAATATAGTGGAAGCCACTATATTAACTGGGTGTGCGAAAGGGGAAACTGTATTTATACCACGAATCCCATTAATACCTAATGATATCCCGTTCGAATTTAAACGATTACAGTTTCCCCTAAAAGTCTGCTTTGCCATGACAATAAACAAGTCTCAGGGGCAAACTCTCCGCCGTCCGTCCGTCGTATGACGACGGGCAGGCCGTGTCGACGGCGCGTTCGTGTTCCAGCGCCTCAAAGAGTTGTCAGCAACGGGAGGGGCCCGCAAGGGCCGGTGCCTGCCAGGGCTGCGGGACTGTTCGAAAGAGATACCGCGGCCCTGGAACATAAAGGGCCAATGAAGGAACATGGGTGGTTTTTAGTCAGTAAGAGTCTGACACTCCCTTCCGCTCCGCCCAGAGCGGGGGGTCCTTTGAAAAAAAGGGGCAAACTCTCAAATTTGCGGGTATTGACTTGAGAGAACATTGCTTCTCTCATGGACAGTTTTATGTTGCTTGCTCACGAGTAAGTTCACCTAATAGCTTGATAGTTTTAGCGCCTAATGACAGATTAGTTAAGAATATTGTGTACAAAGAAGTTTTGTAGGCCCTAATTTCTTACAAACGCTAAACAAAAGTAAAGCCGCAAAAACTATACCTAATTAATAATAATAATTCTTCACGCGAGCGAAGCCGCGGGCAAAAGCTAGTATAGTATATAACGACTCCATCTTTTTGTTTGTAACCTAATGTTGTTCAAATGTACACCTTTTTATTGCAAATAATTTATTATTATTATATAATAAATCTAGGAAGCACATGAATTAACACCAAAAACAGCAATATTTCAAAACTGCACAAAAACATACTTCACAGACAACAATAAACGGCGTTATTATTAACAACAAAACGTTCGGATGGGCCGGCAGTATCCCATAAAATTTTATCATGCCCCGTCGAATGGCCTTCCATTATCGTCAAAAATCATCTTCTACCCTAATATCCGCCATTTTGGGGCAAAACACTGGACCAATAAAAGGTTGAGAGTCAATAAAATGGCAGCGCCATCTACCGGTGGTTGGACCACGGTTTTATGGTTTTGTGTAATAGGTTGAAAATAAATGCTGGTAGATTTTTGTTTATGATGGTTGGGTACAGTCCGCAAGAAACTCAAGGATCGTTTATTTTTTTTATTTTTACTAAAAAGTTAAAAACATTGATATGAGATTTGAGTAAGGTATATTGATGAGCAGTTTACTTCATTCTGTTTTGGCTAAACTTTTGGATAATGTGATTATCCAAAAGTTTAGCCAACAACAACACCAACACCGTTTACCGTATTTAAACTCGTAGAAAATTATCTGGCTATGACTGTGAGTCATAGCCAGATAATTTTCTACGAGTTTAAATAAAACGATGTTTTAACATCAAAAAAAAAATCATGAGAAATAATCGTTTAAACAAGGTACAAAGATATAGCGTCTAACTTTATAGCATACCTTGGCCTCCGAAAAGCCAAGTTATGCTACAAATTTTGACCCAAAGGGAACATATCTAGTTTTTTTTTATGTACGGAAAACTGCATTTTTTTTTTTTTTTTGTAAGTAATAGTGCATTATAAAATATTTCCCCCCCCCCCCCACGGCGCAACTCTCCAACCTTCATAAACAGAAAACACTTTAAAATAACAGAATTTATTATCTACACTAATATTATAAAGAGGAAAAATTTGTGTTTTAGTGTGTGTGTATGTTTGTAATGAATATACTCAAAAACTACTATGCCGATTTCAAAAATTCTTCCACCATTCGAAAGCTACATTCACCCTGAGTAACATAGGCACCCGTGCAAAGCCGGGACGACCCGCTAGTACATCATATTTTTGATAACATTCAGACCTTACTAATTATAATTAGATAAGATTCGTTATTTAAAAAAACATAAATTGTGTAGGTACATAATAAACACATCATATTTTTAATAACATTCAAACCTTAGTAAGTATAACTAGATAAGATTCGTTATTTAAAAAACAAAAATACATAATTTTTGTTTTTGGGTACAAAATAAAAACAAGAGCACTAACTCCACGCAACATAAGAACAGTCTGCGAAACAAAGAACTCATGGTGCGCTTACGGAACAAGGTCGAGGTTTTCAGGACAATTATGGCAAAATGACAGCGCCCGGCCGTGGGATAACCGCGCATTGTGACACCCATTCAAACCCATACAACATCAGCCACCTCCAACAAAGTCCTTGGCTTGACCGTGAAAAAATAAATATATATATCCAACGAGCAAAAGCTCCTATTTTTCTCGCAACAGTACCACTTCCGCGAAATTACAGTCCGTAGCAAATTCGCAGGACCCCGAACGCATTGTTTTCTACGGCAGTGCTACGCCGCTACGAGGACGTGTAGCCGCGTAGCGACTAATTACAATTTTTCGACAGTTACCGCGATTTAGCTCCAATGGGATGTCGATACGATCTCGAAGGTAATTAGTTAATATTATATAACTTTCATCTCGATATCACTAGAGCTCCGTGATAAAATACGGAAGAAATCCGAAACGGATCCTTTTTGAAAAAAGAAACTTACCTGATATAGATGTCTCGTTCTCACGGATTGAAGGTCGGAGTGTCAGTGTTTGTAGTGTAAGGGCACTGATGCACTCGCGGGCGCGTGCGGCTGCTGCGAGCGCTGGGAACTCACTGACTGGGCCCGGCCGGGAGCCCCACCGCCCGCGGCCCGCGCCGCACCCCCGCGCCCTAGCGGATAAACAACGTGCATTGTGGGCCCGATCTGTGGGCCTACCCTGCTTCACACACACATGCACACCTCTCGCGAGATACACTCCTAGTGACCGCTCCACTGCGCGCTGTCCGAAAAATACGCTCTCGTCCTACCTCGATAAACAAGCAATGTATATAACATACGGAACAAAGCGATGTTATCAACCCGAAGCATAATGGTTATCAAATAAATTTTCCGCCCAGATAGTAAGTCTAGCGTTATAGATTTTGGATTTAAGTTCCATGATTGCACAGATCGGGGACAATGATAGGTACATGTACGTTATTGGGGCTTAGGTGGTCGGTATCGGGGACGCCTTGGGGATGTTTGTATCTTTAGCTAGGACAATAGGTACGGAGGTAGCAACAGTATTGGTAATCAATTAAAATGCATGATAGTGCAGAACGAACTGTTTATATAGGTAGGTTTGTACAAAGAGGGTGTGTCTCAGTACGGAGATACGCATTTGTACGATAAGGTCGGTACACTACTATAAGCGTGAGCGGACAGCAGATGAGTATTATCGCTTGTTACTATTGGATGCTGCATCTTACTAAGCCTTGATTGATCCAAATCCTTTAATTCACTAACTTAATTAACACCAAGGTATATATATCAGTAAATACAGGTTAGGTATCATTTAGATCGTAATCTCGACTATTCAATGCTCTTCAGCTAAGTCTTAGGAAAGTCTCTTTCGCTCTCACTAACCATCACGCTTACTCAATTTAGTTATGTGGGCTATAATCTAGGTTTCCTCGCTTTGTTTTCTGTACTCTCACTTCTTCGTTACATTTATTTCTCTTATACCCTAGTAATTCAAGTAGCGCCTCTTCAAAATGTCAGTAATCATTATTTTAGCAAGCATGCATATGACACATACATATGAATAAAATGATAAACTGACTGATTGTTGATAGATCAACGCACAGCCCAAACCGCTGGTCCTAGAGATATGAAACTTGGAGGGTGTGTTCTTTGTGAAGAGTAAGTATCCACTAAGAAAGGATTTTTGGGAATTCCACCCCTAAAGGGGTAAAATAGGGGATGGAAGTTTATATGAAAGTCCTTCAGTTCCCGACCTCTGCTCTCAAGGTACTAGGCTCCCATATCAAAGTAGAAGATCTTAAATCCTTACTAATACCGGGCTAGCCTAGCGCTTCCACCTCAAGGCACCAGGATGTCATAGATCAGTAAGAGACCTCAGTATCAACAATCTGAATAACATTTTCACCCGACCTCTGCTCTCAAGGTACTAGGCTCCCATATCAAAGTAGAAGATCTTAAATCCTTACTAATACCGGGCTAGCCTAGCGCTTCCACCTCAAGGCACCAGGATGTCATAGATCAGTAAGAGACCTCAGTATCAACAATCTGAATAACATTTTCACCCGACCTGTGTTCTCAAGGTATTAGGCTCTCATATAAAGTAGAAGAGCTTAAATCCTTACTAATACAATAAATGCGAAAGTAAGTTTGTTAGTTTGTTACCTTTTCACGACTAAAACACTGAACCGATCATCCTGAAATTTTGCATATACGTTTCATTTTGCATTTTCATCCCGAAAAAAAGTACTGTTCCCGAGGAAAACAACTATAAAGTTCTTAAGATATAGATGGCACCACGTGTCTTTCGAATCATGATTGAATTATATTATTACAAGCAGAGTACAACCCGAATTGATTGTCAAATTCTAAATTAACGCGAGCGAAGCCGCGGGCAAATGCTAGTATGACTATAAAATAGTAATATTCGTTGTTCTCAGTATCTATACTGAGAGATTTTGTAAACTTTCAGGTCGTCACGGGGACTTCTAACGTGGATGGGTGACCACCCATTACATGCCGAGTTTCCTCCGTGCCTCGGAAAGCACTTTAAGCTGTTAGGTTGCCAAGGGGTATCGTATTATCCAGTACTAACTGGGTTGTGGAGGTCAGATAAAATGCTGGTATTCAGCTACGTCCAGTTAGACTGGAAGCCGACCCCAACATAGTTGGGAAAAGGCTAGGCAGATGATGATGACGGGGCTTATAACCTAACCAGTAACTGGCTAATACTGGCAAGTGGAAGCTTATTTACAGCTCAATAACAACAATAGAAATGTACGATTTTAATTTTAATTTTGATGTTGATTCTGATTTTAATTTTGGTTTTTATTTAAATTTTAATTTTGATTTTAATTTTGATTTTGATTTTAATCTTGATTTATTTTTGATCTTAATTTTGATTTTGATTTTAATTTTGATTATGATTTTAATTTGGATTTTAATAAGTAATTTACATCCCAATGGTTTTCTTATGTTGTATACAGAATTGAATGATTTGATAATTTTCTTTATAATTGCTTTTTATTTTTTTTTTTCTGTACGAATAAATTCTAATTTCAATATGTTATAAATATGTACCTGAACCTGTAATTAATTGTTGCATTTGAATATGTTACTCTAGTTATTAAATCAGAAATGTATAGTGTAAACAATTGTTGATTAACCTAAATAAATAAATATGTGATCGAAAGTTGACATATCGCGACGTAGCGCAATACTTATCTGGATATCTGTCATTTTCTCAATTGTATCTCGTGCTCACATGAGATAAGCTGCAACATTGCAGATACCTACTGTCCTATCGATAATCGAATCAACATTATATCCATGAATTGGCCTATCTTCAACCAGTATTTTATTGAACCAGTTTAACCAAGGACATCTTATTTTGTCTACTTCGTTGGTCTAGTGGTCGCAAACGCGCTGCTGAGCGTGAGGTCCTGGGTTCGATTCCCAGTTCGGACAAATTGTTATTGGGTTTTTCCATCAGGAATATCTCAGTAGCAGGCACGGAGTCTGGATTTCGGCCCGGTTAGAGACAATAGGCTCGCCCCCTATTACATGGGACTAATTCATAACGGGTGAAATGTAGTTGTACTATAAGGTATACCTCTGCCGAACCCTGCGGGGATTACAGGCGTGATGTTATGTTATCTTATTTTGAAAACATGGCCATGCATAAAGTTAAATAAATAGCAGTCTTATCTACACCGTTATCTATTGGGGCATTATGGGAAAGGTAGAAAAGATAAGTATAGGGAGATAGGAGAGATCACGAGATAGATCTCTTGCTACAGTGGTTTGTACACGATTTTACAGGACTGTGGAAACGCAATGGGAAATGGTTTTATACACAATGGGAGATGATGGCCCTTTATTGAGAAGTTGGTTATATCTTGATGAAATTGACATCGAATTTTTAGAGTATTCCTCAGTCGAAAAATACTCTTTTTTATTCATTTTCATTTTTTTTCTTTCGCTTTTGCCTTCTCTCAAGTGGCCAACGAATGACTTCTTTTTTATTCGCGTGTGATGACAATCTATACAGAGTCCAGAATTTGGCTACTTGTTTGGGACCTTCAATAGCGTCCATCAGTTCTTTAAACGTGCAGACAATGGAATATACAGGACAAAAAGTTAAGTGTGACATCGTTTCTGGTTTCGTTGTTGGGTCGACGACATCTTCAAAGTCGCGGGCAACACCTGGATAAGGGACTCATAGAAACGGGAAGTGTGGCAGAAAAAATGGGACGCCTATACCCAGCAGCGGGTGATTCTGGGCTGATATGATAATGATCGTTTCTGGAACAATACCGCATTTACACTCCAGTGCAGTATCTTTAATTCTTCAACTGAAAAGATTTTTCTTACTTCTGACCAACTAGGTCCGTTCACTAGACCATTACTACTATTGTTTCTTTACAACATAAAGCCAGCGAGCATTAAACCCAGTTTAAACGCACCTCCGAACTTCATGACAACTTGCTCATAATCACAGGCACAACACCTGAATTAGACACAAGGCGTAATGTGAAGCTCAATTACGTTTCAATTGGGCGGTCAGGTAACGTGGCGCATAATTTGACGGCGCTGGGGGCCAGCCGCATCACAATGAGATGGCTGACGAGTTTAAACTATATGTGCTATGTATTTATGGTAGCATTTGTTTTGCAGAAAAAAATACAATATTATTATATTACTTTAGCAAATTATTCCATTTAAACTGAATGCGATCAGAATATCTAGACCGCGTTCAAGAAGTTGCTAATGTCATCATTGTTACGGAATATTGACACTAACAGCTCTTGAACGCGGTTTAGATGAGCTGATCGCGTTCAGAAGGTAGAATTGAGACCAAGTATTTAATTGTTTATTGTTTCTAATCAATCAATCGACATTATTTGGCAAGGTGACTGGCACAATCTTTACTAGCTTTTGCCCACGGCTTCGCTTGCGTTAATTTAGAATTTGACAATTAATTCGGATTGTACTCTGCTTGTAATGATATAATTCAATGATGATTCGAAAGCACCGTGGCGCCACCTATTATTATAAAACGTTATTTTTGTTTTCCTCGGGACTTTTTTTCGGGATGAAAGGTGCCCGTGTCCGTTTCTGTACACCTGACAACGTATATGCAAAATTTCAGTATGATCGGTTCAGTGAGTTAGGCGTGAAAAGGTAACAAACAAACTTACTTTGGCATTTATAATATTATGTATTATATTATAGTTAGGATAGGATGTCTGACTGTTTTCTTTCAGAACGGATTAGAATGTCAGTTTGGGCATATGAATAGCCATGCATAGTTCATGAACAGTGTTATGATATGGGATACTTCTAATTGTGAGTGAAAAGTTGTGTGTTAATCGGTTACCATGGTATGGACATGTGATGTGAAAGAATGAAGAAAATGTAGTGGGGAAAATATTGAGATAGAGAGAATAATTTAGATGACTATAAGAGTAGAGAAAGACCAAAGAAACGATGGATGGACTGTGTGAAGGATGATATGGTTAGAAAGGAGGTGACTGCTGAGATGACGAGTAATAGAGAATTATGGAAGAAGAACACATGCTGCACCGACCCAAAATAAATTGGCATAAGGGCGGGAGAATGATGATAAGTCCATGGCTCTTGTAGGATTATGTCTAATTTCTATGTAGACGGGAGCTAGAGATTATTGTTATTAATTCTCATAATCGCACAAGTGGGCCACCACGTCCACCACACCACTGTATAAACACAATATTCATGCCAACCCAATATAACAGCCATAAGACACGGCAAAGACAACTGCCTCGCCCCGGCCGTACGTTCAGCACTTACTAACAGAAATGTTAGCTCAATTTGCCAGCTGATAAATATATAATTCTTAGAACTAGTGGCGAGGACACGGTGTTACTGTGTACATATGTAGAGGAACTATTGTTTTGTTTTTAGTTTTGAAAAAAAACGGAATTGAAATGGTTTATAGATCAAAAAGTCGCCACTCTGGTTGATCTTCAGGTTAAGCCGCGCTTGCCTAGGTTGTTCCGTGGATGGGTGACCACCAATTACATACCGAGTTTCCTCCGTGCCTCGGAAAATACGTTAAGCCGTTGGACCCGACTGTCAGTTGTAGATCTTTGCCAGTCGTAACAGGTAATTAGTGGCCCGAAAGTCTGACAACCAGTCTTACCAAGGGGTATCGTGTTACCCAGTACCTACTGGGTTGTGGAGGTCAGATTGGCAGTATAATAAACTTAATTTCGCAGAAAATCGTTTGGCAAACACTCATTTATCTTACATTCAAAACTCATAATTTTGAATGCAGAATCATCATACATTTCATATCCATAAGAATTAAAAAGTAGAACCATCATATCGCAGAAAGTTCACAGTCAGAATCGTCTTTTGGCATACATTTCATATCGATAATCATTAAAGGCAGAAAATTAATCAATAAATCATCATTATAAAACAAATATAGTTGATTGTGAACATAATTTTTATGTGGTTTTATTTCCTTGTAAGAAGGCCACCTCGCCCCTCTGCGCTTACGCGGGTTTAAATTACACTCTAGGGGTAGGGCAAACAAGACTACGTGTAGTCGGTTTGCAGCGATTCGTTTCTGTCACTTACTTTTGTAGCACAACATAATATTAACTTTTTAATGTTTTAATTTAAGGTTACAAATGAAATTTCTACCAAATAATTGTCGCTCTAAATAAATGTTATGCTAAACGAAATTATGCAAAATTTTAACTTTTTCAAATAAAATTCTGCCATCTTATAACTATGCCATTGTAAATTCGGACATATAAAAATTCGGCCAAACAATAATTATATTAAATAATTTTTATGCCTTAAAATTAATCATTTAAAGAAGAAGAGATTATGCCAAGTGTGTTATGCCAAATAAATTTTGGAGCATCAAGGTTCTTCCAGATAGAGGGAATACATTCAGCTACATCCAGTTAGACTGCAAGCCGACCCCAACGTGGTTGGGAAAGGGTAGGCAGATGATGAGATCAAGAAATCGTGGCTTGGTGGGAATTGACAGGTGTACCATAACAACCGCGACGCCGAGAGTCATTTGTTTTTCCCGTCACTGTGATGATCTTTTGCAACCCTCTGGTAACGGAGATATTAAACTATCCAGTCAAAGTAAGTTGAATAGATTTTGTTATTTTTTAAATCCTTGAATATCACCAGAATCTACCAACACCAAAACAATTTGATAATGTCTAGAATTCGGCCTCAATCAATCAATAAACACAGCACAGTCCAATTTAAATTCCATCCTTATGTTACTGCCCCTAATGTACGGAGCTCAAATATAATTAATCATCGAAGCGATGCAAAGCTGAACACAAATCCTCATATATTGAAAATAAAAGAAATGATTTGATCATACGCCCATGAGGTTCCCACTGCTGGGGCACAACCTCCCTCGGTGAGATGAGGTGGGCCATAATCCGCCACGCGGGCCCAGTGCGGCTTGATAAAATGAATTTGAGGGGGAAATCCCTCATAAATAGCCTGGCTTCGAAATTCGACAAGGAGATTGGTATAAAGCCAAACTGAAAAATAAAGAAATTAATATTTCTTAAGTCATTTATTTACTCGTGTTCATTGCACACTCCATTTCATTCAAAACCTTTCGACCAAAAAGGTATAACACTAAAATGCTGTTGCCCGTATCGTGTGCCGTATAAAAAGAAGGCGGTCAGTGGTTTTCATGGAATGTATTTTTCAGTGGCGCACTAGTGGCTTCGAGTTTACCTTCCCTGAAGTGGTAAGAAAAATATTATTGTAGTTTATTAGTGGTTTGAAGAAATACGGCTTTTTATAATCGATTGAGTTTAGAACATAATTATTTCTGCACAAGTTGCTTCTCAGCTGTTTCCTACAAAAGTGCAATACCTTCACGGTCAAAATATATGGAACAGCTGTTTTTTTTTTAATAACTGATGATAAATTTCTATATAAGGGCTCAAAATGATGTACTGAATACGTGGTAAACGTTTCGTAGTATATCGTACTCGTATATACATATGTATTGTGTATATTACGTATGATATAATGTATGTATGTTGTTTAGTTAATAAAATAAATTAATTTAAGTAATACAATGTACTGTTAATACGTAGGTATATCCTCTCCTGCAAATCTCGCAATCGAAATTAGGTTTGCTGTAAGAAAATTCAATTCTAGGTTAAGTCCACCATTGTACATAAGCCATATTATTGCAATTTTTGTGTATTTTTTTTGTGTGTAATAAAGAATAAGAATCTATATTAGCTCACAAAAGTACCACATTGGCATTCCAGCTTTGAACCCAAAACCTATAGAGCTTCTTGCCAACGGAACAATAAATATTTGTAAATAGGTTATGACGCAAACAACTACTTCAGTTTCACACACACATTAAAACCTTTTTTTCTACGTCATCACCGAAAAAGACACACAGATACCATAGACTACGTTCAATAGCGTAACGTGAACGTCACGTGAACGTAACGTGGTACGTGAAAGTTTAACGGACTGCAGTGCGCCGCAACACGGCGAATTAACAAGCTATCAGCTTCAAACTTTATATGTATTGGGGTGGGCAGAGTAAGTGGTGAGATGGATGACATAGTTAATTAACGAAATGTCCCTGTTTCACGCATAGAGATTATATTTCATATAATCTCTATTATACACTGTTTAAAACGAAACTTATACTGTCACTTATGGGATATCTTCCGTGATTGTTTACCATGCCATGCATGTGTTTGTTGTGATGCTCCATGATCGCGGGTTAACTGAAGAATGCGGGTGGATGGAAAATAAATTATCCATTGTAATTCTCCAGTCCGCGATCATGGCGCTTGCAACAGCTTCGAAAAATCGGGAGCTCAAAATCATGAACAATCACGGAAGATATCCCGTAAGTGTCAGTATAAGGATTGTATGTAAGTTTAATATTAATGAACTTATGATGATATATGTTGATAATTATTATCATCATATATCATCATAGCTACTACTACGTACTAGCCATCTAATCTTTTTGATGAACATCATATTATCAGATAATATGATGTTCATCAAGATTATCATATAGATTCTTATTCTTTATTACACACAAAAAAAATACACAAAAATTGCAATAATATGGCTTATGTACAATGGTGGACTTAACCTAGAATTGAATTTTCTTACAGCAAACCTAATTTCGATTGCGAGATTTGCAGGAGAGACATAGTTAATTAACGAAATGTCCCTGTTTCACGCATAGAGATTATATTTCATATAATCTCTATTATACACTGTTTAAAACGAAACTTATACTGTCACTTATGGGATATCTTCCGTGATTGTTTACCATGCCATGCATGTGTTTGTTGTGATGCTCCATGATCGCGGGTTAACTGAAGAATGCGGGTGGATGGAAAATAAATTATCCATTGTAATTCTCCAGTCCGCGATCATGGCGCTTGCAACAGCTTCGAAAAATCGGGAGCTCAAAATCATGAACAATCACGGAAGATATCCCGTAAGTGACAGTATAAGGATTGTATGTAAGTTTAATATTAATGAACTTATGATGATATATGTTGATAATTATTATCATCATATATCATCATAGCTACTACTACGTACTAGCCATCTAATCTTTTTGATGAACATCATATTATCAGATAATATGATGTTCATCAAAAAGATTAGATGGCTAGTACTCGCAAACGGTGTGCGTGTATGACCAGATGTATGAACGTAGACGAGACGAAAGGAGTAAAGGATCCTAGCCGATAGCGTTGTGTAGTCCCTGCCTAACCCCATTGGACCAAAGCGTTTATTAATGTATAAAGCAAAAACCGTCTAGGATAATGATTATGTCAACTGCATAAAAAATCCATTAAATACTTTATATAAACAACACATTCAAGCTAATTTATAAATTTTATACGGTTACGCAGCGGTGACCCAGTGGTGGCGGCCTCGACTTACGAACATTAAGTTGTGGGTTTGAAACTAGGCAGGCGCATTACTTTGCGTAATTTATTTCATCACCAGTGCTCTCAAAAACGGTGAAGGAAAACATCGTGAGGAAACCGGCATGTCCTAGAACCAAAAATTCAAAGATATGTTTGTGACATCTACCAACCCGCACTGGGCCCGCGTGGTGGATTATAGCCCATTCCCTCTCATAGAGAGGAGGCCGTGTGTCCCAGAAGTGGGAACATTTAAGCTGATTATGCTATATGGTTACGAATGTATAGGGTAATCCCTGTTATTTATAGACACCATCAATTTATAAAAGAAAAACTTTTCCTCGCGACTTTGTTCACATCCAAACTTCAACTACTTCTGACTCGAGTAGTGGAATTCTAAATAAATGATTGAACGGTATGTATGAAGTAAAGATCATTTTTTTAGTATTACATAACATGATCACGCCTGTGATCCGCGAAGGGTTAATAGTACACCCACGTTTCTCCAGCTATGTTTAAGTCCCACACGTAATAGGGGGCGAGCCTATTGCCATCAACCGGGCGTAAATCCAGATGCCGTGGCTGCTACTTAGAAATTCCTGATGGAAAAACCCAGTAATACTTTGCCCGACCAGGGAATCGAACCCAGGACCTCATGCTCAGCAGTAGATCTTGCGATCACTAGACCACCGAGGCAGTCTTTTGCCAAGCAGTTTTTTAGTATTACTAATATACAAAATACTTTTATTTTTATGAGAAAACCAAGAAAGGATGCTGGCATATTAAATGGGCAAACTAGTGGCACATCAATGAAATCTTTCAATATTGCATACCATTTGCGGCTTTTATATCAAAACTCTTTATCCGTATTAACCACTGGACATTTACGGGCCACCCCAGTGATATTTCACAAACAAATTACTAACGAAACTACGAGAAATTCACTTTAATATGTTCAAAATAGCAGCATTTAATAACATTTCACATAAAAATCTGTGTAATAAAGTTTATGACTGCACTTTGCTACGCCGTAGCTCGTAGCTCGTAGCACCGTAGCGGCGTAGCATATACGTAGCACTTTACTACGACAGACGGTTCAACTGTTTTTATGAGTGTTACGTTTTGTCTACAAATTGTGTTTGTGTAAATATATGGAAATAATGGTTTTGTGGTGTTAAGAGGCTTGTTTTCATAATTTTTTGTACTTTTGTTTAAGATACAAAAAAAAAATATAGTGTAGAAGATACTACAGATTTTATCTATTCTATTATAAAGCTGTAGAGTTTGTTTGGTTGAACGAGCTACTCTCAGGAACTACTGGTTTGAATAGAAAAATCTTTGTCTTTAGATAGCCTATGTATCGAGGAAGGCTATAGGCTATATAACATCACGCTATGGCCAATAGGAGGCGAGCATAAATGAAAAATGCTGCAAAAACGGAGAAAATTGTATTTTTATACTAGTTTCACGCGTTGAAGGTCGCGGGCAACAGCTAGTTTAAAGATAAGACTGTTTTGACTTACGAAGAAATAATAAGAAAAAATAAAAAGAAAAAAAAAGAGAGAGAGAAATATGAAATTATCATAACACATTACTGTTCCTCTTTTCTATTTTACGATACTAAAATGGTGAATAAATGATAATTATGAAATGTCTATTATTATCTAATTATTATTTCTAATTTTAATTTGTTGACTTTGCCAATTTAATTTGTAAGTAATAGTAAAAGTGTGTGTTGTTTTGTCTTATTTTATTTATTTTTCTAAAAAAAAATATTTAATGTACACCTGATGCTATTATATGATCCAATTGTTGGTTGAAATAAAAGAATTGAATTGAATAGTAAATTTTATTTAAAAGACAATTCAATTATTTACAAACTACAAATAATGTAATAAATATGTACAAGTAGAAAAGGGTTTCAGGGCGTCCAAAAATTCGTCCGCATCGCTGTCAACAGGAAAAGTGCCCAGAAGGCTGGCAGCATTGCCACGTTGGATGGCAATGCTTATTGTTTGGCCAAAAAATAGGCCCGCCGCGATTTCCCGAAATACTAGATGGGCACTCGGACCCCATGGCCCTAGTGTTCCAACCCAAATGGCTCAAACACATAACTACGAGTACCAATTAAATTAATGTATTCGCGCCGTTTGAGGTTTTCAGCACCTGCAGCAGCCGCCCCAGCGCAGCCCACTGTGCTAGGAAGATGGGATAGCGCAAGGGTGTTGACGCAAGTTGCGTCCCACACCAAAGGCCTACCCATCTTCCATGGCATTATGGTCATACCATCTGGTCTCTTCCCATCGACGCGTGCCAAGCCATTGGGTTCTAGGACAGCTGGCACCCACACGTGGCAAGAACACGACGGATAAGATCATTAATGCTAGCCTGCCGCGCAATCCGACCTGCACTCTTACTGCAAGAAAGGCCATGGCGTCCGAGGCAGTCGACTGCTTCACCACATTGACAGCGATATGGAGCCTCACAAGGAGCGCCCAATCGCAAACATGTCGAGAGCCGGAAGGTTGTGTAAAAAAAAACACATAAAATTTGCACCAAATCAGCAATATCTGATCATGGTGAATGCCGGATTACTTTTGAAGAGGCTATCCGAAATAACATTAAAATGTTTGATTTTGTCATCGATGAAAGATGAAAAACTTCTTCTAAAATAGGGAAACCTAGGAGATGCAGGGAACTTTTTCTAAAATTTTGATTTGAGGGGCAATAGCCCCTCAAATCAAAATTTTATTTTTTTACATTCAATTTATCTATAGTCCATTGTCTGTCGTTAATGTCAGAGAGGTAAATTTCGCACTTTGAGGGGTTAAGGTCTAGGCCAATAGATTTAAATTGATGTTCGAGGAGTTCTAGGTCATCCAAAACGGTGTCAACATCACCTGCAAGCGTTCCATCAACTAAATACCACACGTTAAATGTTGAATTTAAATGTACGGCAGCCTCACAGCCCCCTCTGGAACCAAAACCAAGTTGAAGGGGCTGGAACTTAGTTGCAAGCGATTCACTATACAACTTGCAACATATTTTGGCTGCCATACGCCTGTAGTTGCAACCAACGGCAATGGGACGAATGCCACCGTCGTTCTTGCGCAGGGCACACAAGTTAGCCCCATACAAGACATTGACGACGGCATCATTCACACCGCCGGAGAGCATTACCGTAAGCTCCTTCAAGAAGGACTCACCAGCTTCCCCGGCGCCTGAACTCAACAAATTGAATTGAATTGAATAAAAAAAGTAAAAATATGTAGCTTAAAACGTTTCAGTAAACTACAGGCACACATAACGTAGACATATCCTCTAAATCAAATAGGATAGCGCCAGAACAATAGGAATTCGTGAAAATATAAGTCTGCATTCCACCTGAACTATTCCTTTGTACCTCTCACAGAGCAATGAAATTAATTAATAAACATCATATTTGCGAGCTGCACAAATGCACAAAATAATAGGAATTCAATGAAAACGAGCACAAAAGGCACAAAGCGCTAGTGAGCACAAATAGCAATCCAATCTGCTTTTAGCCAGATTCAAAAGGTTCTAGTGATGGGGTCATTGTGGTAATTGGTATTGTATCGAACCTGAAATATATTGGTTTCGGTATCGTTGATACTTTTAACACTCATTTCCTTTAAGCATTTTAACTTGTTATCTGTCTTAGCGTGTATGCAAAAAATAAACTTTGAAAAGAAAGTAATTAATAAATTCTATTTATATATAACACGTTTCATCACGTAGTTAGAAATTTCCATAAAATTTTGTAATTGACATCTTTCATCGTTCATCTTGTAGTTCTAATCCATATTAATATCCCTCTAACATACAAAAAGATGGCGGCTTTTCTCTATGCTCATCATCTGCCTAGCCTGCGTTGGGAAAAGTCTCAACTACGTTGGGGTCGGCTTCCAGTCTAACCGGATGCAGCTGAATACCAGTATTTCACATTCTTATTTAGCCACAAGCTCCTCCTTTTCTCTATGCTGTGATAAACACTTACTTTACAGAACACGTCTATTACAGAATAGAGAAAAAACTGCCATCTTTATTTGATGTTAGAGAGAGACAGACAGGTAACTACTTCTGTCTCACTCACACCTTATTACATTGACTTTAAGTCTATACAACAAACTATACTCAGCATATAACGTTCCCACAGCTGGCACACAGGCCTCCTCTCTATGAGAGGAGTGGGCCAGTGTTTATCACTTCCGATCAATTAATACAAGACACACTAATTAATTATCTCTACCTGATGTATCGTTATCTGCATTGTGCTGTTAAGGTTGACATGTAAATCAATGGTAGTGTATATTGTAATGGTATATGCTTATGCTATTGTTTTTATCATTATGTAAATAGTTATGATAATAGCATCTTAATGTTTGAATCGCACGCAAAATACGCGCATTGGACGTGTAGTTGCGGACACCAGCCCGTTATACAATACAATACAATACCACCATTCTTGGCAGATGTATTAAGGGTTGATGTCATTATTATAATAATGCATAGTTTTTTCCCAACTAATGGGTGTAAAAATACTCTTAATGAAGCCGCAAGTTTCTTGTTCTCCCTGTCATTGCAATCATTTTTTTTGTTCTACACCATACCTGGGAACCTTCTAGTTACTGGGTTCCTACAAAGCTAAAGTTCCTACTTTTTCACAAGTTTTTTTTTTTTAATACAAGTTTTTAATGTTATGAGTTTACTTTTGACACCTCCACGAGCCCCGTACTATTCAATGCATCTATCAGCACAGTGTTTTGAGTGCGTTACATTAAGGCCTAAACGTGATTTTTCACCCCAAAAAAAAGTCGTTTCCTAGCAATAATTTTTGCGTAGAGTTATTTAGTTCGATGTACAGAACGCTTGGTTGTCGGCTTCGAGAAGGGTCTGTTTACACCTTATATGTTTTGGTCGGCTAGTAGTCTAACCAAGTACTGCTGAATGCAAGTATTTTACTTGGAGCGACTGAGTCTGTATCTTCCCCAACCCGGTTACTGGCTGGTGGTTGAAGTTTTTGGTTTGCCGGCTGCTTCTGTGTTATGTAGTCACTTTTCGTCAGTGCATATTTTTAGGTGGAAGTGTACAAAGAAAATAACAAAATATTGTTAATGTTATGTACGGAATAACATATTTATATTTACGATGGTTAAACTTTAAACAAGAGCAGCGGTAGACCAGTGGAAGAGCAGCGGCGGCCCAGTGATGGCCCAACGGTGAAGGAAAACATCGTGTAAACAACAGTGACATCTACCAACTCGCACTGGGCCCGCG
This sequence comes from Eurois occulta, assembly GCA_950022335.1. Taxonomy (NCBI): domain Eukaryota; kingdom Metazoa; phylum Arthropoda; class Insecta; order Lepidoptera; family Noctuidae; genus Eurois; species Eurois occulta. The sequence goes on along the minus strand of OX465481.1, from coordinate 5,249,797 downwards.
TGGTATATCTATATCCTCATTTGAAAATAGATGTTTTAATTTCGTTTTATGCCAAGTTTAAATATCAATGTCATTTCAGCTTTTTCTTCTTGTCATTGACATGGCAGTACTTCTCGTCGTCCCAAAACTTTGTCACCTCCACGGCGTCTTCGATGGCAGCGAAGTGCTCAGAGAAGAAGATAGGTGGTCCATAGTTTGCGACAGAGATCCACTTCCAAATCTTACTGGCGTTCCGTAGAGGTCCACTAAAACACTAGGAAGAGGCAAAAGATGGAGTTTTTGAAGGCAGTGTTTAGTGGCTGACTGAGTTTGACTGTTTCGTTGGTCGTAAGCGCGACTGCTGAGCTTGAGGTCCTGGGATCGATTCCAAGGCCAGATGGATTTAACCATAAAGAAATTCTCAGCAGTCTGGATATGTGCCCGGTTGATGGCAATAGGCTGGCCCCCTATTTCATGGGATTTAAATTACTGGCGAAATATGAGTATACTATTATTATTATTTCTTGTTCTTTAATTTTCTTCTCTCGTAAGAGAGTACAAAAACCCTACCCACGGGCCGGAGCCAAGTTTGTAGGGGTAGTTTAAATGGAGAATGTTGATGATATTGTAGAAGAAGTTAGGAATTTCCGGGTGATGCGACAGGTGTTAAGAATTGTGGCTTTTTGGAGCAGATAAAGTGTGTGGGGCGGCATGTTTAAAGTGTTTAGGCTTTGCGTAAGAGATTTTGGTACGATCCCAGTGGAAGAGATTACTACAGGGACGATGTGGACGGTTTGTGCTTCCCACTGGGTTTTTATTTCTATGGCGAGGTCTTGATATTTACTTAGTTTTTCAGATATTGTAGTTTGAATGTTGTGTGAGTTTGGGATAGCTATATCTATTAGGTAAACTGTTTTATTGGCTTTGTCGTGAAGGGTTATATCTGGTCTATTGAAATGTATGGTTTTATCTGTTATTATAGTCCGATCCCAATAGATTTTATGATTCCTATCTTCTAGTGTTATTTCGGGTTTATATTTATAGTACGGTTTCATCTCACTTATAAGTTTATATTTGAATGCTAATTGTTGGTGTATAATTGCGGCAACTTGGTCATGTCGGTGCTTATAGTCAGTCTGAGCAAGTGATTTACAAGCTCCTGTAATATGTTGTATGGTCTCAGAGGCAGTATTGCAATGTCTGCATAAGTCAGTCGGCTGATGGGGGTCTTTAATAATATATTTCCTGTAATTACGAGTAGCTATTATTTGGTCTTGGATCGCCAGCATAAATCCTTCCGTCTCGGGAAACAGTTCACCTCGTTTGAGCCATTCGTTCGACTTAGCTTTGTCGACGTGTGGCTGGCTCAAAAAAGCTCGATGTCTTCCGTGGAGGGCTTTGGCAGACCATGCTGCAATTTTTTCTTGTATGTTTATGAGTTGTTCGTTAGGCTGAGTGTTCCTGTTGTGTAGGTTAAGTGGTGTAAGTTTCTTATCGTTTTCCATTACATGTTTGTGTAGTGATGAATCTTCGCATTTGTTATGGAAGTATGCTCTGAGTGAATGTATCTGTTTGTTATGTAAGTTGTGTATGTCGATTAGACCTCTTCCCCCTTCTTGGCGTGGTAGAGTGAGTCGTTGTATGCTTGATTTTGGATGGTGTTTTCTGTGTTTGGTAAGAGATGTGTTAAGAGTGCGTTGTAGTTTTTTAATATCTGTGTTTGACCAGCTTATAATTCCAAAAGAGTATGTGAGTATGGGTATCGCAAATGTGTTGATTGCTTTAATAATGTTTTTGGAGCTAAGGTTGGTTTTCAAGATAAGGTTTAAGCGGCGCGAGAATTTATTGACTAGTTCTTGTTTTGTCATCTTTTGATGTATCTGCCTGGATTGTTTGAAACCAAGATATTTATATGCACTCTGTTCATCCATTGGCTCTATTGATTGACCTGACCTGAGCGTGTAACTATTATTTTGTACTTTTCCTTTTACAACTGACAAAATTTTGCACTTATCAACTCCGAATGACATACAAATATCATCAGAGAATTGTTGAGTTGTGTCAGCTAGTATAAAAAGCGAGTTTTTGTCAGCTGCATATAACTTGATATCGTCCATGTACATGAGGTGTGTAAGCGTATAGTGCGTGTTAATGTTTGTTAGAGTGTATCCTGCGTCTGTTTTATCTAGAAGGTGTGAGAGTGGATTGAGTGCCATACAAAACCACAGCGGACTTAGGGCATCTCCTTGGAAAATTCCACGTTTTATGTGTATTGGTTCAGTAGCTACAGTTGAGGAGGAGGAATTAATTTTGAGAACGGTTTGCCAATTCTGCATGGAAGTTTCTAAAAAGTGCTTTAGTGTAGGGTGAATTTTATATAGACTTAAGACGTTTAATAGCCAGCTGTGCGGGACTGAGTCGAAAGCCTTTTGGTAATCAATGAACATTGTGTGAATATCTGTTTTGCTTTTAACAGCGCTGTTCATAGTAACTGCATCGATAGTTAATTGCTCTTTGCATCCTTGGCTATTCTTACGGCATCCCTTTTGTTGTTCTGATAAAATATTATTTTTGGTTAAATGTTCATATACAACCTCGCTTAAACAGGCTGTTAAAATTTTGTAAATAGTTTGCAGACATGTAATCGGTCGGTATTTCGCTGGGTTTATAGTATCATTAATGTCCTTGGGTATCATATAAGTGACCCCGTGTGTAATGTATGATGGAAGTAAATGTGGTGAGTGGATGAATGTGTTTAAATGGTTATGTAAGAAAGGATATATGCTCGAGAATTTCTTATACCAGTAGTTGTGGATGTTGTCAGTGCCAGGCGATTTCCAATTGTGTGTGCGTTTGATGACGTCTATAAATGTTCCTATTGGTATGAATTCAAATTCCATTTCTGGGATTTCTGGTGTTACTTCGTTGATCCAGTCAGCTTGATGATTATGATTTACTGGGTTTTCCCATATGTTTGCCCAAAATTCCCGTAGTGTTTCGGATGTAGGTTTCTCAAGGCTTTGGTTAGTGGTGTCTCTATTATTTGTTGCAAGATTCCTATAAAATATTTTTTCATTATTTATAAATTTTGTGTTTTGCACTTTGCGGTTCGTGCATGCCAAATATCTTTTGAGTCTACTGGAGGTTGCGTTTAGTTTTTGTTTCAGAGTGTCTAAAAAGTGTAATAATTGTGTGTTTGTGTCTTCGTATTGTGCATGCACCTGATATTTTTTCTTTATTTCTTCTACTGCTGCTATGAGTTTTGGACTTCTGCTACCATTAATAAAGTGTGATAGCCTACCTATATTTGCTCTTAGGCTTAGAATTTTCTTGTCCAGCCTTATTTGCCACTTTGGTTTTCTCTTTATGTATGTGTGGCTTTCATTTTGTGAGTCTGATATTTTGGCTCCATTGCATGTAGCTGCCGTCCATGCTGCACAGTAAATTATGGTCTGCAATTTGATGAAGTCGGTGTCAACATTTACGTTATTTGGGAGAATGACAGAATTTATATATGTAACTATGGCGGAAAACTTTTTAGATGTCTTTTGCTTGGGAATGTATGGTCTACTAGTGGGGTGTGTATCAGAAAAAAGCTGCTGAGCTTGTTGAAATGTGGCTTCGATTTCTAGGCTGTTTTCAGGAACAGCATTAATGTTATTTTGCGTAGGTTCAGATAGGCCTATATCTATGTTTAAAAAATTTTCGTCGACTGTATTTATCAGTGTTTGAGAAACTGTGTTAGTATCAGAGCTATTATTTAGGAGTATAATATTACTTGTTGTGGGAGTGCTGGTGGTCGTATCAGAGATGTTAATATTTGTGTATTGAGTATTTAGTGAGTGAATGTTCTCATCAGGTTGTTGTAAGTCGTTACTTATGTGTTCTGTATTTTGTATGTTGGTGTTGTTATTTCTTAATTCTGCAGCTACTTCATTTTTTATTTCTTCTAGTCTGTTATTGTGTAAGTATTTGTTATTTATGATTGCTCTTACTTGATCTGATAATCTTTGTTCAGTTAAGTGTGCTAGTTCTGGATATATATTAATAAATCCCTCATGTAAATGTTTTCTATAGGCTGTTTTATTTGTTTCTAATTGTGTAGTAGTATAATATATTCTGATTATTGCTTCATTATATTCATTCGTCCATTTCATACGCTGACCGGGTTGTGTGTTAATTGGTGTCTTTGATTGTGTGGAGTGTTGCTGTATTTGAGTATGGACTATTTGTAATTCTGCTCTGACTTCCTCATAAATCTGATCTATTGTTTCTTGTGGTAATAATTTCTTTTGAACAATGGCTCTCCGTTGGTCACCTATTCTTTGCCGGCCTACTTGCATATCTGGGTATTTTTCTAAAAACTTAGTGTGAAGCGATGGTAGGTATGCATTTTTATCGGTTTCCATATGAGTGAGGTGAAGATATGTGCGTAGGATGAATTTATTCATATCAATGCTCCATTTCCTACGACTTGTTGCAGTTCTAGTGGCGGGTACAGTATCGTCGACAAAATTTGTCTCCTGTACAACATCCACTGACTGTATACTGATTGACGAGGATGAGTGCGTCGGTGTGACGCGGAAAGATTGTGATGATGATGAAATTGATGCGAAAAGTGATGAAGAAGATGACGTAGAGAATTGTGAGGTTTCGTCATCCATAAGAGGCAGATTTGCCTTAACTGTTTTTTTTTGTTTTTGATCTGGTATTCATGTTGTTCCCACGAGTAGCTAGGGACTTAAAATGTCGACCACAGCAGAGCCCTGCGTTCACTGTGGCAAGGGTGAATAAAACTGGAGGTCCCCTATTATCCAGAGTTGGCACACTAGCGACTAGCCTCTCCTCTAGCCACGCAGCCCTCGGCGTGTGCGACCTTGGCTTGGATTGTATCTCTTTTAGTCTGGCTCCTCACCCTAGATCTATCTCGGCAAAGTAAACCCTACCGGTACAGACCTAGGGCTCATCGGAGCACGCAAGCCCCACCACGACGTCAACGTAAAGATACAGCGGTGGGGTTATTATTATTATTATTAAGCCTTTATTGCCAACACAATATACATAATTTCATTTTCATTATATACCATGCAATTAAATGGATTTACATAACATATAAAATTAAATTGACATTAACATTAAATTCAATATTATCTTTACAATTACAATTATTATTAAATACTATTACTATTATTAATTTGAGTTAATATTAAATTAATTATTAGATAATATGTCGTAGTTATTGGGCGTCGGCGTGTCTTTGCGACACGAAGGCCTCCTCCAGCTCTTTCCATTCTGCTCTTGTTTGAGTTATTCTGTGCCATCTTGGACCCGCATGCTTTTTTATCTCATCAGACCAACGTTTTCTTTGCCTTCCTCGTTTCCTCTTTGTTTGGAATCTAGGGGTCCATTCTGTTATGTCTTTCGTCCATTTATTTCTATTCTCTCTCATCATGTGGCCTACCCACCTCCATTTGAGTTTTTTGGTTTTAACTACAACATCTTCAATTTTTGTAATTTGTCTTAACTCTATAGCTCTCTTTCTGTCTCTTTTTGTGTAGCCCAGTATACTCCTCTCCATGGCTCTTTGGCATGTAATTAATTTTTGGTTTTGTTTTTGGGTGTTTGCCCAGGTCTGGCACCCGTAGGTAAGAATTGGTAAAATGCATGTATTGTATACTTTCCTTTTCATTGCAATATTATATTGATTGCCTTTTAGCACTTCTTTGAGGGACCAAAATCTTTTCCAGGCATTGGCTACCCGTCTTTCTATCTCGGAATCCATTTGGTTGTTGAAAGCAATAAGTTGACCCAAGTATATATAGGAATTAACATATTCTATTTCTTCCTCATCTACTGAGACACTTATTTGGGATCTGTTTGTTATTATTTTGGTCTTTGTTTTGTTTATTGTTAGTCCCACCTTTTTGCTTTCACATGACAAATCTTGGAGCATGTTTTTAAGGCTTTCTGGATTATCTGTTATGAGAATTATGTCATCTGCGAATCTCAAATGGTTTAAACGTGTTCCATCTATCTTAATCCCTATGTTGTCCCATTCCATCTTCCTGATGACTTCCTCTAGCACGGATGAAAAAAGTTTTGGTGAGAGTGGGTCTCCCTGCCTCACTCCTCTGTGTATTGGGAAAATTTCCCCCTCTGTTTCTAATTTTATTCGTGCTTTGCTGTTGGAATATACATTTTTTATTATTATATATTTATTTTCAATTCCTTGATTTTTCATGGCTTCCCAAATGTACTGATGTTCCAGGCAGTCAAATGCTTTATTATAGTCCACAAATGCCATGTATAATGGATAATCGTATTCTTGGCATTTTTCAATGAGCTGTTTTACCACATGTATGTGATCTATTGTTGCGAATCCCGATCGAAATCCAGCCTGTTCTCTTGATTGTTGTTCGTCAAGTTTTTTAGTGATGCGTTTCAGTATTATTTTTGAAAACACCTTGTATATGTTCGACATGAGACTTATTGGGCGATAGTTTCCTATTTCTGCTCTATCTCCTTTCTTAAAGATGAGTATTATAGTGCTCATTGTCCACTGTGAAGGTATGGATTCCGTGTTTAGGATAAGATTAAACAAGCTAGTAAGTTTTTTTGTTGTTTCTGGCAATGTAGCTTTCATCATCTCATTGGTTATATGATCAGGTCCGGGAGCTTTATCATTTTTCTGTGTTTCTATCGCATGCTGGACTTCCCTTTCAATAATCTGAGGGATTTCTTCTGTTTCGTCTTCAAGATTTATGTTGTATTTTAAGGTGTTTCCGGTAGAGTATAATTTCCGATAATAGTCTGTTGATATTTTTAAAATTGGCTGTCTCCTTGTTTCTTCCTTGTTGTTTTTGCTTTTCATTTTCGGGACCCATATCGTAGCTTCTTTTAATTCTTTGAATGCTTTATTAATACCTCCTGTTTTAGTAATGTGTTTTTGGATACATGTGATTTTTCTATTCGACTCATCTTGTTTTATATTGCGGCTTATTTCCTTACTTAGTTCAGTGATTTCATATATTGTTGTTTTATTTCTTCTATTTTTAAGTAGTTCTTTCCTTTTTTGAATAAGATCTATTGTCTTCGAGCTCAGTGATTTTTTGTTCGTTATTAGCTTGTTCGACTTTCTATAAATATCGTTTGTTTCCATGTTGTAAATTTCTTGTGTTTTGTCTATTTCTCCGGATGTTATACTGTTTTGAGACGTTGTATCAGTCGTGCAAGTATTTTCCCCTTTATGAAAGTGTTTTCGCTGTTTCTTTTGTTGTTTGTGAGATAGTACTGCTCTGACCATACGATGGTTGGTATTAAAGTTGAAATTATTTATTACGCTAACATCTTGAAAAAACTTGGGTTGGTTGCTAGTTATAAAGTCTATTTCATTGCGGTAAGTTCCATCAGGCGATATCCAAGTCCACTTTTTGGCATGCCTAGTATACTATTAGTACACTTCTATTTAAACCTTCGGGGATAACAAGCGTTATGTTATGTTTGTTAAATAGCTTTTAAGTAATTTGAATCCTAATCCTAACTAATGTTATAAAAGCAAAAGTAAGTTTGTTTGTTACCTTTTCACGCCTAAACCACTGAACCGATCGTTCTGAAATTTTTTTTCGAATTTCGAAATCGTACATGTTGTCAGAAACGGATATAGGGTACCTTCATCCCGAAAAAAGTACTGTTCCCGAGGAAAACAACAATAACGCTTTCCTTATGATAATAGATGGCGCCACGTGTCTTTCGAATCATGATTGATTATATTATTACAAGCAGAGTACAACCCGATTGATTGTGAAATTCTAAAGTAACAAAAGCTAGCAAATAATATTTCTTTCCATATATCACTGTTAATACAAGGTTATTCTTTTATCGATACAATAGGTAAGTGACATCCCTGTAACAATAAATCCGCGTGGTATCTATCGACAATATTCCCTCATCACTAGCACGTTTAATTAAAAAATACTCCATGCAAAACTATACGGGTGGAGCGAAATGAAAATATTTAATATTCTTTACTCCCACCGAGTTCCCGGTGCAATTCATTATCTCTTTCATTTCAATTACAATGTACCTGAGCTTCTGTATAGGTTTTTTATCATGCGGCAGTGTGGCAGTTTAACTATGTTAGTAGTTATATACTCGTATGACCATCGGTCGTGTTGAGAGCTATTTGTATAAGTTGGTATGTTAGACGATTCTTACACGACACCGCACGTCTGCGCGGGGTTGATAGGTGGTGGCGTAACGATCTCGAATGTATTGCCGTTGCACCGCTCGTCTGCGCGGTCGGGCGGTGTACGTGTGTTAGGGGCTGTCTCCACGAGCGAGAGAATCGCGCCAATATTACGTATTTGTATGGGATAATATCGCCGCGATTCTCTCGCTCGTGGAGACGGCCTCTAAGAGAGTGTATAGAAATACGTGGCACGGACGATAATATCGTCGCGATTCTCTCGCTCGTGGCGACAGCCCCTTAGGCATCAACGGATTTCATACAAGCCAATGTGACGTAAGAGCCATTTCACCGCCCGTCCGCGCGGATGAACGGTATCGTGTGAACATCGCCTTAGTACTAGTAGTTGTTTCATGTGAAGTATTCTACAGTGTTCATTGACAGTCTGCCACTTTTCACCCTTATACCTTAAGTAATAAGGTTGAAAAGTGGTCGACCGAGGTGTTGCTAATTCTACTACTATGCCTTTTTTGATTTTTATTTATGACTAGTTTTTGCCCGCGACTTTCGTTCTCGTGAAATTATTGTATAATAAAAATATTAACCCTAGTTATTTTTCGTAAAATAGAAGTAGCCTTTTTTTTCGGATGGGAAATCATCAAATGACTCCTCCCGCTCTGGGCGGAGCGGAAGGGAATGTCAGACTTTTACTGACTAAAAACCATCCATGTTCCTTCTTTTGCCCTTTATGTTCCAGGGCCGCGGTATCTCTTTCGAACAGTCCCGCAGCCCTGGCAGGCATCGGCCCTTGCGGGCCCCTCATATTTGCTGACATCTCTTGAGGCGCGCGTGGAACACGAACGCGCCGTCAAATTAGAAGTAGCCTAAGTTACTCCTTATTACATCAGCTATCTGCCAGTGAAAATCGTCCCGTCAAAATGGGTCCAGCCGTTCCAGAGATTAGCTGGAACAAACAGACAGACAAAAATTTAAAAAAATCTTATTTTGATCTCTACCGTATATACATTCATATTTATGTAGTAAAAAGCTGTTATTTTGAAATTACAAACAGGCACTTCAATTTTATTTATTTCTATAGATGTATAGATTAGCCTGGACACAACACAGGCACTACAGAGAAAATACTTCCATTTCTCCTTTCTGATCTTCTCTATCTTGAACTTTTGTGAATCAATTCTGCGTGTAGGTGTCAAGTTTGTCGGTTTTTTTTGCTTTTGCACACACAACAATTCCTGTTTCATACTTTCATGCCATCCAAACAGGAATTGTTGTGTATTGTGTGTGTACTGTGTGTGTGCCTTGTTAGGTATCGATTAAATAATGGACGATTAAGACTTCATCTGTGTATTTAACAGAAGAGACTAAGTTTAAGATGTTTTGTTTTCAATTTTATGTACATTTTTACTTTACGATGATATAGCTTTATTGTTTAAGTAAATAGTGTGTACATTTGTTATTGATGCCTATACATACTACTGATATAACCATAATATATAAGAACATACATATATACATAAGAACTTTAACATAAATGTTTGTATTGTTGAATGTATAAATGTGTACGGTTGGCGTAACCGGTCTATTTTAAATAAATAAATAAATAAATAAGACACTCGAAACGATCAAGTGGTTTCAATTATATAAGACTAGCTTTTGCGCCCACTTCGCTCGCGTTCATTTTTAATTTGACAGTCAATTCAGGTTGTACTCGGATAGTAACAATATAATTCAATAATGATTCAAAAAACACGTGGCGCCATCTATTATCATAAGAACGTTATTGTTGTTTTCCTCGGGAACAGTACTTTTTTTTGGGATGACAGGTACCTTATGTCCGTTTCTGTGCACCTGACAACGTATATGAAAATTTTCAGGATGATCGGTTCAGTGGTTTAGGCGTGAAAAGGTAAATAACAAACTTACTTTTGCATTTATAATATTAGTAAGGATACTCCAAACACTATAATGGTAAGCAAAACTTGCAAAAATGCTACTTTGCATTATCTGCAGTTAAGTCCCTGCACTCATATCGCCTACCCTAGCAACTATCCACACACACAAAGAAACAGCCTTTTTTATATTTTTCCATGGACCATAGCATAACCAGCCTTTTGTTCCCACCTTTTTTTTTTGGGATGGGATATCATCAAATGACTCCTCCTCCTCCCTTTTGTTCCCACCTGGGATACAAACCCGCTCTCTGTGAGAGGGAGTGTGTCGTTTACCCACCACGGGCCTTGTGGCCATTGGTGGTCACATGCCTTCGTATGTTTCAGTTGTGTGGTGTTGTGTTTGTTTAAATATACGAAAATGAACAACTAATACTTTAAAATATCATCTGCTCCATACATTAATGGTCTCGCCACTCGAAAAAAATTTAGGCAGCAACTGTCATTTTTTCGCGATTTCATGGTCGATCCTGTAGTAAAAGTTATTCATTTTCATGAGTACCACACGCCCTTAAAGTATTGCCAACGTTTAAAAACATCACCCTCTACATATACACAACCTAATTATAAAAAATCAAACTGCACTTAAACCCCACATTACCGACCATACAACAATACAGCATTAGTATAAATATTCCGGATGCCATATAATTACAGATATGCATTTATCGACTAACGAGAACGAAACAATTCTATTTCAAAATCAAATTGAATCGCTACCGTTTTCCACGTGAATGACTCGTCCAAGTTACTCTGAGCTCAGCTATTTCATTAGGTACGCTGTCGGTCTTTCAATTTGCGCTTTGTACACGGGATGGGGGGTTCAGGTTGTGTTGGACGCTCACTGAATCAGCCCCGGGCCATTGGTGAGGTTTCTTCCACTTTTTATTCAACGGAGTCAGCGTTTTAGTTAAAATAATGATGATTTATATTATGATATACAGAGGAAATGTACGGGATGGGAACTGTATTTTCTCCGAGTTATTTTGCTACCCGTCATTTTGGATTTTGGTCTTCTGATAGTATAGATTAAACATGGCAATTCTTTTCTGATTAATTTTGTTGCGGTGTGCAAGACAGTTAAATTGTTTCTCTGGGACTTTGTACGTTCGTTACTGTTGATTCTGGCTTTCAGGAGTTACAGTGGTTTGGGAATAGTGTGGCGGGCTTGTCTCATTTTAAAAAAAGATTACACATGGCAGTAAATCAATATTAGCAGTCACGCCTGATTTTTAGTTTATCAGTCGAGCCATGTAAAGTACTGGTATTCATCTGCAACTGGTTAGACTGAAAGTCGGCTTTCACATAGTTGGGAAAAGGATGATCAACGAATCACAATAGAAATGAACAATGCTTATAGAACCCATAATCCGCTCTTGAATTGTGTTTATAAAATATCGTTATTATTTATGTCTCGGTTGAAAGTCGAACGTACCAAAAACCTATTCAAATGTAATTTTACTCGTTGTTATTACTGACGCGTTCGGCGTAAGTAATAACAACGAGTATAATTACACTTTCGATCACCTGTATGCATTTATGCTCTGTGCCATTGCACCAAATGAATATAAATAGAAAATTTAATTCCACCCCTTTCCAGCACAGCTTCACCGCCAACTGACTGACAGCGAAACGTTCACCGCACGGCTGTCAACTAGTGATTTCCCCACAGCCGTAATTGATTGATTTGCGCCTAAATTATAGCGACAGACCGCATCAAATGCGGTCGTAACTGCCAATCAATCAGACCAGCCGGCTGTCCAGTGGATGACATATATTTTGTACAGGCAGTGGTCCGCCAAAAACGATGTGGACCTATATGTTCTTAGATAAACAGTTAAGGTTCGATCAAAGTGGTACAAGCCTTACTGTCGACGGGATTTTCCGTTGGAAAACATAAAGAATTTTAATACCCTGTTTTGATATAGGAATTTAAAAAAAAACATTTTTAGGAAAGAAAACATGTTTTTTTTGCATATGCCACAAGTACAACTTAGAAGAAAAAAAATCCCAATATAAAAAAAATGTGTGTTTCACGACTGTGCCAAATAGGCCCAGTTCAGCAAATTTGCCGAACAGTTTGTGCCCGACGCTGGACCTGAGATAGCGATGTGACGGACGTAAAACATTTATGCAAATAATACTCTGACCTTTCACGGCGATCTGAATAGTAACCTCAACAAAAAGATAAAAAGAAAGAAAGATATCACAGAGACTGGCAACACCGGCTCGGCTTACAGATTAAATATTAATTACAGACATATCCTGACATTTAAGACCCTCCTACTTAAGCCTCAAGATCTACTTAGCCTTTAAAAGAGAGCGGGGATTAAACTTTTTCCGACTGTTAAAGTCTTAAACGGTAATCCGATTTATTTCTGCTTGACATTTCGGATAATAGAAAGAAATGAAATTGATTCCGATCAGTCGGCGATTTTCTTAATCTTATTAAAAGTTAATCGTTTGCGGTATTTATCGATTTTGTTGGAGTAGATTTCATTAGGGGATCACTGTCTTGTATGTGATATTTAACTTGCGTTATTGGGAGCTTTTGTATGGGAGCCCCAGTTTAATATTTTTTATTCTGTTTTTTAGTATTTGTTGATAAAGCAGCAACAGAAGTACATCATCTGTGAAATTTTCAACTGTCTAACTATCACGGTTCGTTTTACCCTTTGGGTACGGAACCCTAAAAATGACAAGCTGCAAATATTAACAAAGAAAAGTTTCCATCAGAAACTAATCACGCGTCTATATAAAATGAGGAGCGTCGATTCTCGTCGACAATGAACCGATAGAGTACGTCCCCATGGGGCCACGAGTACCTCCTCTCATTTCCCCATAAAATTGATCTAGTCCAAGCGAATTTATAACTTTATATTTTTGCGTCTTCTAGGTGTTTATAGATGGAATCTTTATGTTCTTAAGTGGAGTGTTGATAGTGGGTCTGCATTAACTTGGAGTAACTTAAGTGTTTAAAAAGCTGAGAAACTTTAACATATGAATTCGTTATAGATTAGAACCCTTAAAACCAAAGTTATACTATCACTTACGGAATATCTTCCGTGATTGTTCATTATTTTGAGTTCGCAATAAAGGAGTAAGGGAGCTATATTTATTGGGGGATATCACGTAAGTGACAGTATAAGTTTAATTTTAAACCATGAAATCTTAAAACAGTCTTTATAACTTGGTGAAATATGCTTGGTGCATAGCTTTGATGGACAATATTCCTTTTTTTTTTGGGATGGGAAATCATCAAATGACCCTTCCCGCTCTGGGCGGAGTGGAAGGGAGTGTCAGACTTTTACTGACTATACCCATCCATGTTCCTTCTTTTGCCCTTTGTGTTCCAGGGCCGCGGTATCTCTTTCCTTTCGAACAGTCCCGCAGCCCTGGCAGGTATCGGCCCTTGCGGGCCCCTCCTGTTTGCTGACATCTCTTTGAGGCGCGCGTGGAACACGAACGCACCGTCGACACGGTCTATCGTCATAAGACGGACGGACGGCGAACTAGCCCATTACTAACCGTCCACAGGCCCGCGTCTACGGTGGCCGAGAGCCACCACGTGGCCTCCGACGCCCGGGGCGTCTCCCGCGGCAGCTGCGATGTGAGGTTCTCTCCCTCACACGTTCCGCCGCCTCCTTCGCTAGCATGACTGCTTCGCAGAAGGAGGTGATGGCTTCCCATTCCCTCTCGCCCCGGGACCATGGCTTGAACCAGGGTCGGACGCGAGAGGTCGCCGCTACGAAGACACGGCGGTGCTCCGCCCAAGCGGAGCAGACCTCCACGGTGTGCTCCACCGTGTCCTCCGGGCGATCCTCACAATGATAACACCCGGGCGTTTCCTCCCGCCCGATTCGGTGCAAGTACCTCCCAAAACAAGGGCACCGTGGCGCCTCTCTAGCCACTCCTCAAAGAGGGAACTTATCGCCACTATGGACAATATACCTTAGGGTGGGTTAAAGTTGATCTTACAATACTACGTGAATCATAATTTGTTCTGAAAAGACTCCCAATGACCGCTACATTGACTTTTATACGACGTAAGAAAATTCTACTTATCTACCTTAAATACCTGTCAGTAACGCCAAAATATACCCTCGGATTCTATTTTGCTAAAAACTTGGGTAAATCTGATCCTCGAGCAACCTTTTAATTAAATAAAACTTTGGAATCTATCCGGTTCTCGGGAACCGGGAAAAAGTATCACTCTATTTTAGAATCTATTTATTAACCGTGCCCACATATCTGTATAAAATCTATTCATACGTATGACAAATACCAGGGCAGCAGTAGGTAGCAGGCAGGTAGTAGCGGAAGTTTGGTGGTGATCTGCATAATGTTCTAGAGTACCGCAATGCGAACCGAATTGCATTCACCACCGCGGCACCGCCAGAATTATAACTGATTTCGATATGATAATGGGTTCATGCTATATACGATACTTTGAGGGTTTTCTTTAGTTTTCTGACATTAAATAAATTTAGGAATATTGGGGTGGCTTATAGCAGAGCCAGACACCTAAACTCCTTTTTAATGGTTCCACTGACATCGTTAAAGCCATAGAGAAACCGGACCTAGATACAGCGACACTGATTTTGAAAAAAAAGTATTAATTTGACATAAGATATCGAAAAGCTTAGTAGTGTAATTTTTTTTTGAAAGTCGCTGTAGAAATGCGGTGGACTTTAAATGTCTCAGCCATCTGAACTCATTTCCTTGTAGTAACACTAGAATCCTATGCCCAACAATATGTCAGATTGATATAATAATAACCGGACCATGGCTGAACCCCACAATTAATATATCCCTCTTATTGTTCACGAGTTGGCCTGTCGGAAGTGACGTCCTAGATAGCAAAGTCAGGTGAATGTACCGTATTCGGTTATTTTGTTGTAAAACTCATTCAGGACAGCCCATTTAAAGTTCGATCAAACCTGCACGGACAAATTGCAGACGCGGCTCCGTGAGAGTGGACTCTGAAAAATAATGTAGGCACTTATAGTTATTGATGTAGATTCGTCAAACCGATTCATCATCTGCATAGCCTTTTCCCAACTAAGTTGGGGTCGGCTCCCAATCTAACCGGAAGCAGCTGAATACCAGTATTTTTCATGGAGTAACTGCCTATCTGACATCTGGCCTCCACAACCCAGTTAGTACTGGGTAATACAACACCTCATGGTAAGACTGGTTGTCAGACTTTCGGGCCACTACTACCTATTACGATTGTCAAAGATCTACAAATGACAGCCGGGACCAACGGTTTGTGTGTAGATACTATTGTGATATAATGCCTTCTAGTCGTATCAAAACAACCCTAGACATTAATTTGTGTGTGTCTACTATTCGGATCCCGAAAGACATTCTAGAAGCCCATAGTGACGTCACATCCAACGCTGGAGCGAGCTGCATCAGCAAGCTTGATCTAAGGATCCAGGGTGAAGCTAAAGGTCAGTGGAGTCAATTACCTGTTATAGTCAAGGATCTGAATTTTAGCCAGTTTAATATTATTATTTTCTCTAAAGCCCTCTATAGTTTTCATACAGTCCACTACTCTAAATTAAAGGCCCACGTGCCACATTTCTTGGTAAATGGATTAATTCTTCTTCATCTCGACTACCTACTTCGTCAGCACAAACAACCAAACATTCAGGACCATATTTAGTTACCTGCTCTATATTTTCCGTTCTGCGTTCCCTTCGTAATAGTATCAATAAAAATCAAAATAAAAAAAGAAACCGAATGCAACCATAAACAGAAAGGAACATAAACCAGCCACCTGATCCATTAGGAGGCGACGCCATAGCCATTAAAAATGGATTTGTTCTTATATCTGTCGTTTCGGCGCGAAACCGGTACGTTTTCAATTACCGATAAATCGGGCAGTTCGTTCTCTCAACCCATTGGCCCATATTCTGCGGTCGTTCGACAATTATTTCATTTAAATGAACTCGTATTGCGGTTGTGAATTTTAAAGAGGTTATTTGTTCATTAATACCTGTTATTGTTCTCTGTTATATAGAGTTATAGTTTAATAAAGCCTGTGGACTGGTGACCTGACCTGGTTCAGTAAAGAGAAAGTCCTCATCTTTTCCATAAAAACTATAATGATTTACGTGGAATAGCCATAATTTGTGATACCGATCAACTTGACGTAAATCTAGGTCTATAGTTATTTTTTTAAACAAAAAGTGACAATCTAATGCATATTTATGCTTTTTGAGTTTTATTACGTCTGACGCAGATTGCGCAGAGGACAAAATAGAGATTAAAAAACAGTTTTAATATCGATACCAATTACGGCTTTAGAGTTTTTGTAGCAGATTTAATATTGTCCCTGCACAATCAACTTAGTATAAATTAGGTAGTCTGGTATCAAAAAGACATCAAGAGCGAATACATTGGGAATATTGTCATACCTACAAAAATTTTGATCCCGAACTTTTCCGATTTTAACACACGAATGCTACTTGACAACCGGGCGTATGACACTAGACAGAACGATTTGTTACTTAGTAGTAACAAGTATTGGAGTTCGATTTCCTTCGTCTTGTTCCGTCTATCTCTCGTAAATATTTGAATATCTTTGTGTGGTATGTATGAAGTTAAATAGTAAAATAAGATACGATACCTTATCCTGTAATCACTCGACAAAACCTATATCTACCTATACACAGGACACTTTTTAATAATACCCCTCTGCCTTTCCCAGTCTTTTATCTCGAACATCTTTATGGGGGAAATTTTCGTGAGAATTCTAATTAAATTTCTTGAAAGCAAGTCCCCGAGAATGGGACCCAAGGTACCTCTACCTAAGCCGCGGCGCCAATGCCTTAAGGAAAAAGCGGGAGAGGTATTATGTGACCCAAATGTATGTTAATTAGGAAATAAAACGAAATTAGAAATAAATTAACGTTTTTTTATTGGCCGTTTCCGTACTTGAGAAAAGAAGTTTGTACTAGATGCTTACAGTCATGCAAAATCGGCACCTTGATAGAATGCCGCCAACCCATACACACACGCCATATACGGTTTCACAATTAAGAGAGATGTGTAGGTATCTTGTATATATGCCTTTATTTAACTTGACTTGTTAGTTAGGTAGTTTGTATTGGTCAAATCTAACACCTGAATTTAAAACCAGTTCCCCCCAACCGATAAAGCTGAAACTTTTGGAAAATACATTTTTATGACAAAATCAAAATCAAAATATTTTTATTTCACATAGGCCTACATGGGCACTTATGAAACGTCGACAAAAAGGTGCACGGTTCGGGTTGGTCGTTTCCTATGGAGAAGAACCGGCAAGAAACTCCAGCTCCTGTAGCCAGGCTCGCCTCCTCAGGAGAGAACTCCTCAACACGAAACTTTATATACGCGTTCATTATTAAACCTAATTTTCGTCTTTTCATTTTAATAAAAGCTGGTTTAAAAAAAAAATGACACTAAAACAACTACCAAATAAACTTTCCGAGTAATTTTTAATTTCTGGATCTAGTGTTGTGTACTGTCAAAGTGTCAACGCCCACTGTCGAAATGACAACCCTAACTTGAGGGAACAATCCCAAGTACCACCCTCTCTGCCGTGTAAATAAATACAGTTAAAACATCCTGAACATTATGATTAATTACTTCGCATTCAATACCTAACATTAGAGTTAATATCATAACGGTCGGCAATAAAACTTTTTGGCCTTAAATAAATGCCGTGTTTCCGCTACCAGTTTCCATAGTAAGGTGAAGCTATAAACTGAAAACAATTACCCCACCGTTTGTAACTTGCGGTGCCAGCGGAGTGTCCAATTTGTTGAGCGTACGATTTACGGAAGTCCACCTGCGAGCTGCGAGGTCGTGGTCCACTTTAATGTCGGACAATAATATTCATTTCTGAGAATACAGCTGTATGTAGGACGCATAGGACAAGGTTTGTTAACAATTCTGCGTCACACCATGACAATGACTGCCTTATTGGTCAAGTGGTCACAAACGCGACTGCTGACCATGAGGCAGTTCCCCAGTCCAGGCAAAGTGTTATTGGGTTTTTCCATCAGGAATTTCTCAAGAGCAGCAGGCTGCTGAATATGTGCCCGGTTGATGGTTCGATTGAACATGACATAAATTCAAACTGACATTGTAAATTGTAGAAAACATTTTACAATAAATTAAGAATTTAAAAAAAGCTTCATTTCTTGAGTATTATAAAATAGAGGGGGCGGCGAATTTTCCGATGGCCCCGGACGGCAAAAACCTACGCTTCGCCACACTGCAATTGGCGTGCTGGTGTGCATCAGTTCGTAATAAACATTTATTTTTATAAATACGTACCTACCACCATATAATCGTCTGTTTCTATAATGGGTGAATTATTTCAGTGTGTTCTTCATAGTCATTATTTATGTAGATCAGTGAATTAAACCCACGAACCAGTGAGTGAAAAGAGTACACAGTGGTTTAAATGGGATTAGTTAATTTTAAGAGTATGATAAGTGTTTGAGTATCCTGAGTTTGTTACCCAATTCGAGCAAAGCGTTATTGGGTTTTACTATCAGGAATTTTTCAGTTCGGATTCTGGATTGTATGTGATTGTGTCTCAAATAACTGTTGCCAGCACCCATAACGAAATTGTTAAAGAAGTTCCCCGGAGAGTGCCTTAAACAAGGAACTAATACTGTAGGGCTTTTCCGGTTGTTCTATACAGGACGGTAAAATCCATTTCTTACCGACCCTGGCATAAGATTAAAATAAACCTTAAGACATCATAGAAGACAATAAGGAACACCTTCCTACACCAAGCTTATTTGTAAGCAACTTTGGATAAGCTTCGTTTCTGTGACGACCATGAGATGAAGCATGCTAAGCTAAAGCGCACGCTAAGTAACCTTTATAGATCTCGGTCTTGATGGCTGACCTGAAAGCAGAAGGCTAGGTAATCTGCTGGATAAAATTCTTAGAGAGATACAACAGACTCTCGTCCATTCCGCCGAGCCAGGACAGAGTAAAGTAAACACAGAGGTTACTTATATCCAATAATCTCCAAATTCACCTCTGGTAACCCTAAGAACCGCTAATGCACCGGCAGGCAGTTACTATAAAAGCAGTAATTACCGCTCGACCTTTCCCTGGCTGCCGATGACAGTAAACTTTTACTGCCACTAAAAATAATGGCCGGCCAAGTGAATCGATAGCTGTGTACTGCAAGACTGATCTTTTTCTTCGAATCTTTCAACTGGTTTGGGCAAATAATTCACCTCACGTTACACATAGGTCATAGGCATGGTAATAAACAAGCAACTGAACGTTATGTTTTTTCTAGAAATAGTTGTTCGAGGGAAAGAATCTCGTTAAAGAATATTTCAAGGGAAGTACTGCTATGGTTGATACGGCACGCAGTATACTCTGCTTTGATTTAATAGGTATCGATTGGCACAAGAAGAGATCTTGCCAGAATCGAACCCCGATACGCAGTAGCAGCGTCGAACTGGCCATATAGTCGAGGTGGCGTTTGCAAGCCGGGCCCCAGCTTGCGCGGGCGCCCCACGGGCCTGGCTTGAGGGGTTGGCCGCAATCCAGGCGGTAGGTAGGATAGGGGGCCCGCGCAGACTACATCCCTGCTCTTGCGACCTAAATGTAAACTAGATCAGATAGTTCGTTCATATAATTAGAGAGAAATGAAATAGAAAAATGGGAATATAGTTGAACCTGAGCAGGCCATCCTTGTTTCCTGAAACCAGTTTTGATAATTTCCGAACAGCTAACAGCATAACTTATTTAGACGTGTATCATTTTAGCTTAATACATGTCATTTGACATTGTTTCAGAGATATAAAAAAAATGAAAGGAGGTCACCCAGCCTCCATACATTTTTGGGCTATTTTCAAAAGCCGGTCAACAAAAATAAACTTATTACTTAAATAGAACATAACATAATAAACATATTTTATTGTTACACCTAAGACGTAAGTAAATTCATCGAAAAGTTATTCAACCACAAAATAAATGATTGATGTATTTTTTTTTTGCCGGCCAACTTTAATAAACGCAATAATAAAAAAGAGCTTATGGATATCAACATTTTTTATTATGTTACCCAAGTTCTATAGATACCCAAGTTTTAAATAAATGTTTACAATAATATAAAACCGACATAAAATATGAATAGTATAAAAGTTACTGTGTACATGAAGACGCTAATGAAGAGAGATCTGCCGATCTCCTTGAGGCCCAAACTCATCGATGGATGTATCCTGCCCGTCTTAACCTACGGTGCTCAGACCAGGTCACTTACCGAATCGCAAAGTTCCACGTGGGTCTGCCAAAAAGCAATGGAGCGCAAAATTTTCAAGCACGCACGCACGAAGGGTCGAAGACAGTGTTAAAATTTTCGAGCTCGCTTCGCACGCTGTTGGAGCCTTAGTTGCATTTGTTTTCAATATTGTCTACCAAGTCGATTAAATAACATATATTTCTAAATAAAAGGAAAATTAAGAAAAGCTATCAACTTGTCTGGAGTGGAGAGCCTAAATTTTCTTTTTGTTAGTCCAGTTAGACTTTTCAACTTTTTAAAATTAGTTACTTCAAAAAAACAAGTAAGTATGGAAAATCCAACCAATCCGAGGTCATCGAGATGCTAATGTTTTTGAAGTGACTATTGAGTTTTAGATTCTTAGAAGAACTGCAGCTGCATCCGTAAATAGTAAACTTAACCCTTACAAATTCATTTTTAGGGTTCCGTACCTCAAAAGGTAAAAACGGAACCCATATAGGATCACTTTGTTGTCCGTCTGTCTGTCTGTCTGTCTGTCTGTCTGTCTGTCAAGACCTTTTTTCTCAGGAACGCGTGGAGGTATCAAGCTGAAATTCATATCAAATACTCAAGTCTATGGTCTCTTGGAGCTGTGAAAAAATCAAACTTCTAAGTCAACGCGATCAAAAGATACTCCCGTTTATGCCGCAAATTTTCGACACTCGCAAGGGAATCAAAACCTACAGGGTACTTCCCGTGAACTCAGAATCTTGAAATTTGGTATGAAGCAACGTCTTATAGCAGAGATATAGGAAAAATTGCGAAAAGTATACATTTTTAGTTATATCATATAATAAAAATATTTTTAATAATTTTACGGAACCCTCGGTGCGCGAGTCTGACTCGCACTTGGCCGGTTTTTTAGAGTTCCGTAGCGGAACGGCAAAACGGAACCCTAAAAAATGGATTTGTATTTATTTATTATATTTTCGTCATGTCTGTCTGTCTGTCCGTCCGTATGTCACAGCCACTTTATTCCGAAACTATTAGAACTACAAAGTTGAAACTTGGTAGGTATTCTGTGAACCGCTTTACTATTTTTATAAAAAAAAGGTTAAGGAAACCCAAAAAACAGCAAACTTATACGTGCGGGTATTTAGAGATAGACCTTTAAAAATGACATTGAGGTTCCTAAAACCATTTTTTCTTAAAGTCAATCGTTTGAAAGATAGAGACTTCCAAAGTGGTAAAATGTGTACCCCCCTCTCTAATTTCTAAACTAAAAGGAGGAAAATTCTGAAAAAATGTAGGATTGTAGAACGTAAAAAAACTTTCGACGAAAATTGCTTTGAATAAGATTTGATGTTTAGTTTTTGAGATATGGGTCTTTTCATCAAACTGCAGCAGTAACTTTGTTTTTCATTCACATACTATGAAAAACAAATTTAGTTTTGCTGTTGAA
This sequence comes from Eurois occulta, assembly GCA_950022335.1. Taxonomy (NCBI): domain Eukaryota; kingdom Metazoa; phylum Arthropoda; class Insecta; order Lepidoptera; family Noctuidae; genus Eurois; species Eurois occulta. The sequence goes on along the minus strand of OX465481.1, from coordinate 5,227,952 downwards.
TGTTATACAACATATGAATGAGCCTTCAAAATATTTTTATTATATTGTTTGTTGCTACGGAACCCTGTGTGCGTGTGTGTACGACTCGTACTTCATCTTCTGCAATGAAAATCCTAGTCACAGGAAAATTGTATTAGAAAATCAAATAGCTTTCTCCAGAGAAGTTCATCCGTAGTGATTCTATTGGCTCAGATAAATAAGTTTCTCCGCTGAAACTTGATTTAGTGTGGCGTAGCAGGCAGACTCCGACAGTCGCTTCGCAGTTAACTCGATTCCGTTTTATTGCACATTTACTGCTGCCTCGGTTACTTGTAGCTTATAATGTTAGAGCAATAATCTTGACGGATAGTCGAGGTTATTTGAGGTAGTTTTATTGCCGTTTGTTTATGTTTGATTAATTATAGAACTGTTCAGAGAAAGAGATTGAGTAGAAATACAGTAATATGATTTACATCGTCGAATTATGATCTTCGTCTTAGATGGCTTCCTCGTGAATTGACGAAAAGAAGCACACTATCAAAAGAAGTCGAAGAAATGAGGATAAAAAACCACTTCAAAGAAATCCATTTGGTGTGGGACAAAATTGTCTCTCCCTCCATGTGTTCACTCACAGGCAAATTCTAATTGTCGCAGTAGCAAAATCTAAATATTTGCGCGTGATTAAAATCTAAGTTGCATCAACTAAGTTGATGGTTGTTATGTAATAAAAGGAGTATTGAATATTAAGGAGTTGCTGTAAAGTTCATGTTTTCTTTGAGACTTGGATTCCTATCAAGTAGAACTTATGAAAATAATAACTGCTGTAGAAAAAATATATAACTCAAAAGCCTAATATTCAGGCGACATAACATGTTTTTTTTCTTCGCCCTATTCAGGCATAGGTCTTGAACCATACCGCCTCGTCTTCAGTGCTTATCAAATTATCATCCTTCTTGTTTAAAAGGCTGAAGCCTCGTCTTCAGTTTCATGATCATCCTTCTTCTCCAAAAGTAAGTAAGGCCGAAACCCTTTTCTTCAGTTTCATCCTTCTGACAAAATTATTTCAATCACCTGACTTGACAGCTGGCAACGTCAATAACGTCACTGCGACACTACACGTAAAAGGGAAAACCATAATAATTTGTGTAAAACAGTTGTTTAAACTCCATAAAATACAAAAACGACGATAAAAACCACCGAAAATGGCTTCAATACCACTAATGTACGCTCAGGAGGATTGTGAGTTGGGAGGAAAAGAAGGAATCGAGGTAAACTGAAAATTTTTGTGCTTTTATGGCGAACAGTGAATGTTGTCCTCAATGTTTGTCCTTCAACATATTGTGCCTAAAACATTAAACTCGCTTCAACAAACATGTCTGTTTCTAGAAAATATTCATGTGCTAATTTTCCATTATTTTGAGGCATAAACAAGTTTTATTTTTCTACGGTGGCGTAAATAATCTTTGATTGTTTCATTTCCACATGATTATGTACAATGTTAAGGCCGTTGATAAGATAAAGCCTCATTTTACAAATTGAATGTGTTTTCCTGCTCATTCGCAATTTTTGGCTGTTTTATATCAGTTAATTATTCTGCTGTATGGCTATATAATACAAATAAATTATCATGGATAAACAACTCTCTCCAATGCAAATTAGTAAATCGAACCTCCATTTTGTATATTCAGCAGCTGTTTACATATTAGAAATTACATATTTACTCAGTGCATTTCATTTTACAGCTAGCCTATGTCTTCTGGAAGTTTTCATTTCCTTACACTCTTTAAATCCAGACTAGGCAATTTTTTAGACAATAATCATTGTATTTTACTAAGAATTTCATCAGCTTTAAAAAACAGAATAAACAGGGTCTTCCCCACAACTGTAGTCTACTCTTATCCTAAATATGTGACCTCATCTTATGGAGACACACAAACAAGGAAAAACAAAATAAAACTAAAAAATTATTCTTAAAACAAGTTTTTCACATTCTTATATTACACAATAATATGCTAGTCTTCGACAATTCAGGTATTAATGATCATCATCAACCTAGCATTTTTCCAACTATGTCTTGTAAGATGAGATAAATTATTTTTAAAAAAATGTTAATTTGTTTTATAAAATAAAAATCAACTTACTTCTATACTAACCCAAGAAATTGTCTATGTAGACCTTGACCTTGACTACTGAATGCATAAAAAATAACAAAAATCCATTCAAACTTCCACATTTATTTTGAAACAATAATAATTTACACAATTTTTTGGTCCGCTGCCTGGTGGATAATAAAAAGTCATGTATTCAAGTTAGGCTAATAATCAGCACTGTTTAAATGTCAAAGTTTACAAGAGACAGTCCTTTAAAATATCCGCCCTTCGCCACTTGTGTTTTAGCTAGGAAAAAGTGGCAGAATAAACTCCTCTGCAATACATCTGTCTGATGGGTTAGAAGAACCATATTTAATGGCCCACTCTCTATCACAGAGTGGGGGCCTGCATCCCAGCCGTGAAAACATCATAGGTTGCTTACGCAAAAAAAAACCAACTGCTCTCTAATTTTACAGGAAGATTTCGCCTACCGTAACAATGTGGCTAACGCCGACAAAGAGATCCGTCTGGGGTTCGTACGCAAAGTCTATGGTCTTCTGTCAGTGCAACTCTTGGCCACTGTTGCAATCGCCGCGACATTCCATCTTGTTGAGCCCGTGAAAACCTTTATACATCAGAAGTAAGTGGAATGTTTACTTTTCTTTGTTCAAGCCTAGAATTAGAATTTGTCCTACCTTTTTAGTTATTTAAATAGCTGTTGAAACAAAAATTACATTATATTGGTTAGATTATTGTTGTAGTTTTCCTCATTTCCAATAAGTTTGCATTTGAATAGGTACTTGTTTCCTTGTCTTAAGAATTACTGTCTGACAGATATTTTCCTCATGCATAGTAGATTGCTATGTAATGAGGGGGGATGAAACATATGTGTTTAAATGATGAATGAAAAGATAGATGGATTGTGTGAGAAATGATATGAAAGTGAAAGGACTAAATTGATGCCGTGATGTCTCACAGGAGAGAATGGAAGAAGAAAACGTGTTGCGCTGACCCTGAATAGAATGCGACAAGGGCAGGAAGATGCTGATGGCAGTAGATGGCTATGGCTAGTGTAAAATCTAAACTAGCTTAATACTTCTGGTGCCTTTTTACGGGACGGTGGACACAGACAGGACTTCATTAAAAATTTTCTATAACGATATTTTGATCACTATGGGCCTGTGTAGCTGAGTCAGTGCCTGAGGTAACTTCGCGTATGGGAGGGCTGTTGACGCTCGTCATCGAGCGAATGACTGAGTTCTCACGACGCGTTACCTCACACCCCTCCCGCACCGTCAGATTTAAGCGATCGGCCTGTAAATCCTGTAATAGCCAACTTATTGTCGTGCTCATACGTCTGAGGGTTAACATATTATGTTAACCCTCAGACGTATGAGCACGAGAATATGTTTTTACCATGATTTAAGGAGAATATTTATTCCTTTTATTTGTCTTCCAGTGATTGGATGGTGATAATAGCGTTTGTACTCAGCATGATAGTGCTATTCGCGCTCATTGCCAAGAGGAAGGACTCTCCCGCCAATCTTTACCTACTCGCTGCTTTTGTAAGTATTGATGCTTAGCTGACGGTTCTAATACAGCTATTCAAGCAAAAAATAGAGAAGTAAAAATAGTATTATAACTTCCTTTATTAAATTTGGGAATTTCTTATGTCTATTAATTTTGAGGAGGCACTCCACTGACCTTTAACTTCAAAAGTATCTATGCATATGCAAAGATGATCAATGAATCACCGTAGTGAATGCGCTCGACAGTGGTCATGGCATAAATGTCCGAAAGATTACGAAATGTGGGTGTACTATACTACAAGAAAACCTGGGAAAACAGGGAGATATAATATTATGTTATCGTGTGGCTGTAATAACACCAATTTACCCATCTGCTATTTCAGACGGTGGTACAAGCGTACTCAGTGGGCGTGGTGGTCTCGTACTACAACACGGCCGTCGTCCTGCAGGCGCTGACGCTTACCTTCGCTGTGGTCTTCTCTCTGACCGTCTTCACGCTCAACACCAAGACTGACTTCTCTTTTATTGGATATGGGTGAGTTTCTGAACAATAGTTTGGGATATAGATTATAATTACATTTAAAAAGTTACCATCTGGCACAAGACGATGATAGTCACTAAATAAAATAGTATAAAACCAATTCTAATCCAATTGAATCCACATTACTCAGTAAATTACAATTTGGTTTTCTTTTTAAAGAAGAAGTTACACCGTTAGTATGACTTTGGTGTTACGCCATGAAGGTATTGCGCAACACACTTTCGATCACAATCCGGAGCATTTTTAAAAATAATTCTAAATTCATTGCTTCATATGCTTGAAAATTCGTTTGCCCAACATCGTAATTAACGCAATAAATGTTATTGAATTGTCAAAATTAAAGGCATTGTCAATATTGTGCCTATTGTATTGTGCCCTATTATATGGGACTTAAATATAACTGGTGAAATGTGGGTGTACTATTCGGTAAACCTCTGCCTAACCCTTCGGAGACTAGAGGCGTGATGTTGTGTGTGTGCCATAGTACCTAAGAGTGTTACGCAATTACTCCGCTGATCTTCGTTCGATTCTTCCACGAGACAAAACCCTAACGCTTCTTTAAAAATCTGTTTCAGTATGTTCGCTGGCCTCAGCGTTCTCATCATAGGAGGTCTAATCCAAATTTTCATCCAGAGCTCCGTGTTCGAATTCGCCCTGTCCTTCGTCGGTGCCATACTGTTCAGTCTCTTCCTAATATTCGATACACAAATGATGATGACCACTTTGTCCCCTGAGGAGTACATCCTGGCCACCATCAACCTGTACCTCGACATCATAAACCTGTTCTTATACATACTCCGAATCCTCAATGAGTTGAACAGGAATTAAATTTCAGTATTTATTTAGCATTTTTTTGTGTATTTAGAGCATTTTATTGCACGTCATATTCGGATGTGAACGGCTGTGAATATGAAATTTATATATTTTTAATTGCTACTTAATTTGTTGAATTAAGTTTCCTCGAGGTTGATTTTACGGCCAGGAACAGACTTAACACGCTATGGAAATGACCAGTCTTCATCGGAAATATTGTGATTCGCGTAGTCAGTTAGTGACCACTGACTGTAACTGTTCCTGGCATATGCCCTTTGCTTTTGCAACTAAGGTCAAGAACAACAACAAGAGGGGTTAAATGAGCCCCGAAGACATCTTTACAGAACTATTTTGTATTTCGTTTCTTCACTACAGTATAATTTTCAAATAAATAGAATAATATGAAATTATTGGACAATTATTGATTGTTTCATCAATATCGTGTCGTGATTAGTTAATGTTAATACATTGTAAATGTTCTCGAAACTTATTAAGTAACAGGAGTATTTTGAATGAAACTTGCTGCGTCTATGTTTTGTAAAATTAAAGTATAAGTGATAACGACACCTTACTTTGTGGACACGCGGCACTATATTTTTACCTCAGCATAATCGTGGTGGCACAACTGTTGAAACATAAATTATATAATTATAAATTGTTTAAATATTTATCTTGTTTATTTTATTTCCACATACCCAAAGGAGCTCGTGGCTAAATAATAACTGCCGCTCGGATCTATCTTCAGGTTAAGCCGCGCTTGCCTAGGTTGGTCTGTGGATGGGTGACCACCCATTACATAGTTTCCTCCGTGCCTCGAAAAGCACGTTAAGCCGTTGGTCCCGGCTGTCAATTGTAGATCTTTCATAGTCAGTGGCCCGGAAGTATGACAACCACTCTTACCAAGGTGTATCGTATTACCCAGAACTAACTGGGTTGTGGTCAGATGTCAGCTTCTGTTAAATTTCAATTACGTTATATTAAGTCGATTTGTGTAATGTCTTCAGGTGGTATAAATAAATGATTAATGTCATACTAGGACGAACAGAAACTGGTCTCCCTCGTGGTCCTACTAGTAGGACAAAGTAGTAGGACCACGAGAAAACGGCGTCAGATAGGCAGTCGCTCCATGTCAACAGCTGCATCCGGATAGACTATAGACATAGCTAGGCCGGTGAACATCCAAAGTATCTCAGAACGTTCGGCCAGTCGAGATAGGGAGCGGGCTGCTACTCCAGTTTTTAGTGACGATTATGTGACGCCAAAGATGCCAGCCAAAGAATTTGTGACAGAACAGTTCGAAAGTTAAGTTAAGAAAAAAAAAGTGGCAACACTGCCCGAGTGACATGTAAAATTTTTGTTCCGTATTTTAAAATTTAATTTAATTAGGAAATAAGTTATATTAAGGTGTAATTATTTGTGTGAACGTATTATAAACGCGTAAATACTCAGGAAAATTGTTTTCTTGATAATTAATAAAGTTTTCGGTAGTACAACGTTGCCGGTAACCTAAAAACAGCTGACGTTCTAACTACGGCTATATACGGATTATTCAGGGGAAGTATTGTTTACTTTTATTTAATAACAGCACACAAACTTCACTTTAACTCTAAAACACATCCATGCTAATCGCTAGTGTATTTTTTTTTGCCGATTTATTACGTTGTACCGGTTCTAAATCGCTTTGTTGACAAATCCATAAGTCTGTAGATTCCCTTTTTTTTTTAATTCATCTTTTCAATATTAATTCATACATCTTTAATGATCATTATTGTGCATTATTGTCTTGTAGTGATATCTTAATAAACTAAGTTTGATTTTTATTTCATAAGCAAGCTACCCTCTTATGAAAAAGTAAAACCCTAAGACAATAAAACCAGTAAAATTTAATATTCAATTAGGTACATTCAATATAAAGATAACCTTTTAAAGTTAATATAGCAGCCTACCTCACTTAATTTCATAACTGAAGGCTTTTCTCTGTTTTATATATTATTATTTTTTATTTTTTCCTTTCACCGCTAACTTTTCTTTAATAGTCTATTCTATTAGTTCTCACCGTTTCTTTACTTCTAATTTTCAGTTACCAATCCTGAAACCATGCCTGTGATGACCCGTAAGGCTACTGCTCAAGATATGGAGCTAAAATTAAGAACGGCTCTCAATGAACTTAAAGAATCAAACCTCCAAGTCCAACAACTGTTACAGGAGAGAGAAGAGAGTGAAGTGGAAGTCTATAAAGTAAATAACAAAATCTGTAGTTTAAAACGAGAGCTAGTAGACCTACATCAGCAATACTTGGACATTGTTGATGAACGGGATCAACTGAAGGTTGTCACAGCTGGTTTTTCAAATTGTAGTAACTTGTATGAGGAGGCTTTAAATAAAATTAGGGACCTAGAAGATAAGTTAATTCAAGCCAATAATTGTATATTGAACTTACAAAAAGAAAAAGAAGTTACTCAGGTTAAAGAAACAAACCTCTTATATAATGAATTATTAAATAGTAATTGTATCCCACCTTCCTTAATAACAATTGATCTGACTGAAGATTCCTTTCATAAACAGAATTATTCAGTAAGCAATAATAAAATTAAAAAATATGCAAAACTGAATAGAATAATTAAAAAATGTAATCAATTTAGGAAACAACATAAACGCTTTTCTAAATATATTCCAATGAGGAAAGAGCGTGTTGATTTAGTTAATAAGTTAGATAATTACCAAATAAAATTAGAAGACAGTATAAAAATTTATGAAATTGATACTCAGCATTTGCAGTCTGAAATACAGGTACTTCAAGACTCACTTAGTTCCCTTTCTAGTAGGTATGCGAGTTCTCAGAACCAAATAAGGGAACATATTCTTGCGGCAAATGAGTTGGTACTGCGTCGATGTAGTTGTCAGACAGTTACCAACCATGATACTGTCCAGCCTGAGGTAATGAAGGACCCGTCCGAGGCTGAAAATTTATCTCAGGACTGTATACTCAACCAAGAAACAAATAATATTACACAAGATTATTTACATGTGGTACAGCCTGAGTTACATGACAGTCATGACTGTTCTAACTCAATAATGTTTTCAGATAGTATAGGAAGAGGTGTAGGTAAATTAGTAAGTAATAACCTGAGTTTTTCCAACCAAAATCATTGTATGCCAGGGTCAACATACCAACAGATAATGGCATCTGTAACTAGAAATGTTTATAATGTTAATACCAATATAACAATATTTATAGGAAACAGTTCAAAACTTACAAAACAAGTTATCACAGACAGTGTAACGGAGTTGTTAAAGTTGAATTGTCGTAAAATAATATTGTGTGCTTTCCCATATTTTGAAAAGTTGTCAAGCAGGAAAAACAATTATATTCACATGCTGAATAAGCATATTCATTTTCTAGTAGGTCACTATAGTGACAGGCTTATATATCTAGATATCAACAGTTTTGTTGGTAAACTTAAGTCAACACGGGGTAAAGTGTATCTACCTATCAGTTGTAGACACAAAATAGCTAGGCTATTAGTATATAATATTCACTCAGACATAAGTAGTATGTCAATGTTTACTTCAATTATTAACACTGCGACTATTAGTAATAATACTAATAATTCTTTTTTCAATTGTGTAACTATAGGAGATCCTGGAGTGGGGTCCACTAGTAGTAGGATCTCATTGCCTTGTGATGGCATAGGAGTCTTGGGGCTCACTCCGGATACTCATTTAAACTAGTTAGTAAGACAACAGAGGGTACCGGTAACATTGATGTTACACCGATCAACAACAATATACTTGTATCTTCTTGCTCTCAAATAGCTAAATGTAAAAAAGGGGCTAAGCAGAATTCCATGCAATTATTTCATCAAAACATTCAAGGTTTCTCTTCAAAGCAACTAGAAATTGAATTGTTTTTAGAAAAAACAAAGATTGAAATTGTTTGTTTCACTGAGCATTGGTTAAAAGATTATGAAATGCTAATTAATTACGCAAATTACAGTGTGGGCAGTTGCTTTAACCGGAAAGCTAAGATTCGTGGGGGTTCATTAATCTTAGTTAAAAATTGTATTAAATTTAAGACTCGTAGTGATATTGTTGATCTATCGGTTGAACATAATATTGAGCTGTCTTGTGTTGAGCTGGATAGGCATGTTATAGTGTGCGTTTACAGACCCCCAAATTATCAAAACTACTCTATTTTTGAATCGGTAATGGAAGATACTTTAGCAAAGCTTGCAACTGGTAATAAATCACTGGTAATCTGTGGTGACTTTAATGTTAATATTTTAGATCAAAATTCAAATAGCAGTAGATTATTACATCTTTTTAAATCATTTAATTTGTTAAACGTGTTTTCGGAACCAACCCGAATTACTACAAATACTGCAACATGTATTGATAATGTTTTTTGTTGCTGCGACTACTTGGATAAATCAATTGTAAATTACCTTCCTTCTGATCATAGCGGTCAAACCGTTGTTTTCGAGTCCTACACACCATTACAAAAAATTCAGATAAAGTCCAGACAAATGACACCCAGTAATTTAAATAAATTTAATAATAACTTAATCAGTAATTTAGGTATTCCGGACCATATTATTGAAAATGTAAATCACTTTTATGAGGAATTCTTTTCGGTAGTTTACACCGAGTTTAATAATACATTAAAAATGAAAACTAAATCTATTTGCCCAAAGTTTATGTTCAGTGACTGGGCAACTAAGGGTATTAGGAAAAGTAGGGAGCGATTGTTTGAACTGTACGGCCTTAAGCCTTACATCAACTCAGAAACTTTTAATAAATATGTTGCAACTTACTCTAAAATTTTTAAAAACACTTGTAAGGTAGCTAAAGCCTTATTCATTAGCAACAAGATTAAATCCGCCGATAATAAAATAAAGACGGTTTGGAAAATTATCAATAGTGAAACTAATAGACATAAAAAATATAATAATGATATCACACTAGATACTTCACGTGGTCTTATAAGCTCTAAAAACGAAGTTGCTCAAGAATTTGTAGATTTCTTCACTAGTATCCCACTTAAAACTACTGAAACCTTAAATTCCTCACCCTTGGTTTCTATTGATTTGTTGAGAGCGAACGTTTCAGCCTGTCCGGTTGAGTTTCAATTTAAGCATATAAACCCCATCACAGTCATTAAAGCTTTTAAGGAAATCAAAATCAAATTAACTGAAGACCTTTGGGGAATGTCCATTAAAGTATGTCAAGCTATTATTGAGACTATAGCACCGTTCTTAGCCTTAATATTTAATTTATGTGTGGACCAAGGAGTCTTCCCGGACCTTATGAAATACAGCAAGGTAATACCACTTTTCAAATCCGGGGATAGTAAAGACACCAATAACTATAGACCCGTATCCGTGTTGCCGGTTTTCAGCAAGGTGTTTGAAAAGGTAATGCTTAATCAAATGCTCACACACTTTAACACCAATAAAATCTTACATGAGAAACAATATGGTTTCACCAAAGGACGTTGCACGACTGACGCCGGTGTCACCTTATTAAAACACATATTTACGGCGTGGGAAGAGGCACAAGATGCCATAGGAATCTTCTGTGACCTCTCGAAAGCATTTGATTGCGTAAACCACGAAACCCTACTCTTGAAACTTGAACATTACGGTTTAGGGAAACTTGCGCTCAGTTTAGTTAAATCGTATTTAAACGATAGACATCAGCAAGTACAAATAAATGGTGTCAATTCAATGGGTTTAAAAGTAAGTATGGGTGTACCGCAAGGTTCGATATTAGGTCCTTTCCTCTTTTTAGTCTATATAAATGATCTACCCCATTTATTTAAAAACCAACCACAAATGGTGTTGTTTGCTGACGATACCTCTTTAATATTTAAGACAAATAGACGTGCCACAAATCTTGACGACGTAAATAACGCCCTATTGCTGGTCCATAATTGGTTCACCGCGAATAATTTAGTATTAAATGGGAAAAAAACGAAGTGTATAAGATTTGCTCTACCGAATGTCAAAAGTAGTGATAGTGATATAGTATTGAATCAAGAGAAACTAGAATTCGTCAATAAAACTGTTTTCTTGGGGATCACGCTCGATTCAAGGCTTCAATGGGGTCCGCATATAACTTCTCTTGCAGGACGGCTGAGTTCAGCAGCATATGCTGTTAGAAAAATCCGTCAATTTACTGATATAGATACCGCGAGGCTAGTCTATTTTAGTTATTTTCATAGTATTATGTCATACGGTATTTTACTATGGGGACGGGCTGCAGACATTGAGTCTATATTTATTCTGCAGAAAAGAGCTATCAGAGCCTTATATGATCTACGTAGACGCGATTCTCTAAGAGAACTGTTTAAGGAAATTAACATCATGACAGTACCTTGTCAATACATCTATGAAAACATCATGTACGTTAGGAAAAATTTGCATTTATTTAGTAAAAGAGGTGACCGACACCACTATCATACTAGAAATAGGGACCAACTAACTCAACCAGGTTTCAGGCTAGCTAAAGTAGACTCATCTTTCATGGGGTACTGTTTAAAATGTTACAATAAAATACCTCCCCACATTCTACAACTGAATGAGACGAAATTTAAATCTTGTATAAAACGCACACTATGTAGGCAAGCATATTATAAGTTGGGGGATTACATTGATGATAAAAATGCTTGGCTCAATGCTGGTCCTGCTCCACAACCATAGGGGCAAACTAATTGATTACCATGTGAAGTTATTGTGGAAGCTGCAGAAGATTGTAAAAATATCTTTGAATTGTATAGATTCAATCTCTTAGTATTATATAATCGCATAGCACATGTGTGAGTACTATGTACGGTAAAGCTACCATTTACATTTAGTTATCTTCATTGACTTGAATGTGCCCTGGTGGCTGAGAGAATGTCATGCTCACACAAATGTCTCGCTGATGGTGGCGGGTGTGTCGGGTTATTTAGTTCCCTTCAATGTGGTTGAGTTGAATGGCGCTGATCCATGCGTCATGTTCGTGAACGGGCGCTGTCAGTTGGGACTGGTCATCTCTTAGCTGTCACGGTTTATTTTAATTACTTTATTTTTAAATTGTTAGTTTAATCTTTTACTCTGGACGCTCTTAATGTGCACGTCTTTGTACATCGTTCTCACATACTTATATGTATAATCTCAACATGAATGATGTAACCAAGATTTTGTAACAATATTTTGATTAAAAAGAGTGTCCATGGAGTTTCTTGCCCATTCTTCTCCATAGAGATCTACGATTTGGAATGTGCAACTACAGTACTTTCGCAAGTTATTATGCCTTGTGAATGTGACTGTAGCTTAGCTTTTTTGTTTTTGACTTTCAAAAGTGCCTGTAATGGTCTAATTGAAATAAATGCTTTGAGTTTGAGTTTGAGTTTGAGTTAGAAGCATTTATTTATGGCCGAACGACCTGATATCAGAACGTTCGGCCAACCTGAATCTCCATAACTGAGGACCTTAGAGAAACTGTTACTGAATAAATATTTTGTGACGATTTAGTGACAAACAACTACTGCTTTACTTTTACTCGTAATGCCACCGGTTAAAAGTAAAATTAATTTTAGTTCCTGGAACATCAGGCCGTTCGGCCAACGTAAAATCTGCGTAACTGAGGACCTGAGAGAAACCGTTAATGAATAAAGATTTAGTGACGAGACTGAAACGTATTTTTATTGCTTTATTTTTTTTGTGACGGTCCCTCTATATAGTAAAATGAAAATTTAACATATAACCTCAAAACATTGGGATTATCGATTCCTCCACAAGGAAGAAGCCCAAAGAAACCGTTAATCAATAAAGATTTCTCTAAAGATTTCAATAAAGATCTATAAAAAAAAATAAACATACATACAAATATATACACATATAAAAAAAAAAAAAAACTTCATATTCCTCCGTCCGCGTATCTATTTATTTTGTTGCAATACCTACACCGTCACCTTATTTCAACTATTTCGACGTGTTTTGCTTCATTGTTTAGGTAATTACGTACCTACTCGATAAATACTTGTTTCGTAAGAATACATGGTCACCCTATTTCAGTCGCCATCCGCCATAGTGCATTTTTATAGATTAATCTTGAATTAACAAAAACACTGACACTATTGCACTGGAAACCTATAACACATCAGGGGTTTTACGAGTCTTCTAGGTTTCTTCCTTGTGTAGGAATCGATAATCCCAATGTTTAGAGGTTATATGTTACATTTTCAATTTACTATAAAAAGAGGCCGTCACAAGAAAAATAAAACAATAAAAGTTCGTTTCAGTGTCGTCACTAAATCTTTATTGATTAACGGTTTCTCTGGGCTTCTTCCTTGTGGAGGAATCGATAATCCCAATGTTTTGAGGTTATATGTTAAATTTTCATTTTACTATATAGAGGGACCGTCACAAAAAAAAATAACCAATAAAAATACGTTTCAGTCTCGTCACTAAATCTTTATTCATTAACGGTCTCTCTCAGGTCCTCAGTTACGCAGATTTTACGTTGGCCGAACGGCCTGATGTTCCAGGAACTAAAATTAATTTTACTTTTAACCGGTGGCATTACGAGTAAAAGTAAAGCAGTGGTTGTTTGTCACTAAATCGTCACAAAATATTTATTCAGTAACAGTTTCTCTAAGGTCCTCAGTTATGGAGATTCAGGTTGGCCGAACGTTCTGATATCAGGTCGTTCGGCCATAAATAAATGCTTCTAACTTTCGAACTGTTCTGTCACAAATTCTTTGGCTGGCATCTTTATGCGTCACATAATCGTCACTAAAAACTGGAGTAGCAGCCAGCTCCCTATCTCGACTGGCCGAACGTTCTGATATACATAAGGAATCACCTACGGTATTCGTTTACCTTAATGTCTAAGTTTCTAACGAAATAGTAGAAAATTGTATGACAATCGACGCGAACAAGCGTCGCTCGCCTCGCACATGTTCGCTGAGTCATGGGGATTCTTGGGGTTATGAAAAAGACAGTTTGTTTTGCAATAATATATTTTACAGGGAACCATTATTTCATACATCACAATAATCATAACCTAAAAGTTTCAGAAAATATTTACATCATACAAATTCATAGACAGGTGATATGAAAAATGTTACAATTAAATTGATTGGTCAAACAGAAAACAGTAAAAAATAAGGTAACATTTTAAAAATTGACTTGAAGCTAAGAACTGAATCACTACTAAAAGATGATTAAAAAAATTGTTTGGAAGTGACCACACTAACGACGCGAATCGCCATGAGCCGGTCAGAAAAAGCTTTTATGTTTGCAATAAAATCGGAAAAACGTCATTCGCTTCGTATCTGTGCACCGCTTTTTACACCGCGTTAGGGACCTTCTCCACGGCTACGACTTTCGGACGAGCTTTTGAAGTTAAAAGACAAGTTTTGTTCAAGACAGCGGCCGGTCGTGGTCGTGGCCGCGTAGTGTGCGCGAGGGTCCCATAAACGCGAGTGGTGAAACGAGCTCATAGTTTCCAAGCTTACAAATGTTTTGTATTTCAATTAAAAAGTAACAGTAACACGAATATAATTTGTTCGTTCATCATAACAGCTCATCTATACTACAATATTATAAAGAGGTAAAATTTGTGTAAGTTTTTATGTAACATAACTCCGGAACGAATGATCCAATTCTAAAAAAAAATTCAATGATAGGAAGATACATTTTTCGTGGGTGCTAATAGGCCATCAATTATGTTTATATCATCATGCATATTAGCAAAGCCATCACAAATTATGAGGACGAAGTCGCGGTTGAAGTGCTAGTCTTAAATACAACCATAACCATACTCGATGGTGTAATGCGATATGCCACCTAGAAACATTGTATTTATAATCAAATTGAGGTAAAATGTACATTTTAGTACAAATTAACCAAAAATTAAAAAATACCGATTTTTATAAATTATGGTGTTGTTTCTTTGTCTTCTTCTCGTGGTAAGATTTATTGTTAATGAAGCTGTGATTGCCTTGATTACCCTAGACCAGGAACCGAAAAGGCTACACGTAAAGGGGTCTTCTTTAAATAAACATTAATTTATATTCATTAACACATTTAAAACACAAACAGCCAGACCCGGCACAACTATCTGTAGGCCATAAAAATATTTGTTCTGGGCGGGAAACGAACCTGCAATACGCAGCGCAGCAGCCAATCGCTCAGCCACTGCGCCAACCGCGCATAGATAACTGGTTCTGCCGCACAAAATTCATTTTTAGGGTTCCGTACCTCAAAAGGTAAAAACGGAACCCTTATAGGATCACTTTGTTGTCCGTCTGTCTGTCTGTCAAGACCTTTTTTCTCAGGAACGCGTGGAGGTATCAAGCTGAAATTCATATCAAATACTCAAGTCTATGGTCTCTTGGAGCTGTGAAAAAATCAAACTTCTAAGTCAACGCGATCAAAAGATACTCCCGTTTATGCCGCAAATTTTCGACACTCGCAAGGGAATCAAAACCTACAGGGTACTTCCCGTGAACTCAGAATCTTGAAATTTGGTATGAAGCAACGTCTTATAGCAGAGATATAGGAAAAATTGCGAAAAGTATACATTTTTAGTTATATCATATAATAAAAATATTTTTAATAATTTTACGGAACCCTCGGTGCGCGAGTCTGACTCGCACTTGGCCGGTTTTTTTATACATAAAAAGATATGCACGAAAGTAAAGGTGTTAGCCTGCGCCTGGTGCTTTGTCTCTGTCATACTGGCTTATCAATATAAGGGTTTACCCATATAATGGTTAATCAAACGTGGGTTATAGGTCAAATAAACAATTAAATATGTAGTTGAAATCCCTATTCTTTCTGTAGGTATTTGCGGTGAAATTGTGGCTTGGCGTGGACGCGCGTGTCATCATCCTGCATCCGCCCTGGTGTCATCACAAATGGGAGGTCTTTTATGTCTCAGACATTGCAACCAGTATAACTGATGGAATAAATCTCTTTCAAAACCTTTTGGCAGCTTGTGAGATAACAGGATTAGCATGTCGATTCCGTATCTGCGTTATTTCGCTAGCTTCTTGTAATTTGAGATTGCCATATGACAACAATAGTATTTCCAGCTCTAAACGAGTTTGTGATGTGTCTCTGTGGATCTGGATCCTTTTGCTAAATACAATCGTCATTATCAAGTGTCTCTATTGGCATATCAGCATCACATAATGCGGGTTCAGTCTCGTTTTCCGTTGAATGTATTTCTAGATGTAGTTTCATATTACTGTCAGGGTCTTCTTCAAGTTCTTTAACTTCACTTTCCGTTTTCAACACTTGAGCTATTAATTCTTCTTTTCCACTTTCTTCTGTTTTATTATCACTGTCTTCTTCTGTTATTACACTGTTTACTTCTTCTATAACACATAATAAGTTATCACCATCTACTTTTTCGACCAAACTTTCTATTAGCATATCATTATCTTGTTCTTGTATTACACTTTGTAACTGTCCATCATTATCAACTACTTCTACTACACTTTCACGCTTCTTATCATTTTCAACTTCTATTACACTTTCTAACTTCTTATCATTGTCAACTTCTTCTATGTCACTTTCTGGCTTCTTATCATTGTCAACTTCTTCTATTGCACTTCCTGCCTTCTTGTCAACATCTGCTTCTTTTGAACTTTTTAATCTAACATCATTTTCGACTTCTTCATTTCCACATTCTAGTGTCTTTTCATTTTCTGCTTTATCATTTACACGTTCTGCTTTAGTCTCTTGACTGTCTTGATTTTCTTCTTTTTGTTCGCTGTTTATATCTTTCATTTCAATATCTTCGTCTTTTATAGTTTCCAGTTCTTTCATTTCAATATCTTGCTTTTCGTTATCTGCAGTATCTGGTTCTACCCTTTCTATTTCTAGTTCTAAGTATTCTTCTTTTTCTTCTGGTAATGGCCTGAAAAAAATCAAATTATATTTTATTTAGCTTAGAGCCTGGGTTGTTTCCTGGACAATAAAATCCAGTGATTTATTGAAATGTTGACTTCTGTATGGTTTCATTTCCAGTTAGTCAGCAGAAAGATTTATTAATGTGTGTATACAAATATTAAAAACCACAATAAGAAGTGCTAGTTTACTTCATGCACATGGGTCAGTTCAGTAATAACTGTTTACAAGAGACAATAGACATCTCCATTAATCTCAATAACTAATGGGATATGGCAGGAAAATGATGAGTTGAAAGATATCTCACCTCTTAACATCCTCCAATGTCTTGAGCTTCTGCACAGAGTTGCCAATGCTTGCTTTACACCGCTTCCGATGGCGAGTCAGCAGCTCAAACGAGTCGAACTTCTCCGTGCAGCCGTAGCACGCAAGTTTGTTGTGACATGTCTCGTGCACCATCAGGTCTGTCGGCGTTTGGAAACCTGAGGAGTAGAGATAGATTTTTTTGATAAATGCTTATTGTAGTATAGTAAATTACGTTGATGGACGGAAGCGATCACTACTGTCGTGGCCGCCACGGTTTTGCAGCGACTCAGTAGCACGATCCGTTGATGGACGTACGGATTTATAATTATAACATTTGAGACATAGACTTATTAAATGCGAAAGTGATTTTGTGGTCTATCACGGTTTTCCACGGAAATAATAATAATCGAGGTTTTTGCCTGTGCCGAAGATAGCTTAATGCTAAAAGAATAATATTTTTTTTTATAAATAACGTTGCCCCACTAGGAATTTCTCCTGTATCGTAGGTGCGTTTACAAACATTTAAACTAACATACACAAACAGCCAGACCCGGAACAACTACCTGTAAGTCATACAAATATTTGTTCCATACGGGATCGAACCCCCTCGTGTCGACAAAAATAAATCAATAAATCGTAACTTACTTCGTTTACAAATGGCACACTGATGTAGGTCGCAGCGTTTCTTTTCAGGTGACACGCTGCCATCTGCCTTTCTTTTGACAGTCTTGTAGGAATGTTGGGCTATCACGTGCGCCTGAATAAAACAATATTTTAAATCAATAATTTATCAAAGAAATGCTTAAAACTTTATGAGATTTACAACTGTAACTGCTAGTAGTATTATAGGACCTTGCTTACTGTTCCCTGCAAGTATAACATGTGGTTTCGCAGTTGGTTTACATTGGATTGTTTTAAGAAATAACACAATAACTAAGTTTCAACAGACATGGCCTGCTCCACTTTTGTGCCAACATACCACAAAAAACAGAAGCATAATTAGCCTCTAACATTCCTAGTGATGTGACTCTGGCCATCTCAGGGAGTAGAGCCTGTAAACAAGCATATGGGCCCAGTGCGGGTTGGTGAACAATAAGTCAATGTTAGATACCTTAAGTCCAGTAACACTGTTGAAGGACTTTGCGCACAATAAACACTCGAGTGACAGATCAGGAGTCTGCTCAATTTCGTGTTCTCCTTCACTTGTGGGCTCTTGTTTTATCTCCATTACTATGCACTGGAATAAATATCATCTTTTAGTTTATTAAATCTTTATATATATAATTCTTCTGTGAGTGTGTATGTCACTGAACTTCTCTCAAACGACTGGACCGATTTTGATGAAATTTTTTGTGTGTGTTCAAGGGGATCTGGGAATGGTTTAGTTTCACAAAAAATTAGGGTAGGTAGGGTAGGTAGGGTAGTAGGTAGGAAAACATGCATTGTAATGCATGCCGGGCACAGCTAGTATATTTATAAATATCATTATTTATTAAATATATTAATTAGTTTATATGCATGTGTGAATAAAGTTGGTTTGCATTGATTGAGTTTTTAAATCTGTGTGTGTGTGTACTACATTCAAACTGTACCACTTGCAACCCAATACTGCATAGGAATAGATACAAACATAACAGCACACCCATAGTCCCATATGTATAATATACCCATATGTCTTATTAGGGGCCCTAAGCACTACACGACCACGACTTGTCGCATGGCCAGCCATAATCTTAATCAAAACTGTTCAGACACCTGGTTGTGTAACCAAACTTTATTTCTGGTTGCGACCTAAAGTCGTGGAGGTGGCTGTGTAGTGCATTAGGTCCCTTTAAGTCCATTGTTACACGGAGTGAGCTTATTGCCATCAACCGAACACAATCAAGATACCACTGAGTAATTACCGAGGAAATTACTCAATTTTTTTTATCAAAACACTGACATGATATCTAACACTATTATTTACACTGAAAATGGGATATTTTGATCATGGTGCTTTCAACAGCGTCGAAATATCGGGAATTCAAAACAATAATAAACATAGTAAATATCCCATTTTCAGTGTTAATGATAGATAGATACTACTTGCTGTTATAAATACAGTAAAAGTAAAAGTCCTTACATTAGTTTCCTGGATTACTTCTGCTCCCTTTTTAACATCTTTGTTCTCAGAGTTTAATGGATCCAGTGATATTGTACCTACAGAAAAAAACAATGAATTACTAGTGACATTTAGTTGCACTGGATATATGTATATAAAATAATATCCTATATTTAAAGCAGTCTATGAATATAAAAAGTGAAGTCTTTGTGGCTGTTTTTAATGTGAGTTATTTGAGGCAGCCATTGAGCACACAATATTTTATCTTTTTCTTTGTTTTCTTAAGACATTAAATGTGCCAATAAATAAGTATATTTTCTTTCTTTCTATCTATCTATCTATACTATAAAGAGGAAAGAGTATGTATGTAACGAATAATCTCAAAAACACAGATTACAGATTGATTGATTGATTGGATTGTGTACAGATTTATAAAATTCTTCCACCATTAGAATGCTACATTATCCCCGAGTAACATAGGCTACATTTATAATCGCAAAATAAAAATTGTCCATACGTGCAAAGCCAGGATGGGCTGCTAGTGTTACATAAAAGTACTCACCATTTATAGTAATATTCATAGGTGGAGGTTCCACTAACTCTTCTGGTTCTATTTTAATATCCAAAGTGGATAGTTCAGTCTCTGCATATGGGTTATCAGTACCATTAACAGGGTATTCCTCATCAGAAACCACTTCCTGTTTGATTTCTATGTCCATTGAGTTATTGAAAACGGAACCGTTAATGTTTTTGTCTACTTGTATTGGTTTAGGCCAGACTTTTTCCATGTCTATGTCAGCGGTGAACCTCATTCTGAGAAGGAGGTCACAATTCCGCACACTTGCAGCAAATGTTGCTGCATCTAGTAACATTTGGTAGCATGGTGCACATAAGACTTTTGAATGTCGATCTTGTTGTGATATCTGTAATCCATTAAACATTGTATTTGATTATATTGTAAACCAGATAAAAAACATCAGTAGTAAAAAACATTATCAAAAACAGATCAACAATCAATCAAAATCAAAATCAAAATCAAAATATTTTTATTTCACATAGGCCTGCATGGGCACTTACGAAACGTCGACAAAAAGGTGCACGGTTCGGGTTGGTCGTTTCCTATGGAGAAGAACCGGCAAGAAACTCCATTACTCTTTTAAAATGATTAGATTTTACAATATTTTAGTACAGTAGTATAGTAGTACAAGTATGGGGGGACAGCATAGGCCCGACAATAAGTCGTTGCATACTACACAAAAAAACGGAAAACAAGATAAGAGGTTAACAAAAGTTATCACACCTCTAGGAATCTACAAGGCCTACACTGTTCACACATTCACAAACGTTCAGTCAATGCAAGCACTTGCCAGTTATCGTGGAGCTCGACTTATAACTCAAGGAGCTCAACATCACGACAAACAATACCAAAGAAAGGAGATCTGGGTGGGTCGCTTATAGCACTGTTTTTCTAATTTTAACCATTGTCCGGCAGTTTGCCGTAGACAATAGTCAAAATCAGAAAAAGACCCACATGGTCCTCACATTCAGAATATAAAAATAATAAAATATTTGTCATATTAAATAATCATGTCAATTCATTAAATGTCAATATACAGAAAACTAAATAAAAAATAAAATAAAATATTTAACATGTAAATATTCGTCAAAAAAAATAATATCATACTTGAAAAAGTAAACAATGTCATGTGTATAAAGAAAATTCATAAAATGTCAAATTGTAAAAAAAGTAAAATAAAAATAGGTATAAGTAAAGTCAATTCAAATTGGAGCAGTTCAATCCCAAGCTTTTTTGTCCTCTATATAATCTTTAATAGTATAAAATCCTTTCTGGCATAGTTTATGTTTTATAAAGGATTTGAATTTATTAAGGCTTAAATTTTGAATGTGGCTTGGTAGTTTATTATAAAAGCGAATACATTGGCATCTGAAAGATCCACCTATTTTCTTGAGCCTTGTTGTGGGTACAATATATTTATGTCTATTTCTTGTATTTATATTGTGAATATCACTATATTTCTTGAACAGCTTTATATTTTTGTGAGCATACACAAGATTTTCATAAATATACTGAGAAGGAACAGTCATTACATTAATTTCCTTAAATTTTTCTCTGAGAGAGTGTCTTGGACTCAATTTATAAATTGATCTAACCGCCCGTTTTTGCAAAACAAAAATGGTCTGTATATCAGCGGCATTCCCCCACAATAGAATGCCGTACGACATTATGCTATGAAAATAACTGAAGTAAACTAATCGGGCTGTCTCTACATCGGTTAAATTACGAATTTTTCTAACTGCGTATGCTGCAGAGCTCAGCTTTTTCGACAATTTATCTATGTGAGGCCCCCACTGAAGCTTAGCGTCTAAAGTTAAGCCCAAGAACACCGTGCTATCTTCAGGGTTCAACTCTTCGCCCTTTACCAACACACAAGTTTTCACCTGCCTAACGTGAGGCAGTGTAAACTTAATGCATTTGGTTTTTTTCAATACCTGAAAACCTTTGATAATTTTGTTAATCCTATTATAGGTTTAATTTTTTTACTTTTTCTGTATAGGGAAACAGTGACTTCATCACTTTGTTCCTCAGTATCTAACAGCATGAAGTTTCACAATAACAATAATGTTGGCACAGCTGTTTCGAACTGTGCAGCGATATAACCTCATCACAGACACAACTTTTACTTTTTTACTTGATAGATAACAGATACAAGTATTCTACTAACTAAAATAGTAATTAATATTTGTATTCCATACAAACACAAAGCACAAGAGAAAGGGGACATACAAAATACCCTAGTTTTTTTTTATAAAAAATTATGTTAAACCTCTTAACTAACCTCAACATTAGCTAATTTTGCCAGATCCTCGGCTATGGTGGCTTCCATACCGTCCCAGGGAGGAGCCCAGGCTTGGAAAACATTACAACAGCTCTTTTTACTGTCTAACTTTTTGAGACAGGCTCGACATTCACGAATCAATTCCTCTGGTATCAATTCCTCCTTCGTTTCACCAATGGTACCGGTCATCTTCTGCTGCCTATCACATCACAGAAAACACATGTGTATGAATATAAAAGTAAATAAAAACATTTAAAAATAAATCCCGTGAGATGTGTCCGTCAATTTTAATGACAATTTTGACGTGAAGTTTTTGCAATAGAATAGACAAAATTACGGGACACGAAATGAGAATTTTTGCGATCAAATTATTGTTTGTAACTACGTAATAAATATAGCTTTCATTAAATATTTAAGATATTTTCGTTTGACACTTCAATTATTTGGATGACTTGAAAAAATAATTTTTTCCTCTTACACTAGCGTGATTGTAAAGATGGCACGACTTTTTACGCAATGGAACGACTCATTCACTCGTCTACGTTTGATTTTAGTCTCTGGTCACCAGTACTGTCAATTATTTCGAGCCCTGTACACAATGGTCCACTGGACTGTCAGTGTTGCAAGACTACAGAAATAAAATTATCAAACGTTGACTTTGTTTTCATTCTGTTGAGAACTTTTAACTTTCCGTTTAAATAAATAAATTTGTACTAACCTCTCAAAAGCATTGGAAGACACATCTTTCCTCAAAAGCTTATTTTTGCCTGGCACCACTACTTTTTTACGAATCGGTAGATTACGGGATGGCACAGCATTGTGCTTCAGAATTCGCTCTGAATTACCTATTAGGAAAAATAACTTTATTAATTATAAAGCAAACACAAATATTTTGCTAGTCGTTTTAGTAGCTATTACTTAAAATTAACTGAACTGATGATTAAATTGAACGATAATGAATACATACTTGATTGAATAAAATTTAGCTTTGTAAAGTGTAAGCTGCAGGCAACCATGTTCTTAACATATTGAAAGCTGACCCGGAGAGCTTCGGCCCATTCATTTCTTACTGCTGCATTGTTGGGGCATGGGTGTAGGGAGATTTCATTGGAAGGTCTGGAGTTGCATAGTGGTACTGAACATTTACGATTTAACCTGTAAATTAATTCCAGAATTACTATAATTTTGGTTGACCTCAACAATTACATCTTCTTCTTCTTATGTATCGTTGGTACGACTTTTTAGATTTGGCCACGCCAATCGCAGGCCCTGCAGCATTCTTCAAGTCCTCTAATATCCTCAATTCTCAATTATTTATTTATTGTGTACCAAAATGTATAAAGTTGGTAAGGAAATAAAAACAGCGACAGGGTGACTACTAGTCACAATTATGGACCCTGTTGGGCACAGCATAGATCAAGTAGGAGAGAGAAGGAAGAACACTGGCTGTTTTTTGTGATAAATATTCTTATTAGTTAAGTATTTAGTAAGTTATATTGTTTTATTAATACAGAATTGAATTAAAGTGTTATTATTATTTCCTTTATTTATTTTTTCACAGATTTTTATACATTTTTAAATATTCCTCTTAAAAAAAAATAAAAAAAAAAACAGAAAAATGTAAAAAATTGTAGCCCAAAAAAATTTAATTTAAGAATAAAATTATAACTATTGTTTTATAAATTAAACACTTTTTTATTTAGTAACGTTGTAGAACCATTTATTTTTTAAATGATTAATTATTGTTTTATTTGTTTTTACACATAGGTATTGATTACATTTTTAAATATTCGAATACAAGATAATATAAAAAAACACATTTAAAAATATAAAGAAATAGTAGCCCACCGGCATCGGGAACAGGGTCCGACCTACCGGTGGTCAGGGCTCTTGAGAGGAACCTCGTAACAATACGCGCCGTGTCCAGAAGAACTGCCTTCTAAATCAAGCGCTTGATCCAGCCGCCCAGCGAAAGCCTCCTCAGATGTTGATCGAGGCTATTGGCTATTTTGGCCGACACGACTATCGGCACAATGACTGCTGTAGTCACGTCCCACATGTCGACAGCCTCGCGAGCCAGATCTAGATATTTGAATTGTTTATCTTTCTCTGCTTTCACGAGGTCATGCGGAACCGTAATATCAACAATCATTGCGCGACACTCCAATCGATCTATCACGACAATGTCAGGCTTATTGGCAACAATAGTCCTGTCAGTGACGATAGGTCGATCCCAGTACATCGTGATATTACCATCATCGAGAACTGGGTCGGGCGGATACTTATAGTATGGCACTTCTGATTCCACAAAGTTGTACTTCAAAGCAAGTTGCTGGTGGATAATCCTGGCAACGAGGTTGTGTCTATGCATACTTGCATAGACACAACCTCTCCGTTAGCTAGACGGTGGCATGCCCGACATATGTCAACCGTGCCATCCTTCACAATGTATTTCCGGTAGTTATTCGTCATCATAACTTCGTCCATTATTGCACAGACCCCGAAGAGGTCACCGAAACGCAGCCAAGATACGGACGCTAAGAAGTCTACATCGGGCCCATGTAGGGCCCGGTAAAAGCGCCCGTGCAGCTCCTTGCTCTGCCATACCTCCATGCGGTCAATAGTGTCTAATACTCTAGGCTTGCGCCAGTTCTCGTTAGCCAGGGAGAGCCGGGTTAGGCCCTTATCCACTGAGACCACATCTCGGTGCATCCCCAGGTGGGTTTCTAGGATGTATTCCCTGAGACTGCATACCTCACGGTTGTGCAGGGTCTTAGCATTTAAGAAGCCACGACCCCTGCACTTCCATGGGATATATAGTCTCATCACCGACGACCGTGGGTGATGCATCCGATTTGCGGTCAGCAGTGCGCGGACCTATCTAGGGCATCAAGTTCCGTCTGAGTCCATTTGAGTTTGCCGAAAGAATACATCAAAACCGGCATGACCCATCACCCAACCATTGAAGGCGCGCACCTTGTTTCCGCCTGCCAGAAGACTGCCATGCACCTTATTCAGGCGGCCAAAGAAGCGCTCCTTCTTTTTTTTTTTTCTCGGGTGGGATATCATCAAATGACTCCTCCCGCTCTGGGCGGATCGGAAGGGAGTGTCAGACTTTTACTGACTAAAAACCACCCATGTTCCTTCTTTTGCCCTTTATGTTCCAGGGCCGCGGTATCTCTTTCGAACATTCCCGCAGCCCCGGCAGGCATCGGCCCTTGCGGGCCCCTCCTGTTTGCTGACATCTCTTTGAAGCGCGCGTGGAACACGAACGCGCCGTCGACACGACCTGTCGTCATAAGACGGACGGACGGCGAGCTAACCCATTACTCACCGTCCACAGGCCCGCGCCTACGGTGGCCGAGAGCCATCACGGCGTGGCCCCCGACACCCGGTGCTTCTCCCGCGGCGGCTGGGAGGTAAGGTTCTGACCCTCTCACGTTCCGCCACCTCCTTCGCTAGCATGACTGCTTCACAGAAGGAGGTGACGGCTTCCCATTCCCTCTCGCCCCGGACCATGGCCTGAACCAGGGCCGGACGCGAGCGGTCGCCGCCGCCAATCGCCTCTACGAGGACACGGCGGTGCTCCGTCCAAGCGGAGCAGACCTCCACGTTGTGCTCCACCGTGTCCTCCGGGCTATCCTCACAATGATAGCACCCGGGCGTTTCCTCCCGCCCGATTCGGTGCAGGTACCTCCCGAAACAACCGTGTCCGGTGAGGACCAAAGAAGCGCTCCTTCAATGATTGTTTCAGGTTGGCAGTATTGATACCTAATGCTTCCGACATACCCAAATACTTGTAGGTTTCTGTTGAGGAGAGGGATCTAAGGTGTATGGATTCCGAGAGTTGAGTTCCCACGGATGCCATAATCTCCCCTCGCTTCACATGCATGACTGCACATTTGTCCACACCAAATTTCATCCTGATGGCGCTACTTTCTGTTACCTTCAGTAGCTTCATCAGTTGTAATTTGTTGGGGACAAAGAGTCATCCATGTAAAGAAGGTGAGATATGACCTGACCACCTCTCCTCAACCGAAAGCCTAAACCTGAACCCTCCAGCAGTGTGCTGAGAGGGTTCAAGGCTCGACAAAACCACAATGGACTCAGACTATCACCCTGGAATATGCCGCGCTCGATCCTTATTAGTTCGCTGCTCCCCTAGATCTGGCGACATCCTGGATAGCGAAGGACCGTTCTCCAGTGCCCCATACATGACATCAGGAAGGTACGCAGTTGCATCTACTTTATACAATTCCAGCACCCTCATGAGCCTTGTATGAGGCACCGAATCATATGCCTTCTTATAGTCTATCCAACATGTAGACAGATCCTTTCGGGAGCAGCGAAACTGTTGGCTAATGGCCATATCAATGAGGAGCAGCTCCTTAGAACCGCGGGACCCGTTCCTACATCCATTCTGAGAGGCAGACATGATAGAATTACTCTCAAAGTGTTGGTTGATTTTAGCTCTCAAAATGGATATAAGAACTGGTTTTTCTTTTGGTGTATTATTTTTGGGCTTGACCGATTTATAGAGCAGGTGGGGAAGTATTATTATTTTTTATTTATTTATTACGTAATTAATATTTATTATCCATAAGGTAAGTTATGTTTAAGTAATTATATACATTTCACTTATTTAGTAACATTGTACAACCATTTATTTTTTTAGACGATAAATTATTGTTTTATTTACTTATCATTTCACATTCTTTATATTTTTACATATTTAAAAAAAAAGAAAAACATTTAAAAATATAAAAAATAGGTTTCCGCCGGTATCGGGAGCAGGGTCCAAGCTACCGGTGCTTAGGACTCCAGAGACAGGAACCTCCTCACAATGCGAGCCGTATCGAGGAGTACTGCCTTCTGAATCAGGCCTTTGATCCAACCGCCTGAGGAGAGCCTCGAAAGATGGTCATCGAGGCTCTTGGCCATAAGGCTATTGGCCGTTACGACAATCGACACAATGATAGCAGAGTTCACATGCCACATGTCGACAACCTCGTGTGCTCGAGATATTTTATTTTTTTCTCTTTCTCAGCTTTCGCGAGATTCTCGTCATGCGGGATGGTAACATCGCTTACCATTACTATTTATTACGTAATTAGTATTTATTTATACTAAGCTAAGTTATATTAGACGCTTCATATTTATTTAATAATTTATATTTCATATTATGAGTAGATATGCGCGTCTTTAATGGTGAGTATATAGTTTGTTAGGTACTCATAATTTATCATTTAAGTATTCGCTTATACTATAGTAGCATTTCCTGACAAGGAAAAGCTTCAATTTATTGATAAAGACGTTATATTTATTTAATTCTTTATAATTTCGGGTTACTTATTATAAATTTTTATGGACATGACAAAGGTACTATTGGAGTGCATTTTTAGTCGCGATGCTGGTAAGTTTAGTCTATTTTTGTCTTAAAATAATTTTCGTTTGCAGGTATGTAGACAATTAGGACACTCCAGCAAGTGGGCCCTGGTCTAGTTGGAAGTACTGCACACTGAGTGTATTGGTGGGGTCTTTATTATCCCATTTTGCCAGTGTGTTTACAGCAATATTACTTTACTTAAATCAAGTGTATACTTACAAGTAAGCTTTTCTGTTCTTTAATCTCACCGATCTATTTCTAAGTGCATTATTTAAATCTGAAGAAGTACTTTCTTCTTCCTTTATTGGCGTATTTTGAGGCGAAACTGCGTCATTCTTTATTTTGTTGTTGTTCTTCGGCGAACTACCTAAAACAATAAGTAAAATATAAATATACATGTATATAAAAAAGTAAGAGACTAAAGTAGGTATTTGAACAACATGAAATGAATGATCGTAAGGGTGTTCATCATATAATTTATTTGGTTAACAAAAAACCTTTTTCAATCAATAGTTTTTTGACTCCTGAAATAGCAAAGATAAAAATAATCAATATTAGTAACCATTAATGTAGTTAAAATCTTATGAAAGGTGGTGCTGGTCCATGTGTTCTTGGTGATCTTGTTAAGAACATTTTTATAATTGATAAATTTAGATTGTTTTGTGTTTGATTACTTATTTGTTGAAGACTGGAGCTGTATGTCAGGGCAAACTTGCTTGGATTTGAAAATATAGAGGGTACAGCATTCTTCTTTAGGAATTTGCGGAGATTTTGATCACCTAAAACAAACAACAAGGATCAATAGGATAGGAACAGAAAGTAAATCAAATGAAATATCGAATAATAAACATAGGTATACACTCACACTTGAATAATGTTCTAACATAACACAGAAGTCCCCATAATAAAGACTAACTTAGTCGGTCGGAAGGTCTGGTTATGTTTTATTAAAAGAAGCCTCACCTGTATAAGAATCATTCACAAAATAGTCTCCAGGTTTAAAATGGTTAGCACATAATCTCGACGTATCTTTAGCTTTCCAATTTTCTTTTCCGACAGCTTTCTCCCACAGTTCACGTCTTTTAACATCTTTAGGAAATGTATGGTTTCCCGTATTTTTACACCCATTAGCTGCACAACGGGTCATAATATTTTTTCTTGAAAGACGCGCTTATAAACAATAACACATCTATTTGGAATCGTTACCGAGTGACGCTGACATCTGTCAATGGGGAGAAGCTAAGGGGGGCCCATAGATGTCGCTAGCGTCGAGCCTGCCTCGTAGAGAATGTGTTGACATCTAAGTGAATTTTCGAATCATTTTATATCTATAGTGGGTTTTTTTTAATATATCAATGTCTATATTGTATTCTTTTTGGACTGTTTCACAATTAAAAACGGAGTTACGTAAAAGAAATGCATGTATAAATAATGCTTAGAGTAGCCCTTCCTTGAAACTACTCAGATGGTCATGAGACCATCTGGAGGAGTCTACAGCACCTCGAAGGAAGTCAGTTGTAGAGGTCAGGTTTGTGCAAGTGTCAATAAATAAAGTTACTGTAGCATATTTAGAAAACTGTTATGGGCAATTATCTTTAAAAAGAAATCTCATTATTAGGCACAAATCCAAGCAGAATTATTATTATGCACAGAAAATTTTGCAATTTGATCTTTTTTTTTAAGAAATTAAGGTTGTTTTAATAATATGAAAAATGAGAATATGATTTAAAGAGGAGGTGGTAAGAGGACTTGTTGATTTCTATGAATGTGATTTAAAACCAGAAATAATTTACAAGTATGTATTAAAAATTATACTTCTTTAATTGAATATTACACTTGAATATTCCTTGTATTTTATTTTTCCTATTTTATTATACTCTCTCTAAAATTACAACACAAATGACAAAAATAAAAATATTTGACTTGCTATAGGAATATAATTGTGATCTAATTCAGTGTGTGTTCGCGCAGCGGAATATTGTTGAATTAAAAGATTTTAATTATGCAGATATTTAGTGTATGACGTCGTATAATTGTGTATGGTAAAACAAAATTTGTGCACGCAGCCATTGTGGAGAAATTCACCAAAAACTGATTCCGCTGGGCGAACGTTGTCCTGGCGGAACTTTTTTTAATCCATAGACTTTAGAAGAAAAGAGTTGTGTCCAAAAATCAGTTTGTAATTGTGTATGTACGAATAAAATTATTGCATGCATAAACTTCGGAGAAATTCAAGTTTCCGCTGCGGAACGTTTGGCCATTAGCTAGTTTTCATATAAAGCGCTTACATAGGGAGCTGTAGATTTTTACATACGTTGTTTTGAATTTTTTTAAATTTGTTTAAAAAACAGATTTAGAAAAAATCGTAGGGCTTAAAAGATAAAAATATAAACGTAAAATACGCTTATTAGGTCTTAGTTCTTAAAGTATGCACTTTGGGGTCTAGATTTTCACGTTTATGCAAACCTTGTAAGTGTCTGCAACATGTTGCCAAGTATCAATGATGTTCCGTTAGTAATTAAAGAGTTATAGGACAAATTTACCATGAATAGATCACAGTTTACAAAGCAGTCAAATATCACGACGTTCTAAAGGAATTGCATGGTAATATGTATGCCAATAATTAGCTTATTCATTCAACTATTCACATGCAAAATTTCATGTCATTAAATTCAGTAATTAAAGAAAAACTATTATAATACTGACGAAGCATCGAAAACCTACATAACCCGACCAAGTTCGGATGGCTACAAAAAAGCGGCCGTGCCATATATCTAAGAAACGTTCTTAACCTTCCAATATAGTATTTATAAATATGGTACAGTTGCGTACACAAGCGTTAGGAAAAAATAAAACAATTGCATTTCTTGAATAAAAAATATTTTTTTATTAATAACGCCGTGGCTAATGAAAACATATTGCCATCTCTTTTCTTCAAGGATGGAAGTACCGTTTCAAGCGGGAAGCCGCCTATCGTTCGTTGCGCGTAGCAAGCGCGTTGTCTATTTTTTCACACTAAAATATTTTTGATCAATTCATAACTAGGTACAATACTTAGTCTATTTAACTAAAGGACTAGCCTTAAGCGTAATGAACTTTGAACAAAATAATTCTGCATATTTTGGTGGGGTGCGGGGGAACACGCTCACATACATAAGTTACTACCAGTACAACAGTATACATCAATTAAAAAATCGATTCAAGAAGTAGTTTTTTTTTAAGTTATTAGATTGTTTGATCCACTAAAGTTGCAAAGGGGAACGCTCGTGCATGCCTAGTCTATTGGTTAAATAGTGTAATAAACTACAATATGATAAATATTTACCTAAACAATAGTGCTTACATGTGATAATTATTTAATTTCTCTAAGGGGTCTATAGTTAGAATCCTGATCCGTGAAATCTTCAATAGAAATTAGCTGTATGAATTTGATTTGTCTTAAATAATATATCTAGATTATATCTCAAGTCTCAAGCGCATACTTAAATAAAGTACCTACTTTCTGTCATAGTCAAATACATTTATAAAGTAGGTGTCCAAAAATAAATGACCTATAAATTATATCTACATAACAATTGTGTTATCACCTATACCAATTCAATACCGGTATTATACTATAAATTTTGAGATGTTACCTAAATATATTGCACGGCCGCTTTTTTGTAGCCATCCGAACTTGGTTGGGTTATGTAGGTTTTCGATGCTTCGTCAGTATTATAATTGTTTTTCTTTAATTACTGAATTTAATGACATGAAATTTTGCATGTGAATAGTTGAATGAATAAGCTAATTATTGGCATACATATTACCATGCAATTCCTTTAGAACGTCGTGATATTTGACTGCTTTGTAAACTGTGATCTATTCATGGTAAATTTGTCCTATAACTCTTTAATTACTAACGGAACATCATTGATACTTGGCAACATGTTGCAGACACTTACAAGGTTTGCATAAACGTGAAAATCTAGACCCCAAAGTGCATACTTTAAGAACTAAGACCTAATAAGCGTATTTTACGTTTATATTTTTATCTTTTAAGCCCTACGATTTTTTCTAAATCTGTTTTTTAAACAAATTTAAACAAATTCAAAACAACGTATGTAAAAATCTACAGCTCTCTATGTAAGCGCTTTATATGAAAACTAGCTATTGGCCAAACGTTCGCGCAGCGGAAACTTGAATTTCTCCGAAGTTTATGCTTGCAATAATTTTATTCGTACATACACAATTACACACAAATACACACTGATTTTTGGACACATCTCTTTTCTTCTAAAGTCTATGGATTAAAAAAAGTTCCGCCAGGACAACGTTCGCCCAGCGGAATCAGTTTTTGGTGAATTTCTCCACAATGGCTGCGTGCACAAATTTTGTTTTACCATACACAATTATACGACGTCATACACTAAATATCTGCATAATTAAAATCTTTTAATTCAACAACATTCCGCTGCGCGAACACACACTCTAATTCACTTTTGAGGGTTTTATAGGTTTTAATAAGAGCAATCAACCATTCCATGTGTAGGTACCTTCTCTTTTACTTGCTAAAGTTATATCCTTACTGTTTAGCCTGGTAATTGAGGTCCAACCTTTTAAAAAATTTGAGAGTATTAACAGTAACATTAAACTTTCAGCAAGTGGTGCTTATGTTAAAAAATCTACTCAATTCAAATATACACTTGTTTTTCCTTAATTTTATTAACATTAAAAAGAACCAATATTCTGTGCTAAGTAAGGGTTGATGGTTGATAACTTTCCTTCCAAAATAGTTTATTTTATGCGCTACTGGCATCAACGTAGAATACACAAAATAGAATTTCTTATAAGATTCAAACCCTGTGTAAAATTGAATAGCTTTGAATAACCTGTGTTCAATATCAACTTTAGTACCTTTACAAAAAAATACATATTCAGATGGTGATGCTGATAGTGATATCTCCTCACTCTCTGCACTTATCCCCACTTCATTGTGTGATTTTGTGCCCATAGATAAACTAGACATGGGTAAACATGTTTCTTTGTTTTCTTGAGAGCTTGTAGGGACGCTTGTAGGTACGTCAAGTATTAATTTTCTCAGGGATCTTTTTATTATTAAACGTTCTTTTGCGGATATTGATTCTTTTGTAAAAGAAAAGATTGAAGGTACTGCAGTTTTCTTTAAGAATTTAGCCCGAGGCTCATATACTGAAATAAAGAACAAAATATAACATTATTTTCTATACAAAACGACCGATTTTACCTATCCTCGAGTTATTATGCTTCACACTTACCGTTATATTTACTTTGGCCAAAATAATCATCAGCTTTAAAATGAGCAGAGCACAAGGCAGAGTGCTCGGTTGCTTTAAAATTTTTGATTCTTAACGCTTTTTCCCAGGATTTTCGGCGTTTTGTATCCTTAGGAAATATATGTCGCCCTTTATTTTTGCAGCCTGGAGCACAACACTGAGTCATATTTATAGTATTTAATTATTTTTCGATTTTCGATATTTGTTTCGTTTACGTACAAATCGTATTTTGACAGCCTGACAGGTGACAGGACTGACAGGACAAAATTAGGCAGACGAGACGACATCTGGTGTGACAAAAGGCAGTTCTTGAAAAGAAAACAGAACGTAAACTCCAGGTTAGCCCGCGAAATTCAAATTTTCTAAGGTTTTTGCAATTTGCAGATCAGCGCCAGGTTAAGGCCAACCGTTGCGGACATTAAAAAAAAATACTCGTCATAAAAACACCATTACGTTTTTATTTAATCTATCAACATTTGCTGGCGTTGGGGCCTGGGGCGATTACCGCGGGAATTTCGCCGGCCAAGGCTAGCGATTTATCATTCTGTTTAGTTAGGTAGATCTAGACTTCTTACAGATAAACCACTTAAAATCAAAACAACATAATCATGTTTTTTTTATGTCTAATATTATTAGAACCGGTTTCTTTTCATACCTATGCAGTGGATGGAGTAGCTACCGCCGTATCAATGATACAGTCCCAAGTTACAAGAGAACCAACGTATAGGGTAAAATAACCACAACATCCCCCCACAACCTCAATTTCTTATTGATGAGTAAACAATCACTAACTATCTGAACTAAGACCAACAGATTTGAAATCTGTCCATGAAAGCATTTAACACATGTTCAGTAAATCATTCTGACCCAGAACATATACTACATACTAGGTGTGGTTTCAGCAAAGGGGTGTCATCATCACAAAATTTAATTTGTGATGGTGACACCCCTACTCTTCAAGTGACAAGGTGTTAGATGCAGAGAAAGCAGCACATTACCCTTCTGGATTTTAAACTAGCACATCCTGGTATTCCACCACTGATTACTCAGTATCAGCTTGATGAAAGACCCAATAACATTTCACTATCAGGGAATCAAACCCATGACCTCATCCTCATGCTGAACACTAAGAGTAGAAACGCATCCTTTTCATACCTATTTAACTTTAGCCCACTCATAAGCATATGAAATAAAGGTTGATATTGCAATAGTATGCCATTTGTGTCTGCAGACTGTCTCTAAAGATACCTACTGAAACGTCATCCAGCTATACATAATTACCACTACCTATGGAAAGCCAGGGCAGGGTGCTAGTATATTAAAATAAAATACCAATATCATTCTGTTTTTTCTCACACTCAATTTCCACTTCGGAACAGTTTGTATTATACTTGAGGAAGGTTTCTGCTTGGACTCTAAATTTTTTTACATTTCGTGCCAAACTTCTTTGGTAAGGCCCTTGGTTTTGTTGACGCAGAACACCAGAATTTGCTTCATTCCATGGAAATTGACTTGGCACTGCAATTTTTTTCAACACAACTCTGGCTGAAATAATATTCAATAACTATAATGTTACTGTGTAAGTTACTTATTCACAGGTAATTTTTGATGATGTATTAAAAAGCTTTGCATTGTTGGTTAGTCAAACAATGAGACAATAGATGCAATGTAACTTAGGTTTATCATGATAATTATATACTAAATATTCTTACGTAT
This sequence comes from Eurois occulta, assembly GCA_950022335.1. Classification (NCBI taxonomy): domain Eukaryota; kingdom Metazoa; phylum Arthropoda; class Insecta; order Lepidoptera; family Noctuidae; genus Eurois; species Eurois occulta. The sequence continues at coordinate 5,193,433 of OX465481.1, read as the reverse complement.
TTGTAATACAGACTCCTTCGGTAGCTCATAATCATCCTCTGTAAAGTGGCTTTTACAAACAATGCTATTCTTTGTTGGAATAAAGTTATCTCTGCGAATGGCGACAACCCACTGTTTTAATCGATGCTTATCGCTTATAGGGAACTTATGCCCTGATGTTTTATTTGCACACATAGGCACTGCACAACATGTTGGCATTTTATGACAGAATTTTCCTTTGCACTGCTTGTAAGATAAATAAAATTTCGAAAAATACAACATGCAACAAAAATGCGACATGTATTTTGACAGTTGCTTAGACCTGACGCTGCAGTGCTGCCATCTCACCTACACCATTACAGAAAACGCTCTTCCATGAACAGAGAACCATAGAGAAAGAAACACAAAACTCAACACAGGCATAGATTAAAAGACAAGCAATGGCGGGCGTCACGTAAAGCCGGCTCCACTGCGCCATGTTATCGTATTTTACTAACACAAAATATTGTTAACAGAAAGTGGGCGTGGCCTAACATCAAATTTTTGCCACGACAAACAGATAACAGGTTTTGTAAGAAACTGGGAGCGCAATATGCATTCTGTGCGATGATTATGAAAAATATTCATTTTTTTTTTTTTTTTTTTTTTATGTTTGATGGGCCTACTCTTGACCTCAATCTAGCCCAGAGGACAGAGATGAGCAGCGTTGCCAGACCGTACCAAAAAGTACGGTTTTCCGTACCATTCATCACACAATCGTACCACAACCGTACCTCAGTGTAGACGGTACCTTTTTCGTACCTTTTCTATACTAGTGATTTATTAAAATTAAATTACTTAAATGGAATTTTCTTAGTTCCTAAAACATTATTTTCATATTTTTTTTGACAAACAACTGGTTTTCGCTGTAGAATATGAGTAGACTATAGCATTTTTCTAAATTCTAGCAAAACCGTACGGGTCGGAATCTGCAAGAACTAGATGTTTTTTTTCTTCGAGTTGCGATTGATTCGAACTTCGATTTATAGTCTTTTTAGACCTAAAAATGTCAAATTACATCTAAAATTTTTTACCGGTATTATAATTCAATTAAACAAAATTATTGTAATTTCGTTTCAAGTTTCTGACAGGTATGTAAACAACAGAATTTTGCACACTTGTATAAAAACAATAAAATAAAACAATACTTTTTGTTCCTTTAAATATAGAGAATAATATCGCTCCTTATCTGAACTTCCTCATTATATTATTCCTATGATAAATTATTATCAATTTTTTTTTTTATTCATTGCATCATTAAGGAATTTAACAACTTTACTTCATTCTATAATTGATTTACAAATGAATTTGTTCAATATTGGCAATCGGTAATAATGTTCTACTTTACCATATCCCTTTGAATATTCGATTCCCTATCGTTTTTTTTCCAACCTATGGTCGCAGACAGCCAACTCGAAGAAGAAAAAAACTGATCTAGTTCTTACAGAAGTATCCCGACCCAACCGTACCTTGAAGTTAAAAACCGTACCTTTTCAGAAAGACAACCGTCCTTTTTTGGGAAATCACACTGGCAACACTGGAGATGAGGTCGACGATGGAACGAGCTAACCCAAAAGAAGCCTATTAACTCGCGACTTAAATAGATTGGGGTCATATGAACTTGGGAACACCGACGAAGGCAGGGAATTCCACTCCTTGGCTGTGCGCATAATAAACGATGTAGCAAAGCGCTTCGTGCGAATGTGTGGAACATCGACAAGGAATGGGTGATAACCCGCAGTACGTCTGGACTCCCGATGGAAGAAGGGAGATGGTGGAATGATCTCGTGGAGCTCTTGGGCACACTCACCGAAGTACAGCCTGTAAAAGACCGACAGACATGCAACTCTGCGCCGGTGGGCCAGGCTATGAAGCTTGGTACTCACCAACTTATCGTCACCAATGAGCCTCTTGGCTCTGCGCTCAACAGAGTCGAGTGTGGCTAATTGGTATTTGGCTGAGCCATCCCAAAGGTGACAGCAGTACTCCATGCCGGACCGAACTTGAGCTTTATATAGGGTTAAAAGCTGTTCTGGCTTGAATTCATAACCATTTTCAGACGTCTTTAGTCGTTGACGCCACAATTATAAAGAAATCATCATGTTTCATGTTTTCATTGTTGTAGTCTCAACATATTTGTGAGTTTCTCTTTCAGTGTTGCTGCTTCCCTTTCCTAGCTATCTCGTCCCGAGGAAACAAATGTTTCGCCTTATTTGTACATTCGAACACGCAGCAATTCAGCATAGTGTACAGGTTCAGTCAATTAAACTCAGAAAAAAACTATGTTTTCACGATTTTGACACAAGAGTTAGTAGAATAAGAACCACAAAACACAATAATCCTGCTTCTAGTGTTGCCAACTAGTCTAGGAAATACAGAGAGGTATTTTTTTAACTAAATCTGTTTACCAATCTAAAGATTTTAAGATATTTCAGTTAGTTTCCCTTCTAAGTTTAACTCTGATAACAACCTTATTTAACGAGAACAAAGGTCATTGTGATGCAAAGTCAGAAGTAAAATAATAGGGGTAGGGAGAGTTAAATAATAAAAAGGGGTTGAAAGGTTACACAAATGACTGGGTTTAGCAAAATGTTTGTGTAGATAACGTACAGTTAAAATTAGCGAAGTATTTTACAAGCAGCAGAAAGTAAAAACGCAAGAGCAAAACATTTGCGTTTTTAGTTTTTTTTCATAATACAAATTACGTGGCTAAGAACTGCGAGCGGTTCATATTCATTAGAAAACCCAAGTGGCTGTTCACTCACAGCCACTTGAGTAAGGCGCGCAGTCTGCAAAATATATAAATGCTATTCGGCCCCCTCAGGGCCAAATAATCCACCGACGAAATAAGCATCAAGAATGCTTCGTTAACAATACTTTTAATTACAATATTATCAATTGGGGCTAACTAGAAAGAAACGAATGCTAGAGTGCGAAAATTAAACAGTTAAAAAATGCTGATAACACCACACACCAAAAATAACCACGTAAACAAAGTTATCAAATTCCGCAATGCCGCTATACCTACAGGAAAACTAGCATTTAGGTATTTTATTAAGCAATTCTGCGATATTCTACGATTTTTGTCATTTAACTAGCTGTTGCCCGGTACTTTCGTTAGCGTGTTGTCGTTTATTATAAAAAATATCACTTACCTTTTTAAATCGAATTTAGCTATTTATCCCTAACTTTGAACCCTAATCATTTTTCTAAAGTAAAAGTACCCTATTTTAGATATCAGTTATCTGCCAGTAAAAGTCCCGTTAAAATCGGTCCAGCTGTTTCGGAGACTAACCGCAACAAACAGACAGACAGACAAAAACTGAAAAAAATGTGTTTTTGTAATAAGTGCCGTATATATTTTCATATGCATTCAGTAAAAAGCGGTTATTTTGATATTACAAACAGACACTTTAATTTTATTTATTTGTATAGATAAGGGTAAGGGTTAGGGTATCCTTCCTAGCGAGTAACGACACTACATACGTTTGGCTGTTGTGAATTGTATCGCAACATCAATTTTATTCGCACTTAATATTGTCTCCTGGTTTTAATAAATTAGAGAAAAATATTACATGAAGCTTCCTGTTGCTGTTCAGCGTCCGATATCGATGCAGGCTTTTTACTCCAAGGAAATACACTCGGCACGGCACCTTTCTTTAAATGACGACTTATTTGTTGACGACCTGAAAATCGTAAATATTTTTCTATAGTTCTCTTTGATTTTTACGGTAGAGTATTCATAGCGATTATCAGTACTTACCCGTGTACGCAGACACACCAACATAATCCGTTTCTTGGAAGTGTGCTCGGCACAATCTAATTGTGTCGGTCACAGGTTTATTTCTTCGCATGGCTTTTACCCATTTTTTTCTCAACTTTGCGTCTCTCGGAAATAAATGCACACCACCGTTATTGCAACCAGGAAGGGCACAATTAGGCATATTATTTTTATTTTCGAATAAACAAATACGAAACGCTGCGAGCTACTGACAGATAATGGCCGTGTCGCAAACACGACACCTAGCGGAAGAATCAATGAAGAAAACAACGTCATTATATTCTTCAAGTGATCGATTTATTTTCTATTTCCTTTAAACAATATCCATGTTGGAGACATTGATGATGATGGCATTAGTTTATTTAGCGGGAGTCAGCCAATCATTAGAAAAAAATAAGAAGTAGTTAGGCTTTAGGTATTACTATAAAAGTTAGCCACCACGTTTTGTCTCTTTAATCCATGGATTTAGTAAGTACCCAATATAATATTGATGTATGTACAGACGCCAGCACATCAAGCTACCCGAAACTGTCAAATTTTCCAAATCAACCTTGAACCTTATCCGTCAGCAATAAAGTTGAAAATCTATTAAATAAATTTGACATATTGTAGTTTGATGTGCTGGCGTCTGTACATACAGTTCGCTTACTATGGCTGGAAACAAAGTTGAGATGGTTGAATGTATTCAACTTCAACAAACAAATCAAGATTTTGAAAAAGTTAAGAATTTATGAAAAGACAACTACGAGCTTGACATACTTCACAATATTGACAAATCGATCCTTTTTTTTTCGCGTACCTAATTCAAAAATGAAAATGCCACATTGTGGATAGCAATTAAAATAATAAATACTTAGGGATTGCAATTATTCTATAATAATTCCAAAGAATAAAAAAAAACGGACTACTAGTTTTTTTAATATTTTAGATAACACGTGGAGTACTCGGTACGGTGGTATAAATTGGCAGAACCTAGCCTTATTCATATAATTATTATCAGTATCACATAGAGCCATAAAATTAATTTTTGGCGCGAAATCAAAGTCGTAAATAATGCCGCCATCTTGGGTTTTGCACATTTTTCACCGTATGAAATATAATCTATGTTGACCACCAGCGCCCCCTGACAAAGTCATTCGAGCGCCAAAAGATCCAAGTAGTACTCTATGCATGACAACATTAGAAAAACACGAAAAAAAACATTCCCGTTTTACGTCATAGTTCATTCAGTAGTTTGACTTGTGTTCGGCTAGCTTTTGTTGAATTTGTTGGTTCGGTTTCGGGGTTCGACCAAAGAGTAATGTAAACTCATGGGCCGCAGGTGGCGCAGTAAATTATTGTTTGTAACGCTAGATCAACCTCGAAGACATCGTTGTTATTAGATCGAGGACTACAATGCGGGGCCGCCTTTCGCCCGTGAAATTGAATGTTTTAAAACACCTGCACCAGTATTCGTTCTAATAATAAGGAACTAATGTAACTTACTTGAAGTTTTCGCCTTCATTACACGAACACCGCTTATTCCTGATTGTTCAACATTACTGGGAAAAATCGATGGAACAGCTGATTTCTTCAAATATCTATGAAACGGAGTCATCCCTAAAAGTTACGACGGAGATGTTGAAAAACATATTTTTTTATAAAACTAAAGAAAAATATTAAATAGTTTATTGTCTATTGTCCATACCTGTCGATAAACACACATCAGCGTAATCACTCGGCTGGAAATGATCATAACATAACCTCGAATGTTTAGATGCCTTAAAATTTTCTTTGTTTAAAGCTTTCTCCCACAATGTTCTTTTGATAGGGTCTTTGGGGAATGTGTGTGACCCCATGTTGCGGCAACCTGAAGCTGAACATCTTGGCATTTTAAATAAACGAGTACGTTTTCAGAGATTTTTATGAATGTTGACACAAAACACTGTCTCAAGCGTTTACAACGCTACCAAGCGGCGAAATGGAACAGCGTAGACATGAAAAGTAGGTGAAGATCATTTGAAAATTATTGCCATACGTATAAACTAGTGATGTAAAATCGAATGTTGTAAGTAAAAGCTGCACAAACGGCAAAACAACAGGTAATCATTAAAGAGTACAAAGCTCAGAGACATAGATAGAGTAAAAAAGCACAGCAAAGCAACTTTTCTTCCATTTCTTTAATTTAAAAAAAAATCTTTTGTAATAAAGTAACATTTTTCCCACTGTAAGTGTCAATGTCAAATTTCCACATTGTTTTTATACAGTACATGCTGTACATGTGATCATTATTTAGTTATTTTATAATATTATAATTACCATGGATGAAACTACGCCAACAGTTAGTTTGATATCATGTATGCACTTTGTACGCCGTGGCGTGGCTAAAGCAGTGCCAGAAAAGGTATCTAGGATGACATTCGGGTTACAACTTTCCTACTTGATTAATCGTAATTTTAAAAATGTAATATCTCTATAATTACAGATAGAATTAACAGAGAGGGAGTTGGAGAAAATTATCAAACAAACAGCTGATGATTTGCGGTAGGTTCTTGTTAAATATTCATTAAATTATATTATTTTGAAATCATTTGTAACACACAGCGTATTTGAGACAAGTTCATTCTGATATTATCAAAAGTGTACGTACTTACAGTAAATTTCCAGAAGTAAACAATATGTCCTATATGTGACGAACCTCAACTTACAGAATAGCAGAGGCCGGTGAAGATGAAAGTGATGATGAAGGTGAAGCCAGTGCAGCTCCAAGAGACCCCCCGGCCGATCCTAACGATGAGTTTAACTTTGAGAAGTATGACGAAGAGGATAATAGTAAGTATTTGGTAGCTACTTTTCATGTTAAATAAAGGGGGAAATTTGTCCCCTTACTGATACTGTCTGCCTCTCCCCATGACTTCCAGTTGTTTTGATCAAAGGCTTATGTGGACCACTGGTCACTGGTCTAAGTCTTGTCCAGATCTGCCATCTTCTACAAGGTCTGCAGTGATGCCAAACAAATTACTGACGTTGCACTAAAGTCGCTATGCTGAAGTGCCGCATGCCCAATAAGCAATGGGCCAAAATAACCACTTTCTGTCCGATTAAATATAACAAAAACTGTCCAAGTGTGTGTGTGTGTACTTTAGTGAAGTTTACATTTCATTGCGGTTGAATTTATTATTACTCACATTAGACAACCTTCCTTTAAGTTTCAATGGACTCAAATAATACCCAACCAGTATGTCACCCACGCCAGCCACCTGCACGGCCACCTCTTACCTCCTATCTAACCATTTCAAACTTCATATTCACATGACAATGGCAAAAAGTTCAAATGTGTTTAGCTCGAAACTCAGCCACGCTAACCCCACTCACTGATGCATTTAGTAGGTCATCAGGTGCGCAGGTGTTAGGGCATGCGGTGCAAGATGGAAGGTGGCCATTGTTGTTGTTGCCGCATAGACGAAGACATTACTAATGAATGCTATTTAATTATTATGTTATAATTTTATTTGCAGTTAACCCCGTTGGTATTGGTTCTGTGGCAACCATGCCAAACTTAGGTGATCTAAGTGAAAATGTACAGATAAGGGTAAGTCCTAAGTATATTGAAAATTGTGATAATACTTTGAAGAAAAGGTAGAAATGTCATAAATCCGCTTAAATACCTGTTTTCACTAACATTAGGCAACACCTAATTGGATGGTTATGTAAAATGCGCGACGTTAAGTTTCCTATGCTCTGGTTCAGAGCCGAAAGTAAAATATCTAAAAAAGCGCTATTATTATGTTCAGTCGCTGTGCCCCATGGTTTCTCTTTTTACTCAACTCACTAAGGGCCGCAGCGTGATGTTAAATAGCCGATAACCTACCTTAAAAATTGGGCTGTATATTTCAAAGATAATTTTTTAGTTTTATCCTGATTCTCCAGAGATTAGTTGAAAAATACATTTCTTTTCAGACCGAGGGACCAGACAGTGACGAGGAAGATGACATTATTAAACCTAATGACAACCTCCTTCTAGTGGGACACGTAGAGAGTGATGCCAGTGTCTTAGAAGTATACAGTAAGTATGAGATATCAATATTCCCACATTGGGACCATAATAATCTTACACTGTTAGGCTGAGATCTAATATAGTGAAAGTGAACACACCCCCATGGAGTTTCTTGCCGGTTCTTCTCCATAGGACACGACCAACCCGAGCCGTGCACCTTTTTGTCGACGTTTCATAAGTGCCCGTTTTATATGTAGGCCTTTGTGAAATAAAATATTTTGATTTTGTGTTGCGTCACGCACCATAATAGATTTCAGCACGTAAAAATTATTTCCTTGTCAGAGCGCGTTGACGTAAACGAAAGCTACTACTATATTAATAGCTACTGTCTACATTTTTTTTTTCCTCTCGCAAGCCTGTAGAAATTTCTTTTGAAATAACTATGCCTTTTTACTCTAATTAATGTATTAAAATGAATAAATAAGGCTACATCATGGATGACGTCATTGAACCCAATACACCAGAAGAAACCTTGAATAGTTTTCACTGTCTTGATTCGCAGTTTACAACAAAGAAGAGGATTCATTCTATGTGCACCACGACATCATCCTGCCATGGTTCCCGCTGTGTATTGAATGGCTCAGTCATGATCCATCTGATCCCAACCCTGGTAAGTTTAAGCAATTTTATTGATCAGTACCTTATTAGTGCCTTTAATACTGAACAGTCATCATATCTGTCCTCAGGACTAGATTGACGTCAAGAGTAGGCCCGTTAAACATAAATAAAAAACAGTAAAACAATGCCTGTATAAAAATAAATACTTCCTGCTACTCATGGACTGCTTTGATTTCTTAAATAATGAGTAATTTCATATAATACCGTGCCAGTGGACATACCATCGATCATACATTTCGACCTGTATTTGTGGCACTTTTGTAAGGAACAGCTGTATGGAACATCAATGAAAACCGGTAGGTGCTCATCGCTGTCCCTTACACCGTAACGGTCAGATCAGACTACAGAAAAACCTAGCGCAATTAAATTGGTTGCATTGAATATAGGACCGTTTTACCATTGTTCAAAGTAGATAATTGTATGAATATCGATGCGGCCGTCAAGCGTCGTCTCGCGCATGCTTGCGGCTCGATCGCGCGTCTTTAAACAATGGTAATACAACGCAGCCAGTAAATTGCTCGCGCATTTTTACGAATACTTTTTGTAACGCCTTTGGGATAAAATTGAAGACGTTACTGTAGCCATATAAATAAACTTTCAGGCAACTTATGTGCTCTCGGCGGTATGGACCCAGTGATCCAAGTGTGGGACCTGGACATTGAGAACTGTTTAGAGCCCGCATTCAAACTAGGCAAGAAACCGAATAAAAAGAAGAAAACTAAACGAGTCGGACACAAGGATGCTGTGCTGGATCTATCGTGGAATAGGAATTTTACGTAAGTATTCATTTACTTTCACCAATTCTCTCCCTGTCGCTATATCCTAGGGTCTCTTCGAAAAGTATGTTATTCTAGTTTTTGCCCGCGGCCTCGCTCGCTTTATGGTCGCAAATTAACTCAAAAGAACATCGTAAATGAAGTCTAGCTAGCCTATGACACTAGGGTACAATATAACTTCCTATTAAAGAAAAAAAAATCGGAGTCAGATCTGTAACGTAGTTCCAAAGATTACCCCCTACACAAGTGTAAACTAGTCCGCAAAAATCCAGATTTATACAACACACGGGGAGACATACAAACAAATTATTCGTTGCGCCAATAAAACATTAAATTACACACTCCGTACCTGTACCACCAGTCCCCAACCCGTATTCCATGACAAAATATATAACAAATTACCAGAAGACATAAGAAACCAAAATAATCGGTTTCTCAGGATATAAAAATCTTCTAAAACTTTTGTACCAACTTGCAGACATGTGTTAGCAAGTGGATCAGCAGACAACACAGTTCTCTTGTGGGACTTGGATCAAGGAACACCGCACACCAAAATAGACTGCTTCGAAGATAAGGTATGTAGTCTTATCATCATGACTCCATCATCAACTTCCTGACCTTGTCCCATGTTACTTGGGGTCAGTGCAATACGATTTATCTCCCATGTTAACTGTCACACTATCATTTACTTTTTTTTAACATACAAGTTACAATTGTTTCATTTGTCTATTGACTTACGAAAGCATAATTCTTATTACCAGTCATACCAGTCATCTCGTTTATTGTTCTTCAGTGATAACTATAACAATGATGCATTTGTAATTTTGACCTTTAGTATAAAAAAAACCGGCCAAGTGCGAGTCGGACTCGTGCATGAAGGGTTCCGTACCATCGTAATAGTTAAATCAAAATAACCACTGCTTTAATTTCGTTAAGTTTGTTATAGTTGTTTCTACAAAATTGTTCAATCTATACATATAATAAAACTGTAGAAAAGTCCTTTTTGTACATCGAAAAAAAATCCAAAAAAAATAGCCAGGGTGTTAAAGGACAACCAATAGAACCCATTTCCAGCATTTTTCGAATTTTTGTCTGTTTGTCTGTTTGTCTGTTTGTCTGTTTGTCTGTTTGTCTGTTTGTCTGTTTGTCTGTTTGTCTGTGTATTTGTTCGGGCATCACGTAAAATGTACAAAAGCAATATAGACAACTTTTATACACAACGATTGAGCGTAACTTGGAGTAACATTTAGTTTTTGTTGCATTGCAATCGGTTCAGTCTATCAAAAGATATTTGAATTTAAAGTGTTACAGAAGTAAAATTAGGGTTATGTGCAGTTGGTCTCACAACTTCCCGTAACTTTTATACACAACAATATGTGCGTAAATTGAAGTAATTGAACATTAGGTTTTTTGTTTCATCGTAATCAGTTCACACCTTATAAATGGAAAGAAAGAAAAATGTAAATTAATAAAAATATAATAGTGTTTCCGAAGTGAAATATTAAAACAGCGCCATCTATCGAACTCAGACTGGACTATATCTAGACATCAACTGCGTGCAGCATTGAATATAGATATTCGATAGATGGCATTGTGCGTGTGACGTTATTTTCTGATTGAGGCATGTTTAACTAAATACTGATGGAGAAATTCCTGACCTATAGGGTACGTGAAATTTGTCACAACTGGTCCTTATGGGCTATTAAAGAGAGTTATAAGTATACCAGGGAACCCGATCAGTCAATACGGTTTGCCAACACCGACAGTCGATGGGGAACGTATTAACATAGAGTACGTATCAGAAATTAGTTATCACCCCGTGGAACTCGCAGAAATTTTACAAAATGGCCGCGCAAAGACAGAGAATCAGCGCCAGATGTTTGATAGGGTATGCTGCAGTGTAGAAAACGCCTCGGGTGAAATCCTGTTTTTAGACGCACCGGGCGGAACAGGTAAAACTTTCCTAACCAAAGTTATTTTGGCTCGAATAAGGAACTTTAGGAGTATGAAGAACAGAGTGTAAAGCTCTTCAACCCCCATTGAAAAGGGAGGATCCTCCGACCAGACGGGTGTTATATCTGGTGGGCTACTGCCCTACAGTTGTTGTCGGGTTCTTCTATATAGTCTTAAGTCGCGAATAACTTTACTTGCGCGATGCAGAATTTAGATATATTTAGATTTTTAGTTTATCCTCTGCGTCATAGATGGCGCTGTAGTACTTTTTGTAGTGCCGCTACATCACTCCCCCGCGGAGACTAGGGTCGGTAGTAGAATGAGTCGTTGCTTGCCAGGCCAGTGGAAAGTCGTTGCCGCATTGTTCACGGTGAGTCGGAACTGTCTGCGGCGGTAGTGCGAACCCCTTTAGTCGGGTTCGGCACTGCATGTGCTCCGTTGCTTCGGACGTGGTACAGCGCCGCGATGTGGCTGACTGCTCGCATCGACCGGGAGGTACAGCTCTCAACCGAACGAAAGTGCAGTGCCAAGGTAGCTTTATGAGGCTGAGGGTGCTGACCAGGAATGTGCTTCCGCTGCATGCTGGTGGTCAGGAATACCCATTTTGAAGCTGGCTGGCTATGACTCGCTGCTCGAAAACTTGAGGAAGTTTGAGGAAGCTTGAGGAAGTTTGAGGAAGCTTGAGGAAGTGATGTTGATGACGTCACATTGCTCGAAGGCTGCGCTGACTTCCATTTCGGGGTCACCAAACAGTTGTTGTCGGGTTCTTCTGTATAGTCTTAAGTCACGAATAACTTTACTTGCGCGATGCAGAATTTAGATATATTTCGAGTTTTAGTTCATTCTCTGCGTCATAGATGGCGCTGTAGTACTTTTTGTTCTATGTTGCTGAAGTACTTTTTGTAGTGCCGCTACAGAACCAAAATAAAATTTCCCTTGCTGTCGCCTCTTCAGGGATAGCAGCCACATTATTGCCTGGAGGAAAAACGGCAGACACAACATTTATAATTCCTATCGACTTATACCGCACGGTAAGCCCGGTTTGCAACATATCGCGAAATAGCGATAAAGCAAGGGTTTTATGCGATTGTGTTTTATTTTTTTGGGACGAGTGCACTATGGCAAACCGCAAAGCTGTAGAAGCAGTGAATAGAACTTTACACGACATAAGGCAAAATGACCGGCCGATGGGAGCCATCACGGTGCTGTTCTGCGGTGATTTTCGGCAGACACTCCCGATAGTACCCCGAGGAACGAGAGCCGAAGAAATTGCTGCCTGTCTGAAGAGTTCTGTTTTATGGCGCAATATATCATCTACACACCTGAGTGTAAATATGCGTGCACAGTTGCGAGGCTGCGAAAATGCACAGGAGTTTCCCAATTTATTGTTACAAATAGGCGATGGCACATACCCCGTACAAGAAGATGGCAAAGTTATTTTGGTTGATAATCTCTGTTCTTGCGTTACATCACAACAGGAGCTAATTTCTTCTGTGTACGGAGATTCCACAAACATGGGAAATCAAGCCGGTTCTTGGCTATGTCAGCGAGCTATTTTGACTCCTCGCAATGTCCAAGCTACGGCAATTAATTTAAAAATATTGATTCATGTGTCCGGGAATAGTAGAGAATACACCTCTATAAATACAGTTATGGAAGATGACGCCACGCACTACCCGGTAGAATTTTTGGATTCCCTCAACACACCCGGACTTCCAGCCCACAAAATAGTTTTAAAAATCGGTGTACCAATAATTCTCCTCAGAAATTGATGTCCTCCAAACTTTGTAACGGCACGGCTCAAAGTCACAAATCTGCAGCAAAACATAATCGAAGCTGAGATATTAACCGGTTGCGGCGCTGGTGATATTGTTTTTATTCCAAGAATACCTATAATTCCTAACAACTTTCCTTTCTCTTTCAAACGAGTGCAATTCCCAGTCAGTCTCTGTTATGCCATGACGATTACTAAAGCTCAGGGCCAGACATTATCCGTTGCGGGGGTGGACCTAAGTATTGGATGCTTTTCCCATGGTCAACTATACGTAGCTCTTTCTGTCGTAAACAACCCCAATAACCTTTTTGTTTACGCTCCAGATGGTTCCACAGCTAATGTTGTTTATAAAGAAGTACTAGCATAAAAAATGATTTGTATCGGAATCCTCCTACAGCGCTTCGCACAAAAAAATACATTGTTAAGTTCCGACATCCACGCGAACGAAGTCGCGGGCACAGCTAGTCTTATAATAAATTACTTATTTATTCAGAAAGGAATGTCCATATTATTCTTTCACGGGAAGGAGTTTAGGTATATAAGCGCCCGATTATCCGATCACTGGTTATAACTGGCCTTTTGGCTTATAAAACCCAAAAACAAATCATCTGTTTGTGCCCACAGGTCCAGTCCCTAGCTTTCCACCCTCTAGAAGCACAAACCTTAGTGAGTGGTTCATGTGACGGCAAGGCTCGCGTGTCGGACTGCCGCACGCCCGAGGCGCAGCGCGCGTGGAGCCTGGCGCCGGAGATCGAGCGCGTCGTCTGGGATACACAGAACCCCTTCTGTTTCGCTGTGAGTCTTCTATATGAGTTAAACCTACGTTTCATTAATTCATATTTCATGATAGTATAATATTTATTGTATGTCAGTGGCGAAGATTCCATACAACTCGATTCCTACCGGCTTCCCTATGAAAACTGGCACAGTCAGTATTCTATAGACAAATAATATAATCACATTAAAGATATGTACTCCGGCTTACCTCTTACAAAAATTGATCTTCGCTACCAAAGACATAATTACGAAAATATTATGAACTAGCTGCCCAACGCAACTTCGTCCGCGTGGTGTCCTACCCCTTACCCTACCCTACTCCTTACCTACTCCTACACTACTCTTATCCTAGTCCTACTCTACTCCTACCCTACTCCTACCCTACTCCTACACTACTCCTACCCTACTCCTACACTACTCCTAACCTACTCCTGCACTACTCCTACCCTACTCCTGCACTACTCCTACCCTACTCCTAACCTACTCCTACCCTACTCCTACCCTACTCCTACCCTACTCCTACCCTACTCCTACCCTACTCCTACCCTACTCCTACGTGTACGTTACCCCAGCAAGAAAGTGTCTCCTAGAGTTATATGAGTCGAACGTATAGTTGGTGCCTTATCTGCTGTAAATGTGCCCCCACATAAAAAATGTGTGCCCCCTGTCGTTTTGGAAAAAAACGGAAAAAACGATTCTTGCTGGGGTAACGTTTTTCTAGCAGGAAAATTCTAAACGAATGATCGGAGAGAGAAAAATTGTGCATGGCCAGAGAGCTTATATGTGTGCCTTAATGTGCCCCCAAAAATAAAATTTGTGCCCCTTCAGGTTTCCGAGATATTGCATTTCCTGCTGGAGTAACGTTTTGATGAATCGTATATCTCTAAAACCATTGCATGTGCCCCTGTAGAATAAACATACACGAGTAGCTCTTAAGGGGCACACCTTAGTGCCCCAATTAGATTTAAGAAAATATTTATAGTTTTCAAGTTATCGCGGTTTTATGAAAACCCGAAAAAACATCGCAGCGCTTAAATGAGACAAGGTATAAGTTCGCTGAAAACTGTATTCGTTCCTTCTTGACGCTAATAATAACCATACAAAGTTTCAAAACTGTTCATGCATGCGTTTTTGAATAATCTTGCTAAAAGTCAAAACTACTTTTGACGGCAAAATACAAGGAACCGGCTCAATCCCAGATGTGTAGGTGTAAACCAAAATCATGTGCCTTTAGTCAAAAATATATGGTGAAAATATTCAGCTTGGAATGTTTCGCATTAAGTAAATATTAACAAAAAAACAAAATATGTAAACAACGGCTGGTTATCCGACCAAATTCCAATGACTACTAAAAAGCGACGGATTCATACATATCGATGACCTTCTTTATTGGACGTATTATACCTATGCTGTTGTCCGTACAGTCGCGTTCAAAAGTTTTGGGGGTTAATTAAAAATATATTAAATGCACTTTGTGACTATAATAAGGAGCTCGTGGCTAAATAAGAACAGCCGCTCGGATCGATCTTTAGGTTAAGCCGTGCTTACCTAGGTTGGTCCGTGGATGGGTGATCACCCATTACATACCGAGTTTCTTCCGTGCCTCGGAAAGCACGTTAAGCCGTTGGTCCCGGCTGTCATTTGTAGATCTTTGACAGTCGTTACAGGTAGTCAGTGGCCCGAAAGTCTGACAACCAGTCTTACCAAGGGGTATCGTATTACCTAGCACTAACTGGGTTGTGGAGGTCCGACAGGCAGTCGCTCCATGTAAGATATGGTATTCAGCTGCATCCGGTTAGACTGGAAGCCGACCCCAACATAGTTGGGAAAAGGCTAGGCAGATGATGACTTTGTGAAATTGTGACTATAATAAATGAAACAGCTTGTTGATGTGGAAATTATTATTTTTATTCCCTTAATTTGATGATTATAATTCTGTAACTACATACGTCTTACAGCCGCGAATAATATTTTAATCAACATACAACCTAGCACTGGCCTGCAAATTGCAAAAAACGCAAGAAATTTTGAATTTCGCGGGCTGGTTGGAGCATTCCCCTTAATGATGAAAAACTTACTGTTAATTTATCTAACCTACGGCTTATCAATAAATATATATATATAAAAAGACAAATACGGGTTTTTTATTTATATAAAAAAAAGAGCTACCTCTTTTTAGTAGTAGGTATTCATTACACATTTCATGAACTATATTTTTTTGGGTCAAAGACCTGGCAAATGGCAAATATCTGGATGTATTTCTTTCGTTCACACATACATTACTGGATGTATTTTAATGAAATTTAGAATGGAGAAGATAGCTTACCTTGGAATAGCTACTATTTATAATGTACTTCATCATGTGTAAGGTAACAGCTAGTAGAATATTATAATCCAATAACAACTTTATTTTATTACTTTTCTACTTCAGTGTACTCAGGCACAACACGTGTGAACCGGTTAGTGAGTAAAGTAAAGAAGGTCATCGATAAGTATGAATCCGTCGCTTTTTAGTAGTCATTCAAATTTGGTTGGATAACCAGCCGTTGTTACATATTTTGGTTTTTTGTTAATATTTACTTAATGCGAAACATTCCAAGCTGAATATTTTCACCATATATTTTTGACTAAAGGCACATGATTTTAGTTTACACCTACACATCTGGGATTGAGCCGGTTCCTTGTATTTTGCCGTCAAAAGTAGTTTTGACTTTTAGCAAGATTATTCAAAAACGCATGCATGAACAGTTTTGAAACTTTGTATGGTTATTATTAGCGTCAAGAAGGAACGAATACAGTTTTCAGCGAACTTATACCTTGTCTCATTTAAGCGCTGCGATGTTTTTTCGGGTTTTCATAAAACCGCGATAACTTGAAAACTATAAATATTTTCTTAAATCTAATTGGGGCACTAAGGTGTGCCCCTTAAGAGCTACTCGTGTATGTTTATTCTACAGGGGCACATGCAATGGTTTTAGAGATATACGATTCATCAAAACGTTACTCCAGCAGGAAATGCAATATCTCGGAAACCTGAAGGGGCACAAATTTTATTTTTGGGGGCACATTAAGGCACACATATAAGCTCTCTGGCCATGCACAATTTTTCTCTCTCCGATCATTCGTTTAGAATTTTCCTGCTAGAAAAACGTTACCCCAGCAAGAATCGTTTTTTCCGTTTTTTTCCAAAACGACAGGGGGCACACATTTTTTATGTGGGGGCACATTTACAGCAGATAAGGCACCAACTATACGTTCGACTCATATAACTCTAGGAGATACTTTCTTGCTGGGGTAACGTACACTACTCCTACACTACTCCTACCCTACTCTTAACCTACTCCTACACTACTCCTACCCTAATCCTACCCTAAGCCCACCAAAAAAAAAAGTATCCTAGTGTTGTTTTTAGACTTATCCAGGCAATTTTTAAAATTTTTCTCGCCGTAAAAACCATCCTTGAACTTCAACAAACATTAAAAAAAAAGAATTGGCCAAATTGGTCCAGGCGTTGTTGAGTTATGCGCTTACCAACACATTTTGCGATTCATTTTTATATTATAGATACAACAGTAAAAAAAAATTTACAGCTTGCACGTCGTGACTGCGACAAGCAGGTTAATACTCAGCATGATGCTGTGCTATATGGGGCCCACAGCACAGCGCTGGTTTTCAGTGGTCACCCGTGAGAAAAAAACGTTCGCCCCCTATTTTAAGGGACTTGTATGGACTTAACTGGCGAAATATGGCCGTATAGGTACACTTCTGCCCCTGTCCTCAATCCGAAGGTTAAGCTTTCGCAAATTACAGGCAGTAGTATGTTATACTTTATCTTTCTAACTAGTTTTACCCTATTTAATCTCAACTTTTTCGTACCTTACAGATGAGCAACAACACAGGCAAGGTAGCGTACGTGGACTGCAGACAAGACGAGCCGCTGTGGATACTAGATGCGCATGAAAAAGAAGTCACCGGCCTTATACTAAGTGATAGAGTGCCCGGGCTGATGATCACTGTCAGTACGGATGAGAAGCTGAAGACTTGGGATATTTCAGGGTAAGTACTAGTAGGGTGACCAGGCTTTTAATGCCCACTAGTACAAGTGTCAGAGCGCACGACTTACCTATTTTGCTTTTCTATACCCATAATGTTTTTTTTTTTTGAATAATTACTTTAATAACCTCACATAGAGTTCTGTTTGCACAACTTCAAACATTTGCATAGTCATTCTAAAATCAACTTAACTTCCTCCAGCATAAAGTTGTATTAATTTATTTGTATTAATATAACATTAATTGGAAACAGATGTAATATACTTACTTACACACGAAATACCTTTCCACATTACAGCGCCAGCCCAGTGCAAGCGTCGGAGCGCTCGTGTCGCGTGGGCGCGGCGCTGTGCGCGGCCGCGTGTCCCGACGCTCCCTACAACGTCGCGGTCGGCGGCGACAACAAACAGAACTACATCGAGCTCGTCGACTTGAATGTTAGCGAGCAGTGTGAGTTTCAATCTTCAATACCTTTTGAACTTTCTTGTAGATAACTTGTAGTCATTACCCTGACCTTATTGACGCGGTTCTTCAGAAAGGTGAGGTGCGTAGTACTCGCAAACGGCGCGGCGTGCGTATGAACGTGAACGAGGCGAAAGGAGTATGGATCGTAGCAGTAACAATACGACCAATTTGCGCTTCTAAAATCTAACGATCGTTTATTCTGGCGTTTTCCCGCGGAGTGAGACCCCGGGGAGACCTCTCGAGGCTCAAGCTTAGAAGCGCCGAAAATACGCTAATCTAAAATCTGGCGTAGTATGAATTAACTTTATTTTTAAAGCCTTTGTGCGGTCATTGGTATACCACTTTTGCAGATAGTCTGATGGATTCCTTTCATTTGTTTCAGTCACGAATCGGTTCGCGTCACGGCCGCTAATAGCGCCCCGTACACCCAGCGTAGATGCTATGGAGACATAGAATTGTTTATATTTATGTTTAAGTGTAATAATAAACTATCAAATGGTTTTCTTTGTTTATTTTAAACCTGCTTTAAACATCCGTAATGTACTTGTGATAAGAGTAGAATCTATATTATTATTGTGGACACAATGTTCGTTGAAACATGGTTTAAACGTCTGATCTCATAAGGCCTTTTTTTGGGATGGGCAATCATCAAATGGCCCCCACCATAGTTTTAGTGGAAACGGTTGAGCAAAGAGGAGAGGAAATGTCTCATATTAGTTCAGGCCAGCCTCCGCACTCGGCGACAGCGCACACGGAGACGAGATATAGCGGCGTGCGGCGGTCGCTAAACTGGGCGTTACTAGCCCGTACACATCTCTACTCCGGTCCTAGCCAGTACGCATGTCCGCACAGCTTCGGTGGATACACCCTAGCTCCTAAGTATCTCCTCTCCTCCCCGCACGTCTTTGCTCTGGTGAAATCCGGGCCTTAGACAAAACTTGGACTTTTACAAAAAAAAAAAAAAAATGGTTTTCATGCCATATTGTATGCATTTATTATTGCATAGGTACTCGGATGCGTGAAGGATGAAATGGCTAGAAAGGAGGTCACTGTTGAGATGACAAGTAATAGAAAAATATGGAAGAAGACATGCTGCACCGACCCCAAATAAATTGGGACAAGGGCAGGAGAGTGATGCGGACGCCTGAATAGGAAAATTTACTTCCTCCAGAGTCCAGAACTCCAAGGGATTGATCGTAAAAGCGTTTGGGTTTGGTATTGTGGACATTTACAGACACGTTATGATCCAGCCCAAGAGAAACAACAAAATAGTAACGGTCTGTGTTGCTATCAATGGTATTTTATTAATATAATTGATCATACATAATATGTACATTTTTCGAGCCCGTCACCAATTATACCAACACATACCGTTTTAACGGACCCCGCGATCGCCCTTCATAAGTTTTCCTCTACAATTTGGAGCGAGTGTCGTCGCTGTAAAAAAAAACACCATTTTACTTAGGGTCTTCCAAATAAAACAACAATTATATAACAACTGAGATTATGTATTAGCAACATATCGTAAAATAATCCTAGATAAAATCATAAAAGCAATGAAAATGTATAAACCGCTCGATAATTCCGAACTAAAAGCATTTTTTAATACTGCAATTCTGGTTTTGATATAATAAAATACGAGTATTAAAATAAGCTGTGACCTCACTTGGTCATATATTTGAACACGATTTGAACATAAGCTGTGTATATTTATAAAAATGCTTAACAGATTTATTTTAATAATTTCAAAATTGGATCACAGCCAAATCAACTGGTAATTATAGTTTGTGACAAATACGCCATATAAAAATATTCAGTGTAGTAACACACGTTTTAATATATTATTGCTCTATGTTTCCATACTGTGACAGGTTCGTAGCGAAGAGTTGCCAGATTAAATATAAAGCTCGGTATAAAAAGCTAAATATACCTGTTTAAATCTAGCAATCCTGGCATTGAGCAATAATGTGGTGTCTTATGGTAACTCTTAACAAGAAAAGGTGCAACACAACCAAGATTTTGATAACTTGAGGTCTTAAGAACAAAAATAGTTAGAGTTCGCCACTTTCGCGTGTACCCTATTACGATATAGTTTTGGTCAAAATGCAACATTAAACCTATAATTTTGAAGAAAGTATCCAATATTGAAATGCAAAGTTAAAATAACGGAACAATACTATAAAAGAGACTCAATTTTTCACTAACTTTTGTATTATAAAGTTACATCTGTTGTGAAGGTTTGTTCGTGTCTATTTGCAATTTTGCACTAATGATTTTACATGAATCTATGCCTATTCGTTGTGATTAAATAAAAACTAAAAGCGACGTGACTACACAAGATTCCTATGTATCTCCGGAACGGTGGTATTTGACCACAAATTTTGTCGCAATCTCGACAAAGATGAACTTTTCAGAAAACCCCATTATGCCATATTTACGCCCGAGTACTGTTCGAATCAACACAAAATGTTTTTAATCATCTTGTTCCGATTTCACAAGAGGACCTTCTTGATAACATTCTTGTATCTTGTTATTCATTTCATGCGCAATATAATCTGTAAATATATTTCATTAATTATTTCTGTTTAATATAAAAATATAATCCATATAAATATGAGATAAATATATAATTTTACTATATTATTCAAATATTTACTTTTGCTATCAAGTTTTATGCGATGTAAAATAATAAAATACACGTTATATAGCTCTATCGTTAATGAGAAACTAAATTAAATCAGCGATACTGAAATTTTATCAACTCAATTTCCGAATTTTGTCATGTTCTAAAGTCATAGCCAAAAATTGCTTCTTATGTAAATAATCACAAGTATCACTGATATAAACTCAATAATTGTATGTTTTTACCATGAGAGTAGAATGTGTTTTAAAAGGTCGTAATATTATTATATAGTAGTAGAAGTCACATGGAACTTTCACAGGGTAACTTATTGGGGAATATAGGTTCCAACAACCCTTTCACCACCAATAGGCGTCACCTTAATCATTATCTAAATAAACAGCACTCTTGTATTTTACGCCGTTGACGGAGAATTAAAATTCTAACAGTGCAGCAATATTTAGGTATGGATTTAAGTGTTTAGAGTTAGTGAAATCTGTCATAATTTTACTAACTCAGATAAGTATAATTTCTGACCTTATCGTGTTCGAACTTTAAATACTTCTAGGCTCATGGTAAGTATATTTACTTCTAGTTGGTACAGATTTACTTGGTGTTGTCGTGTTTGTTTATGTTTACAATAAATTAACTATATTCAATGCGAGATACTCTTACTGGGAACTAAATATTACTCTATAGCTGTGCAATTGTCTAATTAAATTACCCCTTTCCATTACCGACATTAATCTCTTTGTAATAAGGTTGAGGGTTGTGTGAGCCGAGTTTGTCCAACACCTCGCTGAGTGACCATTACCGTCGATATTTCACCAGGTTCGCCACCAGGCTTCATTACTTAATATTTAACATCACATGTCTTCACAATGTGTTTTGGGGTCAAAACCTTAGTTTTGATGTTTGACAACCATATACCAACGCTCACAAAACCTTGCAACCTTTGAGCATGATGGCCACTTACAAGTATAACTGCGCGATTTGACTTCTTAACCATTAAAAAAAAACACAGACATTCAGCCTGCGGCATTACCAACGAAACCTTTTTCAAGAGCTGCCTTAATGTATCTCTCATTTGATCAATGAGGTCAAACCATTTTAAAATACAAAATGACATAACTTTCCAACCAATGACGATGCTTAGAACTAGCTACACTAGCGCCATTAGTTCCCTTCTCCATTCACAAACTGTTTTAAAGTGACAGTTCGTAAGTCAAATCGCGCATTTAAACCAGCTAAAGACCACCAATAAAAAAAAAAACAAATCATTTACTCTCCAGCAGGGAACTTGGTCACTGCGTCATTCATGGCCCTAGCCATATACTCCACGTTGGTGGGGTTCAGTCCACACACGTTGATGCGGCCTGACTTCAGCAGGTAGATGTGGTACTCCTGGATCAGGTGCTCCGCCTGGCGCTGCGTGAGGCCGGTGTAGGAGAACAGACCGATCTGCTTCACTATGTGGTCCCAGTTGCCGGGGGTGCCTAGTCTGAAAGAGTTGTTAGATGGTTTAAGGATCCATTTTCGACTCCGCAACATACACCATTATTTTTAGGTCATTCTGGAACCGAATACCATGAACTCGATCATCGAACTCGAAAGGATGGGGACTATTTTTTTCAAAAAATAGTCCTTTCGAGTATAAAAGTCTATTGATTTATGGAGGAAAATTCTGATAAAACGTAGGTTTGTACAACGTAAAAAAAGCTTTCAGCGAAAATTGGTTTGGATAATATTTGGTATATAGTTTTTCTGATAAGGGACTTTTTTGTAAAACTGCAGCAGTAACTTTGTTTTCATAACTAATTCTGAAAAACAAATTTATTTTTGCTGTTGAGTGTAAATTGTATAATTGTACCTATGTATGAGCGTTAAAAATATTATAACATTGTTTGATACTACGGAACTCTTTGTGTGTGAGTCCAACTCGCACTTGGCTGGTTCTAATATTATAACGAATTCTTTTTCTTTTTGTAATTTCTCTTTTATTTTAATTCTTCAGTAAAGGTCTCAAACAACACATGATAGTTTAGCTTATACATAAAGCTAACTTACTTGATAAGCTCTCCCCTCAAAGCTTCTCTCATCTCGATGACCCTGGTGGACATTAGCTTGATGTGTTCCTTCCTGCAAAAGACAAACCAAATTATGAAACATGTCCTATAATTAAAATATACAAATCAACTAATAAATCCATAGATTTTGCACGCGTATTCCCCCGCGTGAAGTTCGGTAACTGTCCCTCGGGATCATCTACCGGGATAAAAAGTTTTTTTACGTGTTATTCCAGGTTATAAACTATATCTGTGCCAAATTTAATTTAAATTCGTTCAGTAGTTTTTGCGTGAAAGAGTAACAAGCATCCATCCATCCTTTCAAACTTTCGTATTTATAATATTAGTAAGAAGTAAGATAAGATGAAGAGCATTCACTCCCCTTACGCGCTATTTCGCTCAAAAACCATGATTTTCAAACCCGTTTATACGCATTAATGACACAGACACAGACTTGTGATTTATTAATATCATTAGGAAATATTCTTGTCTAAATAGTTAGACAGGATTTTATTTAAATTAAATGCACGTTTGTAAACAATATTCAGATATGTAAACAGAGATTTGCCGATTTTACGCACAGAGTCAATTTCGAAGCTCGAAAACGTCTAATATTCTAGCATAATTAATAAACAAAAAATATAAGCCTATAGCTACGATCCTCAACAAAATAGTTATAGAAAAAGATTCATTGATTTAGTTCATTAACTTAGTAAATTAAAATCAAAACGATGTCAAATTATTAAGAAATTATGGGCACATAAAATGA
The DNA here is from genome assembly GCA_950022335.1 of Eurois occulta. Classification (NCBI taxonomy): domain Eukaryota; kingdom Metazoa; phylum Arthropoda; class Insecta; order Lepidoptera; family Noctuidae; genus Eurois; species Eurois occulta. The sequence goes on along the minus strand of OX465481.1, from coordinate 5,169,728 downwards.
TCATTTGCACTGATTTAACTTCCTTTTATAAATAAAATAATAATTTATTCTGATAGTAGAACATTTTCTTTACACTTTACTATTTAAAATTTGAATTTTTTATTTTTTTTTATTTTTGAGCTTTATCATTTTTTAATAAATATTTTAAAAATAATATAAATATCGGCGCGCGAGCGTTGACAAATTCAGTCGCCTGCGAGGCCTTCTAGAGAGAGGACACGTCGCTCTGCGCTCGCTCGACCTTGAGTGTGCATACGACGATAAATCGCGATTATTGTGCGGCCATTCCAATTTTGATACTTTGGTAAGTATATTTTTTTTTTATTAATTTTGTTGAGTGACAAAATATTAAGTGTAACAGGAAATTATGTTTTAGCCACAATGGGAAATAAAACCAAGCAATTTAAAGGAAAAAGAAGTAAAAGAAAAATGCCAGAAAATTGTTCTAAGGCTCGTGCTCCTAAAAGGTATTTATGCTATACTAATAATGGGCACTTTATGTACTTTAGTTTTTCTTCTATTAAACTTTGCTATGTAGTCCAGTCATTTAAGCTTAAATTAGGTAAGAATCTCGGAATTCGAGATACCCAGCTGTAAGTCTGTAAATACTTGTATATTGACACCCTAAAAGTTGTCTCAAAACCTACATATGGTAGGGTGTAAGCAACTATTAAATTTCAAGGTCAAAGGTCACAAAAATCGTTCTTTTGCGCTTTTTTTGGAAATATCTCATTTCCTATGGGTTTTTTGCTATTGATATGTATAATCAATATTGTAGAATACAAAATTCTCTACAAATTTTGCATACAAAATTTTTTTATACGATGAACCGTTTTCGAGATAAAGGGCGGACAGCGCGCGGTCACAGCATCACTTCAGGTCAACCGGTGCCTCCGGTCGAAAACGCGCCATATATAGTTGATGAACTATCGATAAATCAATGATTATAAATATTTGTCAATTAAATATATATATATATATATATATATATATATTTATATATATACCACATGTAACCTACCACATGTAATTATTAATGCATACTTTGTAAGGTACCATGTACTACAAAACTGCACTTTCAAAAACGTATGAAGTCTGTTTCGATGAAACAATGGTTGTACCAGTTACTCAAGAAAAATTCTTATCAAATCGAAATAACAAAGATAAGCTCATTAATATGTTAATTGAAAAATTACAAGCTGCAAATATTACTACTAAACAAGCCAGAGATGATGCGGATGTTCTTATTGTTGAAACTGCAATTGAAGAATCAAAGTCTAAAAAAACTGCAGTTATAATAGGACAAGATATTGATTTACTTGTCATTTTAATTGGGCGTACACTGTCTTACGAACAAGAAATTTTCTTTAAAAAAGTTGGGAAAGGAAATGTAAAAACGGAGATATACTCGACTAAAAGTTTTGATAATTATCCTCATTCCAAAACACATATTTTATTTCTGCACGCATTAAGTGGCTGTGACACAACTTCTGCGCTTTTTAAAAACGGAAAAAAATCATTTTTAAAAGTTTTTGAGAAACTGACAAATTTGGATGAACTAGCTGCAGCATTTGAGGAAGAAAATTTTTCAGCCCAGAGATTATTAGAGAGTGGAATTCAAACCTTATTGGCAGTCTATAATGCTCCGAAATCTGTGAAAAGTCTCAATCATCTTCGTTATATGCATTACGTCAAGTCTACAAAACTTAATAAACCTGTGCAGCTTTCAAATATTCCACCAACAAGTGCAGCTGCTCATCAACATTTCAACCGTGTATACTATCAAGTTCAAACTTGGTTAGGACATGATTTGGAACCCCAAGTTTGGGGTTGAGCAATGCGAAACGATTTTCTGGAGCCTATCATGACAATTTTACCACCTGCTCCAGAAGATTTGCTAAATACAATTTTCTGCAACTGCAAGAGTGGTTGTGGTTCGCAATGCGGATGCAGGAAAGCGGGCTTGCAATGCTCTTTAGCTTGTGGCCAATGTAATGGGCAAGCTTGTCTCAATGCTCTACCATATCAGAGCGCCATTAACGAAGATGGAACCTTTGACCCCGAAATCATGGAAGAACTTGAGACAAATTTCGTGGAAGACGATAATGAAGACCAGTTTGAAATTTACCAGCAGCCAGAAGACGACGATGAAGAGGAAGAAGATGATTAAAATTATTAATTGTAGTTTTTGTAACCTTTATTTCATTTTCTTACTTTCAATAAAAATAAATGTATTGAATGATATTTTTTAATAAAAAGATTAATTCATAATTTATTTGTTTTTTTTTTTCATCATGTAAGAAGTTATTACTATTAATTAGGTTTAAATTTAAATATAATTCCTATATTTTCATTAACAATTCTGCAATTACATGGGCAGGTAAGTGTTGTTAAATAAATTAATACTGAATAAAAAGTGGATAGGTTAGGAAAAAAGTGATAAAATATAATATAATAGTTAATAAAAATTGAAAAATATTTATAATCATTGATTTATCGATAGTTCATCAACTATATATGGCGCGTTTTCGACCGGAGGCACCGGTTGACCTGAAGTGATGCTGTGACCGCGCGCTCTCCGCCCTTTATCTCGAAAACGGTTCATCGTATAAAAAAAAATTGTATGCAAAATTTGTAGAGAATTTTGTATTCTACAATATTGATCATACATATCAATAGCAAAAAACCCATAGGAAATGAGATATTTCCAAAAAAAGCGCAAAAGAACGATTTTTGTGACCTTTGACCTTGAAATTTAATAGTTGCTTACACCCTACCATATGTAGGTTTTGAGACAACTTTTAGAGTGTCAATATACAAGTATTTACAGACTTACAGCTGGGTATCTCGAATTCCGAGGTGAACTTACTATAATGACTGGACTAATGGGTTTTGCATGTTTAAGAACAGTGTATAGGCATGAATATTGAATATAACATTTAAAAATAAGTTACTTATATTAACAATTTCTAAAACACTGCCTGTTCATTTTATTTAGGGCCGATTGTTCAATCATCGAATAACTGAACAAATAACTAACTAGCGAATTAACTTATCTGACTGTTAAAAGGACAAATAAAATTGTTGCATTTTTCAATGGCCAGATAGCAAGCGAATAGTTATCTGTGGATTTTAGTGGCCAACTTCACTGTAATATTGTGGGAGCGTGAAACACGCATACGGTGTAATGTGTGTTAGAAGAGGATAGCAAATGCTTTGACATTCGTTTATTTGACGTTTAAATATAACCTTTAAATTTTTCATGGTGCATCCCGTGCATTGCATCTTTTATTTTCTCGTGTGTGGTGATTTTGTAGTTTGGTTTACTGTCAGTGACTTGTTATTATTTCGATAATAATGGAATCAAAGAAAAGAGAGCGCGCTGCTAATTTCAATACTGCTGAAGTAGAATTGCTCGTTAGTCTAGTCGACAAGCACAAACATATTGTGGAAAATAAAAAGACTGATGCAGTCACTAATAAAGATAAAGATGCGGCTTGGAAGAAAATTGAGAGTTCTTTTAATTCATGTGGAATATCAACTAGTATTCGCACATGGAAAACATTGAAGTTAAAGTATGAAGGTATAAAAAAAAGTACCAAAAAGAAGTCCTCTGTGCAACGGCAGGAGATGTATAGAACTGGAGGAGGACCTTCACATGCTCCAGAGTTCAATGAAGTTGAAGAAAAGGTGCTGAGCATTTGCTCTAATATCACAGGCCTGGAAGCGCGTCACGACAGTGATACTATTACATGTATGTATTCATTACTTGAAAAACATTGGGAATTCATTCTAGTCTCTTAATATCTGTTTACATAAAACTTCACGTTTTAAATATTACTAATGATTTCCAGTGCCGACAATTTCTGTCTATGACGACATCGTGCTGAACGCAAACGACATAAACTCTGTTGAATTAGAGTTAGGTTCTGCTGAACAAAAGGAAGTACAGAGCGATACCCATGCTGATATTAAAATGCCAGGTCTGTATTCTGTTTTTTTCTTACAGGTACTACTTTCAAGCAGATAGTCCATTCTGTACATGTTGTAATTGTAACACACCTTACAACAGCAGTAATAGCTAATTTATAGCAGTGCAAACAGCATACAGACTTATATGTAAATGTAACATTTTATTTTATACGTTGTTATTTAATAAATTTTATTATTTTAGACATGAACGAGTCACTAATCCTGGAAGTAAATGAAGAGGATAATGAATCTCAAAAAGGTACTATTCTACTTTTGCAACATTAATATTAGAAAAAGTAGCAAGTTGCAAAATTATTAACACAAGTGCTGTAAGCTATCATTCATAACTGCAGACTTTACAGGAAATAAAATAATATGAGTAGGTGTGATATTAATATTGTTTGATGGTATTTGAACTTATGTTTTCAGAAAATAAATGGGTAAAATGGCATCCAAAGGCACTGAAATCAAGGGTGTCAACTATATTAAAACCAGACACGGTTACAAAAACAAGTGTCACTGGCAGACTTGATAAATTAAGTGCAGCCCGATTGGAACTAGTAAATTTGCAAATGGAGACTACGCTAAAGCAACATCAGTTCATAGAAGATGAACACAAATTAAAAATGATACATCTTGCTAATGATGAGGCAAGAAAGCAAGAAATTCATGAACTGATTATAGACAAATTAAGGACTACAGGACCTGTTTTCAATGGCAATACTTATAAGTAATACATAGAAGAAAATAAAGACTTGTTGAAAGTAAAATTGGTTTAATTTTGAAATAATAAGCTTAAATTCTGTAATTTAGGTAATCAAGGAACTGAAATATTCTAGCACAATGTTTCTAGTCATGTGCCTTTCTTCACCAGTGGGATTGACTATTGTGGGGGCAAACATTGGTTGTGGTGGAACATTTACTTCTGGATCCTCTGGTGGTTCCTCTTCATTTTTCATTCTTGCCAAGTTGTGTAATACTGCACAGGCTACAATAACATCTTGTGCTAGTGGTAGCTTACATCTTAAACCAATACTTAAAACTGGGAAGCGTCGTTTCCACACACCAAAACATCTCTCTATTACATTTCGTGTTCTTATTTGTGACTCATTATACAAACTCTGAGTTGGTGTATTTGGGTCTTGAAAAGGTGTTAATAGGTAATTACTTTGTTCATAACCACTATCACCAAGTACAATTCCATTGCCAAATTCACCGTTTCCAAAATGAAATTTAGCCGATGAATTTGCAAATATCATGCTATCATGGCTGGAGCCGGGCCAACGTGCTACTATATCTTGAAATAGCAAATCTGCTGAACACATAGCTTGAACATTAAAGGAAAAAAACCCTTTTCTGTTTCGAAATTCCTCTGCTGTGTTTCCACCGGGCGACTGAATTCTAATGTGCGTGCAATCTATGGCTGAAATCACTCTAGGAAATCTGGCTATTTTATAGAATTCTTCCTGAGTTTTTCTTATTTCTTCACTACCTCTTGGCAATTGAATGAATGTTGGCCTCAAAGATGCTATCGCTTGAGCAACTTTTTTTATAATACGGCACATAGTAGAGCTATGAATGCCACCAAAATCTCCAACAGTGATGTAAAAACTCCCAGTGGCAAAGAATCGTAGAGAAATAAGTAGTTGCAACATAGGTGAGATACATTGGTTCCTAAAACAATAATAAAGTGTTGGTAAGTGTTTCATAGTTAGGGACATTACAATTTACAACTGTATATTGTAGGAAGGTATAGATAGCTACTTAGATCACTATTATTTATTGTAAAAACTAGGTGGAACTTACCTTTGTGTTTCGTGTTTAATTTTATCACTTATCAGGGGAAGCAAATATAGTACAGATTCTTTTAAAAGTCTGAAACGGCGATGAAATTCTTTTGAATCCCACATGGCAAACTGGTCGGGCCTTGGTCTAATTACTCTTTGTTTCCTTTCAGTATTTAAATATTCATACATTATTGCCTCTTCTTCAATTGCCAGATCGTCAACAGTATCGAAAATTTCCATAATTTTGATATTACTTTGGTAAAAGATGAAATAACCTCAAACTAAACGTCACTGGATCTAGTTGTATCTATTGAATAGACGTTTATCTGGCCGTCAAAGTGGCAGATAGATTTATTCCTCAGTTAGGGCCGTTATTGCCCAGATAGAGCCTATCTGACGATTGAAAAATGCAATATTTGGTTATCTGTCTAATAAGTGCTATCTAACTGTTTATCTGAGTATTGAAAAATCGGCCCTTACTCATTTATAAATCTGTATGCTTGCTTTCAAATAACAAGGTTTGTGTGCTTACTGGTGTATGGTGTAACTTCCAGGCACTGGCGGACCAGTGGCGAAGGGTGAAAATTGAGTCAGGGGAAGCCGAAGAAAAAAATGATAATTGGTATAAAATATGTCTTTCTTTCTTTTTTTTCCTATGTTTATTTGGACCTCATTTTCGTTAAATCAGTATCCTCGAAAACCATGAAAATTATAACATTGAAAAAAAAAACGAAAAAAAAATGGTTGGCCATTTCTCATTCATTTTTTATTTCATTTTTTGGTTGGACAACACTAACATAGCATATAAGCTCAATCTGTTACTAACCACTAACAACTTATGGAAATAAAGATATATATATATATTTTTTTATTTCTAATTTTCATTTTGACCTAATTTTCGTTATCAGTGATCTTGAAAACCATGAAAATGACATCCATGACGAAAAAACCGAATATTTTCGTTGGCGCCATCATGGATTTTCATTTTGACCACATTCTCGTTATCAGCGACCCCTTAAACCACGAAAATGACACCCATGAAGAAAAAACCGAAAAGTCAGCGCCATCATGGATTTTCATTTTGACCACATTTTCGTTATCAGCGACCCCAAAATCCACGAAAATGACACCCATGGCGAAAAATCCGAAAATCTTCATCGGCGTCGTCTTGAATTTTCATTTTGACCACATTTTCGTCATTAGCGACCCCAAAATCCATGAAATCAAATCAAATCAAATCAATCTTTATTTGTGAACACAGGTATTATAATAAAGGTCTTATGTATACATTTTAGTCGAGCTCTGTGTCCTACCAATGTAATTGGTGTACAAATATTAGTTTTAGCGTTAGCATTAACGTTGACGACGACGACGTTGACGTTGACGTTGACGTTAGAGATGTACAACATCTCTAAAGATATACATCAGAACTACGAAAAACCGACTTATAATTTGCGAAGATATCGCGTAATGTATGTAATACGTATAACACACTCACTAGAACGTCTTTTCTTTTTTTTGGTTGAAAAATAATTTCCTAACCTTACATTTTGTCAAGTTTCTGAAATTAATTATGGAAGAAATCTCTGCATAAATAATACATATATATATTCTCACAGAACCCCCATTAAATAACCTATCCAGTAAAAGTTGCATGTTTCCCACTTTTCACTGTATACATCCTTTTTTGAAGTCTGTTAAAAATGAGGTTGTGAAGTATTAATAAAATAGTATAATTTATATTTTTTTTAAAAATTACGTAATACACATTACGTTTTATGCCACAAGAAATGGATCAAAACTATAAATTTGACTATATTCAGAGAAGCCGCAGCAACTCTATGCACACAGACGCGCTTGCGTCTGTGTGCGTGATTTTTGCACTGCAAATGCCTAATGTTGACTTGCTGTGCGAGACGTTAACGCTCTTAATGTATATTTTAGTCGATTAGTAATAACGGAGTCTCAGATATTGAGTAATGTTTGACATTTTTTAATTTCGAACATGAATAGGGGCTGTTTAAAATCCGTAAATACTAGATTATACAACAAGTGAAAAAAGGGAATTTAATTCGAGGGACTAAGTAGGATCCCGAGAGCAGTGAAGGATTCTAGAGTAGAATCCTGAGCGGGGCGAGGGTTATTTTCATATTTTCTAAATTTACAAGAAAACGATACGATTGTTGATTAGGAAACGAGTAAGTATATAAACTTCTTCTTTCTTTATCGTGTGGTTAGTGCCTAACCTGGTGTCAGAGTTTTTATGCCACCCATGGGCCTCTGACTTGGCTTTACATGCCGTCGAGATATATCTCCACAGTATAAACCAAAATAGCTAGTAGCAGCAAAATTTTAAACGGCAGGCGATAGGACTGGCCATGTCCAGCTGTAGATAACGGTCCGCGAGTTGATTGTAGGGCTACTTAGTAGTGAGCTGCGCCCAGTGTGGGGCTGTGCACTCACCACTCGTCGAACAGCACCTTGTTGCTGAGCACGTTGGTGACGACACGCGCGCCGTGCGCCGGCGGGTTGGAGTACATGCCGCGCACGATCCACGTCAGCTGCGAGCGCATGGCCGGCACCACACCAGCGTCGTTCACCACGATGGCCAGGTTGCCCACACGCTCGTCTGGTAAAGTACCATTTCATTTTTACAAGGTTTATTGGAATAACTTTAAAGGAGGTATACTCGGAGTTGATGGAGAACATTCAGTCATTGTAGAAGCACCAGAAGAAGAGGTCTGAATATATCATTATGAAAAACTTTTACAAAAGGCAGAAAGCATGAAATCACAAAAAAGAAATCACAATTAAAAACAACTTCCCCAAACATTTATGTTCACTCGACAAAACATAATGAATAGCTGATTCTTTGAGAACTACTTAACTTAATGTCATTAAGATGGAATGAAAGCGTCAGGGTAGCCCTATCTAAGTCGCGAGTTAATAGGCTTCTTTTGGGTTAGCTCGTTCCATCGTCGACATCATCTCTGTCCTCAGGACTAGATTGAGGTCAAGAGTAGGCCCATATAATATATGACCCGCGAAATTCAAATTTTCTTAAATTTCTTGCAATTTGCCTTTCTGTGTCAAACTGCGAATCATATTTTAATCAACATACAACCTGACACTTCTCACGTACTAATTGCAAAAAACGTAAGAAAATTTGAATTTCGCGGGCTACCCTAGCGCTTCCCTTTAAAGTGGCAACGTTTTGAAACTATCTTTCTTGACTACAATGCCTGAACGGTATGCAAATACGTGAATTTATACCGTTTCCCAAGGTATTATACAAAGATCAGATTATCGCTGACCTTTTATTAAAACTTGATGTAATAAAAGATCAGTACCTACGTACAAGTAAATAGTAAGTAGGTACCTACGTAGGTAGCCATTTACATTACTAAGCGAATAAATACAGGTACTCACTGTATAGCCCAAAGTTCTTGGCGTAAGACTGCGCGCACACGAGCTCGAAGCCGCGCTTCACAAAGTAGCGCACTGCCCACGCGTCCTTATCCAAGTCGCCTGATGCGAAGCCCTGGTAGGCGCTGTCGAAGAACGGGAATAATTTGCGCTCCTATAAACAGATATTAGATTAATTCATTCATTGTAGTACTACTAGTTCTACTCTAAAATTCCAATAATAATACAGACTTAAAAAGAAAACAACAAATATATGTATTTTAAAGTCGATATCCAATGGTATTTGTTTCGAAAAACTGGTTCAGTTACATTCAGAATTGATTTCGTGAAAAAATATATGAGAAAGAAGAATGGCTCGATATTGCTTGATTATTGTTATTCTTTATTGCACACAAAATTCCAATATACACCATTATTTTTAGGTCGTTCTGGAGCCGAATACCATGAACTCGATCATCGAACTCGAAACGATTGGGACTATTTTTTTCAAAAAAATAACTACGAAACTGAATTTTTCAATGGGTATCGTTCGCATGACACTAACGACGAATGAATTTTTCAATGGGTATCGTTCGCATGTGTTGCCGATCGTGGATACGTTTTACACACACATATGCATTTGAGTTCTCATTATTTAAAAAAAAAAAACATTAAATTTATTCGTTCGTGTTTTTTTTATTGTTATTTTTTGAAAAAAATTGTCCCAATCGTTTCGAGTTCGATGATCGAGTTCATGGTATTCAGTCAGCTCGTTCTTACTTAGAGGACGGACGTGCCTCTCGCGATCGCGTGCTCTAGCTAGCAAAGTGCATACGCATCACAACAGTGTAGCCGAGCCGTGCGTCATCAGTTCGCTCGGAGTGGTCGCGATGACCCAGATACTGTTTGTGCGAAACATGCTTGATCATCACAACATTTGTTAAGGCGAAGACATCTTTCACCGACATGGCTTCGAAAACGCAGACAATAAAATTAACCACTAATCTGGAACATGAGCTGTTTCAGTATTACAGCGAAGAAAAGACAAAGCGGCAAGAATTGCAATGTCAAATAATGGAGCTTAAAACCGAAATGGAAAAGCTACGGGAAATTTTGAAAAACCAAACTGATCCAGAAAAAAATAAGGCCACTGAAAAGGTCAACAAAGAAAGTTCACCCAAACCTATCGAATATGAGACGGACGAGGATGAACTAGCCAGAGAAACGGAGTGGATTAGGATAGAAAATAAAAGAAAAAAACGGAAGCTGAACCGTACGCTGACTCCCCCCTCCCAACTTAATATTGAACAAGGGAACATAAAACCCAAAAAAATGCCAAAGCCACCCCCAATAATAGTGCAGGGTGTTAAAGATTACCAGTCATTCTATGACTCAATAGCCACTACTCAGGGCGACACGTTCACCATAAAAATGATGTACGGGGATAGCGTCAAAATAAATGCAACCAATGAAGATACCTATAGAGACATTACGAAGCTACTTACTTCAAATAATTTACTCTGGCACTCGTATGAGAACAAACAAGCCAGACCAATACGAGTGATGGCCAAAAAGCTGCATCATACATGCCAGCCAGAAAGAATTGTAGAGTACCTGAAAAACAAGGGCTACAAAATTGAAAATGCTGTAAGCAAATTAAGTTGGAGGAAAAAAGAACCACTCAACATGTTTATGTTAACATTTGAAAAAGATGAAGATATAAACAAAGTTTATGGAATCACCAATATTCTAGGGTGCAAAGTCGAAATCCACCCACTTAGAGCATCTAAGCTAGTTCCTCAGTGCAAAAGATGCCAAGCCTATGGGCACACCCAGAAGTACTGTTCGAAAGAACCAAGGTGCGTCAAGTGCACGGGCAAACACCTCACAAGAGACTGCGTGAAACCGGCACAAGATAAACCAAAATGTGTCCATTGTGGGGAGCCACATCCAGCTAACTATAGAGGGTGTATAGTAGCAAAGGAGATGCAAGTATTAAAAAGTAAATACACTACAAAACAAACTGCATCCCAACCAAAGAAGCATACCGAACCATCAGCTACTAAAGAAGCTAATGAAAAGAAAGGAATGACCCACCAACCATCCAAGCCGTCCTCGTACTCTCAAGCAGTTAAAAATAATGTGGAGACAAGTTCGGAATCAAAACTCGACAAAATTTTAAGTTTAATGGCAACATTTGATGAACGGCTTAAAAAACTAGAAATGAGTGCCAAAAAAGCTCCTATTCATCTGCGAAAATGATTAATAATCTGAAAATCATGGCTTGGAATGCTAATGGACTGCTGCAACACCAAGATGAGTTACAAGTAGTCCTAGATACAGAAAACATAGATATATGCTTAATATCAGAATCACACTTTACACGACATTCATTTGTAAAATTTCAAGGCTACAAGATATATCATGCTCTGCATCCTGATAACACCGCGAGAGGAGGCAGCGCCGTCATAATTAGAGAAAACATACATCATTATGAACAGACTAAATATGAAGACCAGGAAATGCAAGTGATCGGTGTAACTATCAAAATGAAAAGATACGACTCGGTCACTATGGCAGCTATATACATCCCCCCAAAATACGCACTAAAAAAAGAGCAATACAAGACACTCTTAGCGCGACTTGGAAATAAATTTATATTAGGTGGAGACTTCAATGCCAAGAATACTTATTGGGGCTCCAGACTAACTACAACAAAAGGCAGAGAGCTACTAAGTGCCATACAAGAAACCAAATCAGAGGCTCTATCAACAGGAAAACCGACATACTGGCCAACAGACTCAAGAAAAATTCCAGACCTAATTGACTTTTTTATATATAGAGGTATATCCTCTGATTTTATAAGTGCCGAAGAAGGATTTAATAGGAACTCGGATCACTCACCAATAATTTTATATATTAGTGAACATGTCAAACAGAGAGAAGGCAATCCGTTTCTTGTGAACAAGTTCACAGACTGGGAATCATTTAAAATAGACTTAGAAAATAAAATAGACCTAAATATGTTCATCAGTGATAAGCACCAACTTAATTTCGAATTAAGCAAATTTATTGTAGATGTCCAACAAACTGCATGGGCTAATACACCCGAGAAAAAAAGAACTTTGAAGGTTAATAGTTATCCAAAAGAAATAACAGATCTGATCAGAGAAAAAAGAACCCTGAGGAAAAAGTGGCAGCAAAGCAGGTTTCCCCAAGATAAGACACTGTTAAATAGAATAACTAAACAAATTAGGAAGGCAATCAAGAAAGTTCGGGACGAAAATTTGACAAGGCATCTTCTTCAACTGACTAGTGATCGAACGACTGATTATTCGCTATGGAAAGCCACAAGGAACCAAAAACAACCTATTGCTCACATACCGCCAATAAAAGAACTAAATGGCCAATGGGCAATAAGTAACGAACAAAAAGCATCAAGGTTTGCCCAGCACTTAGAGGAAACCTTTACGCAAACCGAGAGCGCTGACCAAGATCTAAACTGGGAACAACTACAACAAGTAGACCAAGAGATAAAACTTGTAACACCAAAAGAAGTATCTAAAGAAATCAAAGATCACATCAGCCCAAAAAAATCTCCTGGTTATGACCTTATCACAGGGGAAATCCTAAAGAACCTACCAAGAAAAGCCTTGGTAAAACTTACCAAGATAATCAATGCTTCTTTTAGACTGAAGCATGTTCCAGACCAATGGAAGGTTGCAGAAGTGATAATGATCCCCAAACCAGGGAAACCACCTCAAGAGGCATCATCATACAGGCCCATCTCCCTGCTGCCAGTGATATCAAAGCTTTTCGAGAAATTACTTCTAAAACGACTAAAACCTATTATAGAAAATAGCAACATTATACCAGACTATCAATTTGGATTCAGAGAAAAACATTCAACGATAGATCAGGTGCATAGAATAACAACAGTAATTGAAAAAGCTCTTGAAGATAGGAAAGTGTGTACCACTGTATTTTTAGATGTAGCCCAGGCTTTTGACAAAGTTTGGCACAAGGGATTGATCTTTAAACTAAGAACTATGTTGCCAAAACAGTTCGCAGATATATTAGAATCATATGTAACTGGTAGAGTCTTTAGAGTAAGGCAAGAAAATGCCTATTCTGAACTAAAAGACATAAAAGCTGGTGTACCACAAGGAAGTGTTCTAGGCCCGGTCCTGTACCTGTTGTACACATGTGATATACCAGGACTAGAAAATGCAACTATTGCTACTTTTGCTGATGATACCGCAATAATGGCCACAGGATCAAGTCACAAAGAAGCTGTGGTGAAAGTACAAAAAGCAATAAGTCAATTCTATGATTGGACCAAGAAGTGGAGGATCAAGTTGAATGAAACAAAATCCATTCACATTGACTTCACTAATAAGAAATCTGAATACAACCCTGTGTACATAAACAACAAAAGTGTACCGTACGAAAACACTGCCAAATATCTTGGTATGACCTTAGATGCAAAGCTTCGCTGGAAAGCCCATGTCAAAAAGAAACGAGAAGAATTAGAACTTCGTTACAGAAGTATGAACTGGTTACTAGGAAGGCATTCCGCGTTGTCAGTTCCTAACAAAATTCTGCTCTACAAAACAGTCCTTATGCCAGTATGGACCTATGGTATACAACTATGGGGTTGCGCCAAAGAAAGCAATGTAGAAATTATACAAAAATTCCAGAACAAAGTACTCAAGAACATCGTGAACGCGCCTTGGTACATAAGAATTGACGACATCCATCGGGACCTGAATATAGAGTTCGTAAACAGCATAATCCAAAAATATGCAGAAGCTCATGAACATCGACTTCATCATCATGTTAATGTCGAGGCCATCCAGCTCCTCGATAACACGGACATAGTAAGAAGGCTCAAAAGGACTAAGCCTTTTGAGTTAGTGTAGTGTAATCTATTGTGACTTTACCGCGAGTGTAATATAGTGTAGTGTACCTAACTATTTATATGGACACAAGAACAAAGTGACTTCGCCTTAACAGACGCTAAGTAAACGCAATGGACGTGCTCTTAGATATAATTTTACTTTTAGCAAATTAAGTTAGATTAAAATTGCTTATTAGCCTTATTAGGCTAGATTGTAATGTAATAAAAAAGATAAAAAAAAAAAAAAAAAAAAAAAATGGTATTCGGCTCCAGAACGACCTAAAAATAATTGTGTATAGCTTATGTACAACGGCGAGCTTAACCCCCAATGTGATGTGTGTGTGTGTGTGTGATATGATAATGTGTTATGAAACGAGGTGTTTCATTACCCAGTTGGAGTTTTATGGGAAAAATACAATATGGCTACTCTCACTGGAGTTTCCAAGGCTCTTCATTGTTAATTGATTTGAAATTAACTATGAAAAATTTGTAACTTGTGATTAGGCATAGCTATGGTTAAGTACGTAATCAATCAGAGACAAACCCGTTTCATTTAAAATGCATATAAATACTACCAACTCCTAAGCATGCATGTTTTTAAATTAATAATTCACTTATGTACCTCCATAACATCAGCGACCTTCTCCCACTGCTCCTGCGTAGGGTCAATCCCGGTAGGATTATGTGCGCACGCGTGCAACAAGACGACGGAGTTCTCGGGCGCGCTGTGCAGGTCCTCTATGAAGCCGTCGAAGTCTATGGCGCGCTCCTTCGCGTTCCAGTAGCGGTAGGTGCGCGCGCTCGTGAAGCCGGAGTTCACGAAGACTAGGCGGTGGTTGTCTGTGGATTACGAGATCATAATTAATGAAGAAGTAAGCTTTATCTTTACAAATAAATAAAATTAAGGTGTCTGTTTGTAATAACAAAATAACAGCGGTCTGTCTGTCTGTTTTTTCCGGCTAATCTCCGAAACGGCTGGACTGATTTTGACGGGACTTTTACTGGCATATAGCTGATGTTATAAGGTGTAACTAAGGCTACTTTTATTTTAGAACAAGAATTAGGGTTCCGTGTGCGTTTCAAAAAGGGAAGTAATGTTTTTTTTTATAATAAACTTCACGCGAACGAAGGTCACGGGCAACAGTAAAGATAAATTGAGTAATACATAATCTATGAAACGTATGTATGTGACTAAAAGAGTGATGGATCTGAATGTTGATAGATGGCAGTGGCGAAGGTTTCATACAACTCGATTCCTACCGGCTTCCCTTTGAAAAATGGCACAGTCAGTATTCTATAGACAAATATTATAATCACATTAAAGATACTCCGGCTTACCTCTTACAAAATTGACCCTTCGCTACTGATAGATCGAGAGAGAGAGGAAAAGATGGATGGATATTGTGAGGAATGATATGAAAGAGAAAAGAGTAAATGATGCCGTGACGTCTGACAGGGGAGAATGGAAGAAGAAAACGTGTTGCGCCGACCCCAAGCAGAATGCGACAAGGGCAGGAAGTTGATGATGATGACATAATCTAACATCGCTAGTAGCCTGTACATTAATATTTCTCTAAACATTTTCAAAGTCCCATGTGATAGGAAGAAGAATTCAAGCTGTTACTTCGTTTCGCTGACACGAGATTTTAATGGCAGTATTTCATATTTTGGACTGCCTCTTTGTTCTAGTGGTCGCAATAGCGACCACTAGAACACACACCGTTCCACCTACCGACCACATTCGTTCCTCCTCTACGTGCTTTCTTTTTCTGCCCCTGTAGTAACTCGATCATCTTCGGCTTACCGAGCTCCCTACAAAACGGTACTGCCAGCCGCGAAGTCACGTGTGCGCGTCCATACGATTTTAGTTCTGAATTCTGATACCGAGCATCGGCTTATTTGGCGCCACCTGTTCCTTTATTTGTTGACATAAAAAATGTCTTCATTTTTTTAATGTTTTCAATCCTATGATGTATTAAAGGGCTGTACTGTGATGTGATACCCACAGATGTGTTTGTAATCTACTATTTGACTACAGTAGACACCTAGATACTACGTCTGAGTGCCTTGTTCCCGAAGGGAAGCCGGCAGGAATCGGCTTCTTAGGTGCCTTCGGCCCTGGGGTATACTATAATCTACACCTCCTACCCACCTAACCCCTCGGAAATAACAGGTGAGATGTTATGTTATGTATTTCATATTTTGTAGGCCCAAAAAGTCGTCAATGGTAGCGCAAAGATCACTGCATGTTTTGGAACATAGAGTGCAGGATGCTACTCAGAATGGACAAAACCCAATAACGCCAAGGGATCGTACCTAAGCGATTCTTTCCCAAGATTAGTGACATGATCAAAGGAAATAACACCAGAGGATGACTTGCATTACCACGCACATGCTCATATTTTGATCCTTTAAAATAATCTACCAATTATTACAATAATCGATATCTTAAGACACACTTATCCAAGTTATCTAACGCACTCAAAAGTTATCTCAAGATATACCACTCGAACGATGCGAGCGCTCTCCAGTGGAGTATTTGAATACTGATTGTAACAATCGACGGGCATTAAGTATACACGGTGTCACATCAAGCTGTACATTTCCAGTATAACATGGCCTCGCTTTGTATACATTTCTCGTACAATGAGAGATCCATATAAACTGGTTTTGTATAGCTTGATTGGTTGATGTGTGTACTCTTGCATTAAAAGCCCAAATTGACGCTCTCTAAGGCACCTGATGATTGTCCTAAATAAACACAACACGAGTGATGATACTTGTGCCAGTTTCACTCGTACTGACAACTATATTAATGACTTATGTTGGATTTTCAGAAATCTGCATTATTAACACATTGATTAACATAAATCATGATCTGCCTAGCCTTTTCCCAACTCTGTTGGGGTCTGCTTCCAGTCTAACCGGATGCAACTGAATACCAGTATTTTACATGGAGCGACTGTCTATCTGACCTCCACAACCCAGTTTGTACAAAGTAATACGATACCCTTGGTAAGACTGGTTGGTCAGACTTTCGGGCCACTACCTGTAACGACTGCCAAAGATCTACAATTGACAGCGGCTTAAAGTGCTTTCTGAGGCACGGAGGAAACACGGTATGTTACGGGTGGTCACACATCCGCGGAACAACCTAGGCAAGCGTGGCTTAATCTGAAGATCGACCCGAGCGGCTGTATTTAGCCACAAGCTCTAAATTAAGATAAAAAATAACTCTAAATAAAAAATAAATAATTATCTTTGAAATAAATAGTGTATGAATAGGTACTTAACATATAGAATAAATTTGTACAATAATAACAAATAAAAAAAAAACAGTATTATTTATAACTCTAAATTGGTGAAAACGATGAAATGTATATCCGTGGGGTATATCTATCTCTGCTATCATTCTGCTGACTAGCTCATATTAATTGTACCCATACAATCATCTTCCTGCTCTTGTCCCATTCTAATTGGGGTCGGCGCAACACGTTTTCTTCTTCCCATACAAGAAAAGACGAATAATCTAACTGTATAGCATTATAACAGCAACATGTGGGGAGTAAGGCAGCAGTAAACTAAACTGTAACTTGTTGCAGGTTTAGATAGTTCAATTGCCGCGGTTTGCGATTACACAGTACAGTACGCACGACGACCAATCAATCTATACACACACACACACATACACATTTTTTGTAATGCTTAGGATGTCACCACGAATAAACGCTTTTGCATACCAAACCAGTTTAAGCGGATGTCTTATTGTACGGGAAATCTATACAAAGCGAGGTCATGTTATGCTGGAAATGTATAGCTTGATGTGTCGCTCTGTGTACAGCAAGTTTTTTTTTTTTTTTTACTGATTAAAAACCATCCATGTTCCTTCTTTTGCCCTTTATGTGTCAGGGCCGCGGCATCTCTTTCGATCAGTCTCGCAGCCCTGGACAGTCAGTTTCAAAACAGGATGGATACAAAGACAAAAGGTGCATACCCCAGGTAGGTACGGAGTAGTAGAATGTGGTGTAGCCCAGGTGTTTGTTGAGGAACTCAGCTCCGACGCGCAGACTGCCTGTACCAGACAGGGTCTGTACTCCGAACGCCTGGAATTAAGACATGATGTGATTAAACATAAATGTTAAACTTCGTGTCGATAATTTATTGTTCTGGTTTGAGGCCATTATTTAGATCACTTTGTGGGATTTATTCCAGAATAGCATTTCGCTACCCTGGCTAAGCTTCCATCTTAACCGTAAATTTTTCGATATAATATACAGGGTTATTTGTAAAACACCAGCAACCTCTTAAGAGGTCATTGTACACATCAATACGAACAACTTTTACTATGGGATCAAACCTGAAATCGCGCAAAAAAAATCAGCTGTTCCCTACATTTATGATCGATTAACTCGTCAAAATGTAGGGAACAGCTGTTTTTTTTTTTTTTAATAACCCTGTATAAACGATTCTCAACTGTAAAATACATTTTTTTCGACAACAATGTATTTTCTTTCGACAAAAGATTGTTATACTGATTGTAGGCAAGTGGATACACCGATGACTATCCATCTTCTGTATTAATTTCCGCTAGCTAATTTAATGTCACCTTGTAGTTGTTTGGGCGCTGAATAACGGTATTATGTGCCATGCATGCAAATACTTATTTCATGTGAAAAAAAAAACACCACAACCAATCAGCCAGCATCTCGTGCCGTAACGCTTGACGGCCGATTCGACTGATGTTTGGCTTCAAAGGGGTTATTAGAGGTCATGGCCAATCTGCCTCCTTATTCACAAACATCGCTTCGAAAAGTCGATGTCATCTTTTTTTTGATAACGAAAACGAGCAAGAGAGAGAAAGAATTTTCGAATCGAAGTCTCGGATCGAGCGGTTTTGAATACGTTATACGGGGGCTGGTCAAGATGTTTCGTTGATTAAATAATATCTATGAATCCTTATCAATAAATTGCTTTCTTATCGCCCAACCTTGGCGAGTCGTGGAGTCCGTATATTTCTAGCTGTAGGCGATATGTCTGAGATAATTCTAGACAGATGATCCTAATTACTCTCGCCTCTATACATGCAATTATATAAATTAAGTCTTTTGTTACGCAAGTAAGTCTACATTACTGCAAACAGGTTTGTCTTCTGTGTGCATATCAATAGTAGCTTTAGTCTTCAGTAAGGCCATGAAGTTTTACTGAATAATACACCTACTTACTATGGAATATGAATAATACATCAGGGGCTAGAGCCGTTTGCTCCAATTTTAATTCTAAGTTGCTTTTCGAGGACTTTTGTCATTAACAGTAGATTTAACAGTTTACCAACACTCCTTAAACCAGTAAAAATGAAATGACCAACGGTATAATTGGGTGGGTTTGGGAAAACTTCCGACGACATTATTTTAGCAGACCCAGGCGAAAATGGCGAAACGGGCTTGACGCCACCACTTGGATTTTTGGAAAATCATTATCCCTAGCCAGGAATCGAACCTGTTCATTTTGGAAAAACTGACTGCATGCTGCATGCATACTATTCCGTATTTTATCAAAAAATTACGGTTTCTTTAGCTAGCCGCATGTCATAACTTACCTTACTTAACCAGAATTTGATCCCTATTAGCGACACTATCGGATGGTGTACACAGTGTTTTTTTTTCAAAATCAACGGTTTCCATTCCTGGCTAGGAATATTGATTTTCCAAAAATCCAATGATGCAGTTTTAGTTTTCATCAAAATCGGGTTCGAGAGTCCTTTCGAGTGAGACTTTCGGATTTGGCCATCTCAGCCCATTTGAAAAAATCACCCTGTATACAAGCTCAAAACAGAGAGAATTACAAAGGAGAAAGGGATGCCCTGCAAAGGCTACACATTTGGATTACACAGACTGAAAATAAATAAATAATTGACCAGGCAGTGTTACGTATAAATATCTATTGACTATTATTGCACAGCATAGGACCGTATAGCAAATACAAATGGCACGGTCATAGTGCGACATTTTGGCGGACGCGACGCCGGATGCTTTCATTTATCGTTAGTAAACTATTATTAAAATGACATGAAGACTGAGTTTAAACAAACAAAAAATGGCAAAATATATTAGTGTATACAAACATGTTGGAATGAAAATAATAACACCGGAATATGTCAGTCAGTGTCCTGTAGTAGCGTACCCTCTTCCCGTTTTTAGACTACTAAAAATTATGGACGTCTGTTCCATCTTCCCATTTCTGTACAAATTCGTTTCATGCTAAATTCGTCGTGACTTTGCGTCGAGACAAGAATATATTAAACCTTGCTATCAAGGCCCACAGTTGCGAATACCTAGTTCTTCATACGCGGAGGTTTGTAAAGTTTTAGAAAAAGTTCGGCTTTATATAGCGTAGTCTTTGCCATTCATACATGTGTCATTCGAGTGTCATTCTGTCACCCTAGTTGATAGTTGTGTTCTCAACAGTCTTTATTGATGAGTTTGAAGTTGAACATTGGAAAGCACCAAAGAGATTATTTGAATGTCTTTGGAAAGCACCATGTTTATCGGGGCACCCTTCTACTCAGATGGAGTCAATTTCAATTCGACATGAATTAAATTACGATTAAAATTATAAATAAACTCGGAATCCACACACACGACTATTGAAGATTAAAATAAATTTCATGCTTGACTACCTACGGCTCCAATTCAAATTATAAATAATGGTAAGGTGGTGGTACATACAAGACATCTTACTTACTATTATAAATATGTAAGTTTGTGAGGATAGATGTTTGTTACTCTTTCACGCAAAAACTACTGAACGAATTTGGATGAAATTTGGCACACAGATATTTTACAATTTGGATTAACACATACGATTCTTTTTACCCCGGTAGTACCATCCCATGGAACAGGGTAAGTTTGTGAGGATAGATGTGTTTACTCTTTCACGCAAAAACTACTGAACGAATTTGGATGAAAGGCACACAGATATTTTACAATTTGGATTAACACATAAGTAGGATACTTTTTGCCCCGATGCACAGACTGGTATTTGGTACTAAAAGTTGGCCAAAAATATTTTTTGCGCATAATGGCTGCCTAACAATGTTTTATTTCAGTTTTAGCTTGGAAAAGGTAAAAACAAGGCATATGTAATATATACATGTATGTAATATATACAAGCATTTATTCGACATTTTCGTCGTCATCTTCAAAACAACTTACATTTAAAATGTCACTTTCTAGTAACAAATTTAGATGTACTAAATTTGTTACTAGAAAGTGACATTTTCAGCCGAAAGTGGGAGATTTTTTATTTTTCAAACACCTCCACGTTTATTTTTAAACCACAGCACAATGTGTCCAAAATCACTTTCAATCTATAAATTAAATTTACGTCTATCCCCGTAATTGCAGCCGATATTTCGAAGTTCTCATTATAGCGTCTACTGGTATTTCCGTCATTAGTATTTCCAAAGTTGGCTTTTGGTATATCCACCAACAGACCAAGTTTCTCCCGGAACTTATCCTGGATTTCTTTTTTTTATTTTCCACTGCTTGCTTTACCTCGTCAGTAAGGCGAACGTTCCATTTTTTTATGGGCAATGTATAGGCCACATGTAAAATGCTCTCAAAAATCTTATCCGAGCATGCAACAAAAATAAGCCGAATTCTAGGTGTTCCTTTTTGCATGGTCTCTCCTTCTCCAAATCATTAAATTATTAAATCTGGCCTTTGTATTGCGAGCAACTAACCATTTTTGTTTAAATTGATGTCTGATGATCGACAGTTTTTGCTTTAATCAGCATAATATTGATCATTTTCTGCATATTGATTGAGCAGTTCCCGCTCCATAAATTGCAACTTTTCATTAAAAGTTGAGGTATTTTAACGTTCCATTATATTAAACAAATCATTTCGAGCCATAACTCTCATTTTAGAAGAGCCTATAACAAAAATACACAAAATATAAGTAAAACTTCATCTACTGAGCATCGAATGTGCCTACGGAAAAAAATCATCAAAAATAGAGGGGTACTTTGGGGTGGCTGTTTTGCGCTTAATTACATTCTAAAGGGTCTATTCTATAACTAACCATTACAATTTTGGCTTAGAAATGATGAGAAATATATTAAAACTCCCTTTGATCTTCCAAAATGTGTTTTTTTATAGCAGTTTCTTAGTGCTTACTTCTCAAGCAAATAAATGAAGAAAGGCAAGAGATTAGTTGTTAAAAGTAAGTGCCACATAAAATACATACCTGGTTGATGACAAATATTTGAAAACAACGAAATCTGAGCGCATCGAACAATCACAAGAACACTTTTCGCGAACGGTAACTTCCGACTGACCCCACGGCGTGCTGAAAGGGGCTAGCGTTTTGTGTTTTTTACTATTGTTTGGAGCAGTTATTCTAGCTTTTGAAAACAATGGCTGAGAGGGAGTAGAATTGATATAAAAAAAAACGATTTTGGCCAACTTTTAGGACCAAATACCAGTCTGTGCGATGATAGTACGATCCCATGGAAGAATTATCTAACTCCACGCGGGTGAAGCCCCGAGCGTAAGCTAGTAAGCAAGAATTTTCACCATTGCTGGTGTAACAAGCTTAAGAATGTTACAATAATGATTTATTTTAATTTCAGTGTTAAATATAAAGTGAAGTAAAACTTACACGTCCAGTAGCGATGGCGGGGCTGTCCTCTCCGAGCAACATGGCGGTAGAAGCTGCAGAGAACTGCTCCATACCTGCAATAGGGATTCTTTTATTCTTATTGTGTATATCGCATGGCACAAACTCCGTTTTACGATTGTAAAACTATATCATACAGTACATAATTATACTTAATAATAATATATACCATTTCCATTCAAAATAAATAATGATTACCTACTTAATTAGTCGATTGTTCTCTAACCAATTAGACACGAATCGCGCCCCTTATCTACAGCAATTTTAACTACTTCTACAGCGTTCGAAAATGACAATTTTTTGTACCCTCGATGTACCCTAGACCATATGTTATAGAGTACTATTTACTTAACTAGAGGTGTATCACAAAGGTTCACAGCGCATTACCGACCTTTAAGTCTGAAAGTTTGAGTGACTCATGCACTCGCAATCAGCCTATAATATTCCCACTGTTGAGCCTGGGACACAGCCCGCCACTTGTGAGAGTAGTGGGCGGTATTCCACCACGCGGGCCCTGTGAGGGCTGATAGATATGGTGGATGTACCTCCTATTCTACCAGAGATTGATTGATACAGTGTTGTGTATGATGGATGGTGATGCAAATACGCATCAGTTTTTCATAGTTTCCGCATACGCACGGAAATGCCATATTATATGACAAACAAAAACAATGATATCGATATCTGTAAACTTTTTCTGTTGTAATATCTGACGTCAGTCGTATGATTAATGTATGATTACAATTTGTTTATAGTTTACAGTTATGTATGACAACATGCCTATATGCCTACTAACATAGAATGGTAAACTGTTTTTCAGTACACTTTCTCGAAAACTGGTTCTTATCGCACTACGATTAGGTTCAACATGCAATGTATTTCACACGCGTGAATTTTTAATATTTTTCCGCACAAGTGAGGAAATAAAAATTTACACAGATATATTTATAAAGGGTGTTTTTTTTAGAGGTATAGAACTTTGAAATGGAATAAAACAAAGATGTTTTTTTTAAATTGTTATGAAATATACGTTATTCGAAAGATAATCTTCTGGCATTATAATTTAAATATGACTTCTGACATATGACCGCCACGGCTGGCTCGCACGTAGTCTAATCTGGAGCACCAATTTTCGATGACTTTTTCCAACATTGGTGGCCGTATATCGGCAATAACGCGGTGAATGTTGTCCTCCAAGTGGTCAATCGTTTCGTGATTATCGGCGTAGACTAGCGACTTCACATATCCCCACAGAAAATAGTCAAGCGGCGTTAAATCGCACGATCTTGGAGGCCAATTCACAATAGACAAGATCGACGGCGTTCTTGTTTTGGGCCCATTCACCGAATCTACGCCTTGTCAGGTGATCGTGTGGCTTCAATTCTTGTACGAGTTGGATTTTGTAAGCACACAAACCAAGATATTTCCGCAATATCTTCCATAAAGTGGAGTGACACATATCCAATTCCTGTGCGCGATGGCGGATAGACTGATTCGGGTCTTCTTCAACGCTATGCTCTACAGCAGCAATGACTTCTTCTGTACGCACTGTACGACGTCTATGTGGATGCGTATTATCATTTAGAGTAAACGTGGTGCGAAAACGTTCCATAGTTATTCGAATTAATTGCTCTGATTGCCGATTATGTTGACCATAAAATGAACGTAGTGCGCGATACGTATTTCGAACAGAACCATAGTTTTCAAAATAAATTTGCACACATTTGCAAGCGTTGTTCAGGCGTCAGTCTATTCATGTTGAAATGCCAAACCAAACTAAACATTAATCACTTAACAGCTGACAAAATGGCCGCCAGTTAAAAAAGTGTTGCCAACTTAAAAAGTTCTATACCTCTAAAAAAAAACACCCGTTACTAAGTCGAAATGGGTTCAATGATTAAAGTCGGCGGTGATTGTTTTTTTTTTTAATATAGACAAAGAGATGCGTTTTTACGGCGTAAATATTTTTTGAGTATTTAAAAAAAGAATATCTTAGATAAACATGATTTTTTAAAAGAAATATTTACTTGTATGAACAAATTAACATTTACTTATATGTGTTCTAAATTCAAAAATATTTGAATTTTCTTATTGTCATATTTGGCTGTTTACCGGCGGCATCATAAGTACCTTTGCTTCTTCTTCAACCTGGCGAAAGCAAAGCGCGGAAAAAAGCAAAATACCTACTTACTTACTGTTCTAATATTTTATTTCTTCGAAAGTGTATTGAAAGACTACGTTTGATACGCGTGGGGATTTGTTATTGCATTCGAGACGGAATTACTATTTCTTCATTATTCATCAGTTAAAGTAATCTGCTGCTTAATAAACCATGGGCACGGCCAATCAAAACTTGTCTTATCTTTAAGTAAGTAGGTATTATTATTTTCTTCTTCTCTTCTTCATCGTGTGGTTATTGCCTAACCTGGTGTCAGTTTTTATCCGCCAAAGGGCTTGGCTTTACATGCCGTTGAGAAAAATCTCTCAGGCATGTTTATTTTCTCACGATGTTTTCCTTCACCGAAGCAAGTGATAATTAGACAATACGCACTTGAATCTGAAAAATCGGAGGAGGTACGTGCCTTCGAATTCGAGATCTATGACATGGCGGTCCAACGGTCACCCACTAGAGTATCACTTCTTTTTTAAAATAACTATGTGCATACTTAGTACTTTTTTTTCATTTATTGTTGTAAGATTCCTTTTAAAATTCGGCAAATCCAGTGCCTAATATGGCAGTATAATGGATGTGCCGGATAAACCGGATTACACAACCGGCCCAAAGCAATTACTTACTATGCATTATCGCTTTTCGCTTTTAAAGCAAGTTATACTGACATGCCAAATCCGTGCATCAAATCTTTAAATCGAATCATTCATTCGTCAAATCAAATCATTAGCGTGCAAATATGCATACACAACAAAATAGAAAATGTCTGCTAAAAAACTAGCTTTCTTGATCGTCTCATTCTATTTGTATGTTTTGGGCAGAACTCCAAAACAGATATATTTGCTACCATTCGGAAAGCATTTCCAGCCAGTTTCAGCGCCGTACTAAAGTTCTTACTAAATACTAAAGTAATTTATTCAGAACGAGACTAGGAAAGTGGAATTCTACTTGGTGTCGGCGCAACACGTTTTCTTCTTCTATTCTCCCCTGTCAGACGTCACCAGCGTTGCCAGACCGTACCAAAAAGTACGGTTTTCCGTACTATTCATCACACAATCGTACCACAACCGTACCTCAGTTTAGACCGTACCTTTTTCGTACCTTTTCTATACTAGTGATTTATTAACATTAAATTACTTAAATGGAATTTTCTTAGTTCCTAAAACATTATTTTCATATTTTTTTTGACAAACAACTGGTTTTCGCTGTAGAATATGAGTAGACTATAGCATTTTTCTAAATTCTAGCAAAACCGTACAGGTCGGAATACTTCTGCAAGAACTAGATGTTTTTTTTCTTCGAGTTGCGATTGATTCGAACTTCGATTTATAGTCATTTTAGACCTAATAACCTTTCCTATGATAAATTATTATTAATTTTTTTTTTATTCATTGCATCGTTAAGGAATTTAACGACTTCACTTCATTTTATAATTGATTTACAAATGAGTTTGTTCAATATTGGCAATCGGTAATAATGTTCTACTTTACCATATCCCTTTGAATATTCGATTCCCTATCGCTTTTTTCCAACCTATGGTCGCAGACAGCCAACTCAAAGAAGAAAAAAACTGATCTAGTTCTTGCAGAAGTATCCCGACCCAACCGTACCTTGAAGTTAAAAACCGTACCTTTTCAGAAAGACAACCGTCCTTTTTTGGAAAATCACACTGGCAACACTGGACGTCACGGCATAATTTACACACACCTCACACAATCCATCCATCTTTTCTTTAGCTTCCCTCATCGTTCGCCGATTTAAAGTACTAATAATAACAGGTCAATCATCCATCAGGGGTGCTACACACAATCATGTTCCGGTCGGCCAGAGTGAGTATAGGCCTGGCACGGCGGTAATCGAACGTATATTTTGGCACCCGCTTATACCGAATCAGCCCGATCGGAACACGTGTGTAGTACGCCTCAGTTATCAAAATTACAAAATTAAAGTTTTGCACACAGTAGAAACGATAATAACTGCGCACGGTAACGACGGGTATCTCTAATGTCGTTGTTTTTGAAGCGATAACATACTCGTAAATAGCTAGAGTATTATCAGTTATGTGATCTTTATTGCCAGTTTTGTGATAAGCAGAATAAGAACTAAGCCGTTATTGATGGCATTTTTAGAGTCTATGGAAACTGATAATTATCTAGATGCGAACATGCACCTGGTGAGATAAACAGTTACGTAGATACATGTGAAAAACATATCCTGTCTTTGCTTCAGCGCAGCCGTGTAACAATTCATAGTAATTTTAAGGCGGCTAACTTGAGTTAGGATCAGTCAGGCTCAAAGAAGCGACGTTCACTGTTCCATGCGCGCCTTTATCGGAGAACGGGCGGGCGTGAGATCGCTCGCGCTTGGTCCCTGACTCATGCTAGTAGTAAGAACTTAGGGGTATTTAGTTGGTAGGAATCCAGTATAACACTAAATGAAGGCTTCATGACCATTTCCCCATTACCCAAGTAGCCATTCTTCATCAATAAGCAAAAACCGGACAAGTGCGAGTCGGACCACCTCACAAAGGGTTCTGTACCATTATATATAAAAACGGCAAAAAAATCATGTCTGGTATCTATGGGAGACCCACTTAAATATTTTAGTACTTTTTGTTATAGTGGTTACAAATAACAGAAATACATCATCTGTGAAAATTTCAACAGTCTAACTATCACGGTTCATGAGGTACAGCCTGGTGACAGACAGACAGACAGAGGAGTCTTAGTAATAGGGTCCCGTTTTACCCTTTGGGCACTGAACCCTAAAAATCATTATCTTGACTGACAATGAAACATTACATACAAATTGCTTTCATTTTCCTCTACAAAATACTGACTGGCTGTAATCAATGTATTATTACCAATTTGAAACAATACATTGTTTCTTTCATCTTATCATAGTATTTTTTCTGTGATAACTTATTGGTTTTCATTTAAAAATATGAGACCATTGAGGTTGAGAAAGATAACAAGTTTATTAGTATGTTTAATTTTGTTTCTGGTATCAAAACATTGTCTTTCTTTATTATGAAATCGCAATATATTTGCAATAGATAGAGGTAGTTATGACAGTTTGGTTTAATTGATAAGCAGTCCTAAGGTAATCAAATTTAATTCATGCATGTATATTATTAACTGTTACAAACAAAGGGAAGTTCTCAAGTTCGCACATTTTGTTGATAACTCCCCAGCTTCGATTCATTTCCAATCCAGAGTTACACACATACAAAATCAGTTAATATTTCACCTGATTTTGGTAGGACCTGTACTTTAGATAGAATCCCTAAATAACAATTAATTTATTGTAATTCAATAGCTGTAATTAATCAGATAAATGTTATAGTAGTTGCAGTATTCTGTAGGAACCACAAGTGCCTCTTTTGTATATGAGGCAAAATTATAAGTCTTATAAAATAAAGTATAATAACAAAACAGACAAAACAATACCATAAGAAAAAGAAAATATTTATATATCCTCAATTCACCTTCATGATTTTCATGAACAAAAACTGAATTTTAATATGGGTAAGAAAGTAAATGCATTACTTACCAAGAACTGGCAGGTACTCGTGCAGGAGTGTTTCATCATTGGCCATCTGCTTCTCCATCTTTCTGACAACAGGCAAGACCCATGGTTTGCCATTTTCATCTCTGTATGCTGCAATAAACGTCTGGATTGAGTACTGTTCCTACATAAAGTTTATTTGATTTTAGAGTTACTTTTTCTTCAGCAAGTCAAATAACCTTTAGTAAAAGTTACCCTAGTAAGTTTACAAGTTTGAATTAAGATCAAGAAAAGTTTTAACAAGTAACAGTTTAATTAAAAACATTAAAGTGTTTGTTGTAAAAACTTTTTTTTTCAGTTTATATTTTAAATGGTTGAGTATCAAACAATTACTAAACTTCAGTATAAAATACATGCACTACGATGTTCTAAGAATGTAGTTAAATACATTGTATGCTGCTGTACATCATAACAAATATTATTAAACATAATAACATTACATAATGAGGTTAAATAGGTGACGAACTTTCACAGCACTTAAATTAACAGCCCCATTAACTTAAAATTACTATTATGCCAGCCAACTTACCGCCAATAGTCAAATTTACTTTAGATGGGTGCGGATCCTCCATAAACATACGATTTAATTGGAAAACCTCAATAGGAGGCCCCTGTTGAACATCTTGAAAGCGGGAACCCATTATGTCCTTTTAATCTTGTTCGCGCGACCGGTCAGACAGAAGCTAAGACAGCGAATGCAGTGCGCGGTTTATGGAATTTATAAAAGATAATTCTATCTACAGAATCGCAAAATTACAAGCGGTGGCCGGTGTATTTTATCATTGACCTTTAGCAATGACAGAAACGTCATTACGTCAGTAAACGTCAGTTTTGTAATGAATGTTATGACAATGACATTTGCCACGTTTTGTTAGTTTCACTTTAAGAAAATTAAATAAATTATTATTTAAAAATATATATAAACTCACGCCGTTTTCCCGTGGGAGTAGGCAGAAACCGCAGAACGCCATCTGCTACGGTCCTTTCATACTCCTTTCGCCACGTCCACGTTTATAGATCTAGTCATACCACAGACAAATTAATAGTAGGGTCATAAAATAGTCCTCCTTACCGATTTCGCCAACCCGCCGACCCTTCAATGCTAAAACCTTGCATTTGCCCTTATATGACTGGCCAGACCGAATTATCTCAATCTCAATACCCTGTCACAACTAAAAGCAGTAGAGTTATAGGTGTAGGTGTAGGAGGGACTAGTCTCTCTTGGCGCTTTTCGTTCAATGTATCGTGTCGCTGGTTTTCCAAGGTTTAACTAAATTTTTTAAAATAGTAGAGCGCCAAGACGACCTATGCAAAGCGAGCGCATGCGTTAAGATGCCTCTTGAGTACGTCGTTATAGCGTAGATGCTGACCACCATGCTTCATTTACCCTGTGCCTCTGCCATCTCAGAGTAGAAGACCACTTTGGGTAACTGGAAACGTATATATAAAAATGTGGAAATACACATACGTTGGTTGCCAGTACTACGAGCTTTTTTTTAAAATGCTTAATCACATTGCATTTGGACAAGAAACGTTTTTAAAATCAGCAGGTGCTATAGAGGAATAAGCTATGGAAGGAGCAAGGTGCGAATCGAAGAGCATGGAGACTCCCGGCGCAAGGCGGCAGCTTTGCATCACAGAAGAGGGGATTATCCATTTTAAGTATCTAGTCGCTATTAATTTATAGTAGCACCGTAGCTAGTTAGCTACTGATGAGTTAAGTCAAATTATCGAGATCTCATTGAAAGAAAGAAAAAATATTAAAAATATTTATTTGTTGCAGGGTCATGACGTGCATAAGAAAGGGTTGGATCTAGTATCACAATGTAATACATATTTTCTGAGAAATTAATGAAAAATGTTTCTAACCACTAATCAGATAAAACGCGAAAACGGAACGTTAAAAGGAGAGTCTCCTTTACATGGGAGTGGTTCCAGGGCACAGGGGGCACCTCCTCTCCCTCTTCGTGCCAAACGATGCAAAATTTTTACCCGACTACGCCTTTTAAGCGATTATAAAGTGTTTTGAGGTTAGATTACAATATTGGTCTTTCTCTTTTTCTCAAGACAGGTGCATTGCCTTTTCATGGAAGTGGTGCCAGGAGTGAAGGGGAACCCCCTTACCTCCCCTCCCCCTCCCACCCACTCTGCCTGCCAAACGATACTAAATTGTAATTTGTAGTGTGGATTCTTTATTATAATGTACTTTATTCACGTAGTATTACAATGTTTCTTAACAATTTCGGTTTACACAAACAATATTAGAGTAACTAGTCAATTCTGGCGGGACGCGGTCAACCAAACACACACGTGTTGCTTCTAAGGCCGCCGAGCGAGAGAGGGCGAGACGCCGGGCCGGGGAAACAGACGCACTTGTTAGGTTGGCGGCCATTGGCAGCACACACGCTAGCCAACCTAACGGCGCTACGATTCGAAAAGGAGTACAAGGCTTTTAGCTGGTGCGCGTTACATCCTCCTCCTCCAAGTCACGACATCGGCCCGAGAGTGATTTGGCATAAAAAACTAAGAGCGCGCCTTCCCTCTTGATTTACGCGGCCGACCTCGCAGGCGGCGAGGTTGGATCGGCTCTATAGTGTCAGTTTGGTTACTAATTAGTGATGTAAGGTCAGAAACATGATAACGGCCTAACAACTGACCCTGACTATCGACCAACTCGTAGGTCGTGGGGCTAATGGCCTTATTAACTGTGTACGGTCCATCTCTCTGAGGCATAAACTTTCGGGTTAAACCTTTCGGCGCATTACTAAGAGAATGAGTGGTAAGTAAAACTTGGTCACCAACCTGAAAAACTGGAGATTGGCGTCGGGAGGCGTCAGCATGCTCTTTTCTAAGGTCTTGGCGTCTTTCGACCCGATCTCGTATCTCCTTCAAAGAGTCGATAAATTTAGACAAGTATGGGGTAGCCTGGGGTACATACGTTTCCTTATCCAGGATTGCACGCATATCATGCTGTGCATCAAAGGGTGTCCGCATTTCGCGGCCATACGTCATGTACGCTGGTGTTAGTCCCGTGGTCGAACAAGTAGCAGTGTTGAGGGCGAACCGTACCTGTGATAAGAATTGGGGCCAAACGCGATGCTCATTCTTGACTAGCATTGCCAGTTGGATCTTCAGGTCCCGGTTTTTCCTTTCGGCCGGGTTGGCCTCAGGATGATAGAGTGGTATCAGGTTCTGCCTGACACCGAATAGAAACATGCATTGTTGCATAACTGCCGATATGAACTGCACTCCATTGTCAGAAATGACGCGCCTGGGAAAACCATATCTAAGAAAATACTCTTCGATCATTATTTTGGCACATACCTCGGCTGTAGCCTCCTTGAGGGCGTATAACTCCACCCACCGAGTTGCAGTGTCCTCGATAAGGAATACCCACTTTTCGCCTGTTTCAGCTTCTGGTAGGGGGCCAAACAGATCAACAGCCAGTACTTCACCTCTTTGCTGTAGAATAGGTGTCTGCAAAAGACCGGCGGGCTTTTGATTGGAGAACTTGTACCTTTGGCAGTCGATACAATTCTTTAAGTAGTCTGTAACGTACTTACGCATACCTGTGAAGTAGTATCGCTGCCTGATACGATCAATTGTACGATCTACTCCTTGGTGGCCAGCAGTAGGGGCGTTGTGGAACTCATCCATAACATCATTAAGCATGGATACGGGAATTACCAATTGTGGTTCCTCGGATTCCGAGTCAGGAGCGAGACGATAGAGGACACCCTGGTCCATAAGGTAGCCGCGTTCTAACCAGCGAGTTGAAGACAGAAGGTCAGTGGTCTTTTCTATTTCATTGATGATCTTACTCACCTCAGGATCATCTAGCTGAGCAGATCGCAAATCAGCTGGACTCTTGCGTGGTACATCTATGATCACCGAACAAACTCCGCAGTTTTCCTGAGACGACTCATTGCAGTTAGGTCGGCTAAGTGCATCGGCTATGACATTCACCTTACCAGGGGTATATTCATATTTTATGTCGAAAGCTTGTAATTTAAGGGCCCAGCGCATTAACCTGCCACTGGGAGACTTTAAGGTCAGTAACCACCTCAGTGGTTGGTGGTCACTACGTAGGATTACTGGGTGACCCTCAATGTATGGGCGATATTTTTCTACGGCCCAGACCACAGCGAGGGCTTCTCGCTCGGTTGTCGAGTACTTACGTTCAGCAGAAGTCAGCAAACGACTGGAGTACTCAATGGGGTGCAAGTCGTTACCTTCACCTTGCAGGAGAACGGCACCTAATGCGTAATTACTGGCATCTGTATGGATAATAAAAGGTTTACTGTGGTCTGCCTGTACGAGAACTGGTGCTGTAATGAGCCTCTTCTTTAGCTCATCGAAGGCTCGCCGCTGGTCTTCGGTCCAAGCCCATGGTTCATTTTTCTTAGTTAGCTTGGTGAGCGGTTGAGCTATTTCGGAAAACCCTGGCACAAACTTCCTAAACCATGAACAGGTTTGTAGGAAAGATTTCAGGTGTTTGAGATCGGTTGGCTCATTCATCTGCTGAATAGCCTGCACCTTGGATTCATCGGGCATTATACCCTTGGGAGTAATAAGATGGCCTAAGTACTTAACTTCGTTACAGGCGAAATTGCACTTGTCCCTGTTTGCACGCAACCCAAAAACACGTAGGCGGTTGAACACAGCATCCAGGTCTTCCAGGTGCTTCTGGAACGGCCCATCTGACAGGACCAGTAGATCGTCTAAATATACTAATAATGTAACGTCCTTCAAGGCACTTCCAGATCGAAATCGGTCCATTAACCTCTGGAAAGTGGCGGGAGCGTTCTTAAGGCCGAACGGCATGCGAATAAAACGGTACGTACCAAATGGTGACACGAACGCTGTCTTGTCCCTGTCTGCTGGTGATACGATCACTTGCCAGTAGCCTGACCGGAGATCTATGGTACTCATGTACCCTTCCCTCCTGGTAGCATGAAGAAGATCCTCGATGACCGGCAAGGGGTAAGTATCGCTTTTAGTAACGGCATTAAGTCGACGATAGTCGACGCAGAACCTAGTCGAACCATCCTTCTTAGGGATGAGGAGAGCGGGTGCGGCCCACGCCGACTCACACTCCTCAATAACACCATCCTTCAGCATCTTGTTGATCTCGGCCTCCATTGCGGCCCTCTTCGCGGGCGTAAGGCGGTAAGGTGGTACGGCTATAGGCGCGTGACCTTCTGTATCAATATGATGCTCGGCATAGCTAGTAGCCTCTCCTCCTAGACGGAAGGTATCTTCATGGCGTTGAAGTAAATCAGTGAGCCGCTGGCGTTCCTCACAGGTAAGTAACAAACCTTCGTCAGCCCTTAACAACATACTCGTAGAGGACACTGAGATTGAGTTGGGCTGTGACATTGGTTCACCCTCATACTCAAGCGGGTAAGTCTGCGTGCACCCAGAGAAGTGCCAGGAAGAAGCAGAAAAATCAATAACCATACCTGTAGCATTGAGGAAGTCGATACCAAGAAGAGTTTCATTGTTATCAGCATCCGGAAAGATCACGAAGTCCACTCGAACGCCTTTGTCCACAGAGACGATGACATCAACGCATGCCACCAGCACTTCACATGAACGAACAATACCATCAGCCAGCTTCACGTTAACCTGCTTGGAATCAAAGGTAAGTCCCTTTTCTTTAAATATTTTATAAAGTTTATGTCCCGCTATGGAGCACTTAGCAGCTGTATCAATGAGAGCCATACCCCGTAAACCAAGAACCTGAATACTGAGTACGGGCCTCTGCTGCTTTGAACGCGCAGTCGTGGACGGCAGAAGATGTGACGCAGAGAGAGGGACCGTTGAGGTAACACCACCACAGATAGTAGTCACCGTAGGGTCGGCGCAAAGTGAAGAAACTACTGAAGGCGTGTTAAACTGGTCAACGTTTGAGCCACACAATCCACGAGTCGAGACGATAACAGGTGAGTTTACCCTAATAGGTGAGTAACTATCATTATGAACGATAACCGGCACATCTACCCTATCAGGTGAGTCACTATTATTATTATGAACAGTAACCGGCGCGTCTGACCTATCAGAATTACTTGACATACATGAACTATCAAATATTTGACAGTCACAACATAAATTATTGTTAATGCATTGACATGGCTGTGATTGTAAACACAGCGATGAACAATAACCTTTAGAATGCGCCTTGCGCTTTTGTTTATTTAGATGAAGCCTATTACTACAATCTCGGGCAATATCATGACTTGCAGTGTTAATAGAGAATGCAGGAGGAATAAAGTGTTCTTCACTTACCAAATCTGAATAAGTTTCGATCGTAACAGATGAAAATGACAGGTTATTGTTACATTTAGAACATTGCGACCTCATAACCCCTTTCGCTCCGCAACCATAACAACATAAGGACTTATCATTACCACCGCTCTTATTCAATAATTTATTGCACTCGTCACGCACGTGTCCATATTGTTTACAATACACACATCTAGGTTTCGCATGTTGGTTCGACGCACTATCACGATCGTTAATAACCGTACTCGGCGACGCCGCTGGTGCTGCGCTGCCCGCGCTCGACGCCGCTGACGCTGTGGCGCGGCGCGGCTGCGGCGCGGGTGCCCGCGCCATGCTGCCGTTGCGGTTGGCGGGGCCGGCGCCGTTGCTCGTCGACTTTGTGAAGCGGCCGCTGGATGGCGGGCCGGGCTGCGGCAGCGTCTGAGTACGCGTTTCGGAAACTTCGATGTCAATGGAACGGGCGAGGCGAAGCATGCCCGAGAAGTTCGTGAAGTCTTCTCTCCTCAGGTGTTTTCTTATCCGTGCGTCAAGTAGGCCGTATACCATATCGACTTGCGCTTTGTCAGTTATCTCGTTGGCGGGAATTTTTGACAGCAATGCACGGCATTTAGCGACGAACACGTCTGTATTTTGATCGCCTTGTCGTTGTTGAAACAATTCAATATATATACGGTGCGGGGGTCTTTTGTCACCGTAGGTATTGATTAGTGATTGGATGGCCTCATCCCATGTCTCAATTTCCTTTTTCACTCCCTGGTACCAAATTGCAGCGTTATTCGTGAGTAACATTGAGAGGCCCCTGAGGGCGTTTACCTCTGAGACGTTAGCGCAGTCCTTGTAACTCTGAATGGCGTCTATGAAGGCGTCCACGGACTCGTCGGCGTCACCGCCGAACCGGGCGGTGCAGTGCGTGAAGGTGCCGCTGCTGACGGCCTGTGATGGAGACGCAGAGCTGGGAACCGGAGATGGCGGTTGGCGACTGACGACTTTCTCCAACAGGCGCTCGAACGCTTCCGTTTGGGACCGCTGCATGGCGGCCATCATGGCGGCCACTTGTCCTGATGAGAAACTTGGAGCGTCGTCGTCAACGATCTCGGTCTCATCGCCTGAGAGCGCTGCTGCCCAATCTCCACGCGTCCGTGGCATGGTGATTATTGGTGATGGCGAACACACGCGAATAACGATTACTGAGTGTAGGTATTGAGTTCAAACGAGCACTATTATCACTCGCAGCACGTTGGGCAGCCACTTGTAGTGTGGATTCTTTATTATAATGTACTTTATTCACGTAGTATTACAATGTTTCTTAACAATTTCGGTTTACACAAACAATATTAGAGTAACTAGTCAATTCTGGCGGGACGCGGTCAACCAAACACACACGTGTTGCTTCTAAGGCCGCCGAGCGAGAGAGGGCGAGACGCCGGGCCGGGGAAACAGACGCACTTGTTAGGTTGGCGGCCATTGGCAGCACACACGCTAGCCAACCTAACGGCGCTACGATTCGAAAAGGAGTACAAGGCTTTTAGCTGGTGCGCGTTACAAATTTCAATATAACAGCTTTTTACTGAATGCATATGAATACGGTAGGTACTTGAAACAAAAAAAGTGTACTTTTATTTTGTCGGTCTGTCAGGCAGAGAGACATCTCGGCCTGTCTGTTTGTTCCAGCTAATCTCCAAAATGGCTGGACCGATTTTGACGAGACTTTTACTGGCAGATGGCTGATTTTATAAGGAGTAACTTAGGGTATACTTATTTTCAGGGCTGCGGGACTGTTCGAAAGAGATACCGCGGCCCATAAACATAAAGGGCCAAAGAAGGAACAAGGGTGGTTTTTATTCAGTAAGAGTCTGACACTCCCTTCCGCTCCGCCCAGAGCGGGAGGGGTCATTTGATGATTCCCCAACCTCAAAAAAAAAAGAAAAAAAAGTAGGGATCCGTGCAAAAAAAAACTTTGAAATTGTTAACAAAATCCGATTCAAATGGGGAAGTAATTTTTTTATAATAATTTCATGCGGACGAAGGTCGCGGGCAATACGCGATATATATATAATACTAGTTTAATGAACAAAAGAAAACAATCATAATATATATAACATCTAAAATTCTTTATTTTCCGAGCAGAATGCATTTCATCCATATTCAAACAATTATGTGAATTCAGTGTAAGAAGGATTTTTCAGTGCACAAGCTCGAGGGTCACCTGGTCTTACGATGTAAAACACAGATTTGTATTCTCTATTCTCACCCCGATTTTCTATATAGTTTTTTACTCCTATCGCAGCCATTCCCATTCCCAGTAGTCCCATAAAAGATGCACACATTACTTCTGGTATATCCCACCATCCTTGTTTAAATAATCCAACTATACCCTTTCCAAAATTGACTGGGTGGCCAATTATTTTCGATGGTGGAGTCATTGTCAATATTGAGTATTATTGCACGTGAACTGAATTATTTTGATATCACAAACGCTAAATACTTTTTCTCAATACAACACAATACCGTGTCAGTGAGGTGTCAGTGTCACTCATGCTCATATAAATAAATGCCGTTTATTAAAAGTAATATAAAATACGTGAACCGGCAAAAGGAGTACCTATGTAAGGATCGTAGCAAGTGGCGTTCTGTGATTTCTGCCTACCCCCTTGGGAAAACGGCGTGAGTTTTTGTATGTATTACGCCCTCTTTAGGTGTTCCAGGGCCGCGGTATCTCTTTCGAACAGTCCCGCAGCCCTGGCAGGCATCGGCCCTTGCGCGCGTGGAACACGAACGCGCCATCGACACGGCCTGTCGTAATAAGACGGACGGACGGCGAGCTAGCCTATTACTCACCGTCCACAGGACCGTTTTTAGCCCTCTTGTGCCTTTTTTCACATGCATATATTTTTATTAATATATTAAGTTTACTCGGAGGAGCTCGT
The DNA here is from genome assembly GCA_950022335.1 of Eurois occulta. Lineage (NCBI taxonomy): Eukaryota > Metazoa > Arthropoda > Insecta > Lepidoptera > Noctuidae > Eurois > Eurois occulta. The sequence goes on along the minus strand of OX465481.1, from coordinate 5,132,036 downwards.
GGCTAAATAATAACAGCCGCTCGGGTTGTGGGGTGTAAGGGGGCACATCTACCATCTCAATACCCCAAGTCATCCTCACCTGCTCGTGGTGCATCCTGCTGAATAACAAACGAGACTCTGACGACCAATAAATGGTGTTGTAACCATTTGGAAAGAAATGTTCGCTGCTAAATCGCGCAGACTAGCGAATCAAGTTTAATACCGATCATGGAACGCTCCATGGCTCTCTGTGCAACTTTGATGCTGTACATAGCCCATAGAGTATAGTAAGTAAGCCCCCTCGTCCGTCTCAGCACCGGTACGTTATGGTGGGCAAAAATACTGATATTATAGGCGGGACTTCAGGCAGTGTGGAATTTTAGCTGATTTTAGAATGTCATCCAGTTTTCTGATTGCGGCCCACCCAAACTGTATTCTTCTCGAGATCTTTCTGTTGATGTTCTTTGCCAAACGAAAGAATATTGCCAAGGTAGATATACTAGTCAACCATCTTCAACGTCTAATCCAGCTTTGACGGATTTGAATTGCTACAAAGATATATTTATTTTGTAAAACATGAGTAGGTATGCAGGTATACATTAAACTGGTCTTATAAAAAAAAACTACCTAGCTACATGTCGTGACTACAAAATAATGTTCGGCCCAAAAAAAAGGATAAACTTAATTATTATCTACTAGCTGATGCCCGCGATCTTCGTTGGCGTGATAGTATTATTAAAAAAAATGTTACCTACTTCCCTTTTTACCAGACTGCCAAGGAAGGGTTATGTTTTCGCGCGTATCTTGTATGTTTTTTTGTGAATTTTTTTATCACCTCAGAGGTTCCAAATAACTGGATTGATTTCGACGATTACGGTATCTCTCATTTTATATTATTCGTATATTTGTCTATGACGGTATTGTTAGATTCGCCTCAAAAACCCTAGTGTCCTTAGATAGGTGGTGTTTTATAAAACAAAATGGCGGATTTTTGGCGCTAAATTATGTCGTCAATATTTTTCTTTTTCAACCATATACAGATGAGCAAAAATACAAAATATCCTATAAGATTTTTTTTTCCAACTGGACTAAAAGGACATTCAAAGCTAAAAAGCTTTCTTACTCCAAGAAAAAAACCAAAAAAACCTACGAAAAAAACTTACAATATAAAAAAAATCGTTATGTCAATGTCAATACCGTCTGTCAATCTGTTAGTCTGAGGGACAGGCTGGGCTGTCACTTAAAAGACCACCGAATTGGGAAGGGTTTTTAAAATAAAGCTATTTATCAGTAAATTAATAAATTTACGCTATTTCAATGGCAGGCGCATCAAGACGCACCCTTGGTCAACTACTTCAACAAGGATGGAGTGAAATCCCTGAAGTTTTTGCAACGACAGGCCTTGCACTCGCGGGCATCGGTATGGCCACAGTAGGATGTTACAATTACGTGAAAATGGATGGAGACAACAGGAGATACAAAAGTACCTACGTAATATTGAGGTCAGACGACCCAAAAGCTAAACTAATACGCAAAGATTAATTCTAGTTCGTGTATAAATCAATGTCTGCAATTGTGAAATATTAGCTTCAATTTATTATGTAATAAAGATCAGTGTCAGTGTTATAAAATTGTGTTTATTTTTATTAATTTTAAAGTTATACCGAAGTTGACTTGGACCATAAACAACATTTTAAACTTGTGAGTTAAATGAAAGGAAATGTATACACCAAACCAACATTTTTTGTACAAGTATTTGGTTACTGTAAAACACTCAAATGCCTCCATCTGTAGGTACTATGAGATATATTCCTAGTGAACCTTGTGTACAACCAAGTCAAAAAGTCAACTTGTACTTCATTTATAACCAAAATAGTTTTGGTGCAAGACTGCTAGTGCAATCCTCATGAATCACCTGTGTTTGAGAAGTATAGAGGGTTATTTCATGTGTCAATGGCTAAAGCTCGTGTACCTAATGAACCCCACTGATATGTTTAACCTGTGAAGCTAATGCCAACTATCTAAAGAGCCTTAGAGAGATTATATTAATTGTTGTTTATAGTGCATTTTTTTTCTTCAATTTGTAGTATTGCCGGTTCATGCGACAATTTTGTTGTTTTAACATGGCCACCTACAGGGCGTACTAACTAATCTAAAAAGAATGGGTAACATAAGCTATTCTAAATGAAAAGCAAATTAGAAATAATTAATTAACTTTACTATACATTACAATCATTCAACAAAATTGTCCAGATATGATGAGACTTGAAGACATGGAGCCTCATTATAATAATATTATTTGTCAACAATCAGGGATATTCAACCCATTGTTTTGATGAATCTAAAATTATAATAAAATTAAACAGTCAAATTGAGAACCTCCTTGGAACTTGGATAAAAATGACTCCAATTTACATACATTATTGTTAACTATTTTGACAAGTTTTGCAAAGTAAAAATCAAGTTATCAATACTATTTTATTGATAACTTGATTTAGGTTTTTGTGTTTTGTGAAGCGGCTTGTTATACCATGGCCGTTCACGTGACGTCGCGTGATGATGCACGAACCATGAAATAGCAACTGCATCATGTTCTGGTATTTGTTTTGGCCACTAGGGAAGACATTCAACAATTTATTAATTTTGGCCATCTAGTTAAGTTCTGCATTTTGGCTTGGCAATGAATGTGTTAAATGAAAGTAGCAGACACCACATGTTGACTAAGTGTTCTATCTATACTGCACTGTAAACGCAGGGTTGAAAGTGTGAAGAAAATGATTAATTAGTAATTGGACATTGGTCAAAAACTAGCAGACACCACATGTTGACTAAGTGTTCTATCTATACCACACTGTAAACACAGGGTTGAAAGTGTGAAGAAAATGATTAATTAGTAATTGGACATTGGTCAAAAACATAAGAAGTAACCATTCATTATGTATTTCACATTCTCAAACACTATCAAATTTTTGTTATTTCCCTTTACACTTACATTATTTAATTATTTTCAAAAATTGATGATCATGAAACTAATATTTTATTTGACTTACTTCAGTAAGATTTAGGAGAGTAGATAGTTTAAAACTACTGGTGCCATTTGGCAAAATGTCTTAATGATAATATGTGATAGAAAACTTTTTTATAGTCTTAAAGACAATAGCTTAAATTTCAACAAGAAAATTAACATGCGCTTGTCTCTACAATGATAATAAACAACAGTATAGACAAAAGATGATGGATGATTCTAGTTTAACAATTTAAGTTTTAATTAAGATAGAAATAGTTTAGCAGATTTCTTATAACATCATACAATAGTATTATTTTAAAGTATGTAACTTATTTCTATGCTTTGTTCAGAGTTTTAATTTACCAATAGACATTCTAAAGCACAATACTGCAAGTACTCACAACTGCACAATGAGAATTACATAACAAGCATTTGCGAGCGCAGATGCAACAGGAGGATGAGATGCGTTGCAGTGGACGTGGACATACCCACATCGCGGTCGATTAGTAATTCCTGACGTTTCAGCTCCATCCCTCATAAGGTCCTCCAGCTTGTTTGATTGCACCAGTTTTGTTAGGAATTATACATAATATTGATGTAGGAAATGGAGGTGGAGGCCTACTTGCATCAAACGTTGGCAGTAGAGGAGGCGCAAATGCTTGTTAAGCTGCGTCTACGCTAGGCGAGCCGAACACGATCGGAGCACGAATTCGCTTAGAGTAGACGGACTTGGAAGCCTCGACCGAGCACTCCCGCCAAGGGAATTTGTGCTCTGCTCGTGTTCGGCTCGCCTAGCATAGACGCAGCTTTATGAAATGCTCAATGTGTGGATGCACCTTTACTATCACAGTTTTAAAACTACACTACTCACTCACTAAACTTATTGCTCACTTTGTCAAAACTAGTATCACTTGATCTCGTATCACGTTTATAGTTAGTTTGCTTCCAGTGTCACTAGATGTACCTCTTTTAGAAGTTAACATGTTTGTGTAGATCCAACAATGTATGTTCAGTTCGCGATTACTGGTACAATAAGCGACAGCGCAGGAATACGCTTTTATACAATATTGTATTTCAAACTGGTATCTACAACTCCACGTCCAAAGCCCGCTTATTTGAAAATCGGTGGGAAAACTGATTATTCAATTTGATGTAGTAGATGAGCCTGCTCTTGACCTCGATCTCGCCAGGTTGAAGCGAGATGTAGTCAAAAATTGTAAATTCAACAGCGCCCTTTAGTGCTCGGTTTTCTTTTTTTGGTATTTGAGCTGATGTCGACTTTTCTGCCAGCGTCGCGATACGGCAGCGCAGAGGCGGCTCTTTGATTTACACTTTGTCATAGTCTACTTCTTCTTAGCGTGTCGATGGCAATCGAAATTGTGTCGGCCCAGTATAATGTTAGCCGCTTAAAAACGGTATTACATCAGTCTCGTTGTCAACACTCGATATAATTCCTACACTGTCACTTATCATACCATTCTCCGATTATTCACTTCACAATACTATTATTATCACAAAGCACTGCATGTACACAGTGGAGGTCCGATGGTCCATCAAGTACCATTTATCTGAACAAGAAGGCCATCACGGAACGCCGATGCTATTTCTCTTTTTTCTTTTTACCCGTGCCCGCCTTGGAGGTGGACTGGCCCTTGCTAGTTGTCGGTTTCTCTGTGTCGGTTTTGCTTTTCTTTTTCTGGGGAACGGAAAATGTATTAGTTCTTCATGGAGAAATACCAAAAGTTAGTTCTAGTCTATAAATAATCTGTAGAAGCGCCTGGTCTTAACTAATTACAATACAATGTCCAATGGCAACCTGTGATATATTATAAAAACCGGCCAAGTGCGAGTCGAACTAGCGCACGAAGGGTTCCGTATCATTATCTGTGAGCCCCACCAGGCCTCCGTCACTCCATGTACTTGCGCGCTATAAGTGCCTACCGCCCAGCCGAGCGGTCTCGGTCCGCCGGCGGATCCAATTCAGTGCGGTTTTCGCAAGCGAAGCGCGCGCACGCCGTTCAATTTTAATAGTGCTGTTCGTTCGTACGCGTGTTACGATGCCGTGTGGTGCCTTATGTGCTGTAGATAGGTGTAAATCAAGCAAAAGAAGGGATAAACACCTAACATTTTTCCATTTACCTGTCAATGATTTCCATTTACCTGTCAATTTTTTTAAGTTGGTTAAATATTTTATAAATGATAAAATTTTTAACTGCCACATAAAAGTCAGAACATATTCACAGTTCTCAATAACATAGATAAAAAGTTATGTTAATTTAATTTTATCGAAGAGGCAGCCCTGCGATTACCGTGGAATCGCGCGGTGCGAAGCAATCACTGCTGTACGCTTGAGCATTTAGGCGCATTTTAGCATACAGTGGTTGTTGACGCGAGGGTGTAGGCAATTATCGTATTAGGTATTGGAAATTTTCTACTGAGTGAAGTATCTGGACTAATCTGTGGCCCCACTTAGATTATTTTTTATTCTGTTTTTTAATATTTGTTGTAACAGATAACAGAAATACATCATCTGTAAAAATTTCAACTGTCTAACTATCACGGTTCATGAGATACAGCCTGGTGACAGACAGACAGCGGAGTCTTAGTAATAGGGTCCGGTTTTACCCTTTGGTACGGAACCCTAAAAAGGAAGATGCACATATACACATTGCTTGTTTGACTACTGCCGAGTTGATACCGTGCCAAGTCAATGCGGCTGAAGCCGACACCGCGTCGATAAGCGTAGTCAGTCCCTAACAAGCGCGTCATTCTTCGGATCACTGTCAGCTTGGTCCTCCTTTTGATCTTCACCTCTACTGGCCTTCATTTTTTTTATAGACAAGTTTGTTATTGTATGACTCACCTTAATAAGCGCGTCGTCTCCGGATCACTGTCAGCTACGTCCTCTTCTTGATCTACCTCTTCCTCGCCCATCTCGTCATCTTTGTTATTTCACTTTCTTGATAGATAAGTTTGTTATTGTATGACTCACCTTAATAAGAGCGTCATTCTCCGGATCACTGTCAGCTTTGTCCTCCTCTTGATCTACCTCTTCCTCGCCCATCTCGTCATCTTTGTTATTTCACTTTCTTGATAGATAAGTTTGTTATTAATGTATGACTCACCTTAATAAGCGCGTCATTCTCCGGGTCACTGTCAGCTTCGTCCTCCTCTTGTTCTTCCTCTCCCTCGCCCATGTCGACATCATTGTTATTTCACTTTCTTGATAGATAAGTTTGTTATTAATGTATGACTCACCTTAATAAGCGCGTCATTCTCCGGGTCACTGTCAGCTTCGTCCTCCTCTTGTTCTTCCTCTCCCTCGCCCATGTCGACATCATTGTTATTTCACTTTCTTGATGGATAAGTTGTTATTATTGTATGACTCACCTTTATAAGCGCGTCATTCTCCGGATCACTGTCAGCTTCGTCCTCCTCTTGTTCTTCCTCTCCCTCGCCCATCTCGTCGTCATCTTTGTTAGCTTTCACTTTCTTGATAGCGCCCGGCGCGTATGGTAGTGCTGTGGCTTTCTTGTTGTAGGTACGGGTCATGGCCGCTTTCACCTGGTTTTAAAGGTATTTTGTATAATTAGTTTACTGGGATTTCAAAGGTATATTGTCTTTCAGTTTAATGTAGAAAACGCAGACGTATTGTGTACACAATACAGGCACTTTGATAAGGGAAATAATAAAGCTTCCGAAAAACAAATTAACTTCCAACGATCTGTGTTTGACTATAATACTAAGCTGTGTTAAAATGAATTACCGAAAAACTAATACAAAATTAACCGAACAAAAAATGTTACATTTAACAAACAAATATGAGCTTATTCAAATTACAATTCTACGAAAAATAATCTGTACTTTCAAATAATAAACTAAATTTCCAAAAAAATACCAAATTTTCGAAAAAAAAAAAATACCAAGTTTCCGAAAACATGTTCTGCTAAAATAATCGTTTTCTTAAGCTAACTGTTAACTTGGATGCAAGAACGAGCGAAACGAGCTCGGGACTTGGGGTACCCCGACTTCGGACACGTTAGGTTCGAAGGGGATGGCGGGGTCTTGAGCGAGCGAACCAAATAGGAGCCCCGCGTAGAGAAGCTACGTCTACTACGCCTTATTGCAACTTTTGATATTTATCTTGACGTTGATTTTATTCCTGTTTTATTTATTTTATAGGTTAATTCTAAATTTATAATAGGTGAGTTCTGATGAAAATGACTAACTGTAGTTTTCGGTAAAACGCAATATAAGCTGGTGGAAAAAATATAATGTCAGCAAATGCTGTATTGATTTTTCGGAATTTTCAGTATTTTCTTCGGTCGTTTCTTTACTTGTATTCTCATGTAAGTTGTCGGAAAATTAGTAAGTATATGAAGCACCAAATTTCATATTTTGACCTTTTATTACTACCCTTTTGATAATGTTTGATCAGTGCATAGTGGTTACTGATTACTGAATTGACAAAACGAAACTATGGAGATGGGCTAACCATCTCCATAGTTTCGTTTCATAGGAGCATTCAAGATTCTCCAGTCCAAAAATAGAAAATTAGTTTCACTATAGTCAAAATTATTATGGCTATTCTTACCTTCGAGTCCAACAAAACAGTAGGGTTCCCCTTTCCCGGCCAGACGGACAGTTCCACCAAGGAGTCCAAGTCTTCTCTCAACAAGTGATAAGACTCCAGCACCTCTAGACTTTTCTCAATGCCGTCAGATTTGTCCTTGATTAAAGGATTGATGATCGCGTCACGAAGGAATGAACTGTAGTCCAGGAAGATTGAAGACTTTGAACCTGACGTGCTGTAGAATAAGGTGGGTTTTTGATTATATTGTGGTCGAGTTATTGCATAGTGATGATATTCAGTCAACCTAAAGTGCCTATAATAAGTCTTGTGATGTGGTAAAGACTTGTTGGGTAAGTGACAACACAAGTGGATTATTATTGTCGTCCAACACATCTACAAAATTAAATTCTATCAAATACTCGTCGTGTGTAGGCGACATATCAAGCTGTACATTTCTTCTAGTATAAAAAGGCCTCGCTTTAATATCCTTTTGAACGCCAGAGCGTAAGCGCATCGGCGTCCCCACCGCGCACAGACCTATAAAAAATATTCCAACATCTTCTCGATAACATCATTGCTTTTCGTCCCATATTTTTTAAATATAATATCACTCGTAACATTTTCTTTTTATTTGACACTATTTCGTATTATAATGTCATTGAACAGCAGTTACAAAGTTTTAAAAAATGAATGTTTTCTTTCTTTTCGGCTTTAGCCGACGGTGGCGTGTTGGGCACGTTTTCATTTGTCGGCTATATGTATACGACCGTGGGCGCTCAAATGGTTTAAAGATTTCCCGTACAACGAGAGATCCGATTAAACTGGTTTTGCATTGCAACTTGATTGGTTGTCGTGCGTACATAGTAACAGAAAAAACAAGAAAAAAAACACAACTATCATCGAGTTTCCGAAGTTTCAAGTTCGTAGGAGAATCCTTCAAATATGTTTTAAAGATTGTATTAAAAAAGGAAACACATTTTACAGTATTTCTTAATATTTTACTTGTTTCCTACTTTACCTGAGTCTAGTATGAGCGTGTATCTCCTGACAGAGGCGGTGCATCTTGGTAGCGCGCGAGTTCTTGCCCAGCCAGCCTGGGAACTGGATCTGTCCCGTCATGTGGCCCGACATGAAGTGACCCGGGATCACTGAGCTGTACATGGCCTGTGAAAACATTTAAAAGTAATTGTAATTTTTTGTGGGCAAAGAAAAGCTAAACGGATTGTGTAAGGAATGGGAGTGAATGATAGCGTGACGGTTGACAGGGGAGAATTGAAAAAGAAAATGTGTTGAGTTGACCCTAAGTAATATGGGAAAAAAAAGAAGGAAGACGATCATGTGCTGCCGAACGGGATCGTGAGAGGGCCGATCCCGGTAGGAGAAGAAGTCGTCGGGGAGGCAACTGCCTCGACGCTTAACACGCCGAAACCCCCCTGCATTACTTAAAGCAGGTGAGACTTTGGGGTGACGGGCGTTCAGACTCGGTGCGCTCACCGAGTGACCTCAGAGAGCGAAAGCACAGTGGTCATGTGCTGCCGTGCACAGACTTGCACAGCGAGGCTCAGTGGAGACTTCTGTATAAAAATCCCACACTCCGCGGTCTTATCCCCAAAGACCGGTCGCCGTTTGAAGATTTCCCCCCGAAAACAAAAAAGAAAGGCCAAACTCGTAGTCGGCACATCTCTTTACCCTAAATTCGACCTCAACAAATTACATAGAAACTTATTTATATAAAATTACTTTTTTTTTTTTTTTTTTTTTGGGGGGTGAGAAATCATCAAATGACTCCTCCCGCTCTGGGCGGAGCGGAAGGGAGTGTCAGACTCTTACTGACTAAAAAACACCCATGTTCCTTCATTGGCCCTTTATGTTCCAGGGCCGCGGTATCTCTTTCGAAGGCGCGCGTGGAACACGAACGCGCCGTCGACACGGCCTGCCCGTCGTCATACGACGGACGGACGGCGAGCTAGCCCATTACTCGCCGTCCACAGGCCCGCGCCTACGGTGGCCGAGAGCCATCACGGCGTGGCGTGGCTAACAGTTTCTATTAGCGAGTCACTGGGAGAAACTGTGTCACAATGAAATAAACATGTTACTTTACCTGTGTTGGTAGTAAACTCCAGGCCTGTTGGCGGCGTATCCTGGCGTCTACTAGGTCACCCAGACTTATGCTGTCTGCTGCTTCGCTTATCCTCTGGAGAACTTCGTGTCTGAAGTAAATACAACAAAATGATTAGCAGTGTATAAAACAAAATATACCTGTTTTTTATTATTTGCCTTCAAATGAAAAAAATCAATTTCAATTAACACTAGAAACGGGATATTTACCATGTCGACTGTTTGTTTTGAGTTCCCGATATTTAGGCGCTGTTGCAAGCATCATGATCACGGATAAACTGAAGTTATTGCGGGTGGGTGTGTAATGTTAGTGACCATGACGGTTTAAAAACTCAAATCAATTTCATTAGCCAAGTGATGTTTTTTTTCATTCAAGTGATTTATTGTGAGATATTATGTACATTTAATTTTGTAGATGAGAGGGCTAACTCACACACGACTTTCTCTGGCACTATTCTCCGACGCAACTTCTTGTATTCCTTTGAAAATTACACAAATACTTCTTTTTTAACTTACTGGGGACAATGCGGAGCGACTTGCAGATAATTCTCTTGCACGAAGAGCGGAGCCAGGCTGTAGTCATAGAAGAACAGGTCACTCCTGTCATTAATACTCATGGTCTTGTGGTCTTCGGCTGAGAACACCTTGCGGATCGCGTCCCATGGGCCCTGGGGTCAAAGCGAAGATTATTAGTTATTATTTCTGATTACTGTCAAGCAACCAATGCAACGACACAGGCAAAGAGAGACAGTGGTCGAAGTCGGACTACGGATAATGATTAGCATAAATCACAAACGTACATTTTTTATGTGTTGATAGATTTTAGCACACCTGTTTTATAGAAATAGATAGAAGAAAATATATTATTTAAGCACATATTTTACAAAAATAAATACAATATGTGTGTGTGTGCCTCACGGTTGCGCCAAATAGCACACAATAACAAACACGCCACACAACTAGTGCCTAACGCAAACACCGCCGCCTATACATCAGCCCAAACTTGCAAGATCTGAAGATAATGGGATTTGTCATACTATCTGAAGGTCAGCGGAGACTGCAGAGATCAGCTCATGCTGAGATGTATTTATTAGATTTTCTTTTTGTTTGTTTTTATTAGCTGTAAGTCCTCCATGTACTTAAATAAATAAATAAATTAATGTATGTCATAAATAAGTTTTTTTTTTGTTCTCTTTTTATTTCCATCTTTATCTGGTAAAGCGTAACTTAGTTCCCGCCACCACTGCGCAGATTGGAATATTAAATTACTTACCAACTTGACATCCTTCTTGCTAATCTGGGCATCCTTCCGCAGCCTGTCTGCGTCAGTCAGGGTAGGGTCTATGGCCCACATGGACAGCAGGTTCAGGGTCTGCCGCACGTCCTGATTGGCTGATGTGATCAGCTGGGATATTACGTCCGGGGGTATCTTGATGCCTTCTTTGAAGCATATTGAGAGCATTGCTGACTGGAAGAGAAATGTAAAGTAACATAACAACACGCTTGTAATTCCCGAAGGGTTAGGCAGAGGTGTACCTAATAGTAATAGGGGCCTATTACCATCAACCGGGCACAAATCAAGACTACGTGGCTGCTACTGAGAAATTCTTAAGGTGAATGCGACCAACCAACCCGCGAAATTCAAATTTTCTTACGTTTTTTGCAATTTGCAGGCCAGTGCTAGGTTGTATGTTGATTAAAATATTATTCGCGGTTGTATGTTGATTAAATAATTATTATATGATTATAATTCTGTAACTACATATGTCTTACAGCCGCGAATAATATTTTAATCAACATACAACCTAGCACTGGCCTGCAAATTGCAAAAAACGTAAGAAAATTTGAATTTCGCGGGTTGGTTGGTCGCATTCACCTTAATGGAAAAACCTAACACTTTCCCGACCTGGGAATCGAACCCAGGACCTCATGCTCAGCAGTCGCGCTTGCGACCACTGCAGTAAATGTAAAGTAAGTATGGTATATGTTATAATTGGTTTGTGCCATTCAGGTTAGTCTTTTGGAGCAATCAACTCAACATTAAAATCCATTGGGGTACTGGTAATTTTAAGACAATACATAATCTACTCTACATAAGAACTTCTCTGACAAATTGCACTGAATACGGATTAAAATCGTCTGTTTTACAAATTCTCAAAAGCATTACATCTTCTTCTTTATCGTGTGGTTAGTGCCTAACCTGGTATCAGTTTTTATGCCGCTCATGGGTCTCTGACTTGGCTTTACATGCCGTCAAGAAATATCTCTCAGGCAAGGTGGTTTCCTCACGATGTTTTTCCTTCACCGAAGCAAGTGATAATATAATTATACAATACGCACATGAATCCGAAAAATCAGAGGTGCGTGGCGTCACAAAACTTAGACTATCACTGCTATACATAAGGATCAAGAATTACATAGTAAAGCTAGTCTGACCGGTAAGCCTGCAGAATTTAGTCTATTTGAGAACAGGTTTTAATACATTTAAGAACTAATCATTTAGCGATTAACTTCAATGAAGAACTACTTATTGGTGATTGCAAACAAAACGCATTTTTTTTTATGAGCCTTTTGAGTCCCACTTCAGGGCAAAGGCCCTGTCTTTGACTATTTGGGAACAATCCTTTTGATAAGAGTCCAGTTTGAAAAGAAGGCCCGTTGTCAAAAAAAAATGTCAGTCAAAGTTCTTTGGTTCATTCCCTGGCTTCTTACAAAACGGCTGCGCCCAATTCTAAGTTACATACCTTTATCTGGTCGACCCTCGGTCTGCTGAACCTCAAGTCATAACAGTAGTTGACGAGGGACCTCATCTTCTGGCTGTTTCTGTCGTTGCACATACATATTATTGGCACTGATGACGATTTTATCAGACCAATTAGCTCTTGGAGACCACCTGAAAATCAAAGAGTAGGCATTTTGACAAATCAGTGTTGTTGTGTAAGTTGGTTTTGCGGAGGTCATCGTCTGAAATATGCATTTATGGGAGGAATAATTAAGGTCGTTAACCCCACAAAAAATTAAATATTTTTCTTTATTTGTGTTTAGATGTTGATACCCATCACGTCTATTAAATTTCGCTAGCCAATTTTTAACTTTGTATTTACTTGGTTAAGATTGAGTTTCAATTGTTTGTTTGCATTTTTTATATTAAACGTACCTCTGTCCTCATTGCCTGCCATCCCGTCAACTTCATCCATGACCAGCACGTGCTTCTTTGTGACCGCTTGTTTGCCAGTCTCACCTAAAAGCAGGAACATATAAATATCAACTTTATTTTCATTGAAATAAAGTCTCGGTAATCTATAAACAAAAACTCGCCTTTTTTTTTTGGTGGGTGGGAACTCGCCTGACGTCTCTATTCGTTCAACAATATCAACCATGCTAATTGACTAAAAGTCGCAATTAAATGAAAACGACCGCGCCTTTCCCATTTAGGTCAGGACTCCACGTCAGAGGTGCGGAAATCGACCAATCACATTGGTTGAAATGGACATAGCTTCTCTCGTCTCTCCTGTGATTGGTCGAATCTTGATTATCTCCTCTTCGCTTTGGTGGAATCCGGGCCTTATTCTTAATTGTCTTTGCTAAACAAAAATCTAGGCTATTTAAAAGACATACCTTTAGCATACCCAGACAAAGAGTTAGTAGTGAGCAGTTCTCCAATCTGCTCCTTGATGAGCGTCTTGTTCCTCGTGTCTGAAGCGTTGAACTCCACCATGTCGAAGCCCATCTCCTTGCACACTAGCGCCACTGTCGTGGTTTTACCTGGATTGTAGGGAACATGGAATGAAACTCGGCAGAAGTTGGAACAAGACAAGGATATCTAACAAAAAACTTCTCATCAGAACTTGACATAACCTCTCTTTAAAAAAACAATCGAATCCAAAAATTCAGTCGATGTGGTAAACAATCATCGCTAAACACACGTAGAATACTGTAGAGGACATAAGATTTATGATTTATGACCTACAGGCGCCGTATTATGCAGTACTAGATTACCTTGTAGGTACATCCAAACTTAACATCTTTTTTGAATTAATTTGTAACACTTAATGTGTTACAAAGTAAAAAAACAAGGTAGTTCAGCAAGTGGCGATAGAATGTAAGTTATTTCAAATTATAAATTCAAACATAACATCACGGCTGTAATCCCCGAAACGTTAGGCAGAGGTGTTCCGAATGTTATACCCATATTTCGCCAGTTATGTTTAAGTCCATGTCATAGGGGGTCTGGGGGCGAGCCTATTCCCATCAGCCGGGCACAAATCCAGACTCCGTGGCTGTTACTGAGAATTTCCTGAAGGAAAAACCCAATAGCACTTTGCCAGGGAATCGAACCTACGACCTCATGCTCAGCAGTCTTGCGACCACTAGACCAACGAACCTGTAGTATTATAAATTCAATATTTTTTCCAAACCTAAGTAAAACCTGTTAAATGAACCTTGGTAATTAGTTAGAATTTACAATGATATGCAAAAGTGGTCTACAAAAATATAATTTTAGTATGGGTTGTGCACAAAACGAGTGTATGGTATTATAAATGAAATTGTAAAGCAATCAAAGTCGAATCAGAGGCCCATTGGCGGCATAAAAACTCTGACACCAGGTTAGGCACTAACCACACAATTAAGAAGAATGAAATTGTGCATTTACCGACACCAGGTGGTCCCGAAAGTAAAGCTGCCTTGAAGTACCCTCCATCGTCGTTCTTGGCCCAAGGACTGGGTTTAGGCAATTTAGCCTTTCTGTTCACATACCATTTTGTGAGCCAATTCATTAATCTGAAAAGGAATTATGTATGGTAAATAAGGGTTACTGTTGACTGACCACATAGATGAATGGCAAAACACACATGCAATGCTCTATCTACTGCTGGATAAAACCTAAATCGTTGTTGGAAGTTCTAACACCACGTAAGTCAAAAATAGCTACCTTACAGGAGAGTGCAAAAACTGCATAATTATACCTAGGTAATGGTACAATGCAATTTTATAATTTGTGTTCACTTAAAATAGAGATAAAGACGATGCTTGTTCAACGACGAAATTATATTCCCGTAATGTAAAAAATGTAATAATCAAAATACAAACTTTTTAACATTGCTAGCATCGCCATGTTGTCCAATGATTTGCTTAATGTTCTGTGGTTTGTACTTTTCCACCCACATAGACATATTTGCTGGTATTGGTGCAATTTCTCTTCTTTCACCTGTAGCAGTAAACATTTGTATTAAAACCTGCACTAAATGCAGGAGATATGATATATTATAAAGTGTGTAAAAACTCCCTAAACGAAGCCGAAAAGTACTTGTTCCCCCCGTCATTGCGATCGTTTTTTTGTTCTGGACCATACCTGGGAACCTTGTGACTTTTATGATGTTGTTCCAGTTTCAACTTTTTCACAAGTTATTTTTACAATACTAGTTTTTAATGTTATGACTTTACTTTAAATTCCTCCATAACCCCTGTATTATTCAATCCATCCATCAGCACAATGTTTTGTGTTTTTTGTTTTACATTGAGTCCTACCGTAAACCGTGATTTTTAACCAGAAAAAAAAAGAAGACATTTCAAAGCAATATTTGAGTTACTTAGTTTAATCGTACTGAATTGGTTGACGGCTTCGTGTAGGGTCTGTTTACGCCCTTGTATATGGACTGCAGTATTTTATGTGCAAGTTCGCAACACGGCAGTGCGCTCCAAAAAATCCTTGACGTGGTTCAAAAGGCTGCCTTTTTTATGCTTGATGGGCCTACTCTTGACCTCAATCTAGTCCTGAGGACAGAGATGAGGTCGACGATGGAACGAGCTACCCCAAAAGAAGCCTATTAACTCGCGACTTAAATAGATTGGGGTCATATGAACTTGGGAACACCGACGAAGGCAGGGAATTCCACTCCTTGGCTGTGCGCATAATAAACGATGTAGCAAAGTGCTTCGTGCGAATGTGTGGAACATCGACAAGGAATGGGTGATAACCCGCAGTACGTGCCTAATTTAAATGGGATGTCTGCCTAACGACCTGTGGGTCCGTAAAACACCTCGAAACATCGACACGGGGCCGTGGTAGACCAAGGAGATGGCGGAACGACGTAGATATCTTCCTTGAGTATTGAAAAGGATAGCTGAGAATCTAAGAAAGATGGAAGGAATGATGGGAGGCTTTTGCCCAGCAGTGGGATAAGACGGGCTAATCTGTACAAATAAATAAAATTGAAGTGTCTGTTCGTAATTTAAAAATAACAGCTTTTTACTGAATGCATAATTATGGTATATGCGGTAATTATAACAAAAAAACATTATTTTAAACATTTCTATCTGTCTGTTTGTTCCGGCTAATCTCCGAAACGGCTGGACGGATTTTGACGGGACTTTTATTGGCAGATAGCTAATAATATAGGGAGTAACTTAGGCTTTATTTTAGAAAAAGGATTAGGGTCCGTGAACAAAAAAAATTAAACCCTTGAAGGGTTTAATTTTTTTTTTCTCGGACCCTAATCCTTTTTAAAATTCCACTAAAGCTGTTATTTTTAATTTTAATTAAAAAATAACAGCTTTTTACTGAATGCATAATTATGGTATATGCGGTAATTATAACAAAAAAATATTATTTTAAACATTTCTATCTGTCTGTTTGTTCCGGCTAATCTCCGAAACGGCTGGACGGATTTTGACGGGACTTTTATTGGCAGATAGCTAATAATATAGGGAGTAACTTAGGCTTTATTTTAGAAAAAGGATTAGGGTCCGTGAAAAAAAAAATTAAACCCTTCAAGGGTTTAATTTTTTTTTTCACGGACCCTAATCCTTTTTAAAATTCCACTAAAGCTGTTATTTTTAATTTTAATTTAAAAATAACAGCTTTTTACTGAATGCATAATTATGGTATATGCGGTAATTATAACAAAAAAATATTATTTTAAACATTTCTATCTGTCTGTTTTTTCCGGCTAATCTCCGAAACGGCTGGACGGATTTTGACGGGACTTTTATTGGCAGATAGCTAATATTACAATGAGTAACTTAGGCTTTATTTTAGAAAAAGGATTAGGGTGCCGTGAAAAAAGAAAAAAAAACCCTTGAAAGTATTAACAAATTCCGATTCAAATAGGGAAGTAATATTTTTATAACAATGTCACATGGACGAAGGTGCATATATTATTATGACGACTTCACTCACAGTTGTGCAACAAATCAACTGTTATTCCGCATTACCGCCCTTACGGACTAGGTACATCTAAGGTCGTGGGGCACAGCTAATAATATAACAAGACCGTTAGATGTGTCCTCAGTGTACTTAGGTAGCGCGAAAGTGTTTCACATTGAGAAGAGTGAGATCGTACAGGCCGTGTTGAACGATACATGTATACGATTTTCAGTATTGGTGAGATTGGTGAAGTATTATTGTCAACAAAACAAAAACTTGATATACAGTTGGGTCGGTTCAAAGACCTCCATGTCCATCAGATCTTATGATGAATGATATTTTGGTGTTTCTACCTGACTACTCTGAGAAGAAACGCCGAAACACAATCAGAGTCACTGTCTCTTAACTTAAACTACTAAAGTTGTTATTAACTTACCATTTACTTGACTTGTAGAAGGCGCGCTGGATTTTGTACTAGAAATTGAACTTGATTTTGATTCCAATTTCGCTTCAGTTTTAGGTTCATCTTTTTCCTCTTTAATCTTTCTTGGACTTTTAGATTTTTCACGATTCTTTGATTCATTAATATTTAATTTACTTTTAGAACTGCTTTCCCTTGATTTTGATTCAGTTTTAATTTTCTCAGCTGGACTCTTCTTTTTGCTGTCAACATGATTATCTTTTTTTTCTTTCTCTAGTTTATCTTTTGGACTTTTGTTTTTTTTATGAGATTTTTCCGTCTTGATTTCTTTTTTAATTTCAGTTTTTGCTGTGGGTTTATTTTGTGACCGTTCTGTGATCATTTTGAGGAACTCATCTTCGTCTATGATTGGGATGCCTAGTTCTTGGGCTTTGGCTGTTTTTGCAGGGCCTGCGTCTTCACCGGCAATCACGTGAGTTACCTACGAGAAATAGTTTAGGGATAAATTCAGTTTGTAAATGATGACAAAGGTTCCACAGGTACCAAGTACTAAATTAAAATGTGTATTATCCTACTGAATATACATATTACTGCTGTTAGGCTGCTACATACATTTTTGGGTCGGCCAGATTCGGCAAAGGGCTTTGAAGATTTTTATATGAAGCCTGGTCGGCCTGTTGGTTATAAAAAAAACAACTGTTTCCTACAAAAGTCCAATCCGTATCCCTTCTACTGTGTATGTTACAACATAAGTACTGTTCTTTATTTGTGGAAGAGAAATAAACAAAAAATTTGTTTATTTATTAATTTAATTTTAATTTGAAATTTGTGTGGGGGGGCTCAGAATTATGTTCTGAGTACGTGATAACCGTTTTCGCGAGAATATTGAGTCAGCGCTCAAACATGTGTATATGTGTAGCACCCCTTACTGTTCTCCCTGTCTACTATTTTGTTGTATCGTGTGCTTGCTAGACTTATTAAAAACTCATAAAATAAATCGTATTGAATGTTCGTAAAGACACCTACCTTTTTAGAAACCCCGCTCTTGACACACCCCCCATATTTGGTAATCGCGGCCGCTATTTCATCTTTCTCAAAAGAGTCGAGTACTCCAGTCAATAAGAATGCGCAGTCCTTCAAACAATCTGGTTTTCCCTGAAATTACAAGTTGAACATTACATACAGGCATTAGTTGGCATAAACAAAAACATGCAGTGTTCTATGTTAGGGATTTTGGTTTCCGCACTTAGTCCTTAAAAAAACATGCAGTGTATTTTGTCGTTTAGTTTATCAGACTATGGACTATGTTTACTTCCTTGAAATTATGAGTTCATCTTTCTGCTTTTAATTCAATGCTCAGACTATTCAGCGTTGTGAGTCTTATTTTTAATAAAGTATTATAAATAGGATCATAAACATAATATGATATAATTATTTTCAGACATACACCTACCACTGTTTGTCTCTCTCATAGGTTGTGGTAGAAAATGCCTATGGCATTAATTCCACCTCTGTATTGTCTGTCTTGAAGTGTTAAATAAATAAATATGACACAAACATACCTCTGGAATCTCTTTAGCTCCCAAATGTTTTGGTCCGGATCTGTTCAAATAGTTTTTATATAAAGCGACTGACTGCATCTTCCTTTCATGCCTTTCTTCGTCTGTTAACACTGAAATTACAAAAATGAAACATAAACATTATCTTATTATTGTCATCAGTCATAGTTAACATCTATAAAAATCTTGAGGACGGCTCGATCAATTTATTTTTTGTATGTTTGTAATTTCAAGACAAGGTTTATATGAAAGAAAATTCAGTCATTTTCTTCATTTATAGTTAGTGGCACCCATGCGAAGTTGGGTTGGGTCGCTTGTTCAATAAATTTTAAAACAAATATGAGAAATGACTAAGAGGGTCTCCCTGCCCTACTTCCACTTATCCTTATTACCCTATGCTTTGCTGATTGTGGCTCATCTTTACGAAAAGAGTCAAGTTAATCGTTCAACCTCTGCCATAATAAATTGTTCAATAAAACCAGCCTACAATGTGCTGAGACAAAAGCCTCTCTGTCTGCACCATAACATGTCTGCATATAAAACACTTGCCCACATTGCTATAGGAAAAAGGTTCACTTCCCTAAGAAAGGCTTATAAAGTTTAAGTAGAGTAAAGCAATTGTCAAAGTGGCTTGAGAAGCTTGGTTAAAGGTACATCAAAGTAATGGCTGTTTTTCTCTTACCAGACTCATTCAAGCTTTTGTTAACTTTCCTTTTTTTATTATTTGTCTCGACATCATATTCCATAAGAGATGAATCACAATTATTATCATCTTTTCTTGCAGTTTCATTGTCATCCAACTTCTTCTTCTTCTTACTTTCACGGTCATGACCAGCATCACCGTCAACAAACTCAGCAAACTTTCTTTTACTATGTTCAGTTTTAGATTTTTTTGTTTCACCATCATTAGAATCAAAGGATACTGATTGATTATGTTTTTTGTCAGTTTTTGATGGTTTGTCATTGTCAGGTTTCTTTGTTTTAGCTTCATCTGCTTTTTTTGATTCTTTACTTTCGTCAGTTTTTTTTGATGATTTGTGTTCGTCAGTTTTCTTTGACGATTTGGTACTGTCAGTTTTATTTGAGTCTTTATTAGAGCTGGTTTTATGTTTTTTTTCATGTGATGTTTCTTTGTTCGGTTCTTTGGTTGAATCCTCTGACTTATCTTTAGATGATGAAGGAATATCCTTTTCAGTAGAAGATTTTTCATTACTGCAAACTTTTTCATCATTTAATTTCCCTTCTAGCTCTGCATTGTCAATTTCTAACAGACTCTTTTCAAATTCGTCGTCAGAATGGATGCCTAATTCAGTTTTCTTCTTTTTCTTAACTAATGGTTCTGTTCTTTTAATAGGAGCATTACCAAACATGTCTATTGCTTTAACCTCCTTTAGTGCAGGTTTGGCAGGCTTAATCTTACTTTTGCTGGACGTCTGAGCTTCATCATTGTTTTTCTTCTTTTTAGATGAGAATATCTCTTCATCAGAATCATCATTTAATACGCGCCTCTTCTTTGCATCTTTTTTCTATTAAACAAAGATAGATTTCAGCATTAATATGAGAGTATACAAAAACAATTTTTTTATCACCAAAGCTGACTTGTTAAAACATGTTTATCATACATCGAAAAATCCATAAGTTGTCATGAAACTTACTTTATTTTTAATAATTTGAACATCAGGAGACTCTGGAATAACGTCGTCATCATCGTCAACAGCAGTAGAAGGCTTTGGTGGCTTTTTCAGTTGAAAAAATGATCTGATATCCTGAAAACAGTTAATTATATGTTTATCAATGCATTTGCTTCAAGCCTGATAATAATTGCACTTCTGTTATCTTTTTGAAACCTATACTAGATACCAACGGATTATGTTTTAATTTAATGAATGTTTCTACTGATCCATATTTAGTAGATATTGATATAAAACAGCATTTACACAACTAAACAAGATTTATTCAAATATAGCCTAAAATATTTGCCGCTGCGTACATGAATATTATTTAGAAAAATAAATAATATCTCATCCACAGTAGGTTTACCTACCGATTTGAAAAAGTACTTACTTTTGACATATTGAAGTGAAACCAAAGATTTACGAAACAGCCAAAAATATCATGATTTCCTAAACACTAATTTCAGGCAGATTTTGCTCGAGATTCAGGGATTTGCAAAATATAACCAACACTTCCTTCGCCGCGAACCGCGAACGAAATATACTTTTTTTACCATTTGACAGATTTGACTGGCATTTTTTTTTTTTTTTTTTATAATTTATTCATGACCATGGATACATGTCCTTCAGTCGTAATCATTAAACATTCTACTCTTATCTTACTAAAAGTACACAAAACAATAACAAAAACATAGTGTTTACCGCTCATATGAGCTAAGTACATCTGAAAGGCGATGAAATTATCTAATTATCAACAATAAAATATTAGGTAAACATAAAAATAAATAATAAAAAAAACAATTTAGAGAACCCCGAAACGATTAAATATTTTCTATAGTATTCAATATATATCTAAATAATGGATTAAAATAAACCGTTTTGGAAAGTAATTCCTGAACGTGGCGGGGAACACATAAAGAGTTTTGTTCTGCTATGTCACTAATTTCACTGACAAGTAACAGTCTTTGCATGGCAAACGATTCACAGTCAAATATAACGTGTTTTATATCCGCATTTTCTTCAGAACAATATGTACATTTGCTTTCACTGATGATTCTCATCCTGTAGAGATGAGCTGGGACCAAACAATGACCAAATCGCAAGCGATTAATGACGGTTATGAACTTTCTGCTGGAGTATTTGAATTTATTGTACCACGGAATTGTTGGTAAGTCTTGCTGTAATTCTGAATACCATTTTCCTTTTGTTTCTGTTGTTACGTCCCAATAATCCTTCCATATCTTCATAAATAATGTTTTAAATTGTTGATAATAATCTGTGAAAGGGACCTTGAAAGATTCTGTAATATCCTCGTCGTGATCCTGACGAGTAGCCAGATCTACAACCTCATTACCAACTATGCCACTGTGAGATGGAACCCACAAAAATTCTACATGTTTTCCCAACTTTTGTAGAGTGTACTTAATTCTATGTACAATATAATTTTGTTTATAACTTAAGTTACAATTACATAAACTAGATAAAACGCTTTTGGAATCACTTACAATTAATATATTATTTACATTTTTGCTTACACCATGTTCATCAATATTTACAATAGTATTTACATAAGTTAAAGCAGCTAGTATAGCCCAACCTTCTGCAGTGAATATACTACAACTATTTGGCATTTTAAAGCATTTGGTTATTCTCTTTTGTGGGTCATAATATGCTGCTTTAACATAATCATCAGTTTTAGATCCATCAGTGTAAATGATATAGAAATCTGATTTGTCATTCAAAAATTCTAAGAAATCATATTTATTTTTAACAGTATCTAAAAAACACTTGATATATAAGTAAGCTAATAAAGTGTTATATGGGAATTCATATACTGGCCACTTCTTTTTGATGTACATGTCTCTTGTCAGGTTCTTTACTTTAACTAGAATGGTTGAAATTTCAGGCAGTGAACCAGAAATAAAAGTATTTGCTGAAATGGAGGATGTGACAACTGACTGCGTGACCTCTAGAGGATATTCAATTTTATCAAGAACTGTTCTATTATTGCAAGATAACTCCTTGAGACAGAATCTCTCAGCCAGCTGTAAACGTCGCAAAGATAAGGGAGGTATAACATTTTCAATTTCCATAGAATTTATAGGGGTGGTGCGCATTGCTCCACTAATTATTCTTAAGCCCATATTTTGTATCACATCCAGTTTTCTTAACAATGTAGTACTTGCATTCATATAGGCTAAGCAACTATAGTCAAAATGACTTCTGACTATGCTTTTATATAACATGCTAAGTGTTTTTGGGTCAGAACCCCAAAATGTTCCTGCTAAGCTCCTAAGGACATTGATGCTCTTCATGGCATTTTGACAGATATGGTCAATGTGCTTATCAAATTTTAGTTTATCATCTATTAAAACACCTAAAAATTTGTGATGATTAACCATAGGAATCACATTGTGGTTATATACAATATTTACAGTGGACTGTGCTAATGAATCTTTACTAAATAATAATACTGAACTTTTTTCAGAACTTATATCTAGTTTTAAAGTATTACTTTAATAATATTGTAATTGAGCCAGTGCAGTATTAATATTGTTAACAGCCATATTCAAGTTTTGATTTACTGTGTATAAAAGCAAGTCGTCGGCAAATTGTAATATTTTGACTTGAGAAGTATTTACATGTTCAAGAATCTGGGATGTATACAAGTTATACAACAGGGGTGAAAGTGTTGCTCCTTGCATTGTGCCTTTACTAACTAACCTAGGGCCATGGAGCTTATTATTGAATCTAACATACAACGTTCGCTGGTACAAAAAATTAAAAATCCAATTTAATGTTTTACTTGGTAAGCCCAATTCATGCAAAACACGAATTAGACATTCAATATTAACATTATCAAAAGCACCTTTGACATCCAAAAAAACACATATGGCATTAGAATGACTAAGTTTAGCCTTTTTTAGGTCTGACAAAAATGAAACAAAGCTTTCAGAGCAACTCTTGCCTTTTCTGAATCCATACTGTATATCTGGTAACTTCCCTTGAGTTTCAGCAAAGTATTCTAAACGTAACTTAAGCATGTTTTCGAAAAGTTTACCCAAGCAAGATGATAATGATATAGGTCTATATGATGAAGGACTATTTACAGATTTATTGGGCTTTAAGATTGGAATGACACATTGAGTTTTCCATGATTCTGGTATAAGTAGTGTATCCCAAAGTTTATTATAAACATTTAATAAAATTTGTAAGGCATTAGGGTGTAACTTTTTTATTAAGATGTATGGTATGTTATCCAGACCTGGGGTTGTATCTTTTCTACTCTTAAGAGCTATGTGCAATTCGTTAATTGTTAATGGACTATTAAGAAAGCAGTTGGTTTCAGATTCAACAGATTCTTTTAAAATATCATTTATATTATTTTCATTCAATATTGATGAGTCTGATAAATTTTCTAAGAATTCAGGTACCCAATCATCATTTAAATATTTGTTAGAAGAAGAACCTATCCTTTTAAACTTTTTAATATAACCCCATATTCTTGCAACAGGTGTCATTCTATTAAAACTACTACATAACTCATGCCACGAATTGATACTCTCCTCTTTTAATATTCTTTTCTTTTGAGCATCAAGCTTTTTGTATTGTATGAAGTTGGGGATGCTTGGTGATGTTCTATATTCTAACAGAGCTTCCTTAGATTTTAGAACTGCCTCATTACATGTCTGGTTCCACCAAGGAGCTGGTTTTCTTAAAATTTGCATAGTTTGGTTAGATTTTCGTTTTGGGACTGTATTTATTCTTATATCATATAAAATACTCACAAAATTATCATACAGATGAAGAGGTTCCATACTATCTATGTCTAAATGAGAGAAACTGGTTTCTGATAATTCATAATATTTAGACCAATCTGCTTTACTATAAATATATTTTTCTTCCACAGGCCGGAGTTCATATGTTGATGGCTTTACATTTAAAACTACCTGAGTTGGGTAGTGATAACTGCCCATAGGATCGTCATGAACCTGCCATTCACAAAGAGGAGCTAATGCGGAACTAACCAGAGCTAGATCAATAGCTGATGCATTCCTGTTTGGGTACTGAACAGTGGTTGCTCTACCATCATTTAAAACGCATATGTCAAATTCATCAATAAGGTTATATAAACTGTTACCCCTATTATTGTTTGTATGACATCCAAACAATATATGGTGTGCATTAAAATCACCCATGATAAGACATGGCTTGGGAATTTCAAGAAGCACCTTTCTCATTTGTTAGTATCAAATCTGTTGCTATTGGGAGGACAATAAACACATAGGATATGCAATCTACCCATGGATGTTTCTATGGAAATACATATATTTTGGACTGACTCATAAAAAGTTGTTTCTATAACATTATAAGCTAAATTTTGTTTTATCAAAATACCTACTCCATTGTGTTTATTTACTGAATTTTTATATATAAAGTTGTATGATGTAAAACGAGGAATTACACTACTATTTTTAAGCCAAGTCTCATTTAATAGGCATATATCTATTTTTTGTTCAAAAAGAAATGAGTTTAATAAGGCCTTCTTACTCTGTAAGCTTTGTACATTGAATTGTGCTATATTTAAAAATGTATCCATCAATTAATAATTAAATTTGCTAACAACATTTCTTTTATTCTTTTATTTGTTATTGGAGCATTATCTTTATTATTACCAAGACCAATTAGGGATTTTACAATGGCATTTATAATTATTTCATTATTTACAATTTCTTCAGCAAATGACTTTGAGTTCTCACCCAAAGTCCTTTCATTTGGTTTTTTGAGAGCTGGGAAAACATTTTTATCTGACATAGTTGGAGGAGGTGTACTCACCACACTGGCATATGACTGATTCCAATTGAGGAACTTCTTCTTCTTTTCTTCCATTTTTTGTTTCTTAATAGGACAATCCCTTGAAATTGCTAGGTGGTTGCCGCTGCAGTTTATGCAAATAATTTCTTCAACATCACACTCTTTGTATGAATGTCGACCGGCGCAAGAAGAGCACATTTGCTCACCACGGCAAGCTCTTGCAGAGTGGTTATATTTAAGGCATTTGTAGCATTGCAGCAATGGTGGTACATATATATGTACTGGGTATCTGAACATGTGAATGTATGCATATTGTGGCAATGCTGTTGCGGCAAATGAAACTGCTATTGTACCTAATGGTGTAAGTTTTCCTTCAACTTTCCTCATAAATCTTTTAATAGATATGATTTCTACGTCACTTTGAATGTTTTTATAAACTTCCTCATTTGACATAGTTTTCGGTACATAGCGGATGACGCCTGTTGTTTCCGTCATGTATGCAGGAACGAAGGCTTTTAATTTATTTTTGCCTAAGAAATGGTCCATTTTGAGAAAACTATTCGCCGGTGCAGGTTTTTTGAAAGTTATGCCAACTTTGTAGGCATTGACTCGATGCACACCCATGATGCCTTTAACATTTTCGGTGAATAATTTCGTAAGTCCAATTGGGTTTTTGTTGCCCAATTTTTCATTTTCTATTGATTCCACAAATACTACACAATCACCACTGTGGCATTCGGGAAATTGTCTCTTGTAATTCGGTTTCATGAAGATTTTGTAAGCTGCAGACTGTGCCGAATCCATGAGACCCAATTTTCGCTTTTTGGGCTCTTTATCGATGGGGGCATCGCCCCCATCGCTTTCCGTTCCCATTTTACTATGTACACTGGGAATATAATAAACTATCTAAGCAAATATACACAAAAATTACAAATTAATACGTAGGAGAAATTTTTAAACACCCGCGCTTTTTGATTTCCCGCCAGAGACTTTGACTGGCATTAGCTTTCTGTGTTGCCTACAGCATAATTGATTAAAGCAAAGAATACATTTTAGCCATTTTAGCACCCAACTTGTGGGATCGAAGCTGTTTTATTTTATTACTTATTTTTCTAGTCTTACTTATTTTTAATGGGCGTCATGCCATCATAGTATAAAAATATAATATCCAATACTGACCACATGATTTGATGATGCAGCTCATCGCATCGCATGCTTATCCATTTATGATGAAAAGATCCATTGCAGACTAAATAAATCAATATTAACATGCAACAATATATATTCTTAATAAAACCTCAAATACATCTTAAATATCCCACAGTCTTAAACATTATTACTAACTAAACGTCCTAAAAATAAATACCTATCAACGTAGACGATGAGTAACAAATCGCTACCGGCGTGAGGTTGGTGTTGCGTAAGACTTAGCATCTAACTCGGTCCCAGTGTTGCCTGTGGTGGACTGTATCAGACTTTTGCGGGAGTGCCTGGATATCACGTGCCGGGCCCACGCCAAGTCACGAGAACTTCTCGACCTTCCGCTGAGGGACTTAGAACTAGTGGAACTAAGCGTCTTGCCTGATGTACTCGTACTGGTAGCCGACCAGCACGTGTCGCTTAGAACTTTGTCCGGACAGTAAGTCACATCCGAACGAGTTAGAGTACTAGTCGAGTACATTGGAATAGATTTTTTCTTATCCGATGGTTGCACCTTTTCTATTGTTAATTGCGCCACGGATGTTTCTATTTGTGGCGGACTCGGACTCGGATCTTTAACCGCGTCAGATATAGCAACACGTTTTACGCTATGTTCCATTTCGCTTTCGATTTTTGACGGCGATGATGCTCCATCAGTGCCTGCATTGTCACTCATTATTACAGCCATCAATTTTTCTGTGTTCTCATTAAAATCATAAACTTTATGAGTCCGAAGAGACCCTAAAGACGATGTTTTACTTCGGGAAGGAGTACGCTTCTGAGTACGTTTCTTTTCGCTGAAATATATAGCACTCTGATGTGGCAATACGGCTGGGAAATTACTTTCTACCTTCGTATACGCGACTTGTTGCGTAAAAGATGATTTGGATCTGCCTTTACAACCGCATGGCTGAGCATCTCCAAACGTGTAATTATAACAAATCTGCATCAGGCATATTAGCCCTGCAGTAACCAACACTAAACAGACATACACTTTTGGACTCCAATCAGCATTTATATAAATATAAGATTCACTGAGCGCTTTCCACGGATTCCAATTAGTTACACCTGCACTTTGGTAATCAAATAGATTGCGCCTCGACAAACCCTTTCCATAGTTTTGTACTGCAGCTGCTATCCTCAGGACACCACCGTAAGCTGTGTATAATTTCTCGTCAACTAGATGTGGAGCAACATCACGTTTCATCCAGTGCCATAGTTCGTTATTCAAATTAACGAAATCTGCGTGACGACACTTGACTGGAGAGCTTTGCAATATGCACCTTGATGCAGTTGTGTAATACTTCACGAGAATATTTTCCGAGGCCGGCGCCGTTAGACTCACAAGTCCTTGTGATCTGAAAGGCAGGGCAAGAGCCGCAGGTTTTTGTTCATCATCTAGTTTAGGATACGGAAAATGAATGCAGTTATTAGAATCGCGTCTTATTATCAAGCAAGAGCAAGGGTCTAACAGCTTCCCTGTTCCAACTTGAATTTTAGCTACAGTCAGGTTTGACCACTGAGGTATTCGTGCGGGCTGCTTCCATCCTAAACCTTGGGTATTCATATTCACCTTGAGAAGTTCATAAAAATCGTGAAGGTGCTTTGCATTTCTGTAAGGAACATAACCAGCGTAGTAAGCAAATCGGACAGTAGGCAGAATGTTACTCTTGAGGTGTGCTCCAATAGTGTCCGACAGCGCTTCTTTGAGTATGGCTGCAGTTTTAGGGTCAACGTCTTTTTCAGCATACCGCAGTGCAGTTTTGAAATACTTCAGAATGTTCTTCGTGTATCGACTATCGATTCTCTCGGGACTTACGTGTGGTGGAATCAGAGCCTCGAACTGTCTTCGAGCCTTCAACTTAGCTATATCGTCTTGGTTCCAGCAGTTACTTTCAATTCTTCTAGCATCAAATATTGTAGTACCTGCATTTTTATTACTAACGAAATGTATGTTACAAAATATTATAACAATCATAAGAAATAACATTGAATAATGTGATAAAAACGTTCATGTTCATAACTGTCTAAAATTCATGACAGACTTTGTGTCAATAATGACATAGTCATACGAAGAAATTTTTACTATTTCTATGATTCTCTCTTGTATGAAACCAGAGATGGAATTTCTTTTCTTTTTAAGAATATAGATAACCCAAGGGCAGGCTTCACTCTCATAGACAGGGTAATGTTCCCTTTCATGGACTGATGTACTGAAGGGTTTGAATAAGAATGATTAGAGCTAGATGAGGTAGAGAAAGGAGTGGTGCTAATAGCATTTCTGTATGTACCCATATTTTCTCTGCTAGTAACGTGTCCACTGAATTTAGTTCAGTTTAGCTGGGGCACGCCACAATAGTCCCGGTAAGGCCAGTTATGGAGGAATGGCTGAAGAAGCGGCATGGCGCCTTGAGCTTCCGACTGACGCAGGTGCTCACGGGGCATGGATACTCCGAAAAGTACTTGTGGTGCATAGGTCGTGAGCGAACGCCTAGTTGTTATCATTATGGGGACTGCCCTGAGGACACGGCGCAGCATACACTGGAGGAGTGCCCAGCAGCGCTGTGCGCTCGTCGCTGCAATTGATGCATGAGATCTCTCGGTTCTAGCCATGGTTCATCCTATGCTTGGTAGCGAGAATGCGTGGGACGCCGTCGCTTCTATTTGCGAGGAGGTGATGCAGGGAGATATCATGGCTCTCAATACACCCACACCAGAAGAGCAGCCGGGCGTCGAAGCGCGCTTAATGATATCTGGCCACAATTAGGCGGGGCCAGCGGGCAGCGAACATTGGGCCAATTAAGTTGTCGCTAGGCCAGCCGGGCCCAAAGAGGTGGCGTGAAAGAACGTGCGGTCGTGGAATCGGCCGGGCATGGCGGGCTGATACCTGTAGAGGGTGCGCGCGATATGTACTTGTATCTGCCGGGCCACCGCCGTCTCATAGTTTTAGTTGGTCCAACATAACCCTCCGTTCACCCCAGACGGTGGGTAGTCATTACAATTTCCCCGTAAAAAAAAAACTATTTGCAAAAAGAAATGACTTCCAAAATTACTAAAAAAGTTTAAAATAGCTTTACTTTCGGTAAGTCAGTGGCAAAAAAAAGGCAATGAAAAAAACAAAGTCACCAACTTTCAAAAGTAAAGTGAATATATCCCTTTTTAGGTTTCCATAGCCGAATGGCAAAAAACGGAACCCTTATAGATTCGTCATGTCTGTTTGTCCGTCCTATTGTCACAGCCACTTTATTAGGACTACTCAGATGAAACTTGGCAGGTAGATGTGTTCGTTCTGTGAACCGCTTTATAAAAACCCGCTATAAAGCGGTTCACAGACCGGGGGGCTCCATACGTGGAACTGAAACTAAAAAAAAAGACGGGTTGCACTCCGGGAGTGCCGGCAGAAGTGAAAACTTGATTATAACAACGTTTTTTATAACAACGCCCTCTAGTAGCAGCTAAAAAAACTGTCGCGCCTACCAGTAACAGTGTTCTCTGTATCAATGCATCATTTTAGTTTTCAATATCAAAGATAGATGGCGCTTTGTGCTAGCGCCATCTACCAGCGGTCTCTCACAACAGTTACTCATTGCATTTGCTAATGTACTTTCTACTACATTCTACAAGATGTCGCTAGGAGTTATAAAACTACGATCATGTTCCAAACTTTCAACTATGAATCTTTCTTTCTCATGTTGTAAATGCCCAACCTGGTGTCAGAGTTTTATTTTAAAATTTATTTAATAGATTTGTCAGCTTTATCCCTAAAGCATTAGGTTCAAAGTTGATTGGAAACATTTAAAAATTTCTTTAAATGATTTTAAACCATAAAATGTTGAAGGTTAAGTTCAAAATCGTCTACTCTCCATCCGTCTTACGCTTTTTCCAAATTTCTTTAAATGATTTTAAACCATAAAATGTTGAAGGTTAAGTTCAAAATCGTCTACTCTCCATCCGTCTTACGCTTTTTCCAAATTTCTTTAAATGATTTTAAACCATAAAATGTTGAAGGTTAAGTTCAAAATCGTCTACTCTCCATCCGTCTTACGATCAGGTCACGTGTCCTGACGCGAGTGTCCTGACGCGAGTTTAAGATTTTATACCCATTACAGAACAATTTTTTTAAAGTGCTCAACGCCGCTAAAGAAGTTTTCACTTCAAAAAAACATCAAACCATACGTGCGGGGTGTCTATAGATAGGTCTTTAAAAATAACATTGAGGTTCCTAAACCATTTTTTCTCAAAGTCAATCATTTGAATGATAGACACTTCCAAAGTGGTAAAATGTGTCCCCCCCTCTAATTTATAAAGTAGTAAGAAGAGGAAAATTCTGAAAAAATGTAGGATTGTAGAACGAAAAAAAAACTTTCAGCGAAAATTGGTTTTAATAAGATTTGATATTTAGTTTTTGAGATATGGGACTTTTTCATCAAACTGCAGCAGTAACTTTAAAAAGGGCCAGTTTCGCTTCGCAACAGGCTTCTGCCTGAGATGTCTCATTATTAATTGGCACGATGAAACACTCGACTTTCTGATTGCCTCGATCGTTGGTTTAGTGGGCATCGCAGTACTACCGAGTATGATGTCCTGGATTTGTCGCAAATTGGGTGGTGTTGTCGGAATTTCTCAGTAGCAGGTCGCCCCCTATTAGGTATATGGGACTTAAACATAGCTGGCGAAATGTGGGTGTAGCAAAAGAAAGACTTCTGCCTATCCCCTTGGGATTATAGGCAAGAACTGTATCGCAGCACGATTTTATGAAGAGATTTTGGTATTCGGATAAAACAAACAAATAGTTCTCATATAAAATATTTTAATTTTCAGAACATTATTCAAATGATTAACATACCGTCATTGCGCACCAACGCTTAACAAAACCTATTTTTATCCTTAATACAAATATTGTTTTTAACCAATAAATATTATACATATATCACATTTAACGCAATTTGTACCTTGTTACAAAGTGTATAAAAAAAAGAAACCATTGGCAAAGGTAAAATAGTTATTTATGGAATAATTGCGCTTACAGAACTAAACATAAATAAATGGATCACAGTGTCACTGAATAATATCCAGGAAATATTTTAACAAAAATAAATTATAAACAAACAATTATAAAGCCACGTATTCGAAAAAATATAACAATCGGGAAAAAAAAACTTTATATACAAATGGAGAAAATGGACAAAAATGTGTGTATATATTTTTATAACTATTATGAACACTTCTGTCACATATTTTACGAGTTACATTGTTAAGTGTAGCTATAACAATCTGGACAAATACTTTATTTTTGTGAAAGTTATTTCGCATCATCGTCTGCTTAACCGGCCTATACTGTGGGTGCCTTGCGTGCATCTATAAATTACGTCACACCTTAAGGGGGGGGAGGGGGTCGACGAAATGTGACACACACAATGGCGACACATTTCAAAATCTATCCTAATATGTAAGTATTAAAACACGAAATTCGAACTATTATCGAAAAACTTAAAAATATTTCCTACTTCAATCAGTATGAAGATGTAAATTTTGTAAAATATGTGACGTCACACTAGGGAGGGGGGAGTCTCACAAATGTGACAAGGACTGGGTTAAAAAAATCATGAAATTCGTGTGACGTAATTTATGGATGGCCCCTAAGGCCACCAGCCAGGGGCATAAAAACTTAATGTCTATACGTTAAAGACTTAGGGCATCGCTAGGGAAGGACAGCTTGAAAAAATAACTACAGGCCTACCGTTTATCTGAGGTAGCTGGGGGAGGATGATACCCGTTTGGGGGTGAATGCCCCTCCCACCCGAACCGCACATAAATTTACCTCAGGCAACGTCTAAGTTAAGCGGCATGTACAAACATGACTTTTTAAACTTGATTCAAGCTTTTTACGAGCTTTTATATAACTAGCAATGTTTGTTTTAAATTGGGAGTACGAAATTTACTATTTTTATTAGACTCCTTGTCTTCTAATATTATTAGATAATTTGTCGAGTGTTATAGCTAGTCTAGTCGGTTTTAATTTGTGTTAACACAGCCCTGGATTTCATTGAAACTATACGGGGTGGAAGGGACACCGACGCGAAAACGGTTACCACGTATTCAATACTTCATTCCGAGATTATTAATAAAAAAAACAGCTGTTCCATACATTTTGACCGTGTAGCTGTAGGTATTGCACTTTTGTAGGAAACAGCTGTTTCTTTTAAATAACCGATGAAAAATTTCGATGTGGGGACGAGCTTAGGATGATGTACTGGATACATGGTAACCGTTTTCGCGTCGGTGTCCCTTCCAACCCGTATTAATCTATCACAAATTCAAAAGTGAATTTTGCAGTTGCAAGTTCTTCTCTTTACCTAAATCTAATACGGGACAGCGTAGAGACGATTGGAGTACAGGCTCGGATTGGTACAGGTGCCAATTGAAACTCAGCCTTAGCTTCTTATACATATGGAAGATATTGGAATAGCAAAAAGGCACTTTTAAACCTGCCAATCTGCATATCAACTGCAAAATTCACTCAATCTGTTTTGGTCTTAAATATTAGTAATACATAAAACGAATGATTACACATAGACTATACTTGTATTCTAATAACCAATACTTTCGTCCTATCTATCTACACTTCTTGTCGGTGGATATCAAAGTACAGTCAACAAAATAGATAAGTGAATTCAGGACTTTTGCAATTCATTACTTAAATTGAGTGAATTCGTGTGTCGGGAACAGAATCGAGTTGTGAGTGACAGTGGTAGCGGTACCGAGCGCGTGAAACGTGCAAGAAAGAGGGTAGACCGATTTGTCTGCGCATAAACACCCACCCGCAATAACTTAAGTTTATCCGTGATCACGGCGCTTGCAACAGCGCCGAAATATCGGAACATCAAAACAAATAGTAAACAAACTAAATATCCCGTTTTCAGTGTTAATGATAATTAAATTCTTTAGTGTTGAGTCCAAAATTACTTTTGGAAATAGCTCAGAGCAATGATGTTTAGAATTCTGAGCCAAATCCTCGTTTCAAAAGAACAGTAATTCGAACTCTAACTCAAAGATATACAGGCACTTTTGGACTGTCGAGTAGCTGGCCAGACAGTTGCAAGGTACAGGCCTCCCGAGATGGTGCCACGAGTTTTGATGCCTGAACGAATAACGATACAAAAAATCTGACATCGTCTCAGTTAAGATGCTCCCTTTTAAAGCATATTTTCCTATGTAATAGAACGGGCACAAACTACATGATTACCTGCCTTACTATCTCTTTTGTTGACTTTCAATAACACCCTTATTTATACGTAGATTCAATGTTCCGACTACTAAAACATAACGCTTATATAATAAGAAAGATTCCTTGTTTAATATTCAAACTCTGGCTTATGTAAGACCCTATTTCCATCTTGCTATACATTTAATACAATACTAAACGTCAAGACTTGTAGCAGTCGAGGTCTTAAAACGTTCGAGAAGGACAGTGAACATTTCACACCTGAAAAGATCTACTTTTTGGGGACGGCAAATTCTATTCGGCTGTATTTTTTTTACAACGAAGCCCATCCGAAACAATTGCTGTCTTAAAATTTAACTTGATTAAAATGACAGCTGTCAGTATGTACATAATTAAGACGATAATTTTATACAGATTATGTTTTTTTATAGTTTAATTGGCCTTAATTAATACCCATATTTACAGTCTGCATAAATATGCATTTGTTATTATGCATTTCGATATGACCAAAGCTACACCCTTGTAGTTTGTCAGCTGTCATTTTAATCAAGTTAGATCTAAGGGATTATACCAATTGTAGAGGGACGGGGATGTTACACACTACACAATATTCGGCGTGTATGGGATCCGCAAACTCCGGTTGCCATTAGCCATAGTTGTATAATCTAAGTAAAGCT
Organism: Eurois occulta; assembly: GCA_950022335.1. Taxonomy (NCBI): domain Eukaryota; kingdom Metazoa; phylum Arthropoda; class Insecta; order Lepidoptera; family Noctuidae; genus Eurois; species Eurois occulta. The sequence continues at coordinate 5,097,642 of OX465481.1, read as the reverse complement.
GCTTTTTCCCCAAAGTACCTATAACTGAATTTTTATTTGACGTTTTCGGCCTGCTGTACCGAATAATGTCAATGCAAATGGCTTGTGAGACTAATGTCATCCTTGCTCTAACGTTTTATGACTGCGACTGCCGCGAATATTGGCATTTTGCCTATTTTTTTTTTAAATTTCACACAAACTTTTCAAACCTAACTCTTTATTCAGCCTGGTAAGAGTGAGATAGTTTTTTCTTTCTACGAAGTCTTGCTTTATCACGGTAACAAGAGAAAATCTCGGTAATTTAGAGTATATTCAAATTTTCCTATCATATAACGACAAAATACTACAGAATCATTTTGGTTTCATAGTTAGACCGCATATGTTCAAGAAAACATGAAATAAAGTAGTGTTGATTTATAATGGAAGGATTTGATTTATAGAAAATTAAACTAGGCAAACGATCCAGGCCTTCACGTACAGGTCAGCAGAATTTAAGACATCGGCACGAGAAGAATAATGCAGAAGAAATCGTTTAAATAAAAGTTAAGAAAGAGTAAACAGTAAAGATAGCTTGTATTGTAGTCGTAAATGAATGTGAAAGCGAGACAGCGTATATTCTGTGCTTCTTTCGACATAAAGACTTTAAGAGCAGTCGAAGCGAATCATACTGTTTCTATCGGTAACTTGTAGTTCTGGTTTTATCACAACGCACGTCTAAAAATCGTATGGAAAAAACAAAGCTGTCAAAAGAAATTTTTAACAAAACACATGCGGTCTAACCCAATCAAACCTAACATTATAAATTAATAATCATACAGTGTGCAACAAGACCCTACAATAAGAGTGAATCACATTGAAATATGGACTTAAACTACTTATTTATAAAGATTATTTCCTAATATTTTTGTACTGACGTTCGCTCCACTTGCGGTGCATATGTTTGACAATGTATAAGGGTAGGCAGGAGACTAAGGTTATCACTATGACTTTCCACCAGAACTCCCAGTGTCGTATGAAGTCGCCATCTATGAAAAAACAGGTTTATTATTTCCGACTCAATCTTATGGTCTTGGGACAATTACTTCATTAAAAAGGCGTGCCACTAAGGCATGGTTAACAACCTTTTAGTAGAGTAATAATATGCAATCTAAGTTAATAATAAAAATGTATTTTAAAAGAAATTAAGTAGAGTTTCTGAACAGAAAGAATTCTTTAGCATAAACAGAAAAAAAATATCAATCGATGTGTCCAATAATCATTAACCTAAGTATCATAGTTTTTTGAAACAACGATTCCCGCCTTTTTTTATATTACCTCGAAACAACTATTTCGGCTTAACGGCCTTCTAGTTAAAGGACGGCAGAGTAGTTGCGGAGACGGTTATTTAGAAGCCCAAAAGTCTGACAACCAGTTTTACCAATGGGCATCGAGTTCAGATAGGCTGTCGCTCCATATAAAATGTTGTTATCAACTGCATCCGATTAGACTGGAAGCGGGCATGGTTTGAAAAAGGCAAGGCAGCTGCCGAAAGGGTAAATGAAAACTTCTTTTCGTAGGTGTGACAATAGTATGAAGAACTGCATACACGGTGGAAGGGACGCCGACACAGGAATTTTTAAATGTATGGAACAGCTGATTTTTTTTTAAAGAACCGATGAAAAATTTCTGTGTAGGGGGGCTCAGAATGATGTACTGAATACGTGGTAACCATTTTCGCGTTGGCGTCCCTTCCAGCCCGTATTTTTCGTACCCTTATATCAAACTGCTATTTAAACCAACTCTCGCAAATAGAAAGCCTGCTAAATAAAGCAGGCAGCGGTGGGAACGCTATAGACTGATTCCGCTATTTCTACCGTAGAACTGCGTCATTAGTCTAGTGGTCCCAAGCGCGACTGGTTCTATTCCCAGGTCGGGCATAGTGTGATTGGGTTTTTCCATCAGGAATTTCTCAGTTGCAGCCACGGAGCCTGGATTTGTGTCCGGTTGATGGCAATAGGCTCGCTCCTTATTACGTGGGAGTAAAACATAACTAGCGAAATGTGGGTGAACTTATTAGCTACACCTCTGCCTAACCTTTCGGGGATTACAAGGCGTGATGTTGTTATATCTGCCGTAGAATTTCAAACCTCATGGAGACTGTCAGTACCACCATAGTCAGTTCTGTAACCTATCAGTTCTAAAAATAGTTACTTACCGAAATACGTAGTGAATATAAGCAGCGTAGCGATATACATCAGCAGACTGACGAGCTCTGCGCCTATCATGAGCCAGTGCCACGTGACGATGGTCAGCGCCACCATGATCAGTTCAGTCAATATCAGTGCTGTGTAGCTGATCTCTACTATGTGGATTAATTGGTCCTCGAACAGTACTAGAGCGCCGTACATTATGACGCCACCTAAAATAGAAGAAAAAATATTGTGAAATAAAAAAACTGTCACCTAACTGTCAGTCGAACCTGATAAAAAAATGAATAAAATAAATAGTTTGCTATCCAGTTTTTTTAAATCTTATAGTAGATCCTGTAATCACGTTCTCGAAAACGGCTCAAACGATTTCGATGAAAGTTGAAAAATCGATTCTTAGATTTTTTTTTAATAGAGCCAACTAATTTTCACCCGAGTAGAGTTTGGACGCCCAGGCACTAAGCTATACAAAGATCAAGAAGGTGTAAGAGAGAACTTTGCCAGAAGGTCGATACTTCTTAAAATACGAGTTGTAAAACCAAATTCAAATGATTTTACGTGCAACCAGGTACCAGCCAGGAAGAAAAAGACGTGCAACTGAGCTAAGTGAACAGTAGCTGAGACATAATTTAGAATTTTTTTTTTTTAAACTTTATTCACAAAGGTACAAAGGCGGAATTTAACCTTGGGCCACAAACAAAAAAAAAAATTCTACATAATATGAACACAAATTATGTTAATTATACCAACAGGCATCTTCTGGGCACGCTCGTTTCATCATAGACCTCATCCATCGCTTTCCACCAGGCGTGATCGAGGTCAAGAGCAGGCCCATTTAGTAATAAAAAAAAACCATTTTGTATGCCCAATTTAAGTTGTCTCGTATCAACTTCTACAGGAATATGGAAGCATGATTAAAATGACATTCATACCCTGATAAATAGATATGCCAGTCCAAATGTAAAACGATTTATAAGATAGCTGCCGCCCTTTGGAGAGTTGCTTGTACAGTTGCGGGTAGCGCAGCGCCGTGGAGCTGGGTATGTCTTTGTCGAGTACCTGCAGGACAGTAACATATATATTCAAATATTATACAAGGTGTAAACGGACCCTCCACGAAGCCGTCAACCAAGCATTATGTACTTCAAACTGTACGCAAAAATTATTGCTGGGAAACGACTTTTTGTTTTAGGTGATAAACGTTTTACTTTTACCTTTTTGTTATTTTAAATATTGTGCTGACGGGTGCATTCAGTAACACAGGGGTCATGGAGGTATTTAAAGTAAAGTTATAAAAGTCTGACACTCCCTTCCGCTCCGTCCAGAGCGGGAGGAGTCATTTGATGATTTCCCATCCCAATAATAAAAAAAAAGAAAGCCAGAATCAACAGTGACGACCACCAGAAATGCGCCGAGACAATGAAGCTCAAAGAAATCCCAGAGAAACAGTTTCAACTGTCTAGGATCCCGCAAGGAAATTAATCAGAAAAGTATAGCGGAGGAGTAGGAAAATCATAATTTCGACTGCCCTCCATATCAGCAGCAGACAGAACGAAACAAGGCCAATAGGCACAAAGGAACATTTACAACTGGGATAAGCCCAGTTGCCTAGCACCACGGATAAATATTATCATTAATGGGTCCTAAGTTGTGAGCTGTTATATTTGATTCCAATAATAAGTATAGCAAAAACGCTTGAACGCACGGAAATTTGTTCTTGGCTGTGTGGTTCTCAGCCCAAACTACTTCTGTCGATCAATTCTGGTTAAAGCTAGTTTCATAAAAATAAAGTTGCAGCAGTATTCATTATAACTTACCAATGAGAACACAGGAAGCATGGTGAATAAAGTTCCGTAACCGACCATGAGGAACCCAGGGTACAGTGACACAGACGAGAAGTAGAACACCACGGAGAACACAGCCTGCAAGGTAACACAACTACTTTTAAATACATGTATGTTGCAGAAGGGCAAAAAAAACTCAAATCGAATTGTCGTAGTCATAATCTACAAAACATTTTTAATATCTCTCTTTTCTTTATCGTGTGGGTAGTGCCTAACCTGGTGTCAGAGTTTTATATGAATTCGTGTTAAGGTACTGTGGTTATGGATAGCAAATATCAATATACTTACTACCAAAACTGTAGAGGTGTACGAACCAAACTGCACACCTTGTTTGTGAACATTTTATCGTTCATAACATATTATAATTCTAACTGAAACATGGCTTGTGCCCGATATTGCTAGCGTAGAGCTCGTGCATCCTCGATATGATGTTTACAGATGCGACCGAGATCGTAACACAACAAAAAAACGGGATGGCGGCGGGGTCCTCGTCGCAGTGTTGCGGGAACTTCGTTCGTGTTTAGTTAATGTTTCTAATCGCTTGCAAAATGAATCCACCACCTGCATTGAGTATCTCATGGTTGGATTTCCAAATAAAAAGAGCAGTTCACCGAAGCAAGTGATAATTATACAATATGTTCATGAATCCAAAAATCAGAGAGCGTGTCTTGGGTTCGAATTCGAGACCTACTGGCAGTTTCGTCGTACTTTAGATATAATCTATGATGTCTCTGTTCATTACTTGGGCACAGATATTCTCGTACATAGGGACATAGGGCTCATCTCGAGGAGAGGGAATGGGCCATGGCCGAGTGTGGGTTGGTAGATCTAGGACGTGCTGGTTTCCTCACCTGCATAGTAGACACAATAAGTCCTCGATGCACGATGAACAGCGACAGCGCGGCCGAGCGCATGGCGGACCGTCTGCCGTGCACCAGTAGCAGGCGCGCCAGGAACGCGAACTGGCGGATACTGACGTCGCCCGCGAGGGACGCCGCACGACCTTCTGCACCTTCGATACCTACACCTGGAAACGAAGAACGTCTTTTAGCAAGCAGTAAGGTATTTGGAGCGGGTGTTTCGCAATCAAACGAAGTAACTCTTTTACATGCCACAAATCTCGGAAAGCCGTTGGTCTCGGCTGTCATTTGTAGATATATCAGTCGTTACAACCAGTCTTTCTAAGGGGTATCGGGGTATTACCCAGTAGTAATGTGGAGGTCAGATAGGCAGTCGCTTCATGGAAAATACTGGTATCAGCTGCATCCGGATAGACTGGTAGTGGAACCAAACACAGTTGAAAAGGCTCAGCAGATGATGATGTCTCATCATTATCCACAGCCCAACTTCACCCACTGCTGGGTATAGGTCTCTCTTTGCTTGTGCCAAGCTCCACGCTCCTGTGCCTGCCACATCCATGATATTTTGACAACAATGTCATCTGCCCATCTCGCTGCCGGACGAGCAACACTTCACTTTCCATTCCTTGGCCGCCACTCGGCACTCGACGTGTCAGTTACCAATATCCGCTTCCTGTATCATGGCCACGTCGTTCCCGCCGTCGCCCACGGCCGCGACGGCGTGCCCGCGCGCGCGCAGCAGCCGCGCCACGCGCGCCTTCTGTGTGGGCGAGCAGCGCGCCACCACGACGCCGCTACAGCGACACAGCACCTCTACGAACTCTTCCTCGTACGATTGGAGGCACACCTGGGGAGATATATGCTGTTAGTTATTTCTAGGGGAAGCAAACGGTTTCGTAATACACTTCTCATCAAAAAAATCGAAACACTTTCGTTTTTATTGTTTTTGTCCTAATTTTTTACAAAAGAGAATTAATTCCATGAAAAAAAAAAACATTATTGTGTAGCTGGCAGTTTGGTCATTACAGTAAGAAGAAAAAAATCAAAATTCGAAATTAGAATTTCATTTGTTTATCCTATAAATGAAATTAATCACTGTTTTGAGACAAATGTGTATTTAGGGTTGGAGTACGTTTCTGGTTTAAAAACTAAAAATTAGCGCTTGTCTTTAAACTTTTTGTTTCTTATTTCATTTACTGTGACTTTGGGACGTCTGAAAAAACTTTTTTTTCTAAAACATATGGATACTTCGCCCGCAGAAGCCGCCCAAGTGGTGACATTGCTGGATTCTGGACTTAGTCAGCGTGTTGTGGCTGCAAGATTGCATCTAAGCTTATCATGTGTTCATAGAGTCTACAAACGCTATCGGGAGACTGGTTCGTTCACGCGCCGTTCAGGATCTGGCAGGAATCGGGTCACTTCCACCAGGCGGGATCGAGGTCAAGAGCAGGCCCATTTTGTATAAAAAAAAAAAAAAAAACTTCTGAGCGAGATGATCGATTTATTGTAATACAAGTTATTAAATAAACGTTTCTTACATTTTTTTTTCATTTACGCGTGTTGTTTTACCCATTTCCTTCATATTCCATACAGGGTAAAAATTACTCATTATACAAAATACGAAACCTATGAAGACTTAATTTGAATTTAGAACAATAACATTAGGATTTAAAAACCTCATACTACTCACTATTAAATGACATTTTACATTTATTCCTAAATATACACATTTTTCTGATAATCCTTATCAAATCATAAACTGCGAGGTGTTTCGATTTTTTTGATGAGAAGTGTAGTTGCGTGGGACCGCTGGATAACAAAATGATTAAATTAGATTGTTACGGTCGATTTATGATATCGACCATTTGAATCTGTTCAGAGTGGTTTAGGTACGTTCACTGAACTAACAAAGATTTTGTTTTAAGGAGGACGGACTAAGGTAGTCCGCGCTCTTAATTGACATTTTTTAATTGTTTTTATTTGATGATTTTTACTTTTATTGACATTTTATTATTTGTAAGATTTTAATCTTTGTTGACGTTTCTTACGTATGATTTTTTTAATTTATTTTAATTTACATGTTGATTTTTTTGTTTTATTTTAAGTTACAGTTTTTTTTTTGTAATTGTAATTGTTTTTTTCTATTCTAATTTGTATGTCAGTAACTACAAAACATAGCAAGAACCTTAACTATTTATAAGATCCCTAATGTTATACCTATGTTTAACAAATAAATGATTCTGATTCTGAACTTCTAATTTTCTTACGTTTGTTGCAATTTGCAGGTCTGGTTTAAACTGATCTACGCGACTTAGATCGACCACAATGCTTTTTAAATGTTTGGCTCGGAACAATTACCACTTTTTTTGCAGACATTTTCTTCGATAGAAGGCTATAAGAGAGTTGTGTGTTGTGAATTTGCACTGCATTTGTATTTCAATTTGATCTTAAAGTGGCAGCGCCAAGGTAGCTTGCGAAATTAAATTCTTAAAAAATAAATGAATTTCGCGAGCTAGCCTGGCACTTCCACCTAGTTAACTAGGGCTAGTGGCTCCTCCTTACGAAAAATCGATGGGAAGCGGTTAAATTGATCGCTAATTGTTTGGAACCTTATTAAATAAGGAATAAAGCACATTATTTGGCTACCTCTAGAGTCTCCCCCTCTATGATAAGGTCCATATTATCCTCCGCAGTGTTGAGCGCGTGTAGAAGCACGTGCGCGTGTTGTCGTGTGCGACATTCGGGCGCGGTGTGCCATCCTGACCCACCGCCTAGCTGTAGCGAACGAGCAATGCAGAGTGCCGTCTCTAACTTGTCGCCTGTTAACATCCAGATCTGGGGAAGAAAGAAACGATTCATTGTAAATTCATGCGAGTAATTTTTTTTTAAACAACCGACGTGTCCCCTTTAAAATTACTCTTGTTCTTCCTAGCACTATCCCACTTTAGGAGGGGTCGCCTCCCCCAATATTCTGGCGCCAGGACAGTCTATCCTGGTTCGTTTGTTCGGGCAGTTCTTTTTCCAATAGAAGCTTCGTCATGCTAGTTCACCTTCCCCCCATTCCTCTTTGAATTTACTATCAGCAAAAATTAGGAACACACAAACTTTGATCCATTATGTAAGACATAAGCATAATCAGCCTATAATGTTCCCACTGCTGGGACACACGGCCTCCTCTCTGTGAGAGGGAATGGGCTATAATCCACCACGCGGGCCCAGTGCGAGTTGGTAGATATCACATGTCTTCGAATTTTTGGTCTAGGACATGACGGTTTCCTCATGAGGTTTACCTTCACTGTTTTCGAGAGCAGTGGTGATGAAATAAATTTCACAAAGTAATGCGCCTGCGTGGGTTGGGACCCACGACTTACTGTTCGTAAGTCGGGGCCGCCACCACTGGGCCACCGCTACTCTCTGGATCTCCCCTTTTAGGATTTTTTGAAAATTCATCCCATTCTTAAGACATTTTTGAGAATAATTTCATGCTTCCCCCTTTCATAACGTACAGCCTTAACTACTGGGTCTACCCAGTAGTTAAGGCTGTACGTTATCTGTAAGTGAATGAATGAATTTAAGTGGATAAATGTAAAGAGCAGATGATTTGTTTCCAGGTTTCAATTTTTTCCATTACACCTTTGTATAAAACTAGCTCTTCGCCCGCTACTTCATCCGCAAAAATTGTGATAATCATATACATGATAGGCTAATACGCATGATATACATACAATTTATAGGCTACTAGTTTTCCGCCCGCGGTTTCGCCCGCGTCGAGTTCGGTTATATCGCGTTTCCAAGAGAACTCTTCAAAAGTCCGGGATAAAAACTATCCTATGTTCTTTCTCAAGGTCAACTCTATCTCTGTACCAAATTTCATTAAAATCAGTTCAGTGGTTTAGACGTGAAAGCGTAACAGACAGACAGAGTTACTTCCGCATTTATAATATTAGTAGGGATAGCACCCACGAATAATGTATCTTTCTATCAGTGAAAATATTTTAGAACTGGATCATTAGTTCCGGGGATTACCCCCTACATACGAACTGACAGATTTACAAACAAATTTTACCTCTTTAGAATATATTAGTATAGATTAAAACAAATGCATCGTAGCTCTAAACTTACCTTAATACCGGCAGTTCTAAGCATAGAAAGTGTCCTTGGCACATCGTCCGCCAGCCTGTCTTCGACGCCAGTTAGCGCCAGCAAGGTCATGCCTCGTTGTATCTTAGCTAGCACAGAGCTGGTGTGCTCGCTACGGTTCGCGTTCAAACGGGCCTCCTTGTACTCGCTCTGTTATAAAAAGTTAAAGATATAAAACTTCAAATTCTATACAAATAAACATTTTTGAGTTGACTATTCCGAAAAGATATACTTATCAAAAAAAAAAAATGTGCTAACCGACTTTAGGTATGTTTTTTTTGTGCACAGTAATCAACCGGGCACAAATCCAGACTCCGTGGTTGCTACTGAGAAATTCCTGATGGAAAAACCCAATAACGTTTTGTCCAACCCAGGAATCCAACCCAAGATCTAATGCTCAGCAGTCGCGCTTGCGACTACTAGACCAACGGCAAGATGAAGATTCATTATTATACAGAAATATATTCCATTACAATAGGTAAAATTTCACTGGCGCGGCGTGATGACTATGTATGTTTAATTACAATAAAATCAAAAAATAAAAAGGTACCGATTCTCATGACGTGAGGTTTCAACATATAAAAAAAAATTAATTAACCTTGTATAAGTACCATAAACCCTTGTCAACTCACCACCTTATCAGTCTATGGTTTGAAACTCACCTCAAACTGCAAGTACTCCTCTTTGGTCAACGTCTTCTTCGCCATGCCGAGTGTCCTCAGACCATCAGCTGCCAACGTCTTACATTCAGGGCTGAGCCACTGCGAGTCCAGCAGTTTGGATAGCGCTACGTCTGCGCCTTTTACGTAGTACGTAATCTCGCCTGTGTTTTCTTCCTGTTGGTTTTGGGATGAAATCTCTTCAATTGATTCATTACACAATACACATGGTAATCGTACATACATTTTTTTAAAGTCTGATCAAATCTGATGTGAAGTCTTTTAAATAAGCTTTTGTAGTAGTTTAACAGAAATCAACACATTTTAGACGAGATTCGACAGTAGATTGGATACATTAATTTATTACATTCTGTTTGAAGTACAAAAGAAATCGACGCGTCAAAATTAAACGCAAGTCAAGTGATGCGATTGTCATTGACAGAAAAAAAAAGAATTTATTACCTTCAAATAATTGTACATGAAACACTTATCTAAGTACTATGCAGCGTTACAACTAGGGAGAGGAGTGTTTACGATGAGCTCTGGCACCCAATGTACGATTTAACTTGTGTTTAGGGTGCCAGCGTCTTCGCCTATACTTTGAACATAACAATAGTTGTAAGACGAGCACAGTATATCATCATTTAATTACAATACTATATTTACTAGCTAATGCAACTAAGATGTGGAATATTTAAGTATCCATGTATGGGAGTGTACAAGAGTGTGAGGGATAGATAATTATGATGAAAACGATATGATGAAGAAGGTTACGAGCGTTTAAAACATTGTGACTATCCTATACTTTATCGTCATCATTCTCTTGCCCTTAACGCAATTCATTTGGGGTCGGCGCAGCATGTCTTCCTCTTCCATTCTTCTCAATTACTCGTTATCTCATCAAACACCTCTTTTCTAGCCATTCCATCCTTCACACAGTTTATCTATCGTTTCTTTGGTCTTCCTCCACTCTTATACCCATCCAAATCCACATTCATACTTAACTATACTATACTTTGTATTTCCATGATTTCTTGCTGACCTTTAATATAGTACAGATAATCAAACATACTAAAAACTGTGAGAAATCGTCAAAAATACAAAACAGTTTAAATACAGTGTGGGAGAGTATCACAAAACATACCTGAACAATAATACCCATCATCTTACTCTCGCTGGTGAAGGGGAATATCTGCAGTATGGTATAGTTGATGATCTCGTTAGCTGCGCGCAGTTTTAACGAAATGTTGTGCAAGTCACGCCGGTATAGAGACACGCCCATCTGTAATAATAAGTTATCTTGTAAGCAAATCAAGTATCTTGACTTGGCTCGCGAGGTTGTCGACATGTGGGATGTGGAGTCGGCGATCATTGTGTCAGCCCATGGCTTAATTGCCAAGAGCCTCGACTAATATTTCTTTATTTATTTAAACTTCATGTACAATATTGGTACATAGGCGGACTTAATGCCACAAGGCATTCTCTACCAGTCAACCAGTAATATTTGAGGAGGCTCTCGTTAGGCAGCTGGATCAAGGGCTTGATTCAGAAAGCGGTACTCCTGGACACGGCTCGTATTGTTAGGAGGTTCCTCTCTCTGGAGCCCCGACCGCCGGTAGCTTGGACCCTGTTCCCGATATCGGTAGGCTAAACTTTTTTATATCTTTAAATGTTTTTTACATATATTTTTAATTAATATTTAAAAATGTATAAAATTTGTATATGGATGAATAAAGTTATATTGTTAGTCTTTACGTCACGGTAATATGTGTCAAGGATTTCAGATAGACAATTAGGTGGCCCCATCCACCGTTTTGTTCAAAAGGGCACGGATTCAAAGAAAGTAGACAAAAGAAAAACTGTTTATACTGGACAAGAACAACACGTCATCATCTGCCTAGCCTTTTCCCAACTACGTTGGAGTCGGTTTCCAGTCTAACCGGATGCAGCTGAATACTCATAATTTAAATGGAGCGACTACCAAACTGACCTTCATAACACAAATAATCCAAGTTAAGTTAGTTAGTACTGGCTTGGTAAGACTGGTTGTCAGACTTTCGGCCCACTGACTACCAGTAACGACTGTCAAAGATCTACAAATGACAGCCGGGACTAACGGCTTTACGTGCTTTGTGATGCACGGAGGAAACTTGGTATATAATGGGTAGACCAACCTAGGCAAGAGCGGCTTAACCTGAAAATCAACCCAGCAGCTGTTATTATTTACCCACGAGATTCTCTTACAGGAACAACACGTGTTCATGTAAATAAACATAAAACAGCAATAAGAACCCAAAAAGTCGATGCAGTTCTAATTTAAATTCAATCTGTGGCCAGTCTTTACACATACTATTTCTCCGTTGATTTATTTTAGGCCGGTCGTGTTGTATGTATGCAAGATATTTTTTCTTCAGGGCGTAATTAGAAAATAGGAGACGAAACACATAGTTTTTTGGATCAGCTAGTGGTTAAGCTAGGGATCGAAATCGCCATTTCTGCAAAATAATAATAATACCTGTCTTTTTCCATTAAGTTCGACTAATATTTGTCTAGACAAAATCGATAGCACAATAAGTAAATAATCAAGTACTACTCACCATATCAGTCCACTTGACCAAAGCCACTTCATCAGGACTCGACGCCTGGTATTCACATAGCTGCTGCTGAGGTACAGCCCCACCACAGCTTTCTGACATCACTGAGCTACCCATATCTGTCACAAAAGTACAAAATTTAACACCTAAATTACTCTTAGTACATACACATGATAAAACCACAAGTTAATTTCCACGTAAATAATAAATAAACAGTTTTAATAATAGTTGTTTTTATTTTTTTACTAACCCGTATGGATGTTGCTTATCCGAATTAAAGACTATTTTATTATTTTTTATTTTTATTTTATTTAATGAGGCAGACACGTTAGTTTTCGTAACTTATTTCATCACCAATCTTCTCAAAATGGCAAAAGAAAACGTCGTAAGGATACCCACATGATCTAGCCGAAAAATCGAAGACGTGTTATTCCAGCACACTCATACTGGGCCATTGGCTAGCTGGCCAATGGTCCATTCTCTGCCACAGATAGGTGGCCCGTGTCCCAGCGATAGAAACATTAAAGGCTGACTATGCTACTAAGAAGAGTGATGGTATTAAGAAAAATACAAGGTGTAAACGGATCCTTCACGAAGCCGGCAACCAAGCGTTCTGTACATCAAACTAAGTAACTCTTTTTTTTGGAGTCAAAAAATCACGTTTTTCTGTAGAACTAATGTATAACGCGCGTGCGTTGATGTATGCTTTGCTATGTTTTAACACTTAAAACTAGTATTATAAGTTTTTAAACTGCCATGGTCACTAACATTATCATTAACACTAGAAACGGGATATTTACCATGTTTACTTTTTGTTTTGAGTTCCCGATATTTCGGCGATGTTGCAAGCACCATGATCACGGATAAACTGAAGTTATTGCGGGTGTTTATGAGCGGACATATCGGTCTACCCTCTTTCTTGTTCGTTTTTGCATTCAGTACCGCTACCAATGTCACGAACAACTCGATACTGTTCCCGACACACGAAACTCACTGTGTCCGCTCGCGAACTTTCGCCATGGTAAATATCCCGTTTCTAGTGTTAATGATAAAACTTGTATTGTTGCAAAATATCCAAGTGAAAAAGTTGTAACTTTGACCCCTAATATCTCCGTAACTAGAAGGTTCCCAGGTATGGTCTAGAACAAAAACTGATCGCAATGATGGTACAAAAATAAAAATACCCTTGACGTAGCCAAAAGGCAGTTGTTCTCCACAACTGCCTTTTGGCTTCGTCAAGGGTATTTTTGCACCCATTATGGTACCTGATTGCGCCTCGTCCGCTTGTTGGTCGTTACTGGCTATATCGTACACGGGCGTCACGTTATGACACAACGCTATACAGAGCACTGTCTGCCACACTTGACGAGGTGATGCTCCGAACCCTACGGTGGTAGAAGTAGTGGGGGACGTAGGGAGAGATGGCGCGTCGTTGGTTACGTATTGAGTTAGAAGGGCTTCGACCTGTGGAAAAATAAGTATGTTTCTTTATTAGTTAGTTTTTGTCTTAGATACCGTCAAACGCTGAGAACTGGAGGTGTCTATATTGTTCTATGTTAGGGATTTTGGTTTCCACACTTAGTCCCTAAAGTGGACCATTGTGCGTGAGTCATGGTAGCCGTTACTCCAACTAGCCCACCTCCCTCCAGAAGATCAAACTTCCCGGTCTTCTCAGAACATCCGCAAGAGATCTTGGTGTCCCAAGAGTCTCCTCGCGGATCTGGGTGACGCCAGTGCACTTGAGGAGTACGTGCGCTACCGTTTGCTCTGCCTCCATGCACGCCCTGCACAGGGGACTGTCAGTGATACCTAGGGTGTGGAAGTTTTTGTTCAGTGATAACTGGGTTACATAATATGACAATATTGTGTAACGGGCTGGTGTACGAAACTCCACGTCCAAAGCGCGTATTTTGCGTACGGAGTATTATACGCTCAGTTAAGACGGGTACAATCTTGATTAGTTCGCCGTATTATACATCCCTAATTTAAGTTTGCTCCCCCCAGAGATTGATTTCGCTCGCATAGGAAGTATTTTTTCCATGTCTATGACTAAACCGAAAAAGTGTAACCCCAGTAAAGACTCATTATCAATAGAACCTGAAAAAATAAACAAACAACGAAAATATCTCACCTCATGAAAGTTATTCTTATCAAACAGCGCATTGCCCAGATGTAGCTTCTGGAACACCATTTCATTCTTGGTGAGCGTCCCTGTCTTATCAGCCAACACATACTGGATCCTGCCCAGCTCCTCAGGGATGGTGGTGGAACGCATGACCGTGCCTTCGATCTTCTTGTCCCGCTGGATGGTCCAGGAGTAGAAAGCTTTACCCATGTCCAGGTTTACTCGCAAACTGGGGGAGGAAATGATTTCTGAGATACTGTTTCCATATGCACTTTTTCGGGGTGCAAATGTTCATGAAACAAAACAAGTTATACAAAGAGCCTCTGAAGTAGCAAAATAAACACAATATACATTAGTCTTTCATATAAAAAAAAAAGACGGGTTGCACTCCGGGAGTGCCGGCAGAAGTGAAAACTTGATTATAACAACGTTTTTTATAACAACGCCCTCTAGTAGCAGCTAAAAAAACTGTCGCGCCTACCAGTAACAGTGTTCTCTGTATCAATGCATCATTTTAGTTTTCAATATCAAAGATAGATGGCGCTTTGTGCTAGCGCCATCTACCAGCGGTCTCTCACAACAGTTACTCATTGCATTTGCTAATGTACTTTCTACTACATTCTACAAGATGTCGCTAGGAGTTATAAAACTACGATCATGTTCCAAAACATTTAAAAATTTCTTTAAATAATTTTAAACCATAAAATGTTGAAGGTTAAGTTCAAAATCGTCTACTCTTCATCCGTCTTACGCTTTTTCCAAATTTCTTTAAATAATTTTAAACCATAAAATGTTGAAGGTTAAGTTCAAAATCGTCTACTCTCCATCCGTCTTACGCTTTTTCCAAATTTCTTTAAATGATTTTAAACCATAAAATGTTGAAGGTTAAGTTCAAAATCGTCTACTCTCCATCCGTCTTACGCTTTTTCCAAATTTCTTTAAATGATTTTAAACCATAAAATGTTAAACGGATGGATAGTAGACGATTTTGAACTTAACCTTCAACATTTTATGGTTTAAAATCATTTAAAGAAATTTTTAAATGTTTCCAATCAACTTTGAACCTAATGCTTTAGGGATAAACACGGAATAGAAAAAACCGTAGACAGAGTATTCTATAGACTGCTGGATATCTTCCTTTGCATTCGCACAAGAAAAAGAAGAACATATAAACGTCACTAGCAAAGAAAAGAGACAGAGTATAAATATTTCTGTCCCTTATCGCGTGTCGGCTGAGCACATCATTGTCAGTGCACAACAAGTTTGACGTTTGTGGCGGTGCCAGATTGACATCCAATTTGTTTATTAACAATTGCATCGAAATTATACACATTATATGATCTTTTCGAGCTTAATTCGACAACAGTACATTTGTGCAACTGTGCAAAATGGTAAGGTGCAGTGTAATAAACTGTAAAAGTGATAGTTTGATGAAGATTGCTGGACTGTCCTTTCACTCGTAAGTATTAGATCTTTTTAAGTATTCAATCGCTTTGTGTCCTATTATTTCTCATAAAATAGTCGCAGTAATGTACCAACTAATTCGTTTAATGGATAAATCTCGTATAATCGTGATTTTTGCAATAATTTTATTATCTTACCTCAAAATTCAGTGTTGCCACTTTTTGACGGGGAATTTACCCTTTAATATGGGTAATACCGAATAATGCAATGTCTATAAAAAAATACTCTTCCGACCTTGATTCATATGATATTAGTAATACGCACTACTTAAAATCTATGTTAGTAACACACGTATTATACGATTTTAATTCGTATAACTGCACTCACCTGGCGCAAAAAATGAAAGATAATAAAAAATCTTATTAAATTTTCAGATTTCCGAATAAACCCGAAATAAGAAACTTGTGGATTGCTGCTACCGCATGAATCTTTAGGATGTGATCCTATGATCAACATAGATCATGATTATTTAACAGATCCTTCTAGGCTTACTCTTTATTCTAAAGAAATAATAACCTATATTGCTGGTTTTATTGCAAGAAAGTTGAGGAAAGTTATTAAATGTGAGGATTGTCTTTTGGCTTTGATCACAGATAAGTATCACGGAATCATTACGACTGAAGGACATGTATCCATGGTCATGAATAAATTAAAAAAAAAAATCACGGAATCATTGCTAGAAGAGACAAAGGAGGCCTTATTTATCCTTCTACTGACTTAAATAAAGTCTGTGAATTGGCAGAAAAGATATTTCGAGCGCGTTCACATAAAGGAAATTCATTTTTTAATGAGAAAAATGTGATGTCAACACTTATATTATCGTGTTACAAGGAATGCACACGTACCAATATTAATATATTTATTAATGACCATTTCGACAGTCAGCCTTTTATAGGGAATCACAGAACTCTCCTCATTAAATCAATCGCAATGCATTACTTCGAAACCCGTATTCACCATAGTACCTACCAAACAATGTTTTGAACCACAATCGAAAATAAGAATTATACATAATAAGTTAGTGCTTTTTCAAGGACAGTAATTTGTTTATAAATAAAATATTACAGTTGCATCATTGCTATGTTTTATCGTTTTCTGTGTATTGGAATGTTCATTTTAATTTGCAAGTGTATGAGTTTGGCGACACTGGTTCCCGTACTAAGGCAGTCTAAGGGCACTTCCATAAATGATAGTACTTTTATACTGATAAAGCAATTGGTGCAAAATTATTCCCTAACCATTCCAAAATATCAAACATGCTCAACGTTAATAATCAAGTTTTCACTTCTGCCGGCACTCCCGGAGTGCTAGTTTTTTTTAAATACAAAATCCACCAACTTACCTAATTGGAATAATATACGAGAACAGCAACACAAATCTGAAGAGGAACCCGTACCAGGGTCCGCCGAAGCCTTTCAGAGTGATGAGCAGCATCGATATGAAGATAGTGGCGACGAAAAGTAGCTTTGTGAGGTCGTTGACCTGCAGGTCGAGGCGGCCGACTTTAGAGCGGGGGGCTGCGTTGTTCATTACGCTGCGGGTTTCACTACCTGGTGGAGGATTTTATCATGAAATAAGCAATCAGCCCAAATGACTCTATTGTGGTCAAGGGGGATAGCACTTAGCGCCGCTTTTTGGATAGGTGGTGTGGCCACAGCAAAAAACATATATGTGATTATTTCTTTTTTGTACAGCAATTTAAGAAAAACAATCGGAAAGAGTGCATCTGCATATCCTTGTGGACCGACGTCGGACCATACAATGATCAATGGGATGGTACTTCAAAGGTCTATACTAATTATCTGTGAGGTAATGACCCTTTTTATACATGACGGTCAAGATATTTATTATCTAGTAAGGTGAATCACTGGACAGTTGATTTCAATTGATGATTTTCAAAGAAATTTGAGGATTCGCAGTTGCAGTTGCAAATTCCTTACCAGTATAAATAATAAGTCCAGTAGCCTGTCCGGACGCGACGACGCAGCCACTCCACAGGGTGTTCTCGATGTGTAACGAGTCGCTCTCTTCCTCGTCCAGTCTCGTGCAAGTGCCGATGAACGCGTGGATGTCTTTCTCTGGTTTTTCAACCCAGATCTGAGCGTTAATGTCTAAGAGATGTGCGTCTGTTGGCAGCTTTTGTGTTGATGGAAGAGGTATTCTGAAAGAAAAAAGATGACATCAGCCGCTTTATTCACTAGCCGACCCGCATCAGCTTCGCCCGGTGACTGATTTTCGTACAAATTTTATACTCCTATTTCACCCGCTTAGGTGTTTGAATTTTCCAAAATCCTTTCTTCATACTATAATATAAATGTACAAGGTTTTATTTTGGAATTCATTACATATTTTATGGGGTATCAATATTGGATCCATGACATTATATAAGGTATTAACGTGAATGTATAATATAAGGTACATAGTATAAGGTATTAATAGTTGTTATTGTAGTTGTGTTGTTGGTATTTATAGTTGTTCCGGGTCTGGCTGTTTGTGTATGTGAGTTTAAATGTTTGTAAACGCACCCACGACACAGGAGAAATTCCAAGTGTGAGGCAAATTTTCTTAAAAAAAATAAACATTTCATTTTATTTTTGAAAATTGGAATTTATGATATTGTTAGTACTATATAACTTGTACTAATAACTTTAATGATAAATTTTGCATAGTTGGCTTGGTACAACACAGTGGACTGCACATTCACTTGACATCTGGAAATGTATGATTATTTACTATGTTGAGCAATAAATATTTGAATTTGTATTTCTCAGCGAATGCCTATATGCCATGGTAATAGCTATCTGTATGGCAAATCCCGATCCGTCCAGTGGTTTGAGCTGTGCGTCGATAGTAAGTCAGGACAAACGATTTTAGAAGTATACAACACTGAATTCACTCTAATTCAATCCGTTGATGATTTACAATGGGGACCGAAAAGGCGAATAACATATTGAATCTCGTGACTGTACAAGGAGTACACTTCATAAATCATGTATTCTCTTCATTACGGAACCAGGCGTTAAGTGAATGATAAAATTATGCCCTTTCCTCGAGTGTAAATACACAATTCATAATATTTATCCCCAGTAATGATATATATCAATATTTTTATCACTCGTTCATACAGTGAGGAAGCTGGCATGAGTATTAATGAGTACTGCCAATGACATGAGCAAGATAAGGACGTTTTATTGTAGAATAATAATACAATATTGCTTTGAATTGTGTTTTTTTTTTCAGAAGGGAATTTCAAAAACTTTTTCAAATTAATTCCAATGTGCTTACATATTTGTGGGTAGTCCTCAATAGGACCTTTTTACTAAAACTTTTTATAATCTATACAAATGAATAAAATTGAAGTGTTTGTTTGTAACTTCAAAATAAACGGCTTTTTAATGAATGCGTATGAAAATAAAGGTATACGGTACTTATAACAAAACAACATGTTCTTAAATTTTCGTCTGTCTATCTGTTTGTTCCGGCTAATCTCTGAAATGGCTGGACCGAGTTTGACAGCATTTTTACTGGCAGATAGTTGATGTCAAAAGGAGTAGTAGCTTAGGCTACTTTTAGAAAACCGATTAGAGTTCCGTGCATTAAAAGGGCCGCGATATCTCTTTCGAACAGTCCCGCAGCCCTGGCAGGCCCGAGCCTCAGCCTTATTTGAATAAAAGAAGTTGAATTAGATTTTATTTGATACTTGCATGTATATGGATAGGTGATCCATTACATACCGAGTTTCGTCCGTGCCTCGAAAAGCACGTTAAGCCGTTGGTCCCGGCTGTCAATTGTACATCTTTGAATGTCGACACAGGTAGTCATTGGCCCGAAAGTCTGACAATCAGTCTTACGAAGGGGTATCGTATTACCCGTACTAACTGGGTTGTGGGGGTCAGATAGGCAGTCGCTCCATGCA
The DNA here is from genome assembly GCA_950022335.1 of Eurois occulta. Lineage (NCBI taxonomy): Eukaryota > Metazoa > Arthropoda > Insecta > Lepidoptera > Noctuidae > Eurois > Eurois occulta. Next base: position 5,077,875 of record OX465481.1, on the reverse strand, counting down.
AAATACTGGTATTCAGCTGCATCCGGTTAGCCTGGAAGCCGACCCCAACTTAGTTGGGAAAAGGCTAGGCAGATGGTGATGCATATGTAAATATGGTCGACCTGTGATTTTACAATCATTTATCAGCACTTATGATGAAGATTAAAGATGTAATAACAAGCACTTTAATATGTTTACATATGTAAACATATTAAAGTGTATTGTAGACATATGTCTACAAAGTACCTGATAATAAGCCGATAATGGCTAATTGCCATAAAAAGAAAGGTTATTAACCTGAAAAATTATAATGCTAGTTTGGTATCCAAGACAACGTTTATTATTATTTGGATTGATAAGGAACTGATAAGTTAATTTTATGATTGTTTATGGATTTATTTTTATTGTAGATCTGGTTTATTGAATAGGGTAATTCCCGCAACGAAATAACTCACTGAGCAAACCATGCAATAACGAATTATATCCTTGCAAACAGGAATTTAAATAGTCAGATGTGTAGCCAAGAATTTGTTTTGGGGGGGGGGGGGGGGGGCTGGATAAAAATACAGATCTAGGGGGGAGGGGTCAACCGGTTAAACACGTAAGCCAATTAGGAATAACTTTTGAAAACTATGATATTAGTTATGAAATACTACTCTCTAGGGAGAAATTGCGCTGTCAGTCGCTCAACAGTCTTTGCATTGACCTCAACATCACAATCATGGCGCAGGAATAAGCTTCATGAAAAGAGCTTGTTGGTACCTACTCCACAACGGATTAACATTTTAGCATTCCGGCTCGGATAACTTGGTTTCTCTATAAAAGTTAGGGGGGCGGGGAAGGGGGGGTCAACCCTCGCCGCCCTCGCACACACACACACACGCTCACATTTCTGTTTCGCTGATAATAACATTCGAATAGTATTGTTTCGCTCACTCATACCGAAAATCGTAGCACTTTTTCACGCGACGTATATCCGCTATGTTGTGCTTAATAATAGTTTCACGACCTTCCTTCTTCATCATTCTTCATTACTTATGTGATCCTTCTTCTGAAGTGTTTAAACACTTGAATAAATAAATAAAACTTCTAACCAAAAAACAGTAACATACCTCAATTTCCAATCAATCTCGCCATCCAACTGGTCAGTTCTAATAAACACGGTCCCCATCGTCTCATTGGTCCTCAGCAGTATCATGTCAGCGGGCACTCTCTGTCCTTTATGCAGCATCACGATGTCACCTACACGGAGTTCGGAGGAAGCCACCTGTTCTGTCAGGAATGGGCGGTAGTCTGATGCTGAAGATTCCAGGAGTATTCGCTCGTAGCGTTGGCGGTTTACTTCTCTGTCTCGACTGCAAAAAGAAAAAAAAAATGATCTAGATGTTTCTTTGTTGTGGCTAAATAATAACAGCCACTCGTGTCGATTTTCAAGGTTAAGCCGCGCTTGAAAAAGTCAGTCTGTGAATGGGTGACCATCCATTACATACCGAGATTCCTCCGTGCCTCAGGAAGCACGTTAAGCTGTTGGTCCCGCCCGGCTGTCATTTGTAGACACCTTTGACCTTTGACTTTGTCGTTCCAAGTAGTCAGTGGCCCCAAAGTCTGACAACCAGTCTTACCAAGGGATAACGTATTACCCAGTACTAACTGAGCTGTGGAGGTCAGATAGGGAATCGCTCCATTTACAATACTGGTAATTAGCTGCATCCAGTTAGACGACGTTACAGATTTTGGAGTTAGGAAAAGAATAGGCAGATGATGCTGTTTCTTTGATGTTTGTTTTTAAGACATTTGTCTCGAGAAGGCAAAGGGGTATAGTATAGTATAGTACAGTATGACAACCCTATAAAATTCTGACTGCCGAGACACAGGCCTCTTAGTGGGCCAAGATCCACCACGCGGGTTAAATACGGTGTGGTGGATGTAGAATGTCTTCCGAGATTTTGGTTGGCTCTGCCAGGGCTGCGGGACTGTTCGAAAGAGATACCGCGGCCCTGGAACATAAAGGGCCAATGAAGGAACATGGGTGGTTTTTAGTCAGTAAGAGTCTGACACTCCCTTCCGCTCCGCCCAGAGCGGGGGGGGGGGGGTCATTTGATGATTTCCCACCCACCAAAAAAAAAAAGATTTTGGTTGGCTGGTTCTGCTAAGTAATAAAAGCGGGAATATTTGGCATCTCCAGTGGAAAGGAAAAAGACCGGCCAAGTGCGAGTCGGACTCGCGCACGAAGGGTACCGTACCATTATCTATAAAAACAGCAAAAAAATCATATCTGTTGTATGGGAGCCCCCCATAATATTTTTTTTTTAATTTTTAGTATTTGTTGTTATAGCGGCAATAGTAATACATCATTTGTGAAAATTTCAGCTTTCTAGCTATCACGGTTTATGAGATACAGCCTGGAGACAGACAGACAGACAGCGGAGTCTTAGTAACAGGGTCCCGTTTTACCCTTTGGGTACGGAACCCTAAAAACTAAGTCGTTTTCCTTGACAAGTCATGATTATTTCTATTATTTTCGTGTTCAGAAACCGGTGGTCCCGACCGTGGCCATGCGCACGAGAACGAGTTTTTTAGACAACAAAAATAGTAACTATTAAAGACGTCAGAGATCTCTGACGTACTTACTCTGCACTTTAAGTACGTGTTTAATGTACTACATTAAGATTACTAAACTCTTAATTAACATACATTATCTTGATTGAATTAAGTCTGGTATTCGCAAGTTAATTACTAAACGAGACACCAATATATCTAGAGTTAGGCAGTAAATAAGACCATTTTAAATTGTCTCACTTATAACGAACAGTAGGGCTGTTGACTGGTAGAGGATGCCAAGAACTGAAGTCGGCCATTCTTTGATGCAATACGTTTAAATACATAATCAATAAGACCTTTATCTTGGGTACTCTGATAGCAGATCCCCGGAAATTAACACAAACAACAATTTAAACTGAACATTCCATGATATTGATAATAATTCAGTCAACAAACAACTGGCATCTCACATTCCGCCTGCGATTCGCGGCGAGGACATCAAATTCATGGAGCAGCTCACATAAAAATAGGTAGGAGTGGTATTACTCCGTCTAATTATATTTAACCAGATACCTATTGGAAAAACTCATTAATGACTTTACAAATGAAACGGAGTACTTAATTCTACGGCTAACATATAATTGTACGTTCTGAGCACCACGAACAGTCTCATCAACAGTCTCGTATCTCACTAATATTATAATGCGAAAGTTTGTGAGGATGGAATGAACTCCTATACTGATTTGGATGAAATTTAGCACACAGACAGTTTATAACCTGGATTAACACATGGGACACTTTTTATCCCGGTAGTGTGATCCCGTGGGACAATTATCGAACGCCACGCGGGCGAAGCCGCAGGCATAAGCTAGTTAGCTATACATATTTATTAGCTCGAAATGAGAATGAATATTCTACCGCATTGGCGCCAGCTTGACGAAACATTAATGCCATCGTCAGGAACCGTCGCCTTGGGGTATTATCGATTTACCAACACCAGTGCGAGTGTGTGTTTTTTTTACCACCCTTGAGAAAAATGTAGAACAACACAATCATACATAGTGCCGTCTAGATAAAATACACAAAATGAATTTCACTTGGGGGAGGCCTATATCCAGCAGTGAACGTCTTTCGGCTGAAATGATGATGATGATGAACTTCACTTACCGATATCTCCTAAAGTCATCAACGGCCTCCCTGAATAGCGTGACAGTGAGGACGAAGCACAGTGGTCCCCAGTACGTGTAGAGGTACCCGATGCGAATGCTCGGGATGAACTGGCTGACGGCCATCACCAAGAAATACAGGTTCAGGAAGAAACGGAACTGCTCGAACAGCACCAATGGTAGGAATGTGAGGATATTGTATTTCTGGAAGGAAAAATCGATAATTAGCTAATCGGTCTTATGTTTTTTTTTTTTAATATTGTTAATGTTAAAACATCATAACAACAAGACTGTAATCCCCGCAGGATTAGGTAGAGGTTGAACCAAATAGTACACCCACATTTATCCAGTTATTTTTAAGTCCCATGTAATAGGAGGCGAGCCTATTGCCATCAAACAGGCACAATTTATCCAAGGTTCGGGGCTGCTACTGAGAAATTTCTGATGTAAAGACCAAATAACACTTTACCCGACCCGAGTATTGGACCCAGAATCTTACGCTCAGCAGTCGCGCATGCGACCACTCGACCAACGAGGCAGTCTTTTATTTTTATTTAGACAGAGTTAAATCCAGGGTAGCCCGCGAAATTAAAATTTTCTTTAGTTTTTTTTTGCAATTTGAAGGTCAGTGTCAGGTTGTATGTTGATGAAAATTGAGTCGCGCTAGTAACAAGTATTTAGTTACAGAATTATTATCATTAAAATCACCCATCTAAGCTCATTTAACCCCATTCAATAAATATTTCATGAAAATGTTAGTCAATGGGGTTAAATGAATTTAGAGGGTTGTATTGATGATTTTAATCACTATAATTCTATATCTACATCAGTGGCGTAGCGTGCCTTGGCGGGGCCCCGTATAAAAATTTGTTTGGGGGCCCTTAGGAAGGGTAAAGATTTCTCACAAAAGAAAAAAAAAATGTTTGCATAAAATTACAAGAAATATTTATTCATCATAATAATTATCTGTCACTTTTTCCAAAATTTTTACAAACAATTCAAATTAAATATACACTTTCCTTGCCTTTTTTTCGGCAAACTGATTTATTAAATCATTTATAGCAGATGATGACTTTAGTTTTTCTAAAGTTTCTGCCTCTATGAAAGAAATTGTTTTTTTTTATTTTTGTCATTTCTGAAATAAAAAAAAATTTGAGACGTTTTTATTAATTTTTGCTTACGCACGTTGGGGGCCCCCGTGGATCGGGGGCCCCGTATAAATGATACGGCAGATACGGCGTTAGCTACGCCCCTGATCTACATACGTTTTACTAGCGCGACTCATTTTTCATCAACATACAACCTGACACTGACCAGCAAATTACGGGCCCTAGCCCGTATTATAGGTTAGCAAATACTTAGACGGACGACCAACACCGAGTACTTTGGAAATGAGTAAGGTCTTAGCCTAATATAATGCTTCTGGCTGCGTACATCCCTTCCCTATTAGTCTTAGTTTCAAGATCACAAACCGAGCGATAAGATTATTTGTCATGCTCACAAATACGAGAACACAATGATAGGAATACATCGCAACGACAATGACGCGCTATTCTGATTGCCTAACGTTAGAATACAATGGGCGGGCATTGTTGTAAGGGCGATAGGTACGGGCAAACTCTGGCGAATTACTTCTCGATAAAAAGTCGCACTCACACGCACACATGGTGCCGTAGCACCAAACAATTTAATAGAAATATTTTGAAGGCTCATTCATATATTATGCTGTATTGTATTACATTCAACATCAAAACTAAATTTGTTTTTTCCTAGTATGTTAATGAAAAACAAAGTTACTGCTGCAGTTTGATGAGAAAGTCCCATGATGTTTTTTTAGTTTCAGTTCCATGTAGGGGGAGTCTTAATCCTTAATCTTTTATTTTTTTATTTTTGAGTAAAGCTGAACATACACACAAAAAATTCAGACGAAATGATAACCTCCTCCTTTTGGAAGTCGGATAAAAATAACACCTACGATTTTGAAAAGTTAAAAAGAACAGAGGAGTTTACGCTTTAAGAGGTTTTGGAAGGGGAATTCCCTGTATTTGTCGCGCGAAACCGGAACGTATTTGTAAGTAGAAATTGTGCGTTTTAAACTATAAGTTACATAGTGGTTCTGTGAGTTTCCGTGTGTATCAGGATACAAATAGGCCTTTCACTAGGTATGGGTGACGTATGAGCTAAATGGGGATTAAATCAGAGGAGCAGAAACGTCCTTCAATCTGATAATAAGAACAAATTGTGGTCACTAATCAAACCGTTTCCCCTTGACATTTTCACGGTCATTGGGTGTGTAGTGTCTGTCTGTCTGTCTAGTAGTGATGTAACGACCAATGAGTCAATGTTCAGAAGAGCAATATCTATTGTTTTTTTTTTAAGACCTGAGCAGGCGATGTACTATTTGTCCGCCAGACAAAATTGGCCGCTCCAGTGCATTGGTTACCCGCTTTGTTTTTTCGAGTATGAATGTTGGACGACTGGACTATTCGTTGTTGCAAATTGTCCATCGTCTGCTCAAAGATTTATTGAGCTACATACATATGTATATCGTCGATGTCAGTACATCCTACTGCTAATATAATAAATCCGAAAGTTTGTGAAGATGTATGGATTTCTGGATGTTTGTTACTCTTTCACGCGAAAACTACTGAACGGATTTGGATGAAATTACACATAGATAGTTAGTTTATTACCTGGATTAACACATATTATACTTTTTATCCTTGTAGTACGATTCCGTGAGACAATTATCGAGCTCCATGCGGGCGAAGCCGCGGGCATAAGCTAGTATATCTGCTATTGCAAACGTAACACTATCGTCACTTTTTCCTATGAATTCTCTCCATAAACATCCATAATTAAGATAATTTTCCGAATTCCACTTAATAGATGAACCAGAAACTCTGGTACTTATGTCATTACTGAGATTATCACGATTTTATCAAATGAATACAGTACACATTATTAGTTATTAAATAAAAGTAGTGCGCATTTAGAATATGTGTGGGATGGGTTCCCTCTATCTGGCAGAATCTTGATGCTAAGAAAGGACAATGTACTTTTTGGTACAACCCCGCAATAGCATTAATTTAAATATAATTGGATAGATAATTTTTAATAGGTCAATATTTACTTTGGCCGGCATTTTTGAATTCGTTGTCCGTTCGGAGTTATAGACAAAGATAGTTAGATGCCCCTGGCTGGAGGCCTTACTCTCAAGGACTTTTGTTATTTTCTTGGATTTAGACATTATTGTGCTCTGTTTTAACGTTTACCGGCTATCTCAAGGAAACTGAACTGTTTGTTGATTGAATTGTAAAAAAAATATCGATGAAGATGTCTGGCTTTTACGTGGCCGTATCCAATCTCGGCACGTGCGAGCCAGGACATATTATTGTTAGGATTTATTAAATAATAATATTGAAAACAATATAATGTATTATTACACATGCTTAACAGATCGACGTAGGTACCATCAACCATGGACACTTGCGCGAATCTAAGTATTGTCAATTATTTGGTATCTAGGGTATGCAAGAAATGTAGTATTTACTGCTTCAGCTTCATTTTTAAATGATGTAATAATAGATGAGCCTTAAAACATTAAATTATGAATAACATTAAAGTACTACATTTCAGTAAGTAAATGGTTTGGCATATTAGAACTGTGTTTTCTTTATACCTTCGTTTTTTTTTAAATTATTATGAAGTAATAAATCGTCTAAAAACAACAGAATGAATGATCTTTGACTCCGTACCGACAACGAATTGAAAAAAAAAAACTCGCGGTACCTAGTAAAAGTAGTTCCTATAGAAAAGACCTTTCCGAAAATATATAATTTATCGCTATTGGGGGGTTGTACCAGATTCCGTACTTTTATGGGCATTGTCCTTTATTTGGCATAACAAACTTGGCTTATTCTTCTTTAAACGAATATTTTTAAGGCATAAAAATTATTTAATATAATTATTGTTTGGCCGAATGTATATATGTCCATCTGACATCTCTTTGAGGCGCGCGTGGAACACGAACGCGCCGTCGATACGGCCTGTCGTCATAAGACGGACGGACGGCGAGCTAGCCGATTACTCACCGTTCACAGGCCCGCGCCTACGGTGGCCGAGAGCCACCACGTGGCCCCCGACGCCCGGGGCGTCTCCCGCGGCGGGTGGGACGTGAGGTTCTCTCCCTCTCACGTTCCGCCACCTCCTTCGCTAGCATGACTGCTTCGCAGAAGGAGGTGACAGCCTGCCATTACCTCTCGCTCCGGACCATGGCTTGAACTAGGGCCGGACGCGAGAGGTCGCCGCCGCCAATCGCCGCTACGAGGCCACGGCGGTGCTCCGCCCAAGCGGAGCAGACCTCCACTTTGCGGTCCACCGTGTCCTCCGGGCGATCCTCACAATGGTAACACCCGGGCGTTTCCTCCCACCCGATTCGGTGCAGGTACCTCCCGAAACAACCGTGTCCGGTGAGTCAATATGTTGTGTTACAAAAGCAGAAACGAATCGTTGCAAAAACGACTCTACGTAGTCTTGTCTGCCCTACCCCTAGAGTATAATTTAAACCTGCGTAGGCGCGAGGTGCGACGCTCGTGTCGTGTGGGACCGCCGGAGACAGACGCCATGCTGCATGCTTGCTTGCGTGCTGCATGCTTGCTTGAATGCTGCATGTTTGCTTGCATGCTGCATGCTTGCTTGCATGCTGCATGTTTGCTTGCATGCTGCATGCATGGTGATTTTCTGCGAAATGAAGTTTATGCTATCCACTGTTATGCAAAATAATATTATGACATAAAAAGTTCTGCTATAAAGAGACCCGCGTGGGATATTATGTCGCTGGTGAGTCAATTGAGGAAAAGTAGGTAGTAACTTTTTGTGCCTGTAACTAGAGTTAGTTAGTCCGTTGACCTAATAATACAAGTACTACATAACATCACGCCTGTAATCCCTGAACGGTTAGGCAGAGGTATATCTAATAGTATACTCACATTTCGCCAGTTATGTTTAAATCCCATGTAACAGAAGGCGAGCTTATTGCTAACAACCAGGCACAAATTCAGACACCGTGGTTGTTACTGAGAAAACAGCTCTAAAAGAAAAAACCAATAACAATTTGCCCGACCCTCGATTCCCGGGTCGGGCAAATTGTTATCCCAGGACCTCATGCCCAGCAGTCACGATTCTGACCACTAGACCATCGAGGCTGTCACTGTTTAGCATCTATTAACTTACACGCCGCCCGTCATGAAGCTAACTGAGCTCTGGCTTTGACTTAGACAATTTCCTGTCTGTGTTGCACTCGAAGTTTGTCGTTTGTGCGACCGCAACTGGATTAAATTTAGCCAAAGTGCTTACTCAAGTTTATAGATATCACCCTCATAGAATACGAAAGAAAAATGAGAAATTATAGCGCCGATCGGCGTAACATGGGACAAGGACAGGAAGCCGATGAAGCCCTCATAGAGTTGATCGCAGGACAACTTTACACATGCTTACTTATATACTACGTTTTTTTACCTCATACAGCATTTTTTAAAGGCAATTGTCAGTAGAGTATCTGGGACTTGTTGTCGAGCGCGAGTTCTTTTATGTTTCAGAAAATACAGCATTCAATTAATTTAATAATTATAAAATTACAACATTCAACGTAACTTTTACTTTGTGACCTCCTTGCTAGCATTCACTACTCTGTGGAGCAGACTTTCTAATAGCCGCGATTCTCTCGCTCGTGGAGACATCCCCTTATTGCAGATAATAACAATGCTATAGTGAAATATGATAAACAGATAAATCAATTTGGGATTTAATATATTAATTTTTTTTTTATTCGTATTTTTCTGGAGTATTAAGGAGCTTTTTTATTTACATTTTTTACATAAACAGTTAATACTATTTTTTTTCGATAATTTTGTAGTTAATGATCTAAATTCTAAACAACAAAATTATGTAAAAGTATTTCATGTTTATTCACATACAAGAATGAATAGTTGATGACCTTCAACATTTTAAAACAAGGAATAAAAACCTGTTTGACAATATTTTCCATTCATGTCTATTATTAGACAATGCTTTCAAAAAGGTCATTACTGACTTTTCAACTTCCACACAAATAATTCATTCTTTAATTAACAAATAACATCCATTTTTTCAGAGAAAGGCGAACAATACTACTTACTGGTTCTTTAGTGATAAATCAGCATTTTTTCTTAAACAGTACAATTACGAACCCTCCCAATTAAATTCGGTTATGGGCTGGAAGATCAGCATTATTATGAGATTAGTATTTTTTTAATGGCTGTGTGGTTGTATGACAGCGTAATTACAAATAATACTTAATCACTCAATAAGAATTTATTATGTACTTTAGCCTGAGGTACTATTAGTTTGTTCTCTAGGTGAATTTCTAATTCCCACAATAAGCAATGAAATACAAAAATCCATAAAAGACGTAAATAAACATGAAAAACTTTAAGCAAAAATACAAAAAATAGTATTACAAGTGCATAAAAAACTTAGCAAAATTTTGGGCTAAACATGTTTAGTAAAATTTGCTATCGATATGCTAAGAAGAAGAACAAGTTAATCTAAGGAAATACCTACTAAATATAAAAATGAAGCAATTTATAGGATACGCTGACTACAACCAGCTTTCTAATAAACAGCCCAATAGCAAGCAGCTCAAATTCAAAACATTACATGTGACTCACATACTTACTAATAGATGTTTACAGCTGAAATAGTTACATGCAAAATGTTTTTTACCTATATTTGTTTAGTAGTGATTGATTTAGCGAATGTGAGTACCAATACAAACCATCTCTGGTTTAATGGTACAAAACAAACATGAACCTGTATTAAAACTATGTTTAAATAAATAAAAATACTTGTATTATTATTAACAACCTAAATTCCCAGTCAGTATATTATTAATAATGAACTAGATTCTGAGTTAACTATTATAATAACAAACTCATATCAAAATCTCATATGAACTTCAACAATATCACATCTGTTTAAATACTCCTTGCAAGACTAACTGCATTATGAATTTTGCTTTTGTAGTATAACACACATATTACTAATTAATGTTCAGTTATAAATAAGTCTAAAATATTTAAATAATGATAATTTGGTCACTATTTACTGGTATGAAGTAATTAGAATAGTTATCTTTGTCTAGAATGTTTTAAATTATAATTATTAAAGAGAATGATCATGCCTCTTCTTAGTATGTCTATCTAATACTCATTATGGCCTAATTATGTTGATAAACATAACTGCCATAATGTGTTGTATATTTATAACTAAAACACAAAATAGTTAGTCAATAATTGCAAATACAAGGCGTCTATGGCGTTTTCATGGTGTCGAATCGTTTAGAAATTGACACTGACCTGATTACAAACGTAGTTAGGCGGAAATTCTTCATCAGGCAGTTGTCCCAAATATATAGCTCGAGAACTCAACTTCTTTTTACGGAGCCTCCAAAATTGTAACCTAGAAACAATCGAATAAAACATAATTCATAGGTAATTATTACGCCAAACAAAGAGAATTAATATAAAAAATGCTTACCTTGACCATAAGGATTTCTTTTTGGGTCTTGTCAACAACGGTGTCGTCTCCATTTTTTCAACACAATAACTATCACGTTGTTTTTAACTGTTCACATTATATTAATCTAGTATGAATAAATTAAAACTGTTTTTTTTTTTTATCAAAGCACAATAAAAATAAACGCAGATTGTACAAGTATACAAACAGAAACCCTCACAATGACAGTGAGGCGTGAACTGTCATTTGTCAATGTTATGTTATGTCATTCCATAAATAATAGAGGTCAATAGAGATGCCCCAAGTTCAGTAAGACTGATCTGAAAGTGAACATCGTTTTATGTCCTTGATCTTCAAAAAGGTCTTAAGGATATTATTAAATAGGTATTAGTTAGAGCCCGTTTTACTGACTAATTATTTTCAATCAGTTAAAAGTATTAATTATTAATTGCCCGGGGGAGATTTTTGGAAGAGAGTGGTCACATTGAGTAGGTAAATAAATATGGCGGTGTAGTAGTGTCGGGGTGTGTTATAAGGCTTTAGCCAGAGTTTACGCAATAAACAACGTTGCATTGACATAATAATTAATTAAGAAATAGTTCTAGTGCTCCATCAATGTTTTTGAGTGAGAAATAATGAGTGTGTAAGTAATGACCAATTAGATCAATGACTTGGGATGGTGTACGGTGGTTGACATGTAGGGATATTGGGGAGTCGGGGCTTCGCTGCGTCGCGGTCGGTTCTCTCGCTCATCTGCGCTTGTTAGAAAGTAAGAAAAGATGTGTTTATAGTAATGTTTATTTGTACGTAGTTAGTAAAATTGCGGGCTCCCGTTAATTATTCCACGATTCATGACGTCTAGTGTGAAGTTTTGTAATACCCAGTATAAACTAATTAGGTTTGCAAGAGCTCTTATTAGATTGTGATGCGCCGCGACCGTCGGAGGCAGTGCGTCTGTTGTCTCTGTCGCGACGGCCGGGCACACCTCCGTTGACCTATTTTCTGGTTATTGCATTCATCTAACTATTTATGTCTTGGGGTGTAAAGTGGGCCGCCGGTTTTGCATCGCGTATGCAATAATTCCTTTTGGTCCTTGTCAGCCACTGTTACAGCATGTGAACCTGAGTTAATTGATTATAAATAATGTAGTTACTTGTTTATAGTGTAAAAAGTGATTTGACATTATCCTTTTAATTGCAAATGGGAAGTAATTGAGATGTTCTATTGCCACAGATACTAAGAGTCAGGAAGAACAGTGGACAGTGTTAAGTGCTAAGTGTAGTGTAGTTACAATGGCATGGTACGTGCCGGCCAGGGGTTTGGGTTTGACAGAGGGGCACAAGACTACAATATGATGGACTCGGAGTTGCCACCTGGTAGTTGTAACTCTACTGGACACCTGTCCACCATTGGATATCATACATTGCCAGGTATGACCTAAAAACTTTTTTATTTTCAAATATTTAGTTGAAGATGTAGAATATAAGTTAAAGATGAAGCATGTAATATATATATTTTCTACTGTATTCAGCTTCAATTCCTTAATTGATATTTTCTTCCTTGTATTCAACAGAATTGTTCTCATTCCCATACAATAATCCCATCATGTAATTATTAAGCTAATTACTTAGCTTTCATACAATGATTTTTCCTTTAAAACATATAGATTATAATTATTAATGTTTGTGAGCATTATATAAAGGGGAAAAGCTTGTCCTGTATTCGTGTGCACAGTTGTTCCATGTAAAATACTGGTATTCAGCTGCACATAGACTGGAAGCCGACCGAAATATAGGTGGGAAAAGACTAGACAGATGATTCCTGTGCATAGACAACAGTTATCTTTTTATTATAATGTAAATAATTGCACAGTAACTTCCTCTTAAAATACCTCATTTAAGTAAACGATGACCATTCACAATATTAGCTCAACATATTAGCAAGTTAAATTTTTCAAGTACTTGCCATGATATCACAATGTAAACATTATGAAGATAGACACTTTTTACATTAACAGTTTGCTCTGATAAGGGCTCTGATAAGACATTGAATCTTAAGTGATGTGATTTTCAGTTTGCTATGATAATTTAATAAACATCGTGATAATTTTCCGTAGTATCTAGCTATTGATTTTGCCTAGGAAACAAGGAATAGAATATAAATGATAAAATTATTAAAACTACATTCAATTTATTACTCATATTGCTGATGCTCAATGTTCATGCATTCTCTATAGGGGAAGAAGAATTTTCCCTGGAATGGGACAGAAATAGACGGTATTAATATTATTTTATCAAATTAATTGAACAATACTATAAAAAACAAAAGATATGTCTACCATATCATTCAAGACCATGTGATAAAATAATTTTATTTTCTTAAAGTTGACAGCAGCTCTAATCTCTACTTTGGGAGTGATGGGTAATAAATTATATATGAACACAGATAGTGATAAAGTTTGGAGACATACTGTTATCTTTATTGGACCAATTCATAACTTGCTCAAGACCACACTAAATGGAGTCATAGGGAACTCTTTGTGCTCTAAATTTTAGTGATGTTATGAATGGTTTTCCATGGAGTTTCTTGCCTGTTCTTCTCCATAAGGACCTATGGTTTGGCAATGGGCAACTAGCTCTGATTGACATTTTATATTTGTAAATAAAATATTACAAATATAAAATGTCAATAAAAAATTAAAAAAATATCACAGACAAGAAAATGTTAATAAAAATATTACAAATAATAAAATGCCAATAAAAGCAGTTTAGAACTATCAGGGACTACTGATTATTATTATTATAAATATTATAATATTTTATTTCAGTTGTATTTTTATTTATTTGTAATTTTAATTGCCTTTTTGTATTCTAATTTATAGTATGTCACCAACAACAAAACATAGCAAGAATCTTTACTACTTATAAGATCCTTAATGTTGATACCTATGTAAAAGATTCTGATTGTAAATGGTTTATTGAAAATAAATTTGAGTTGAAGTTGTAATACTACATTTCTAATAAGATTTATGTTTATACATTATCTTTCAAATAACATTTATTTAATTAACAAATGATACAATCAAATAATAATCTGCCCTATTGAGAGGCTATAAATAATTATTCTATAATATTAGTGATGTAACTTTTAATTGAAAATAATGAATAACTCTTATTCAGATTAATCTGATATTTGTAACAACGATCTGTAACATATTACCATAAATTGGTTCTATTTGAACATACTAATTGAGAAATTTACCTTGAGGAAAGTTTGGGATGAATGTGGAGCTAAAAGAGTAGTTAAAAATAATAATTATAAAAACAAAAAACCCAGCTGCTTAAAAATAATGAACTAAAAAGTTGGAAGCAGGCCCCATTCCATTTTCATAATTTTATATTCAAATTAGCCCTGCAAGGTTCCAACTTTTGTGTGTTTTAGATGTGTTATTTTTAAAGTGTTGAAGTGTGTAAAGCCGTTTGGGCTATTAGGCGTGCCAAAGAAATGGATATACATATATAGATAAAGAAGAAATGCTATATTGTACATAACTGGCTGGTGTTCGCCAATTCACACCCAAAGTGGCTATTTTGTGTATGGTGCAGAAGACATGCTGCGCCGACCCCAAATTAATTGGGCAAAGGGCAGGAAAATGATCATGTTTATATTCAAACTAGATACATTGTTACTGAATAAATGGACATTCATATCTCCCAATGTATGAGTTTCGGGAATTAACCTACACAATGAAACACTAAACTAATATTAAAATGTATGATGAATGAATGAACTATAACTTTATATACTGATGTCTATTCTAGTAGTGATTGTTTAATGACATCATCTACAGAGAATAGTCAATAAAGTGCTAACTTTAAAATTATTGCTGTTGACTGTGAACTGTAGTTTGCTGTAACTCTCATTGTGACAATAGTGTTAACTGCTGTTTGTACCAATATATATTTAAAGTGTTTTTCATAATTCTCAGTATCATAGTATGATGTCATTATTTTCATAGAGCCTTTGAGACATTTAAACTTATTGTTAATTTGTATTGTGAATATCTTTTGAAAATAAAATCAGTGGCGGAAATATTCTCAGCGCTAAATGGGTCTATTTTACATAAATTTACATAATTAATTAAATATTCTTGTTTATTACTTTTAAATGAATGTAAACAATAACGATAAGAATCTTTATCAAGTGAAACCACTCTTGATAAAGTGTTAATTTACATAGATTGATAAATGGATACTCTGTACATCGGCACCCGGACGTTAGGTTAGGTTACTTTAAACCCTCCGTCCGTCCGTCGTATGACGACGGGCAGGCCGTGTCGACGGCGCGTTCGTGTTCCACGCGCGCCTCAAAGAGATGTCAGCAAACGGGAGGGGCCCGCAAGGGCCGATGCCTGCCAGGGCTGCGGGACTGTTCGAAAGAGATACCGCGGCCCTGGAACATAAAGGGCCAAAGAAGGAACATGGGTGGTTTTTAGTCAGAGAGTCTGACACTCCCTTCCGCTCCGCCCAGAGCGGGGGGGGGGGGTCATTTGATGATTTCCCACCCACCAAAAAAAAAAAAAAGGTTACTTTAAACCCTGCAGACAGAAATAGGCTACGTGGGTTTTTTCATAGTGCCCCGTTTCGTATCCACTGACCGTTTTCGCCCTTTGGTTTTGCGCCATCCAGCCCCAGTTGAGAGTAAAGTCAGCTAGCTCCCCAGATGCACTTGCGGGATTTAAGGTTGATTGCACTGTAACCCCCTCCTAACTATCCCAATCGGCATGATACGGCCCCTGGTAAGAATGCAGCCTGACCCCCGGATACGATTCCGGGATCTCAGGTCGATCGCACTGTACCCCATCGTACTTGACCTGCTCTGATAATTGCACGGAGTAACTTTGTGTCGGCGATCGTAAAATATAGGTGTAAGTAATCATGTAAATGATCTTATTGTTGTCATAGTTTCGGCATGATCCGGTCGATCTTCGGTTAGGTTTCGGTTGTGCATCATCTGGCTCCCGGTTATAATGCAACCTGACCCCCGGATACATATGTCCGGAATTTCGGGTCGATCGCACTGTAACCTGTAACCCCCTCCTAACTTGACCTGCGTTGATAATTGCACGCAGTGACTTTGTCCCGGCGATCGAGAAATATAGGAAGTGCCTATATAAATAATCGTATTGTTTCTTTGCCAAACTATAATTACGTTCTCGTATCGAAAATCATCATCTGCCTAGCCGTTGGGAAAAGGCTTCCAGTCTAACCGGATGCAGTTGAATACCAGTATTTTACAAGGAGCGCCTGCCTATCTGACCTCCACAACCCAGTTAGTACCGTTGATGATTACCATCATAATTATATTAAATAATAGGGATGAATATCAACGTTTTAAGTTCAGGATTTCGAGTCGATAATACTGTGACCCCTCCTAACTTGATCTGCGCTATCATTGCACGAAGTAACTTTGTCCCGGCGATCGGGAAAATATGCGATGTGAATTGTATCATTACCAAACTGTATGCTCTCGTATCGAAAATTATCATAATATATGTGGTCAAAACAAGATTAGATCTAGCCTTGACCCATCCAATTCGACTTTTTATTAAATCTTATCCAACTGAATTAATGAATGCACGTCGCATTACTCCGCAAAATCGATTTTGATACTATAAGATCGCGTCATAATTTCCTAGTGTTAACAAATATTACATCACGCTGTAACTGTGACCCCAGGCTGCTATGGAAAAACTCCTGATGGATAACTAAATAAAATTTTGCATTTTCTGGGAAATGCAATTAAAACTAGAATTTATTACATGATGTCTACCTCGTTGTTCATCATCCACCGCCCGACTTTACCAACTGCTCCGTATAGGCCTCTCTTTCCTTGTCCCAAGCTCCAGCTCTTGAGCCAGCTTCATCCAGGATATTCCCGCGATAGCAACAATGTCGTCAGCCCATCTCGCCGCTTGCGTTGTGTAGTGGTACTTGTAGCTTCTACCTACGCCGTGTACTACCGTTAATTTAATCTAAAGGTACCTATAATAATGCATAACTAATGACAATTTGCCAGCTTGTTCTTGTTGCCTAGACACAGCGTCATAAACCTGAGTATTTTATTGCAGATAAAATAGTATCATGGCCGATCTGAAGCCGTGATAGATTTTAACGATTAATGATGTTAGCTTATCAACTAGAATATTATGACTAGAATATACTGTCGTCCTTGGGTAGTAATTGCCGTTGTTAACACCCTGTTTCTGAAGGATTGGTCAACACAAAATTTGTATTCATTACGCTGACACATCTCATGTTAATTAACAGCTTTTATAAGTTGCCAATTGAAGTAACAAATAATTCCAAATCATCCGATTTGTAGTGTCATGAGATTTGACAACAGATAATTTTCAATAGGTATTATCCCGAAGTGGGGTGTAAAGCACCGCACACTTATAAACACGGTAGCGGCATCGCTTGGGTTCGCGATGAGCTAGCAAAAATACTGATCCGGTATAGGTACACTGTTTATTTTATTAACTTAAGAATAATAGGCTCGCTTTTAACAGCAATCCCATTTGATGCAAAGCGACGATGCGATCGATTATAATGCACGCTTACCTAACAGAAACCTAATCAAGAATGAGCACCCAGAATCTACGACAAATAAATAAACTTGAAGTGAATGTTTGTAATTTCAAATTAACAGCTTTTAAGCCTCTATAGACAAATAAAGAGATTTGTTTTTATTTTTTAAATTTTTCTCCGAAACGGGTGGACCGATTTTTACGGGACTTTTACTGGCAGAAAGCTGATGTTATATGGAATAATTTAGGAAATGAAATTTTATTTTAGAAAAAGGATTAGGGTTCCGTGCAAAAAAAAGAAATCCCTAAAAACTGTTAACAAAATTCGATTCAAATAGGGAAGTAGTATTTTTATAATAATTTCCAGCGGACGAACGTCACGGCCAACATCTAGTCTTTAATAAATCTCGATTCTGTAAAACCTGTTCAAATCCCGCAAGTTCGCTCTCTCACAATCGTAAGTCCTACGGAAGTCGACGAACCGTCCCATTTCCGGGCAAAGTTCAAACCCCAACCAACCAGTACCCAACTTAAATCATCTTGTTCATCGTTTTAAACATGGTCCAGTAGTCTTTCGATCGGTGGGTGATCCCGTTGAATGCATTGAAGAAGGGAGAAAGGATATTAGATACGTTGTATGTGGTTCTGTAAAAGTGCTAGAGTGAACCTTAAGTATTTGTTAAGCATTTACAAAGTGCACTCAATAACTGTCACCTTTATACGAGTCAGAATTACAAAGTCACAGTCAGTGTTCTATTCTATTTTTTTTAATGGCAAGCAAAGCCAATGTTGACTATTCTGCCAATGTCCAGTTAATTGAAAAAACAAGTCTGTATGATAAAAAAAGAAAAAATGGAAAGAAAAACTACAACAGGTCACAGGTTAAATTCTTCGATTGAGTGTTCAATTATCTGAATACAAGCAGTTGCTTGTGTAATTCAATGCCAAAAGATTTGGCGTATAATTTTTGCCACATCCTTTACAAAGTAGACATATAATTAACGTATTTTATTGGGTACTGCTACAATACTAAACAGTATTTTTTGTATTCTTCTTCAATCTAAGAGTATACTCTCTTTTTAAATTTGTGTGTATTCTACGGATAACGTTCCGATAAAGCGCGCCATGATCTTCCATCAGGCCAGTTTCACAGAGGTTATGCAAAGCATCTTTTTTTGTCGACTATAATACAATAACAATCGCCGAATTCGTTCCGAAAGCCAGCGGTTGTTCTTAATATCTAATATCAGTTATTTTGGCAATTGTTAAGCGCAAGTTTGAAGACATTGTCATGAATTTGAACGGCGTATTCACGTTTTATGTGTGCACATCTGCCCTTAAATAGCGTATTGCCAAACCCGTTTTAAGCTCAAAGTACACTTAAAGGCACTACACAGGATTGGCACTATCTCACCTTAGTTTTACTAGCGTTGCGATGTTAATAAGCTTGTCAATAACCGTTGCAGTATGAAGTTTCACAGAAAGAAAGGTGGACGGGATGGGTTGTGGAGTTGCTGATCCGATGCAGTGCTTATAACGAGCGCTTTGAGCTTAAACACCATTCTTTTTGGTTACTTTTTTTGTGCAGATTTAGTTTTTCTCGTTTCGTTTTTTTTCTCGACTAAAAGCTATTCTTCTCCAGGACGTATGCACCACTCCGCCAGCACACCGGCGGGGGTGGATGGCGCCGGCGGAGGCTCCCGTACGCCCCCCGCGACCCCCAAGAAAGGCGGCAAGATGCTCGCCGTCAGGGTTCAGATGCTGGACGAGTCCATATCCATGTTCCAGATACAGGTGAGTCGAAATAAGCTTTTCTCGGAAAGGGTACCTAGGAGGAAACGCAGAACATAGACTGTTCTTTCTTACCGAAGGAGGTACCTATAATCTTCTGTAATGGGATAATTATTCAGGCCAGACGTTCGTTAGACACTAATTGAATCCGATACATAAATTCTAATATCAAAGGAAATTTGAGGTTGCATTATTATGTAGCAGAAAAATGTCTGGCTCCGAATATAAGCTTCCTATCCAAAGTTATTGACTTATTGGTTATGGTGATATTTAATACCGACGGCATGTCAGCGCTTTTGAACGCATAGATTAATCTACGCAGCGCTTCCCCTCTTTACTAAAGCCTTACTGAAAACCTTATAGCAGCGGATACAGGGAAATAGCTGCAAAATGAATATAGAAATTGCTATGTTACCTGCATAGCAACATCGATCCGTCTAGATACTCTGAATTCCGAACGTGGCTTTGCTTTGCTAGTTGCAGAAGTAAGGCAATCAGGTATTTCGGGAAACTCATAAAATTGTAGCAAAAATCTCGTTCAAGTGATGCCATCTTCCATAAATTAACTTTGGAAAGCTTGTTGAGTATTCTGATGTAAAGCTACAAAACTAGGAAACAGCTATTTTCTTTTTCCAGAAATTGTTAGTTGTGCTTCTCTCATGTTTACTTTGTCAGACATTGCGCTTTATTTCTAGGACTTGGATTACCGGTGAAGAACTCCCTTATTGAATTTAGAAAGAAAATGTCTCATAATCGTTTAAAATAGCGTAGCAAACGCAAACACCCGACCAAATAACATGCCTAGATTTTAATATTTTCAATTCTATAAATTAACGACACAGTAACCTCCAAAAGACCCAGAATATTATAAATTAGATATTTATTACGCTCCAAAAATTTGGGCAAAAATTAGACCCTTAAATTTTTATTCTTAGTTTTATTTTTAGATGACCAGATAGCCTGTTAAAACGTCCCGTTGATAATGAAGTTTTTATCAGACGGCCTGTAGGTGATTAAGCGGAACTTCCTCTTGCCTTGATAACTTGCTTCGACGATGGGTTATTAATACTCTCAGTAAGATGACATGAATATTGAATGTGGTATCAAAGCCGGCCACGTCGTAACATGTAGGAAGATTAATAGTTTAGTGCTGAGGCTGTATCTAGGGATTTGCTGCGTTGGATAACTAAATTTAGATCGTATTTCAGAAATTTTGGGTCGATCATTAGGTTAAGCCGTGCTTGCCTAGGTTGGTCTGTGGATGGTTGACCACCCATTAAATACCGAGTTTCCTCCGTGCTTCGGAAAGTACGTTAAGCCGTTGGTCCTGACTGTCATTTGTAGATCGTTGACAGTCGTTACAGGTAGTCAGTGGCCCGAAAGTCTGACAACCAGTCTTACGAAGGATATCGTATTACCCAGTGGACCAACTGGGTTGTGGAGGTCAGATAGGTAGTCGCTCCATGTAAAATACTGGTATTCAGCTGCATCCGGTTAGACTTGGAGCCGAACCCAAGATACTTGGGAAAAGGCTTAGGCATGATGCAGCAATTTTGGATTGATTTACAAAATTGCTAAATGTATTTCGTTTTGTATTTATAACTAGTTGTTGCCCGTTACCTTCGTGCGCGTGAAATTGTTATAAACATATTACTTCCCTATTTGAATCGGATTTTGTTAACAATTTCAAGGGTTTTAGTTTTTTTTTTGTACGGAACCATGATAAAAAAAAACAAAAGTAGCCGAAGTTACTCCTTATAACATCAGCTATCTGCCAGTGAAAGTTCCGTCAAAATCGGTACAACCGTTTCGGAGATTAGCCGGAAGAAATAGACAGACCGACAGACAAAAAGGTTAAAAAACTATTGTTGTTTTAAGTACCGTATAAACTTTCACTTGCATTCAGTAAAAAGCTGTTATTTTGAAATTACAAACAGACACTTCAATTTTATTTATTTGTAAGATGTATAGACAATTATTACGCATACTTTTATTGTTACGTAAAAATAAGCTCGTACATTCCATTATATTTTTGGCATGACCTTATGTTGTCGTTTGCGTTATGCTCCGTAAGCAGACATTTTCCACAGATTTGACATAAATTCACTCTTAAATCCGATATTGCGTGTCCATAAATCTTCGAAACAAACACCCCGTCCCGCCGGGGGCCAAAACGTTACTTCCGTCTTTGCATACGTCCGGTTACTTACAAGTCCCTTCGTTTTTTCCTTTTGGGAACTTAGGGAGAACTTGCCTTGAGGTTCTGTTAGTTGCACCTCCTGATTTTGGACAACTAGGTCAAATACCTATCGCGGACCTGTGGACGGTGAGTAATGGGCTAGCTCGCCGTCCGTCCGTCTTATGACGACAGGCCGTGTCGACGGCGCGTTCGTGTTCCACGCGCGCTTCAAAGAGATGTCAGCAAACAGGAGGGGCCCGCAAGGGCCGATGCCTGCCAGGGCTGCGGGATTGTTCGAAAGAGATACCGCGGTCCTGAAACACAAAGGGCAAAAGAAGGAACATGGATGGGTTTTAATCAGTAAAAGACTGACACTCCCTTCCGCTCCGCCCAGAGCAGGAGGAGTCATTTGATGATTTCCCATCCCAAAAAAAAAGGTCAAATACCTATCACTCTGTTACGGTGGAAGCGGCTGGGTAGCCCGCGAAATTCAAATTTTCTATCGTTTTTTGCAATTTGCAGATCAGTGTCAGGTTGTACGTTGATGAAAATATGAATCGCGCAAGTAACACATATGTACTTACAGAATTATAGTCATTAAAATCTTCAATACAACTCTCATCATTCATTTAACCTCATTCAATAACTATTTCATGAAAAAGTCATTCAATGTGGTTAAATTTTGAATTCCGTTGGCTACCCTGGCGCTTCCACCGTAAGTATATAAACTTTTAAGGAAAACGACGAAAATCGGTCGCAATATCAACCAGCTGAAGTGACGCCCGCTCAGGACAGTTCCGCCTTCAAACAAGTCAAAGAAAAGCGCTTAAAACTATTCAATAGCATAAATTGCAACGCCTATTACCCGCTCATTAGCGTTCTAAGAAATTTACATTACACCTAATGATGTCAACCCATTAAATTACATTCATGGATGTCATTAGGCAAGCCATTAACGTATTGACTACATTTTCGTATGACTGAACGCGGGATCGCAAAAGCTGTAAATTCAGCCAATAAACAGACCATTTAGCTAATGAGCGGTGTGAATTACACATCGTTTTATAGAAAGAGTTGACGAGTAAGGGAAATTAGACTATAGAAACGTTAAATGATTGCGCGAAAGATGATGTAGTTAGAAATAGACTGACTGTCACTATTGCGATGACGGTTCATAGATGCTTAAGAGAAAAAGACATGGTCCTGCGATTCCTTGAAAAGGGAGTGATAATTGGGAGGACTGCTAATAGAAGACTAGCTGTTGCTGTTTTGAGTCTGATTTTGTTACCAATTTTAAGTTTTTTTTTTTGCACGGTACCCTAATTATTTTTCAAAAATAAAAGTAGTAGTTTGTACTAAGTTAGACCTTACTGGCAGATAGCTGATGTTAATCAGCTATCTGCCAGTAAAAGTCCCGTCAAAATCGATCCGGAGATTAGCCGGAACAAATTGACAGATAGACAAAAATGAGTTTCTGTTATACGTGCCTTACATATTTTCATAAATGCATTCAGTAATGAGTAAAAAGCAGTTATTTTGATATTACAAACAGACACTTCAATTTTATTTATTTGTATAGAAGAGGATATGCTACACCGACCGTTAGTAAATTGGGGTAATGACAGGATCACAGGGCGATAATGACGGTTTAGAAAAACTTCGGCTTTAAAATACAGAGTTTAGGGTGACATAAACGATATTGTTGGGTTCTGTCACTCGTAGCCTAGCGACAGGCTGTCTAAAGCTCAAACTGCCACACTCAGAGACGTTTAATGATTACTTAGATCGATCGGCAGTAAATGAAGGAAATATTTATAAATATGACACATACACACAAAGAATCACCTTTGTACCTGTTTTTTCTGTTCCTTTCTCCTTTTTCTGTATTTAGTGTGTACATAAACTGTTAAATAAATAAAGAATATGAATGCACTTCTACTAGCTGTTGCCCATGGCCTTCTTCCGCCTGAAATTATTATAAAACTATTGGTCGTAGCGTGATGTTATAAAGCAAAAAAAATATTTTAGTGTTGTTCCCATTTATACCAGTAGTTCCTGAGATTAACACGTTCAACCAAACAAACTCTTCAGCTTTATAAAAGTAGTTTAGACCCTTTATACTACCTACTATTATAAAGAGAAGAACAAGACCCTTAACGAAGCCGAAAGATACTTGGTCTCCCCGTCATTGCGATATTTTTTTTTGTTTTAGACTATACCTGGGAACTTTATAGTTACGGAGATATTGGGGGTCAAAGTTCCAACTTTTTCACAAGTTTTTTTTTAATACATTTTTTTAATGTAAGATTTTTACTCTAAACACCTTCACGACCCCCGTGCCTATCCATCCATCAGCACAATGTTCTGAGTGCGTTACATTGAGTCCTACTGTAAAACGTGATTTTTCACCCCGTCGTTTCCCAGCACTAATTTTTGCGTAGTCACTTAGTTTGGTCTAATGCTTGGTTGACGGCTTCGTTAAGGGTCTTTTTACACCCAGTAGATATATGTACCTTGTGGTTTCCTGATTATTCGTTCGCTTGCTCCGATGTGTTGGTGCATAATAAAGGTGCTTAGTGTAGACTCCTGTTAATTTTTGTTGGCAACTACTTTGAATTTGAAATGAGCTTTCCTTGTATGGTGGAGCCTCTGTGCATAATGTGACCGCAACCCGCAAGCCTAGTCTTCCACCGTTATCTCCCAAAGGACATGCGACGCTGAATTTATGGTTTAAAGTTATTTATGTTTGTTATTTTGTACGTTAGTTTATGCTAAAGTATTGCCAGGTTACTCAGGAAGTTGAGTCCTAAAAATTAGCATATCGTAAGATATGCTTTAACACTTAGATAGTATTTTGATGTCTAGTATTTCTGACAAGCTTTAGGAATCTATCTATCTAAATGGCCTATCTAGTATTCGCTATCATAACAGAGTTTTGCTCGTTAGCTCAATATTTATGATCATGTGTTTCTGATCTTTAAAACACACAAACATTAATTAAGCAATGTCCATCATTAGAATGCAATTGACATTTTGATGTGTTGTTTATAATAAAATAACCTGAATATTCTCCCCTGTGACCGCTGCTAATGACGTTTATAACTCGCAATCAGCGTGCGACATATCAGATATGAGTAATTTGCCATAACAACATGTGAAACAGCTATTCATCATACATATTGGTCTCCCCTACAAGCTAAGCAAGATAACGAATGGTCGTGGGAAATGGGCACGGGGTAAAAAATACAATTTAAATTGTATCCATTTTGTGCTTCGCTTGCTTATCGGGAAGCGTAGTGTGGGACGACCCCTGCTAGATGCTCCGACGACTTTAAAAAGGACAGATTGGCTGTGGAAGAAGGGAGTTGTGGCGTAGGTAGAGCTATGTCCAGCATTGAATTGCGAAAGGCGGAGTATTGATGTAATCTGCTTCAAGTAAAAAGGACGCGTTAGATTCTTTTCCATTATCAATCCTTCAGTTCAATATCGTATTCAGTACTTACAGTATTCCTAAGATTGTTAATCTCCCCAAGTGGCAGGCAGTAGATGATGATCTCACCTTTTCTTTTCCCATTTTCTGCGTCAATTCCGAGCACCTAGCTGTCTATCCACAGTTCCACAGTATCTACCTGATGTAATTAATCCCTTAGTCGACTATTACGACGGCACCTATCTTCCTGACATTATCTCTTTAATTGCCAATTACCAACAGCCCTGGGACGCGATGAGGTTTACTTATTTACTTACACAAAATATTAATTTCGTGGTGTGGTAGGTAACTTGGATGTAGGTTCAATAGATACTGAAATATACCTTTTTGTTTGGTTTGGAGATTCCTCGTGGATTGAATGGAGACTGACATCCCATGATTCCTAGAACTAATACGAGTTGGGGGCTCGGGATTATACTCGTGTTCAATATTAAAATTCGCGCGCACCCCTACTGTTTGAGGAATACCTGCCGTATCACTTTAAAAGTTCTCTTTGAGATTACCATTTCGTAAAATTATTTTACTCAAAATCAAAATATTTTATGTCACATAAGCCGACATGGGCACTTATAAAACGTCGAGAAAAGGTGCACGGTTCGGGTTGGTCGTTTCCTATGAGAAGAACCAGGAAGAAACACCATGATTAATCTTTTAAAATTATTTGTTTTATAAATAATTTTATGTTACAGCATTAGTAATTTACGAGTAGTATGGGGGCACAGCGTAGGCCCGACAATAAGTCGTTGCTTACTACAAAAAAAACTTAACAAGATTAAAAGTTAACAAGCATCTAGTAATCTACAAAACCTAGGCCTACTGTTGTTAGGGACTTATTTTGTTTCGATCATCGAATCCATGCGCTCAACCAATACAAAAAAACAACACAGATATCTCGATTTTGCTCCACTCCCCACCTGATGCTGCAATTTTTGTCTATTGGGATCACCCAGCGGGGACATTCTCGGGAAGAAGGACCCTGTTACGAAAGCTACGATTACGCTTAGTCCATAATGGTAAATACTGAAAGCACGTCTAATTCCCTGGGTAAATTGTATTCGACCGATCACAGGGTTAGGTTGTGTCCATCTATCTACTCGATTTTAGTCAGTAGTTCTGTTTGTACATTGACCATAGAGCATAGAGGTAATAATGACTGGTCATTTGCGCAAACAGTTAGAACGATATAATCATGCATCAGTGTTGCAATTTCGAAAATAATAGACAAACTAATTATGCGTGCTAAACGGATTATTTCTCATTATTCGTCATAATAATATGAACATTAACACCACATAATTCCCGAAGCTTTATGGAGTAACATTGTGGCCGTAAATGCCCGATGAATTCTAATAAATCCCGTACATTTACTGATAGGTACTGAATTATCAGCACACGGGTAGTTTACAGAATTTGAATATTTCAACAACGGATTAGCAGAAATGACTATCCATTCGGAAATTAATTAATTTCCGATGAATACATCAGCTGGAGCTAAAATAATAATATAGCCTTTGCCCAGCAGTGGGATAATATGGGCTAGCTGTAATAATAATACCTGTAGGTATACAAAATGGTTATTTATTAAAACTGTTTATAAAATCCTCTTCGTTATTTTGCTTTTTGATGCCCGGATGCTGATATTCCATATTTTTATTAACTACACTTACTTTTATAATTTCAACATTTTATCTGCTTTGCCGTAGCAATGACATAGTCTATAATACATGCTTATTTTTCAAATCGGCCTTTGAATTTGAATCATTCCCTCAAACAATTTAATTCACATCAAGATTGATAAAGTTACTTCTGTTGATAAAAGACCTGTGATCTTCGAACCTTGCACTTTGTTTCACAATTCACAGAATTGTAGATTCCGTAGTACAATATTTTTTGTTCGGAGAAAACCATTTTTTTTCATGTAATCAAATATTTATGCTGTCTTGGCTTCCGTACGTTTTTTACGGGTGACCACTGAGAACCAGGACTTCGCTGTGGGCCCCCCATAGCACAGGATCATGCTGAGTATTAAACCTGCTTGTCGCAGTCAGGACGTGCAAGTTGTTAACTTTTTTTGTTTTTGTCCTGTTGTATTCATAATATTTGGTATGCGTTGTATGATTATTGTTCATTGTTTGGAGATAATTCTGAAAAAGAGGGATTAAATATTTATTTGTCGCAGGGACGTGCATACAAAGAAATAAATTGAATAGACCCCCTACATAGATAAACCTCTATCCATCAAACCGACTATTCATATGATGCTGAAACAATCCAAACGGACGCGAACGCGACCTGATGCCATTTTTCAATTATCCACCGGAGGCCACTCCAACTTTGGCCGCGCCAGTCGATCGTTATTCCGCCACTCTCTAAACTTTGACGACTCTTATCCTTCTCGCATTTTTAGAGGCGTTGGAAAATGTGGCTGCCTGTGACGTAACTTCTCTTGAGTTAACGATATTGAGAGCTTTTTCAGTGTTAAAAATGTTCCATCTGCAGAATCTATCAGCTATGTTTCTTTCTTTGCTGCCACCAACCTCATCTTTCAGATTGCCTGTCAAATCTTGGCTACAGAAAGTGTATTCACCTAGGATGTTGCTTTGTAAATCTTTCTGTTCATTCCCCAGACAATCTCGATTACGATTGCCATTGTCAATTTATTTTTCAAAAATGCAAGCTGTCTAGTTTTACCAAGAAATTTCTCGAGACACAACTTTAAAGTGTACAAAGTTTATTCACCTAGCAAGTTGAATATACTTTAAATTATTTAAAGTCTCCAGTAGACTGAGAAAAAACAATTTTGGAAGATACTGCACTTTGATAAACACATGCGAAAGGGTGATTAACCCCTCAAAGTGACGTTATTGATTTCTGCGATCTGATACTCTGCGAGTTCAAGTATGTTTGAGGTCAGCTCTTGAGGTTGTATTTCAAATATCGGTATCGAGCTTTCATGAGAGGGATGCATAACATGAAGTAGCTTCCTTACGTTTTACCTAATTAGCCCCAGATTTGTAATGTGTCCTTTTCCAGCCCAAGCTCACTCAAATCCTCTAGAGAACCACTCCTCACGATTAACTAGACTTACTTTAGAGTCCAACATCAGTTTTCAGCTTTCTTGGAATTCACTAAGGGAACCCACGGAATACTGCTAAGTATCCTTGTGGAAATACAGTACTTTATTCAACATATTTTTCCATTATCGTTCAAATCTCGACCGTAGTTAATTGGATTAAGGCTTCACGCGAAAATCGTTACGCTGAGACGTCTCAGATCCGCTTCATACATATTTCGCATTTCCTTTTCAATCGAACCTAGACTAAATGCATGATTGGTTTTCAGCTAATTCAATTAACGTTAGCAAACCTAATTAGGTAGTTATTATTTCTTGCAACATAACACGAAGTCCATTAGTAACTGACAATTATATCGTGTAGTCACGAAAAGCGTTAATAACAATTCGTCTAACAATACTGTTCTGCTTTTTATACTTGTTTCAGCAATAACCATAATGATTTGGAGTTTCTTTTCTGTCAGTTTATTGTCAAGCATTGCCGAACTTATTTCCAGTCAATTAGGGTTCCGTACCCGAAGGGTAACCAACGGGACCCTGTTACTAAGCCTCCGCTGTCCGTCCGTCTGTCTGTCAGCGGGTTGTATCTCATGATCCGTAATAGGTAGACAGAAGAAATTTTCGCAGAATGTGTATTTCTGTTGCCGCTATAACAACATATAGGTAATAAAAATAAATTAAAAAATAAAGGCGACTCGCGCATTTAGGGTTCCAATACCGTCGTAGTAGGGGACTACGACGGTATTGGAACCCTAAATGCGCGAGTCCGACTCGCACTTGGCTGGTTTTTTCTACACACTCTTACACTGTACCCTGTTTGTAATACGAACTTGAATAATAAGAGTGACCATGGAGTTTCTCGCCCCTTCTTCTTCATAGAGATTTACGTTTTGAAACGGGCAACTACTTATCTTCAACTTTCTGACTAACCGACCGACTCCTTGTCAGTTCAAAAAGTGCCTGTAAATGGTTTTAATTTTCATTTTGAGTTTACACCTTTCGAAGTCTGATCACCTCCGTCTCCTGCAAAGCGTTGAGACTGTAAAATTAAGATTATCAGTTTTGAAATCAACTGTTATGTTTAATGCGAGTCACAGTTTACCGTTTCTAACATGCCTACTATTATACATATCGGAATATTAAACGGCATTTCCGATGATACGAACGCATTAATTACCATGAATGCCGTGCTATTCTGACCTCACTTTCAGATGCAAAACAAACCGCTAGTAACGACAGCACTAATTAACGAGTCTACATTAATGATGTCACGCCTTCTAAAGGTCACTGTTTAAATAGTTGGAAAGTCGCTAAATGATCGCTGAAGGGCTAATTATCAAACAGGGGCATCACCTCTTATTATAACAATTTTACTTCAGTGTGAACAAGACATGGAGCTAGATGTCCTGTATACAGGATGTAAACGGACCCTCCACGAAGCCGTCAACCAAGCATTCTGTATATCAAACTAAGGGGCTGTCTCCATCCGGAGGACACGGTGGAGCACACCGTGGAGGTCTGCTCTGCTTGGGCGGAGCACCGCCGTGTCCTCGTAGCGGCGATTGGCGGCGGCGACCTCTCGCGTCCGGCCCTGGTTCAAGCCATGGTCCGGGGCGAGAGGGAATGGGAAGCCGTCGCCTCCTTCTGCGAAGCAGTCATGCTAGCGAAGGAGGCGGCGGAACGTGAGAGGGAGAGAACCTCCTCACGTCCCAGCCGCCGCGGGTGAAGCACCGGGCGTCGGGGGCCACGCCGTGATGGCTCTCGGCCACCGTAGGCGCGGGCCTGTGGACGGCGAGTAATGGGCTAGCTCGCCGTCCGTCCATCGTATGACGACGGGCAGGCCGTGTCGACGGCGCGTTCGTGTTCCACGCGCGCCTCAAAGAGATGTCAGCAAACGGGAGGGGCCCGCAAGGGCCGGTGCCTGCCAGGGCTGCGGGACTGTTCGAAAGAGATACCGCGGCCCTGGAACATAAAGGGCCAATGAAGGAACATGGGTGTTTTTTAGTCAGTAAGAGTCTGACACTCCCTTCCGCTCCGCCCAGAGCGGGAGGAGTCATTTGATGATTTCTCACCCCCCAAAAAAAAAAAAAAAAAAAAAGGGGCTGTCTCCACGAGCGAGAGAATCGCGGCGATATTATCCCATACAAATACGTAATATCGCCGCGATTCTCTCGCTCGTGGAGACGGCCCCTAAGTCACACTAAAAATTCACGGTTTACGGTAGCGCTCAATGTAACGCATTCAAAACATTGTGCTGATGGCTAGGTGCATTAGATAGTACAGGGGTCTTGGAGCTATTTAAAGTTATTACATTAAACCTGTTTTTTTTAAGCTCTTATAAAAGTTAGAACTTTTACCTTTTGATATCTTCGTAACTAGAAGTCTCCCTGGTATTCAGGACAAAAACAAATTGACGAGAAGAACACGTGCCTTGCGGCTTTGTTTAGGGTGTTTTTATACCCATTACATCCATCTCTTTCCCACAGTGAAGTGACTTTAAAGTTAAAGTAATGCTACTCGTACCATGTTTAAAGGTAGCCACAGTATACACGCTGGTTTTGCACATAACAGTTTTAAATGTGCATAAACCGAGTTCCATTCCAAAGATAACTGTACAGTTTTTTCCTACACACATTTATATATGCCTGTACAGTACTGTACAAGTGTACAGGCAAAACTACGCATGCATAACCTATCGGTCCAGGCCGCTGACCATCACCCTCAATGACAAGTCTCTCTGTGTCAGATTAATATTCACGATACATTAAGCATGGTCTAACGAATTCTGCGCGCTTGCAATCATGCATAGGTGCAAAACAGGCGAAGCTTATGTCCCAAAATGCCATAAGTAGTTAAGGATATGTCACTCATGGTTGGTGGTATTGGAATGCAGTTCCGACTGTTAATTGATTGACGATCCATCGATTACTTACTTCGTCGATATGAACGGTGATGTAACAACTATTCGTCTCAGTCACTATAGGGCCTATAAAGTGGCAAATGCTCTCAAAGCTTTTCGTATTCCTATAATGACTTGCAACGGGATTGACATAAGATTTTCGGTAGTTTATCTATCTGATACATTTTTTACTTTTCCATCATCGTTGTCGCTGGTGAGGTCTTGACCCTCTGGTTTTCAACGTCCATCCTCTGCCTTGACCAGCTAACACTTCGTGATCAATTTGGTTGGGGTATTATAAATAACATCACCGTAAGCTAAGGAAGTTATGATTATGGGTCTATAAGCGGCGACAGCTTGGTAACAATGATATTTTCGCTGCTAGCTAACAAAGTATAAAATATTGTTACTGAATTGAGTAGGTAGCTGAAGCTTTTTTGTGTCCATTTGTATACCGAAACACTTATCGATGCCAATTTGAAATTCTATACGAATTGGAAGTGGAGTTTTCAAACTGAAATAAAAACCATCTGAATCTTAACAGTTTCCAATAAATTGGTCTTTCTAACACAAATGCATGTTTAATTCAAGACTTGTAAGCAAGTTAAATTGGCATTAATGCGAGTAGAATTTACGCAGCAATTCGATGCTACATTCACTGGCTAGGATAATGGTTTAACGACGCTCACATTGTCACATGACATCCTTTGTGCGTCAGTAATCGTCGTTAGCTGTCTGGTCTGGACTAACGTATGACCGTGCGTATTGTTGAACTGGGACACACCCTAATGTTGGAAGAAGGATTTGGGGATGACGCTGCACTGTTTTATCTTAGGCTCTCTGTCTGCATATATTCTGTTTATTTTATTATGATGGAAGTGATATGTTATATCAACAGAATAAGCAATCGTTAGTTTGAGTCGGTGACGATTTGCGTGTGTGCAGAAACTTGGCTAGGTTGGATTCCTTTACACAAAGTTAACTTTAGCACACAAGATTGTGTGTGTCTGACCTGTGAAACTACTACTTAATCAATTTTTACGCAAATTGAATACTGTCTAACCCCTTCACCCTTATCCTGCAAAAACTACTATATCTAAATACTTGTTGTTACGTACAAGGGAATATTCCTTCATTAGCTTGATTATAATATTTAGATCAGAGGTTTATTGTGCCAGAGGACAATGGCCCTTACAGACAGCCACCACGAAAGGTCACATGTGCACAAGGCTTATTACAAAATAAGCGAATTGCAGCAACAGCAACTCTCAGTGATTTTAATAGCCCGGAAAATTCTGGCTTATTGCCATTATGAAAAGTGGCAACGAATTTTAAACAGTTTTATCGCGTTGTGCCGGATTTTGAAAGGCTATATTTTTTAACTTAGTATTCATAAACTTTAAGCGCTTTCCCGGGGGACTGGAGTAGCTTTGTTTGAAATGATTGGCAGACTTGGTAAAGTGTGTCCGACCAATTTGCTAAGTGGTAACAATTACTCGCAGTCTTAAGTCATAAAATAAATTGCAGGAATTAAATGTGCGTTCATGCATCAACCTTATTAACTCTGCAAACAGATCCTTTTCTATAACAAATACGTACATCCTAAAATGTTTTAAATTAAATTCACCCAGGTCTTTAACCCATATAAAATTAAAAAAGAATTTTACAATTGCCATGCTTGCACTATAAATGTTACATACTACCTATTACAGATAAATAAAACATAAAAAATTATTACAGAAATTAAAATTGAATTTAGAATTGATAAGTCAACTACAAAATATTGAAAATATGAAAAAATAAATTAAAAAATGACACAAAATGTCACAAAATTTCAAAAATATATCTTTTGAGTGACTAATGAACTATTGGAAATACACACACCATATCGTTGCTTAAGATAGAAATATTTATTATATTTGAATGTCTTTGTTTCTACACAAACATATACGAAACAAAGGATCCCAAAATATCGTCCTGTTCAAATACTGCTGTTACAAACAATACTGTTTACAACCCAACGGCCAAAATATTAGCATGGCCGTGCCATACGAACCTAGGCTCCATTTCAGCAGATATTATAAGGGACGCTAACACCCCTTCTAATTTATGTAAGCACTAAGGAATAAGTACCCGTCCAATACATGGCATTTTTATTCATAGCGACTAAATGTATCTCACGATAGTCGATAAATATGTATGAGTTTGAGAATGCGTACTAAAGAAACTTGGCCGTATTACTTAGAGTTGTAGGAGAGAAATACTGAACTTTTTATTAGTTTTTCGGACTAGTCCTTGGACCAAATTAGCCACCCATTCTTCAAAGGCTTACAAATTGATCGCTAACTAAAGAATGTTGATTAGTTCTGTCCTTAAAACGTACTAAATTCATTCCTAAGGCCTGTATTCCGTTTGCTTCTCAAAAATGTCCTTGTCTGGTTTAACAAATGAGCGGTCTAAGAAAATATAATTAGTATTCAAAATAGAATACAATGATGTATTAGGCGACGTAACACATCGCTCATCGTAACAGCAGACACCTGTGTGACATCATTGATTCCTCTCGTGTCAGTACAGTACTGTCACATTTATTTTACCTGACAGCGGCATTTCAACAGCAACCTTATCGTTAAGAGAATAAAGATCACTGTGATTTTGACAGTGATGCAAAATCAGAGGTAAAATAAATGCAGAAGGGCTGCAGGAAGTTCACAAGTATCTATATCTTACATAACCACTACAATAGAGTATTTGTGCATAGTATCTTCTTTACTCTCAGATGACGTCACGTTCCTTATTTAAACTCACAGAAGCAATTCGAATTCTAAAATAGAATTGCCAACGGAAAATTTCGTTCGTTTTTATTTAAAAACGGTATCCCTACAGTATTGCCGTTATGGTGAGGCAATACTGGCAATGGAATGAAAACGCTGAGTGTATCAGCTGTTTATTTTCCCGCGCAAGTCGTAACTGTTGAATGGGGGATAACGATGGGATGCTCGTTGAAAGGACTGCAGCTTAAGGGTTGGGGTATAGCGTCACGTTTCGAGGGAAGTGGTTTCGAATGAGACGGCTGAACTAAGCTATGAGGGTATTCAACTTCGATGAAAAGGTTAACAAAAATAACAGTATTGAATGTTTTCTATAAAACCCAAAAGAAGAAAGTTCAAATAAGGGTTTGGATTTATCGGAAATATCCGGTAGAAAATGTCCCAGAACATTTGCTTCTGAGAAAACTACATTGTCAATAGTACCTTTTAACACATCTACATTGAGCCAACAATCAACAATCGCGTGCAGCGATACAATACGATGCAATTTGTGTCAGTACATGAGTACTTTCTACAAGCCTATTACAATAATAATATCCTGTTTGCACTAGTAAGGGCAAGTACTCACCGCAGAAACCACGTTTCTGATGCACGCGACGAGCTAGCAAACCTTGCACGAGAACGTCGCGGAATTTTAATGCTATGTATCTGCATCCCTTCGCTTATCTGCATTTTACAGAGGTTTAAAACGTGCACCGTATCTTTCCAGCCAGATGCAGAATTGCAGATCGATCCTTGTATGTTTAAACACCGCTTTAAATCGCTAAAGTAGCCGTGGTGCCTTGGAAGATTTTGCTAAACATATTCAAAATCTGTGGACACTCCAAGAATTCTAAAGTTTTAACTTTAATTGGGACTAAAAATGGTATTGATGGAAGCGTACCCTTAAAGACCTATCAGAATGCAAGTCTAGACCCAGATCTGTAAAAGACAGCGAGCCATTGCGGCGTTTATAGAATAAAGTACAATTTTGCATGGCATGCTCCGTTTGTTGAGGCTGCACGAATTGTGTTATGTAGACAGGTCGTCGCCGGGTCGTGTGCATCGTTTAAGATTCTCATCCTTTTGGAACTGGATGAAAAATGTACGATGGAGACACTTAAATTGTCTATCTTGGTTGGGGAAATCTCTTATTTTATCTATTGTGTGACATCTCTCGTTTTCAAGCGAAGTTATGTATTTCTGCAGGAAAAACAATTACAATAAGGACTTAGAATTCATCACTACGCTTGTTTATTGTCCAATGTTTCCATTCTTGTGTGTGTGTATTTAAATTCAAATACTGCAAAAATCTGACACAATATGTTCATCGATACTCGTTCAGAATTGAGGCACTTCCGATTCTAAACTGCCGTTTTGTCGCTGACAACCAAACACTTGGAACGATCGTCAGGCGTGCTCTTGGCTGCGGCTTTGTAGATAAGTGGCTATCTCTCCCCTTTATGGGCGCGGTATACCTATATGATTACACGATGCAATATTCCCCGGACAAAAACACCCTTCAATAATTCTTTTAAAGAATAATTGTGTTCCTAAAAACTTGAGTTGCAAAAACCTGACCCAAAAACTAGGACCGACTCTGGAATGAGATTGAGTCTCTAATTTCATTGAAAAGGTTCGATCAATCATTCTATCCATCCAAAGGTCTAATTCAATCTAAGATCTTCCTCAATGTTCCGTAACTGATAAGGTTTGTGTCCCAAATGTACTATATAAATGAAACAGAAGAAATATCCATTGCTTCATATCTGTTTTCGGCAGCAAAACTTGTAATATCGCATTCTTTTGTTCCACCTCTCAAGATATTGTTTTCTGGGTACACAATTTGGGTTACGTGTTCTAGACTTCACGTTTTATATTCTAGTACGTTTGGAAATTGATATCTTTGTATGTGCGGGATGCTGACAGGACTTTTAGTTCTTTTGTAAATAGGCATCATCAGACTTTGTTCTAGGGAAAGGGCATATTTTTCTGCGGTTTTATTTCTCAGAAAAGTAACGTTTGTGAATATAGAGTTATTTCACACGTAATATAAACATCAGGCCTTTATACCCGAAGAGTTATGCGGAGGTGCATTTAAAGTAGTACTTCTATATTACGCCAAGGTTATTTGATACTAGCTTTTGCCAGCGGCTTCGCTCGCGTTAATTTAGAATTTGACAATCAATTCGAGTTATAACCCGAATTGATTGTCAAACTGCTTGTAATAATATTATTCAATCATGATTCGAAAGTCACGTGGCACGTTATTGTTGTAGTCCTTTTTTTGGGATGAAAGGTACCTTATTTCCGTTTATGTACACCTGACTACGTATATATGCAAAATTTCAGGATGATCGGTTCAGTGGTTTTGGCGTGAAAAGGTAACAAACAAACAAACTTATTTTCGAAATTATAATATTATTAAGGAACTTCTGCTACGCCAGACGCAAATAATCTGATATTTGCGTCTGACGTAGCAGAAGTTCAATTTCAAACTAGGCATTGAAAAATGGTACAGATAAAATTTCTTACACAAACTTGTTTGAAACTGAAAACCGAACTTTTACAAACACGGACGAAATATTACAAAAGTATTACAGTAAAAATTGGTAGAATACTTTCGACAGCTGTTTGGTAGGGCTCGCTCAAAGTTTGTGTTACGATTTCATTTATTCATGATATTTAGAAACTAAGCTTACTGGAATTTTGTGGTTCAGCGACACACGTATCAAAAGCCTGATGAAATTTTATTTCATTTATTCATTGTTCTTTTATATTATGCAAGTCATGATTTGTATAATCCTAGGGTGCTCTGAACTTCCTTATCAGTGGTTACGGAACCCATGTTTTACCCCCATTATAATATCATATCTTGACCCCACAACATATGTATCTAACAACAAAACTATTAATCTTCTCGTCATGATTGTACGGAAAAAAAATCGTGCTGCAACCCCGTCGTGTTTAATCTGTTTGTGTCAACCCTTATCTGTGAACCGGTTGGCGCAATGCCAGAAATTTATCGTGGAACCCCTGAGCCAGGCAGTTTTGATTGCCTCAATGAGTCTATTGTTCTCTTGCCGTCTCCCGCTCCAGGCAATTTACTGCAGCATTAGGAAGGGAACGAATTTATGCTAATTTCTTGAATTGTAACTTTAGATACAATTTGCTTTACCTCAGCTTTGTTTATGTTCTGGTCGTTGAACAAATATCAACAGAAATTGAATTCCGTAAATCATTATAAACACAAAATAGCCTGAGGCTTGTGATCATATTTTTCGGGGGTGAGGGAGGGTTGCAGTGACCTAAATACGAGGTGTTACAGGCGCTGTTGCTTCGGTTATAATCGACGCTATAGCTCCTGGTGATTAATTGTTACGCCAATTAGCGCTCCATTACGCTGTTTCGGCTAATGAGGCTGTACATCGGCGGCAAAAGTTAATGGTGAACAAATATTTTGAAATAATGGAATTACTAACTAGTTTACTCTTTGTTTATTCTTTCGTCTATTCCAGAAAAAAAAAATATTTAGGACAAGTCTTATCTTACAAGTTTTAGACAGCACATTACTGGTGAAGCATGCAGTATATTTACAGGAGCAAGTAACTGAAACAGGAAAACGTTAGTGCACTCCTAATTTCCACGTTTTAAGGAACATAAACAAAAAAAAAATATCTCTAAAGTCTTAGTGCATAATAAAGTATCTTTAATAAAAATAAAATAAAAAGTGCTAAAAATATCATTTCGGCCCGACAAAAGATGAGATGTTTTCCGTGTGTGGTCGTGAGTGTCGCACCTTGACACGGGTCCCGGGTTTCTTTACACACTTGACACGCTGCTCATGCTACATTCTTCTACTGAATCTAATATTTATTTTACTATTTTCTCTCTTTCACCAGAAGTTGCGGATACAGGTAAGGTCATTTCCGTGGTCGGTGGCCCAATTTGAAAAGTTAGGTAGTTTCAGCCACAACACTCTGTTTCTGCATAAAACTTGGAGAACCTTTTCAGTGCAGTAGATTGTGTAAGGTTGGATTGGATTAGGTTGGAAATAGAAAATCATTATCTGCGTAGCCTTTTTAGGGTTCCGTACCCAAAGGGTAAAACGGGACCCTATTACTAAGACTTCGCTGTCTGTCTGTCTCCAGGCTGTATCTCATAAACCGTGATAGCTAGACAGCTGAAATTTACAAATGATGTATTACTATTGCCGCTATAACAAAAAACACTAAAAATTTAAAAAAAAAATATTAAGGGGGGCTCCCAATCCCATACAACAGATATGATTTTTTGCCGTTTTTATAGATAATGGTACGGAACCCTTCGTGCGCGAGTCCGACTCGCACTTGGCCGGTTTTTTCAATATATTTGATGTCGGCTTCGAGTTTAATCGGATGCTCTTGAATACCAGTATTTTAAATGGGCGCCGAATGTAGAGAAAAAGTTTAGAAAACCTTTGAAAAATATACGTAATGAATTGTAAATTGTTAACTTCATAGATAACCTAGTTAAGACATTTATTTATAAAAGTATAAGCGTAGAAGTAAATTAATTTTCTTCTCTACCCTTGCTTTTAATACATGGGCTCTATTATCTTATAAAATAAAGTATCAATTCCACCGGCACCCATTGACGTCACCGCAAGAACCTTACCGAGTCCGTAAATAAACAGAAACGAAAATAAAACGGGTTGCCCTAATTGTTTACTTTGAGAATAGGGCACGTTTTTATGGTCATGAAATACGGAGAACTGCAACATTAACATTTTGTTAATTAGACGGATTTTTGGTCCAATGCGGATACTTTGCTTCAGGAGAGTCCAACGTGTGGTAGACGGAACCAAAACTTAATCATTCACCGCACATCATCATCATCATCATTCATTTTTTACCGCACGATCTCCGGCGAGGCGGCGAGCCTCTTGCCGAATTGCCGCCATGGGATCTGGAGCATTTCTGGAGTCTACTCCAAGAATCTATCTCCAAAAGTTACTTGTGAAAATTCCAGGATCAAGTAGTGATTGCTACAGAAAACCCAAGATAATCTTTTAAGAGTAAGTACTAAGTATCTGGGAAAACCTTGTTCCCTAATCTATGTCACAGATCTATGTGTAAAGTTGATACGAGAGCTAGCGATCAGAGTAAAATAACTCGGCTACAGCGTGTGCCAAGTCTTAACCATGATCCATGACTAACAATCAGTTTAGATTGGGTTAGTGGCTAGCCAAGCAGTTAATCAATGTTGACTACGACAGCTAGAGAGATGATAAACCAAATGTTCTTAAGTAAATTCTGGGTTTCACAAAGCCATTTTGGCAAGATTTTCCGAGATCTCGGATAGAGGATCTAGTAATTAAAGAAAATCTACGAAAACCATAAAACGATCCCCAATTTCCTTTTCCAATCCATTCTACAATTTTTATGATGTCGTCAAACTATATCGAAAGGTTAGCAGGACTCGTATAATTTCTTTTTATAAGTTTATTGCGGTATCGAGTACTTCCAGAAACTGCCAGAAAGTAATTGATCGGGAGCTTAATGTGTTATTTTCTATTTTTGTTCGTATTTCAGTAGCTAGATCTTTTTCCAGTCGGTGATACCATATTTTCGTATGTATTTCGATTTTAAAACCTGTTGGCCTGGCAGCCAAAAGAAGGCTTAAAACTGAGTACAAAATCCTCGTCCATTACGGGCAGGCTTGCTCCATATAGCTACAGAAATACGGCTTGCAGTATCTGTCTGTGAAAATAGACCGTATATTCTGGTCATGTATAGTGACATAAAAGTTTCAATTCTTCGGTAGGCACGTGTCTCGACCCCACATAGATATCTATCTTGAATCATAGGAAAAGAATTCGAGGTAGAAAAACATCCTTTGGATTTTTTCTGCAGTAACACACGTGCGTGAGAATTTTTTCTTAGTTCCTTGTGGTTTCTCTCCCGGGTACGGTTTTCGGCTCTGTTTAAATATTGTATTGAAGTAGGCTTACAATATATATGGCAAAGTATTTCTTGTCAGGAAAACAGTAAACATGTACAAGCGCTTATATAAATCCTTTATATTCGCAGGCTAAGTTAATAGTCAGCCGTTGAGTATAATATGCTTGCCTACAACTGGGTGTGTGCAATAATTCTCAGCTATTAAATTTGAACTTTTCATTAGGAATTCTGCCTCATTCTACATGGTATTCGAGGCAAAGACATTCTCGCTTCATACTCCACATAAATATACGCGCAAATAACTAAGAAATATCCAGTAAATTTATTTTCCTTGTATTGCAAAACAAACCAAGTTTTTTTTTATCTAAGTGCGGTTCCAAATCTGACGTAATTTGTACCTACAACTAATGATCATCTCCACTTATGGCCAGCCCAACAACACAATAATGACGTGGTACTAATTTGTAGTTCGCGATTCGATTAGTCATGCTTGTAAGCAAACTTTACCAAAATTGGTCGCCGTATAGTGACCAGTGTTTTGCTTTCAACCTACGCTAATAAAAACGTGTAGTCCAACCAATAATGGACTACGTTTGATGACTTTTTTGGACGTTATTTTGTGCCTATTTTTAGTCGCATTGTTCATTTTAACGGTAAAGGTTAATAGGTGATCCGCAGATACTGGGTCATGGTTCTTATCTGCTGCTGATACGCATTTAAAATTGTTTGTCTAATTATGATTAAAAATATTAGGAGCTATTTCTTGTTTTACGATTTTCGGCTAAGGATTTGCAAAGGACCATAAAAGTATTGAGTGGTCCTTTACTGGTAAATAAGGCTCAAGAAGCACAGAAGTATGAATATCATGTTATTTTTATTTGAGCTTAAACGCTTCTGGTACCTATAAAATGTCGTCTATTGCAATCGAAACTATTTGTTATTGTTTTGTTCTTCACGTGTCGACTTTTACGATGAGGTATAGGTACTCGTACCATGCTACGTGCAGATCTTCCGACATAATTGTATGTATTGCATCTCTTTTGAGGTATGGGATACAAATTTAATATTTCAGAAAAAACATGTTTTGTGAAATTTCACAAAGCCCTACATAGCAAATGTTCGTTTGCACGTTGACAATCCAACCAATTTTTCACCAGTCAACGCTTGCAACATCCGAATAGGGTGAGCTATTTTTAACTGAAGACCAAACGATCGAATGTGACGATAATGCATAATAAATTGTCCAACACTTTAAATGAGCACTACCGCTACGGGGTTGCTCATGGCCGTAGCTTCCTTCCGCTCAACTAAATAAGATTTTGAGATAGACCTTAGTGATTTATTTGGCTGAACCGCCATTGTTTGGCATGCCCGACTCGTAGCGTCTTACTAATGTATTGTTGAAACATTATTCGGGTAAACGGTAGGAAGTTTTAGAAAAATGTTTCCGAAAGTTAATAGCCCTCGCTCGGACTATCATTTATTTAGTTGCTTTGATTGAGTTACGTAAATGTGTGATCTAATTCTTCTAAGTTACTATTAGTCTACATTATCCCATTGCTGGGCAAAAGCCTCGTTGTGATTTCCAGTTCGTTCGAAGTGCTATTGTTATTTTGAAACACTTCGGAAACATGTGTTTTTCGATGAAACAACTTTTACGCTATTCGGGTAAACGGTAGGAAGTTTTAGAAAAATGTTTCCGAAAGTTAATAGCCCTCGCTCGGACTATCATTTATTTAGTTGCTTTGATTGAGTTACGTAAATGTGTGATCTAATTCTTATTAGTTACTATTAGTCTACATTATCCCATTGCTGGGCAAAAGCCTGGCTGTGATTTCCAGTTCGTTCGAAGTGCTATTGTTATTTTGAAATACACGGAAACATGTGTTTTTCGATGAAACAACTTTTACGCCTCTTTTGTATATTGGGTCGTATAGTTCGGATTAGGTCTATAGTTGTACGAATTACCCTTCCCAAAACTGTTGCTTATAATCATAGTATCGCTTATTCTCCAACTCCCTCACGCATTCGTTTAAATGACGTATTTTGGGGCAAGGATTTACCCGTTTAACTCTCGGCTATGACTCTGCAATATAATATTCATCTCCCTATTCCATTGTCACTCTATGTTACATATTCTATTTCTACCTGTTGCCATCCTCACTCAACTATCTTCCATAAAAATTCTGTTTCAGAATGTAGGAATGGTTCCATTAACTTGATCTTCTTGAAGATTACAAGTAATTAGGGCGTGGCATGAGCTTTGAGGAAAATGGCGTTTTTTTGTAGCATCAACATACACTCTATCTATATTATTTGAGTTCAGTAGGTCAAGCAGTAAATAGGTTACATGCCTATTAACTGGTTTAATCGACCAAAGTGATTGTTTTTATCTCAAGCTGGATGATAATTTGACGAATTTGTGTTTGGCCGGTATAACGTCATCAGCATCTTTTGAATCATTTCAAACTCTGAAATCGATTTCTACTGCCCAACCTTACTCGATTTACAAGAGAGTCCATAGAGTTTATTTCCGTTCACCTCCATACAGATCTACGTTTAAGAACAGGTAATTTTCAGACTAATCGACTCCGTGACCATTCAGTTCCTGCAGTTACGAGTGTGCTCTTGTTTTCTAAGGGTTCCCCATAAAATTTTAACTGAATAGATCTTGCTTGTGGTCAATGA
This sequence comes from Eurois occulta, assembly GCA_950022335.1. Classification (NCBI taxonomy): domain Eukaryota; kingdom Metazoa; phylum Arthropoda; class Insecta; order Lepidoptera; family Noctuidae; genus Eurois; species Eurois occulta. The sequence continues at coordinate 5,035,171 of OX465481.1, read as the reverse complement.
GTGACCACAAGCAAGATCTATTCTAAAGTTATTAGGGCGTCGGTGATCTAACCAATGTCAAATAACCAATAACTATTAATAATGTGGCCAGAGTTAGTCCCCTCGTATACGGCTCGACGCACCATCTCGTTAACGGACTGGTGCCCGAGGTCGCCGTGGCGGTTTGATACCAGTGAGGGAGAATATACTCTCCATGTAATACTGTGTAAGATAATGTCATTTTAAATAAATATCCAGCGTTTTAAATCGATTGTGGTGAAGGTGGCGTGACGCTCTGATCTTATTTGTGGGACTAACGATTGCACAAGATAGAGTGGTATGGAAGGAGAAAGGGGAGGCTTTTGCCCAGCGGTGGGACACCATGTAGGCTAGAAAAAAAAAGTTTTAAATCAAGTTCGCAGGGACAGTTTTTTGTAATCCTTTAGGAACACACATAAATATACAGAGGACAGAGGCGAACGACAGTGTCTACAGTTCGTACAGTTGATGCAGAAAGAAACTGGTAGTGGTGGATTAAATCCGATCATCGATGCATTGCTTCGGATCTTAGAATATGTAAGCTTAAGCTGGCAGGTTGCTTCGGACCCCTGGAATATCAAATCGTCGAGTCGTCTATGTGTTAGGAAAATAGAAAGTCTACTTTATCATGTGAAAACTACTAATCTGCCGAAATCCAAATATTTCATCCATAATTACCCATGCGGTCATGCGGTTGTTATCTAAAATACTAGTTCTGCCGATTAGGCATCGATTCAGGATCGTATTCCTAACAAACCCTTTCTTACTTTGTAGTTCTAGTAGTGAAGTCTATTGGAGTTTTTATTACACAAAGTTGGGGTGGCCTACGCGTCTCTGAGCATCCAAGTTCAGTCAACATTGTATTAGGAATGCTCGTACGCTTTATTATGTTGCCCTTGAGTAAAAGATGTCGTTATTATTTATGGCTATCATGACCTTGTCAGCAAGAGTTATGGGCATGGCTAGAATTTATCTAGACGTATCAGTTACGAAGACGTTCTTTGAATAGATATCTGAAACAAATAGATAAGACCTATACAAGGTCAAATTGAATTGACTAGCGAAACTTTAGAGTCGTAATGAGTATTAAGCTATCGACATATATCGATCTTTTCTTCTTCTTTGCGTGTCGATGGAACTTTCGATCGCTTAATAAGAACGAAAAAATTCGGTTGCAATAACGATGCTTGCGAGCTATGTCGAGACTGCCGGCCCAGTATATAGTCACTGCACAGCTCTTTCGTTGGCTTCGTTTAAATCCTGGAAGGTGCAGGTGGCTGTGCAGGATGGGCAAGAAAGGAGGTGGGGCATATCCTGATGATAAAAACCTTAACTCGAGAACATCACTATAGCGACCACTGAGTTAAAAAAAATGTTTTTTTTTTTTCACTTTTTGGAAATTTTGCCCTTGTACAACTACATTCATTATCAAGACACTGAAAAGGGCTTAAACACTGTAAACCATAAATGTGGACCAAATAAACACAACTCATTCAGCACAGCCTATAAAATCCAAGAAAACATAATGAAACACTCTACTCTCATTTAGGGAACGTCAAAGTAATAACAAAGACTTCTTGATTATTTTAGCTTGCTTACTGTTTAACTTAGCCACGGTTGTTTGTCAACACGGGGTAACTTTATATACCAAGTTTCAGTTACGGTCGGAGCAATACGAAACGCGATAGCCGTATAACGTTACGAATATTGATTTACCCGTTTATGGTCTAGTACGTCGTGTTATAATTCTGAAGGAGCTTGAATACTGGAAGGAATGCCTACGTTGGAGATAGGAATGTTTACGATTCTGAAGGAATATTGAAGCCTGTTTACTGTAGAAACAGAAGGTGTATGTACATTTTGTGGCATTCGGTATAAAGGTCCCAGTGTTTATGTAGGAACTGCTACCGTACGTATAAAATGATAGGTACATCAATTCTATGAAAATTGCTAATAAGTTTACTGTAATTAATTCAGAGGTCGCGTAACAGGGTGGATGGGACACCGACGTTAAAACGGTTACCACGTATTCAGCCCCCCCCCCCCCCGCCGGGGTTCAGAATGATGGACTGAATATGTGACTCCAGCTGTTTCCTATAATACTGCATTACCTACACGGTCAAAATGAATGGAACTGTTGTTTTTTTTAAATTACCGATGTAAAAATTCTATGTGGGGGGGGGGGGGGTTCAGAATGATTTACTGAATACGTGGTAACAGCTTCAAGATACAAGGGACACCCCCCTTTCACCTTGTATATTGAAGCTGTTCAGATCAAGGTGCTTTACAATTTGCTATACATTTTAAGCAGTAATGCAGTAACAGGCTAAATATGGTCAGTAAGTTCTGTATAAACTCACACAACAGCCAGACATTTGTGTTTACTCCATTTTAGATTTGTGTTTCCTTTCATTTCCAAAGGAGAAAATGGCAATATCTGTGAAGGATATGTTTATTTATATTTACAACGATTCCGGATAGGGTTTCTGTACGTTTCTTTGACTTCCTGTATTTGTTTGCTCTTCTTTGAAGCTTCAGGATTTATGTTTGTTCAAAAGGTCCAGGGTTGTAGGCGTAAATTATTCTGTACATGCTGTGTGTAAATAGATTTTGTATTTATCCGTTTGTCCATATTTTGAAACAACTTGACGTAAATATGAAAGCTTGGTAAAGGTGTTACCCTTCGTAGCAGGAACAGAACAGAATCACCCAAAAATATAAGCAACAATAAAAGGCCTATCCTGCCAGAAGCTTCCGCTAGTATTTTACTCTTGATGTATCAAATGGCCGCCGAAACTTGAAATAAGTTGCAGGGAAAAGGGTTATTTCCTCGACATTGATGACGTAAAAAAACCTAAAAGCCATTTTCCCCGGTTTATTTTCGGATATGTTCCGTGGTGAACCGTACAAACGGGAAAGGAAGCCGCAATAAAAAAGGACGGAATTTCTGAAATACTTCAAATGACTGGAGGTTCGGTATGTTACAGTAGCAGAGTTGTTTTTTTCTGTGGAGAATCTATGTGCCAAGTTTCAGTAACCTTTAATTTTGTAACTAGTTTCATAGTACTGTTTAGTTTCACAGAATTCCTCTGCGAATTGGTCGTCATGCATTGCCGAAATAAAAATTATCATGATCTACTTGTTCTGGCTGTTTCAATCTTCATTTGTACATCTTTTGGGGTAGACATGCGGTATTAGAACCAGTGTTTTGTTGTATTACTCAATCTCGAATAAGTGTATTTTATGCATGTCTGTATGTATATGTGTAAGTCCTTTTATATGTCAAGCTTCAACGCTTGACAGGATCAAGTGATTGATGTCCTTCCGATCATTATCATCATCCTCGAAATTGGGGTCGGTTTTCATTACTCAGAAGCAATATAACCTACTTCTGATGTGTTTTTTTTTAGGGTTCCGTACCCAAAGGGTAAAACGGGACCCTATTACTAAGACTTCGCTGTCTGTCTGTCTGTCTGTCTCCAGGCTGTATCTCATAAACCGTGATAGCTAGAAGCTGAAATTTTCACAAATGATGTATTACTATTGCCGCTATAACAACAAATACTAAAAACTAAAAAAAAAAAATTAAGGGGGGCTCCCACACAACAGATATGATTTTTTTGCCGTTTTTATAGATAATGGTATGGAACCCTTCGTGCGCGAGTCCGACTCGCACTTGGCCGGTTTTTTCTGATACCTACGAAATTATTATTATGTTGACTTGAGTGCTGTTTACTATGTTTTGAGTAGTTTTTCATCAGCACTGCTCTGTTTTTAAACTGAAATACAGCAGCATTACATGCCTGTACTATATTTTCTGCAAACTGAAGATATTGTATTCTATTGAGATTAGGAAAACATAATGAGGAAACCGTCATGTCCTATAAATAACCAAAAAATCGAAAACGTGTTACATCTTATCATCAACCCGCACTGGGCCCGTGTGGTGGATTATAGCCAATCCCTCTCATAGAGAGTTCTGTGGCCCAGCAGTGAGAACGTTGTAGGCTGAATATGTGCTGATGTAATACAGACTGGTGTTATTATCACAAACCAGCGATATTTCATTTATTTTCCCAACATCAGTTTATGTTTGAGTGTCAAGCTCCAGTTGTGATGCTGGTGGTCTCGTCTAAATGAAACTGCTGCTTTCGATATGAAGACTGTATTGACTGGGTGGTTATCAAATGTATAAGGAAATGGCCGATGTATGCGCACGGTAAGTGACGGCGAGCAAGTGTCCCTATGCATCGTCGAAGACCTAGCGTTAGGTGGGGCGGTAAGATACGTAGAACCGTATGACGTGATCCCACTGGCGCGCGCGTTGCGATGGTCCGGAACAGTTAATATAAACTTCTTCTCACGTTATTTCTCTGCTTGTTTCAGTCGAAGGCGCTAGGCAGAGTGCTATTCGACGAGGTATGTCGGCAGCTACACCTTCTGGAAGCGGATTACTTCGGTTTGGAGTACTTGGACGCCAACGGTACGAAAGTATGGGTAAGTTATCCACTTCTTTTATTTACTTTTGTTAAGTCACCTGTAGTTACAGACCTTATTAAATTCTTAGAATTTGGCCAAAATCCACGAAGCCTAAAGCAGCTGCCTCTAGAATACTGGGACTTGGGATTTTTTTGGCATTAATAACTGCTCATGTTTGATAATGTTCCGACAGCAGTCATGACATGACCCACTGAAGTTACGGTTATTTGGTTGTCAAACTATAACCACGGATTTGTTGAACGTGTAATCGCTGAGAACAAAGCAGGCCACGCATAACAAAAATAAATCATTTATTATTACGAAAACAACCTTATAAGCCAAGAATAACTGTCTGATCAGTGATTACTGAATATGATTGAAAGAAAAACAAACCAACTAGCAGCTGTAATGGGCTTAGATTAGTTGACTGATTGAATTAAATTGCTTACATTCTCTTGAGAAACCCAGACGATTGTTTCATAGACGTCACATAAATAGGTATCAACGTGACAGTAAAAGCACTTGCTTTCAATTGATCTCTAACTTCCAACGCCCTGATACATTAAACTTGACATTGAGTGACAAAGGGTACTCCAGTCTCAACTCTGAGGAACTCAAATTACATGAATAACGAAGTAACTACAGTCCTTTCACAGGTTTTTAGCTCTGACAGATGCAGTCCATCAGCAACCTTATGGTGACGAGGAGAAATTGACAGACCTGTCAGTGACAGCAACCATTGCAATGTCACAATTTCAGTATCCTACTATAATTTTGACGGTGTTGCAAAGTCAGAGATAAAATATCGGTGTAAAAGCACTGTACAGTACCCGGGCGATAATGACACTTCGGGTTTTAAGGGTTGCGCCACATCTGTCAGCACGTAATCGCATTTTTCATGCTCCTGTCCTTTTCTGTTGCTCGGAACCGTCATTTGTTAGAGCGAGAAGCAGAGTGGGAATGCTCGCATGCGGCAGCATCGACGATGCCTTCGGAAGGAATGATCGTATGCGGCAGCATCGACGATGCCTTCGGAAGGAATGATCGCATGCTAATAAAACTCGTGTGGCGGTTTTGCAGAGACAGAACGTTTATTATTTCAAACTCAGGTTGACACATACAATGGCAGGTGGCGCTAGTGTAACAAACTATTTTTATACTACCATAGACTTTAGTCCGAATTGGAACAATGTTTAATTCAAAATAACACCCCCACTTATAAAAATAATATCTACATTAAAGTTACACAGTTTTAGAACAATACATAAAATTATATTTTACTATTTTCATAAACATATATTTATACTTATTTTATTTGTGTCAACCCTATACCATTTATGAATTTATAATGTTTTACATGACAAAGACTTTTGGTTAACACATCAGCTGGCATGTCGTTAGTAGGCAAATAAGATATTTGTACTAAATTATTAGTGACACATTCTCTAATGAAATGATGCCGAACATCAATGTGTTTCTTCTATGGTATAAAGGATTAGATGCTAATTTTTGTGAACTTTGGTTATCGCTTAATAAAGTAATTGGTACATTTTCAATTTTTGTTTTCATTATTTCACAAACAAGATTTTTTAAGTAAATTGCTTCCTTGCATGCTTCTGACAGGGCCATGTACTCAGCCTCGGTGCTGGACAAGGCAACTGTTTTTTGTTTCCTACACTCATATGATATTGCACATCCAGACATCTTAAAAACAAAACCCGTATATGACCTTCTGTCAATTGAGCATGATGCCCAATCAGCATCAACATACCCTATTAAATTACAATTACTTTTGACATATTTTAATCCATAATGTTTAGTTTTATTTAAATATTTCAAGACCCGTTTTAAATGTTTCCAATGAATCTCACTGTAACAATTATTATATTGACTTAGAAAACTAACTGCAAAAGCAATATCTGGTCTTGTGAGTACACATAAGTACATTAAAGCACCTAACAATTGTTGGTAAGGATATTGCTGAGAAATAGTTGAAGCCTTTTCTAACTTTAAATTATTTTCCATCGGAGTGTCTGAACTCTTACTGTTATACATATTAAATCTTTTCAAAATTGTATCAACAAAGTCCTTCTGATCAATAGAAATAGAGTCATTATTCACTGTTACATTCATACCAAGACATTTTTTTATTTGGCCTAGATCTTTTATGTTAAATTTTGCTTTTAATTCACTTTTTAAGTTCTCACAAGTTTCCTTACTGTTATAAAAGACAAAAAAATCATCAACAAACAGAGCAATATAAACTTTGATATTTCCATCACATTTCATAAATAAACATGGTTCATACTGAGACTTGGTATACCCTAATTCTAGCAATAATTCCTCAACTCTTTGGTACCAAGCTCTAGCAGACTGTTTTAGACCATATATTGCCCTTTTTAGTTTCAAAACTTTATTCTCACAATTTGCAAAGTTTGAACAAGCTGGTAATTCCATGAAAATAGTCTCATTTAACAGACCATTCAGAAATGCAGTAGGGACATCAAGGTGAACAATATCTAAGTTTTGGTCGACACTTAGTGCAAATAATAACCTCAAAGTGGAATACCTGAGAACTGGTGAGAAGGTTTCTTTAAAGTCTGTACCTTTCTTCTGACTGAATCCCTTCGCAACTAGCCTCGCTCTGTACCGCACTTCACTTTCACAATTGAGCTTTCTTTTAAACACCCACTTGCACTTCACAACTGTCTTATTCACTGGTCTGTCCACTAACTCCCACGCATCTCGGTCACTGAATGATTGCAATTCTTCTCTGATTGCTTTCTGCCACTGCTCCTTTTCTGGTCCATTCACGGCGTCATTCAGGGTTATTTCTTCTTCAGAGAAGTCCTCCATAACACACAAGTTTGCATAGCCATAATAATCTGGTATCTTTCGAGTACGTTTCTGTGACATTTCAGTGTTTTGTTGCTGAGAACTAACCTCCCTGTCTTCTGACGTCAATGTCATTGACTCATGGTAGCTGTCCTCCGAGTCACTCAACTCTTCTACTGGAATATAGGTTTCGTCATGTTCATCAATCTGCTCATCACTTTCAGCTTCTTGACTTGATAAATCCTGAACATTTTCTGACTGTTTTTCCCCCACTGAATCCTGTATGTCACTCTTGTCTTGTATAGTAATCTGAGATGTCATACTGTCACACTCTTTTTCCATTATTATGACGTCCCTTGCAACTGTCACTGTTTTTGTTATGGGATCATATAGCCTATAGCCTTTAGTGTTGTCAGCATAACCAACAAGAAAAAGTTTCTTTGCCTTCTTATCCCATTTAAGACGTCTTTCCTTCGGGATGTGTGTCATGGCTATGCTGCCGAAGACTCGGATATGGCTCACATCTGGCTTATATCCCATCCATAATTCAAATGGAGTTCTCTGATGAATTCCTGCTGCAGGAGATCTGTTTTTTAAGTATACGGCAGTATGAACTGCCTCTGCCCATAACCCTTTTTTAAATTGGGCATCTGATAGCAGGCATCTGGCTTTTTCTACTACAGATCTATTGTATCTTTCACAAAGCCCATTTTGTTGAGGGGTATATGGGTTTGTTTTCTGATGTACTATGCCACACTGCTTCATATAATTCTCCATAACTGCTGAACAAAATTCACCTCCGTTATCAGTTCTTAAAATCTTTATTTTTGTTGATTTCTGATTTTCCACTAAGTTTTTGTACTGCTTGAAGTAGGTGAATGTCTCATCTTTAGATTTGAGAAAGTACACGTGTGCCATTCGACTGTAATCATCCACAAATAATAGAAAGTATTTGGCCATACCGAGCGACTTAGTTTCCATAGGCCCACACAGGTCTGCATGTACCAGATTCAAAACCTCCTTGCTTCTCGACAAGCTGGTGGGAAAGGGGAGTCTAGTTTGCTTTCCCTCGCAGCAAACTGTACAATTACTTTTGTCAAATTCTGCCTTATCTTGGAAATTTAAGCCCTCCACAGCACCATTTCTCATGGCGTTCAGGTCACTTTTGTTAATGTGGCCAAGACGCCGATGCCAAGTCTTGCTGGAAGTTACTGCCATTGCTACTAGAAGCCCTCCCGACTTTACAATGTTTAACTTGTACACACCATTCACTTGGTTTGCTTCTCCAATACAATCATTTTGCTGATTGTAAATGTGGCACACATTTTTGTTGAAAATGACTCTGTTGCCACTGGCTATGATCTTGCTCACGGATAGCAGGTTTGTAGTTAGGTTATGTATGCACAAAACATTGTTTACTTTTATGTTAAACTCTGAATCTTCAACACATGTTGTTATCTGCAGATCTCCAGAACATAAAACCGGCACTCTTTCTTTATTTGCCACTACAATGTCTCGAGTTTCTGTATTGTACGAAATATTTGTCAACAAACTTTTGTTTGATTCGGATATCAAATGAGTGCTCGCGCCCGAGTCCACATACCAGTCTTTGTCACTAAATTCACCAGTCAAAAACATTGCACTGAATGCGTTCATTTGTTTTTCGTTATGTGTACTCGCATTCGTATTATAAGATCGGCACTGATTTTTATAGTGTCCAGTTCTTTTGCACCTATAACACTTGACATTTTTTCCCGGCTTGTTAGTTTCACTGACGTAACCTTGACCGCCGCCATTTGCTTTTTCTTTGCTCTTATGGCGCGCGTTTTGATGATATGCATTTTTGGCAATAAAAGCACCCTCGGACTTTGTAATTTCAGAATCTGCACTCATATCCAATAGTTTCGTCTTTATAGCGTCTGCACTAATGTTCATCCCCGAGTGCTCAATGGCCATAATCATAGGCGCGTACTTTTCTGGCAATCCGGCCAACAGGAGAGACCCTATCCACTCATCGTTGATTTCAAAGCCTGTGCCCTTTAGCTTTTGTGCCGTATCCACTAACTGTGACACGTACGCGGTCATTGAGTCGCAACTTTCAAGACGAATGGAGATCAAGCTTCTGAGTAGGCTGATGCGGCGGGTGAAGCCAGTATCGTCGAATAACGACTTCAACTTTTTCCATAAGCTATGCACCGTAGTTTCATTCTTAATGTGTACATATAGTGATGGATCAATGGTCATCACCATCTTAGCTTTAGCCTTCTTGTCATCTTGCGCGCTTAATCCTTCGCTGTTGCTGATGTCGATGCCTTCGAGGATGAGGAAATTTTCCACTGCGAACGCCCAATCATCGTAATTGTCCCTTCCCTTGAGCTTTGGGACATTCATAGAATAATTTCCTGCCATTTTCACTGTGCTGTACAAAGATCACTAACTATTTTTTACTTTACGCGGGACTGGGCCCATAACCTAATAAAACTCGTGTGGCGGTTTTGCAGAGACAGAACGTTTATTATTTCAAACTCAGGTTGACACATACAATGGCAGGTGGCGCTAGTGTAACAAACTATTTTTATACTACCATAGACTTTAGTCCGAATTGGAACAATGTTTAATTCAAAATAACACATGCGGCAGCATCGACGATGCCCTCGGCAGCTCGATCTGTTTCTCGCTCTAACAAAAGTGCGATTCTGAGCTGATAGATGAGATTCAACCTTAAAAAGAATCCGTCGTACATATGAGTGACAGAGACAGAGACGATCTACAAAGACGAAACTTTTTCTAAACCTCGTTGCACCATTTTTACGGTCGAGTAATGTAGCTACTTTAATGCTTTTAAACATAATGCAAGGCAAACGGTAAGTTGTGAGGTTTTATGGAGCGTATGAGGGTGACGCTTTGAACTCAAGGGACTGTCACTCAAGTATGAGAGACAGAGACTACGCGACGCTCTACGAAAACTTTTTCTAAATCTCGTTGCACCATTTTTACGGTCGGGTAATGTAACTTTACCGCTTATAAAAGTAATGCAAGGCAAACGGTAATTTGTGAGGTTTTATGGAGCGCATGAGAGTGCAGGCGACGTCCCAGAGGGAGAAGCACTGACCTTAATTGATGTCCGTTTTACTGTGCATTTGAAAAATGCAGAGATGTGGAAAAACAGGCAATTTTAAGGGCCGTTTTTTATTGACTACTGGGCCTGCTCTAGAACTCGAATGCCGCCTGATGGAAAGCGATGAATGACGTCTACGATGGAACTAGGATAGGATGGATAGGCTTCTTTTGGGTTAGCTCCATCGTCGACCCCATCTCTGTCCTCAAGACTAGATTGAGGTCGAGGGTAGGCCCATTTAATATAAAAAAACTAACGTGGCCAAAAGGTGTCTGTTCATTCTTGCTTTGAAGAGAGGCGGGTTATAAATGGAAAGGAATAGATACCTATCAAAGTATCAAAAAGGTTTATTTAAGACCTCTATGGAAAGTCGCATGGTATTACTTTACTGAACATCTAGCTGGCTTTTCCACTATAGAGCTGAACATCAGTTACCATCAGTAGGAATAGGTTCCAGTTATGTAAAACATTACTCAAGTGCAGTAAAGCGTTGCCTTGGAAACCTTACATACTCAACAATTGAGTGTAACGTTAATTGGATAGCGCTAAATCTGATGTTAGAGACTGGAAGCAGAAGGCGCTACGCAGACGAAGCCATTTTTATCCCCGTGTTTCGACAACTGGCAACTTGCAAGTTGCAACTAGCTTTATATGGAGTTTACCCGCGAATGAGCTCCCAGGCAGACCTAGGACAGGGCTGCGGGACTGTTCGAAAGAGATACCGCGGCCCTGGAACAAAAAGGGCAAAAGAAGGAACATGGTTTTAGTCAGTAAAAGTCTGGCACTCCCTTCCGCTCCGCCCAGAACAGGAGGAGTCATTCGATGATTTCCAATCCTAAAAAAAAAGGCAGACCTAGAAGGTTGCTGGCTGGAATTATTATTATGCTTGACCTCCAGTCGGGGCGTTTGATGTATAGCGTCTAAATTGGCGAATTTACAGTGAGCTCTGCTTTCGCACAGTATGATTACGAAAAGGACTTTCATGTCTATTCGTGATTGAACGGCCACTTTAATGGGTCCCGTACGGACAATTCGAACAATGGTAATTGTGCAGGACTCCCAAATCGTTCCATCTGTATGTCCTGCAATCGTTGCAGGTTCGTATGTCAATAAATAAATGAACGGAAATAAATTAAATAATTAATGTCATTTTACGGAGATGGGATGTCATGTAATGATTCAGATTTTTGCAACATTATGAATGATACTGGCATGAAAGTATCAGGAAGCAAGCATAATAAAACTTCGTAACACTAGTTTGCTGTTGTGACCGAATTTTAAAAAGAAATAGTGTGCTCTTTCTTCTAACTAAAGATAAAACAGCTTTACTTCAAGATTTAGTAGTGTAGTGCACTATTATACAAAGAAGGATTTATGATCACTCGTAAATACTGAATATTACAGACCGCGTTATGTAAAAGAATACAATACAGTGTAAGATACTGAGTTGGCTTTTATATAGCGAGTTGCAGTACTGTTACAATGCATTGTAAATCAAATTGAATAATACAACACGAAAAATTAGTTGTGTAATATGGGTCGTGAATAAAATATTAATTTATTTTTCTGGAAGTCATCTGTTTATGCCCTGACAAAATATTTTAAATAACTTTCAAAGACCTCACGATTGAAAATGAAGGCCCCTCCAAACTCCCTGCCAGGGCTGCGGGACTGTTCGAAAGAGATACCGCGGCCCTGGAACATAAAGGGCCAATGAAGGAACATGGGTGTTTTTTAGTCAGTAAGAGTCTGACACTTCCTTCCGCTCCGCCCAGAGCGGGAGGAGTCATTTGATGATTTCTCACCACCCCAAAAAAAAAAAAAAAAGGCCCCTCCAAACTGTTGATGAACAACTTCGGAAGCACTTTAGGTGTCTCACGGTAAGGTTTAGAGACGAAAGTTAGCATTAACAAAGAAACTAATGAAACGAACGTACTAAAATCACACCAATAAGCACACATTTTACAGATCGAAGCGTGAGCTGACGCTAAGTTTTAGTCTGTGTATCCCTGAATGTTAATAATTAACGCTTTATATATTGTCGACCAGGTCAGCAACCATCAGGTTTTGGCATTAGTCTGGGACCGCATTTATAAACGAATTTCTTTTTCCACCAGTACTGGCTAGACTCCGAGAAGCCAATGTGCCGGCAAGTCGGCCTATCGATGCTGGAGCCGACGCTGCGCTTCTGCGTCAAGTTCTACACATCAGACCCTGCAAGACTGGAGGAGGAGTTCACACGCTACCTGTTCTGTTTGCAAGTGAAGAAGGACCTCGCGACGGGATGCATACAGTGTAATGAGAATACGGCTGCGCTTATGGCCAGCTATATTGTGCAAGGTGAGCAAACTGAGGGGTTTAGTTGGGTCTTGTAGGCCGAGATAAATTAGGATTGTCTCAAATGTGCTTCAGGAAGGATTAAGTATATTTCCCCCTCAAGGGTTAATGCGCTAACTGGCAGGAATTCTGCGATGTCATAGCACGTGCTACGTAACGTCTGTAATTCGAACCTCGTGTATTTTAACCGACTTTATAAAAGGAGGAGGTTATGTATTCTAATAGCATCTTTTTAGGGTTCCGTACCCAAAGGGTAAAACGGGACCCTATTACTAAGACTCCGCTGTCTGTCTGTCTGTCCGTCTGTCACCAGGCTGTGTCTCATGAACCGTGATAGTTAGACAGTTGAATTTTTCACAGATGATTTATGTCTGTTGTCGCTGTAACAACAAATACTAAGAAACAGAATAAAAAAAAATTAAGAGGGGCTCCCATACAACAGACATGATATTTTTGTCGTTTTTATAGAAAATGGTACGGAACCTTTCGTGCGCGAGTTCGACTCGCATTTGGCCGGTTTTATACTCATTTATGTACACCGATTACTCCGTGATTGCTGGGCCGATTTATGTCATTCTTTTTAGGGTTCCGTGCCCAAAGGGTAAAACGGGACCCTATTACTAAGACTTCGCTGTTTGTCTGTCTGTCTCCAGGCTGTATCTCATAAACCGTGATAGCTAGAAAGCTGAAATTTTCACAAATGATGTATTACTATTGCCGCTATAACAACAAATACTAAAAAATAAAAAAATATATATTAAGGGGGGCTCCCATACAACAGATATGATTTTTTTTGCCGTTTTTATAGATAATGGTACGGAACCCTTCGTGTGCGAGTCCGACTCGCACTTGGCCGGTTTTTTCATTTGGTAGAGGAAGCCCGCGCAGTGGTTCCATATAAATTTTAGTAACTGTAATGATAGTTTAAGAGTTTTAAATAAATAAATAACTTTGCTTGGGTAGTTTATGAGTTACCTTCTATTATACGTATTTTTACTTCTTCGTCTATGTTGATAACATGAACACTTCTCGTTACAAAGTAAAATTTATAATGACAAAAAATTGTGCAGTTTAACTCCACTGAAAACGGTAAAATAATTTTTTTTTTTTGCAAAAATAAATAACCGAAACCGACTTCCAAAAAACACTAAAAACCGGCCAAGTGCGAGTCGGACTCGCGCACGAAGGGTTCCGTACCATTATCTATAAAAACGGCAAAAAAATCATATCTGTTGTATGGGAGCCCCCCTTAATATATTTTTTTTTAATTTTTAGTATTTGTTGTTATAGCGGCAATAGTAATACATCATTTGTGAAAATTTCAGCTTTCTAGCTATCACGGTTTATGAGATACAGCCTGGAGACAGACAGACAGCAAAGTCTTAGTTTAGTAATAGGGTCCCGTTTTACCCTTTGGGTAAGGAACCCTAAAAAGTGAAAAATTACTTTCGGAAGTCAGTGGCAATAAAGTCAATGAAACAAATAAAGTCACCGACTTCCGAAAGTACATCACATCTTGGTCAAATAAACTTAGTAACATGGGACAAGAGCTGATAAATATATGACAGAAAACAAGATACGTTTCCTATACAATCTCTGAAAATTGCGCGAAGACAAGTTTACTTTCGAATTTTCAATTCAATAAACATTGTTGACACACCTATCATCACATACGCGTCAAAGACAAACAATTCATTTAAGATCACCTAAGTTTATAAGCCATGATGCCGCCGTACCAACATCCCTCCTCATAAAAGCCTGGATACAAAATTCACGAGCAGACAAACAACGTGTCGCCTAACTTGTATCGAGCTCGTAAACTTCGTCACTCGACGAAACTTTAATAACGTAGTTTGGCCTAAATCATCAACAATTCCATAATAATAGCGAAACGGCCATGTCGGCTAGTTCCATATTAACGTCCAGTTAGTATTCGTGACACCCTGTGTACTGGTAACTAGGCTGATAATTATACTCGTTGTTCAGTCAGTGCAGTTGGACGGTATACACTGTCTCTTTAAAAATACTATGAAAGTATATCAACTCATCGTCATCACGTCTGTTATTTTTGAAAGGTTACGCAAGTGTGCTTATAAGTACATCCACATTTTGACAGTTATCGGTAAAAATGTGGATGTACTTATAGGCAAAATTGCCTGAATCAAATTACCGAAAACAAAAACCAAAAAACTAAATACTTAATTACCAAACACCAATACCAATTGCCTAATTGCCTAGACTCGTCTCGTGAAATAAGGGGCGAGGCTATTGCCGAGCATAAATCCAATCCCCGTGAGTACGAAATTCCTTATGAAAAACCCTATAGCAGTTTTGTCCGACCCGACCGAGAGAGAGAGATCGTGCTTCAACGAGGCTGTCCACAGGATGAGGTTGGCACAAAGAGAGACAAATCCTATAATCCCCAGTGGGTGTAAGCTGGCTGTGGATAATGATGACGATGGCTGCCGTTTTGACATTCATTTCACAAAAGTTCAGAACTAAGCAGTTTTTGTAAGGATCAGTGAGGATATCATTTTAAACCAACTTCTCTATTACTCTTAGCGGAATGCGGCGACTTCGTGCCAGAAGACTACCCGGACCACACGTACCTCAGCGGGTACAAGTTCTTCCCCGGACAGGACTCAGAGTCCGAGAGGCGGATCATGGAGAACCATAAGAAACATCTGTAAGTTCCATATTTCAATAAAACAGCCATATTACATGTTTTGAATGTCTCTGTCTGTTACATAGAAACATAACGGATATTAGAGGAATTTTCTACCCTCTACATACAAAAGTATTGCATGGGCACGGAAACAGCTTTACAAATAATTTAGTAAAATAAAGGTTGTTTCTGTGCGCCGCAGTAATAATACATAATACCGACACTGGATTATAAATAAACTAGCTTTTGGCCGCGACATCGCTCGCGCATCCTTAAAGGTTTAAAACTTTTTAAATTCTGAATTTTGAGCGCTGAAGTTCCCGTAGGTTTCATAAAAACACGTGTCCTTTATGATGAAGTATCGAGTATTATTGTGATTTTGCATGTATTTCGTATTTGATGATCGGGGTGTCACGCACCCCACGTGACCGTTTACGTAACCTTTTAGGCGCGACCAATGAAGGGTTTAATATAATTCAATCATGATTCGAAAGACACGTGGCGCTATCTAATATCATTACAACTTTATTGTTGTTTTCCTCGGGAACAGCACTTTGTTTCGGGATAAATGGTACCGAATGGTGTCCGTTTCTGTACACCTGACAACGTATATGTAAAATTTCAGGATGCGCGGTTCAGTGATTTAGGCGTGAAAAGGTAACAAACAAACAAACTTACTTTCGCATTAGAATATTAAAAGTCTGGAAAGTTAGGATTAGGATATATTGAAACTTCGCAGAATTGATACATATCGATAACTAAACATGGTAAAACAACGAAAAAACAGTAAATTAAGTACCGCGCTACCAAATTCTCGGCTTTTACTTGCCAACCAAACCTTTTTATGGAACATTCCAAACGTTTTCGTATAAACTCAATAACACAATACTTCGTCCTAACTCATTAACGATTCCCGCAATCATTAATTTACGTAATACTAAAACCGAAGTTCTTATATAAACAAGAGCGAAGCAACAAAAGTCTGCAAACTTACGGAAACAAGATAAAACACTATAATCCGAGTAATTTGACCAATCAGAGGAGTTGTAGTGACTGTTTTTTTCTTCTTTTGTATTGCAGAGGCCAGAGCCCTGCGGAGGCCGACTTAAACTTATTAGAAACGGCGCGAAGATGTGAATTATATGGTGAGTTTTTTCTATGTTTTTAAAAGGATTTTGTGATTAGATTTCTGGTGATATACTGTTATTCTTATGAGTATTATAGTGCCGATGAATAAGGTTTTAAAAGATCGAGTAGTGCGCCTATAACACTTGATCCTTTCGCGACAAAGCGACCTAGGACGACGACAACAAACTGCAGCGGCAAAGTCGCCCAATCGCTATTAAAAACGATACGACTCGTGTCGAGGTAACATTATGAAAATTATTCTTGTGAGTATTATGGTGTAGATGAATAAGGTTTTTAAAGATCGAATAGTGCGCCTATAACACTTGATCCTTTTGCGACAAAGCGACCTATGACGACGACAACAAACAGCAGCGGCAAAGACGCCCAATCGCTATTAAAAAGATACGACTCGTGTCTAGGTGACTTTATAAACTGACTTTCGTAGATGACCTAGTCACCGGTTGTCATTTCATAGTCACGTGACGATCACGTTGTACCTCCAGATATCAGATCTGGTTATCCTCTATCGAAATAATAATACCTATAAAAATCAAATGACCGTGACTAATATATACCGTAATTCATGAAAATTTGTTTCAGGTATAAAAATGCACCCAGCAAAAGACCACGAAGGCGTTCCTTTAAACCTCGCGGTCGCACACCTTGGAATCATAGTGTTCCAGAATTATACCAAGATCAACACCTTCAGTTGGGCCAAGATACGGAAAATATCGTTCAAGAGGAAAAAGTTTCTCATCAAGCTGCATCCTGAGGGTTACGTTAGTGTAAGTGCATTTCTGAAATAACATCAAGCCTGCTATCCCCTAAGGGTTAGGCAGAGGTGTACCTAATAATACACCCGCATTTCGCCAGTTATGATTAAGTCCCGTGTACTAGGAGGTGACCCTATTGCCATCAATCAGGTACATATCCAGACTTCGTGGCTGCTACTGAGAAATTCCAGATGGAAATACCCAATAACAATTTTCCCGACCCGGAAATCGAACCCAGGACCTTATGCTTACTAGACCAACGAGGCAGTCACTACAATATTCACTAGAATTAAACACTACTGCGTAGTTGTATTTCAATGACCTATTTTGGGTTTTATCCTGGACATCACTTTAATCATCATCGGTGAACGAAAACATCGTGAGGAAACCTGGACTTATAACTAATATTAGCTGAAATCGCCAACCCGTCTTGAGCAAGCGTGGTGATCAATGCTCGTACCTTCTCTATATGAGAAGAGGCCTTTGCCCAGCAGTGGGACAGTAATAGGCTGGTATTATTATACTTATTTTGGGTTGCATTAAAATAGTCTCTTCACGACAGGCGCTTTAAATGCTTAGCTTTTCCTGGGTTAAAATCCCTAACGTAATTTCTCTAACCGACATTGAATATACGCCACTTACTTATGTTACCTTTGCAATTGTAGGTTGAAGTGATGCTTAGCATAAGCATAATCAGCCTAAAATGTGCCCACGGCCTCCTTTCTATGAGAGGGAATGGGCTACAATCCACCACGCGGGCCCAGTGCGGGTTGGTAGATGTCACATGTCTTCGAATTTTTGGTTCTAGGACATGCCGGCTTCTTCCCGATGTTTTCCTTCACTGTCTTTGAGAGCAGTGATGGTTAAAAACTCCCAATTTGACGAAGTTTTAAACCCGACTTCAAAAAAGGAGGAAAGGTTCTCAATTCATCGGAATCTTTTTATGTATGATCTCCGATTACTCAGACGCCTGAACCGATTTGGATTTTTTTTTGTTTGAATGTATAATTCACAAGTTGTTCCCATAGAAATATTGTCATGCTCTGATCATGGACTTCGGAGATATGGAACGGAACTTTTCAATAATAGACAGCAAATCTGTCGTGATTGGAGCTATCGCTTGGATATTTAATGTTTGCACAAGACCATAACATAACATCACGCCTGTATGGTCGTATCTGTAAGCAGAAGTGTACAGTACACACACATTTCGACAGTTAGGTATGTTAAGTTCCATTTTATTGGTGATAAGCCTATTACCATGAAATGTAATGTTAACAATGTAAAATAAATGCATAGCAAATATTTGTATAGGATATTACAACTAAAAATGGAAAAATAAAAAACTTTTTGCAAAAAATAAAACCGACTTCATAAACACAACAAAGTGAAAAATAACTTTAGCTTCTGAAGTCGGTGACAAAAAAACTGAATCAAACAAACAAAAATCACCGTTTTTTCATTTCACTACTACGCTGTATTTTATCGATTTAGTAAATACTAGCTCATGCCCGCGGCTTCACCCGCGTAAGTTCGGTAACTGTCCCACGGGATCGCACTACCAGGATAAAAAGTATCCTATGTGTTAATCCAGGTTATAAACTAGCTGTGTGCCAAATTTCATCCAAATCCGGTCAGTAGTTTTTGCGTGAAAGAGTAACAAACATCCGTCCATCCATACTCACAAACTTTCGCATTTATAATATTAGTTATAGTGAATTCAGATTTCTTGATAAATGATATTTTCGCTTTTTTTTCTCAGGGTTACTACCGTGACGTAGTAGAATTCTTCTTCGACGGTCGCAACGAATGCAAGAACTTTTGGAAGAAGTGCGTGGAGAACCACGGATTCTTCCGCTGCTCGAGTGTGCAGCGACAGCCGAGACAGAGGACCAGGGTCATATCTAGAGGATCCTCGTTTAGGTGAGTGTGGCGACATCTATACCGCCACTTGTGAACTAAACTGACATATGCTGCATCGCAATATTAAAGCACGCACTGGGATTATTTTCAAAGACCAGCCACATTTTCAGAGATGATTCAGAATCGACAGTTTTCAATTTATAAAATTACTGGCTGTTGCCCGCGACCATAGAGAATATAACCACTAGAGAGCTTATAGGCCGATTTCTTCTAAGCACACGACTCACCATCGCGGGCCGGGGGACGGGGAAGAATGCGCGGCTGCAATTGGTCAATTTGCGTAGGTACGCATATCGTTAGGGCTGCTCTACTTGATAAGGAGAAAATTGTCGATATCGATAAAATGGATTTTAACATAATGAAAACTACTCGAATTAAAATTGTATAGATAGTACTTAATCAAAATCAATTAATAATTATTCTTATTCTTTATTGCACACAAAATAACAAAACATCAATCAATAAAAAAAATTATCCTGTTTTGGAGGTGCGGAACAGAGAGTAAAGTTGTGTGTAACAACAGCGTCGATGTAGGATTTCGTTAGTAGTTCGTCTCTGGTGGGGTAGATGGCGTTGCTGTTTTTTTTTGTTGCCGTACAAATTTCGCTTCGCTACTTTTTCTTGGGCATTGATGCCACGACACTATTATTGATTTTTAAAATGAATTAATTTGGTATATGTTTTTCGTATTAAAGTTTTAGGGTCCTGACTGTTCTTTGTAAAAAATGACAAACGAGCGTTTATATATTTCTGAATTCTGCATCAATTAAATGATTGGTTGATTCTATTTCAAATTGATGAAAATTAATATCCGGGAATAAATTATACCCAATCAGAGATTTTAAAACCGATCTTATAAAATAATCGGTATTATATTTCGAAGACAAAACTTTTGAACCACTCTCGTTGATCGTCCTCTTAATATAAATTTCACAACAACGGCAAATTTCTATTACTGTGGTGGATACATAGGCGACAAAATACAAATAGTTTTCGTGCGCCGGGGCACTGTATGCGCAGTCAAGTGGTTATATAGTCTTTGCCCGCGACCTTCGAACGCGTGAAATTATTATAAACTAGCGACCCGCCCCGGCTTCGCACGGGTGCAATAAGTACATATAAACCTTCCTCTTGAATCACTCTATCTATTAAAGAAAACCGAAACATAATCCGTTGCGTAGTTTTAAAGATCTAAGCATACATAGGGACAAACAGACAGCGGGAAGCGACTTTGTTTTATACTATGTAGTGATATAATACTTCCTATTTTAATCGGATTCTGTTAACAATTTCAAGGGTTTTAATTTTTTTGGTATGGACCCCTAATTATGTACCTAAAATAAAAGTAGCCTAAGTTACTCCTTATAAAATCAGCTGTATGCCAGTAAAAGTCCCGTCAAAATCGGTCCAGCCGTTTAGGAGAATAGCCGCCGGAACAAACAGAAAGAAAAAAAAAAAGGATTTTCTTGCTGTTAGTACCGTATATAATTTCATAAGCATTGAGTAAAATCCTGTTATTTTGAAATTACAAACGGACACAAATTTTTTTTTTTCACAAAGTTCTTCTAAAAACAGAACGTGTGGAAATCATAAATTTAAAGTGCTTCTATAAACAGAACGTATGGTATTCATAACGTTAATGTTGGGCAATAGCCCATTAGTCACAATACCCGTCTGGTCGGAGGGTTCACCCTATTCTATCGTGAATGGGGAACGTTGTACCCTGATCCTCATATCTCAAATATCTCATTTATCACGATACACGTTTCATCACGATATCTCAAAAGAGATGCCAACTATACTAGAGTCATCTTCCCAAAAAACTAAACGAGTTAACTTTAATTAGATACGTTTGTCTGTTTTGTAACTTGTTAAAAACAAACTTATTTTCCTGTAGCCGTGCAATAACTTCTGACATACATAATTGCCGTGAAACCAACTTTCCCAAACACGAAAGCAAAACTGACACAACTTTTCAACTCGTTTCCTTAGGGTATTCAATGTTGTTTGCTGTGCGCCCGACCGTTATACGGGGTGGAATGGACACCGATGCGAAAACGGTTACCACGTATTCAGTACATCATCCTAAGTTCGTCCCCACATCAGCTATTTCCTACAAAAGTGTAATACCTACACGGTTAAAATGTATGGAACGGCTGTTTTTTTTCTTATTCTTATTCTTTATTGCACACAAAAATTAAAAAGATATACACACAACATTACAATATAATAATTGTTATTGTTATTGTTTTTTATTTTATTTTTTATTATTATTTTTATTAATAATCTCAGAATGATGTACTGAATACGTGGTAACCGTTTTCGCGTCGGTGTCCGTTCCACCCTTTATATTCAGCGCTACTTATGTGAATCTTTGTTTGATAAAAATGGCTATGGGAGTGACCACGATTATACACGCGAATCGGCAATAAAAGCGAATAGTTCTATGCGGGTGGCAAGTTTTTCGAACCTGAACGAGGGAAATGAGGGTCGCTTTTGTCTTATGAACAAGTTTACTCTTTACGACTGGTTCAAGCTTGTTCCGCGTCGAAAAGTATGTTCACTTCCTAAAGCTATCCGATATCTTAAGAGCCTATTCAAGTGGCGTATATTTTCGGTGCAGACGACGCGCATGAAAAAAATAAAATAAGAAATAAACAAAAAGCGTTTATTCGTGGTGACATTTTAAGTATTATAAAAAAACTGTACAGCAGTTTGTTCTCAGATGTAATAGCTCCCATATACAATTTTATATTCTTATGTAATTATTTTTCCAACAACAACAAGCACACATTTACCGCTAAACATTACCTCTAACTAAACAAAAATATTTTACATTACATTAGTACAAAGGCTGACTAGTACGTAATGCTAACAGCATTTTAAATAAAGTAACAATATAATAAGCTAGTATGAGATACATTTAATCTATCTACATTTATGAGGCTTTGATTAAAAGTGTCAAAAAGAAACTTTTCCATTTCGTTTTTAAAAGACACGCAAGGCATTCAACGCGCTTTAAACGAGTTTATGTTGCAGCCAGTAAATCTATGCACACTTTAAGATGTTATGTGGCGCCGTAAACGCGCGTTAGTGCAACGTGCGTCATCTGCGCGTATAAAGCCGTATGTACCCGCAGACGCGATGTCTTCTCGCGCACGTGTGTAACGTTTCGTACGCGCAGGTGAATCGATACAAACGCAACAATTTACGGCGCCGTAAACGCGCGTTCGTGAATCTCTCTCGCGTCGTCGTCGCGTATAAAATACGCTGCGTAAATGCACTTTCAGTGTTGAAGACTTCCACATTAATACATTATCATTATTGCTCAATGTTAATCATCTTATTTACTTTGTAGGTATAGCGGTAAAACCCAGAAACAAATCGTCGAGTACGTGCGAGACAACTACGTGAAGCGACAAACATTCCAGAGGTACGTTCATACTCAACACATTACTGTACATAAGCTTAGCTATATTGGCATATATGTACTCAAGTAGAATTAAAACAGACGTGGGATAAAAGCTATTAAGGATGAATTTCACCAATGAAATTGAACGCGATCTAAGCCACGTTCAAGAGTTAACGGTGTCATGATTAATGTGGATTATTGACCCTCACAGTCCTTGAACGAAATTTAGATGTGTTAATCGCATTTTGTTTCACTACCGAATGAATTCTGCTTTAAGAGTGAACAGCCATTTTTATCTCGCGTCGAACCAAATACTGCATGTATAAAAAATAATTATTATTATATCAGCTTAAGCCGCTATAGTTGAAAATAAATAGCTTTCTTACTGTAACTTATTTATACCGCTAGGTGTAGCTAGACAATGCTTATACAAGGTGATTGGTTAAATGTGGGCAATACTTTAAGGCAGTTAAGTAATCATAAAAATGAGCATCTTTTACTATCAGTGAAATATGAAAAAATATCTACTGTTCTCTACATATTTTTTTGTTCAAGTTACGCGACTGTAAATGTATGCAGCAGTTCATATTTTTTCACGATTTCACGGTCGGTACCATAATAAAAGTTATTCATTTTCATGAGTACTACACAACTCTAAAACATTGCCCACGTTTAACAAATCACTCAGTAGATGTAACATAGTTTGTTTCCATACAAACCAAGGTTTAGGTAGGATGTACGGGAATTCTAACATAAGTTAATACTAGCCTAAGTGTTTCCTAAAGGTGAGTGGTTAGCATGGGCTGGGAGACACACGAGCTTTTGGTTTTGTCTTGTGGGCGTTTGTGTGACAAGAGAAGCGACTCGTAACGAACAGATGCATGATGTAAACAACAGTCCCTCGAACTATAACGATTGGTTAGCGTGAGGCTTCGATAGTTTTGTATTAATCGATGGTGATTACTCACTCTGTTCACGAAATTTTAAAACGCACGATACTTTGCACGATGTGTGCAAAGTTTAATTAAGAAAATATGTTTTCGATTTATTTAGGGAAACTTACCTGGGTTTATTTAGTGCGAACAATTTTTTAAACGTAAATCATTGTCTTTACTATGTTGAAATAACATTTATTAGTTCGTGTAAAATAAAAATAGTTCACGTGAAATAAAAATAGGCGTCGTGGAATTTTTGCACGATGTGATCGATTTTTATTTTTTTACGATAAAAAGAGTAATAGTAATGAAGAATGTTACAAAAAAATCTAACTATAAACCCAAGTAAGTTTACCTACATGCAGCGAAATAATATTTTCAACGTTTAATTTTGCACACTTTGTGGAAAGTGTCGTGCAATCTGTTAAATCGTGAACAGAGCATAGCATATACTCGAGCATGCGCTGTATCCGTTGAAATTTCCGCTTCTTCTAAACGAGTGCGGTGTAGTGGCGAGTGCGTTGCGTTGCGACGGCACTGACAATCGGTCGGAGGATGGTGTTGTCGTATCACGTAGGGTTTGTCTATGATGGGTCTGCGCTCTGATTGGTTCATTTAAACGTCGCGTAAAACCAAACCTAGACTTCCAAAGTTAAAATGATCCACTCTACACTCAGTATAGATAGCCGGACACTAGAACTTAGTTGGTCAAGCTTGCTTTACGCACGAAGACCGCAGGCCCGTCGCGGCGCGACGCGTATCGTAAGGGCACAGATAACATACTGTACAGATGCTCGACTTCCTACATTCTACCACGAACGATCATATGCGCAACGCACGTTTAAAAGTCCAAAAGATACAGTGGCTCCTTTGACGATGTCCAGTATCTGCTAACGGCCATCTTGCACGTGCGATTTCGACAATGGTCTTTCAGATTTGCACCGTATGGCATGATGCTACTCATCTCCCTCACAAGCCTCGGATTATGTTATAAAGTATGATTTAAGCTAGACTGTAGACGTGCCACGGACGAGGCACTGTTCCAAAACTTCACGAACACTTCATAATTAAGTAGTTTATGCTACACCGTGTGGTGTCCATGCCCCGTACGAGTCTCAGTCCCTACACATCGAGGAGACGCAGACTCACCTCGCGCCTGTGTCGGTCTATAAAATAAATCGTCTCTAACGAGTAAATGGGTAATTGCGTCTGATGACGAATATTGGAAGTCGAGTATATGTCATGGGGAAATATCTGTGGGCTTGTTAGCAGCGTTAGACAGTCAATAAACACGTGTTAAGTGGAGGTAGGGGTTAAAGCTCAGTACACAGATATTTCGTCCACGTACCTATGTGATCTGTGATAAGGGCGGCCACACACTCGGGGATCGGGTACAGTGCGAAACCAAAAGCTGGTGTCTCGTCACCATCCTCTGCCCGACTGTCGGCAGGTCGGGCTCGTTCCGCGCGTCGCGCTCCGTGTGCGGCTCGCGCGGCAACGTGGCGCCCCCGCCCGCGCCGCTCAACCAGAGCCTCTCCGCGCACCCGCTGCTGCCGCTGCCGCCCGGCTCCGACGGTACGTACGAACCCACACGAACATGCCCGAACGTAGGCTTAACGGAACGTAGCGCGCGTCATGGTTCTTTTGGCGCGACCTTCGACGCCATTTTGTTTTTTTTTCAAAACAGTGGCCACAGTTAAATGTTTATCAACAGCGCCCCCTCCTGACAATGTCAGCGCCAAAAGAACTATGATCTACAAAAACATGGGTAACGATGTGTTTCATTGATGTTTTGTGTTTTTTATTGTGATTTTTTTCCCAATTTTAATTTAAATCTGCATTCAATTTGTTGCTATCGTCCATTTTTGTCCAGATTTAGGTTTTTTTTTGGTTCAGTCGATGTATATTACCACCCTTCCAAATCGTTCGTCGCGTGTTCTGTCCTGCTAACATATTCTTTCGTTATTAAATTGCGGCGTGTATTGCAGCGATTTCCCTGGAGTGGGACAAGCAACCTCACTACCTGGAGGCTTCTCTGATGATGAAGGGCTACAGTGCGGAGGAAGCGCGCGCGGCGGCGGAGCGGGCGCGCCGGCCGGCGGCCGCGACTCGCCCGCCGCTCGTAGCTACCGCCTATGCCAGCACGAGAGACAAGGTAATATTATCTAGTAGTACGAATCCGGGTGTAGACTGATCAGCGAGGCAAGAGCGCCTCGTTAACGCTCGGTCGATGTAGTCGCACCGAGTGCGGGGCAAGCTCAGAATGAAGGATGATGGAAGCCGGCTCTTGCAAGCGGCATATTAGGATAAAGTTTGCAAAGCTGCATGTGTCACCCACAGCGATCTGGCGCTTTCTTGCCAGATCGGTTACGCGGCTTATGAATAACGCCCAGGGCCGACATAGATACCGACGCTGTCGCAAACTTTCGATCGCTTAGTAAGAACGACAGCGTCGGTATCTATGTCGAGACTGGGCGCCCAGGAGTGATAGAAACTGCGTCAAAAAAAAACATGAAAAATATTTTTATTTTTTTGCGCTTTCTAGATATTTTGTAACACCAGAATAAGCCTGGAATTAATAACTGACTTGTTTCTAGAGATAAGCATAGACACTGCTTAAAATAAGCATATTCTATTTCCCGACGCTTTTATTTCAACTACACATAGATTTGTATTTGTTTCTTTCAGCTTTCAAAACTGTACAGCAATCAAATCGTAAGGGCCCAATACAAATTGGTTGTTTCTATTTTCGAATTTTTCTAAAATGTTTGATGGATCATCTCTAACCTTCTTTATTGTCATGTCGTTTCATCATCTTGTCTATTTTGGTTACATATATCCACTACATAGTACCACTACTAGACTAGATAGTAATCAAACACATAACCCTCCTTTCGGGTTTCGGGTAAAACTAAGAACAACTAATTGGGACAACAATGGTTCCAGATAAAAAAAAATATTAATACCGAGGTAAGCATCTAATTTCGATTCAAGTTACGTAACAACACCAAAGTAGGGTTTTGTCATTTGTTTTTGAAATTTACTATAGAGATAATGAATTAACTCTGAAGATTAGGTAGCAAAATTATAATTGTGTAACCGAACTAGACAAATCAGGCATGGTTCAGGTTCATGGCTCTTTTTACTCTC
Organism: Eurois occulta; assembly: GCA_950022335.1. NCBI lineage: Eukaryota > Metazoa > Arthropoda > Insecta > Lepidoptera > Noctuidae > Eurois > Eurois occulta. The sequence continues at coordinate 5,008,398 of OX465481.1, read as the reverse complement.
TACGTGTAAAACACATTTGACTGATCTAATTTATACGCTACAAATCATATTTTTATAATTTATTATCAAGATGTTTCTTAGTTCTGCTATCTGTAGTGAATCAAAGAAGCATCTATACAAAACAAGAGTTTTTGATGATACCTTATCTTTTCTTTTTACTTCACTATACGGTTAAAACTTTATTCTTTAAATTAATTAAACAAGAAACTTTACATTACGTCTTTTCGAACATAACACCATTTCCAATATATTTGTCGGTGGAGGGGTATCAAATGCAAGTTTTAATGCACATATCTGGTCATCTTGCACACTTTCCGTAACGCACTTACGGCACGGGGATCCATTTGTATATAACCCGCCAACTTTTACGGCTAGCCTCGTAAATAATAGCGTATCGTTTGACAGGCTCCCGAGCTAGTGACCCATGCCGAGGTCAATCATCATCCTACGGAGGATTCGCCTCTGCCTCATCGGACGACGACACCATTGGTTTGTATATTCTCTGATGACCGTAATTATGCTTGCTTTTGAAGCCAAAATGTAAACTTTCGCTGTGTTTTGCAGGTTTCTCCGGAGAGTACATGGAGCCAGGCGAGTTTGCCGCGTGCGCGTGGGCTCGGCCGCGCGCCCACTCCGCCGCCGCGTGCGCGCCCAGGTCAGAGCCCCCCCGCCTCGCCCCCCCCGCCCCGCTCGCCCCACTCCCCGCGCACCGCGCGACCTGCACCGCCCCACGCCGTCGAGCCCCCCTCTAGCGGTTACCCGGACTTCGTGCTCGCGAAACATTCCTCGAGCTTTAAGAAGTCCTCCGAACGGCTCGAGTACGAGCTGTCGCAGAGCAACATCTACTCCGCCTGCCCGTCCACGCGCTCGAGCCGCTCGGGCGGCTCGCTGCGTATCGAGGAGGACGACGAGTCGCCCGAGCGAGCGGGACGAGCGCGCATCACGTGGCGGCGCAGCGCGTCGTGCCGCAACCTGCGCGACTACAGCTTCGACGAGGCCGGCCGCGCCAAGCGCCGCCGCGACGCGCGCTCGCTGCTGGCGTCGTTGGACGCGCTGCAGCGCCTGGACTCGCCCGTGACGCGCTACGACGAGGCCCGCACGCGCGCCTTCGTGTTCGGCGAGCGCGGATCCGTGGAGTCGGCCGGCTTGCTGCTGGGACGCGCCTATTCCTCTTCGTTTCCAGGTGCCATCGGTGAGGTCTGCGATCGGCGAGACCTGCAGTCGTTCGCGCGCACGGGCTCGCAGGACGACCTGTCGCACGATAGTTACGAGGTTATCGAGCGGTCCGACGACGAGTCGGAGACGCGACGCTACGCGCGCATCGCGCCGGTCGGACGCCGCAGCACGGCGCGCACGCGCTCGTGCTCGCTGGACTCGGGTAACGACCTGCCGTCGGACGACGACCGCTCGCTGTCGCACCTGTCGGAGAGCGACGACCACGAGGGCGCGCCCGACGAGGTGGTGTGCCACTACCGCAGCAACAATGACATCCAGCTCGATCCCTTCCTCGTCGACGACCCGCGAGTCCTACCCCGAGAGAAACTCTCTGTGCGCTCCGATGGGAATTTCTATAAGGAAATTAAACGTGCACTCGGCTCGCGAACGTCTAGCCAGGAGTCGAAGAGTGACATTTATGATTCTAAAATATCCAAAAGTAGTGCTGAATCTAGCAAAAAGTCGCGGGACAGCGTTTATCATACGGACAGTAAGAAATCTCGCGAGACTCTCAAAAGCAAAAGCTCCGATAGGTCCGGCTCGCGAACTTCTAGCCAGGACTCCAAATCTGACTATTACGATTGTAAAAAGAATTTGTATGAGCCTGATGAAATTAGCATGAGGCGACGTAGCATTACTAGTATACAGAACGCTTACATAGACCCGTTCGAGCCCATTTCACCCTCGTCAAGTCCCGACTCGACCAAAGATTTCTTCGATACTCAAGCGACTTTTATTAGTATGGAACAGCCGGAGTACAGGGAGAAATCGCTGTTCGACAAGTCACACGAAGACTTGATCGCTAATTTGGCGAATTCTCCCAATTACTATCTATCGACTCCTTACTCGACTTTTCCTAGCAACAGCAAGCATGTCAAGGAGCCTAGTCCATTGCATTCTGCCAGTTTACAAAATGTTGAATTAGATCAATTTTCCGGTCAATTTGAATCAGATTCGAGTCCTCCGAAGAAATGTGACGAGTTATCAACAGAGGAGGAGGATATCGTCCCTAATACCACTCACATTTGGCCGGAAAAGATAGTCGGTCTCGATACAGAAATCGATGGTACAAGGGCCGCGAAAATACACAGTTACCAGCGCCGTCGCTCCTCGGATACGGTATTCAGTTTCGATAAAGAGAAGATAGAATCGTTAACGCGGTCGACTAGCAAAGAGAACGCACCATCGCATCTCGTGAAAGATTCTTCGAATGAGTCTGATGTCAATGTGCGAGTCCTGCCAGCAATGGACAGCATTGAGTATGCTAAGAACAAAGCTAAGCAAAACGCTATCCAGTCTGGTACGGTTTCTATTCTTCAGTCAGAATTTGACAAGCGCGGCAAAGTCCACACTCATATCATTCGGAAAGAGAACTTGAAGGAAGAATTAATGGCAAAGACTCACTTCGATGAATATAATCCTAAACTGATCCTTGAGACTAGTTCAAGCAGCCGACTGGCTGACACAACAGTTCCTTACACTCATCCAACTGTAGAACGAACTAAGAGTGATCCAAACAGCTTAGCCAATAGACCTCGCTTCAGCAGTGTTAATTCTCGCAGACATGTTTTAATGCACCAGAAATCTATTGACTTAACACCAGCAGAATCCAGTGATGAAGATTATATGTTCCGTCAAATACCCAGTGCTCCGCCAATCGCGACTAAGCGTTCGCATTTCGAATTGCCCTCAAGGCTGCCCGATCATATTCGTCCTCAATTCGATCTGCCTAAGAACTACTTCAAAGAGTTCGACGCGTTCAAAGCAGGTTTCAAGGATAATAAGAAGGTTGTCGATGATGGTTATGATATTCCTTATGTATTACATAAGCGGCATGTGATGAATGGAACAGCTCCATCTCCTCATGACGATCAACGACAGCCTCCGGATATCGTCATGCTTCCGCCGCAAAATGGCCGCCATGTAGTCAGTGCTCACCCAAGGTGCAAGTATCATGATCATCCTAAGTCGCCACGTTCGCCCAAGTCGCCGAAATCTCCCAAATCACCAAAGTCGCCTAAATCACCAAAATCGCCAAAGTCACCGAAATCACCTAAGTCTCCTAAATCGCCACGAAACAGTATACAAGTCGAACACACTTCAAAGTTCCTCGAGGTTGAGAATCGAGACTTCTTGTTCACACAAAATATCGATCTATCTAAAGTTGACCCAGTAACCCTAGAAGTGGACAAAAGCGGTCAACTGCAGCATTTACCGAGTCCTAAGAGGGACATCACTAAAAACTTAGATCCTGTTCTACTTGAGACGCTCAATAATAAACTGAGCCAGATAGAAAGTGATTCTGCGACGAGTTCTAAAACTGACAGTATCCGACAAGAGACCATGTACCCCTGTGAAATAAAGTTCACTATCAACGGCCGTAACGTACAACAACCGCCTATTTGCAAAGAACCAAAGCCTTTGACCGCTGCGGAGAAATTACGAGCCGACATCAAATCGAAGTCAGAAAAACTACCGTCGAAAAGAGGTCAAAAAGCTAGAGGTACCGGAAAGAAAGGCTCAGGAAGTAAAATTAAAGGTAAAAGTAATAACAAGATTAGGATTACTTCGTTCTCGTCGGATGATGAAAGCGTTGATTCTGATGATGTTTTCGGTACCACGGAAGCTGCACCGAAACTTGAGTTTTCACCTCCTCAATCTCGCAAGGATTTGGAACCAATTCTGCAGTTGGAATATGATAAGATTACCTCTGGGGCTTGGCACAGAGGCCAAACCATGAGTTCTACGGAAATCGAAGGCTCTCCGCCACAATGTAGGAAACTGGCCGAGTTAGAAGCTAAATACAACCCTCAAGTTCTAGACAGCATGAGTGGTAACGCTACAGAATTACGCCGCATATCGGAACGTTCAATTTCAATCCCAAGTTCAGAGGATGATGTGGCTATAAAGTTAATCGAGACTAAACAATCGAGTAAGGATAGTTCGCCTTGGGAGTACAACGAAAATATTCCCTCGCCAATTCTGGAAAGTATTGAGTTCCTCAAGTCTGACGATGAACACTTAGCTGATATGGAAATTCAGAAAGTGACAGGTATTCCTTCTGAAGATAAAGTTGAAACTAAGGAAGAGAAAAAGGAAACGTCCTCACTTGGTGTGAAGAAAAGTCTTAGGGATGATCTGATATCACCTATGTTGCGTAAACCTGGTGGTACTCCAATATTGTTTGCTCATGCTAGATTAAATCTGTCTGAAGGGTCAGTATTCTCTCTCCAGCGTCAGAAAGCGACCTTAGACTCACCAACCGCTAGTCGCAGAGCTAAGAGCTTGGACACGCCAGTAATACAGTTACATAGACTCCCGCCTATGAATGCCTTCTCTTCGAAAGACGATACAGTTGAAGATATCAATGAAGAAGGTGAAATACTAGAGGAGAAACCTTTGATTGACGAGAAAGGAAAAGCAACTGTTCCGAAGAAAGACACTATTGACAAAATTGACGAAGTCGAAGAAGAACATCCCGATCACGAAGAGCTAAAGTCCGTTGTTATAGATAACGAAGAGATGCAGCTTTTAAATGACTTGGTTGAACATAGTAAACCGCGATCTTTCAAGCTCAGGTATGACCGAATTAAGCTAAAGTCTCAAACTGCACGTTCACCACTAAGCCGATCGCCGCTATCTCGCTCACCACTTTCAAAGTCACCGTCACGTTCGCCTACTTCTTCACTGAACTCGCCTAGAGGCAGCATAAGGAAGCTATCAGATCTAAGTGAAGATCAAATAGTACCAGACATAGAGAGAATCAAACGTAAAGAAAAGAAGAAGCTAACTCTGAAACCTAAAGCTGATGAAAAACTGAAGCTAACTAGCAAACTCAACAAAGGTGGTTCTCTAGACACGAATGCTACTAAAATAAAAGCGTTACAAACTCAGAAGTCCTTGCCGTCTTCTCTGAAAGAGCGTCCGGACTTCCTAACAGTACCTCCACTTGACATGGCCAGAGCCAAGAGCCAGGAACTAGAACAAACAGCTAAGAAAATAGCCAAAGAAAAATCTAAGTCGTTGGAGAAGATGGATGTGAGACGTGGCAGTAGTAAGGAAAGAACCAAGTCTCAAGAAGATAGCGATACTGAAATCGCTAAACGTAAAGAGAAGCAACAGATGTTGTTTGAAGCTGCTTTAAAACAAACAAAGACTTTGATTAGTCCAGTTAAAGACACACTGCCACCATTCCCACCACCAGAAGATAAAATCGTTGTCAAAACTGAAGGAGACAAGATAATTATTGAGACTAAAATAAATAGCAAGGTTGAAGACCACGTCTTTATAGCCAAATCTCCAAAGAAATTGGATAACAAGTTAACTGGGAAAATCAGTAGGAGTTTTGAAGACCAAAAGACACCTAAAACGCCCAATAAAATGAACAAGAGCATGGATGATAAATCGAGCCCATCAATGGAAGATAAGTTTGATGATTTGGCTGCTTTACAAAAATCACCCAAGACTTTGTCTAAAAAACAAGAAATCAAGCAACAGATAGAAGGCAAAGTTGTTTATCAAAAAATAAGTCCTGATGCCAAATCTAAGAGTCTAGACAGGAAGGTAGAAATCCATTTGGATTCAAAAGCAAAATCGAAGAGTCTGGACCGTAATTACGTGACACCCGCGTCAATGCTGCCAGAGAATGAAAAACATTTCAAACAAGAAGTCGTCAAAGTAGACGTCCACCCAACTGTTGTAGAAGAACCAGAAATATTGCCAAAAGACGACGTAAAAGAAACAAAGGAAATATCGCCTTCAAACAGTTACAAAGACAAAACTGAAGATGACTCGTCCATGGAATGGATGACCAGCTCTCAACACACAATCATTGAAAACGACACACAAACAGTAATCATGGAACGTCGTAAAATGGATATCTATAACAAACAAAGACAAACAGAACTTCAAGAAAGTAAGAGTAATCAGGACGTTCACTCGTTAGTGACTTCTGAACGAAAAGCAGAAGTGACTCGTTTGACCAGCGAGGAAGAATCTTTGACTGAAGTTAGCGATTTGAAAGTATCTGACGAAAGCAACATGCTCGGACTATCTTTGCCATACATCGATGCTGACAGCTCATCAGATCAAGAACAGAAAAAAACCAAGATCCCTCGCGGTATGAGCGATGACTCTGGCTCATGGGTCACTGTTGATTACGAAGAGACTACATTAGACACTGAACTGCCTCTTTCCGATGCTAGTAGCAAAACCCGTGGAAGGAGAACCTTGGATCCTCAAGGAACATTTGACGAATCGTCGGCAAGCTTGATGGAGTTCTTAAAACAAGAATCGATATCACAAGTCATGTCTGATAGCGAAACAGAACGTGGTTCAAAAATGACCCGTGAACCTCCTAAGAATATAGACTTGTCCATGAAATGGAAAAATAAGAACAAGATTATCGTGACACCGCCTCAAGAAAACAGTCCCACGATTGAGAGTATACCGTTTATTGATTCCAGTACATCGAAGTCTAACAAGTCTGAAGGCGAACACACCGGTAGTTCTGGCAGTGATAAATCTCCCACAGAAATGAAACCAGATCAGAGAACTTTATTGACAGCTAAGTCAAAACGTAGTGAACTGTTAAAGTTGAGTGCGGAACGTTCTCGAAGTTCCGAATCCACTTCGTGGACTAGCATTGAGAAAGATGTCAGTCCATCAAGTCACATCAAAGGTAGCTCCATTGACGACGAGTCTAGTGTTAGTTGTTCGATCGCTAGACCTCTGGGTATTTCGCAGGATATTGAAAAGTTGAATAAAAAAGATCGTGAATGCTTGGAAGAACTGAAACAGGCGATGGAATATGGAGAAGAACACTTGCTGTCTCAACATACATTGTCTAGTGACCACTCAAAATCGAATTCGAAGTCACCTTCACCAATACCAGAAATTACTCGTATCGAAAGTCCTAGGAGTCCTTCAAAGTACGGTGCTAGAAAGTCTCCTACTCCGACTTTAGAAAAACAGGGTCAGGTGGATTCTCAGAAAGCTCCCACCGACTCTGAATCCAGTTCAGCATCCGAGAGTATTGACAGAACTGTAGAACAGTTATCACGACCAACTGTTAAAAAGACTGGCCTTGAAAAAATAGGCAAGGCCGTTATAGAAGAATCTGAATCCAGTCAATCAGCTGCCTCTAAAGCTTCCGATATAGCAAAAGAACTGAAAAATACAGTTAAAAAGACTAAAATCGCTATTACTATATCTCAAGAGGACCAAAACACTACTATTGATTTCGATGATGACGGCAATGTCATTACGTCTTCATTTGAAAGGGGTGATATCATGAAAAAGAGGGCTCTCAAGGATCATGAAAAGAGTTCGTCTAAATCTAGTGTAGATACTACGACCACGACGACTCCTTCTAAAGGATCCCTTAGCGTTGACGACTCCTCGTCTCGTAGAAAGGGACGTCTTCTTGACGACCAGAAAAGCTCATCCAAATCTAGTATGGATTCTCGCGGATCTCTTAGCGTTGAATCACGTGGCTCATTCGAGACAACAGAATCGACTTCTGGGTCCCTTGGTGAGGCTTATCGCCGCGGAGAAGAGTTAAAACCAACATGGAGACCCTTCTTTGGTGCTTCGGGCAGCGAAAATAGCACGAGCATTGAAGAAGCTTGGATACCACAAGACCATGACGGCTACGAAAACTTGGCCATCAACAAGGAAGTTTTTGAGTATAATAACCAGAGGTTATTAGATGACTTCCAAACGTTCTCGAAGAATCCTCCTCTATCTGCTAACACATCTAAAGATTCAACTGATGCAGACTTCACAGATGATCTGAACGATTTCCCGGTCAATTTCTTATATCCAGCAACTTCATCAAGCGGTGGTGGTACTTCGGATGTAGTTATAGGTTACGGACAAACATTCGGCCGAACTTTATCACGCATATCGGAACGTAGTACTGCATCTGAGAAGACCAGCGCTGACGAAGATTCTACGAAGGCTTGTTCTCGGTCAGAGAGTATTAATGAGGAGTCGCTTAACTCCAGTGATCATCAAGCTAGTCTTAGCTCTGATCCGCCTAGCAACGCCAACGTCGCTTACATATCAGATGCAGATAGACGCACTTCGGCAGAGATGCCCGACATACCAATAGATCAAGCAAAAATAAGTGAAATGTACGAATCTAAACGAGATATTGAGAAAGCTAGCAGGGCTTTTGATGCCTTAGATGCTAAGAAGAATGGTAGTCCAGGTAAGCAAGGATCACTTACTCCTATGCCAGCATCGAAAGCATCTTCTGCCAGTGAGAGTCAAGAGTCCGATGATTGGCCGTTACCGGAGTTGCCACCACAAGCAGCGAGCAGACCAGCTAACTTAAATGAAATTGGTAGAAAAGACTCGAGTGATTTTGACCAATGGCCGTCACTCCCATCAAGCTTGTTAGAGACGCCTATCGTAGAAAAAGTCCACATCTACTACATGAGTAACGAACCAGAAATACCTACTAAAGTGACTTTGCAATCGGAGAGTTCAAAAGATCATTTAGCAGGATCAGATGATGACAGTGACACATTGAACAACGACGATGAATTGGAAAAGGATATACCGGAGTCAAAGTCAGAGAAGTCTACTGAACGAAGCGAAGATACTTCTCCGAAAAACGCCAAACCCATCCCTTATGATCAATCAGGTTATATGGTAGAACCGTTGGAGAAACAAGATGAGTACACCTGTCATAAAAACGTAGTACCTAACTACGACAAGTCGTGTCTCAGTGGTACGATCAGTAAGGCAACTTGTCTTATGGGCGATGTAGGGTCCTGCTGTTCACGTTCAGAACATAAGTCTTTCAACATTAAAAGCAATTTGGAAGACAAGGTTATAATAAATCAACCCCAAAAGTCTCCTACCAACCACAGTCCGATTTACGAGGACGATCACTTGTATGCTGATGATGTTTTCGGTGGAGATAGCAAATCTCTCTCCCCAGATTTCGATAAAGGATTTTCTCAGCTAGGCACGCAGAAGTATTCTTTCGGTTCAAATAATTCTGATACTTCCATCGATGATCTACTATCACAGACGAATGCCGAAGACACTGTTCGTGCAGTTACAAAGCTAAGTACAGGAAGCGCTGGTACTTGTAAGAGATGCAGTCACAGTAGCCACTCAGAGGAAGAAACCAGTTCTTTTGGAACCGATTTGGATGGTACGGTCAAAATAGGACTGCCTCAAAAGAAATGCACACACAGCTCGCATTCTGAGGACACGTCGATTTGTCTGAGTATCTCTGAATGGTCCACTGGTACGAACACGGTACGCCAGTACGCCAATCTTTCGGCATCTGAAAGCGTTTCAGTGCCTAAGAGTGACAAGTCTGATAAAGCGTCGAAGGTGTATTCATCTTCGCATGGGAGTAAGAAAAGCGAACAAAAACTGAAACTGGGTTCTCATGCAGAAATGAGCTCTAAAAGCAGCAGCCTCGATAAGAGCTCGGAGAACATAAAGTATGACAAATTGTGCAGTTCCGATACTACTATTTCGAGGAAAGGTATGGACAGTAGTTCTGGTACAAAGAGCGATAGTACCTTAACTCTAGCTCAGTCTATATCGGATTGGTCTGCTAGTACCAGCCATACCCTCGTGGCTACCGCTCGAGATGATCAAGCAGATGCGGATAATACGAAATCCGATGACACAATAGTGAAAGATATTCATATCGATGAAAAACCTGATACAGAGATTATTATCACAAAAGTGTCGTCTCCTACAAAAGAAATTGAAGAAGCCAAAGAACCAGTACTCAGATTGACCGCATCATATACTGGAAAAACAGATAAATCATCATCTATAAGTTACAGCGATAAATCAGATAAATCGAGCTCCAGCTCTTTAAGTAGCTTACAAAAACATGCGAACGGGGTACTGAGATTCGACAACAAACAAGGTTTTCCGCCACAAGATCCCCACGAACGTTATCCAAAGGTCCCACCGAAAAGTTTGAGCTACGAGGAGGAAACACATAGATACTCGAAGCCAACTATGCGATGCGCGAGTGAAGATAGTGGCGTCAAACCTTACTTCGTAAGCGAACAGCCAGAGCTAGATATAGACATGCCATCTCAACTATACAGTCAGGAAGAAAAACACAGCGAACGCTATCAGAGCCAAGAATTTTCTAACATTATGCGTGAAGAAGGACCTGGCAGTAGTAAATTCATACGGTCTGACTACAAGCCGTTGGCTAAACACGCGAGTTATGATGATAAGACGCTGTCGAAGAATCAGATAAAGGAGTATAAAACTAATCAGCAGTATCGCAGCAAGCCCAAAAGCTGGTCTTTCCACGAGCATTATCTCGCTTCCTCCGATTTGCCCATCATCGCAGTCCCTGAAATACCTTCAGTGCATAGGGAGCTATCGGAAAAGAGATCTGCTGAAAGGTCAGGCAAGACTCCTTTGTCTCGATGCTCGCCGTATTATTCTAGCAGTTTGAGCTCAGAGTCTCCCCCGATACAACCATTGAAAGCGCCAGTAAAGAAGTCTCTTCTCGTTCGTAATATTTCACTGAAGAGTCCCCCAAGCGGCAATGACACTGATAGCTCATTGGATGTCATACGTGATCCTCGAGAGCGAATGAAAACTTTCAGACGCAAGAAACAAGTGACAAGCGCACGCAAGAGACAGGAGAGAATACAAGATGTACTAGAGGAAGACTCGACCAAGAGCCAATGCTCTTCCGAAAGTGACATGCTCGGTGGCAAATATCTGGCCGTCGAAGAATCTCTACGTCGCATGGAAAGCTCGGAATGTTCCGATAGCTATGTCCCTGAAGTAGAATCGGGATCCTCAGAAATGTCAAAGGGTGATTCTAAACATTACGACATACAGGAGGCTAGTTATTCCGAGGACGAGGGACAAGAGGAATATGCCAAGTATAAAAGTGCCAATTATGAAGCACAACAATTCCCAATCAATATAGCTCCAATGCAGTTCCAAGGATTCGGTTCTTCCGCTGATGAGGATGAAATGGGCTTCCCGCGCTTCGATAGACTCGGTCGTTTGCGTCATCCTTATCTTGATTCCCAGGAGCCTCCTTACGTTTCAGAGGACAGTCCTCCAAGGATTTCATACTCGAATAAGAGTAGTCGCCAGTCTTCTCTCAAGAAGTCTAAGTCGACTACAGTGTACCGTCAGGCTGACGACCCGTCTCTCGGCGAGCCATCTGGCCAGCACCAACAGGTGTTCTATGAAGAACAAAGCGACAGAGATGACTCAGATGATTACGCTTACCCGATCGATACAATAAAGCGGGCTCCTAAAATGCCCAAGTCAGGCAGCTATTTGTTCGAGCGCGGAGAGTCAGTAGCTTACTCTGATACAGACCTGCCTCAAGATAAAGATGAATACGAGGAGTATAGAGGCAGCCCCTATCCAGAACATTACGAAGAAGTGGTGATGTTCCAGACGCAGGAATGTTACCCGCAATACGACCACGATCTCGATCAGAACAGGGATGGGAATCAAGAACATTACTCTCGAGATCTCGACCAACGTTTCAGTCTGAATAATGTAGAAAGGTTCTATTCTAGTCACTACGTCGACTCACAAGCTTCTAGCGACAGCCCTGAGCAAAAGTTTGATGTGTCCACGCTGCCTCCGCCTCTTTGCTCTGATGACGAGAATGATTAAACGGACATGCAGTTTGCGGTGCAATTTCATTATTATATTTAGTTTGGTCGTTGTCACCCCTCGCCTCGTCGGCTGAACGTTCACTATTCGGTTTGCGAGCGTACCGGCCGATTAGCGTTTCGAAATTTAAAATCAAATTAATGCAATTATTGTTATATTGATATTAGGGTACTCATTATATTGAATATTTACATTGTCACTAAATATTTAGCAAAATAATGAATTAAAAAATATCTAGTGCCATTCCCGGATAGCGCGACCCTTTTGACTATCGTGTGTACGAGGACTCATACCTATAGCTTGTATTTAGGTGTAGTTATATGTGTATTGATCTAAATTATACATTTTCAGAAGTCTTACGAAATACTGATCAATATAACGATGACTTGAATATAAACTGTCCTTATACTCGTTACGTTATAGTTTGTTTAGACCCTAGAGCTAAAGCTTCGAGGAAATGCAATACAGGTATAATAAAAACGTAGTGCCAAATTCTTCTAGTCGTATATTTTAGTGTTTTCAACCTTTATAAAAGTTATATTCGTTGATAAAAAATATCCTGAAAATAGTATTATTGGAAAGGCTGTGATTTACTTTGTGTGGTGATGAGATCCAAGATCTGAGTTGTTCTGTTTAGGCGTTTACTGCTCAAGCGATCGATGTATTGTTTACGCACTTAGCAAGTTGTTTATTAATCTTAGTTTTATAGTCTAAAGTTAATTTACTTTAATCATGACACTACACTAGTTATTACATGGGATCTGCATTCGTGCCAAATCTGCTCAATTTTTTCCAACACTTTATTATGATATAATTTATTGTAACGTTTTTTAATAATGAATTTTCGGAATCTTTAATATGTTGAAATAGATATGGGGTTACAAGATTACGTGTTGTGTGTGTGTATCGGACTGTTAAATTAACTATCATCGAAGTTAATGACTGCGAAGATCTTCCGTAGAAAATAATTTTTGACTAAACGCAACAACAAAAAAAAAATTCGCTTCATCATATTTTTTTTCTAATTTTGTGTTGTAGCGCTCTATGCAGTAGCGGATTCGTTCAAAAATATCATATGACGCTAATATATTATTTTGAAATTAAATTATGTTGTAACATACCGAGGGATTTATTGATGGAAATGAAGAAAATATATATTTCCCTTCAGCATGTAGTACTCAGGCAAATGAATATTATATTAACAAGTAAAACTTAATGAAACGATAGTAAATAAGCAAGAAATAGATACCTCTTTTAAATATATATCACCGAAGCTCTATTACGTTTCATCTTACTGAAACATGGGACTTATATACTTGACAGCATTTTTATTCATACCCACATAATTCAAATTATTATAAGGTAAACACGGCGGCACATCAAGCTAAACATTTCCAGTATAACATGGCCTCGCTTTGTATAGATTTCCCGTACAATGAGAGATTTGCATAAACTGGCTTTGGATATCTTATTTTATTGGGTCGTCGTGCGTACTGTCGTAAGCTAGAATCCAGAATCCTGTGGAGTCAAAAACTAAATCTCTCGACTGCTTTCTGAGTTAAAATACTCATTTCCAAAAAAATAAAAGTACATTTCCATCTGCAGTTAATTTAAAATATTTAGATAGGAATAAATTTATCGAAAAATAGACGAATTGTGTGTCGGTGTAGATGTGAGAATATTCTTTTGAAAACTTAGAGATAGGTAAGTCGGTCGTGTAATGAGTGGAGTATATTGAAAATTAAATATAGTAGTAACTCACTTATGTCTGATTTGTTGAAGTATTGAATGTTCTAGAGATTATATTGGTTGCATGACGTGATATTGATTCTCGTGTTGAGTTTATGCAGGTGGTATAACAAGTCGCCCTGGATAAGGTGAAGTCATTAATAAAACATCTGCAGATAACCAGTAGAATCTTTTTTCAAAGCCACTACGGCTTTCAATAAAAATGGGATTTCATGGCCATCATTTGCAATATACATGATCAAAGTGCAAGCGAGAGAAGCGGTGGCCCGGTGGTAGCGGCACCGACTTACGAACAGTAAGTCGTAGGTCCGAACCCACGCAGGCGCATAACCTTGTGTTACTTATTTCATCACAACTGCTCTCGAAAAGGTGACGGAAAACATCGTGAGAAAACTGGCATGTCCTAGAACCAAAATGACATCTACCAACCCGCACTGGGCCCGCGTGGTGGATTATAGCCCATTCTCTCTGATAGAGAGGAGGCCGTGTGTCCCAGCAGTAGGAACATGATAGGCTGATTATGCTATGATCAAAGTGCGCGAGCACATTGTACGAAATGATTCATCTTGGTAGAAACTCAATGTGGTTTTGATTGCTTAAGGATTTATAAGGATCCACAAGCACCTTATTCAGGCAGACGTATGTTCAACACTCTGTATAATAATTTGTTTTTAGTAATCAAATATTTTATCACACTAATATTGCTGAGGTTTTAAACAAAATATATGTTATGTTATTTATACATTGGGTAAGCCAATATATTATAGAAAGTGTTGTATTATTTGCTTATAGGGACTCCTAAACTTATGAAATTTTAGCTATATCGGAACCTTTACAGTGTTTATAATGTTTTTCAATACTTCCCTGATGTGCAAGTAAGTATAAAGTAATGTTTTAGGGAGTAACGTTCGAGTTTGTTAAATAATTTTATTGAATGTTTTTCTTTGACTTAACAATGACTGAAATTACTAACGATGGGAATAATGTAGAGAAATCTAGCTTACAATTTTGGTACTTGCATATCTGGGAGGTTGTTATATTCGAATATTATCCTATAAACCCTGTGCTAAATAGTGTTCAATTATAATTGAATTAAAAGATTAAATGGTCGTGTGTGCACGAAGCAATTTTAGTCTACTAGCATGTAAGGGGTCGACAGACCTCCCTAGTTAGCGCAATAACTGTACGGTACGATATTAAAAATCTTAGCACTTAAGTATTTCGACTTTTCGATTGAGAGTGTACAATCCGAATAGACTGTAATGTTACAATTTCATTGAAATGTTTAAGTTTGAGCGCCCGCTTTGGACGTGTACTGGGAACTAAAGAAACTCTGATAACGAATGGATTATACTTTTGTTGACTTCAACAAAAGTATTATATTAATCAATTCATTTGGTTTTTCGGCCCAGTGTTATTTTACATTAATTTTAGAACGACTATAGATGAAAAAACAACACCCAATAAACGAATACCAGCTCAAAAATATGCAACCCTTGAAAAAGAAAAGAAAGGGTGGGAGGGACATCGACATATAACTGGGGTGCCACGTGTTCAGTGGAAAACATACCGAAAAATATTGCTGTTCCATACGTTTTCATCGTGTAGGAAACAGCAGTTTAAAAAAAGTACCGATGATAAATTTCTGTGTATGTGTGTGTGGGGGGGGGGGGGGGTTGGAATAATGTACTGAACTCGTTCGTGGTAACCGTTTTTGTGTCGAGGTCCCTTTCACCGTGTATTTGTAGGGACACCTAGACTGTCATTTGTCTAGCGAAAAACAATCTCACACAATTCATCGAAATTCAATAACGTCATCATCATCTGCCTAGCCTTTTCTCAACTATGTTTGGGTCGGCTTCTAGTCTAACCAGATACAGCTGAATACCCGTATTTGCCATGGAGCGACTGCCTATCTGACCTCCACAACCCAGCTAGCACTGGGTAACATGATACCCTTTGGTAAGACTGGTTGTCAGACTTTCGAGCCAATAACAACTTTAAAAAAACTCAGTCGAATTGAAGACCTCTTTTATACGAAAGTCGTGTGTAAGATCCTATGATCAAAGCAATAATGCTGATGAAATCATGTAGTGTAAGCGTAACTTAAGAATAGGGAGGTGTGCTTGCATGCTTGCAAAGTCGATGCAAAGAACTACACATATTTGGAACTACATTACTTTCATTCGCCAAATTCGTTCGATATATACATTACTGAATCAGGTTCGAGTCGGTTTGTTAAAATTCGAGATTACTGAGCGTCATTTTCCCGAACGTACTAACTCGAACATGTATGTGAAGCTGCAAATCCACATCATCGGTCAACGTATCGTTCATTAGTTCACATCCAAAGCGGACGCATTAAGTCATGTAATTTAAATATTGTTTCGATTATTGAAACGTTACTTCCTTTTTGAATTTATATGTGAGTGTTAGTGTACTGTGTCCCGCAATACACGGCACTGCCCCGCCTCGTCGGGGATAGTTAAAGAATAAATAAATAAAAATAATAAGCGTTTTTACTGTTATGTTTTTTTTTTCTTTTTGGTTTCTGTACCTCTTTGTTTATAAGCTGCCAGGACTGTTCATGTAAGTTGGTGCAGTTTTAATTGAATGTTGTAAATGTGGTTTGAGCTTTGGCGAAGATGGTTGGGCACTAAAGAAACGTATTTCAGGATTATAGACTTATTCGGTCAAGGGACAAGTAATGAAAATAATTGTCATTCCATTTCTCGATTCTTGTTAAGATTGCTGCATAATTTCGCCAAAGCTCAATAAAGTAGTCATAATAAACCTATACACATTTTGTTTCGTTATAGTTATTTATAATTTTAATTTTCCTTTTTCTACCATTTTCAGGGTCACTTAAGTTTGTTTGCTTTTTATTATTTTTCAGGTTTTTTCTTTTGTTCACAGATATGCTTTTCCCTTGCATGCTTTCTCTTCTGTTTTATATAAATGTTTTAATTATTATCCTCATTTCATTTTGCCTTATGGGATGTCTCTTGTTGCCCACTCAATTCATATTGGTTATTCTAATTTGATTAGCATTTGTTATCAATCACATGTTTAAATTATTTATTTTTAATAAATGACCAGTGATGTTCTTACGTCTATAATTAATTAAATATTTTTCACAATTGAAATATTCACTTTTAAACGGACACCCCGTTTAGAAGTGAATATTTCAATTGGCCTTCAGTTGGAATAAAATATCAAAGAATCAGTTCTGGATATCACGAATTCATTATCATTAATTACGCCACTCAAGACCACCTCCCATTCTACTCTCTCCAAACAAAAAACCTCACCTCGTTTCTCCTCAACAGACGAGACATCTCCCGAGGAAGATAACACGGTCTCCTCAGCAAGCCTGTGCATGTCTCCTACATCGGTCACGGACCACAGCATCGCGGGCGTGCCGATATTCGCGTCGACGCCTCTAGTGACCCGGCCGCTGACCAATGGGCATGATGTCGTGGATAACAAGAGAAATAGCGAGAATAATAACGATACTGTTGGTACGGTTAATGGGAATGTTAATGGTGAGTTTACATGAAATGCATCCTATTCAAGGGGTACATAATTCAATGTATAATTTAGTCTACTCTTTGGCTCAATGATACATGTTTAAAAAAATCACCAAAACACAACTGACAAAATGTAGGCGTACACGTACCGTTACACCTCTCGTTACCCTTTTGGGAAATACAGGCGTTGTGTTATGTTTAATAAATAATCTTCTGAACAACGCATAATACATGCGCAACGAATCAACATCCCCACATTTTAAAAACTACATTCGTCCCATAAATTCGTTCAGTATTTAAGGAGTGATGCAGTGGTTTTTGTGAACCCTAAGCCACTATGACCCGCTTAGATTACATTATAAAACAAAGATATACCTGATGCAGAAGTAGGATGACCATGATACTTGAGTCATCCATCACCATTATAAAGATACTAAGTACAATCAGCACAGCTATCTCAATTCAGTAGATTACTAGAGTGATACTCCGATTACTTCATTGATAAAAAACATAGGTGTTTATTGCTCGCAGTAACGATAGTGTCGGAGTCGGTGAACAGCATGGATGTGCTGAGTGGCGGAGAGAGTGATGCTGGGGATACTCTATCGAGGCGGAATAATAATAGGTGAGTTTAGACTTTTTAAGGCATTTGGGTCCGATGACATTCAAATCAAATCAAATCAAATCATTTATTTTGCTGAACATTACAACACACACACACACACACACACATTACATTACATTATTTATGACATTGGTTAAACTATTGTCATTATAGTATTTTTATGTAAAAATCATTCAAAGTTGTTGTATTGAAAAAGGTGTCTTTGAGAAACGCGCTTTTAGATAACACTTTGCCATGTTCGTTTCATCAAGGAGGTTCAAATGTAGTATCAATTTTTTTAACCGTTGTCGCCATATTCGAAATTATTATACTGTTGCGTTTTTACTGCGAGATTTGCGATGACTTAGTGTAAACTCTGACGAATTCATCTTATCACATGCATTCTGATGACTCCGCTATGTATCATAATAATTATTACTTTGCTCACGTGAACCCTTCACCTAATTAGCCTGTCGGTTGCAAACGAGATGAATCATAGTATTGTATTATTTTCAGTATATCGTCCGGTCTGCTGGGCACGTTACGAGAAGTCAGCGACGCTCCTAAGAAGAGAAACATGGACATCACGTACTTTGTGGCTAAGGAGTTGCTGATGACGGAAAGAACTTATAAGAGGGATTTGGAACTTGTAACTGTTGTGAGTAATTTTTAATATTATACAAATAATAAATAAACAAAGTTGAATATTTGTCTAAAGTTTGTACTTCTAACGTTAAAGACGACTAAGCAGTTTATTACAGAATCATTATTTTTTACTTAGAACACTTAACTATATCAACAAATAATTGATATAATTTTTAGTTGAAAAAAACATGTTTATTTTTGTGGCACATGATGCAGGTAGGTATCGAAGGTGTAAGTAATATCTTGTGTACACATCGATGAGGTTCTTCACTCATGCCCAGGCAGAGTTAAGTATTGTCCATGATTAACTTACCGTGCTATACTGTAGGTAGTTACCACTCTAACGACTTGGTTATTTTGTACTATATTCAGAAATGGAGTAGTAGCGTGTCGGAGCTAGCAGCGGGCGGCGCAGAGGCGGGCGCGGCGCTCGCGCGTGCGTGCCTGGCGCTGGAGCCACTCGCGCTCAGTAACGGCAAGCTACTCGCACGCCTCGACAGGCTACTAGCTAATACGCCTAAACCTGAAGGTAACTAGCATATTCCACTTTTATACTATTACACTCATTTCATTTCGCACATACTAAAAATACACACAACAATTAAGGAGTCTGCCTGCTACACCGTACCATACCATGACCTTGACTGTGCTATGTAAGTATCAGGCACGGAAAGAAACATGACACGGACTATTATACCCGTGTATAACGGGTTTAGAACGGTTATCATATGCGGTTATCACGGATTTAGAACAAACTAAAACCCTATTTTCTTGGTATTGAAAAGTATGAGAATATGCCAAAAATATATTATTGAGTTAGCTTAGGCAAAAAGCAGTCGGAAAACGTTCGTTTTAGTTCATAAAATAACAAACTAAATTTTAAAATTCAATTCAAAGGTTTCAGCTTTTTTAATCTGTTTCATAACACCATTAAATAGTAGTCTTGGGGGTATAGTCTCATAGTTTTCAATACAAAGAATATCATTTTTGCCTGATACGTTGCTAACACGGTAATGGTATGTATGGTGTAGTGGGCAGAATCCTTTATGCAAAATAAACACAATAGAAGTGTGGAATGGTGTGTATGGTGTGAGGAGAATTTAATGGATATTCTTTATTCTTCATTCAGACAAATAAATCAAGAGCTTTAATGTCTTTCAGATGCGGATGAACCTGAGTACAAGAAAATAGCTGATGTTCTATACGAACATTTATTAAGTACAGTCGACGTAAGTATCAAACTCCATTTAAAAAAAAATGCCTTAAGGGCTTTCTATATTTTTTTTTGACGTCTAATAAAATTACCTTGATTTAGTTGCTGTATCTTCCAAAACTAGTTGATGTGTGACCACTTTTCAACCTTATTACTTGCGGCATAAGGTTGAAAAGTGTCAGACCGCCAGTGAACCCGGAGGTACTTCTGTTTTTTTTTTAAATAAACAGTTCTTTCATAGATATTTCGCAAATGTTACAACACAAATCTCCTGCCAAATTGCAGAACAGTTTATCGGCAGAATTCTCGTGGACTCACTTACTTTCCATATATATTTATTTCACAGGCATACCTTTGGTACAGCTCGCGTGCCGGCTCCCTAGTAGGCGTAGTAGAAAGTGTGCGACGTCGAGGGCAGGAGGCCGATAGAGCGGCCGCCAAGTTCGACGCGAAAGCGCCATTACCCCTCGCTGCCTTACTGTTGAGACCGCTGCATAGGGCGCTACATTATAAGAGATTAGCTAATGGTGGGTATTATCTCTTCCCAATCTGTCACATGTAAATGAAAAATTGTAGAGTATTTGCAGCTCATACCGGTGACCAAGTGTATCATGTTACCTTATTCCAATTTTTTTGTACACAGTGTGGAAGGGTCACCAACGCACTTGAAACGGTTACCACGTATTCAGTACATCATTCTGAACCACACATTATACATTTTTCATCTATATCTGATGTTTTCTACAAAAGTGCAATACCTATGCAGTCAAAATGTATGGAACAGTTGTTTTTGTCCCTTTCGCCCTGTATTTACAGAAAAGAACTTCATTTATATTGAACTTTAACTTATCCACTTGTGTAATTTATCAATTATTTTTAAGATCTAACCCACGGTCTCGTTCGCGTCCACACCTTAACAATTGGACTTTCCAATTAAATCTTTTCTCAGAATTATTCAACGCGACCCAAAGCGAGTGCTCAGCTGCGGCACTAGAACTAGCTGAACACGTCGCATCGGAAGCGCGCGAACAACTGCAGCACGGGGAGAACCATGCGGCTCTGTGTCAGCTACAGAGAGATATCGCAGGTCTGTACCGTCTTGCACCGGACGATACTATCACCACCCGTGAACATTATTGTAAATGACTTACCGAGGTTACTGAGGTCGTGAACAGGCTTAACAATACCATATACAGCCTTGTTAGCTTAAAAATCACGCATGATCAACATTACGTATGTATAGTGTAGTGTAGTGTATAGTGTAGTTTGATAGGCCTGTTGGTCTAGTGGTTAGTGACCCTGACTGCTAGGACGGAGGTCGTGGGTTCGATTCCCACACAGGACAAATCTTTGTGCGATGAGTACGATTATTTGTTCTGTATCTGGATGTAATTTATCTATAATAGGTATGTATGTATGTATTTACAAATATATAAGTATGTTTATCAGTTGTCTGGTTGCCATAGTACAGGCTCTGCCTAGTTTGGGATCAGATGGCGATGTGTTGGTTGTCCCAAGATATTATTATTTATAACAAGGATTTCTTTTTCCAAATAACTAGATGAAAGCGGCTCGAAAATAACCCATACTCAACGTTTAAAACTCGAACTATTTTCAGGTTACGACAAATTACTAGTGGCGGAGCGGGAGTTCATGAGAATGGGATGCGTCTACAAGCACTCGTCGAGAGGATTGCAGCAGAGAATGCTGTTTTTGGTATGTTACCATTCTTCATCATCATATCCGCCGACAGACGCCTCATCATCTGCCTAGCCTTTTCCCAACTATGTTGGGGTCGGCTTCCAGTCTAACCGGATGCAGCTGAATACCAGTATTTTACATGGAGCGACTGCCTGTCGGACCTCCACAACCCAGTTAATGCTAGGTAATACGATACCCCTTGGTAAGACTGGTTGTCAGACTTTCGGGCCACTGACTACCTGTAACGACTGTCAAAGATCTCCAAAGGACAGCCGGGACCAACGGCTTAACGTGCTTTCCGAGGCACGGAGGAAACTCGGTATGTAATGGGTGGTCACCCATCCACGGACCAACCTAGGTAAGCACGGCTTAACCTAAAGATCGATCCGAGCGGCTGTTCTTATTTAGCCACGAGCTCCGCAGCCGACAGACGCCTATAGCTGAATTAAGGCGACCCTAAACATCACTAATGCGTTAATCTCTCACGTCTTGTATTTAATCATCTGGCAAAAGGTGTAAAAATCAATTTGTTTGATGCTCATTGTTTATTTGTTTTAGTTCAGTGACGTGTTAGTGGTGACGTCAAAGGCTGGTTCAGCACAGTTCCGAGCACACTCGGCCTTACCGCTCCACGCGTTAGAGCTAAAGCCCTCGGAATTACCTCACTCCTTCACACTTACCGGTAAATATGACTAAAGTTGTGGTAGTTTCATTACAACAAATTGTTTTTTTTTGTTAAATTGAATATATTCAGATTATTTTTATTTTACGTTAAAAAAAAGTTGAGGATCATGAAAGTAATGTCTGTTAGCTGCCACGGATTATTTTAATCACTTTATTTTTAAATTGTTGGTTTAATCTTTTACTCTGGACGCTCTTAATGTGAACGTCTTTGTACATCGTTCTCACATATAAATGTATAATCTCAACATGAATGATGTGACCAAGATTTTGTAACAATATTTTGATTTAAAAGAGTGTCCATGGAATTTCTGGCCCATTCTTCTCCATAGAGATCTACTCTTTGGAATGTGCAACTACAGTACTTTCGCAAGTTATTATGCATTGCGAGTATTGCGACTGTGACTGTAGCTTAGTTTCTTTTTTGACTTTCAAAAGTACCTGTAATGGTCTAATTGAAATAAATGCTTTGAGTTTGAGTTTGAATGCAAAAAAACATGTTTTCTCAATTTGGGAATTTTATAATAATTGTCTCTTGTACTCGACTTGTCTGTCAAAACTATATTTTTTTGTTTTATATCAAGTTAATTATAGCAGTTCCTTAGTTATATCATAGACACGGTAATAAAGGCCTGTTGTATAACCAGGGAACTCCATATACATTTGAAAAATCTCAAATTGGTTCTCCCGCAGGTGAAGACATAAACCTCCTGCTAAGCGCGACGAACGACTGCGAGTACTTGGGCTGGTACAACGCGCTGCAGACGACGATAGAGAACGCGCGCGACAAGTACACTGAAGTAGATACGGAACTGACGCCTTATGAGCAAGAGACTGGTATGGAACATTCCAGCATTATTTATTTTCAGCGTGGGTCGTTCCACTGCAGGGCAGAAGCGTCTCTTGTTTTTCTTTTCCTATTCACTATTTTTTGAACTTGATCAATCCTGTCTCCTATAGGAGTCAAGCTCGTCACTCCATATTTGGCCACCAGCTTTGGAACAATTTGTTTTGCCTTCTGCTTTAAGTTTTGTAAAATAATTTCTCGTCGAGCTGTTTGTCTGTAACTTCAGATATTGCAGCAGAAGAGACAACAGTTAATTTTATTTCTCAAATAGATTTATCAACGACTGATACACCACAAAATTATTACTTTCAACAAAATAAAACTTGTGCAGTATATATTAAAAATTGTAAAATAGTAAAGTCTGTTATGTGATGACGCGAATAATATTTGGTGTGTTGGTGTACAGAATGTTCGATGTCGAGCGCGTGCGCAGCGGGCGGCGGGCTGGCGCACGTGTGCTGGCATCGCTTCACGTCGCTCGACACGCAGCATCTGCATCTCGCTATGAGGGTATGTATTTAATAGTAATACTGCAACCGCAACGAACCGATGGCGGGGCCTGTGTACCTTTTTCTAGTATGTTATAAATCCAGATGAACATTATTCAGTAAACAAGAGTGACATGAGCAGACAATCTTTTTAGAGTGGCCGGAGGAAACTGGATAGTCATGACAAGGCTGCGTTTCCACCAGAGATGAGCGAGGATGCGTAGCGAGGGATGTGTGTGAAACTAACCAATAATATCGCTTGTTTTTCACAGCTTGAGGTGTTCTAGCTATGTGATTGGTTAGTTCCACACACATCCCTCGCTACGCATTCTCGCTCATCTCTGGTAGAAACGCACCCCAAGTCTAGAGATTTGCAAGAGACCATACTCAGCATTGAGTGACCAAAGGTTGAAAAAGAAGAAGAGCTATCTTTTAGAAGTACGGAACGTACGGTGCATAAACACCCTAAACTAGTGATCTATTGTTCTTTCATTTCCAGACACAGTTATCCGGCTACTTACTGCGCAAGTTCAAGAAGTCTCCGGGCTGGCAGAAGCTGTGGGTCGTGTTCGCGGTGTCTACGTTATTCTTCTACAAGAGTTGGCAGGATGAAACGCCACTGGCTTCTCTGCCTTTATTAGGGTAAGTTGAATTACATGATATTTCACGCTTCACCTTTAACTATGTAACAAATCTTAGAAGTTAATTTTGACCCACTTCCTGAAATTTTGCATACCACATGTTTAATTTGGATGACAATGCATGGTAACTACGTGACGTCAATCCAATATGGCGGACTTCCAAAGATGGCGGACTAGTTATTTTTTATGGATTACCATGATATGGCTATCAAATGAAAGGGTTTTGCTGAGAAGAAAATGAGAAATATAATGACCTCAATCTAAACCGTGTTTTTTAGTTTAAAAAAACTGCTGTTTCTTACAGAAGTGCAGTACCTACACGGTCTAAATGTATGGAACAGCAGATTTTTTTTTAATAACCGATGAAATTTTTTTATTTCTAATTTCTCAGAATGATGTACTGAATACGTGCTAACAGTATTCGCGTTGGTGTCCCTTCCACCCCGTATTTATTTTTATTTAATGACTGCTTTCAGAAAGGAATAAATATATTCTATGGTATTTGGTAATACTGGAACATTCCATCAATTAAATTATTTTTGAAATCGGATGAGTAGTTTCCGAGATTACCTGCTACATCCAATATTTACCCCTTTTTTATATTATAAGTATGCTTATAGTTCTAATTCTGTTATTTTTATCAGTTATCACATAGGTGTTGTCCATTGTCACCATTGATTTTATACGATCTTATCTTTAAAAAGTATATTTATTGCTTGCAGTTACAGCGTCGGTGCGCCCACATCTGACGACAACATCGACAAAGACTTTGTGTTTAAACTTCAGTTCAAGAACCACGTGTACTTCTTCAGAGCTGATAGCCAGTATACTTTCAATAGGTAAGTCTTACACTTACAGCTACCACCCGACCAAAGATTTTTCACTTAGTAATTTATGTAACTTTGTGCACAGCAGTTGTAAGTACATAGGCGGACTTGCATTTTAATCCAGCTTCACTATGCATACATTAGAATATATCGTTATCTAGTCGTATGTTTGGTATAGATAGAATATTGTGACCGTTCGAAAAACCAAACAATATTATAACTTGAGCAAAGGTACCAAAAGTAGTTAATAAATCATGCATTTCTTTTCAGATGGACGGAAGTTCTACAAACAGCAACAATGCGGCCTGAACATTGATCATAAAGCAATCGTGACTAGATTATTAAAAATGAAAAATATACAAAATTACGAATCGATACAACATTGGTGCCATAGAATCGTGGCCAGATATATTTTTGTACGAACTTTACGAAGTGAATCTTGCCTGTATTTATTGTGAATAGATCGCTTTAGTATTAGATCAAGACTGACGGATGTCAAAGACGTGGATGCACTGTGAGTGTATTACTATACCTCAATAACTTACCCCTCCGCGCCATGTACTGTCTATGCTAGGTAAAAGGTTCAGTTTTACGGCCTGTTATATTGACGCCCTAACAGGTATGGGTATTCCTAATATTCAGGGATGTCTAATTGGACTTCCATTTGGTGTAAAATCTTTATATTCATACGCCTCCTACAAAAGACGACAAAAATCTATATAAATGGAGTTTTGTATAATTTTTACACGTGGATCATTGGCTGTCGCCGTCCATTTTTTATACATGGTCTGTGTAACATTGATTAAATACAAAATATTAATTTTAGCTTTACAATGGAATGCCTTTTTGATTTAAATTTTCATGGATTTAACGATACCAATGAATAAGACCGTCGCAATGTTAGTAAAATAAATTTAAACTAAAATATTGAAATATTTAGTCCTTCATCATCTGCCTAGCCTTTTCCCAACTATGTTGGGATCGGCTTCCAGTCTAACCGGATGTAGCTCAATACCAGTATTTTACATGGAGCGACTGCCTATCTGACCTCCACAACCCAGTGAGTGCTAGGTAATACGATACCCCTTGGTAAGACTGGATGTCTGACTTTCGGGTCACTGACTACCTGTAACGACTGTCAAAGACACAAATGACAGCCGGGACCAACGCTTAACGTGCTTTCCGAGGCACGGAGGAAACTCGGTATGTAATGGGCGGTCACCCATCCACGGACCAACCTAGGTACGACTTAACCTAAAGATCTACCCGAGCGGCTGTTCTTATTTAGCCACGAGCTCCTGAAATATTTAGTCCTTGTTATCGTTAAATGTTAGCAATATAACAACACCCGTGCGCCTTTTTATCAAAAATGTATAGTTCCATTAAGACCAATTTTTATATAAAATCTATTTAAGATTTGTGACAAGTAAACATTGTTGTATGTACATACGTAATAATGTAATATGGACGTTACACCAACTTTGTAAAATACCTGACAAAAAGAGGTAAATAAAACACATCAAGCAGCATGGTTCATTAGGCACTTCTTTCTTCTGGAATTGATGACTCAGATTCTATCCGAAGAGCACGTAGCGACAGCTCTGTCGTTTGCCTCATTCAAGTCCTACAATTAGTTGTGCACGACGGGCGGGAGAGAAGTTGGTGGTGGGTAGGTTAGGCGCTTGAATGGTATTATGAGGAGGACACTGTTAAACATTTTGTCAAAATTTTCTGTGCAAATTGTATTGAAAAAAAAAAACAAGATGGCGGCATTAGTACGCACGACGACCAACCAAGCTATGGAAAAACCAAATTAAGCTGATTTGTCATTCTACGGGAAGCTCATACAAAGCGAGGTCAGGTTATACTGGATATGTATATGATGATGTGTCGCTGTGTGAACCTAACTACCTACAATGGCCACGTGCCAATAGAACCATGCAACCATGTCCTTATGTACCGACATCGGGTCTCTAGACGTGCGATGTGTCATATTTACACCAGAGTACTAACTGTTTTATTTATAGTTTCACTTTATGAAAGGGAACTGTCTCCTTGATATTTTTAGATATTAACCGAATAGTAGAGTAGACTTGTTTCAGAGAAAAAGCCTACTTATGTTTGTAGTGTGGATGTATATTTAGAAGATTAATGAATGAATGGTAAGCAACATTTTATTTTTAAATAGGTCACGATGAATGAATGAAACCCCGATTGTTTGGAACGAAAAACTCGCCAAATTAAGGCATTGGTTGTGTGTTTGCAAAATACCAACGATAGCTAGATTAATTTTTAAAGGTTACTGAGTACTCTGTATTTCTTCTGAGTTGGTCTTTTGAGCTCCAGAATATTGGTCTTTTTGTTCGTTCGAGAATACGCTATGGTGAAAAATAATAAGAGTACAGTGTAGTAATAAGTAAACGGGAGAAATTGGCCTTCCGTGTCATACGGACTTCATTGTTTCATTAATTTATAGCTTATTGGTAATGGTCACTCGTAATGCAGTAACAATCCAAAAGATTGAGTTTTGTTCATGAAAATGTTAAAGTCGCGATGGGTAGTACTTTAATCAAAATAAAATCATTTCCAAAATGTTTGTCGGCTGTGTAGTATAGACTTTCATAAGATATTAACTCTCATTAATAAGGTCAGTGGTTGACTATAAGCAATAATACATCACAGGTAAATAAATATTTGTTATGTTAGAATAATGTGTGTACTTTATAAAGTAAATATACCGCGCTTGATTACCCATCAAACGTTGAAATGGTACAAACGATGCAATGAAAATGAATGAACTGTACGACTGAACGAATGATAACCGGCTGAACGATTTAGATTAAAACTATGAATGAAGCGCGAATGATACAAAACTATTTTGAAATCTCAAGGTTTTCCCATTTTTTTGTCGAAAAACATATTTTTGTTAATACGTATTTTGGAATACCAAAAGTTTTACAGTATAACAAAATAATATGCATGATGTTAAATTAATGAATTCATATTTGAAGTGCTATTATGTGTGAATATTCCCAAAGCTTTTATTTATAGAGTTTATTTATTAAGAATTGTTTATTAGTTTAACAGAATAAAGGAATATTTAATAATTTAATTCAGGTTTTAGTAATACGACAGATCATGTTCGAAAAAAATATTAAAATATTTTTCTGTATTTGTTTGTGAAATTAAAGTTTATGTAAAAAATAAAACAATTATTCAAAATTATAATTGAAATAAAAAAAACATCCAAGTTCATTCGACGTTTTATTTCAGATTCCATTTTAAAATATTTGTTCGAAATTACTTACATTTAATTTGGCTTTGGCAACACCGAAGTTTCTAGACAATAAAATAATCTACCGATATAAATATTGTAGAATGTCAGATCTTAAACATTAAATACGTTATATAAATGTCTACTTAGTATATGTGTTACTAAAAATGCTTTTTGAGATCATACAGAATCTTTGGCATTGTCTGTTCTACTGTAAAGGTGGCACATTCAATTCCCTACTGTTATTCGAATTAAAGTAAAATGCTGTCTGATTTCTTAACAACTATTTTGATACCTAAAATATAGCAATCAGTCAGAAGTAATGGACTGGAGCGCCTTACCGAGGAACACATTTGAAAACTTTACTTTATACAATCGATGACAAAGCACGATCATTTTATGTCAATTTATCTACTTCCAGGGCTTTACAAAATAAGCTCCAAACAGAAGTTACTAATTTCAAATAAGTTATTCGTCCGTAAGGTGTCTATATCCTTAAACTCCATGCCTTCACAACACTCGTCTCGCGTATCTCTTTCCTCGTTTAATACGAGACACCGGTTACATGAAACTACGTCATCAAGGTCAATTTCAAATCAAGGTCGGGGTCAAGGTCATCAATGAATTTGTGGACAAACTTCCCCGGGGCGGTTGTACTAGGAAGAGATGAAAAATTCACCTTCTTGTGGAGGTTGTATAGTTTATGAAATATTTGCGAAAAACTAAAAAAGGGAATCAGCGACAAACTTAGGTATCTGACGCGAACTGTAAATGCGGCAATTTTTTGACAGGTCATGGTCAAGATCATTTAATGATCTTTCCTTTTCATACAAGGGAGAGAAGAAAATTTCATTATTTTTGACCTAGGACCTCTAGTTTTGGAGATAGTGGTTAAAAATTCACGGGCATGTCTTGCTACAAACCGATGTCTCGAATTGAACACGAAAAATAAATGGAAGTATGCACTCGTCTCAAGGCTCTGTTTGGTCCCACACCGGTAGTCCAAAAGTTTTGACTGATTATACAAAAATATCTTACAATATGTACATCTTCGAACGCTTAGCGCTCATAAATAAATTAGATTTCACGTTATAATAGGTAAAGGAAACATTTTGTGCAATAAATAATATACATCAGATGTAACCACTAACTTTAGAATGTCATAGAGTAAAATCATAAAAGTACACAATAAATAATGTCAAATAACTTCTAAAATATTATGTATGTACTAAATACATTGATTAGGTCAATTCCGTGTAATTCTTAACAGAAATAGAAGCAACTCTGCTAGAAATCACAAGATTTTTTATACTATTTGCGCATTATGTGACAACAGCCTCTAATAGCATTTAAAAATACAATAATAAACTTATTTAGCTGCACATCACAGTCATGTAAAGGTGCAATTTAAATATACCTATTTTTTACACCATATTCGCATAATATAGCATAGGAAGACAAGCCGCTGGAAAATTAGACCTAAACCAAGGTGAAAAGTAGATTATGGCAACATTAATATGGCCTAACTGTAGCAACACCAATAGGACAGACTAACTAATTCTAAACCATCATATTTCCAACTTTTTCTCTAACCTATACAGTCCCCGCTCTTGGGTAATTCCAATACCAATAGTCTTCCACACCTCTCTCTGTAATGAAATACCAATCTTAAGTAAAATTGGCATCAAGAAATGTCCCAAAAATATAAAAGAACCACATTTCATTCACATCCTAGTCGAAACCGCAGCTCCATTTTCTTTACTCTCTCCATCCAACTGTTCTTTGCTTCGTTTTTCTTTATTCCTGCTTTTGAATATGGAAGCGTTGGTTATGGACCGGATGCGGAAGGAGCCGGGTGTGCCGTTTCCTATAGATGTGCCGGAGCCCTCGTGTTGTTGATGCCGGATGTTCGGCGACCGGTCTCTAGGTCGGGTTCTTGATGAGAAGCTTGCTGCTTTGAGTCGCGCTCCTGTAAGGAAGATTGGATGTGGTGAGCTACTGATAACATAGTGAGACTGGAGGATACAAGTACCTACAACTGTACCTACTGAAGGTCTATGGTACCAATGTATTGGCTTGTTCCTAGGCCAAGTTTATTTTGCTGGAACTTTGAACAACCTACTAAGTTCGCAATAAAGAAGTTTAGATCAAGAAGCATGTAAATGTTGAGATGTAACCACAGTAAAAATTGGGAGTGGGACCACACTAGACGCGGAACAGATTTGAATCAATTACAGAGAGTTTAATGACCAATTGACCATGTGAATAAAATCGAAATGAAAAAATACGTCATCAGCCTCGTTTCGGTCCGGACCACGCGACGCTACTCTGCACGAACTGCTGCGTCGAACTTGAAGAATGCGACAAATGTGCATACGTGCTCGGCTCTAGCCGATCCGTGTCGATAAGTCTAGTTACTGCTATCTGAGGACTGCAGATATCTGAGTTCCATTTCGAGCTGTATTTCTGTGGTCCTTTGAAAGTTGAACAGATTTGTATAAGCAGGTATAACTAGCTATATCACATACCTAGTCCCAACTTGGGCTGCTTGTCCCTCGGCGGCAGATCACACGGCGCGAGGTGCGGGTGGCCGGCGCCGGTGGGCGTGTGCGGCGCGGACAGCGACGCGGGCGGCGCCGACGTGATGTCCGCGCGACGCACCACCAGGCTGCTGGAGTGTGGCCGGATCGCGCCCAGCTCTAGCTCGTGGCCCATGGTTCTGTGCGGATTGGTAAAGAAGAATTATTTCGTGTTATTTTCTACGTACGAAGGTATTGAAGGCAGAAAATAACATAATCAAGAATAAAATGTATTTTTGATTGACGTCGGTACTTACGACCTGTCATGTACATGTCGTGTCCTTGCTCGGCGCAACTCAGTCCGTCGCTGTGAGCCGCTCGGCGCGGTCTCAGCTCGACTCGTGCGCACGCTGCCGCCGCGTTTAGCTGGAATACAACAACATATTATTTTAGAATACACCTGAAGCTGGTGGTAATGGTAGCCCTCCACAGCAAAAGCCTTTGATCGATTAGTTAGACTAGTTCTTTCGCTTCAGGGCTTATGTGGACCAATGATCGTTGGTTTTGTTCAGCTCGTCCCGTCATCTACTACGAAGTCTGCCGCTGCGACTTTTGGCTGCGTCAAGGCCCCAATCGAATGAACTTCACAGACAAGCCTCAGAATGTGTAAATTGTGGTCCTTCAAAAAAAAAAACGATTCTTTAATGTTCATGTTTGTACTTACGCACTGCCGCAGTATCGAGTGGATGCGTTAACATGCGCTTGCGCGTCTGCAGCATGGTGTATACGAGCGCGGCCAGCGAGCGCGGTGGCGCGGGTGCGGAGGGCCGCGCGGGAGCGGGAGGGGCTGCTCCACGGGCGCGTATCACCCACCACGTCTCCATGCGGCCCTTGCCTTTAACTTCTACGTTGCCGCGTCGTTCCAAACCGTAGCCGCGGGGTTCTAATAGCTGTATGGGCAGATCGTGTTTCTTATATAAATAACAAAAGTTAGTAAAGGTTTTTCCGGCAATGGGAACAGTGTCTTCTGCCAAGAACGGTCAGGACAGTTACACGGGTCACGTCAGGGCTTCACTTTGATACACATACCCCGGTCGGCCTGATACGGCACAGGCTGGGTGGAAAAATCGAATCGAATTTTGCCGACTGTGCCGAATGCTCATGGAAACTAGACCTTTTGTGACCTGAACAAGTGAGCACCATGGGACTAAAGTCACGCTGCCGGTCTGCCAATGCAGACAGGCCTATCTCTAAACCAAAAACTCTATCCGAAATAAAAGGTGAGTTACAAACTAAGTATAGACAAATGGCTGACCTGCTTTGTGTATTTGGTGACTTGTATCTTGTCCATGGCACCGGTGGTTTCCATACGGGACGCCTCATTGACGGTGTTGCCCCAGATGTCGTACACCGGCTTGCGAGCGCCGATCACTCCGCCTACTAGGGGACCGCAACTTATCCCTGATAGATAAAACATCTTTTTGTGTAGTGAGAATTTAACTTGAACTTTAAATTTTCATGGATGGACACTTGGACAGAGATAGTAAAAAAAGACAGAATGAGAAATGATAGGAAAGAAAAGGAGTTAATAATAGTATGATGGTTGGCTGGACAGAATCAAAGGAAAAAGGGCTTGTGCCTCTTGAACATGAGACAAGGGCAGGACTATGATTATGCAACCTCATGCCCAAAGTTAAAGTCATTCCATGGTAAATGCGATAATGTGGTATATGTAAAGAAATTTCTCTCACCTACTCTTAGCCGGAATTTGTAAAAGCTATGTTTGCTGATGTCTTCTAGCGCTTCTCTCAGAGCGAAGGCGTAGTCGACCAGCGCACATAAGTGTTCACAGTTGTCCTCTCCAGTCTAGAAGAAAAACAAAGATGTAGTGTAGGACGTGCACGGCAAATACTAAAAATAAATAAATGGAAAAGGCGAGCCTAAAAAGGCTCCTATCTCAGCATAATGCTGCGATGTTTAAGAATAAATACCGCAGCAACCAAACACCTTAATTTGAGGTCTGCTGCTGCTGTGATGCTATGAACTCACGTACGGGTATAGTTATTTCTGGTACGCTTGATGAAGATGTGAAGTGTCTTTTATTTGTGCATCAGGATTAGAATCACATTTTCTTTGAGAAAATATGATTCATTATGCAAGTCATTATGCAAGTGAAGTTACCTTATTGTGGTTAGGATTCAACCCTGAAGCGGCCATGTAGGTTGCAGCGATCGTCTTGATCTTCTCAATGCTTTTGAATCGTTGCTGCATCAGCAACTTGTCAAAGTCAACTGCAAATAAAAATACCAGGTTAAAAGTTTCTAAAATGGCGTGTTCCCTTAAGCCACATTAAAAAAGAAGTTGCGCTGCGTAAGAGTGTATAGAACATCCTTGCGGTAGAGCCAAACTCGTCGATTTTATGCTACATTTAATAAGCGCACACACGTTTTCCATAAGTGCCAAGGAGGAAGAAAAGCAAATTCAATGTCCAGCTATCGAGGGTTAAATTGGTGAAAAGATAAGGCAGATGGTAAAAACAATCATGGTTTCCCAGATTTATTGACGCAGAGTCGGCTAGAGCCGATCACGTACCACCACGACACTCGTCGCATTTAGAACGGAGCGTCTTAGTCTGCGTTTCCACCGGAGATGAGCGAGGATGCGTAGCGAGGGATGTGTGTGAAACTAACTAATAATATTGCTTCTTCTTCACAGTTTGAGCTATTCTAGCTATGTGATTAGTTCATTCCACACACATCCTTCGCTACGCATCCCCGCTCATCACTAGTGGAAACGCATCCTTAGTGATGTCGAGTCGCATCGTCAGAACCGAAACGAGGTGAATGATATGTTTTTCGCCTTTATTGCATACAGCTCTTTCTGACCGGCTCTAGTCAAATTCACGACAATAAGTGTGCTCACTCCCTAAATTTTAGTAAAAGTCGCAAATTATCAAGGAAGATAAAGCAGGAGTATAAAAGTGTTCGGTTGGTACATTACAAATGATCTCGTTGAGCACGCGCATGCACTCGACCGCCTTCTCCTCCGAGTAGAACTCGTCGAAGTTCGGGATGCCCGCGAACATCACGCCTACTTCGTCGCGCCATTGAGAGTACAGCT
Organism: Eurois occulta; assembly: GCA_950022335.1. Lineage (NCBI taxonomy): Eukaryota > Metazoa > Arthropoda > Insecta > Lepidoptera > Noctuidae > Eurois > Eurois occulta. Next base: position 4,974,691 of record OX465481.1, on the reverse strand, counting down.
CCTGGAAACAGTATAGTATAAGTTTAATATTCAGTAAAAACTAATGATTTAGAGAAGAGACAACGAAGGGATAAACCGAATAAAAATACATATTTTGAGAGTAGATCTATCTACCAAATCTTACGCATCGCAACCTACTACGTTGGGAAAAGGCTAAGTAGGTGAAGATGAATATGGCACATAAGAGATTCATAAGTTTGGAGTCGTTGTGGTTGTGGTGGACTGGGTGGGTTAGTCATATCACACTAGCATCTCAAGAATGATAAAAAGCCTTAAGGTATAAGATTAGGTGTTTTATTCGGATCAAGAATAATAGACGATTTAACGCGTTAAAGAAAGCTCTCCAGTGATGATCATTTATTAATCAATGAAAAATTTAATCTAGAACATTAACTACTATCCACAAAATAAACTTACATCAGGACACCAATCTTTACTCAGGAAATGCACAACAACATGATCCGGCAATATATGCTTGAGCAGATGTCTGTTCGTTCTCTGCGTGTCCTCCATCTCGTCCAGGTCGGTCTCCGCCTGCAGCTTCCAGATGAAGTCTAGGCGTGACGTCACTTCCACTAGTCTCCCGTGGTATATCACCACGACCAGGAATACTGCCATCAGGATCAGCATTTGTACGTAGGCCGGGAGTGTCCTGGAAAACAAACACATTATTATTTTTCTAAGAATCTATTGTATTGCTTGGTAGAGGTTAAAGGAGGGAAAAGAACTATTATTTCCCATAGCTGGGCAAAGGCCTCTCTCCATTTTTTTACACGAGTCCCGTTTTCTGCCCCACATTTTGCCAGTTCCCAATGAGGACATTCGATCGTCCCGCTATATCCTTTGTGGTATGCCGAGGATTCGTTAATTGATCATCCGCGATGTTAGATCCAGTATTGTTCAGTAACATTCATGCCCTTGGCAGATTGGTGAATTGGTGATCAGAGTTTCGAGACTTATGTAAGCTGGACATAACCAACAAGTTATTATGTTCGCCCAAGAAAGTAAAAATTGAAGACTTGACCTATCAATCTCACGCATGTTTACGAACTTCAATTCAACACTTAGCTGAGCCCGAACGCTAAAATCGAACAATTTAATTTAAATTTAGTTTATTTGATAACAAGATCCATAATATACTCACGTGTTCGTATTTGTGTTATAGTTCTTGTAGTCGTAGTAGACAAATAGCAGGACGCAGTACATCATGACGTTGAGGGTGGCCAGCAGCGTCTTAATCAGGTAGTACAGCTTGAGCACCGAGGTGAGCGCCACCAGGCACAGCACCCACGTGAACACCACGTATTCTGGACGATAACATTCGTCTGGGGAAAAGAAGCAAAAGGAATTATCGTGGTAGTAGTAGGCCTATTTTGAAACTGTACGAGAAGAACATGTAACGTTATCTATAGACAAGGATCTGTCGATTGATTGACCACCAGTTTTATTAAGAGCATATTGTGCTCTTCTAAGTAAATTCCTACCTTTACTGTTATTACAATTAGGTACTGTACCACAATTTCTACATTTACAGTAAAGGTACAATTCCGAAGGTGGCGCATGCGCTTTCTATAGATGGCAACATTGCTGTTTTCATAGATTTATAAAGAAAGCAGTCGGGGGGCGAGGCGCTGCGTTATGTCATTACTTTTGGGCGACGATGCCCGGTTTGGGATAACACCTTTTAAATGGAAGCTAACTAAAAAAAGGCTTTTTTTAATAGTAGGTAGTAGCAACTCCGACTCTCGTTTTCAATAAAATAGGTGGCAAGGACAAAGAGTCGGAAAAAAATAGTGACTCCGTTTTTGATTGCCCATTGTTCTGGTGATAATCGTTTAGTGTTGGACATCATTAATTTGATTAGGTAATGGACTAACCTGAATCACCCCATTCGGTGATAATGACTTGCGTGGTGTTGCATGTTATATTTACATATTGCTCATTTTTGGGTAAAAACGACGGCGGGCAGACGTATAGTTTTATCGTGCTGCAAAGAAGAATATTTTGACATTAATTACTTTATCACGTAATGATTCAATTTACGTCACGTACTAATAACTACGTGATGTTAAATTGTTTCATCATCATAACGAGGCATTTTAATTTTATCTGTCGAATTATAGAAAACAGTAAAGTTGGTTTTCTATCGCCCTTTTGTCCTATCTACTCATTTATCATTGAACATTTCTTAACTTGCTTAACTTACTAGCTTAAGCTGAAGAATGATACAGTTTTAAAAAGTGAGATTGTTGTTTTTTATATAACCTTAAAAAGGGATCTGTTGCATACCTGGATATCGACATAGCAGTAATAAAACAGCAGATGTGTACATTCCTGATCGTTCTCGTCGAGCTGAGGTAAGCAGAGATCTTTGAGAGGCGCGGCAGGATGCCGGGGAACTCCTCCAGCATCACCAGCACGAAGGACAGGGTGAATGGCACCGTCATCGATAGCAGGATTACCACGAGGTATGCACAACTGTGATAGGGGAAAATGTTTCATTTAGAACTGCGAATATTGGAGCTAATTAGGTGTCTAGAACTTTGATTTGGGAATTTGAAGATGTCAAGCGTGCTACCTTTTCTAGTCGGACTGATGTGGCACAAGTTGGGTGGCAAAACCGAGTGTATGTTTCCGCGCTCGGCTGAGCTGAATCGTGTCAAACCAGGCCGCCCCGGACATGTGTGTAGCATGCTTGTTATTTTTCCTGGATTTACCTTACATATACTTGGTAAACTACTAAAAAAAGATTCGGTATACTTATTCTTATGTAATCTTCCCATTGAGAAATCACGAATTTCTAAGGTTTGGTTACATATGTAGCGAAATGACGACTTTAAAAAAAAAGCAGTCCATATTTAGCGTAATGGCGATTAATAGAAATGGAACCATCATTATTCCAAACACTAGGTACCAAAAGAAAGAGAACAAACCACAAAAAAACTTACTTGTAATGCACCAAAGACTGCACAGCCACTATAAACAGCCACAGCACCAGGCAGCACATGACATTGGACTTAAAGGTCCTCTCATCCAGCTCGCAGAACGTCTCCTCGAGCGAGGGGCGACGGAACCTCAGCGACCAGCCGTGCATGTTGCTGACTCGCATCCGACGGTTGGACTTGACTTCGATCGAGTGGTTTATTATGTCGTAGTCCTGTAACAGTAAGAGTATCTGTAACCTCTGAATTGGTTCCGGTGTTTCTTAGCAGAATAGTCGGAAAGGGAGCAGTGAGCCCATCTTGCTTCTAACATATTTCCTCTTTTCAACCCCCGACCAAAACAGAAGGGTGTTATAAGTTTGAAGTGTGTATCGGTGTGTCTGTCTGTCGCATCATAGCTCCTGAACGGAAGAGTCGATTTTGATTAAGTACGAAGTCATTATATTTATTTCTGTAACCTGTAAGCAGGTTGTAAAACACTTTTGTACGCCACCATTTCATTTTGAATTTGATGAGTTTGGAACTTTTTATCTGATATTATAATTAACACTAGAAACGGGATATTTACCATGTCCACCATGCCATGCGCCATGCCTTGCCATGTGTGTTTTTATCTGGGTACTAGGAGTTCTAAATATAAGTATTATCTCCCTGTTTTCCCCAGACGGAGTTTATTCATTACGATTTCAGATTGACATCGTTGCAGTAGTTTTTTAACTGACCTTTTGTATCATTTTAGAATATAGAAAATCTCAAAGCTAATCTGACTATTCATTTTCTGTCGTTAATGGAAAGAAACGCGGTCAGTTTTTTTTTTATAAATTCCAGATTTTTCTTAGTTTATTTTCCTTTTATAACTCACCTCAACATCGGAGAGTGGAGGCACGTCATCAATTTCCGGATCCTGTTTAGAATCGTCACAGTTTTTGCGAAACTTCCGCGCTACACTGGCTGCACCGCTCGAGTAGTACTGCAATAAAAAAAAAAATATGACAATTTTCTGGCCGGCAGATTTAGTTCAGTTTTTGAATTTACAAATCACTGGCAGAAAGCTACATTATTCGTGGGTGCTATAGACTATAAATTATATTTATACGTATCATGCATATTAGTCGAGCTATTACAATTTTTGCGGAGGAAGTCGTCGGCAAAGTGCTAGTTTATAGATTGTTTTATTAAGACACATAATTTAAGAATTACAAAGCAGACATTTAAAAAAAAGGCTAATGGGTCAGCGGCCATTCGTAGTAAAACTATTTGAAAGTATGACTTTAAAAATCATCTTTTAGGACTGTGAAGTTTCTTAATTAATTCACTCAATTTGATCTTGTTTGAATCATTTCATACATCATACTAGCAAAATATGGCATTCGCAAAACATGATAATGATATCAGAATATTTTACGAACATAGTAGTACATTATTACCAGACTACTGCGAGCGAAGCAAAAAGGAAGGTTATAATTTTGTTTTGCTTTTACGATGGCTCAGGTCTCAAGCTAGCTAGATAAGATAGTAGACTTTATTGTGTGAGTTTTTAGGCCAATTACGGCCATTCAAAAATTGCCATCGCGGACGGTATTTCACGTCCACACGGCGGGGTATTGGTAAAGTTTTCAACTAGCAATAATCGCACCTCGGATTAACCTCATTGGTTACGATATTGCCTCTGCGCAAAGTTAAAAATCACAAGTTGGCTCATCCGACCCAACCAAACGCCGTGCAGCAAACGATAGCGCGATCTAACTCGACGTCAACGCCATCTAGTTAGAAAAAAGACAACTCTACCGTGAAGTTTAGTTCTCAGTGCAATGCTGTTCAAATTAGAATATGACTGACCATGCGCCATATTGTGACGTGCTGTGCTATATAAATAAGTTCGATAGTGTCAGCAAAAAAATGTTTGATATTTTTATAAAAAAAAAAAAATACAAATAAAAAACTTTTTTGCCAAAAAAATACCGACTTCGAAGTCGGTGGCAAAAAGATCAATGAAACAAACGTTAATTAATTTACATTCCTTTCTCTTTCCCTCCACCACCACCACCGTAAAGCGTCGATGTTCTTACATACTTGTCTTACATTTTGGAAGGGCATCTCAGGCGTCCAGTCGGCCGTCATCTCATCTTCGATGGTGCTGCTGGGGCGGCGTGGTGTGGCCTCCCAGTTTGTTTGCTGCGGTTGCTGTGGTACACTGTAGACATGGAAGGGGACTGGTTACATGATGTGGTAAATGATATTAAAACTAATATTGACGGCTAGATGACTGCTTTTTTTCTAGTTTCGGCATTTGAACAACAAAGAATCTTATTTCATGATATTTGCTAAGATTAAATGATAAGATTCAATGTTTCTTTTTCCACAGTTTGGTAATTACGGACTATGTATTTTGAACATTTGACGATATCATCAAATCGCGGAAAACAGATGGAAGAGGGACGCACAGAATTAAGAAGAATGGCAGAAGTAAGGGGAAGTCTATACCCACCAGGGCCGGCAGTCTCGACATAGATACCGACACTGCGGCAAACTTTCGATCGCTTAATAAGAACGAAAAAATCGGTTGCAATAACGTTGCTTGCGAGAAACGCATCTTGGATGTTGAGACTTGCATTTCTCGCAAGCAACGTTATGTACGTTGTTTTTTTCTGTTATTATTAAGCGATCAAAAGTTTGCGACATTGTCGGTATCTATGTCGAGACTGCCGGCCCAGTGGGTTATTTGGAGCTGAAATAATGATTATGACATTGACCATTTATTTAGAACGACTCCTCAAGGTACTATGATGTTTTTTGATTAGTTTAGTTTATAAAATAAGTTAGTTTAGTTTTTAAATGTACTGATTGTGCACGTAGGTTATACCGCTAATCTCGCAATCGAAGTAAGGTTTGCTGTAAGAAAACCCAATTTTGGGTTAAGCTCGCCGTTGTACATAAGCTATATATTGTAATGTTGTGTATATCTTTCAATTTTGTGTGCAATAAAGAATAAGAATAAGAATGTTTTACATATAACCAACCTCAAGTTTCCACTGTTGGGGCGAGAGCGAGAGGCTCTCTTTGTGAGAAAGTGGGCTATAATGCAGGCCCAGTCAGGGTTGGAGGATGTCACATAATATGTCTTCGAAATTATGATTCTAGGCCATGCCCGTTCCTCACCATGTTTTCGTTCGCCGTTTTGAGATATATAACCTATTCTACACTAATATTATAAAGGGGAAAATTTTGTATTTGTGTGTGTGTGTATGTTTGTAATGAATAAACTCAAAAACTACTGTGCAGATTTCAAAAATTCTTTCACCATTGGAAAGCCACATTCACCCTGAGTAACATGGGCACCCGTGCAAAGCCGGGACGAGCCGCTAGTCATTTATAAATTTGAAAGTTTATCCTCACCTGGTTCTAGACCTGTGCCTCGTCCGCCTGGGCTGCTCAGTGCCCTTGATTAGGTAGGTGATAGGGTTGTGCTCCCGCAGGTACGGGTCACGGCTCCCGCCATCTCCGGGCTCCACTTCAAAGGCCCCGTTCAAGCACTCCAGCGTGGAAGATGATATGTGCACGCGACTGGAAAAGTTAACTAGATGAAGTAAATGTGTTAATTTGGGGAAGCTTTGGCAGCAGTGGCTAAATATCCTTTTTTTAGTATCTTATAAAACTGTGTCTTTCTTTGGTATCTACCTCATAGATTATCTGGCAAGCGATGGCTCGTAAACGAGATCGAAAAGTATACCTACTTCTGCAGTTTGTTAGGAACCAAATAGTTTTAAGTGGATTTCCAACTGAAATAATTGGCACTGGTTTGGTTACACAGTCTTCACCGCTGTGATGAGAGTGGCCAAACTTATGGACACGCCTAGCGAAACGAAATGCGGAAATGAAGTCATCTTCCCCGTTTCGTTTTTGACGACGTGACTTTACACAGCGCCGGTATAGTCGCTTCTATTAAGTGGAAATAAAGCTCTTTTTGATCGGATCAAGCTGGTTCTACGTCGATAAGAATCTCACCCTATGAATGTAATATGTTATTAATACTTACCCAGGCAGGCCACCGCTCTCCATACGATTGGCAAGGGTAACATCGTGAGACCACAGGTCGAACTGCCACTTGAGTAGACCCAGTACACCGCACAATACCTTGCCGCTGTGAATACCGATGCGCATGTCTAGATCCACCTGAACACAGAACAATAAGGGTTAGTTTCGTTTAAAACGTCTTGTGACTTGAAAGACCAATTTTGCACGATTTTATTACGGACTGCTTACTGAAATGGTTTGTTTTCTGATCGCAATGATTTTGGTGGGAAGAATTGGGGGCGGCCCTTGTCTAGCAGAGGGACAGTATAGGCTAACAAAAACACTATTTTGGTAACATCACGCCTATAATCCCCGAAGGGATAGGCAGAGTTGTACCTCATAGTACACCTACATTTCGCCAGTTATGTTAAAGTTCCATGTAATAGGGGGCGAGCCTATTGCCATCAACCGGGCACAGATTCAGACTCCGGCTGCTACTGAGAAATTCCTAGTGAAAAAACCCAATCACATTTTGTCCGACCAGGGAATCGAACCCTATTACTCAGCAGTCGTGCTCTTTCTCCTCTTCTTTCTCTTTTTTCTTCTTCATCTTTGCAATACTTGTTTAGCTTTTGATACAAGATGTTGTGCTTATGAGGTACCTGCGCGTTATACCGCACGTCACGGATGGCTCGTATCATGTGCAGCCCCATGTTGACGCAGCAGTGCGCGTGGTCTTCGCGCCGGTCCGGCAGACCGCTCACGCAGAAGTAACAATCACCCAGAAGTTTTATGCGAAGGCAGTGATTCTCCTAGAGAATAGATCAATTTAACGTCTAGTGTTGGCTTTTTGTTTAGAAAGACAAGTGGAACAATTCTTAAGGTGACCGCAGCGGCAAAATTGCTTTGACTGACAATCCTGCAGCGGGCGGCAATGACGTAACTTATGGAAACGTTTTCATTGAGTTACGAACAAGGCCGTTTACACCTTCACAACGCTGTCAACCAAGTATTCTGTACATCAAACGAAGTAACACAACCCAAAAAAAAAAAAAACAAAGACTAACAAAGACTCAATTTAACGTACTCGAAACATTGAGCTGATGGATGCTTTGAATAGTACGGGGGTCGTGGAGGTATTTAAAGTAAAGATATAACAATAAAAACTTGTCTTTAAAAAAAAAACATGTGAAAAAGTTGGAACTTTGACCACCAATATCTCCGTAACTAGAACGTCCACGGTATGGTCTGGATCAAAAAAATGATCGCAATTCCGGGGAGAACAAGTGCCTTTCAGCTTCGTTAAGGGTAATTTTACAACCATTTTAAATCAGTGTTGCCATTGCCGTCATTGGTGTTGGTGTATTAGGGCACCTTTGCCACTGTGGTTCCTGGTTGGTAATCTTTAAGTTTGTTTTGCTTCAATGATAAAAAATAAAAAAAATATCGACCAGTAGGCCTGAGAAAATTCTACATGATATTTGTCTCTGCATCACCCTAAGGTAGACTGGTAGAAAATGCCCAAGGCATTAAGTCCGCCTTTGTACATTATGTGCATAAAGTTTTAATAAATAAATAAATTAATTAATCTAATACTCAGGGTCAACAGTGACCAGTATTTGTGACTACTCACACAAAAAACAATAAAAAAAAACCTCACCGATGCCAACCTGTCGAAACGAGCGAATAGTTCATTAAGTAGCTTCACTAACTCCTGCGCAGTGCATTTGCTTGATAGTTCTGGAAAAAAAATGTTTTTGATAAAACATATCAGAGTCAAAATACCTCCTGAAGAAAGTCGACCTTTATTTCAATATGTTTAAAGTCTAACATTGCTTACCAGTGAACCCCTTGATATCAGCATACAATATGGACACGTCATGATGCTGTTGTATATAGAGGTTATTGAACTGCTGCTCTTGAAACTCTCCCTTCACCTTGCTCACGTGGCTGGAGATCTCTTTCGCGAGAAAGTCTGGTATCACTGTAACAAAGAAAGAGATTTGAAATACCATAGAGACGCTATCAAAGGAACTTACATAGAAAAACAGCTGCAATCCCAAGTCTCAGTGCAAGCAAAATAAAATAATTGGACTTTCTATAGGAATTGACGCGATCAGCTGATCGACTTGTATTGTATTTAAAAAAACCAGCCAAGTGCGAGTTGGACTCGCGGACGGAGGGTTCCGTACCATTATTTATATGTATTAATTTTATTCTGTTTTTTAGTATTTGTTGTTATAGCGGCAACAGAAACACACATTCTGTGAAAATTTCAACTGTCGATTTCAATTACGGATCATGAGATACAGCCCGCTGACAGACGGACGGACGAACGGACAGCGGAGGTTTAGTAATAGGGTCCCGTTGGTTACCCTTTAGATACGGAACCCTAACAACACAAAATCTCACCGCTCTGAAACAGCTTCCACTGTCGTTGAGTTTCCCTCTTGGTTCTCTCCCGAGTGACCATCGATCTCCGGGTCTCCAGGAACGCTTTCCTCTGTCCCCAATCAGCCAAGGACTTAGCGTACATTCCCGCGAAGTTAACCGCTATGTACAGTAATGCGTTACCGATAAGGAGACGAAGACTGCATGTGTAGGTCTGGAATAAAATATTCATTAGCTTAAATACAAAAAAGTCTAAGGAAGAGAAGGGCATGTATGATCAGGTGACTTACCATGACGTCATTCAGCAGTAATGTTTTAATCTAATGCCGGTTGGGAAAGAGATGGCGCTACTCGTCCTCTATAGCTCCGTCTCTTTCCCACGTTGGTGACATTAAAACAATATTGCAACACCCTGTTCCAAATATATTTGATGCAAATGTAAAAAACAAACTCTGTTCAGATTAAATACTAACACAATCACTTAAAAGAGGAATTTGAAATACTACATCTATCTTTATTTGAGGAGCTCGTGGCTAATAGCTGCTCGGGTCGATCTTCAGGCTAAGCCGCGCTTGCCTAGGTTGGTCCGTGGATGGGTGACCACCGAGTTTCCTCCGTGCATCGGAAAGCACGTTAAGCCGTTGGTCCCGGCTGTTATTTGTAGATCTTACAGGTAGTCAGTGGCCCGAAAGTCTGGCAACCAGTCTTTCCAACGGATATCGTATTACCCAGTACTAACTGGGTTGTGGAGTTCAGATAGGCAGCCGCTCCATGTAATATATTGGTATTCTTGGCTTAGACTGGAAGTCGACCCCAACACAGTGGGGAATAGAATCAGGTGATGTTTTCATCTATCTGTGTTTAAATTTTAGAATGTTTCATCTTTCACTAACACCCCTTTTCCATTACTTATTATATTTTTTATTATTATAAAATTGTAACGGAAAATGCGTCTACGAAAATTGAGGTTATTATAATATTCAGGTTTCTTGATATTTGTTTGTATTACGGTTTTACCAAATACTTTTGGAACAGGCCACAGTTTACTATTCTTTGATAGTTACTAATATAATGTAAATGGTGAAATAAAGTGCAGAAAATGTTAGTGGCGAGATTGACAAGCCTTTTGATGAAACGCTTCTCTAGACATTACAACAATTCACTTTTACTTTTCGGCTAATTTAGAAGAAGGCAAAAATGTAGTTACAAAGTTAAAAGCATCTAGATAAGTAATAACATCCATCTTAAGTTTAAAATGAGAAGCGGTAAATAATGCGAAGAGCCTATTTGTGAATAAACAGTTAATAAGCTGAACAACTCACACACATATCAGAAAACTGTAATAACGAAATAATCATTAATATCAATATCGTACCAATAAAATATTCTCGTCTATCTACTTCCGTACAATACGAATTAATGTTGGTCAGAATTCGATGTCCTGTTGCTACATAACACTTAGTTTTGTTACACTAAAAACGATGTTGGTACGTCAAAATGTTACCAGTTAAGTTGAAAATGACCGTGTAAGTGAGTGACCCAGAGGTTATACAAGGTCAAATAGAATTAACCAGCGAAACTCTGTAGATATGATAGGCGTCGCTACGAGTATCTAAACCAGCGACGCTTTTTTTGTAACGGCTCTACACTTGAAAATTCTCGTGTATCGTGGGTACGTTTACGAACATTTAAACTCACATATGTACACAAGTAGCCAGATTCAGAACCATATTATAATATTCGTTCCGTGCGGGAATCGAACCTCACTGTATTAACCACGCCGCCTTTTTGACGATTTTGGTCTGTTTGTCCGTTTTTTAACTGGTCATGTTTAGATTATATCAAGATCCGCCAGGTCACCAGGTCTGAGTCGGCCAACGTAATTTAAGTCGGTTTGGACAGAAATTGAATGCTTTGGTCTAATTTAATAGGGCCTCCTAACTTATTATTTAAGTAGTTCAGGTATAAACTTACATTAATATTACAGTGGACAGCCTTCTTGGCTTCCTCCATCCGCTGCTGGATGACCACACCCGTCGCCAGCAAATGAGCCAAGAAGGAGAGGAGCCCGATGACGATGCACCAGATCAGGGAGAGAGGCAACATTGCGTACGGCACGAACACTATGAACAGCATGTACCAGACTTGGTTTTCTGAGTCTTGGAAGCCGATACCTAGCCCGCTGAGACCTGGAAAAAATATAAAAGATTGGCTCGTATAACTAAGTTATTTAGGTAGATTATTATTTGTAGTGGTCGCAAATGCCACTGCCGCCTTCAAGCCTATTTGCCCTTAAACTTTAGCCAGAGATGATCTTATAGTAGATTATTTCATGTAATAGATGGCGCGCCTATTGTGATGAACTGGGGATGAACCCAAAATCCGGGCTGCTACTGAGTTTAACTAACACTGTGAATCGAACCCAAGATCCTTATGAGTAGTAGTGCTTACGACCAACGATGCTGTTCTAAACGTTCTAAAGAGTTTAAAATGGTCAATAGAATTGTTATTAATTACAGTTTCTTCCTAAACTGTGCTGTGGCCTTAATGGGGCTGGAAACGTTTCCATTCTATTATTCTTATTTTAATGAAATCTTTTCTTAGTGCAGATAAACTATAATTACTACTAAAACTTAGGTTGTAGAAGCTTTTAAGGATATTTTATTTTTGTGAAGCAGCAGACCTCGTAATTTCTTTACCACTTTTGACAACATATTCCAGGAAATTGGAACTTCACTAACATTTAAATATAGAATTGTCACATAGTCAAAATATACCATGTCATTTTATGACGTGCAAGAGACCTCGTTTTAAAATTTAGGGTGATAAGGCTATTGCGAGGTCGACCATACCCCTCAAATCTGTGTAATCCACTGTTTGAAGCTTTCACGGTTTAAAACTAAACTTATACTGTCACTTACGAGTTATCTTTAGCGATTGTTCATAATTTTGAGCTCCCGATATACGGAAGATATCCCGTAAGTGACAGTATAAGTTTAAATCTGTGTAATGCTGTTTTTAGGTCCTTTTAACCTTTCATCAAAAGAATACTCTTAAATGTACTATTGGTACAATCCATCTATACCTTGAACATAACATAATGAGTATAAAAAGACCCATAACGAAGCCGAAAAGCACCTGTTCTCCGAAAAAGGGTTTGTTTACATCTTGTATTAACACGATTATAGAACTAAGGACGCTTACAATTAGACTAACGAGGCAGCCATATTGTAGCTAATAACATACCTTGAGCGATGAGCAGTATCCACGTAGCAGCTGCAGCCCAGTGCAGGTAATTGTTGGCGAAGCATCGCCACCAGCCCAGCAGGCACACGCCCACGTTCAGCCAGGAGAAGGCTACCGTCCACGCGATCTGGTACGGACCCGGTGATGCTACTGGAAAATAAATGTACACATGAGCCTGGCTTGTAATTCTTGTAAGTGCAAAATACTTTATGTTGAGCTAGTAAGTAGATCACAGTGGCGTCCCTGGCCAACAATACGACAAGCCCACAAGTCAAGCAGACTGTTCAAAAACCCTAACATCATGAAGAATAGTAGGTCATAAGGGCAAGCCAAGCTTTTAGGCTTGTATTAGAAGTACCGCCACTTGCTCAAAGAAGACAATATGATTAAGCAAATTAAAAAGTTAAATTGACCGTATATTCAAATTACATCTGTCACTCTTTGACAGTTGTATGAAATGACTATTACACATTACACGGCAGTGGGTAACCAACAACCGTTCGTCGCTGGTAGCTCACGCAAAAATTTATAGGAACGCCTTTTTTCATCCGTTACTCGTAACTCAAAAACGAATGGTACCTTTTGTACAACAACGGATCGTTGTTTATAGGAACCGGGCATTAGTGTGTTCATTTGATAAATTATTCATTTCCCTGACTGTACTGTAGGAATTGGTTAACAATTTAGGTCCTCGTTCCACTATCACTCTATTCACGATCGAAAGATGGCAAGTAAAACTTGGGCTTTCGGATTTTTGATCGGGTTTAATTAAATTGGTCCAAGACTGTATTAGGCAAAGACAGTTCTTTTATAATTAATGACAATTAAATAGGTTTTAAAAGGAATCTTTAATTTACTTACCCCCCAAGTTTGTGACTGTGTAAATTATTGCTAGACATATCTGAAATTTGAAAAAGTAAAAACGTTTTAGAGTAAATCAGACAAAATACTAAGATAAGTAGGTACTACCTACGAAAAATAAGAGTAAAAAACTTATAAAAATACGACCTTATAAAAGTAATTTTTTAACTATTTGAAAGTTTTTCACTTAATAATAACAGCTGCTCGGGTCGATCTTCAAGTAAAGCGCTTGCCTAGGTTGGTCCGTGGATGGGTGACCACCCATTAGATACCGAATTTCCTCCGTGCCTCGGAAAGCACGCTAAGCCGTTGGTCCCGGCTGTCATTTGTAGACCATTAACAGTTTTTACAGGTAGATAGTCGCCCGAAAGTCTGACAACCAGTCTTATCAAGGAGTATCGTATTAGTAGTAACCCAGTACTAACTGGGTTGTGGAGCTGAGATAGGCAGTCGCTCCATTTAAGATACGAGTATTCACCTGCATCCGGCTAGATTGGAAGCCGACCCCAGATAGTCGGGAAAAGGCTAGGCAGATGATGAGAAAGGTTTTTTACGACTTTAAATTTTTGGGATAGAACTCGTAAGGCTTTTTTTTTCGATGAGAAATCATCAAATGACCCCTCCCGCTCTGGGTGGGGCGGAAGGGAAGGTCATACTTGTATTGAATAAAACCCATCCATGTTCCTTTTGTGTTCCAGGGCTGCGGTATCTCTTTCTAACAGTCCCGCAGCCCCGGCAGACATCGGCCCTTGCGGACCCCTTCCGGAACTCGTAAGGCCTTCTGGGCATTTTATGAATGTTACCTCAAATGACCACGAATTAACAAATACGCTTGAAGTTGTAGGAAACACACTTTTTTCAATTAAGTACTTAATTTAAATGTCAATAACTTACCTTAAGTGCTAAATCAACAACGTTGACCATGATGAGTGACTTCTGTCGCTGCCGCCGCGAATATCTTTGGTATGATAGCTCTACTGCTTTATTCTGCAACAAAAACAAGATGGTCAAGGTACAGGTATAAGCACTGCATGGAATCAGCATTGCCTCAACTCGAGCCGTGATTCGTGATTCTTTCCATGAAACATCATACTGCGACGAACACTTATTAGCGCCGTAACGGTAATGCCTCGGTATTATGACATAACATCACGCCTTTAATCCCCGAGGGGTTAGGCAGAGGTGAATCTAATAGTACACCCACATTTTACCGTTATGTTTAGGTCCAATGAAAAAGGGCGCGAGGCTATTACCATAAAACTGGCACAAACCTTGACCAGTGGCTGCTACTCAGAAATTCCTGATGGAAAAACTTAATAACAGCCAGACCCGGGAATCGAACCCAGGACTTCATGCTGAGCAGTCGTGCTTGCGACCACTAGACCTACGAGGCAGTCAAAATCAGGCGAGATGATGCTGAGTCAGACAGTGCTTATAAGTATGCAGTTATCATCACTTATATTCGCTTTCTGAAACGAAAATCAACACAAAAATAAGCTAAACGCCTGTCAACTGCTGTTATTGATTGACTGACTTATCAACAGCCAATCAGAGCTCTTGACATTAGATTAATAGGACACCTCGTCGATATTCGATGAAGCAACCGGGTGTACGTAAGTGATTTTCTTTTTGAAGAGAAGAAAATCGGTAACATTTTCAGAGCGATTTACGAAATATTCCCGCAAGGAAATATTTTCGGAGACATTTGTGAATAGAAGCCAGGTGACCTACATTACTAGGTCCCTGAAAGATGTCGTCTGTCTATTTATATTCCATACTTTACTGAGGATTTTTACTAAAAGCTTGGTGGCAAGAGTATAGTAAATGTTTGCGTACTTACCTTAAAACTATTTGTGATCGATGGACAGTATATCCCTCTGTAGTATCGTGGTGCCCTGAGCATGCCTTCTGTTTCCACTGAGATGAAAAAAAAATCAAATCAATATTTTATTATTCAATTTTGCTGAACTGGACCTTTTTGGCGCAGCCGTGAGGCACACAGTGTCACATTATTATTATTCTGTTTTTGTTTAGATTTTTTAGTTTTTTTTTGATTTATTTAAGTTTTTCTTTAAATTTTTACTATTTTGGTTTTATTTCATTATTATTGTTTTTTTATACTGTTTGCACTTGTGGCATGTGCCAAATAAATGTATTTTCTTTCTTTCTTTCAATTAAAAGGTGGAAGAAACAGTGAGTAAAGTTCTTCCTTCTCCATAAAAATGTGGACGTACTCGTACAATAAGCACAATCGATTGAAATATCAGGTATTAATATTTTTAAGTGTATTTTGTACTTGAACCATAAATATTTATGGTTCAAGTATAAAATTTAAACTCTGTTTTAAGCTTTCACGGTTTATAACTAATTATAGTTATTTCGGTGCTGTTGCAAGCCGTATGATCGCGGGTTGACTCATGGCACTTGCAACAGCGTCGAAATATCGGGAGCTCACAAGAACTGAAAATCACGGAAGAGATTCCGTGAGTGACAGTGTACGTTTAATTAAGTGTATTTAAAAAGCTAAGACGCTTTATTTTTCAGATACCATATAGAGTATAGGATGTAAGATAAGCCATATGTACGTATCTAAACAAATTATCATTGACAAATTAAAGCGCCAATATTTTAGTCTTCAAACTTCGTAGCACTGCTACGGCGTAGCAGTCTCGTAGCCGCGTAGATGGCTACGGATAACAATGTTTGGTTTGGCACAATTAGTTTTAGTTCACAGTTCGGATTCGATTAGTCTCAAACAATTGTGGGAACTGTTCTAGTGAAGTTTAATAACACGATTATTATGAACTTGGGAAGTTAGGGAGTTGGCTCCTGTGGTGGTTATGGGTATTGCTTATCAAAGTTTTGATAGTGGTGTATCTTAATTTAGACGTGATTCTGATTTACTGTGAATTTCTAGCTTTTTATTAGCATAGCAATTAATATTGAACATATTCTTTAAACTAATGTTATGTGCATCCAAACACCGAAGTTACTTTTTGTAGAGCAACGTGATGACATTAAGTAACTTTCCATAACTTTTACAGAGACATTTAAACTAATATTTTGTCATCCGTTATTGACTTGTAAACGTTTCCCCACAGCCACAGCGTAGCTGCTCTCAATGAACTATATATGAGTTATAAAATATATATTTATATATTGCATATATAATTATAATAAACTCACCAGGATCTTCTTGAAACGGGTTAATACTGTGATGGGAAACTCCTTCTCCATCGCCACTGATACGGCGCTGTCAAAGATATTGATAACATTAGTAGATAATTATATTATATTTTATTATTTCAAAGAAGAAGACATGCTGCGCTGTCCAAACAAATTGGGATAAGTTCTGGAGAATTATGAGGTCTTATCTCCAAGTTGAAATCATTATTTAATTATTCATTATTCCATTAGAAAATCACTTTTTCTTTCTTTATCGTGTGGTTAGTACTTAACCTGGTGTCAGAGGTTTTATGCCACACATGGGCCTCTGACTTGGCTTTACATGCCGTCGAGAGATGTCTCTCAGGCATCCTGTTTCCTCGCCATGCTTTCCTTCACCGAAGCAAGTGATAATTATACAATACGCACATGAATCCAAAAAATCAGAGGTGCATGTCATGGGTTCGACCTTGAGACCTTTTCATTTTGCTAAACATGTACCTTTGTATACCAGTCCTATAATATAGTAGGTACTCATATAGGTCGATTGAGTGTCGAGCGTGAATAATAGGCTTTCACAGGCTAATGGGATGAAATTAATCATAATGAAAATGTAAATGGAAACTCTTTGATATTCATATACAAAAGGTAGATATAGGCACTAATGCGAGTGCAATTATGATATTGATTTTGCTGAAGGGTGCTAATTTTGATCCTCAAACTATCGAACTAATCGGTCTAAGAAAGTATTCATTCAATGATTTGACCATATTTTATAGAAAACTAGCAATTAACTCGCGACTTCGCCCTCAAAAATTGTGGTAACTCAGCTAATACGCATGATATAAATATTATTTATAACCTATAGTACCCACGAATAATGTAGCTTTCTGCCAGTGAAGGAATTTTTAGAATTGGATTATCAGTTTCGGAGATTATCCCATACATACAAACTTACAAACAAATTTTAACTTTCTATAATATTAGTATAGATAAGACCCCATTGAGTTATTCACTGATGCAAGTCAGAGAGAGTGACAAGGTTATATTGTATGGATAGAGATCCTGCTATCCGGCTTGAACTGATTCCTTCACAAGTGTGTTCATACACCATGGAGATATTCATTGATGCTAGGAATGTCTAAGAAATGATGAACAAGCATAGTGTACAGGTGTACATACCTGGTCATCAGGTGCAGAGCAGCTGGCACCGTCACCCGGCACCCGCTCGCCCTCGGGGGCTTGGGTCTGGACCACGTCGCCGGGCCGCACATGGTCCACGCAACTGAGACACTGAAATAATAGAAATGATAATGGTTATTTTAAATACCAATTTCCCGTCTGAACTTTAGTTTGATACGTACAGTCGCCATCAGATATATAGTAGCAGGCGAGGTACTCAAATATTTCGGAGCAGCATTACTTGTCAATAAATTCGGAACACATAACAAGGTAAAAATATCAGAATTCATAGAACTTCAAAGGTATCTACGCAGTCAGGATGATTATAAAGATCGGAACATTTATGGAAAATAATACCTTAAGTCTGTATCACATAGTTTAAATTCGTTACTATATTGACTTTTAAGTTGTCAAAAATGATTTAGACAACTTAAAACTTTGACACTATTTGTGGAATTTATTGAAAAGTCGCTGCTCTTATATTTATGACAAATTGCATGTTCTGGTGTTATTGACCATATCTAGTGTAACGAATTTATTTAAATGTAATGCTGCTCCGAAATATTTGAGTACCTCGCCCGCTACGATATATCTGATGGCGACTGTACAGGACACAAAATACGAGCTTTGGATGTGGAGTTGCGGACATCAGTCCGATATACAATACAATATCTTTAAAAACATCTCTCGTAACGAATAAATAGCGTATCGTACAATTGTTTGAACACATATTATGAATTCAGAACAATTAATAGAATTATCATTGTTTTCTAGTTCAGACGACGACGGTGATGTATTTTATAGTGTGCGAGTGGTGCGAGTAATCGCCCGTCGCACTCGCATATTCGCTATAGCCCAGCGACAAAACTATCAGAACTACACACTCGCTTCTCACTGCTCGCCAATTCGTTTATAGTTTCTCGCTCTACTCGCTTCTCGCTCATAGTTGGCGGTGGGACAAGTGCCTAAAGGCGAGAATTTATGTTTGTTCCTAATGCTTTGAATACGAATAAATGATTAAAGTCATAATTGTATCTACAATGATGACTTTAATCATTTATTTATATACATGTGGATCTACACATGTGTATCTACACATGCATAAGGCAAGTAAAAAGTAAACATTAAATATGTCAGTTTCTTCTTGGACGGCGTGGAGGAAATAAATAATATACAACAAAATCTAGTCGTCCCATCCGCAGAATTGCAGACTCAACTGGAATCTAAGAAAAGAAAATTGGGAAAAACGGTAGCAGCTGTTACTGAATAGTGCTCGTATTTCTTCGGTTTTATAAAATCTAGTTCAGTACGAAGACTGATTTCAAAACATAGCTTTTATTTTTTAATTGAAAGAAACACAAAAGCGATGCGGGAGCCGGTCACGTGGACCATGCCTACTGTTGTTATTAAGCATGATTACATAATATAAAATCATGCCAGTTGTGTTTAAGTGCGATATAGGGCGAGCCTTTTGCCATCAACCGGGCACAAATTCTGACAACGCGCTGTTATTGAAAATTAAAATACTTACTGAAACCAACATTTAGGCTAATCGGGGAATCGTACTCAAGCCGTCGTGCTGAGCGCTTACAAACACTAGGCAAGACTAAGGCCCTTCGCACATGGAGCTACTCAAAAATGACTGAACTAATCAGTAATTACGATTACAAACCAGTTAGAAATTGTATCTCGCACACGTCGCTACTCAAGTTGTAAGGTTTCAGTCACTTCTGTTATTTCTGTTTACAAAAGCACACGGTTAACAAGTGGTAAACATGTCAACTGGATCGAGCGAGGACGACTATTATCATAATAGACGTCGAAGGAATGTTCGCAGGTTTTAAAAAATACTCGCCTGTCAAATTAAAGACTTTTCCCACTGCACTCCAAGCTCTTTCTGTTATATCCTTTCGTGAATATTCTGTTATTTTATAATTATATATGCATGGGTATTTTTCCACCTCCTTCACAAATTGAATATTTAATGTTTGCTCATTCATTTTTATAACAAAAATCAAAGAAACTCGGGAAACCAGTAGCGTGGTGACCGGTACGACGCGTCGCGCGTGATCGGTTGCTAACGCGTTACTGACCAGTTAGTAACTAGTCGCGTCGTGTGCGAACCTCCATTGAACATGTATGGGCTGTGACGCTCAGGCAACTCGTTAGTAATTTAAGTTTGTGACTAGTTCTTTTTAAGTAGCTCCATGTGCGAAGGGCCTTAGCATGATTAATGCGCCAGAATTCTTCTATTCGGCGAAGCCTAGTTAGTAATGGAAAGTTACTAATAAAATATATTATGTAGGTACGCATGTAAAACCAAAAAAGCTGCTGCGTAAATGAAAAATCATTTTAGATAAAGATACAGCGTGTTTCGTGCGAGTGACCGTCAAAACAATGTCGCAACGGCCTCAAAGCTTGGCGCTAATGGGTCCGATATGTAAACGCATTAGTGTTGTCGAAGCCTTATCTCTTCCAACTGATAAGCTCTTATCATTTTATCAACGTACCTGCGTACTGCGATTTTTATAGCTTTAGGTCGAAATGTGCGACGGAATTTTTATGAGTCATATTTTTTTTGCGGTATGACGCTTGCGAAGATGATGGTGACATGGTATGTAATATGTGGAAATAACTCCTCGGTTCCGTGTCGTAAGCGGGTTATTATGTAAGGAGGAACATCGTTGTAATATCTTATTCGAAGGATTTGATTTCGGTATATTAAAAGAGTGTTGACGTTGTGATTTTCCCACCAAACGAAAGATGAGTCAGGGGTGCTCGACACATGTTTGTGTCAACATGATATGGTGCAGCCGCAAAATCAAACATATGTAAGTAAATTTAATGAATGTAAAAGGACCCTTAACGAAGCCCAAAAGCGCCTCTTCTGCCCGTCGCACGTTGTTGCGTTTTTTTTTGTTCGGGACCATTGGGAACCTTCTAGGTACGAAAATATTGGAGGCTAACGTTCCAACTTTTTCACAAGTTTAAAAAAAGAGAAATTTTTAATGTTATTTCTTTTTTTTAGATACTTCCATACCTCCTTCAACGCATACATCAGCACAATGTTTTGAGTGCATTACATTGAGTCCTACCGTAAACAGTGACTTTTCACACCAAGAAAGTCGTTTCCCAGCAATCATTTTGCGTGGAGTAATTTATTTAGTTTTATGTAAAGAATGTCTGATTGAGGCTTTGTGACGGGTTTTGAATACACCTTGTTTATTAACATACATTTTTCGAAATCGAAAGCCGCCCAGTTTTGCTCGAATTCTGCCGACATGACACGAACACGATTGAGTGACAGTAGATGCCGAACGCAGTTTGCAGATCGACACCAGCTAAATGAAAACCGAATATGTGTGTATATTATTGTGTCGGATCGACTTTGTTATTCAACGAATACTGCCGAATCGCACCCGAACTGTTTGGAACCTCTCAAAGAACAGCAAACTGCAATCACGAATATTTGATCAATCGTCCAAAATCAAATTACTCAGAGGAGAATTCCTTCCTTTTACGAAGTAAAGCAGCAGAGAATTCTCCACTCAGCAGGATACTGACCTGAGTAACGTGACCTGAATAGTTATTTCCAATCCTCCAAGATTGGTTTCGCTCATATTTGTTGAGCAGTCGACGCCACCGGCTACAATTTCCCTTTACCCGGATTTCTTTAACGTAAAATACACAAGCGTCCTTATTGAAAATAAACAGGCTCAATAAATTTCAAAGTTGCGTGAACAGGCATCAAACGAATTTACATCAGGGAGACATAGGTAATTTGTCGACCTTCCTTCGTTTCTTACGCCTTGGTCACGAGCTATACGCTTGCGACAGTCAGTTACATTATCAAAATATATTGGACTCGTATTTTTCTTTTGTCATGTAAACGAAAAATGATATATACGATATAGCTTAAATCATAAAAATATATACGATATAGCGCGTTGAAATCTCGCGTGACGTCACAGGGCCCCTCTCTTGAACTTTAACGCTCTGTATCGTCGTCACTTTTTGATACGTATCCAACATTTTTTGGTTAAAAAACTAACTGACAGACTATTTTTTTTTTCGATGTTGTTAAATAGCCTATTACAGAAGTTAGTTTTTTTTTTATTCGTTGCCGCACACTAGGAATTTCTCCTGTATTGTGGGTGCGTTTACAAACATTTAAAACTCACATACACAAACAGCCAGACGCAACAACTACTTGTGGGTCAGATAAATATTTGTTCCGTGCGGGGATCGAACTCGCGACACATAGCGCAGTAGCCAATCGCTTAGCCACTGCGCCCCAACCGTGCCGTCGAGTACTGAGTGCCTCGAGCTAGTGCGATGTGATTTGCGACGCGAAGATACTTCATAAAGAAAACAAAAGATGCGCGTCCGTTTCGAAGCAAGAAGTTGCATCACTTGAGGCCGTGTGCTGGGCGTTAGAATCGAACCGCCTGTCGCGTCGCAATAATATTAATCTGAATTTGTCATTCAAATATGTAAAGGTGGTCGCAACTTCGCGTTTCATAATAAATCAACGACTCGTACGTAAAACTGTTAACGAGTTTCTACTTCTGGTTTTGTTTTGATGTAATTTATAATTCATACAAACTCACGACTCATTCATTACTAACACGGAACTTTATTTCGGGAATTGAGTTGTGAAATCCTATAACACACAAAGGGGAATGAGCGAGTTTTCACCAGTGCTGTTTCAAGTTGTGGTTTATATCATTTGAAAGGTCATAATAGTAGCTTTATTTTATTGCATGACAACAACTATGGAGCCTGTATAGCACCGTCCGTTCTCCTTTTCAATGGACCAAACATTTTGTGGGGGCAACTTATGCTATATATGAATAAAAATAGACTTCTTGATGACGAAACTTTGTAAAAGTTCTAAGTAATTGTGTTTATATTTTCCTTTGTTTTAGTAGCCCTTGCGTTGCGTTGGCGGGAAGACTTTAACCTTGAGCTAGTTCAGTACGGAGTTTCAATATAATAGGAGGCCAGCTTATACTAGTTTTGTTACCACTGACAAAGTATGGCCTACTAGTTCTACTGTATACATAATATCACGCTTTTTTCTCATGAGGATAGGCAGGGACTATAAAACGCTGCTACGATCTTTACATACTCCTTTTGCCTCCTCCATGTTCATACTTGTCATACACGCACGCGCCGGTTGTGAGTACTACGCACGGCACCTTCCTGAGGAACTTCACCATGAAGGTCAGTGAATCTCTTGTGGGTTATACAAAACTTCTTTTGCAAAAAAAAAACACTTTTTAGTGATTTTTTTGGAAGTCGGATTTATTTTTTGCTATTTTAATTTTCTTATTTGAGCGTTTTCAGTTAATGGTATGTCACACAAATTTTTGTCCAGTATTCATTTTCTATTGCTTCTAAAAGTTATAAGCAGATCATCCCATAGACATAGAGTAAAAAATATGTATTATAGAAGATAACTCGTAAACTACCCAAGTATTGTGAATAAAATTTATATGGAACCACCTTACAAGCTTCCTCCACCAAATAAAAGAATCACGTAAATCGGGCCAGTAATCACGGAGTTATGAGGTAATAAACATAAAAACAGCCTAATTTTGAACCTCCTTCTTTTTAGGAGTCGGTTAAAAATAAACTTAATTTGGCTCGTAAACTTGACCGAGCATACTGTCTCAGGCGGTTCAAGGTTGACTTGCTTTTTCGTTGACCCCTCGAGCTGGGGAGCGTCTAAGTGAATAAACTCGAGTCTAAGTCCCGTCAAAGCCTTTTATTAACCCAAAGAGACACTAGACTAGGGCTACCCAGCCAATTTTAGGATGTTAAGGTATTCTCTTATGTTATTTTTCGTCAAAAATTGGTAGGTACCTGGTTTTTCTTCCATAAAATAGGCATTATTTTGTAGGTTTACTAAAGTGACTGATATGATTTGAGGTGGACACGACGTGACTATTTTACAAAAAATATGTTTTTGTGATATGATTGAGTTGTTGTTTATCTACCTTTACTTACATATCCATGCTTCCACACTTCCATACTAATATTATAAATGCGAAAGTAACTCGGTTTGTTTGATACCTTTTCATGACTGAACGGCTGATTGGATCGTGATGTTTAGCAAGTAGACATGTAGATTATATCCTGCATGACACCACATGGGCTCTTTTTTCTCACATATTAGTACACATAAAACATTCCACGCGGACGAAATCGCGGGTAGCAGCTAGTTCCATACAAATTAAAATCACATTACGATTCTGTCTTGTGACCGCTTAAATCTTCTTATTAACACAATGGATGTTGATAAGGTTTTCACCATAATTTAGAAAACTCTGCTGATCTCATTAGAACAACGAGACATTATAAAAGCTCGTATTTACCGAGCATTCCCCATGCTCATCGAGGCGAATCATTTCTCGCAGTTGGTTTAATTCGCGGAAGACGTTATCCGATCAATAGGCGTGTCATCTGGGAAGTTCTGATCCTCATAATAAAAGAGGAAGCACGCCTTGTGAGCAACTACCAGGATAAAAATGTACACGAGATGAGAGATTTTATACATATAATATTGAATTATAAACGGCAAAGTAAAGAAAAACATATTTAGCCTTGGAAATACATATTTTTTTAAAGCCTATTTAAAAAATATGTATTTCTAAGGCTATTTCTTTACTTTATCACGCCTTTGTGGCATTAAGTCCGCCTATGTACCACTACTGCAAGTACATACATGAAGTTTTAATAATTAATAAATAATACGTACCGTAATTTTCTCGTATTTTTAAGCCTAAGCAATATTAAAAAGACTACCTTCTTAGTACTATTTATTTAATATTCTAACAACAAAAAAAGTTGCGATGTCTGAAAATTTTCTGATTTATCAGGTATTCCTTTGAACTATATTCCACACAGTCATAAACGCCAATAATCAGGCACTGACAGCCGGTAAATCTATTACCGCTTATTCTGACTTGGGTGAGGTCTATAGAATATTAGCCACAATTTGCAAAGGCAGAGTACCTAAGAGCGAAAGACTTTTTTCGTCCGCCTTAAAAGGTATGTAAATAAAATTATGGAGTACTTCTTCTGGTCCTTCGAGGCATCTTGATTTGGGTTGTGAAAGATATAATAAAGTTAGACTGCCTCGTTGGTCTAGTGGTCACAAACGCGACTTCTGAGCAAGAGGTCTTGCGTTCGATTCCCGGGTTGGGCAAAGTGTTATTGGGTTTTCCTATCAGGAATTTTACAATAGCAGCCAAAAGCCATATTTGCAAATAAAAATCTATTCTATTCTATTCAGCCACGGAGTCTAGATCTGTGCTCGGCTGATGGCAATAGGCTCGCCCCCTATCACACCTCATACATTTAAAATAACTGGCGAAATGTGAGTGTACTAAATATTAGGTACACCTCTGCCTAACCCTTCGGGGATTACAGGCGTGATGTTATGTTATGTTAAAGTTATGTATTGGTGGTGAGTTGTGACGAAGTAGCTTTGCAACCTAGTCTGATCTAGCATAAGCATAGCATAATAAGCCTATAATGTTCCCATGTTCCCCTATGAAAGGGAATGGGCTATAATCAAAATATAATTTATTAGTCTTTTACGATGTACACTTCATCTCTTTTTTTTCTATTAACTTTTTTTTTGTGAGTTCGTGGACAATGTTGTTGGTTACATATGTAGTAACATAAATATGGAATTAATTGTGTTTATATGTATCTATTTCGAAGTATTGTGCTAATTTAAGAATCTCTAGTTAATTACTTGGTATGTAACTGTTTTTTGTCCCTAACAAATAAAATAAAATAATCCACCACGCGGCCCAGTGCGAGTTGGTAGATATCACATGTCTTCGATGTTTTTGGTTTTAAGACAAGCCGGTTTCCTCACGATGTTTTCCTTCATCGTTTTTGAGAGCAGTGGTGATGAAGTAAATTACACAAAGTAATGAGCCTGGGGTTGAACCCACGACTTACTGTTCGTTAGTTGGGCCGCCACCTCTGGGCCACTGCTGCCCTCATCAATCTGACCTAGCCTAGCTTTAAATACCCTATAGTTATTTCATAGTTCCTTTATTTGTACTTATAATCAACTAAGAATAGGGTTTTCAAAGTCTGATCGATTTTAATGTACGAGTAATTAGTAACTTCTGCCAATAGGCATAATTAAAAGTTAGTAAAGCTTTTTAAGCTTACCAGTAATAGAGACTCTGTAGTTGCTACTATAATAAAGTTTTCTCAAGCTCAAAGTATAAAGTTACACAAATAAATATACGATATCTTTCGACAAAAACAAACCTAATGTATTTATTTGAAACATTTTGTTAGAGACCCACGAGGGACTTTTTCATCTTTTGTTATTCTCTAAGGTTTTGGACACAAACGAGAAAAAAAACTCTCTGAGTACTAGAGAGGAGACAGGGAAGGAACTCAATATCCCTCTGAGATTGTTCTGGGTTTATGAAATTGAATGGATTGGACCACAAGGTTGGGAAATTTAGTCTTTGAATACATATTATGGTGACCCGTAACACAGGTATTGTATACCTATTTCGGGCACCAGTCTCTCACAAACGTTTACCCTGTGTATTAGATTTAATAATTCCTGTTCACTGTAACGTTTGTGATGAGAAAATAAATAAATAAACATTTATATAATAGGTACGTACCTGCGAGTATTTACGTGTCTTTTTTTAGGCAAAAGCTCATTGGGTTGACGAAGTGGTCTATATCGAGAGTAACACCTGGGACGCTGAAGAAAGGGGAGGCCTATAATCAGCAGCTGGCTGATATGAGATTTTTTTTATGGGAGACATAAAGTAGTTTTTTTATATTATAATAATCCATTTATTTTCAGATAAAAAGACTCATACCTACCTAGATAAATACCTCAACCTAAATATACATACTTCTAACTGTTGTGTTAGCTTAAGCAACTTAAAACTACGTTAGTAATACCTCATTTGCACGATGTGCCAGGCCACAACTATATGACTACTACTCTGTGTACAGACGCCAGCGCATCAAGCTACTACGATTTCTTTAAGAGATTTTCAACTTTATCGCTAAAGCATTAGATTCAAGGTTGATTTTTACAGTTTCGGGTAACTTAATGTGCTGGCGTCTGTACAAAGTACATTCTCCCTACTAAGTGAAATACTTAGTAGCGAGAATGTACTTTGTGATTTTTACAACAGTATCGTATCAATCGTCAGTCGGGAAATTCCTTTTCAGTTCATCCGAGTCCAATTTATGTTAAAATACATTTACGTAATACGAAGGATATCTATTTTTAAATAAACCACTATTTCCGTGATTCTAGGGTTACATCACAGTATTTATGTTAACACTGGCAGCAACCCAGGCAACCCAAAAGCAAGCCTTATAGCCATTTGAATAAAAATCACGATGATTTAGACAATAAAATAACTGGGAAGGACAGAAAATTGACACGCTACATCAGCTTTTGTGTTAAAGTCATTGTATACAACTGTCAAAGAATGACAGTTTTTTATTATCTACATGACATTATCGAGCGTTCTGTTACATCCCTCATCTGTACCCCTTTTGGTCTACTCAGCAGCCTACACTGCAATCCTGCTGCTGACGCAGCATCCTCTGATTCCTCTCTCCCACTCGTCCCAGTCCAGCACGCCAGTCGTCTCCCAACCTTCCTACCGTGCACATGTAACTTGCACTCGTGTCTTTTTATTATTTTATTATACAAGTTTATTTTAGCCAAGTGATTTCTTTTTTTAAAAACCAAATCCGGAACCCCGTCATAACAGTTCGCATTTCCTACTAGCTGTTGCCCTCAACCTTCGTTCGTATGGAATTTTTATAAAAATATTACTTCCCTATTTGAATCGGATTTTGTTGACAATTTCATGGGTTTCCACGGAACCTTAATTCTTTTTCTAAAATAAATGTAGTCTTAGTAACTCCTTATAACATCAGCTATGTGCCAGTATAGGTCCCGTCAAAATAATCGGTCCAGACGTTTCAGAGATTAGCCGGAACAAACGGACAGATAGACCGACCGACAGTCAAAAATTTTTTTTTTTGTCATAACGTTTATGTACGGGAAACTGACCCTTTTTTTAAATTACTGATGAAAAATTTCAGAATGATGTAACTGAAAACGTGTTAACCGTTTTCGGGTCGCTTCCACCCCGTATAGTTTCATATGCATTCAGTAAAAAGCTTTTATTTTAAATTTAAAATATATAAAATTACAAACAGACAGTACAATTTTATTTATTTGGAAGCGTATTTGTAAGAACAGACAGGACGATTCCCGTAGCGCATACTTTTGCTGGGAGGTGTATATTTCTTTATGGAAAGCAAGCCATAGGTAGAACTTTCTTAACCATATTCAGAACTTCTTTATTCCCTGCGGCTACAAAATTTATAACATACGATCTAGAGAACATTGTGAAATTGTTTTCAGAAAACAAATGAAAAACAATAATGGAATATCGTTTATTATTTATTACTTTTGATGGAACTACAATATTGGAATGATCAAATCCGCCAACTACATAGTTTATTTAAAGAACTGTTACTGGTTTATGTAAGACTAATACTCGGTTGTCAAAACGCCGATAAAATTGATGAATAACATAACATCACGCCTGTAATCCCCCAAGGGGTAGGCAGAGGTGTACCGAATAGTTCACCCACATTTCGCCAGTTATGTTAAGTCCCATGTAATAAGGGGCGAGCCTATTGCCATCAATCGGGCACAAGTTTAGACTCCGTGGGGGTACTGAGACATTTTTTGATGGAAAAACCCAATAACACTTTGCCCGACCTGCAAATGGAACCTAGGACCTCACGCTCACTAGACCAACGAGGCGGTCAAAATTGAAACCAACTCTGTTAGCAGTTGTGATTGTTTGACTGTAACAACATCAGATAATTCGCAAACGCTTATTCTACTTTCTTTCCAATTTATAGACTTTGTTAATCTTACAACAGATGCTTTTGTTATTTAATCGTGTGTTAAACTACCTACAGTACTGAAACCTATTTGTTGAACTTATTTATTCAGGCAGACTTTAATTTGTATAGTGTCTGGTTGGAGTAGGCGATGATGATGGTTGCATCTAGCCGACTTCGGCCACAGTGACTGCATTCGGTGGCCTTCTAGGGTTGCTTGTCGAGAGCTTTGGTATCATATGCTCTCAAGTGGCTAGAATATCCAAATTTGGCCGAAGAACTCCGAGCACAAAGCGGACATGTCAAAACACCATTGACGACATTGCTGCAGCAATGCATTGCATGCATTGTTGCGCATTATTGCATTGCGGCATTGTTGCATTGGCTGTAGGTGGTTCAGCTTTAAGATCATCAAGTTTTAAATCTAACTGTGACCTTCTTCACTCTTATTTTTATTAATATTCTAGGTCTGTCTAGTTAGTAAATAATTTTTAATACGTTAAATACATTTTAAATACTTGTTCAGTACCAGTGGCGAAGAGTCCATACAACTCGATTCCTACCGGATTCCTTTTGAAAAATGGCACAGTCAGTATTCTATAGACAAATAATATAAAACACATTAAAGAATGTACTCTGGTTTGCCTCTTACAAAAATTGACCCTTCGCTACTGTTCAGTACCCTAATTCTATTCCAACTTCCAATGAAGTTGTGAGAACAAGCGGAATTAAACGATCATTTTCTGAAAGCGTCCCTTCTGAGAAACGATTATAACATTTCTTGAAGTTTAAATAAGTTTCTAACAACCCGCTACATTTGTGCAACTTTACACTCCTTTTACAATACCATTTCAATTTTGTTTTACGCAGCTGTTTCATATGTACGTATGTGTGTATGAAACTGCTGTATAACTGCTGAAAAAGAACGTGGGTACATGCAATTTCTGTCTTGAGAATTAATGAAAGTAGTTGGCAACGGAACTCTACATTATTTAAAGTTTAACTTTAAATTCTCAACCCAGAAACTCCGGTTTAAATCACTTTCAGTATAAATCATTTTTTTGTAGATTATGGTGGTAGTAATAGAATTTAGTATTATGATTGTAGAGGTACGCTCAAACTATAATATTTATTCAATTTGAGGTATTTACAGACACTTTTGAACTGTCAAGAAATCGATCAGTTAGAATGTTTTATCTAGTTACTAAATTGTTCTGAAAGAATGTTTCCAAAAATCGTACCGAGAGCAGGAAAACAGCATGTTACTATCCAAGCTTGTATGTCAAAGAAGTAGCTGGCAAGTGGCAACAGTAGTTAAAATAGCTTAATCTTGAGTGGAGAGGTCGCAGTTTACAGTCGACTTGGCAGACAAGCCAAGTGGGTTGGCTCAGCCCATAATCCACAAAATTATACCTACGAGTATGACCAAGCGTTCATCTGGAAGTAATTTTGTTCACTAACTTTTTTTACTCAACTTGCTGCTATAGTTTCAGTGCCTTTCATAAAGTTTGAACGTGTGCTAAAGGAAATTTTTCACTGTCGCTTAATTATTATGCAAGTTTGTCAGTAGTTTTAATTGCAGATTTTTTAATAGAGAAAGTTTAAACTATATTGTTTCTATGTATTTTTAACGAACCTTTAGACTTACCAGTTGCTACTTGTACGAATTCCTCTAAATTCTTTCCACCTTTAAGGTGGATGCAATAAATTGCAAAAAAAAAACGTAAGAAAATTTGAATTTCGCGGGCTGGCGCTTCCATCTTTAAAAGCATGTGATGAGGAAGAACGAATTGCATGTGACTAAAAGAGCAATGAATTGATAGATGGAGAGGGAGAGGAAGACCAAGGAAATGATGGATGGATTGTGTGAGGAATGATATAAAAGAAAAAGGAGTGAATGATAGCGTGACGGTTACAGAGAGCGAGAATGGGAGAAAAAAAACGTGTAGCACCGACCGTAAGTAACATGGGACAAGGGCAGGAAGATGATGATGATCCACCTTAGAAAACCACCAAATAAGCTTGTAAACGTAATTACAATTCCGAATACAATTATTTGCGAGTTTGACAGACCGCAGCTAAAGCGGTTTGTGGTTGCCTAAATTGTTGGCTTAATCTAAACTAGTACCTAAATCAAAATAAAAATGTTTTATTAAACATAGGCCTGCATGGGCACTTATAAAACGTCAGGAACGTCGTAAATGTAGTCCATACACACTCGGGGATATAATGTAGCTTCCCATTAATGAAAGAATTTTCGGAATCCGATCAGTAGTTCCGAAGACAAGTTCATATGACCCCAATCTATTTAAGTCGCGAGTTAATAGGCTTCTTTTGCGTTAGCTCGTTCCATCGTCGACCTCATCTCTGTCCTCAGGACCAGATTGAGGTCAAGAGTAGGCCGATTAAACATAAAAAAGGACTCAAAGAAGACCCCCCAACACACAAACTTTACCTGTTTATAATAAGTATGGATGACCGTCATCTTATTCGAATGTGACTAGTGAAAATGATTCAAAATGGTGGACATTTCCAAGTGTGATTCAGTTTGAGGAACTCAGGATCACGACACGTTTGTAATCTAGTTAACACACTTAGGCAACGGTTGAGTCTGCCAACAGGAAAAGCTGATATTATACCCCTTTTCCCTTTCGTTTTACGTGTCTCGAAGTTTGTTAGTGTTTACTTGAAAATTGAGAACTATTTGAACAATTGCCAAGAACATGCACTACGGTACCCAACTCTGCTTTAAAAAAAAACCATTGACAAAAAAGTTTTAAATCAGTCCTTTTTTTTGGGAAATTTTGTTCTAATTCAGCCTGTCAGAGATTTAGTGGTCCAGTGGTAACAGTAGGTTCGACCCTAAGCAGACCACACACCACATAACATCACGCCTGTAATCCCCGAAGGGTTAGGCAGAGATGTACCTAATACATAGTACACCCACATTTTGCCAGTTATGTTTAAGTCCCATGTAATAGCTTATTGCCATCAATCGGACACAAATCCAGACTCCGTGGCTGCTACTGACAAATTCCTGATGGAAAAGCCCAATAAAACTGCCCGATCTGGGAATCAAACACAGAACTTCATGCTCAGCAGTCGCACTTGCGACCAATAGAGCAACGAGACACATACTATGTGTATTCCCGCTGCCCTCAAAACGGTGCAGAAAAACACATCGTGATATTTAATCACGATGTGTTTTTCTGCACGGCAAGTCTTAGAACCAAAAATTAATAGACAGGTGACGGTCACCAACCCACACTGAGCCCGCGTGGTGGAGGATGTCACTCCTCATACAAGGGGCCTGTGTCCCAACAGTTAGAACATAATATGGCAAAGCATCAGTAGCGAAGGGTCAATTTTTGTAAGAGGTAAGCCGGAGTAAATATCTTTAATTTGATTATATTATTGTCTAGAATGCCTGTGCCAGTTTTCAAAGGGAAGCCGATAGGAATCGAGTTGAATGAAACCTTCGCCACTGCAAAGCATCATCATCTGCCTACCTTTTTCCCAACTATGTTGGGATCGGCTTCCAGCCTAGCCTATAATATTTTCCTTTTTCTACATTGACACCTTGTTTTTATACAGTATTATATTCATGTAATTTGTTATCATTTAGTTGTGCTTCTGTGTGTTGTGCTATGTCTTTTGTGTGCACTGGATAAATGGTTTATCTATCTCTAACAGGATTCAGCTGAATACCAGCATTTTTCATGAAGCGACTGCCTATCTGACCTCCACAACCCAGTTAGTACTGGGTAATACGGTACCCCTTGGTAAGACTGGTTGACAGACTTTAGGGGCACTGACTATCAAATTCATCACTGATTGTCAAATATGTATCTACAAATTACCGCCGGGACCAACGGCTTAACGTGTTTTCCAAAGCACGAAGGAAACTCGGTTTATAATGGGTCCCCCATCCACGGACCAACCCAGGCAAGCGCGGCTTAACCTGAAGATATAGCCGAGACAGCTGGTATTCTTTGACCACGAGCTCCTAGTTATATGCCAAAGCATGTAAAGATATTTAAGTGGAGTTTTTTTTTTGTATTTTTTCCGTATTTTCCGTGACCAAGCCTCAATTCGTGCGTAACCCTTAAGGGACTGTGTACAGAGTACATAAATCCAGTTTACTGGACAATTTAACCGAGGTTAGTGAGGGTCTTCCCTCGCCGGATGACGTCAATGGTTGACGGAAATGTAACAGACCCATGTATTTTAAATGGAAAGAAAAATGGTTTTTGGTCCTACGAGAATCTTAAAAGGGCTTCGTAGAAAATTTATAAATACTAAACTCTTTTGGAAGGAAAATAACACGCGGGAATGTGCCACTGGGATAAAAAAGTAATCCATGTCCTAATTCCGGTCATGATCTACCTGTTCGCCAAACTTCTTTGCAATCCATGCAGCCTTAAGACGTTCAAAGGTACGACGGATAGACAGACAAAATCAGTTGCGCTTTGCGTTAATTAAAACTCTAGTCTAGTGGTCGCAAGCACGACTATTGAGCGTGAGCTATTAGGTTTGTTTCCAAGTGTGTATAGTTGTAATTGTAAGTGGTTATACTTGGTGTTATAAATCATCAATGTCAGCTTAGCGTTGCAAAGTCTTTTTTGTTGATTAAAGGTTCGCGCACATTATGTCGGGCCGCATCGGGGCGGAGCGGGTCACAGCGCACGCAACCAAAATTTGAGCGGATTTTTGCGCTGTGACCCGACCCGCTACATAATGTGCGCGAACCTAGTAGTGGAACCAAAGTATTGATAAATGATATATTGCATTGCAATGGGTCTATTTCCGTATGTTACTCATGGTCGGTGGTGTTAGGTACTGCAATGTTGCTAATGATTATTTAATGCATCGAATGCGGACATGTTGTACTGTAGAGACCTTAACCTTTATGGTCATTAGGAAATTAACTCTGGCACTTTGTAATGAAAAAGGAAATAAACAATAAGGTCGAAATTAGAACAAGAAAAGTTTAGACACTTAGGCGTTCGTCAAAATGTATATTAGTATGATTTATTTTCAATAATTATCGGAATTCAACCTCTAAACGCCTTTTATAGTACCTACGTTACGTCTCCGGGTTAACAAGTATGCAGATATGCGATATGAAGAACAGTTATAACACCTGAATCAGCGCCAAAAGGCGAAAATACAACACTTATAATTGACAGTTTTTAATAAGTCATTCGTGGGATGAGGGCAAAATGATAATACCTAAACTTAGACGTCGCCTATTGTTAGTGAAATCCCATGAGGATATTGCTTACGAAACTTTTAAAACAATGAGTTTGCTTAATGACTTAGGTAGCTTATAAAAGTTTTCAGAAAATCAACCCTTATTAAGGTCATGCACACGGCCTCGGGCGACGCAACTTACAACAAACGAACACGCGCGCGTCGCTGAGCAAGTTGTGGCTCTGAGAAGGTGAGGTCAAACCGAGCATACTGGAGAACGAATACACCACCATATTCCTACCATTTTTGTACCCATTTTCATGAAAGACTTTTAACATACTTCAACTAACTTATCTGTGCAGGCGGGAAAACACGGAACTAAAATAAATGTACTGAGTTTGACATATCGATGCAATTTTCTTGACAATCAGTGCCACCTCGAACTGCAAACTTAAAGTGGTCATACTGTAGGTGGGAAGAGATCTTAAGTAAAGTAATATTCTAGCAATAATGATGATGAAAAAGTCATAAATGTATTTATTAAAGTATAAATATAAGTATAGATATATTTATGTGATAAGTTACTGAAAACGTTAATTCAATTCAATTCATTTATTCAATAATGATTTTTACATCGTGTCTGAATTCCTATAACTAAATATTATAAGAAAAATAATAAATAAAAAAAATCAATCCGGACAATCCTGTTGTAATTCGTCGTAGAAGTGAAAAACGCTTTGAAAGACACTGATCCTAACCGAATATATACGAACTAGGGATAAGATTTCGAACTTACAAAGAAGTTCAACGGAATTCAAAATGCTTTTAACAGAAAGACAACCAGTAATTCACTTTTACTTGAAGTTTTTAATATCATTACAGAAAATCCTAAACCTTTCAGAATTTAATATAAAGTTCTCCATGAAATAACTTTGATTTTTACGAAAACTCGCGAGAAATCTTCGAGTTTTAAAACTAAAACTTATTTAAAATTCACAATTCGTACTAAACTTACAACAACTTTGCTCATACTTAAGATAGTTTTGATGCCAATTTATTTACATGAAACGTATTTCTTCATATATTCCACCAAGTACATAGGTACCACCGAGTTACTGACGGTCGACCAGGGCATAAGGCTGAAAAGAGGCCGTCAGTGTGAAGATCTACGTTGACTATGGTTTAGCACGAACAAAAATCAATATGAAATATAAGCTTGTGCTACGGCTTCACCAACATTAAGGTTTAACTTATTCATTTTATTTATTAATATTTATTAAATTATTCACTAACTACAAAAGTATAATAGGAATAAATATGTACAAGTAGAAAAGGGTTACAAGGCGTCCGAAAATTCGTCCGCATCGCTGTCAACAGGAAAAGTGCCCAGAAGGCTGGCAGAATTGCCACGTTGGATGGCAATACATTAAGGTTGGAAATTATCCCACGTCAACTTATTGGTACCACCTACCCATGCTTTACCTGTGTCAATTTTCATCAAAATTCGATAAGCAGGTGTGAAAATGTGAGTCAGAAGGGCAGATCGACAGACTTACTTTCGGATTTGTAATATTTTTATGGATATGGAAAAACGTTTATTTTTTATTCCTAATACATTCCGCCAAGCATCGACGATTTCCTTTCGCAAATATGAAACGATTTCATATCTTAAGTAATCTCTCTGAGAACCTTATTTTTTTAGAGTCACATCAAATTCACTTGGCAGTACGTTTGAGTAAACATTTTAATAATAACGGGTAGTAATATAAGCTATTTTCTTATGTTTAATGTTAGATCTGCTAAGCAAATACTGAGTGTATTATGAAGTAGCTATAGTTTTCTCAAGGTTTTCATTGAATCTGAAAGCCTTCTTTGCCAGATCTTTTGGCAAGGGTGTCACCAGCTTTTGGGCTACGGAGGGATGGGCTGGGGGGAGGGGGGGAGCAGAAGAGTGCGAGTAAAAACAGATTTATGAAAGTTAAATAAAATGTACTGATATGAGGAAACCTATATGGCTACACACGGGCGCGGACGGTCGCTTCTCGGGTGGTGGCGTCATGAAAAAACAATTGAAGATCGAACATTCTTAAACAAGAAAAAGAAGAAGGAAGAAAAAGGTGAAGAAGGTGTTGTCACGTTTTAAAAGTTTGTTAGAATTAATTAATTAATTTATTTATTTATGTACACACAGATACTTAACAGAACAATATATTAACATAGAAGAGCACAAAGGAATTTAGTGAAACGGTGGTAATTTGGGTTAATTATCATGGATTTTAAAATTCATTAATATTTTTACATAAATTTGAATATTTTTTGTTTCTTATTTTATTTGGCAATGTCATTGGTATACCTATATGCCCCTTTCGGATCGGATAGGATTTTTTTAAACATATTGTATAAAAGTAGACGTTACTAATTTTGATGATTTATTTGAAAAGTCTAGGAACTGAAATAAAATTTAAACTCTCCACTCCACAAGTTAGTTTTTATTCGGAAATGTTACTTAATGGACTTAGGGCGACAATTTTAAGCACAAAATGAACTAAGGTTCCAAGAGCGAACGACACGAACTCGAAAATTTTAACACCCTGCCTTGGACAGGTTAGAATTGCTTCGACCATTCCTACAGGAGTTACTTGATCGACTTACAGACAAAGTCAACATTCAAGAGGAAATTTTTTATGACACCTTGCCTTGGACGGGTTAGAATGGTTTCAATCCTACATACAGGAGTTTCTTAGTCGAAAAATTTTAAGACTTCCCCTATCTTGGGCAGGTTAGAATTGTTTCGATCTACCGCAATTATCCGGGCGACTTATAGACAAAGTTAAGATTCATGAGAAACTGTACTGCAAGATCGAGCTTATCGCGCTCAAAAATAATATGTATATGCTAATTATGTAACTTGAGATCAAAATTTCCACATGCTAAATTTTTTGCAACCTTGGGTATGTTATGCTATAATTGATTAAGGCATCAGGGTAAGGTGCTCCTAATTTATTTCAGCCTTTGTGATAAAGTTTTTTCCCAGGGTACAAAGTATGAACCGCGTGCGTTGGTTTAAAGAAAATGTGTAAGTTTGTAGCGGTAATAAAAGTACTCCGAGGCTCATTTATAACCTTTAAAATATTTGAGTTGTGATTCTATTGTACGCTAAAATTTGTTACGTACAATACCAATTCTGTGGCATCAAACAGGAAAAGTTAAAACTTTTAAAAATTCTGAGCCTTGAGGCATTGAGCCTTCCCGCTTCGTTGGAAGACAGGGAAACTGGTCCTCATTCGGAAGCCGGGGCGCCCTGCGGACTCTCCGTCCGCATTCCGGCCCATTGTGTTGCTCGACGAGGTGGGCAAGCTCTTCGAAAGAGTAATTGCAAACCGCCTCGCCGGGCACCTTGCGGGGATTGGGCCGGATCTTGCGGACAACCGGTTTGGTTTCCGCAAGGGGCGCTCGACGGTGGACGCCATCATGCGCGTGAGAGCCCTCACGACGGGGGCTGCGGTGTCCAGGGGTGGGGTGGTCTTGGCGGTGTCTCTCGACATCGCCAACGCCTTCAACTCCATGCCCTGGAGCTGCATTAGGGAGGCACTCCGGTATCACCGGGTGCCGACCTACCTTCGTCGTGTGGTCGGGGACTACCTGACGGACAGGTATGTCATATACCCTGGTCACAACGGAGAGTGGAACCGGCGAGAGATGTCGTGCGGTGTTCCACAGGGATCGGTTCTGGGGCCGCCCTTGTGGAACATCGGCTACGACTGGGTGCTGCGTGCCGACCTCCCTAGTGGCGTCAGCGTAGTTTGCTACGCTGACGACACGCTGGTGCTGGCGCAGGGGAGGTCGCACGAGGCGGCGGCCGAATTGATGACACGCGGGGTTGCGATAGTCGTTGAGAGGATCCGGCAATTGGGTCTCGAGGTGGCATTGCACAAGTCCGAGGCCATGTGCTTTCATGGGCCTCGGAGCGCGCCACCGTCGGGATCCATACTCACGGTAGGAGGGGTTCCCGTCGGCGTCGAGTCGACGTTGAGGTACCTCGGACTCGTCCTCGACAGCCGATGGAACTTCGTGGAGCATTTCCGACGTTTGGCTCCCAGACTGGAAAAGGCCGGGGCTGCTTTCAAGCGGCTCCTGCCCAACCTGAGGGGGCCAAACGCCTCCTGCCGGAGGCTCTATGCGGGGATCTTGCGGTCCATGGCCCTTTACGGGGCCCCGGTGTGGGCGCGTTCGTTGAGGTTGCGTGCAAAGCACTACCTAAACGCGCCCCAAAAGGTGGTAGCCGTAAGGCTGATCCGGGGGTACCGCACGATCTCCCGCGAGGCGGCGAGCCTCCTTGCCGGATTGCCGCCATGGGATCTGGAGGCCATAGTCCTCGCGCGCCTGCACGAGTGGCGCGCGGAGGTACAGAGCCGGGGGGTAACCCCGCTGCCGCGGCATATTGTCGCGCGGCGGACAGACCTCCGCCGTGATCTCATGGCGACATGGAGAGAGCGACTATCGCAACCCCGTTCAGGGCACGCCACGATAGTGGCGGTAAGTCCCCTCTTTGAGGAGTGGCTAGGGAGGCGCCACGGCGCCCTCACCTTCCGCCTGACGCAGGTCCTCACCGGACACGGGTGCTTCGGGAGGTACCTGCACCGAATCGGGCGGGAGGAAACGTCCGGGTGCTACAACTGCGAGGATCGACCGGAGGACACGGTGGAGCACACCGTCGAGGTCTGCTCCGCTTGGGAGGAGCACCGCCGTGTCCTCGTAGCGGCGATTGGCGGCGGCGACCTCTCGCGTCCGGCTCTGGTTCAAGCCATGGTCCGGGGCGAGAGGGAATGGGAAGCCGTCGCCTCCTTCTGCGAAGCAGTCATGCTAGCGAAGGAGGCGGCGGAACGTGAGAGGGAGAGAACCTCCTCACGTCCCAGCCGCCGCGGGAGAAGCACCGGGCGTCGGGGGCCGCGCCGTGATGGCTCTCGGCCACCGTAGGCGCGGGCCTGTGGACGGCGAGTAATGGGCTAGCTCGCCGTCCGTCCGTCGTATAACGACGGGCAGGCCGTGTCGACGGCGCGTTTGTGTTCCACGCGCGCCTCAAAGAGTTGTCAGCAAACGGGAGGGGCCCGCAAGGGCCGGTGCCTGCCAGGGCTGCGGGACTGTTCGAAAGAGATACCGCGGCCCTGGAACATAAAGGGCCAATGAAGGAACATGGGTGTTTTTTAGTCAGTAAGAGTCTGACACTCCCTTCCGCTCCGCCCAGAGCGGGAGGAGTCATTTGATGATTTCTCACCCCCCAAAAAAAAAAAAAAAAAAAAAAAAAGGCATTGAGCCTTGCCTGTGATATTTACTTAAATATAATGACCTTATTATCACTATATAATTATTTCAACCAATATTTTTATCTACTTTATTAGTAGGTTCTTCACAAACAACTAGAAACTTAAAGCTCCATAAAATCATGAATTATAGACCAAAAAGGTTTTAAGACAAGTACCATCACATATCGTCTTCTATCACTAAATCAATGACAAAACCACAAAGTATCGCATATTTTTATTGTAAAATCAATATCAATAAAACATGGCTACCAAGGTTAAATCCCCATAAAAGTGCCCCTTCGAGCAAACAATACGTATTCGGGGCAAAAGCTATGTGTTATTAGTTCTGTTAAGATACGGGGAGGTACAGTCACAAACATAAACACCTTAGCATAAGCGTAATAGGGCCTTCGATGCCTGTCCGTAAAAGATTATTTTTATTTATTTAAAATCAGCATATAATGTTCCCACTGCTGGGACACTAGCCACTCTATGAGAGCGAGTCTCACACGTCTTCGAAGTTTTGGTTTTAGGAATTGCTGGTTTCATCACGTTGTTTTCATTCACCGTTAAGAAAGCAGTGGTGAGTGGTGTTGAGGAGGTCGTGGCTAAATAAAAACAACCGCTCGGGTCGATCTTTAGGTTTAGGCCCGGCCATACCGACTTTCCTCCGTGCCTCGGAAAGCACCTTATGCCGTTGGTCCCGGCTATCATTTGTCGATCTTTGACAGTCGTTATAGGTAGTCAGTGGCACGAAAGTCTGACAACCATTCTTACCAAGGCCCCCCCTTATACACGACCTGCAACTCGTTAGTCGGGGCCGTTAGCACTATGCGACTATTACTTTGCAAATATCATACACTTACGCAAATTCAAAACCAATTTTCATATGGAATAACAACATAAAATTACAATATATATTGTAAGAGACAACTACTTTTAAACATTGCCTCGTCGTGACTGTACTTACGCACGGGGACAAGGGGGGAGGTCGCAAACAAACACAAACGACGCACAAACATACTGTCATTATTTTAAATATACGAACTATTCATAACATGTCCCCTAGCAAAGAAAACATCGTTATTTTTTATGATAATTTCGCCATTCTGTGTATTAAAATCGAAGCTTGAAACTCTTGAAAGGCTGTTATTAAAATGCGGAATCTACTTGACAAAGTGTAAAATATCGGTCAAAGATTACATCTCCATGTTTATAGGAGAAGGTCTTTGTTATTTAGATTTGTGATGGTCA
Organism: Eurois occulta; assembly: GCA_950022335.1. Taxonomy (NCBI): domain Eukaryota; kingdom Metazoa; phylum Arthropoda; class Insecta; order Lepidoptera; family Noctuidae; genus Eurois; species Eurois occulta. The sequence continues at coordinate 4,934,196 of OX465481.1, read as the reverse complement.
GGTCGATATCTATATCTTCTTATATATAATCTTATATTTAAAATTCTCGTGTCACAATGTTAGTTACCATACTCCTCCGAAACGGCTTGACCGATTTTTATGAAATTTAATATGCATATTCAGTAGGTCTCAAAATCGATAATCGATCTACTATCTATTTTTCATACCCCTAAGTTATAAGGGTGTAGGTAGGTAGGGTAGGGTAAAAAAAGGTGCATTGCAACGCATGCCGGGCTCAACTAGTCTATCTATATATCGAAGCTAAAATCAAATAATCGAGAGCTGTATTCGATGCCCGACCAAAGGTTGGAAACAACACGCTAAGTTACCTACACTACGGATGCACATCAATCAATACCACAGAGAACTTAGAAAGATGATGAGAGCGATTCCCAAGGTGCTGGATCTAGCTGACTGGCTACTTATAATCCTCTTGATATAATCCTTCGTCAAAGTATACTACAAAACCCCCGGACAGAGTAGGGTGATTACTCATATTCTTTACGCCAAGAATCTTGCAAAACTATGCTCTGTTTACAGTACATTATAGCGATACATTCTGTCTAACTTAAATTCCCTCGAGGTCGAAATAAATTCGTCGAATGTTAGATCCGTAATAAAAGAGCTAGACATAAATTGAACCTGTTACCAAGTATCAATATATTTACTTGTAGGTTATTAGGATAATCCTTGAAATTAAGCACAGAATTGTGTCTGTCGCTAAGATTAAGTACACAGATCAAGTATAATTTTATAGACGTTTATAATCTTGTAGACACTCCATCAACGCCTTTAAATAAACATAAAACACTGGGAATAAGTTAAAAAAAAAACAAATTACGTGATTCTCTTTCTTTTTTTATCTGTGCCGTCGTTCTAGAAGTGTTTTACAAGTAAGTACCTACAGGAAAAGTGTTTTACAAGTACCTACCTCTACAGGAATAAACATTTATCACTACGGCTGCTCTGATTGATGGCACTTTCAGGCGATTAAGTTTAGTTTTCAATACGATTCATTGGTCTAGATGGAATAGCTTTAAAACTGTAGGTAGGTACTGCACAGGTTTTATTCTTTGCCAAGCAACCTTCACGATTGACAACTCAGAGACAAACTATTTGTATATATAATAGAAAAATATGTAGTAGACTGTCAGTCCTGGTTCAAGGTCCTCAAGTCTGCTACTATACTAAGTAATGTAGAAAATACCAATATATAATAAATCTAGAGCTACACAAACGGGTTTGAAAACCTTCGATCGGTACACCCAATTACACTATAATTTTCTATTAAGAAAATCGATACCGTACCTTAGGACCAACCCAACACACCTACGTATAATCTTCACCCATATTGCTAATTTCTAAGCGGACCGATACACTTGACCTACTTTGTGTCCCACGTCGCGTCGTTGTCAACAGCCTTCCAAGCGCCTCCCAATCAGAAGCGGACTTAGTCCCTAGATATTTGCAAAACAGACCAATTATAACTGATGCTCAGTGAAGCGCTGATAAGTCAGAAAGTCAGAAGTTTTGACGTGGTCTGATTACGTCACTAATCCGCTCTTGTTTGCCAAAGAATACAGATTTGTTGGCGCGAATCCCTTAACTGGTAGTACTTAATCGTCGGCGATTTTGTTAATGCGATTATAACTTTGTTGAATATTTATTTTGAAGAAGTTTCGCAACAATTCAGTGAACAATTTTTGATGGGTTCCATTCAGGTGATTCTTGTGTAAATGTTGGAGTTTGTTTATCGAAATGACTGTTGGGATTTTAGCTGTAAGCTTTAAGGATAATAAAATTTCGAATCTAATACTGCCTAACCTATGCACAATTATGTTCCTATTTAAGCATCGTCGTATGAAAAATTGGTCTTTGGATGCGACGCACGTTTTAACAGTTATTTTAACGTAAATTATAATCCTATTCTTTCATTCCGAGTGCTCACAGCCTTTTTAAGGAAATTATTATTCTAAACGCCTAATTGACGCTTCCCATAACCCAACCTGGGTTTAACTTTGGCCAGAAGTGCTAAGCTAAGTGTTGCCTCTGAGCACATTAACAGCTGACAGCGTTGAGTTTGATGTTTTGATGCCCTTATATATACAGTTTGTTGTTAGTTTAGTTTATTTAATCGTTTTCGAATGCTATAATAATAAACATTTATTTCAGACCAGGTCCATTTCTTGTTAGTAACAATGTACTTAAAAAACTAATGTTAGTATCGGCAAACAAAACTTAAATTACGACATGAAGCCGCACCCACCTTAATTTATATAGCTAGTTAGTTTATTAAATCTTAAAAAAAAGTTTCAGTTCAATAGTCTAAAGTCTACCTTCTTCAGTCGGATGTCAACAGCAAGCTGTGCATGAAAAATGTTGTCGCGACAGGCTAATAGGTAGAAAATTGGTTTTATACTACCCCTCGAGAGAACTACTATGTACTATATATATCCCTTTACAACCTGCTATTCTAATATGTAATCGTAATGTACCCGAACAAATTCTGAGATGAATTAGCTGTCTTCATCGTTAATTCCTGAAGGAGTATCAAACATCTAAATATTTATTACAAAAAAAAACACGTTTTTTTTTTATTTTTAGTCAGATTTTCTCTTCAACGGCTAATAAAAACTTGAGTATCTTCGCTACAATGGACTCATCATCTTTAAATGGCTCTTGTTGCTGAAGAGGCTTCATCCACTTTTACTTTATTATGAGACGAAAATCTTAACAATATCATTTTTGGTCCTTATCATGTTTTAACAACATAAAAGATTTCTGTTTGCCTTTGTGATTATAATTTGTTCAAATTCTTGCTCTTAAACTTTTTATTTTATATGTTCCAATGTACCTACGCTGCTTTACTATATAGTAAGCTATGGGATCAGGCTTTAGGTACTTTGTGGAGAATTAAACCATTAAGATGTTATTCAATTTCAATATTCAGTTTAGTTTAAATTCTACCAGAAACTGCCTAGCTTTTTCCCAACTATGTTGGGGTCGGCTTCCAGTCTAACCGGATGCAGCTGATTACCAGTATTTTACGTGAGCGACTGCCTATCTGACTTCCACAACCCAGTTAGCGCTAGATAATACGATACTCCTTGGTTAGACTGGTTGTCAGACTTTCGGTTCACTGACTACCTGTAACGACTGTCAAAGATCTACAAATGACAGCCGGGACCAACGGCTTAACGTGGTTTCCGAGGCACGGAGGAAACTCGGTATGTAATCAGGTGGTAGTGGTAGTGGTGGTAGGTGGTCACCTATCCACGGACCAACCTAGGTAAGCACGGCTTAACCTAAACATTGACCCGAGCGGCTGTTCTTCTTTAGCCACGAGCTCCTCTCGACCCGAGCGGCTGTTCTTATTTAGCCACGAGCTCCTGCCAGAAACTGCACGTTGCTATATAATTGTTTCTGCAAGTGTATTAATTTGCGAGCATGCCGCATTTTCTGCGGGCTGTGTTCGGGCCAGCTCCAGCGGCATCCAGAGGGTATTCGTGCAAAGGTTTGACTGTCAATACCTCAACCATTGATGTATGTTCATTTGCTGAGCAATCGAAATATTTAGTGTTAGGTACTTGTAGTTTTAAATGTGTTATTTTATGTTGAATTTTAAGTTCCTTTGCTGATTGAAATAAATAAATTCTATGCTACTCTATTTTGCATTCAGGTCTTGGCAGTTATTTGTAAATTTTGACAGTAGTTGCAGGTAGTCAGAGGCCCGAAAGTCTGACAACCAGTCTTTAAAAAGGGATATCGTATTACCCAGTATTAACTGGGTTGTGAAGGCCAAATACATAGACAAAGCGCTCCATGTAAAATACTGGTATTTAGCTGCATCCGGTTAGACTGGAAGCCGACCTCAACATAGTGGGCTTGTCAGATAATGGGCTGTCGCAACTGTAACATGAGTTTCACTGGAGCATGGAGCTCGTGGCCGAGCGGCTACTATTACATAATTACATATATATGTATGAGGAGACCTACGTTCACTATTATCAAAGCTTCCGAAGCCAGGATTGTAACGAGATAGTTTAGCTAGTCCATTTATGTCCTGAATAGGTACTTTCTAGCTAACAAATGTATTCTGAACGTCCAATATTACGCAGGGGGAAATGCAAGGAGAGGTGTGCAACGCGGTTCATTTGTTACGTTTGGCTACGCAGTTAGGCCCGGTATCCACCAAAGCGGAGAGGAGAGGAGACGAGAGGAGATGTGTTTGAATAAACCAATCCGATTTCGTTATTTCCACATCTCTTCTCCGCTTAGCTTTGGTGGAAATGGGTCAAGCGGAGAGGAGAGGAGATGTCTCATTTTTCTATAGAATTTTGTGCAGCGAGCGAGCAAGCGGCGCAGCAGAGCGGAGAAGTGTCTAGTCGGGCGGCCGGGCGGCGCACGCGCTGCACACCCCTCACCCCGCTGCCTTCTCCGCGCGCCTCACACGTCCCGAAAGCGTCATTCGATTGACTGGCTTTTGGATATACGGTTTAATCAAATCATGTAACTGGTAGAAATTATTCCTTGTTACCCTGTAAGATTTATGAAAACTTTCATCATCAAACTCTCGAAACAGTGTGGCATATTCGCCATGACTGTGACATTTTATATGGTTTCTTATCCAGAATCTATGTTGCCGTCGATAATTTAAATGTTGAAGAATTAATTGTGTTTCTTCAACCTCTAATTCTTCTCCCTCAAGCAAATTCAGATATAACTTTTGTAACGACATGACGTCTTCCTTTCGTAGACAGCACTTGACTGTTTTCGATCTCTCACAGCTCACATCTCTGCTACACACAGCTCACATCTCCTCTCCGCAACGCATCTCCTCTCCGCTTTGGTGGAAATAACCTGCCAGCTTCGCGGCACATCTCCTCTCGTCTCCTCTCCTCTCCGCTTTGGTGGATACCGGGCCTAATACTCGGCAGTATGGCTCGGAGTAGACGATCGATCCCGCGTACATTTTCATACAAAACGAGGCTACGTCCTCATGACATGCGTAGCTTAGGTGATACTCACACGACCCACTCGTCCGCGCGGTCGGCGGTGAAGCGGATCTCACATCGCATTGGCTTATACGGGGTGAAAGGGACACCGACGCGAAAACGGTTACCACATATTCAGTACATCATTTTGAGCCTCCCCCACATAGAAATTTTTGATCAGTAATAAAATAAAAACAGCTGTTCCATACATTTTGACGTGAGATCCACTTCACCGCCCGACCGCGCGGACAAGTAGGTCGTGCGACAACCGCCTCAGCCATGGATTGCTATGGAACGGTACCTATATTGGCACCATTATATTATGATTTTCAAAAATTACCCACTCATTCTTTTGAACACAGACGTATCTATAACTTTGTAGTAAGTAAACAAATGTCTATAAAAAATATCGATCATCAGTTTGGACGATCCCTTATTAAGCCGAACGGCAAATAGGACGCCCCTCGGTCTGTTGACCCTTTGCTTTAACAAACCAGGCCAGACCGCGAACAATAGGGTTGCCAGTCTATTGCCATGTTCAATATGTTCAACACTATGACTTAGAGGAGTACTTAGAGTTTGATTACTTCGCAAGAGATTTTCAGTGATAGTGCATCTATGTATGCATGAGGTCCTGGGTTCGTTTCACTGGTCGGCCAAAGTGTTATTGGGTTTTTCGTCAGGAATTTCTCAGTAGCAGCCACGGAGTCTGGATTTGTGCCATACTGATGGCAATAGGCTCGCCCCCTATTACATGGGACTTAAACATAATTGGCGAAATGTGGGTGTACTATTATAATTATGCACCTCTGCCTAACCCTTCGAGGATTATTATAGGCGTCATGTTATGTAGGTTCATCTACATCTATGTGTGTATGTACTATAATGACATAAAACGATAAATTGTCAGATGTGTGTTTCATTGATTCATACTGAAAACTGACATATCGTTCCACGTGGGACGTGTGAGGTCACTTTTCTCAGTCAATCATTTCCGCGAGACCTAAGGAAGCTCAGGACACATCATCTGCCTGCCTTTTCCCAACTATGTTGGGGTCGGCTTCCAGTCTAACCGGATGCAGCTGAATACCAGTATTGTACATAGCGCGACTGCCATCTGACCTCCACAACGCAGTTAGTATTGGGTAATATGATACCCCTTGGTAAGACTGGTTGTCAGACATTCGGGCTACTGACTACCTGTAACGACTGTCAAAGATCTTCAAATGACAGCCGGGACCAGCGGCTTGACTAGCTGCCCAAGGCACGGAGGAGACTCGGTATGTAATGGGTGGTCACCCATCCACGGACGAACCTAGGCAAGCGCGGTTTAACCTGACGATTGACCCGAGCGGCTGTTATTATTTAGCCACAAGCTTCTTAAGCTGAGGACACATATTACGATTTAAATCTTTCAGCAACTACGTCTAATATTCTGTTGATACATCAAAATAAGGACATTGTTTTAGACAACAATAAGGCTAGCAAAATTAATTAAACAAATGGAAACATCAAAGCCTTTGATTAACTAATTTAGTCAATGGGCTAGTCTAGACATGACTGTCAATTTTGGGGCCTGGAGTTCGATTTACACCGTTTTAGACTTTTTCATAAATGTAATCAGCTTACAATGGGTCTAAGACACAGGCTGAACTAGGAATTTTATAATCCCCAAAAGGCCAATCCCAATGCTCAATGTCCAAAGTTTGGCTATTTGGAAAACTTTGTAAAATATTCTATAATATGGCCACTTTAATTGTGCAGTTCAAGATGGCGTTGTTTGTCAAGAAAATTTGCATCGATATGTCAAACTTGGTACAGTTATTTTATTTGAGTTTTCACGCCTGCACAGATAAGTTGGTTGAAGTGTAACCTAGTGATCAAGTCAACTTTTCGATACACAGGCTTTGATAAATAAGTAACAACATTTTGGAATACATTTTGAGACTAATTGGACCGAAAACCACCATCTCTCTACTGCCGAGCTGTCAACAAGAATTCAGATTAAGCCAAAGCAGCCAAAGCAACTACCGACACTAATTTTATTGGAATATATCCAATTGTGGGAAACGGCCCCTTTTGCTTGTAGACGTCTATACTAGGAGAAAATATTGGCTTACAGTATCTGAATGTTACCAAATATAAAAATAGACGATTATTATCTATCTAAATCTCTTACAGTGATATTTCTGCCAAATGCAATGAAGGATCGGTTGGCCGGTTCAGCCATTACCTGTAGGTACCTTTTATTTTTTTATTTTTTTCCGGGTGGGAAATCATCCCGCTCTGGGCGGAGCGGAAGGGAGTGTCAGACTCTTACTGACTAAAAACCACCCATGTTCCTTCTTTTGCCCTTTATGTTCCAGGGCCGCGGTATCTCTTTCGAACAGTCCCGCAGCCAGCCATTACCTGTACCTACGTAATTTAAAAAGACCAAAACTCGTGTCGATTCTGTTTCTTACCTGTAGGTACATCTAGGCAAGTTTATCATGTGCTGATATAAAATTCCCAACAAATCAATACAGGATAAGACAACTTGAATATTTTACTATTTCCCCGATTGTAGAGACAGACACAAAATAAACAATAATGGCGCCGAAGGGTCTCGACGCTCATCTGTCTCATGGCAATTGCACACAAACTCTTGTTTAAATACTTTTAAAAGCATGACTTTACGATAGTTTCGTCGGCGATATTTATTTACAGTCAAACCTGAAAGCGAATGCGCTTCGGTAGATAATCTTCGTGGTTCCGTACGTTGCTCCGCAAGTCAGAGGCAAAACTTCTTTCATCCACCACGCTTTGTATTAGTGCACCAATCATTGCACCTTTGTATGAAGTATTCTCTGTATATGGTTATAATATTTGCTCCACTAGCACTCAAGTAGAGCGGACATGTGTATTAGCGATTTTATTTATTATATGACGTAAAAATAGCATTTCAGTGATCTGTGACCTAGTTACCGAATCACATTTTTGTGCTCAGTTTGTGATTAACTTTGGTTAATAACAAGTAGTTATGACAAATATCTAAGATCTAATTAATATGTTAAATATTGAAAACAGCCCTTACCATGCGGCAGAAAGAAGATTAGAAGCAGTGGATACCAGCGATATTAGTATCTGGTTGACCTCCATCGACAAATGTCTGAAAGAAGTCTGTCCCATTGCTCAGGAAGGAAAGCTGAACTCCGAACAAAAACTGAGGATCAATTCCCTTTTGCGCTGGGTAGGACATGGCGTTTCACAAATGACAGTTTACTACCAAGACTTGAGGTGCAAGGCCAAAGAACTTCAAAATTCTAATTATAATACAATCATTAGGTAGGTATACATTTTAGTGACATAGCATTTTTGTCTGTAGACACAAAACAAACATGACCTGGATTATTGTGTTATGCTTCATTGCAAAAATAATAAAACGTTGCAGAGAAGTTGGCTAAACAAACTGTTTTTCTTACTTTGAATAGAGCCATAATAATTATCTATATATATAAAATTCAAAGTCCTGACTGACTGACAGAGATATCAACGCACAGCCCAAACCGCTGGTCCTAGAGCAATGAAATTTGGAGTGTGTATTCTTTGTGAAGAGTAGGTATCCACTAAGAAAGGGTTTTTCGAAATTCTACCCCTAAGAGGGTAAAATGGGGTGTTGAGTTTTCTTTGAAACTTTTTATTCTCGCGGTCGATGGACTTGAAAATTTGTGTACCTACTCTGCAGTTACAATTATGAGAAACGTGTATCAAAGTTTTTCCAAAATCATCCCTCAATATGAAATTCAAAGTCCTGACTGACTGACTGATATATCAACTTACAGCCTAAGCTGTTGGTGTTAAAGACATGAAATTTAAAGGGTGTATTCTTTGTGAAGAGTAGGTATCCACTAAGAAAGGGTTTTTCGAAATTCCACCCCTAAAGGGGAGAAATGGGGTGTTGAATTTTCGGTAAAACTTTTTATTCTCGGGTCGATTGACTTAAAAGTCTACATACTCTTCAGTTAAAACTATGAGAAATGTATATCACAGTTTTTCCAAAATCATCCCCCAATATAAAATTCAAAGTCTTGACTGACTGATATATCAACGCACAGCCCAAACCACTGGCCCTAGAGAAATGAAATTTGGAGAGTTTATTCTTTGTGACGAGTAGATAAGAAAAGGTTCTTCGAAATTCCACCCCTAAGAGGGTAAATTGGGGTGTTGAATTTTCTGTGAAACTTTTTATTCTCGGGGTCGATTGACTTGAAAGTTTGTGTACATACTCTGCAGTTAAAATTGTGAGAGATGTGTATCACAGTTTTTCCAAAATCATCCCCCAGTATGAAATTCAGTCCTGTTTTTTTCGGTTTTTTCGTCATGGGTGTCATTTTCGTGGTTTTTGGGGCCGCCAATGACGAAAATGAGGTCAAAATATAAAAATTCAAGACGACGCCCATGAAGATTTTAGGTTGTTTTTTCGTCATGAGTGTCATTTTCATGGTTTTTGGGGTCGCTGATAACGAAAATGTGGCCAAAATGTAAATCGATGATGGCGCCAGCAAAAAAATTCAGTTATTTCGTCATGAGTGTCATTTTCGTGGTTTTTGGGGTCGCTGATAACGAAAATTAGGTCAAAATGAAATTCAGGATGGTGCCGATGAAAATTTTTGGTTTTTCTTCATGAATGTCATTTTCGTGGTTTTTGGGGTCGCTGATAACGAAGATGTGGTCAAAATGAAAATCCAAGATGGTGCGGACGACAATATTTGGTTTTTTCGTCATGGATGTCATTTTCATGGTTTTCAGGGTCGCTGATATCGAAAATTAATCAAAATGGAAATTCTAAATGGCACCAACCATTTTTTTTAGATTTTTCATCAGGGTTATCATTTTCATAGTTTTTGAGGTCACTGATAACGAAAATGAGGTCCAAATAAACATAGGAAAAAAAAACAATTCTCATTTTTTTCTTCGGTTTCCCCTGACTCAATTTTCACTCTTCGCCACTGGTACCTACCAGTGGCAAAGGGTCCACTTAGAAAGGGTTTTTCGAAATTCCACCCCTTTTTTTTGTTTTGTTGGAGGGTGGGAAATCATCAAATGACCCCTCCCGCTCTGGGCGGAGCGGAAGGGAGTGTCAGACTCTTACTGACTAAAAACCACCCATGTTCCTTCTTTGGCCCTTTATGTTCCAGGGCCGCGGTATCTCTTTCGAACAGTCCCGCAGCCCTGGCAGGCATCGGCCCTTGCGGGCCCCTCCCGTTTGTTGACATCTCTTTGAGGCGCGCGTGGAACACGAACGCGCCGTCGACACGGCTTGTCGTCATACGACGGACGGACGGCGAGCTAGCCCATTACTCACCGTCCACAGGCCCGCGCCTACGGTGGCCGAGACCCATCAGGGCGTGGCCCCGACGCCCGGTGCTTTTCCTCTCGCGGCGGCTGGGACCTGAGGCTCTCTCCCTCTCACGTTCCGCCGCCTCCTTCGCTAGCATGACTGCTTCGCAGGAGGAGGCGACGGCTTTCTATTCCCTCTCGCCCCGGACCATGGCTTGAACCAGGGCCGGACGCGAGAGGTCGTCGCCGCCAATCGCCGCTACGAGGACACGGCGGTGCTCCGCCCAAGCGGAGCAGACCTCCACGGTGTGCTCCACCGTGTCCTCCGGGCGATCCTCGCAATGATAGCACCGAAATTCCACCCCTAAGAGGACAAAATGGGGTGCTGAGTTTTCTGTGAAACTTTCTATTCTAGGTGTCGATAGACTTGAAAGTCTACATACTCTACTTACAGTTTTTCCAAAATCATCCCGCAATATAAAATCAAAGTCCTGACTGACTGACTGATATATCAACCACTGGTCTTAATGACATGAAATTTGAAGGATGTATTCTTTGTTTTGAAATGGGGGTTGAATTTTCTGTGAAACTTAATATTCTCTGGGTCGGTTGACTCAAAACTTAATGTACACATCACTCTTCAATTAAAATTATGAGACACGTGTATCACAGTTTTTGATATAACACGATGTAGTTTAGAAATGTTTTTATTTTCATTTTTTAATTTACGACCCAAAAGTGGCTCCCCTGTTTAAAATTAATTTATACGTCCGTCTTTGAATCAATGACTTACATATATGACTAATGACTTATATATATGTACCAAATTTCAACTCCATCGGTCCGGTAGTTTCAGAGTAAATTGGCTGTGACAGACGGACAGGCAGACAGACAGACACGCGAGTGATCCTATAAGGGTTCCGTTTTTCCCTTTGAGGTGCGGAACCCTAAATACTAATATTACATATATATCTTACATAAACTATTTATTAATGCGAAAGTTTGGATGAATGGATCTTTGTTACTCAATCACGCCAGAGCGGCTGATCAGATCTGGATGAAACTTGGCACAGAGATAGATTATAGTCTGATACAAATAGATGTAGATTATTTATTATCCCAGAAGTAGGCAAGATCCCGTGGGCAATTCCCGAACTGCACGCGGGCGAAGCCGCGGGCAAAAGCTAGTGTATTATATTTATAGAAATTTTAGATAAGTTATTTACTAGTTATTTGTTAAGGAATCTTAGATAATATTTAGATATCAGTACTTGAGTGACTTACCTGAGATACAGGTTTATTCCTAGGTCAGGTAGGATCCAATTATTGTATACGCATAGTGGTTGCAAGCGTGATTGTTGAGCATGAGGTCCTGAGTTCCAGAGTCTGGAAAAGTGTTATTGGGGTATTCCATCAGGAATTTCTCAGTAGCCGTCACTGAGTCTAGATTTATGCCCGGTTGATGGCAATAGGCTCGCCCTCTATTACATGGAACTTAAACATAACTGGCGAAATGTGGGTGTACTATTAAATGTACCTCTACTTAACTCTTCGGGAATGATTACAGACGTAATGTTATGTTATAATTATGTGGTCACGAACTCATATCGAGAAAGGCTTTTGAAAAGTGATATTTTATCTACAGTGGGTTAAATATAATTTGTATAAACAAGTAAGAAACTCCTGTCTCAATTTAGTAAGAAAAACAACCTGTTATCTATAATAACATCTTACAAGAGCCAACCATGTAACCTAACAAGAAAAGTTATAAAACTACGTAATAACGTAAATGAAGGATATTGACAGCGCGACATGGAGGGAGCGACTATCGCAACCCCGTTCAGGGCACGCCACGATAGTGGCGATAAGTCCCCTCTTTGAGGAGTGGCTTGAGAGGCGCCACGGCGCCCTCACCTTCCGCCTGACGCAGGTCCTCACCGGACACGGTTGTTTCGGGAGGTACCTGTACCGAATCGGGCGGGAGGAAACGCCCGGGTGCTACTATTGCGAGGATCGACCGGAGGACACGGTGGAGCACACCGTCGAGGTCTGCTCCGCTTGGGAGGAGCACCGCCGTGTCCTCGTAGCGGCGATTGGCGGCGGCGACCTCTCGCGTCCGGCCCTGGTTCAAGCCATGGTCCGGGGCGAGAGGGAATGGGAAGCCGTCGCCTCCTTCTGCGAAGCAGTCATGCTAGCGAAGGAGGCGGCGGAACGTGAGAGGGAGAGAACCTCCTCACGTCCCAGCCGCCGCGGGAGAAGCACCGGGCGTCGGGGGCCACGCCGTGATGGCTCTCGGCCACCGTAGGCGCGGGCCTGTGGACGGCGAGTAATGGGCTAGCTCGCCGTCCGTCCGTCGTATGACGACGGGCAGGCCGTGTCGACGGCGCGTTCGTGTTCCACGCGCGCCTCAAAGAGATGTCAGCAAACGGGAGGGGCCCGCAAGGGCCGGTGCCTGCCAGGGCTGCGGGACTGTTCGAAAGAGATACCGCGGCCCTGGAACATAAAGGGCCAATGAAGGAACATGGGTGTTTTTTAGTCAGTAAGAGTCTGACACTCCCTTCCGCTCCGCCCAGAGCGGAAGGAGTCATTTGATGATTTCTCACCCCCCAAAAAAAAAAAAAAAAAAAAAAAACGATATTGACAGCCCTGAGAAAAGTGTCAGTTCTGAATCTATACAAATAAAGTGACATAGATGTGTGTACGAACTATTGAAATAAACTAGAAGTATACTGTTACATATCCCTCCCTTGGATTTGCTCTGAAAATGTACGTAAAGAAATAAATTCAACATTTTGGGGTAAAATTACGAATCTTTTTAGATTTTTCTCTGTTTAACGCTAATCTTGTTGGTAGAGATTGAGTGTATCATTGCAAAGAGGTATTGCTTTCAATTAAAGATGTTGAATATTATGTGTTAAAATAAATTGAATGCCACTTGCATAAGTTGCATATACAGGGTGGAATCCGTTCCATCCTGGAAACGGTTATGACGAATTTAGTATATCGTTCTGAACACATCGAAATTTTTCATTTGTAATTTAAAAAAAAAATCTGCTGTTCCATACATTTTGACCGTGTAGGTATTGCACTTTTGTAGGAAACAGCAGATTTATTTTTAATAATCGATGAAAAATTTCTATGTGAATGAATGATGTGTTCCTCCCACCCCGTATAGCATTCAATTCACGTGGGATAATTTGCGACCACTTCCCGGACAAAGACATGTGATGTGTCTTGATGTGTCGCTCTGTGTTTACAGCTGGAGAAAAGTGAAGAGATCGCTAGAATATGTTTTATTATACACAAAAAGCCAATCAAATCCTAAACCGAAGCCACTAAGCCAGTAGCAAACAAAGGCACAAAGAACACATCTGGTATCCTTATACAGAATGAAATGCCGGCCAGGCTATCAGACTAAAAGCGTGCCCCAGCTCTATTTAACGGCCGACCGACCACTTTGTAGCACTAGGGCAGTAAATCCTAAGTTATGAGCGTTTTGGACGTAAGTGAACTTTACGTCCAATACAGAGAACGAGCATTGATCTTCACGCTCGCTTACTGTGTGGCGATTTCAGAGTTTATGGTCTGTTTCATTGTCATGTTTTCGTTTAACGTTGATCAGTGGGGCCCAAGTAATGGAATAGAATAGAGTACTTTCTTGATTCGTAGGTATCTTCTTCGCATTCAAATCCGTCAAATATATGCGGGTAACGCTACGATTGACAGCTTTTGTCTAAATAAGGCAAAATACAAAAATATAAAAACGGAGCAACCTGTATAGGATACGTTGACTAGAACCGGCTTTCGACTGATAGATGTTTACGGTTAAAATAGTTACGTGCGAAATATTTATAATGTACCTTCATTTTTACCTATATTTGTTAAATAGTGATTAAGCAGTGTTGTTTTCTAATAGTACAAAACAAACATGAACCTGTATTAAAACTATGTTTAAATAAATAAAAAATAAATAATAAAAATAAAGTGTGCTGTAAGAAAATCAAATTTTGGGTTAAGCTCGCCATTGTACTTATACTATAATTTAGCAATATTTTACTTATACTATAATTTGCAATACATTTTTAAAAAAAAATTATGTGCAATAAAGAATAATAACACGAGTATATTGTAACTACTACTAAGTAGACAGTTAAAATATTTTGATTACAATATTCAGCTTCTGGTATTAATTATATTCTGCGGTATGATAATTAAGTTACTTCGTTCCATTTTCATATTAACTACATCTTTGCCGTGGTAGTTTATGAAGGTCTTAGAGATATTATTACAATGTATGTGGAAATATGCTTGAACGGGCTCCTTGAGCAAGTCGTTATCATAATGTAAGATACTTGAGTAGACTAGGCGAGCGTGATAACGGAGTGAAGAGAGAGTGTGGCCAGATAGAAACTGATTTACATTACAGTACAGGGCTCAATTCTGCTAAAAAAATTGAGTCTAATTGGCCGATCACTGGCACCGAAACTGTGAAGAATTTTGATGAAAATTGCAGATCTATTCTTCTTAATTGGGATAACTCGGCTCAACAACAGAATTATAGCAATTAATGTTGTTGTTGTTTCGAAATGAATTGACATTCTAGGTGTGTTAGGTAGACCTCGTAGAAGACGGCAGGATGAGCAACCAGCGGTCTACATGAGCCCTGGATCAAAAGAACTGGAAGTCAGTTCCTTTCGTCCTAGGCAGCAGTGGACTGCTGAGGGCTGCATGATGATGATGACTTACATTGCCGGTGGTCCACGTGTGGTGGTGATCCTCTTCCTCGCCGACGCCCGAAGGTAGCTCCACCATGGTCTCCAGCCAGTTGTGACCTGCATTAAAACAAATAACAGCCTTTAATCATAAATTCTTCATTGAGCAGTGGCGATCCAATAGTAACTGCCCCGAGTTGCATTTGTAATTTATTTCAAGACGAATACTCCTAAAATGGTAAAGAATAACATTGTGAAGAAAATTCGAAGAATTGTGATATCCACCAAGATGTTCTGAGCCCGCGTGGTGGATTACAGCCCACTCACTCTGGTTGAGACGAGGCCGGTGCTAGTACTTTAGTTTTCCCACGAAAACTAAGTTAGGTACTCTAGGAATTCATAGTACCAGCACGTAATCTGGATTTCAATGGGAATTAAGCATTACCTACTGGTAACAGACGGTACGTGGGCGTGTGTGACCTCTGCCTAATCTTTCGGGGAAACCAGGCTTAATGTTATGTTACGTGTAGCGGCACTACAAAATAGTATTACAGCAATGTAGTACAAAAAGTACTACAGCAATATAGGGAGTAAGGGACAGCCCTCCGCAGACTATTGGGGTGAATTCAGTATATCATACTAAGATGACCGGTACAAGAAATTATTTTAGGAATGTTATGGGAATCCAATAATTTGTTTTTTTTTTAATTTCCTCATACGCAATG
Organism: Eurois occulta; assembly: GCA_950022335.1. Taxonomy (NCBI): domain Eukaryota; kingdom Metazoa; phylum Arthropoda; class Insecta; order Lepidoptera; family Noctuidae; genus Eurois; species Eurois occulta. The sequence goes on along the minus strand of OX465481.1, from coordinate 4,918,446 downwards.
TATCGTTACCCTGGCAAAACGCACATAGCGAACGGCAAGCGCGACGATGAGTTCGATGAACACTGTAGCTAGGCAGGAAGTGAACAACTGATTTCACGCGTCGTTCGTTACAGTATTTCAACATCCATTGTTGGTTTTATTTTTATTTTAGCCGTATTATTTACATAAATGGAGTGATGCGTGCAGAGAATGTTTATTTACACTGAAATAAAGGAATACTAACTGAAAAAACGATAGAAAAAATGAATCTGGGGAAAAAATCGGTGGAATATGATTCAAAAAAGAGCTAAATACACCCTGGAGGTTGCGGAAGGCTGTCCCTTACACCCTGTATAGAACAAAAAGTACTACAGCGCCATCTATGACACAAATGAAGAACCAAAATCAAAATTCTGAATCGCGCAGTTAAAGTTATCAGCGACTTATGAGAATTTAGAAAACCCCTACAACAACTGTAAGGCAAGTAGCCCACCAGACAACACCCGTCTGGTCAGAGGTTCATCCCTTTTCTATGAGGGATGAAGAACTTTACACCTGTTTCGTCATACCCCGACATACGTAGCTGTTCCCTTAAACTGAGTAATTGAAGATTTTCTTTGAATTTTTCTATTAATCTTAAGCGCAAGCAACGTCTTCTGTACTGACCTAATTCGATCTTTGCAAAAGCAGGAAAGAAATCCATTTCTCAAAGTTATTAATATGCAGTCACTGACGCTCCCTTCTGATTTACTGGGGCGACCATGAGGCAGCTAAGTGCAACGCCAAGGTTAGCTTCTATAGTCTAGATTTTAAAACAGCATTACATAACATCATACCTGTAATCCCGATGGGTTAGGCAGAAGTGTCCTTTATAGTACACCCACATTTCGTGAGTTATATTTGTAATTTATGAAAGTCTGTAATGTATAATCAACCGGGCACAAATCTAGACACGGTGAATGCTGCTGAGAAATTCAATTCAATTTTAAAACAATGAATTTAATATTCGCCTTATTGATTTTAAAACACACACGAAAAAATGCCTTATTAGTATGACTACAAGGAAATTTTTAATGAAGGAAGTGAAGTAGATAGGTACTTAATTATTTATTTAATATTTCTTCATTTGTTATCTTTGAAGTAGGTAGGTAGTTGAACGTTTGTTAAAACTTTCAATTAACTTTGAATTAAGTTATGTTTGTTAATTAACTGATATAAACTCGAGGACTGGTTGTTAGCACTGTAATTAATTAATTCAGTACGTACGTATTGTCGAAGTGCCTATTTTTGAACATAAAAGCAAAACTACCGCTTAATAAATAAATAAAGTAAGTAATAAAGTTTATTGGAATTTCTAAAAATAAAGTACAAAGTTACAAATTATAAATAATTTGTAATTTAGATGAGAAGTTTGAAATGAATTGTCGTGATATAAGCACCACTACGAATTTATGCCTAGTTATCAAGAGCCTTAACACATCCTAGCAAAATAGACTATAAATAACATCACGCTGCAAAGGGTCCGGCAGAAGTGAACCTACAGTATTCATCATTATCAGAAAAACCCAATAAAACTTTGCCCGACCTGGGAATCGAACTCAGGACCTCATGCTCAGCAGTCGTGCTTGCGACCACTAGATCAACGAGGCAGTCAAAATATTACCTATAAATTAACTCATCTCACTACACCCATTGTACAGTCTCACCTACACTTACAAATTAATCAGATTCTCCTCCGATATCCACTCGCCTCATCAGCAATCCGGAGTACTGGCTGTGGCACTCCGCACTCCGCTCCCTCATACATATGCAAAGCAGGCAGCGCGGGACGGGCAGCTAGGCTTGTTTTCTGCATGATGTGTCGCTCTATTCAGACGCGAACGACGGTAGGGTGGGGCAAAGTGCTCTGTTTTCCGGAAACAGTTGCTCTAAATGTTTCTATATTGTTTCATGATAAAATCACCTCTAAGAATTTGTAACTACTATTACTATTAAGCAAGGTTTGACGTGGTTATTATCTAGAAATGAAATTATCATTTATAAGTTAAATACAAAAAAAAATCACGTGTTATGAATCAGCGTGTATAACTATCTGCTATTTATTCGATAATTAATTGTCACAATAATTATCAAAAAAAATAATTATCTTGATAATGTGGAACTCTGCTATTAAGTACAAAATAACCGTTCGCACTAACACTGGGCAACACTGAAGTGAATGCCTAAACCAACGCGCGTTTTTTAGTCATTTTAAAGTCAAAGTTAAACCATTTATTTCAATTAGGCCAATTAAGGCTTGAACGCCATAAGTAAAGAAATAGAAATGAATCTATTACCCATTTGCAAAGGTAGTTTAATATGGAGAAGAATAGGGAAGAAACTCCATGGTTACTCTTTTTAAATGTTTTACAATTTTTGTATAGCATAAGCATAATCAGCCTATAATGTTCCCACTGCTGGGACACACGGCCTTCTCTCTATGAGAGGGAATGGGCCATGGAATCCACCACGCGCGCCCAGTGCGAGTTGGGAGATGTCACATGTTTTTTCGAATTTTTGGTTCTAGGAGATACCGGTTTCCTCGCGACGTTTTCCTTCCCCATTTTTGAGAGCAGTGGTGATGAAATAAATTACACAAAGTAATGCGGCTGCCTGGGTTCGAACCAACGACTTACTGTTCGTAAGTCGGGGCTGCCGCCACTGCGCTACCGCTGATCTCTCTACAGTAACGACTACAACTTGAACTAAACTAAAACTTGGTATACCACAATACTCTATTCACACTTGAACAACTACATTGTAGGGAAAAGTGTTCTGTTTTCCGGGAAGAGTCAACATCGAAACAAACAGCGAGCTCGCAAGAGCAACTTGCGAGTTTGTTACGATGTTGACTGGACTCGGAAAACTCCTATGAGTTTACCAAGTCCAGTCAACATCGAACTACAACTTACTTATCGAAAAAAAAGTCTATAAAACTGTGTAAAAATAGTTTCTCTTTTACAACCGGAAAGGTTTTACCGCCAATGCTTACGTTCTAAAAGTACGGATAACATAGATTTAAGATGAATAATTATATGGTAGTAAATAATGACTTTGGTCGACTTTCACGTAGTTGGCGCTTTTGGACTTGGCGATTCTCTATCGACGACGATTAACGGGCGACGATCATCGTCGTATCAACTTGAGCCATTCAGTATTCTTTGTATGAAACTCCTTAGTGCAACGCACACTAATCGGCATCGTAACGTAAACGCCTCGCCTCGGAACAAGCTCACGAACCACGGTGCGGTGCGTGGTCATCTTGCAGTTCCCGCGCTTACGGCTCGTCGTCCCCGCGTTTACGTCTCTTATACGTTCTTTTTCCTCTTCGTTCAATTCTATGGCTATACGCGTATTGGAAACCGGGACATAACCGTGCGCTACACTTCACGTTGGATTCCAACTGATTTGGTGACAGCCAGGTCAACCAGCGGTCGGCGAGCCGTAAGCGCGGCGTCGGCTAACCGTAGCCGTAGACGTATCGGAGCTGCTGATCCGCTTGGGTTACGTGCTTACGTTAGGTTGACGCCTTTTTGACGGCAGGGCGAAAGAAGATACGATGACGATCCTTTTGCGAGTTGATATGTGTGCTATGACCTTGGAACTAACTGCAAACTTGTAGACAGAATATTTTACGCGCTTAAACGGAGCTAGTGTTGTGCAAATGGTTCAATTCCCGGGACGAGTCCCGCTTTGCGTAATTTACAAAGCTATTGAGACGTGAAGTCCCTGTGACTGCGGGATTTCACAAATACGTCAACGTGGGTACTAGGTAGGTAGGTTACAAAGACGTAAGAGGACTTAGGACGTCTTAGTAATAGATCTGTGTTTTCCCTAACCTAAATACATAAATCAGTTGTGGAAGGTGAAACAATAGTCGCTTACTATACAATGAGATTTATGTCTCGACGATAGAGTTACCTATCTTTTAATAGTTGATATATTTATGACTGCCTCATTGTACGCTGCTTCGTGGTTGCAATCGCGACTTCTGAGCATGTTGTCCTGTATTCGATTCCCGGGTCAGGTAAATTCCTATGGGTTTTTTAAATCAGGAATTTCTCAATAGCAGCCACGGAGTCTGGATTTGTGCCCAATTGATGGGAATAGGCTCACCCCCTATTACATGGAACTTAAAAATAACTGGCGAAATGTGGGTGTACTATTAGGTACACCCCCGGCAACCGACACGCAGGCGTGATTTTATGTTATGTTTATGACTATATTACATAGTACACAAATCAGATAAAACCATGCCTTTAACCTGCAAAGGTTTAGGTAGAAGCATACCTGTAGGACACCTACACTTCACCAATTAAGTTTAAGTCCCTTGTAAAAGCGGGCGAGCCTAGGACAGTATCGGCCAGGTCAGCTAGTCAGATCATCAGTAAGATAGTCAGAGAGTCTGCTTCTGAGGAATTCCTAAAGGTAAACACTCAAGAACAATGCCTGATCCGGATATCGAACTCAGAGGTAGCTCTTGCGGCCACTGCACCAACGAAGCGGTCCAAATGAATAAATAACTATACTATTTATAGAAACCATTCTAAATGTTAGTATGCAAAATATTGGAATGGCCATCCCAACACTATTATCAATGTCACAAAAGAGCCACAGCGATATGCATCAAGATTACACCGATAAGATTTATTTAGTCCACGCTGAACAAAATGTTTACAGTCCATTCACAGTTATTTTACCTCTTGACAGCAGAAACGCAACAGTAATGTTATTGTTTCTAGAATAAAGAACATTGTAACTTTACCAGACTTGTCAGAGGTAATAGCTCAAAAGCAACCTTCTTGCAACAGGAATATAAAGGGTGTAAATAGACCAAGCATTCAGTGCATCAAGCTAAGTAACACTGCGCAAAAAACATTGCTGAGAAACGACTTTTTTTTGGTGTGAAAAATCACTGCTTACGGTAGCGCTCAATGTTACGCTGTCAAAACATGGTGCTGATGAATAGTACAGGGGTCATGGAGAATCCTGTTTACTTCCCCTTTGGCGACAACCCTGAACCCGTGTGAAAAAGTTGACGCTTTGACCTTCAAAATCTCCGTAACTAGAAGGTTCCAGATTAAGCAATGGTCTAGACTAGAACAAAAAAATATCGCAATAACTGACGGAGAGAACAAGTGCCACTTGGCATCGTTAAAGGTATCATTCAGGTCACAGTGATTTTTACCAGTAGGTAACATAACTGTGAATGGACTGTAGTCCACGATGAACAAAATGTATATGCAAATATATTCACTAGTTTATCCGATGACGTAAAACAAATGAAGCTCGCAAATATTGTTGTTTTATCGTATTCGAGTGACCTTCTATTCGATGTATGCCCCACATTCTTACTGAAAAGAGTTTTATGCGCGGGAATACACAAATAGGTAGTTATTGTAACGAAATACTGCCTCGATGGTCTAGTGAAAGCTAGCACGACTGCTGAGCATGCGGTTCTGGGTTCGATTTCCGGGTCAAGCAGGGTGTTATTGGGTTTTTTCATCAGAAAGTTTTCAGTAGCAGCCACGGAGTCTGGATCTGTGTCCGGTTAATGGCAATAGACTTGCCCCCTATTACATGGGACTTAAACATCTGGCGAAATGTGGGTGTACTATTAGGTACACCTCTGCCTAACCCTTTGGGGATTACAGGCGTGGTGTTATGTTGTAATGTTTGATTAATACTGTTGAATACCCAAATAAATTGGTATAAGAGCAGGAGAATGACGATTGAAATGAAATGACATTATTTTTGAAAGTAGGTTACTAAGAAACACTTTTACACGTCATTGTTATACAAATAAGGGCTTGTGGCTAAATAATAACTGCCGCTCGGGTCGATCTTCAGGTTAAGCTACGCTTATCTAGGTTGGTACGTGGATGGGTGACCACCCTAATGGGTGGTCACCCATCCACATACATACCGCGTTTCCTCCGTGCCTCGGAAAGCACGTTAAGCCGTTGGTCCCGGCTGTCATTTGGAGATCTTTGTCAGTCGTTACAGGTAGTCAGTGGCCCGAAAGTCTGACAACCAGTCTTACCAAAGGGTATCGTATTACCCAGGACTAACTGGGTTGTGGAGGTCAGATAGGCAGTCGCTCCACGTAAAATACTGGTATTCAGCTGCATCCAGTTAGACTGGAAGCCGACCCCAACATAGTTGGGAAAAGGCTAGGCAGATGATGATGTTACAAGATGGTATCGGTGTTTTCGAGGTAACTTCTCTGAGAAGAAACAGCCGAAACAAACTCACGTTATTTGTATTGAATGAAATTCTTCTAACTTAACAGACAAATGTTTCTGAGGAGTTTATAGCCCAGCTCATCATCTTTCTGCCCTTGTGCCACGTCGGCGCGGCGGCGCAACACGTTTTTTCTTCCATTCTCTCCTGCCAAGCGTCACACTATTATTTCTCCTTTTTAACCGACTTCAAAATGGCTCCTCCATTTTGAAGTCGGTGTTTTTTTTTATTGTGTGTCCGATTTCTCGGTCAATTGTGGATCGATTTTGAAAATTGTTTTTCCAAGTTAGTCCCAGAGAAATATTGTCGTGATCTGATCATGGACTTCGGAGATACGAAAAGGAACGCTTCAATAATGGACAGCAAATCTGTCATGATTGCTGCAGTCGCTTAGATGTTTATTGTTTACACAATACCATAACATAACATCACGCCTTTATGCTCTGAGGGGGTATGCATCTGTGTACAGTACACCCACATTTCGACAGGTATGTTAAGTTTCATTTTATTGGTGACTAGCGACCCGCCCCGGCTTCGCACGGGTGCAATAAATATAAACCTTCCTCTTGAATCTTGTAAAATATTTGTATTCCAACTAAAAAATAAAAAGTCGGTGTCAAAAAAAATTAATCAAACAAACAAAAGTCACCGACTTCTGAAGCTAAAGTAATTTTTATTTTTTGTGTTTTTGAAGTCGGTTTTACTTTTATCGTTCATTTAGTGCTTCTCAGCTCAGCCATATTTGAATAAATATAACCTTATTTTGTTGTATTACGATTTATGAACAACAAAAAGGAATCAATACGCACAATTTGTTTTTTTGGAACTGTTAAAGTTGCAACCAAAACTAATTACTCACTCATTAGGATTTGAGATAAAGCCTCCTTTGCGCATGAAAAGAAAAAGTTAGCTATTACAAAATTGCGAACGCGTCTTCTATTCTCAAAAAAAAATCTTCAATTATTTTACTGTCAGAAACAGAATGTCTGGATTCCGACGTCGCAGTCGTGGTAATTAGTGAATCCCGCCGTAACTCAATTTCTTTAATTACTTACGTATTCAGCTTGGAGTTTAGGAGACAAACAATGGAAGAGCTCAAACTTACTAAAAACTGACTTAGGCATTTAGTACGTACTTCTATTTCAACTGTCTAATTGAATATCGGGCACATGTCTTCGTAAAAGAAAATTATTTTTCTAAGTACCTAATTAGTTTTCTTAATTTCTTATTATAACCAATATTGTTTGACAGAGCGTAGTGTGGTATATTTTGGCTGAAATCTTATTTGAGATGGGTTCAGATTTAATTACGAAAGTTCTTTGATATTATTTTTGGCAAAACTGGGTTTTACCCGCGGCCTCGTCCGTGTGAAGGTGGGAAATTATCACTTGCGAATGTACAATCGGAATGAAAAATTACCTTAGATCCGAACCCTGATCATGGTCTACGAACGATGTCATTGATAAAAATGACAAAAAATGCCAAAAAAAGTCATCTATATCGGTTCAGCCGTTTTTGCGTGAAAACGTTACAGGCAGACACAGGTACTTTCTAATTTATAATATTAGAAAAAAATATAGATATAATAAATTAGGATATTCAGCATTATAATTCTTATTACAATTTTCCCAAAAGTTTGTTGAAAAACTGCTAAAGCCAAAATAAACCACACTTTATTAGATAGATATTACTTTTTAAGCGAGAACAATAGAAAACGATTAGGAGAAGAACTTTGAAAACTCTATCTTTATTTATGAGCTCCAACTAAGTTTCTTTGAGAGTTTTTCTAGTGGAAAATAATGGTATTTTTATGGCTCGCAAAACTGCAATATAATGAATTGGTTTGAAAGTCTGCCTCTTAAGAATTTATTGCTCTACCTTTACACGCAAGTTTCCGGAATATTCTTTCTAAAAATATACCTAACGCTCTATAATAAGAAAAAACTATAATAAAACGGTGAAGAAAGATACCATGAGGAAACGTCGTAGACCCACAAATTAGATGGCATCTGACATCTAACAACCCGTACTGGTTGACGGCCCACTCCCTCTGACATAGAGGAGGTGGCCATTGTGTGTGGTCCCGCTGCTGGGACAGTGTTACGTTATAGGCTGATTATGCATTAACACATGTGGAGAGGATGAGTGAAAGGCAAGTAACAAAAGGTATTTACCGGGCAGATATAAGTGGCAACGCCAAGAATCCCCTCTTTGCGTTGCCACTTACCGGCCGAGCCTAGAAGGACATGCACAGATCATATTGGTGAAGTTCTTTAGAAAGGCCAGGTGCGTAGTACTCGCAACCCGCATGCGTGTATGACCAGGGGGTCTAAAATGGCCGCTTTAGCAGAATCATAATAGGATAATAATATGAATTCCGTTCAAATTGTCACCTTGTGACCATTTTACGAATTTAAACGTAATTCATATTATTATCCTATTATGATTCTGCTAAAGCGGCCATTTTAGACCCCCAGATGTATGAACATGGACGAGGCAAATAGAGTATGTAAGGATCGTGGCAGGTGGCGTTCTGTGGTTTCTGCCTACACTTAAAACGTTCTAGTGGGTAAATTTCAGTAGATAATGGGAGTGAAGCCGCGGGCAAAAGCCAGTCTGAAATATTTTAGTTTCTAGGTCTACCATCAGCGTCTGCCTTACGAAACTCAAGTAATTACTAAACGACCCTCCACAACTATCCCTGTAACTACATATTTGCTACCATCACTTAGGAACCCAGCGTGACACGTCAGCGAGTTCCAACAGTGTGCGGCCATTAAACAAGCGTCGTGTCCGCTAACTTTGTTATCGGAGCGATCGTCCATTCCTATTTGCGTTGGACACACTACAGGAAGAAGGCAAAGTGCTGACTGGCAATATTTCTTGTGTTGGTAACAATGGTTTTTTGTATTTTTTTTTGCAGTGGTGATTACGTGTTTCGCTTTTCATCGGCCTGTGTTTTGGTGTTTTTGAAGGTGAATATGACTTTTTTATGGGACCTGTTTCCTTTATCATTTTAACAATGATGTCAGCAAACTTTTTATACAGGTGACTCTTTCTATTAATTAACGAAGGATGTAGTTTTCGTTGCGCTATAATTTAAAATACTTATCTACTATTGGCAAATTACAAATTTATTTTTTTAACTTTTACTAACACTACTTTTCCCATACCTGACGGCACGGCTGCTGTGCTGCGTATTGCTGTATATGCGGATTCGATTTCCGCATGGAACAAATATATAGGGTGTGTAATTTTTCTATAGTATGTATGTATTTAGAAATATATAAGTATGTTTATCAGTAGTCTGGTTGCCATAGTACAGGCTCTGCCTAGTTTGGGATCAGATGGCGGTGTGTTGGTTGTCAAATCAAAAACCCAAGATATCATTATTATTATATGAATGGCCTACACTAGTTGTTACGGGTCTGTTTAAGTTGTGTCTGTTTGTGTGAGTATAAACGTTTGTAAATGCATCCACAATATAGGAGAAATTCATATCGTGCGATTTAAAAAAAAGTCTCTATGTAGTGATATAGACAAAGTCCTCAATATAACCTAATTCGATCACAACCGGTAAAGTTACCGGTTGTGATCGAATTAGTATGAACAAGCCCTTAACTTCGTTCAACCATAAATCGGACTACCGGTACCAAAATAATATTGGCACAGCCAATGTGATATATTTACGGTGTTTGTCTGTATACCCAATAAAACGCGCCGGTACTAGGATAGGATAGGATGTCGTAAAGAATTATTATAGGCGTAGTAAACTTTTATCTTGGTAATGGACAGGTTAAAGTTGATTTTTGTTTAAATTTTATTGTGACAAATTGTCGGAAAACATGGGAATTGATCCCATTCAATCCGATCCAATTTCTGGTTATTATGATTTCGTTTTATGAGAATAACTGGTTTTTGAGTTTGTTACTAATGTCAAGCAGGATGAAATAATAAATAAATATATTCCAAACCAAATTGTGTATCACCAAGTGGTCAATTAATTGTTAATTGTCAATTATCGGCACCTACGTATGACCAAAGTGCGTCGTTATAAACCGAGTGGATTGAACTCGTATCGTTCTAGGAAGAACTCGTGTTCGTCATGTTGTTACTAACTGAACAATATTATCCTTAATTTGATAGGTTGCTTATGTGTATCCTTGTGTGACCGTCAAACACATATCGAGGCCCCTCCGTGCGCAGACGAAGGCATATTTTTAAGTAGTGAAAGAAAAATATGTCCTGAGAATTAGAGTGCTTAATATAGATAGAATATTTACTTTAAGTGCGACTGTTCATGGGGTCCTGGGTTCGATTCCCGGGTCGGTCAAAGCGTTACTCGGTTTTTCCATCAGGAATTTCTCAGTAGCAGCCACGGAGATATGGACGGGACGGGATTTGTGCCCGTTTGCTGGCAACAGGCTCGGTCCGTGTTACACTATATCAGTACTTTCACAAGTTATTATGCCTTGTGACAGGAACTGTAGCTTCATTCTTTGGTTTTTGGCATTCAAAAGTGCCTGTAATGGTCCAATTGAAATAAATGCTTTGAGTTTTAACATAACGAGGGAAATGCTGGTATACCTCTTAACCCTTAGGGGATTTCAGACGTGTTTTTATGTTTTGTGTGAACTACTCTCTTATCAATTTAAAAGCATTCATATTTATAATATTATCAAGTGCTTAATAGGGTGTAAAGGTTAATAACCTGTTGTGAGTAGGTAACATTATTTACTTAGGTTGGTACATGAGTACTCAAAGACCATCATAAGAATTTCTTAGAAATCCGTGACAAACGCTTTGTTGACAACCACATCCTATATTTAGTTGTTCATTTACTCATTTTTATCCAAGCGTCGTTGGATATTGTACTTTGTTTGACGTAGGTTACCTTAGGGACTTTTTTACAGAAGGTGATTGATTAATTAATAAACAAAAACTTTTTTTGAAAAAAAGAAACAAACTTTTATAAAAAAAAATAGGTTTATTTATCAACATTATACGCTTATTGAAAGTTTCGTGTCCGTGCTATTAAGCCGCTGAGTTCTCTCGTGAGGAGGCAATCTTGAATGCAGAATCAAGTCATGTTTGTTATAAAAATGTATTGTCACCAGAATCTACATAATAACTAGCTAACAAAGCAAGTTAAATAAAAGCTTTTATAATTATAATAAAAAATACTGAGTAGAGTGAGCTGGCACGTTCCGCAGAGATACGATTTTTAGTGAGACGTGAGGAGCTCGCGGCTAAATGAGCCGCTCGGGTCGATCTTTAGGTTAAGCCGTGCTTACCTAGGTTGGTCCGTGGATGGGTGACAACCCATTACATACCGAGTTTCCTCCGTGCCTCGGAAAGCACGTTAACCGTTGGTCCCGGCTGCCATTTGTCTTTGACAGTCGTTACAGGTAGTCAGTGACCCAAAAATCTGACAACCAGTCTTACCAAGGGGTATCGTATTACCTAGCGCTAACTGGGATGGGAGGTCAGATAGACAGTCGCTCCATGTAAAATACTGATATTCAGCTGCATCCGGTTAGACTGAAAGCCGACCCCAACATAGTTGGGAAAAGGCTAGGCAGATGATGATGACGTGAGTAAGCGAGGCAATAGGTCTCAAATGCGACTATCAATGGCGCAAAATCGTGTATAAATTAAGCACAAAAAGTACAATTTATTCGCACGAAAAATTCTGATACTGACAAACACCCTCTTAATTTATTCGAAGTAACAATTCCAAAATCTACGCTAGTAAAGTTTTGTTACAAAGGCAATTTAAATTACATTTAAGTCATTGCTATATCCAGTAGAGCTAATGCGGTAACGGTACAATGAATTTAACAGATCCGTACTATAAAGACTTTGGTATAAAGATATAATATGAAACAAAGTGTAAACGGACCATCTACGAAGTTGTCAACTAAGCATTCTGTACATCAAATCTAAGTAACTCTACGCAAAAATTATTGCTGGAGAACGACTTTTTTTTTGGGGTGAAAAATACCTAAATGAAGTTCGCGTGTCGTGGCCGTATTTAAAGTAAAGGAATAACATTAAAAACTTGTTATTAAAAAAAAAAACTTGTGAAAAAGTTGGAACTTTGACACCCAATATCTCCGTAACTAGAAGGTTCCCAGGTATGGTCTAGAACAAAAAAATGATCGCAATGACAGGGAAAATAAGTGTGTTTCGGCTTCGTTAAGGATACTTTTACACCCATTATATCCTCGGACTCAGGATAAATAGAATCAGTGTACGACCAGGCAAACGTAAGGAATGCTGCTTACTTGTTTGGGCCCGCATGATTCGGCACAGCCGACAGGCAAGATTGAATATGATGTAGGTAAGTAATTTAAATCTCATTGTCAGGAGGACGCTATTATTTATGAAATTATCTGTGTAATACATATTGTATTACACAAATCAAAGGCACAATCCAGACTCGTAGCTGGTAGTGAGAAATTCGTGACGGAAAAACCCAATAATACTTTGCCCGACCCGGAGATCGAATCCAGGACCTCATGCTCAGCAGTCGCGCTTTTGACCACAAGAACAACAAGCCAGTCCAATAGAACAATGTAGTCCTATACACGTTTGCAGCTAAAATGTGCCAACCTGTCCCATGTTTCAACAAGAGTCATTGCTGAACTGAGTTTGCTGATAAGTGCAGCAGTTGCTTCGGGTCATCTGTATGTTGTTTAACAAATTCTGCTAAATCGAATTCTCCAAACCAGGTAGCCACCCTAACATAACTAATCCAGCGTCTATTTCCCGGTAACGTTCTCAATTCCGACAGTATTACAAAATGTTTGTGCAGCCTGGTTTGAGCCACCTTGCATGGATTTTGTCTTTTCAACGGCCGTGCTACACACATTAGCATACGTAGGTAGTGGGGCGATTAAAATCATACGTTGGTCACTATTACGTACACGTGCTGTTCTTTGGAGATAAGATTTTACCTAGGTATGAAGAGGCTGGATAAATCTATAAAATGCGAAATATTTTTACTGATACAGGTAGGAATAAGAAATTTGTATAGGTATCTATAATGTACCTTAGAAAAAGTCAGAAAAGCTGGACTGAAAAGGTGTGTGGAAATTGGCTGTCATGGTATGGGCAGTTGGGCATGTGATTCCCAGCTCCCTCTACCAGCTAAACGGTTGTGTTTGGGTGCGTGAAAAAATTCACAGTAATGATATATTAACGATGTTAAAAGAAAAACTATCACAGCTAAGCAGGCTTTACAAGTTTACGAGTAATAGTCGACCAACTTATAAAATGTACTTTGATAACATAATTTCCCAAACATAATGTATGGGAGCACAGGTTTTTCAACTTCAACTGTAAGTTTGTTTTTTCTTATTACAAATAATCATCGTTCGGAGGCAAATCAAACCATAGGGAGTGGATTAAATTAACGTTGTAAGACTATGGAACCCTACATTGTGCGTGGCCCGAAACGAACTTTATTATGAACGGCCGGTTTTAAAAACAGATTTGAAACGAAAACTGATAACAATAAACGCAATTTCCGCTAAACGATTGACACTTAAATTTTTTGTCGCGGTATGTTTTTTGTAGGGAATTCCCTTTTATCACAATCAAGTAAGTGTTCACAAACATTGCGTTGCAATAAAAAGCTATTACAGTTATAAAAGGCCTGATCAATAAACACATTAGCACCTTTCACGGATAACTAACATTCATTTGTCGTTTGTCGTGCAAATAGCAATTAGTGCTCGTCTTTTGTCTATGCCGACGCCATCTTGGATTCCTGAACGTACCTTGATGAATAGGCGGGACGAGACGCGATTGATCTGAGGGCCATTGTATGTCAACACTATTGTAAAGAAGAATTAAGCTATCTATGTTAGTTTAGATTCGATATAGATGCATACTACTATGTACTTATAAGTGAGAGAAAAAATAGCTTTGTGCATTTTCCCAAAAGAAGAAACATGAAAAACGAGGACGCCAACTTTAGATTGCCTGATTTTTGTCTGCCCTTTATTGCATTGGCCTATTTTATACCCACCCGAAGAGGGTGTATTATCATCATCTCTGTCTGCCTAGCCTCTCCCCAAATATTTGGAAGCTGATTCCAATACAATCAGCTTCCAATGTAATTGGATGCAGCTGAATAACCAGTATTTTACATGAAGCGTCTGCCTATCTGACCTCCACAGCCCGGTTACTGTTTACGACACCTCTCGATATGACTGGTTTTCAAAGTTTCGGGCTTCTCATTTCCCGTAACTACTGTCAAAGATCTACAAATAACATCACGCGTTATAATCCCTGACGGGTTAGGCAGAGGTGGGCCTAACAGTACACTCACATTTCGCCAGTTATGTTTAAGCCCCATGTAATAGGAGGTGAGCCTATTTCCATCAGATCAGCTGGGCACAAACTAAGACTAGACTAACGAGGCTCACAGGATACAAATAACAACGAATCCTAAATGGTTTACTAAACTAAGTTAGCAGTACAAATAAAAGTTCACTCAAATAATGCTTTTTAGACCCTAATCGCTTTATAAACACAGTGCCAACACAGACTGTCGTTTTATTTCTTTCCCTGTTGTATGCTATACCAACACACGACTGAAAGGAAAGTTCCCAGTACGTGAGTGTGCACTTACCTTGTTTCCGATTGTCTGGGGAGGGCATGATGGGCAGCGACGCCCTTTCACTTTAGCTCTGAAACAATAACATGGGTTTTATTTTAAATTCGTACTTTTTATGGCTTTTACCATTATGGGCTACTAGTAGAACGATAGTTTTCGAGTTCTAAAAACATTTTAATGAATAGAAGTCTCGTACTACTACAGATCATTTGGAACAGGTCTCGGTTTTTAACTCTTAGGGTTGCACGACATTTTATCGAAATGAAACTTTAAAATAATACCTGATTATGATTATTAGACCTAAAATAAGGGTAAGAAACACTGGGCACAAAAAGTAATTTGCTGATAATAATCTGAGATATTAGTGTATAATATACAATAAGTACATTGCTCCCGACGTTAGTAAATCGCATGTGTAAGGGGTGTATAGCACCATATACAAATGCACTTTTGACCACGCTTGATCACACCGACAAAATATGCTTTCAAAGTATAATAAAATAACGACATTAATGACGTCAGTGCTTATGATTATCTCCGCTCTTATATAATATAAAATGGTAAACTGACTGACTCGGTGATAGATCAACACACAGCCCAAACCGTGTAACTTGGAGGGTGTGTTCTTTGTGAAGAGTAAGTATCCTAAGAAAGGATTTTTGGGAATTCCACCCCTTTTTTTTGGGATGGAAATTCATCAAATGACTCCTCCCGCTCTGGGCGGAGCGGAAGGGAGAGTCAGACTTTTACTGACTAAAACCCATCCATGTTCCTTCTTTTGCCCTTTGTGTTCCAGGGCCGCGGTATCTCATTCGAACAGTCCCGCAGCCCTGGCAGACATCGGCCCTTGCGGGCCCCTCTTGTTTGCTGACATCTCTTTGAGGCGCGCGTGGAACACGAACGCGCCGTCGACACGGCCTGTCGTCATAAGATGGACGGACTGCGAGCTAACCCATTACTCACCGTCCACAGGCCCGCGCTTATGGTGGCCGAGAGCCACCACGTGGCCCCCAACGCCCGGGGCGTCTCCCGCAGCGGCTGGGACGTGAGGTTATCTCTCTCTCACGTTCCGCCACCTCCTTGGCTAGCATGACTGCTTCGCAGAAGGAGCGGACGGCTTCCCATTCCCTCTCGCCCCGGACCATGGCTTGAACCAGGGCCGGACGCAAGAGGAGAGCGGAGCAGACCTCCACGGTGTGCTCCACCGTGTCTTCCGGGCGATCCTCACAATGACAGCACCCGGGCGTTTCCTCCCGCCCGATTCGGTGCAGGTACCTCCCGAAACAACCGTGTCCGGTGAGGACCTGCGTCAGGCGGAAGGTGAGGGTGTCGTGGCGCCTCTCTAGCCACTCCTCAAAGCCTCTCCTCCTATTGTGGCGTGCCCTGCACGGGGTTGCGACCATTCATCTCCATGTCGCCATGAGATCGCGCCAGAGGTCTGTCCGCTGAGCGACAATTTAGGATAGGCATGTTGTTCTTGTGTTTAGTGACCCTGACTGCTAGGACGGAGGTCGTGGCTTCGATTTCCACACAGGACAAATCTTTGTGCGATGAGTACGATTATTTGTTCTGTATCTGGGTGTGTAATTTATCTATAATATGTATGTATTTAGAAATATATAAGTATGTTTATCAGTTGTCTGGTTGCCATAGTACAGGCTCTGCCTAGTTTGGGATCAGATGGCGGTGTGTTGGTTGTCCCAAGATATTAAAGTTGACTTGTAGTACTATACAAATCAACTTTAAGGGTAGCATAAAAATGCTAATATCTCAATAAGTCGTCGAATATTTAAAAAAAAACATTATTTTGTAGTACTTATTTCAATTTTACGTTGCATATTTAGGCACTTTTGTTGTAGATGTCAATCAGGCCATGGATCGTCTCTCACTGGACACCTGATAGAGCAAATCACTGCCGAGGCAGACCG
Source organism: Eurois occulta (assembly GCA_950022335.1). NCBI lineage: Eukaryota > Metazoa > Arthropoda > Insecta > Lepidoptera > Noctuidae > Eurois > Eurois occulta. The sequence goes on along the minus strand of OX465481.1, from coordinate 4,901,631 downwards.
CGGCGAAGGTGGTGTGACGACCTGATCTTGTTTGCGGGGCGAAAATGGCCAGATATCGCACAACACGACGACAAAGGGGGGAAACACTTGACAGACTAACAGAAAAAAACCGGCCAAGTGCAAGTCGGACTCGCGCACGAAGGGTTCCGTACAACTGTTATCTATAAAACGGCAAAAGATCATGTCTGTTGTATGGGAGCCCCACGTTAGTATTTGTTGTTATAGCGGCAACAGAAATACATCATCTGTGAAAATTTCAACTGTCTAATTATCAGGGTTCATGAGATACAGCCTGGTGACAGACGGACAGACAGACTGTGGAGTTACCCTTTTGGTACGGAATCCTAAAAAAAGTGTAAAGTATCAATCTTCTTACGTGTTCATTTAATCCCATTCAATCACTATTTCATGAAAAAGTCAATGGGGTTTCAAAGTACTTGGAGTCGTATTGGTGATTTTAATGATTATAATTCTGTAACTACATTCGTGTTACGGTCGCGAATCATATTTTCATAAACATACAACCTGACACGGCCGGCAAATTGTAAAAAAACCGGCCAAGTGCGAGTCGGACTCGCGCACGAAGGGTTCCGTACCATTATCTATAAAAACTGCAAAAAAATCATATCTGTTGTATGGGAGCCCCCCTTAACATTTTTTTTTTAATTTTTAGTATTTGTTGTTATAGCAGCAATAGTAATACATCATTTGTGAAAATTTCAGCTTTCTAGCTATCACGGTTTATGAGATACAGCCTGGAGACAGACTGACAGACAGACAGACAGACAGCGGAGTCTTAGTAATAGGGTCCCGTGTTGCCCTTTGGGTACGGAACCCTAAAAACGTAAGAAAATTTGAATTTCGCGGGCTACCCTGGCGCTTCTACCTTAAATAACTCGATCTTTATCGATAGCCTTGAATCTTTGGCAACTGATCCAACACTCTAAAATACATTCAAGAGATAAAACTTTATTGCTGCGCAAACAAGTAAATAGCAGCTCATACATCTCAATCACGTGTGGGTGTTTTTTAATGATTACGGTATGTGACGTAACTCTGACGTCTATACACGTCATTACGTCATATAAATAACAACTGAGTTCACACCAAGGCTCAAACCGACTGAGTGTGATGTCGATATGTGTCGCCATATTGCACTGACAAACGGAAATGTTGGCTGCAAACCGAACTGACACTTTTGGAACTGACAGTTCTGAAATTAAATTTTTGAGGGTAGTGGGGAAATCAGTTTATTTCAGCTGTAGGATTTGAAATTCAGAAGACAGTTTTGCGGCTTTGTCAAATTTAAGGGACTTAATAGCTATTTGTATGACGACAGAAAGTAGATAGCATCATGGTAATTTCCCGGATGAAATACTTAGTCAAGAGTGGCACTAGACACTATTCTCCCTATCTTTCTCTCTATGCCTAGCCTATATCCCATTATTTGGGATCGGCTCTTATCACCATTCTTCACGACAAGTCTGTACTGACATCGCTTTGCATATCTGTTTGTGTGTCAGCGCTGTTGTTCTTAAATAATCGACGGATTTATATGCGCTGTTCACGTTTCTTTAGTGAATTTAGTCGGGGTTAGTTAGTGTCATCATCTACCTAACCTTTTCCTAACTATGTTGGGGTAGGCTTACACGCCAGGTACCGGGGGGAGGACACCTCACTCCCCCCGCAGACTTGAGGAGGCCCGCGGAAGCGGGCCGGCACTAGCCGGGGATCGTGGAAGGCGCACTAGTTCCCATGATCCCCGGTGCAAGTGTGGGAAGGGAACACCGGGGTGGTTTTTAGTCGGTTAGAGTCCGACAGACCCCTCCGCCCGCCCCAAGGCGGAGAACATCCGTGTGGATTTTCCACCCCGGGAACAAAAAAAAAAAAAAAAAAAATGGCTTACACGCCAGGCCACAACCCTAACTGGGTTGCGGAGGTGAGATAGACAGTCGTACTCGTCGTGGATATCCCTTTTGAAGCACGGGCGGGTGCTAGTACATATTATAATATAATGGCAGTCCCCTTTGTTATGAAACTCAAATCACCATCTCACGCACACAGGTATCCATTCAGAACCACTAAGTACCATCAAATTGCTTACAATCGGAACAGCTTAACGCAAGACCCAGGGTCGCATAGTTGTGCGTGTGAGATTAAACTTAGTCGCAGAAACTCACACACAGTGTGGAAATGAGATAGTGTGAGTATGGAACACGTCACTCTAAACAGTTGACAAAGTTGTACTAACTTGAGTACAAAGTATCTAAGTTTGCTGTGAACATGGCGTGTTGGAAACTGTAATAGGCTATGTTAACTTGAGTGTGATTGAAAGGTCGTTATTGCGTTTTGAGTTTACAAGTTTAACTATACTAAACCATAAGTAGATTATGGTGACTAAAAGGATATAAAATAAAATAAATAATAATAATATCTTGGGACAACCAACACACCGCCATCTGATCCCAAACTAGGCAGAGCAACCAGACAACTGATAAACAAACTTAGATATTTACAAAAAAAAAACACATTTTTCTTGAAAATGAACAGAATTTGATGAAATTGTCTGCCAAGTAAGTTGTATTGTACTGTATAACGGGCTGGTGTCCGCAACTCCACGTCAAATGAAAGTAAGTTAACGGGAACTTAATCACAGGTGGTGGAACAGGACCTAAGTATTCTTATTCTTTAGTAGCAACCGCCCTTGCTTCGCACAGCGCCACCTATCGGGTCCAAAATTATATCTAATAAAGCCTATATTACATACCGAGTTTCCTCCGTGCCTCGGAAAGCACGTTAAGCCGTTGGTCCCGGCTGTCATTTGGAGATCTTTGACAGTCGTTACAGGTAGTCAGTGGCCCGAAAGTCTGACAACCAGTCTTACCAAGGGGTATCGTGTTACCTAGCATTAACTGGGTTGTGGAGGTCCGACAGGCAGTCGCTCCATGTAAAATACTGGTATTCAGCTGCATCCGGTTAGACTGGAAGCCGACCCCAACATAGTTGGGAAAAGGCTAGGCAGATGATGATGAAAGCCTATATTTTAAGTTAAGAGAGTAGAGCGTTGAAAACTGGTTTTCTTAAATCTTCTTTTCTTGTCCAGGCGGTTTTCCTTTGGAATGCGCTCCCTCTGAATATCAGGACGGCAACCAGTCGGTTCACTTTTAAAGTAAAAGCTCGCGAACACTTACTTAAGAAGTTGGCAGACTCGTCCCACAATTAATTTGTTGTTTTTCTGTATCTATGTATGAATTTTAACTCTCTTTACTTTCTATATTTTGTTTGTATGTTTGTATTTATTACTTATTATATTTTATTTGTTGTAATTTTCTGTACTATTGCACCTATTGTTTTGTCTCTGCATCACCCTAAGGTAGACTGGTAGAAAACGCCCGAGGCATTAAGTCCGCCTTTGTACATTATGTGCATAAAATTTCATAAGTACCTTGATTACAGGGCAAAACAAATTCTGTTGATTACAATCACCGATGCAAAAGGTACCATTTTCTACCACTTGACCGTAGACGTCATATTAATGATGTATGCTACTTGTTTAATATCGCAAATGGTTCAATCGACTGTCCTGAACTTGTTTCAAAATTAACGATACGCACTAATCAGATAGCGACCACTTCTACATGTACCTTATGCGAACACTAATTATAGGCGTAATGCGTACTTTCCGAGAGCCTGTCGCAGCTTTAACGAAGTTTCTTGTGAACCCGGTATTGACCTATTCTGCACCAACGTAAGCACAGTGAGAAAACTCATAGCAAAATCATTTTTTGAACAGGAGGCTCCTGTCTACACATGAGCCGTTGCTTTTTTCCCAAGTTAGCTTAAATCAATAACAAGTAAATAAAATTAACCAACTTTTTTTTTTTTTAATTAATCTATTAATATGACAGTACATGTATCATGTAGTGTTAAATTGCTTTATAATAAGGAACGAATGTTTTTTTGTATTTATCTGTGGAGGCTTGTAATTAGCAATTTAGTTATATATTATTGTTATTAAAATGTTATTAATCTGTAAGCTTTCCTAAACTGCAAAAAATAAATAAAATAAAATAAATTTTTAATAAATAGAACTGCGTTCAAATCCATGCAGTAGTTTTTGCGTGATGCGCGTACCAACAGACAGACAGGCAAAAATTCTAAAAACTGTTGTTTTGGCTTCTGTTGCTCTAATAAAGACCCTCCATATAATTTTTTTATCAATATTTTCAATGTACAGACAACGCCCCGTTACAATTTTATTATATGTAAGTGTGGATTGTACACAAAAAATACATATTACGGCTTATAATTGTATATACAAAGGTGAGCTCAACACAGAATTAGGTTTTCTTACAGCAAACGTCAATATTTGAACATGCTGCAGCTTCTCAAACATGGTAGCAGTTATTATAATGTGTTACAGTATGAATCATCATAGAATGAACACAGTATACCGCGACTTTGTCAAACTAATCGCTTATATTAGTTTACAAACAATGTCCTAACTTAGTGGACACAATATACTAACTTGAAGGACATAATCTAAATAGTTTGGATACTACTAGTTTCAAGCTCAAAGTTCACATAACATCTCAGCTGTAAGCTCCGAAGGGTTAGGCAGAGGTGTACTCCACCCACGGTACTGGGACAAGCCTAGGCATCAACTGGGCACAAATCCAGACTCCGTGGCTGCTACTGAGGAATTCTTAATTGAAAATCCAATAACACTTTATCCAAGCAGGGAATCGAACCCAAGACCTCGCTCAGCAGTGGAGCTTGCAACCACTAGACCAACGAGGCAGTCAAAGTTAAGTACATAATATAACATCACGCCTGTAATCCCAGAAGGGTACGGTAGAAGTGCTCCTAATATTTCACCCACATTTCGCCAGTTATGTTTAAGTCCCACAAATCCAGACTCCGTAGCTGCTACTGAGAAATTCCTGATGGAAAACCCAATAACACTTTACCCAGGAATCGAACACAAGACCTCACGCTCAGCAGTCGCGCTTGCAAGCACTTGACCAACGAGACGGTCAAAGTTAAGTCCCTTATTAATATTCTGTTTACTACAGGACAAGCAAGTTAACCACGTTACAAGGTTCAGTTCTGCGTCATACATAGAATTTGCAACTTGTTGTTTACAAATGAATTAAATTACATAATGTCCTGAGAAACGATAACATGGCGGAGATGGGAAAATTTAAAACGGCGGCTTGCTATATTTTTACCCGACTGCGGCGAAGCCCAAAAGGAGGGTTACACAAACGGACTTACACACACACATACATACAGGTCAAACACATGTTTGACCTGTATGTATGTGTGTCCGTTTCTTTGTTCCCTCGTAACTCCTTAACGAATGAATGAATTTTGATCGTTAGATTTGTTACGTTAAAATTAATAAATATTGAATAATTTGGGATGCGATATTGTGGAGTTTGAATTTTTTTTTCTTCCAATACCATCGAGTGGGGTATTAAAATGAAGGGTTTTAAAGGTGATTACAAAAACATATACCACTTGTATGTTTAAAAGTAATTCTAAGTGCCACATCGTATAAAAAAAAAGTAAAAAAAATCGTTAATTATTTTACTAAAAAAAAAAAACTTAAACCGTCCGCAAAATCTTTCACGTTACTAAACTAAAAAGCTGGAAATAAAAAAGTAGCTGAAAATACAAAAAAACCCGACTGAAAAAACCGAAAAGCAAAAAACAAACACATTTTAAATTGAACAAAAGTTAAAGAAGCAGGCGAATATAAAATTATGAAAATGGAATGGGCTCCACCTGCTTCCAACTTTTGTTCAATATGAACTTGAAAGTAGCGTCTGATAGAAAAACTCGCAAGTCATGTTATTGATTGTCCATTCGTATGGAGATGTGATGAGGTGGGATTGGATCCTACATAAGGAGTAAGTTATAATAAAAATTCAAATTCAAATATGTTTATTTGTGACACATAGGTAAATATAAGTACATACAAAAAAGTTATGTCTCACTATGTGCTGCCTTGTAAGGCGTACAAATAATGTTTGCACATTAATTAGTGCAGGCAGTTTTTATGAATATAAAAATGTTAACTTAAATTGAATAAGTACTAAAATACTGTTATTACAGCTAATTACCTAATATTAAATCTTTAATAAAATATACATTAAACAAAACAAATTTTAAACAATAAGTATAAGGTTAATAAAAAATAAAAAAAACTTATAGACTATGGCTAATAAATAATAGTATTAAATTATAAAATAAAAACAGTTTTCATTTTTCTTCTAGGTATTCGTTGATGGAATAATATGCTTTTTCTATTAAGAATTTGTGTAGTGTTTTTTTGAACGTATTGAAATAACTAAACTGTGTGAAATATAAATGCTATAACATAATAAGCCGATCAAAGAAGGTGAATGATAATGGTACTTAGGTAGTAATTAGTATAAAGTGTAGTAGTCTTCCAAAACATAAGGACCGAAGTACTGTACCGGTTTTAATGGACATAACACCACACCTGTAATCCATTCATCATCGGGAACTCATTCGTTTTTATTCGTTCATTATCGGGAACTCGAAACAAACAGAAAACATGATAAATATCCCGTTTCTAGTGTTAATGATAGTACACCCACATTTCGCCAGTTAAGTTTTAAGTCCCATGAAAATTGGGGGCGAGCCCATAACTATCAACCGGGCACAAATCCAGACATCGTGGCTGCTACTGAAAAATTTCTGATCAAAAAAACCAATAACACTGCCCGACCTGGGAATCGAACCAAGGACCTTATGCTTAGCAGTCGCGCTTGCGACCACTACACCAAAGAGGCAGCCTTTTTGTAGTTAGAGTAAACGAATGATTTACAGCAATGTTATTAAAATAAATCTTGCTCGTATGGCGTGATTTATGGCACAAACCCTTTTAGCGAGATAATTATAGTGGTCACTGGCGCACTATCCTCGACCACTATCCCAAGAGATGCATTCGTTATGACTGTTATAACAGTAGTCCTAGTTTCTGTAAATTATTTTGCTGGGGGAAAATACATTTTCCGCAAAGTGTACAAAGTTGAAAATATCTTAAGAAGCAATCATATGTACTTAACACTACAAACAACTTTTACTTTATAACTAACCTTTAAATAAATAAATCACCATCATGATAATTATAAGGATGAGTAAAAAGACTCCTTTAAAACACACCTTTAAATATTTTATTCTTTCACAGCCAAACATGTGTAAAAATCGGGGAAAACCTATAAGAATTTCTTTTTCAAACTGTGGTATGAATTTTAAATTCAAAAACTACTAACGGAGGTTTCATCTCGTTAGGAATGAAAAGAAGAGAGAAAGAGCTTTAAAAAGAAGCATAAAAGAATTTGTACTTCAAAGTTTTTCTTCATTATATTCCTCCGACATACGGAACAAGAGAAAACCTTACCCCGTGGCCACACGCTCAAACGACACGCGTCTAATGGCAGCGACTGAGAAGAAGAAAACGAAAGAAACCAATAACGAAACGCCACAAGTCACCAGATGCGATTTGCGGAGCTATATGATTTTATTTTATACAAGAGGAACAGCAAACAGCTACAATATATAGTATAAGAAAAAGCATACACATAAAAATTGGAACAATATTGACAATAATGATTTCATTATCTTGTCCTTATCCCAATTTGTTTGGGGTCGGCGCAGCATGTCTTCTTCTTCCATACTTCTCTATTACTCGTCATCTCATCAGTCACCTCCTTTCTAGCCATACTATTCTTCACACAGGTCATCCCTCGTTCTTCGGCCCTCCTAGACTCTTAAATTCAACAAAATTCATACTCAAAATTTCTTTAAGACATTTTCCTCATTCCTCCGCATTACATGCCCATACCATGACATGAGTATCGTTTATAATGAATTTGAAGAGCTCGTGGCTTAATAATATCAGCCGCTCGGGTGGATCTTTAGGTTAAGCCGTGCTTGCCTGGGTTGGTCTGTGGATGGGTGACCACCCATTACATACTTACCGAGTTTTCTTCGTGTCGAGCCGGGATCAACGGTTTAACGTGCTTTCCAAGCACGTTAAACCGTTGATCCCGGCTGTTATTTGTAGATCTTTGTCAGTCGTTACAGGTAGGCAGTGGCCTGAAAGTCTAACAACCAGTCTTACCAAGGGGTATCGTATTATCCAGTACTAACTGGATTGTGGGGGTCAGATAGGTAGTAGCTTCTTGTAAAATGCTGGTATTCAGCTGGAAGCTGACCCGAACTTAGTTGGGAAAAGGCTAGGCACATACCTATAGTATCGTTTATAATGATTCCACAGCCTCTAATTACTTGTAATTTGCACGCCACGCCCCCATGTCTAGACAGCTATAGTTACAGCGTAATGTTATGTCTTTAATCTGAGCATAAATATAGAATTACGTATTAGTTTTTGAAGCAAGTATGTTATGTTTATTCTTGTGCTAGAGAGGTATATTATTTTAAACATTGTTTTGTGCAATAAAATTTCTATAGATTTTGTTAGAAACGTGAATTAGTAAAGTATGTTTACTTAACAATTTGATAGTGGTCAGGTTGGAAAATGCGTTATTTTTTTTTGACTGTCCATCAGTTAGGAGGGCAGTATAAAACCAATTTATCAGGCTTTGTACTCTATTAAATTGATTTGGAACTGTTTTCGTAAGAAATAGTAATTCAATTCATTCAAAAATATTCTCCAAATGTAGGTAATTCTTATAGGAAGTCTTCTTGGGAGACCTGTTACATCTTTCATACTCATAAGAGGTTGCGCTCTGAAAGTTGGCAACGTCGCAAATATAGCTGTCACTTATTTCGCTGTTTTGATTATTTAATCAATATTACTGAAATAATCATGAAATATGGCTCTGTGTTGCACTAACATATTGTTAAAGTATTGCAATAATAACAATGATTATAGTAATGTAATAATTTCAGATTAAAAAAAAAACATTTCAGCGGCTTTGGCAGTGGCTTCGTCACTCACCCTAGGACAATAGATAATAAAATTTAAACAGACAAGACATACCCATTTATATTATACAATAAAACCTATTTCCTTATCGCATGTATATAATACGTTTTTTCATTCATCTGGTAATGCACTGGATGTGCAAATAACCACGTATGCATGGGTTATTTTGAGATAAACAGAAATAAAGTTATTACCTTATAATGGCTTCACGGTATGGAATACGTGACTGAGGCAAGGTAATTCACAGTACCAATTTTGAAGACTATTTGTGCACCATTTCGTCATGACGAAAGTTTTCAATATGAATATGGATGGCTTTATGAGTAGAGGAAGACCAAAGAAACGATGAATGGACTGTGTGAAGGATGATGTGACTAGAAAAGAGGTGACCGCTGAAATGACGAGTAATAGAGAAGTATAGAAAAAGAAGAAATGCTGCAACGACCTCAAATAAATTGGGACAAGGGCAAGAGGAGAATGAAAACAAAACTGGCGAAATGTGGGTGTGCTACTAGGTACACCTCTGTCTAACTCTTCGGGCATTACAGGCGTGATGTTATGTAATTATAGTGTGCTTGGACCACTTTCCGTGCCACTAATGGCATAATTATTAGCAAATTATTTTGTATCTCTACCACGTAAAACCCTCCTATCATTCCTTTTACAAAATGAGTCAAGAAACCTCAACCAAAAGGTGCTCACCCAGCAACGTCACATCCGAACTCACGGTTCGAAATAATTTAATCAAAGTTACCCGTGTGTACAAACTACACACAAACGGGACAGACTGGACCCAAAATGGACACGAAACTCTTTCCACTGAGCTTTCGAAGAAGCAAAGTTTCCATGTGAGTGAGCGAAAAATACGCAGGTTAGGTTGCGACTTAGTGGTGAAGCGGGGCGACAAGCATTAGCGGGCAAATGTATTTAGGGTGCAGAAACTGTTAGCAGATAAGTTAACTTTGAATTTTTCTGGACGACTTATCACATGATAAGTCACGTAGTCGCCCCGCGTCGCTTGTGCCGAGCGGACCCATTGCCGTCTACATGGACGGCCACAACAGACGTCCTGCTGCTACCGCTGAGCGTAAGGTCAAGATTTACTCTTTTAATTTTTAATTAGTTTTAAGAAGTAGTGACTTAGCTAATCGTAACAGTACTGTTTACTACAGTTAGAAATTAATGTGATCGAGTTATTTCTTTTTTTTTGACCTGGTAAGGACCCATTGGAGGCAATACACGCACAATGGTCCACTTTAAGGACTAAGTGCGGAAACCAAAATCCCTAACATAGAACATAGAACATAGACCCATTGGAGGACTTTGAAATAGAAATTGTTTACGTCATTATTTTTCAACTTAACGTAAAGCCGAAGGCTATGGCACGGTAGGGGAATAAATAATAATAATAATATCTTGGGACAACCAACACACCGCCATCTGATCCCAAACTAGGCAGAGCCTGTACTATGGCAACCAGACAACTGATAAACATATTTATATATTCCTAAATACATACATAGGTATTATAGATAAATTACACACCCAAATACACAACAAATAATCGTACTCATCGCACAAAGATTTGTCCTGTGTGGGAATCGAACCCACGACCTCCGTCCTCACTAAAATCACTAAAATCTTCAAAACACCCTATGTGATACGGGTATTTTCGTGTTCGGCTATGCATAATGAAAGTCTAGTTAAAAGCTGGACTGGTTTTAAGATAATAATTTAACTACAAGACGTTACTCTAATCTAAAATTGCGGTTATAACCTTGCGGCTTTCTTCCGCTCACATTCAGTCCTGCGCATACGACACAGCCTTACAAGGACTGAACAAATTGTGCCCATAATACCCTTGGATATTTCTTCGCAATAATTTATTGATATTTGAGATATTCTTTGGCTTGCGAAGGATAAATGAGATAGGGAGTCTTGTGGCTGTAATAGGTTGGTCGGAAAAGATATTGTCGCAATTTCAGGCATTATTTCAGACTAGCTTTTGCCCGCGGCTTCGCTCGCGTTAATTTAGAATTTGACAATCAATTCGGGTTGTACTCTGCTTGTAATAATTATAATTCAATCATGATTAGAAAGAAACGTGGCGCCATCTATTATCATAAGAACGTTATTGTTGTGTTCCCCGGGAACAGTTTTTTTTTCGGAATGAAAAGGTACCCTATGTCCGTGTCTGTACACCTGACAACGTATATGCAAAATTTTAGGATAATCGGTTCAGTGGTTTAGGCAAGAAAGGTAACAAACAAACATACTTTCGCATTTATTATATATAATATATATGTATGAGGACCTCGTAGCTAAATAATAACTGCCGCTCGGGTCGATCTTTACGACTGCCTATCTGACCTCTGGGTTGTGGAGTCAGTTAGTAAAATACTGGTATTCAGCATCTGGTTAGACTGGAAGCCGACCCCAACATAGTTGGGAAAAGGCCCAGTTTCTGGTAGAATTTAGGCAGATAAAGTTGAAATGATATTAATGCAACTTTCAACTCACATAAAATTAATGTAACTTTTACAGATTTCAGCGTAAAGGCTGACAAGGGAGGATGGAAGAAAAAATGTGTTGTGCCGAACCCATGTACTATGGTTAAACCCTGTGAATTAACACCATTTATTTGAACATGTTGATGTCTATCACTCAAATAAGATTTAACCAAACTAAGTGCAAGTTTACCTAGTCCGTAATACTCAAGTTTCAAAAGCAATGTGTCATTTCTATTTCAGTATTTGGTTCTCCCTAAGTTAACAACGCCACGTCTGCAGGCGACAAGTCTGTCAGAAATATCAGTGTGGGCGTAAACGTCTACTTTTTACAAAATATTCCTAAGTTCTTCAAGATGCTAATAATTGACAGTAAACACCTTAAAGTGACATCTGCATAAACTGTTTCCCTTTCTTAAAAGATCTTATGTTATGTCATATCATCATAATTATGACACCGCAGATAACAAAGAAGTAACATCTTTCAAATTACTCAACAAAATCATAATACTAACTGATTTTAGATTTCACGGTTTAAAACTAAACGACTACTACGACGACGACGACGAACGACTAACTATCATCCTAATCCTAACTAATATTATAAATGCGAAAGTAAGTTTGTTTGTTACCTTTTCACGCTTAAACCACTGAGCCGATCATCTTGAAATTTTGCATATACGTTGCCAGGTGTACAGAAACGGATATAGAGTACCTTTCATCCCAAAACAAAGTACTGTTCACGAGAAAATCAACAAAAACGTTCTCATGATGGCGCCACGTGTCTTTCGACTCATGATTGAATTATATTATTACACTAGCGACCCGCCCCGGCTTCGCACGGGTGCATGTATTATACATATAAACCTTACTCATGAATCACTCTATCTATTAAAAAAAACCACATCAAAATCCGTTGCGTAGTTTTAAAGATTTAAGCATACATAGGGAGGGATATAGGGACAGAGAAAGCGACTTTGTTTTATACTATGTAGTGAAGCAGAGTACAACCCGAATTGATTGTTCCGCCGCGGGAGGAGAAGCACCGGGCGTCGGGGGCCACGCCGTGATGGCTCTCGGCCACCGTAGGCGCGGGCCTGTGGACGGTGAGTAATGGGCTCGCTCGCCGTCCGTCCGTCGTATGACGACGGGCCGGCCGTGTCGACGGCGCGTTCGTGTTCCACGCGCGCCTCAAAGAGATGTCAGCAAACGGGAGGGGCCCGCAAGGGCTGATGCCTGCCAGGGCTGCGGGACTGTTCGAAAGAGATACCGCGGCCCTGGAACATTTGATTGTTAAATTCTAAAAGAACGCGAGCGAAGCCGCGGGTAGAAGCTAGTAATACTATAGAAATTTTAATTACCAAAGATATATCATATCACATGACAGCGCGAAAGATGATCCCACTTAATTTCAATTACAATCGTTAAAGGCGATAATCGCTCAGCAACAGTGGCACGACATGACAGTAATTATTGCAAACAATTGAAGGGAGCGACAATTAGTTGCTGAGACGGCGGGAGGCGGCCCATTTGGCGATTAGACGCGCCACGGGGGACGCGACGCGAAGTCGGTAGGTACCATACGACAAGTAGACATTGTGGTTTTATTATATTATAGCTGCCCGTTGGTCTAATGGTCGCAAGTCCTGGATTAGATTCCCGGGTCGGGCAAATTGTTATTGGGTGTTTCCAACAGGATTATCACCGCATCAGCCACAGAGTCGGATTTGTACCGCCCCCCCTTTTACATGGGCAAATATAACCGGCAAAATGTGGATGTACTATTAAGTACACCTCTGCCTAACCCTTCGGGGATTACAGCCGTGATGTTATGTTATGTATATTATCTATTTCTCTTTTTTTAAAACGTTACCCCACACTAAGAATGTCTGCTGTATCGTGGGTGCATTTACAAACATTTAAACTCACATTCACAAACAGCCAGACCCGGAACAACTATCTGTAGGCCATACAAATATGTATTTGTTCCGTGCGGGGATCGAACCCGCGACACGCAACGCAGCAGTCAATCTCTCTGCCACTGCGCCAACCGTGCCGTCATTATAGCTAGCCATTTTTTTCGATCGGTCTCGATTCTGCGCCACTTCTTGACAATTCTTAAGGCAGCTATCGAACTCACTGAACACAGCACCAGACATTATCTACAGAACAATTAAATGCATAATAATCTGTCTTTCTTGATCTAGTGGTCGCATGCGCTTCTGCTGAGGTCTTGGTCTCATTGGGGTCAGGCATCCATTAGGCATCCATCAGGAATGTCTCAGTAGTAATGTCCTTTTTTTTTTCGGATGGGAAATCATCAAATGACTCCTCCCGCTCTGGGCGGAGCGGAACGGAGTGTCAGACTTTTACTGACTAAAAACCATCCGTGTTCCTTCTTTTGCCCTTTGTGTTCCAGGGCCGCGGTATCTCTTTCGAACAGTCCCGCAACCCTGGACGTCATTTGATGATTTCCCAACCCAAAAAAAAAGCATATCAGACGTTAATTAATCATCACCATCATCTGCCTCCTCATTTAATCACTTTCCGTAAAATACAAACAGCAAATACTGGGTAGTGAAAACTCATAGCATAAATACATATCACGTAGCGATTTAGTTGTCAGCTACGAGAGTGTAGCATCGGGATCCTCGCTCATAGCAACAACGTAGTAATTCTTCACGTCTAAGAATATTTGGTACAATACATAAATTTAGGTGGATTAAGTTCTGTACAGTCTATAATTTAATAGGTTGGGTTTATTCGTCTGTGAATAACGTGGCCTAAAATAGTTTAGAAATCTGTTGATGTTTGCAGAGGCTCTAGCACGCGCTGTGTTAACGATACGTAAATACGTTGATTATAAATTAAAAAATTACGTGTAGGTACATATTTCCCAGATCACATTTTCATAATTATAAGGATGTATTCATATCTATGGATGTTACTGGATGACTGTAATAATAACAGCCGCTCAGATCGATCTTTAGGTTAAGCCGCGTTTGCCTAGGTTGGTCCGGGGATGGGTGACCACCCATTACATACCGAGTTTCCTCGGTGCCTCGGAAAGCACGTTAAGCCGTTGGTCCCGGCTGTCATTTGTGGATCTTTGACAGTCGTTACAGGTAGTCAGTGCCCAAAAAAGTCTGACAACCAGTCTTACCAAGGAGTATAGTATAACCCAGTACTAACTGGGTTGTGGAGGTCAGATAGGCAGTCGCTCCATGTAAAATACTAGTACTCAGCTGCATCCGGTTAGACTGGAAGCCGACCCCATCAGAGTTGGCACAAGGCTAGGCAGATGATGATGCTATAGGATGATTGTATTTTCGATTCAAAAATCGTGCTAGGCCTCTGCTCGGAAAGATGTACGGAACACGTGGTTACCGTTTGTGAGTATGTCTCTTCCACCGTGTAAGATACACTTCTGCCTAACCCTTGAAGCTTTACAGAAATATAATGTTATGTTGGCCTTATTACTGAAATGACCTTTAAACTGGTTGACAGAAAATAACAAGAAGCAATAATCCGTTCGATTGCCGCCGCGAAGGGGCTGTGGGAAATCGTTCCATTTCCTTTTCTGAGTTACTTTCAGTTCAAGAAAAAATTGCGAGCATCAGTATAGATCTCCGCAGTGTGTTAATATGAAAATGTAAGCACTCTGGATTTCATTTTCGAGATTGTAAAGAACTTGATATTAGGACTTTCAGGAATTCAATATCACCTGGAAAAACACAAAGGGAAAGGCCGAAAACTAACCTTGAACCTCGAACCTCTGGGTATTACAGGTGAGGCGTGATGGTATGATATGTTTAAAATATATTTATGTTTTAATGTTTCAAAATTATCAGTGAAAGCCGGGAGTTCAGAATAGTGTGTCCTTCAAGCAACAATGGAATAATAGCTATACCTAAGTTTATGGTTTCGCTGAACACAGTTGTATGAGAAATTTATTTATTTGCTTTCCAAGAATCAAAGTTTAGGTAGCAATAAACCTAGGATTCCCTGAGCCTGAAACATTTTATTTCTAAGCATAAAACTGTGTTTTATTTCTATTTTCGACGTTCTAACCCAGCAATGGCATAACATATCAAACATGTGACCTCCATGTTTCCAATAAAAAAATACTACTAAGGCAATATACCTAGTACTAAACACTTGATACAGTGAAGGGTTCCGTAGTCAGAATAAATAGGTATTTACGCTTTCACACTGCACGGTATTAATTTAAAAAAATTTTGAAGGTCATTAGTTCATAGGTAACCTTTCTAGCACCAGAATTCCAGCTAGTACCAGAATCTCTGAGATAAACTAAGTCTTATGGACTTGGTGAAAGAAAAAGTTCCTTGTTTTACTGCGGAATCCTAAAAATAGAAGTTTTGATAAACAAATAAATAATTCTAGATATTTCTTCGTATTTAATTTTTCACCTGTCGTCTTGTTTTGTTGGTTGTATGTCATTAAGGATACGTAGGACATAAATAACGTAATATTTACATAAAATAAAGTTATGAAGGAAAATAATCGTACTGTTGTACATATTTGTGCTATTTACTATTACGAAGGACTTGTTACTAAAAAGTTGCGCCAAAATGATTGCAAAATTATTACCAATGACAATTAGTTTCGCTGTAGTGTTTAATTATTTATTTAATTAGAATATTACAAAGATAAGATAAAAAGACTTACGCTACTAATTTAGAAAAAGAAGTCGAGTTATCAAACAATTATTTTTTAATAAATTCCACGTGCACGAAGTCGCGGGTAACAGCTAGTTTATATAATGTATAGATATGTAAGCTTATTTATAGATGATGGAATGTTTCTTTGATGTCCGATTTATTTTCCACACTTACTATCAAAGGGCATTCCCACCGGGCGGGAAGTCTGATATGGGGCGCAAACAGTCACGTATATCAGACGCAAAGGGAATCGGTGTATCGAATCTTTGATTCAGGCCTGATATGGTGTCGTTTTGACTGTCTATTTAAAGATATCTGTCGCAGAATTATATTTGGAAATAATGTTTTTGCGAAATTCACAAAAAAAAAATGTTAACTTGTATTACTATACTAGGTCAGAAGCGCGACTGCTGAGCGTGAGGTTCTGGGTTGGATTCCCAGGTCGGGCAGTGTTTTTGGATTTTTCTATCTGGAATTTCTCAGTGGCAGCCAAGGGTTCTGGAATTCTGCCCGGTTGATGGCAAATGGCTCGCCCCCTATTACATGGGACTCAAACAAAACTAGTGAAATGTGGGTGTACTATTCGGTACACCTCTGCCTACCTTTCGGAGATTACAGACGTTATGTCATGTTTTCCTTAATTTTTTAATGATCCAGATCCTTAGCAAAAACACATCCTGTGACATTACAAAGATGTTTCTTTATAAAGTTGTATTTAATTGTTTTATTTTTATTTTACTGTATCGGAAATATGTATGTTATCATAAAGGTGTTTCTATAAATTCAGTTTTAATCTAGTAGTTAAGAGCAGTTTTCCGGGAATTCCAATAGACTGTCATTTGTTTTTTTCGCATCTATTACTCGTTGTTTTGTACATACAAATAGATTGCTCTTAGAAAACGGTACTATTATTGTAAGAATTTAATAAAATGGTTGTTACCTATGTTATGCATTCGGATTGAATTCGATATTGTCTCAGCGACAAAATATAGTGTCGTTAATGTAAGTTTTGTTGTATCTTTGACAGATAGATTCTGACAGGGCGAACGTTCATAAAAATATCTACAGAAATAACCC
Organism: Eurois occulta; assembly: GCA_950022335.1. Lineage (NCBI taxonomy): Eukaryota > Metazoa > Arthropoda > Insecta > Lepidoptera > Noctuidae > Eurois > Eurois occulta. Next base: position 4,884,379 of record OX465481.1, on the reverse strand, counting down.
CTCTAAACTCTTGTTTTTTTATTAAACTTATGCAACATTAAAGTTACCGAGTCTCAATACCTACTCATCATCATACTGCATACCTACAATATATAATGTTGTGTTTAATAATGTTTATTACATAATTATACATATTTACAGAATATTGGAAACTATTTTACACATGCATTTATGTTCCTCTTCATTGTTAGGTATTGTTTCTAATTACTTTTTACACCTTGGTGATAATAATAGATGCCATTATTTACAGGTACCGAAGCAATGAGGAAAATGTATGATTATGCACTTGTTTCTGGTGAATCACGTTCCATCGGCGTTATTTGATTTACGAACGAATATGATATGAAAACTTTGCTATCTGATAGCTCTTATTAAGTGCGCTGATTGTGATTTCATTATCAATGGCAGAAGGTCCTAGAAATACACATTTTTTTTTTGCTATTCATTGATACAATATTATGAAAGAAATTGGAGATATTTTATCTGTTTTTCGGATTTTACGTCGATAAATGATTGAACAAATACTATGATTACCAAAAAAAACGACCCCGGTACGCCGCAAAGACTCACTAGTCTTTATACAAGATATGCGTATTTTTTGGTGGTCTTAAACCTGAAGATTTAAACGCTATCGTAAAACATAAATAATGTCTCAAACATACATAGACTGCTAATATCATAACCCTTGCTTTTGGCTTTGCCGGTAAACATTCACCTTAGGCAAACTTAAAATGTGCTGCAGCCCATTTATAAAGATCAGAACAAAACACATTCTACCCTCTCTCTTCCTCGTCTGTAGTTGTAAAACAATCTTCATTACAGCCAATCAACGCCCACAGACATCTCTGGAGTCTGCACAAGCAAGGCATCTGAAGTTCCCAACAAAAAGTAATAACTCGATTCGCCGCATGCTCGAGGAATTTTTCACAAGAATTATATTAGTCTCATATTCTCACATCGTCACTCACGAACCACAAATTCAAATATATTGTAATCCGTTTTGCATCAATATCTCGTGAGTCGCGCGTTCCTTGAATAAGCCAATTTTGCGTCGATATTTGTTTCGTGAAGAACAATGTACCTATGTGTATATTTAAAGAAGTGTTCACACGATATGCAACAGCAGATTTTTTATTGTGCTGTCGTTTGTAATTAACTCGTAGAACATCATATCACATTTAATCCCCAAAAGGGTAAGCAGAGGTATGCCTATAGTACAGTATCCAGCGCATCAAGTTACTGACAACTTACAAACTGTCAAATTTTCTAATTCGATTTTAAACTTGTCTTAACCATCAACATTTTATGGTTTAAAATCATTTGGAGAAATTTGACAGTTTGTTGTAACTTGAAGTGCTGGCGACTGTACGCTCATATTTCACAAAATTATTGCCCAGCAGTGGGACATTCATGGATATTGAAAACACAACTCCTAACTCCGGACTGAATTCCTGATGGAAAAACCCAATAACACTTTGCCCGACCTGGGAATCTAACCCAAGACGTCATACTCAGCAATAGCAGTTGCGACCACCAGAACAACATGGCAGTTTATTAATACTAGCTTATGCTCGCGGCTTGGTCCGCGTGGTGTTCGGTAACTGTGCACGGGATACTACCGAGATATAAAGTATCCTTTGGGTTCATTTAGGTTATAAACTACCTGTCTGCCAAACGTCCAAATCTGTTGAATATTTTTTGCGTGAAAGAGTAACATACATCCATCCGTCCATACCTACATCCATTCACACAAACTTTCACATTTATAATAGTAGTAAGATTTTCGTAAACACAGTTTTAAATAGTTCTTATTATATAAGTTTTTAAACTGTTATGGTCACTAACCTTATCATTAACCCTAGAAACGGGATATTTACCATGGACAGTGGACATGGTAAATATCCCGTTTCTAGTGTTAGTGACAGTTTTTATTATTTTCACGTATTACTTTGATTGTATACAGGGTAGCAATTACCTTAACAATGATGACACAACACGTCTGCGCGATTCAGCGCGTTTGGCATACGTGTGGCTTCATTGGTGGACGTGTGCAAAGGTAAACAAGCCACGAACGTATAGCAACGTCAAACAGGCGCTAGTCGTAATTAATGAACTAGCCTTAGGCCTCGTTTATGTTGCATGCCATTTTACACGAAATTCGGGCGTGCGAACGCGTACGAAAATACACGAACGATCCCGATCCTACAAGAACTTCCATGTGGTTATTACCTAACCTAGTGTCAGAGTTTGCGTGGGCCTCTTGACTTGGCTTTACATGCCATCGAGAAATTTCTCTCAGCGTGCTGGTTTGGTTTCCTTTCGATGTTTTGCTTTACCTAAGTAAGTGATAATTATTCAATACGCACTTGCCGTGACAGAAAACAGTCATAAGGACTATTTACTTGTGGCCAACTAGCTGTTCCTTGCAGAGTGAAGTGGGGCTCCGAAATTATCCGACGGAGACATACTACCGGGATTAAAAGTATCTTATGACCTTATCCAAGTCATGGTCTACCCGTGTGCTTTAGATCAAAATCAGTCATTAATGCTTTAAAATCCAGTAATAACTCATAATCTAGAATGGAAGTTGTGCTATAAAATATTAAATGCGCCTTAAAACATAAAAATCTCGTGTGAATTGACCTTAAAACATGGCTTTAAAAGATGTTAATGTGCGCTTTGCTTTAATCTTCACATGCGTCTATCGCGTTAAATGGATGTCGCCTAACTTCGTTCGACGCAATTTGCATTTACTGGGTTATGTCAACTTTTGATGTGGGTGTAACGTAGCATGATTTATGATACACGTATCGAGCTATGATGTTCTAATAACATATAAAGTGCATGCAATACAGAATAGATGATAGCAGTAGGTATACACATGGCTGCGGGACTGTTCGAAAGAGATACCGCGGCCCTGGAACATAAAGGGCCAAAGAAGGAACATGGGTGGTTTTTAGTCAGTAAGAGTCTGACACTCCCTTCCGCTCCGCCCAGAGCGGGGGGGGTCATTTGATGATTTCCCACCCACCAAAAAAAAAAAAAAAAGTAGGTATACACAACGGTGCAAAATGGACCCTTCACGAAGCCGCCAACCAAGCATTCTGTACATCAAGATTATACAGGGTGTAAGGGACAGCCCTCCGCAAACTAATAGGGTGAGTTCAGTACATCATACTAAGATGTCGGTACATGAAATTATTTCAGGAACGTCACGGGAATCCAATAAACCTGATGTGTTTATTACCTCACACACACTGTATCGTTACCGTGGCAAACCGCACGTAGCGAACGGCAGCGCAGCAAGCCTTCGGCCGCCCTCCCCGGTGTTTTATTTACATAAACGGAGTGCTGCGTACAGAGAATGTAATTTTACATTGAAATAATATAATATAATATCTTGGGACAACCAACACACCGCCATCTGATCCCAAACTAGGCAGAGCCTGTACTATGGCAACCAGACAACTGATAAACGTACTTATATATACCAAAAAAAAAAAAGAAAAAAAAAAAGAAAAATAAAGAAATATTAGCCGAAGAAACGGTGCAAAAAATGAAAATTTCCCGGAGCAAATTTCCGGTGGAATATGATTCAGAATAAGGAGCTGAATGCACCCTGTATGTTTGCGGAGGGCTGTCCCTTACACCCTGTATACTTTGTATGGCCTACTAGATAGTTGTCCGGGTTTAGCTGTTAGAAAAGGTATGGTCCGGAACAAAAACATACCGCAATGGATAATTTCCTTCCCATAATACCTCCCTCATGTTCTCATGAGGGAGGTGTTATGGGAAAAAAGGAAGGAAAGTGGACGCATTGGCTGGGAGAATTGTCTTTCGGCTACGTCGGTCTTTTACACTCATAAGAAATAAGGCAACCGACATTGTTCGAAGATTTGTCAACAGCTTGCCGGTGGGGTTGAAAGATTCAAAAATGGCGATCGAAAGGCGCAGCATGGAAAACTGGCGTTGAAAGACAAGGTGGACCGATGATCTTGTGAAGGCCCCGGTAATCTGTTGGATTAGAGAAGCATAGACATTGGTCTCCCACGTCTACCGTTGGACGCCTTTCTTTATAACATAACTTAACACCTGTAATCCCCGAAGGGTTAGGCAGAGGAGTACCTAATAGTAAACCAATATCGTCAGTTATGTTTAAGTCCTATGTAACAGGGGGCGAGCCTATTGCCATTAAAGGGGCACAAATCCTCCGTGGCTGCTACTGAGAAAATCCTGATGTTGAACCTCATGCTCAGCAGTCGCACTTGCTACCACTCGATCATCGAGGCAGTCTTTCTTTATGTTGTATGAAAACAGACTTTGTCATCCCGGCCGATTGAAGATTAGTGCTCAGAGATAGTTTTTAGATTTTTAGTCACTAAGCAGTTGAAGTATAAAGTAACTTTCCAATTTTTCCAGCACCGTATTGATAATATCAACACTAAATGATTTACCGATGCTTTGTTCAGAACTCCATTCGTCAATTGCAGTCGCTATATTTTTGGTTTTGTTTTGTTTCAGTGGCAACCGTGCCGCCATTTTCCAATAATACGAGTAGGTTTTATTAAACAAAAACGTGAGACCGGAAACAAAAGAACTTCAGTGCACCGCTATGAACACATACAACAAGCTCTGCATTTGAAACTCCTACAGACAAAGCAGACATGTCTTATATGCTCTGTCTATATACCACATCCGCAATAAAGTCATGCCACTGAAAGCAGCTAAATTTATAGCAGTATTACCGCCTTCCTTGTCTCACAGGAATCTCTGCAATTTTGGAACTAAAATTAATAATAACTATAATACTGCTATACAGTTTAATTTCAAACCCCGAATGAGCATTTTCAAAAGGATCTGTACAATTTTTACCTATTAAAATGTATAGCAGCCAGCGGTACGCCCAGTAAGTTTTTAAACAAGAATCTCTTCAAATTAGATGCTAAATTGTATAGCAGTATTACCGCGCGTAAGAGTATTTTCATAAGAATCCCTACTGCTACTGAAAGCATAGCATAAATTATTTCATAAATCCTCAGACCGTCTGGAACATGCAAGTACATCGTTTAAATTTCATTTAACACGAACAAACAAAGTAAGATGAATTAACAGAATATTTCGGTAAACAAAACATTAGCGCATAACGTATGCTTGCAATCTTTGTACCTTCAAGGTAAAATTAAAATAGTTTGTGTCAAAAAAATACTATTTAAATCGAATATTTTAAGTAGGTACCTACGCAAGTACTTGTACATACACGGTTATAAAATTCGTATTTAGAATTGGAAAGAGTCGTATCGCATTGTCAAAAATCTATGATTCTTGGAATAATATTTTTTTTTCAATACACTTTCTCGAAAACTGATGCTTAATGCACTACGATTAGGTTCAACGTGCAATGTACTCCACACGTGTGGATTTTTAATAATTTTGCGGAAATAAAATTTTTCATAGAACTAAACTTTTACTAAGTTCAAAAGGGTTGTTTTTTTTTAAATCTCGGCAAAGATATATCCGTCTTTACGGAGTAAATATTTTTTGAGTATTTAAATTGTGTTTATACATAGATAAACATGATTATTTAAAACAAATATTAACTTTTATGATCAAATTAAACGCGCGGAAATAAGCAATTTAAATCATAGTTTTTAATCATTCTAATTCCTGACAAAAAATATTTTCCGTTCCAATATTTTATTTCTTCGAAAGTGCAGTGAAATACGTCGTTTGATACGCGTGGCGATTTGTAACTGTAGTTCCCGGCTCCATAACACCCTCGCCTGTAGCTCGGGTGTTAATTCCGCCTCGAATGCAATAACAAAGTTTCCCCACTTATATCAAAATGTACTATTTTTTTAAATATAAAACACGCCTTTTGTTATAACACTACGTCCCGGATATATACATAAAGCCGATCTCAACTAATGGACATCAGTAAAAAATTTATAGTCCTATTAAGCAAGAAGCCGATCCAACATAAATTAATGAAAACGAATTTATGGAACGACATACAACAGATTCAATACCCCGCAAGGCATTTCCCTCCACTATAACCTCGTTATAAACCATGTTCATAGGTTGGCAAACAATTTACTTCGCTCACAGCGCCCTCTACCACGTAACACTGTCACTATTAACCTAGCCCCTAGCAGTAACGCGCGACATAAACGTAACGTAAATTATAAGGAGTTTTGAATCGATTTTTTTTTCAAATTCGTTTGATGGTCAGCATTCTTTGAGACAACATGAATAGCACAGTGTCTCAAAAATGACTGTCAATACTTTCTAGTGTTTTAGCTAGGGAGGAAAAGTGTTGGAACAAAGTCGCCAGCATATAGACAAATAAGTAAAATTGAAGTATCTATTTGTATTATTAAAATAACCGCTTTTTACTACATGCATGAATGTATATACAGAACATATACCAAAATAACATTTTTTACAATTTGTGTCTGTCTGTTCCGGCTAATCTCTGGAACGACTACACCGATTTTGACGGAACTGGCAGATAACTGAAGTAAAGAGGAGCAACTTAAGCTACTTCTACTTTAGGAAAAATAATTAGGGTTCCGTGAAAAAAAATTAAAACCCGTGATATTTTTGGTATTAAAATCCGATTAAAAAAGGGGAGTTATATTTTTTTATATAATAATTTCACGCGAATGAATATCGCGGGCAGCAGCTAGTTGGAAATATAAATGATTGAGGTCTTAAAATGAATGAAATATTATGTGTAAACCGAGTATTTTCAATTTAAATGTGTTACGGAATTTACAGTACTGTGCGTTCTCACTGGCAAACCATTTACATATTAGACAAATGTCAATGGTGTGCCAGTGAGAATGATAGAGATGAAACATTTCAACAAATAGGAGAGAGCGAGAGAAGAAGAGACTTCGCTATGTTTTCATGTGATTGTTTCGCCAGTTTGAATGAAAAGTTGCGTTACTCCGCTCGTTCGCACTAGGCCCACTGTCACCGCTTCAATTAAAGATAAAAGCTCTTTATTGAAGGGGCGACCCCGTGGCCACAGCCACTGTGAACGGCTTAAAAAGTCTGAAAACAAACAGGCCAATAAATAAAGGTAAATTAATCTGTTGAAAGTTGATTTGTTTTGATGGAAAGCTGGCATTATGTTACTTATAAAGGTTAACCTAACTCGCCCCATGGGCACTGTTAATAGTGATTAAGGGGTTATGTCAGGAGGATTGAGGAGTATCCTACCGAGGGCTGTTAGAACAAATGGCGATCACCAATCAGTTGCTATTGAGTAATAGCTGACTCGTGAGTGTGCTGGAGTGATTGTGGAGATTGCAATTCAGAAGTGACGAGGAGGAACACCGTGTAGTTTTAGTCAATAGGAGTCTGACAGACCCATCGTACTAGACGATTTCACTTTACGATTTGTCATTTCGAATTACTTTTAAGGCGCGGACTGACTACGATTTTAATCGCTACTAGATCACGTAAACTATTGTCACCACTACCGTACATAAGGTTGAAAATTGAAAATCTTATGTATTTGTGTTGACATGCAACTAAGCTGCGAAAGGGCATTTATTTAACAGGTTTTCTTTAGATTATTCAAAATGTAGACCTTAAATTAAATAATTGTTTGGTTGAAGTTTTTAAAAAATGCTAATTCTATTAAATTCTTAAAAAAAAACTGTTGTTATCGCTGGAAACACAGAGATCTTTGACGCTAAAGTTTATTTTTGTGCCGCAACTTCCCAATTTGTTATTGGGAATATCAAACTATTATTTATTATTCTGTTCGATTAAAGAATTTCTTTAAACCCTTCTCTGACCACAGTATTTTTTGCGTTACATATTTTCATTGCATTACGTCATACTTGACTATTTAAGAAACCAATTTTTGGGAATATTGAGGTAACACCGCGCCTTAAACATTGTTGGAATAAGAAACGTTTTGTAGGCATTTCTCTCTTGCCCTTACATCACGATACACACTAGTCATCAGCACCATTATCATCATTCTCATTGTCCTGCCCCTATCCCAATTTATTTGGGGCCGCATTACTCGTTATCTCATCAGACACAGTTTCTAAACATTTTGTATTCTTAGTTCTGACTCATTGATATATTGGTCACAAGCGGGACTGCTGAGTATGAGGTTCCCAGGTCGGGTAAAGTGTTACTGTGTTTTTCCATCAAGATTTTCTCAGAAGCAGCCTGGGAGTCAGAATTTGTGCCCGGCTGATGGCAAAAGGCTCGCCCCTATCACAAGCAGAACTGGTAAAATGTGTGTGTACTATTAGTAACACCGCTGCAGGGCACGCCACGATAGTGGCGGTAAGTCCCCTCTTTGAGGAGTGGCTAGGGAGGCGCCACGGCGCCCTCACCTTCCGCCTGACGCAGGTCCTCACCGGACACGGGTGCTTCGGGAGGTACCTGCACCGAATCGGGCGGGAGGAAACGTCCGGATGCTACAATTGCGAGGATCGACCGGAGGACACGGTGGAGCACACCGTGGAGGTCTGCTCTGCTTGGGCGGAGCACCGCCGTGTCCTCGTAGCGGCGATTGGCGGCGGCGACCTCTCGCGTCCGGCCCTGGTTCAAGCCATGGTCCGGGGCGAGAGGGAATGGGAAGCCGTCGCCTCCTTCTGCGAAGCAGTCATGCTAGCGAAGGAGGCGGCGGAACGTGAGAGGGAGAGAACCTCCTCACGTCCCAGCCGCCGCGGGAGAAGCACCGGGCGTCGGGGGCCACGCCGTGATGGCTCTCGGCCACCGTAGGCGCGGGCCTGTGGACGGCGAGTAATGGGCTAGCTCGCCGTCCGCCCGTCGTATGACGACGGGCAGGCCGTGTCGACGGCGCGTTCGTGTTCCACGCGCGCCTCAAAGAGATGTCAGCAAACGGGAGGGGCCCGCAAGGGCCGGTGCCTGCCAGGGCTGCGGGACTGTTCGAAAGAGGAACCGAACAAACAGTGGACATGGTAAATATCCCGTTTCTAGTGTTAATTATAATGTTCGAAAGAGATACCGCGGCCCTGGAACATAAAGGGCCAATGAAGGAACATGGGTGTTTTTAGTCAGTAAGAGTCTGACACTCCCTTCCGCTCCGCCCAGAGCGGGAGGAGTCATTTGATGATTTCTCACCCCCCAAAAAAAAAAAAAAACACCGCTGCCTAGCCTTTTGGGGATTACAGGCGTCATGTTATGTTTATGTAAATAGTTCTTACTCATCTTATCACAAATTCTTTATGAAGTATAAGTTGAGAGAAAAACGAAAGTTATTTAAAAAGGGAACTCACTCATTCTTGGAATAAATATCTGTGAATTTTCACACCTCCAACCAAGCCTTTGGAACTTTCGTTTCAATATGATACTCAGACTTCCTTTCTTTAGTAAACTTAAACCTGAAATTTTACCTCGATACCTCGCGAACGTTGATCATCTAAATTATCTGAATTCCAAACTAGGTATAAGTGGCAGATCACAGGGGGTCTAAAATGGCCGCTTTAGCAGAATCATAATAGGATAATAATATGAATTACGTTTAAATTCTTAAAATGGTCACAAGGTGACAATTCATAATAGTGGGTACGTCTATGACCATTTTAAGAATTTAAACGTAATTCATATTCTTATCCTAATATGATTCTGCTAAAGCGGCCATTTTAGACCCTCTGTTTTTTAATTAATTTCATTTCAGCTCACCAAGCAAGATTTTATAAATATTTGGTATAAGTAACTGTAGCCTCTAACATACTAAACAAGCTTTGTCTAGCAAGATAAACGTTTATTAAAGTTGTTTAACTCATAGAGGTTGTATTAAACAACTTTTGCACTAAGTTCATTCGTTTTAATACAGTTATAAGAGCAGGTTCAAAAGTACAGTCACGAGCACTTATAAACACGCACTTACAATTTACTAAGCAACTTTGAAAAGTAATTTTAATCTAATGTATTGATTGCAATTTTACGTTGTAACAAACAGTATTTTAGGAAGAGCTTGGCTACATAATAACAGCTGCTCGGGTCGATCTTTAGGATAAACCGTGCTTGCCTAGGTTGGTCTGTGGATGGGTGTCTACCCATTACATACCGAGTTTCCTCCGTGCCTCGGAAAGCACGTTAAGACGTTGATCCCGGCTGTCATTTGTAGATCTTTGACAGTCGGTACAGGTAGTCAGTGGCCCAAAATTCTGACACCAAGGGGTATTGTATTGGCGTCGGGGGCCACGTCGTGATGGCTCTCGGCCACCGTAGGCGCGGGCCTGTGGACGGTGAGTAATGAGCTAGCTCGCCGTCCGTCCGTCGTATGACGACAGGCCGTGTCGACGGCGCGTTCGTGTTCCACGCGCGCCTCAAAGAGATGTCAGCAATGATGAGGGGCCCGCAAGGGCCGATGCCTGCCAGGGCTGTGGGACTGTTCGAAAGAGATACCGTGGCCCTGGAACATAAAGGGCAAAAGAAGGAACATGGATGGTTTTTAGTCAGTAAAAGTCTGACACTCCCTTCCGCTCTGCCCAGAGCGGGAGGAGTCATTTGATGATTTCCCATCCGAAAAAAAAGGGGTATTGTATTACCTAGTACTAACTGGGTTCTGGAGGTCGGATAGGCAGTCGCTTCATGTAAAACAACATAGTTCGGAAAAGGCTAAACAGATGATTATGAACAAAGATAGTATTTTGGGACCTCTATTATAATGAAACAGATTTTATCTCAACGCTGTAATCGTAATTCCACAAGAATATCGCTTCTGTATTTAGGTAGGTAAGTGTATACATATTTGTGCTCGTGACTGTACAATCAATGGACAAAGTTGCAGTAGTTAGTGGAAAAGTCCAGCGGTGTCACGTGGAGCGGGGTTAACGACCTGAGTGGGCAGTGCTCTTATATTTATCTACTCGATTATGTTGCTTTAGTGTTTAATCCATTTTATGGTACCAGGTTTGAAGGCAAAGTAGTGTAAGACATTTTTACGTTCAAGACTATCAATATACTTAGTAAAACTATTTACTAACAGTCAGCAACGCATTGTCTAAATCGCTGGGTCAGGAAGCAAGAAATTTGGCTAAATAATAACAGCCGCTCTAGTCAATCTTCAGGCTAAGCCGCGCTTGCCTAGGTTGGTCCGTGGATGGGTGAACACCCATTACATGCCTAGTTTCCTTCGTACCTTGGAAAGCATGTTAAGCCGTAGGTCTCGGCTGTCATTTGTAGATCTTTGACAGTCGTTACAGGTAGTCAGTGGCCTGAAAGTCTGACAACCAGTCTTAACAAGGGGTATCCAGTATTAACTGGGTTGTGGAGATAGGTAGTCGCTCCGTCTAAAGTCTGGTATTCAGCTGCATCCAGTTAGACATGAAGACTAACCCCATCATAGTTGGTAAAAGGCTTGACAGATGATGAGTTATTTGTACTCGTATAACGAAGATCAAAATCAAAATATTTTTATTTCACATAGGCCAACACGGTGCACGGTTCGGGTTGGTCGTTTCCTATGGAGAAGAACTGGCAAAAAACTACATGGTTACTCTTTTAAAGATAAGCAAATGAGATGGGATTTTTTTTAATTCATCATTAATTATGGTTAAATATGGGGGTTTAAAGTGAATGTTCGTAATGTTTTGCCGATGGATAATCCCATCAGCCACAAGCCTTTTCAATTTATTTATTTCATGAACACAGCAGGTATATTCCTCAAAAGCGTAAAAAATGTCTGCTCAGTAAGTACTTAGGTATGTCTCACCAGGCTTTCACCGATTTTAACATCGAACAATTTTGCTAAAGCAAATATTAATCCTCTTTGACTGAGTATGAAAATTAGGTACCTCCTCTTAACTCCGAAGAATTTGTTTGCTTTTACAAAATGAGGTAGTAACATGTGTATATTCCTTTTTCTGAAACGTTATAATTACGTTCTAAAATTGCTGGAAAATCTAAATTGTATCTACTATGTTTAAAAATCAAGATATAAAACATGTATTATATATACATGTTGCATAGTTCTATTTTTTTCGGTTATAATTTACATAACAAGTTATTAATACCATTGTGTACAATTCACGCAGAAAAAATCTCGAGAATTTTAAAAAAAGTGAACAAAACAAGTCTGTAACAACGTCAAAACATATATGATACATGTTTTTGTAACAAAACTTGTTCACAATAAGTATTACAACTTGTTCGAGGTTTTAAACGTGGGGTAAAAGTAACTCTAGACCCTGCAACAAAGTCTCAACACCGACTTATTTACAACCATGTACTTACGACCATTAAACTATTACCACTAATGACCACTCGCGTTACCTCCGTCCATAAAACTTATGTTTAAAACGTTAAGAGACATCAGGCGTCCATATTGGTGACACAAATGAGGTGCTGACGTCACGCTAATCTATCTTAATGTTGCTCTAGTGACTCGGATACTTTCTCTGAAGATAGGCTATTTTTAAACGATAAGTAAGGAGAGGAATGAGTAATAAAATATTAGGGTAGATAGGTATCGCTTCTATGCGGTATACGAGTATATACTCTCATAGGGTTCGTAATTATAAAGTTAATTATTTTATTAGATAATTTTCAGGTAGATATCAATGCTGATTCCAGAGGAAGACGAAAGAAACAATGGATGGATTGTGTGAGGAATGATATGAAAGATAAAGAAGTAAATGATAGCGTGACGGTTGACAGAGGAGACTGTAAGAAAAAAACGTGTTGCGCTGACCCCAAATAACATGGGACAAAGGCAGGAAGATGATGATATCAATGCTGATTCATAGTTTGACCTCTTAAATTGTCTTTTTTTTTTGTTAGCCCGAATCGTCCCACTCCTGGGCAAAGCCCTCCCCCCATTCCGTCCACTTTTCTGGGAGTTGCGCCTCTTCTCGCCTATTAATGAGAAAGCCATCCAAGGCGTCCCGCCATCTCATCTCATCAGAAAGCCATCTTCTCCTCGGTCTGCGAACCCGTCTAACTGCCTCAGGGCTCCAGTTTTGTGATATACGGGCCCACTGCGTTGCCAGCAGACATGGCCTGCCCAGTCCCATTTTAGTTTAGCAGCTTTTTGAGCGACGTCAGCAATTTGAGTTCTGGAGCGCAGTGTGGTGTTCCTTATTCGATCGGTAAGATTAACGTAATTACTAAAATATTATGTAAAGAATGACCATTTTTGTTATTATATAATAATGATAACTATCAACGATAATTATCACATTGAACACTGCTCTTTCATTTCATAAAGAGTTTCGTATTCCTACGTCGACTATGTCAACAAGATTGACGTACTTATGTTACTAGTATACGGTAGGTTACGTCAATTCAATACTTTATTTTTATTTTTCCATCAGTTTTATCGCTGATAGAGTGTGACTTAATCGAGGTCTTCTGGTCTATTAACATTATTATACTTAAGTTTATCTGCTGTTACCTTTTGGCGAATACATTGCTGGCGGATCTGATATAAAGAGAAGCTGATTAAAATTCAATGAGAGACATATACATATTTTTTCGAGAAACATCCCCTAAAGAGGGTGGAGTGGAATGTAAGTCCGGTAAGTACTACTACTAGCTAGTACATCAGAACTGTGACAATTTGTAGATAGGTGACTTAACTGCAAAATCAAATGTATCACCATAATCTCTTAAGCCTAACAGAAAACGCCGTCGTTTATCCAAGCATAAAGCACTTGTTGGTCTTCTTTTCTACTTAAAAAATGCCCGAAAGAAAAAAAAAATCCCAAACGAACAAAAAAGATACCAAATTGCTAATGCTTTCTTTTGCTTACACTCCGTAGAAGTCACGTAGACCTGCTACGAGATCCGTAGCATATCACGTAGCAAGCGCTACGAGCCTTTTCATGGCCGATTTTGGCGGTGTAGATACACAATGGGACTCCATAATATTGATTTATAGTACTTTGCGGAGTTACAAGTAGAAAAATATGGTTGTAAAGTTACAGTATGATAAAAGTGATAGGTTAAGACTTTCCAGACTGTTAAATGTAATATAAAAATTATAGTCTTTCGGACCGTTTTCGATCACGGCGGTCAATGTCAGCGGAGATTAGCCATCGACGCGGGAGATGTAATACTGTCTATGTCTCTAGTCTATGTATCTAGTCTATGCGTAAGCACATGACAGGTGCACTCTCTCTTCGATCACTTTCATAGTCCGATGGGACGGCTACCCGACACGACCGGAGAGCGATCAGTTGCAGGAACGTCGGTTTAACGTGCTTTCCAAGGCACGCAACAAGCTCGGTATTTAATGTGTATGTCACCCATCCACGGACCAACCTATGCAAGCGCGGCTTAACCTAAAGATCGACCATTCTCTTGCCCATGTCCCAATTTATTTGGGGTCGGTGCAGCATGTCTTCTTCCATACTTCTCTAATACTCGTCATCTCATCAGACACCTCTGTTCGTGCCATATTATTCTTCACAGAGTTCATCCATCGTTTCCTCGGTCTTCCTCTACTCTTAAACTTTCCTCTCGACATTTTCCTCATTTCTCCGCAACACATGGGCATACTAAATAATGCCCGTACTAAATAATAATATAATCCGAGCGGCTGTATTTAGCCACGAGCTGAAGAATCATGTTGTAATGTAATAATCATTATAGTTAGGGTTGCTCGAATTAAATGTATTTTATTTATTTATTTATTAATAATATTTTATCTTATTTAAATTTTTATTTTAATGGTAATTTTAATTTTGATTTTTATGTTAATTTATTTTTAATTTCTGATGTTGATTTCAATATTTATTTATTTATTTTAATTTTAATCAGACTATAGATAGATCAAGTTATCTGAAATAAGTGTTTTTTTTTTTTTTATTACTTTCCTTTAACATTTTACTCCTTTCCATACAAAAGAAACAAACAACGTTTTATTTTTAGAAGTAATAACGCGTTAGGTTCCCGCACCATCATAAAACTCGATAAAAAAACATCTTGGACTTTCATCGGGACCATAAACTATGAATTACAGTAGACATAAAGGAGGATAAAAATATGACAGAAGTTTCACCTTTACAGAAAGGAAAACTTGTTGTATGATCACCATATCCTGCCATGTATATGCTATATTCTGCTTCGTTGGACTAGTGGTCGCAAGCAAGGTCGACTGCTGAGCAATGAGGTCCTGGGTTCGATTCCCGGGTGGGGTAAATTGTTTTTGGATTTTTCTATCAGGAATTTCTCAGTAGCAGCCACGGAGCCTGGATTTGTGCCCGGTTGATGGCAATAGAGTCACACCCTGTTACGTGGGACTTAAACATCACTGGCGAATTGTCGGTGTACTTGTTAGGTACACCTTTTGGGGATTACAAGGTGTGATGTTGTGTTATGTTATCACCTTATCATGGTGGTCTGAATCACACCCTGAAATATGATCAAATCTTTCTGGTACACTATGCAGTGTGTGCAGCGTTTGTGAAATATTTTTAAGCTTTATACATACGCGTACAAAGCTTAGCTTCTGCCTTCTAACTTTGTATAGAAAACATGAAATGAAATAATGTAGACAAGCACTTTACGATATGAGACTTAGACCTTAGACAGAACAGAACTTTTCGTAATCTTAACGTGTGTTTGCCCATAGGTATAATGTGTGTAGTGAAAACCTATTTAGGTAAATTGATCTATAGTGGAAGCTCGTGTATTCTTATATTTTGTTTGTTGTTTTTCTAATCGATATTATTTTTTGAAGGTTGTGTTTCGTACAAGACAGACTGACTATATCATTGAGTGGAAATGACGGGAGGGGACGTCTTAGACAGACATACACTGACCTTATTAGTGATGTTTTTCAGAAAGGTTCAATGCGTAACTACTTTCAATCGGCGCGTGTATGACCAGTCTGTTCCTCGTATGTTCGTTTTTTTTTTAAATGTTACAGCATCATGCTGATATAGCAGCATTTTGGCCTTACACAGAGCCAGGTTAGTTTAAGCATGTCTAATTTTATTTTATGGTTTTGTCCTGTAAAAGTCAAATAAATACTTTTTCTTTCTCGTCATATGAAAGCGGATGAAGCAAAAGGAGGATGTAAGGATCGTAGCAGTTAGTTTTCTGTAATTGCTGTATACCCTCATGGACAAACGCGTCAGTTTTTTTATTTTTTATTTTACACAAAACAGAACTTCACGCCTATAATCCTACATGGGTTAAGCCGAGGTGTACCTAAAAGTACATCCAAATTTCACGAGTTATGTTTAAGTCCTATGTTATAAGGGAGATCCTATTGCCATCAACCGACCACAAATCCATATTTCGTGGCTACTACTGAGAAATTCTTGCTGGAAAAACCCAACAACACTTTCCCCACCTGAAAATCGAACCCAGGACCTCATGCTCAGAGGTCGCGCTTGCGACCACTGGACCAACGAGGCAGTCTGTTATTTTACATAATTAATTAATTTTAGTCATTTTCTTTGCTTAGATTTAAATGGATTGACTCAAGTTCCTCATTACCACATAGTAATCATGTCAAACACATATTCTATTACATTTTAACTAGATAACATTCCCCCAAGAC
Source organism: Eurois occulta (assembly GCA_950022335.1). NCBI lineage: Eukaryota > Metazoa > Arthropoda > Insecta > Lepidoptera > Noctuidae > Eurois > Eurois occulta. Next base: position 4,867,866 of record OX465481.1, on the reverse strand, counting down.
AACAAAAGAGCATAAAGCTAACCATACACGGTTCAACTGAATACATTCCCTTTAATTGAAAGACGAAGAAGTGGAGGTTTGGCTGACATTCACGGTAATGTTTACCTACACGTTCCAATTTGGTTAATTCATCTAAATTGAAAGACTAAAGGTGAACCCGAGAGATTACCTACATACCTACATAAACTTACACCTTTTTCCCCATGGGGGTAGGCAGAAACCACAGAACGCCACCTGCTAAATCAAGAAAATTGAAAAGAGAATGCCTAGATGGTAAGGTCATGTGGAGAGGATGAGTGAAAGGCGACTAACAAAAGGTATTTACAAGGCAGGTGTGAGTGGCATCGCCGGGAGGGGACGCCCTTTTTTTTTTTTTTTTTTTTTTTGGTGGGTGTGAAATCGTCAAATGACCCCCCCCCCCGCCCTGGGCGGAGCGGAAGGGAGTGTCAGACTCTTACTGACTAAAAACCACCCATGTTCCTTCATTGGCCCTTTATGTTCCAGGGCCGCGGTATCTCTTTCGAACAGTCCCGCAGCCCGGAGGGGACGCCCTAGAAGGACCTACACTGACCTTATTGGTGACGTTCTTCCGTAAGGTCAGGTGCGTACTCGCAACCGGCGTGCGTGTATGACCAGATGTATGAACATGGACGAGGCAAAAGGATTATGTAAGGATCGTGAAGGTGGCGTTCTGTGGTAACTGCCTACCCCCATGATAGATTACCTCTTTGGTATAATTGTCGCTGCTACTGCTACTATTGTGCATAAAGTGTGTCGATTCCTTGGCTGGCTTAGGATTGAACCTCATGTTTCAGCACGGAATCGCATTTTTGCATGCTTCTATCCTTTACTGACGCTCAGAAGCGTCATTTGTTAGAGCGAGAAAAAGACCGGGAGTGCGATATATCATCGACGATGCGCTCGGCAGCACGCCACGTGTTATTAAGTTATTCCACAAGGATAATCTCAGTAGCAGCCCGGAGGTTCTGTTGATGGCAATAGGCTCGCCCCCTACTAAATGGGATTCAAACATAACTGGCGAAATGTGGATGTACAGACGCGAGCACAACAAGCCACTACAATCTGACAAATTTCTTTAATAGATTTTCAACTTTATCGCTAAACTCAAACTCAAAAAACTCAAACTCAAAGCATTTATTTCAATTAGACCATTACAGGCACTTTTGAAAGTCAAAAACAAAAAAGCTAAGCTACAGTCACGTTCACAAGGCATAATAACTTGCGAAAGTACTGTAGTTGCACATTCCAAATCGTAGATCTCTATGGAGAAGAATGGGCAAGAAAAAGCAAAAGCTAAAGCATTAGGTTCAAGGTTGATTAGGAAAATGTGACAGTTTCGGGTAGCTTGATATGCTGGCGGCTGTACTATAAGTACTCCTCTGCCTTACACCGGGGATTACACGCGCGATGTTTTATAAGGTGAACCGTGTACTATCACCATAACAAAAGAGCATTCAACACCTTATACAAATAATTGTTCCATTTAGTGACGAGAGCACTTAAGACGAGTGTACACGATCGAACACTTGTAATGGCTTTCATGACGGCATGATGTACTCAGCTCGTGAGTACTGGCATTAAGAATATTGTATTTGTTGAACACAATGGTCAACAGTAAGTGTAAGTAGATTATGGGTAATGTCTTACACATTTTATGTCATAGGTTATGGGAGAAAGTAGGCCACGTGTTTGCTACCGTGGGTGTTGTGAAGAAAGAGAATAAGCGCCATTGTCAGTTGACAGCAAACTGCGTTCATACTTTTAAAAGGCGTAAGTATTATAAATGTAGTTTAGTTGACAAAGGGCGTGAGAATAAAAGTAAACTAGAGTCGGTACGTCCTTCGTAGATTTTTGTAGGACGTCTTCTTCAGGTACCTTACATTGGATTTCGCCATTATCGTAACTTGCAACAGTTATATTTATTTTAGTTATAGTTTACTCATAAGCACTAATTATACAATTGTTTAGAAATAACACTACTGCCCCTAAATGTACACTTTTGTAATACCTACTTTTTTTTAAATAAATTATTCTTATTCTTATTTTACGTTTTCGGCAAAGTAAGACGAATTCGTTTCTTTCTTCGATTGGCGACTAACAGCACTGGATAGGGTTAAGAGGAAAGGGGGAAGAGAGGCCTTTGCCCTGCAGAGGGAGTGGACACAAATGGCTAATGATGATACTGATGACGAAGAGCACAATATACTTAGATAAGCTAAATTTCTTTTGTTTCCATTTTGAGCTTGAGCCCAAATATAACAGAGAGTACAGTACCTCGATCATTAAGAGGTACTGTGCTCTCTGTTACAATTATTTAGGCGCTAATTCTAAAAAAACTTGCTGGAAGAATAGCGACTGCTTTGAGATATTTTTCTTATTCAGAAAAGGGTTAGCAGATGCTAACCCTTTTCTTAATTATGTTGGGGTCGGCTTCCAGTTTGACCAGTATTTTACATGGAGGGACTGCCAATCTGAACTCCACAACCCAGTTAGTACTGGGTAATACGATACCCCTTGGTAAGACTGACTTTCAGACATTTTTCGTATGTTATATTCAGATTTTCGCCGAATCTTCTTACCCCACATTTTTTTTTTTACGTTGCTCCATAGGAATTTCTCCTGTATCGTGGGTGCGTTTACAAACATTTAAACTCACATACACAAACAGCCAGATCCGGATCAACTATCTGTAGGCCATACAAATATTTGTTCCGAGCGGGAATCGAACCCGCAACACGAAGCACAGCAGTCAATCGCTCAGCCAATGCGCCAACCGTGCCGTCAGACATTAGTCTCATCTTAAGCGCAAGTTGGAAGAACTTGCACACATTTTACACCCACATTTTATTTTCAGTGCTCATTTTCGAGTTGATACCAGATACACATTTAGCTTCGAAACATGTTACGAGCAAAGTGTTTTCCGCTCCATTTATGAGAGGCATTTGTCATCATCAATATCTACTAATCCTTTGGTCAGATAAGGATTGTCAATAACAGACACAAGGTAAACAAACAAGGTATGCGACTGCATCCGTGAAAATCTTTTAGCAAAATACGGTAACTAGTAAGTTAGTTTCAAGTCTGAGTTCACATACTTACTCCACATCATATTTTTCTGATCTACCTGCGTGGTGACTTAAATTTTGTCCGACGAGGGGTCACGATGACGTGATCATGAGAGGAAAAGAGATAGAGCTAGACGTCCTGTATACCCCCATCTCTTTCCCACCCTGGAATAAGATTAAAATTAAACTGTTTTAAGACATCATAGTAGGCCATCACTATATGTAGCTACCTGCATAGTTCTATCATTGATTTCGTTTAGTTAAATCCTCGAAGATGCAGGTGTCTGTGCAGAATGGGCATTGAAGGAGGTTGGGCATATCCTGTGAAAGGCTCTATGTGCTCGTAGATCCAACAGCGTCTGTTTAACGTTTTAAGTTATAAAAATTCCGAATAAATCATCATTAGCCTAGCGTTTAGCGGCGGTGGCCCAGTGGTAGCGGCCCCGACTTACGAACAGTTGGTCGTGGGTTCGAACCCAGGCAGGCGCATTACTTTGTGTAATTTATTTCATCACCACTGCTCTCAAAAACGGTGAAGGTAAACATCGTGAGGAAACCGACATGTCCTAGAACCAAAAATTCGAAGACATGTGACATCTACCAACCCGCACTGGGCCCGCGTGGTGGATTATAGCCCATTCCCTCTCTATAGAGGAGGCCGTGTGTCCCAGCAGTGGGAACATTAAAGGCTGATTATGCTAGCCTAGCGTTTTCCCAACTATGTTGACTTCAGATTCCAGTCTAACCAGACGCAGCTGAATACCAGTATTTTACATGAAGCGACTGCCTATCTGACCTACACAACCCAGCTAGCACTGGGTAACACGATACGCTTTGGTAAGACTAGTAAGTTCCGAATAAATAATACATTTATTAAAAAATATAAGGTACAATGTAAAATACAGTTTTTCTTAAATCTATGTCAAGTTCACCCATGATTTGTGACTGAACTAGGTAATCCTGTGTTTCAGGCGATCGTAACTTCTCGCGCAAATGTTTTCTACCGACTTTATTTCACTTGCTCAGAACCAATTTTCCACTACCTATTATCTGATAGGAAATGCCTGGGCCACTGAGTTTTATGACTGTCTTATAGCATGATAACCTTTATAATCCTTCTACATATTCTTTTACCATATTTAATTGCCTATAAGAAAACCTTTCCTGAATGTTAACGGACTATAAAAGATAAATTCCGGCAAAATTAGCAGTTTTATCCTACGTTTTCTCATTACTTCTTTATCTTTTGATCAACATTTCCCTCGTTGTGTCACAGTAGACGTATTAGTATTAACATATAGTAATTCAACTAAGAACAAGATCGGAATCCGGTCACACACATGCACAGCGTTATAAACAAGTCTAAGTATCTACATAGGTCGCGTATAACTCGGGATGGTCGCATCAAGACAATCGCTGTTTTCTACATAGTACAACTTAAAAAAGTTTTTTGACAACCCCCTTTTGATATCTCAAAAACAAGGTAAGGTCCTGGTTTCGATTCCCATTTCGGGCAGTGTTATTGGGTTTTTCTCTTTGGGATTTGACACATGGCACTTAAATGTAACTGGCGAAATATACGCCTGTAATGACTGATCTCCTTCAGGATTGATATGTTAAGTTGTGTTGGTTTACTGGTTGTCTTTATACAGTGACGGTGTCATAAAAAGGCATTTAATACCACTGCTCGAGGCATTATTTCACAAACAATTTATTTTATATGGACAAAGGGTTAATTATTATTGTTTGTGAAGTTTTTTGTTTGGGGATGGTCTGGGTTTGCTTAAATTCGCGTGAAATTCAGGGACGCGTCACGAAGATTATTTTGTTAATCTGTGTGCTGCCTTTTTTAAGTCTTATTAGAACAACAAACAACTTTGATGCAATAAATGAATTGAATTGAATTGAACATGTATTATGCGGCCATGGTATTACAGGTGTTTGTGTATAATATGGTTTCCATGTAATATTTGAATAATTCCTATTTATTTTATAAAAGTAATACGTTAGTATTACTTTTATAACTACTTAACAGCCTTTGCGGCCTACCGCTTAGATAATCTATAAAAATAAATAAAATTGAAGTGTCTGATTGTAATATCAAAATAACAGCTTTTTATTGAATGCTTATGAGAATATATACAGTACTCATAACAAAAACATATTTTTTCAATTTTTGCCTGTCTGTCTGTCTGTTTGTTCCGGCTAATCTCCGAAACGGCTGGACCGATTTTGAAGGGACTTACTTACTGGCAGATAGCTGGTGTTATAAGGTCTAACTAACTAATTTATCTTGGAAAAATAATTAGGGTGCCGTGCAAAAAAATTAAAACCCTTGAAATTGTTAACAAAATTCGATTCAAAAAGGGGAAATAATATTTTTTTATAATAATTTCACGCGAACGGAGGTCGTGGGCAACAGCTAGTAAATAATAAAATAATTTATAATTATTGATTTAACTACTTGGGGCCTAACGCCTTACTGTAATACCCTTTTGGCCAATCGTAACATAGATGGCATGAAGAAAAGTGGACTAGCTAGATTCCTTGGAAAATAAAGAGAAGAGTTATACCAACAAAAAATTAAGATGCCCCATCAGTGGGGCACACATTTACCTGACCACAGTTAAATGTGTGCCCCAGTGCCTGTGCCGTACTTTAAATGACAGCCGGAACCAACAGCTTAGATTCAAAGAGATTAATCAGTATTACCAGAACGCATAACAAGTAAGATTAATGTCAAGAAAAACAAGTGAAAAATACTGTAGAGTGGGTTGCCAGTGTTGCCACATCTGTCTTTCCTAGCATGATTGACGATAGTATTAACTTTTATGTAAAAGAACATTAATCATGTTTTCACAGTGAATTATCTCGGTACGTTGTATTATTATTTTTGGATAGACTAATACATTACAATGATTAAGCAAAAATATACGTACTGGAAATTGATATTGAAATTACAGATAAAATTCTACTTTGATGGTATTAACATGCCTGTGCATTCTAGGTATCAGATTAATAACCTCATACTGTCACTAACGGGATACTTCCGTGATTGTTCATGATTTTGAGCTCCCGATATTTCGACGCTGTTGCAAGCGCTATGACCGCGGGTTGACTGGAGAATGCGGGTGGATGGAAAATAAATTGTTAGGAGCAGACAAATCTGTCACGGAAGATATCCCGTAAGTGACAGTATAAGTTTAGTTTTAAACCGTGAAAGCTAAAAACAGTGATCAGACTAATGACGTTCAGAACGCATAACACCTTGACCACAAGCTACACACAGATGAGCGAGGATGCGTAGCGAGGGATGTGTGAAACGAGCGAGGATGTGGGGTGTGTGGAACTAACCAATAGTAAAGCTTCTTTTTCACATTTTGAGCTAAGCTAGCTATGTGATTGGTTAGTTTTATGTACATCTCTCGCTGCACATATCCGATCATCATTCAAGTTTTCAAACGTTTTTTTTTTTAATTTGCGGGTCAGTGTCAGGTTAAATGTTGAACAAAATATAATTCGTGACGTATAGTTACAGAATTATAGTAATTATAAAAAAAACTTTTTTGCAAAAAATAAAACCGACTCCAAAAACACAAAAAAAAGTGAAAAATAATATCAACAAAAAAAAAAATATCAAAATCAGTTCATAAACGACGAAGTTATCCGCGAACACACATAAAAAAAATATATATATATATATACGGTCGAATTGAGAAACCTCCTCCTTTTTTGAAGTCGGTTAAAAATCATCAATATAACCCTCTTAGTTCATCCATCATCATTAATCCCATTCAATGACTACTTCATGAGAAAGTCATTTAATGAAATTAGCCATGTTACAGTCGCGAATCATACTTTAATCAACACACAACCTGACACTAGACTGAAAATTGCAAAAAATTAAGAAAATAAGAAAACAAAAAAAAAACAAATAACTGAGAGAACGCCACGTGCCATTGTAATGCGACGGTAGTCACAAGAACGTAACCTTAGCTAGTCACCCGTGTCCAATGCCCGTGTCACAATCAAACACGAATATCTCGTGGCGATTAAGAAATCACAAAGCAATGGGGAAGACCGTTACAAGCTAATTGTAAATGACGCGACCATAGCCAGGTCTCAATCCGACCAATGAGGTCAAGCTATTTTGGAATATAAAATGACATTACACGATTTTCAACCAATGACGATGCTTGGAACCAGCTATGCTAGCGCCATTAGATTCACAGTTGCCATCACCGTTGGACGTTTTATTCTCTAATATTCCTTTTCATTGTTGAAGCCTTACAATAAGCTGTTGGTTCCCGCTGTTGTTTGTAGATCTTTGACGGTCGTTACAGGTAAACAGTGGACCGAAAGTCTGACGACCAGTCTTACCAAGGGATATCGTATTACCAAGTACTAACTGGGTTGTGGAGGCCAATTGCTTCATGTAAAACACTGGTTTAATTCAGCTGCACTCGGTTAGACTGGAAGCCGACCCCAACATAGTTGGAAAAAGGCTAGGCAGATGGATGAAAGTTGAAGCCTACGTATATTACGTCTACATACATATGCTACTACCCATTGATACTCGTAAACATCTATATCTACGTGATCCTTTAGCCACGGACATAAGGTCCATCTTGCCTTAACAACGGACCCACACGGACTTAGCAGTTGACCCTTAAATCCAATTAGTTGCCAACATACGAGTCATACATCTTCGACCCTTATATCCCTTGTCGATATCTAATATTATTTAATCTTTACTTGTTAGCCGAAATTGGTGAAGGTAAAAAAGATTTTTACGAAAGAATTTAGGTTCGTTTGTCAAGCCAAGCCTGAATTTGTGCCTGGTAACTGCTGGCAATTAGGTTAGGCATGGTTCCTATGAGGTTTTGAAAATAACTGCCGAAATATGGAGGGATGTAAGGAGTTCTGCTTGGATGGCTTTCCTAACCAACATCCACGCAAATGTTTGACAAAGTAACGGCATAATTATAACGGAATAAACACCATTTCTTAGAATAGGAAAATTTAAAAGAGAACTGACGAGAGATTTTGGTATGATTATTTTCAATGGAATCTGATGGGAATAATTGTTCTAATCGAATAGCTATTGTAGCGGCATTACTAAAAGTACTACACCAACATAGAACAAAAAGTACTACAGCGCTATTTAAGACACAAATGGAGAACTAACATCAAAATTCTAAATCGCGCTATTAAAGTTATCCGTGACTTAAGACGATATAGAAAAACTCGACAACAACTGTCGGACAGGTAGCCCACCAGACACAACACCCGTCTGGTCGGAGGGTATGTTTTCTATCGGGGATGGAGAACTGTACACTTTGTCCTTCTTACCCCTTTTTTTGGAATGGAAAATCATCACATGACCCCTCCCGCTCTGGGTGGAGCGGAAGGGTGTGTCAGACTTTTACTGACTAAAACCCATCCATGTTCCTTTTGCCCTTTGTGTTCCAGGGCCGTGGTATCTCTTTCGAACAGTCCCGCAGCCGTCCTTCTTACCCCTAAAGTTTGTCATCATCATTTTGGCATCGGAAATTAGCCACCACGCAGTAATTCGGCATCAGCTAGTGCCACTTTCGTCCGATAGAAGCACTGGCTGATGTCTTCGGTGTTTGTAGTTACACTATAACAAACATAGACGCGAATATGTATGTATGTAAACCAGCTAGTGATTGATCCAGCTCTGAGCTAATCCCTTGCAAGTAACCTTGCTGTGCGGCTAATCTTTTGAGAGGAAGATTATACTTTCCAAAGTGTGTCTGTGCATTTTCATGTTTTGTAGTGTCTATACTAACGAGTTTCCCGTGATTCTGCTTTGTCGAATTCAAAGGGTTTTTTATTCAATCTAATCTTGGATCCTCCATCGAATTTTTGTTATTTGTATAAATAAGAGATCTCATGTCTGCTTTAAGTGATCAATTGGGGCAACTTAAAGAAAAAACCGTGCGAGTTGGACTCGCACACCGAGAGTTCCGTATAAACTTGTAGATATTTTGTTATTAAACTACATATATAAGGATTTTCAGATTTTTTCCTTTACATGTGCTGTAAGACATTGCTTTATGTCAAATTTAATGATTCTAGGTCAACGGGAATTACCCTACAAATTTTGACTTCCTTGAGAGTTTCGAAATACCTATACATTTTTTGCAGCATAAACGGTCGTATCTTTATTTTCACGTTTACTCAGAAGTTTGATTTTTTTCACAGCTTCAAAGGACTGTAGACCTGAGTATATGGTTTTAATTTCAACTCGATACCTTCACGCATTCCCGACATAAAGGGTCTTGACAAACAGACGGACAACAAAGTGGTCCTAAAAGGGTTCCGGTTTTTTTTTCCTTTTTGAGGTACGGAACCCTAATAACAAGCCTATCTTCATCAAACAGATATAAATCCAAACTGCGAGCTGCTACTGTAAATTCTTGATACAAAAACTCAATAACAATTTGGCCGACCTGGGAATCGAACCTAGCAGGATTACTATGTGTATTTGATAAGTAGGTATATTCATACAGTAGAACCAGAGCATGGACCGAAAATGAACCGGTGCCGATTGATTTTCCCGCTAAATACGATATCAATTTCAAATAATTAACGGATTCTGTTAAATCTGGATACTTAATGCGAAATATATTTAGATTGACAGATTTTAATAAAAGCGCTTTTTGACCTTGTGATTGAGTGTGACATTGACCTTGAAATGCAGATGTCATTGTCACCGGTGTCAAAGGAGCTTAATGAGTACTTAATAGTTCCATGCCGGTGTCATAGACAGTTGGGTTGACAGTTAGCCCGTTACTTTGGGTTTGGTAGGCTTCTTTTTGGTAGAGGCATTTATATGTTATAGTTGAACAATAGCAACGACAGAAAGAGTTTAGGATGATTTTTGAAAGTAATTCGCAATCCATTGTTTCATAGTTTGAAAATTTTTCTACTCAAGAACGTTTTACAACGTTATAATTAACACTAGAATCGGAACCGATCCGATATACCGGGAACTCGAAACAAACAGAGGACATGGTAAATATCCCGTTTCTAGTGTTAATTATAATGTTAGTGACCATGACAGTTTAAAAACTTGTATCAGAACGTATTTTGCAGAATTGACAAAATGAATAAAAGCATTTGGTTTTGGGTTAAACTACGCAATTACCCCACAGAACCAGGTCTAAAAACCAATTACCTTTTCTAGAAACATCTACATGCAATGGAAACAGCCGCAGAGCTAGTTCATAAGTAAAACAAAACGGAACGCGGCTGGGGCTGTCATCTCCGGAACTTTAAATGGGTTAAGTGAATGCAATAGTGCATAGCCTGTGTTAGTTGGTATATAGGTATGCAGGTTATTGAGCCGGTGCCGGTAACTTTACAATGCTTGTTTTAATAATGGTTTTTACAAACATACATAGTGTATAAAAATCATTAATAATTATTATTAAGCATTTATTTCAGATAAAAATACATAAAAATTAAATAAGTAATTTTTTTAATATTAATATTTTCTTATTTTATAAAATAAAAAACCAGTGTCCTGGAACCCGTATGCACACTGTTCCAGTGCCGCACAAGAGGGCAATCATCCCTTTATACGGGGTGGAAGGGACACCGACGCGAAGACGGTTACCACGTTTTCAATACATCAAAGTTAATCATAGGTGCGCTCCGAGGAATAAAAAAAGGAGCGCCTCATTAGGTGCGCCTCAAAATAGTAGCGCTTCGAGGAATACCTCTTATTTTAAAACAATCAGTTCCAGCCTCTGCAAACATTCCTGACGAGCTGCAGAAGCGAGGCAGCCCCAGCAGCATCATTAATACATAGATATGATTATTTGCCGACCACGGTACCTAATTACTTCTTTTGCATTTTTTGGATTTCAAAAACTTTTAAGGTTTGTGTGCAATTTTATGTAGTAAATTAATAATTTGTTATAAAGAAAATTATAATAATTAGTTGGTATGTCGAAGTTCGTGTAATAGTAGATGTATTTTAAGTTCCAAAAATGTTCTCGCTGAGTGAAATCCTTGTCATTTCTTTAACCATAATTTATGGTTTTTACACACATGTAAAACTATTTGAATGTATGTATGTGTGTGTGTAATTTATGAAAAAATCACGCCTTTTACCATGGGGCTAGGCAGAAAGGCAGAAATTACAGAATGCTACCATCCATACATATTCCTTTTGCTACCTCCACGTCAATACGTCAGGTCATTCATGCATGCTGTTTGCGAGTACTATGTACCTGATCTTTTTGAAGTTTATCACCAACCAGGTCGGTATATGTTCTAGGGCTTCACATTCCGGCTTTTCCACTCCTATCTGCCTTTTGAAAACTTTTTGTACGTAACTCGGAATAAACAGTTTATCTATTGATATTAATGCGAAAGTATGTTTGTTTGTTACTTTTCACGTCTAAACCACTGAACTGATTATCCTGGAATTTAGCATATACGTTATCAGGTGTACAGAAACGGACATAGGGTACCTTTTATACCGAAAATAAGTACTGTTCCGGAGGAAAACATCAATAACATTCTTATGATAATAGATGGCGCCACGTGTCTTTCGAATCATGATTGAATTATGTATATTATTACAAGCTAACTACAACCGGAATTGATTGTCAAATTCTAAATTAATGCGAGCGAAGCCGCGGGCAAAAGCTAGTCACTAATAAAACAATCAAGGAAATTTCATATGCAAAGGTGAATAGACTTTTTAATTGTGTTATTAATTAGTGTATCACATTGATTGTGTTATCAATTATTGTTACATTGTTTTATCAATTTGACTAATTAGTATCTGTCGATTTTATCTTTTAATTGTATCCTATACAATACAACCGGAATAAAGCAAAGTAGGCCGTATCGAACATACTGTAGATACAATCAAAGATCGTATAGCATTATCACCCTACATCGTTCTCATTGCTGGGATGTACCCAGACTTTACTGTAATTCACCACACACGGGTTGGTAGACGTCACAAGTCTTCATATTAGTTCTAGATTTTTCTTCACCGTTTTGAGAGTCGTATGTTCAATCACAACTTCTGGCCTACGCATTGGAGAATAGTTGGGGGAGTTAACGAAAAACCGGCCAAGTGCGAGACGGACTCGCGCACGAAGGGTTCCGTACCATTATCATGTCTGTTGTATGGGAGCCCCAATTTTTTTTTATTCTGTTTTTTTTTAGTATTTGTTGTTAAAATGGAGCGGAGTCTTAGTAAAAGCGTATCGTTTTATCCTTTGGGTACGGAACCCTAAACATTACTAACTTTAAGAAAGTTTTATTACTATACCTATAGTTACAAAAATCTACGTAACACCTCTAACAGCCACCTAATACCGCAGCCTTTAAAGCTTTTAAATGGCCACCACATATTCAGTAAATAAGTACATCATTCCCAAAGAAATTAAAAAATATCAAAATAAGCTGTTACATACATCTTGACCGTGTAGGTATTACACTTTTATAGGGAACCGCTTGCGAAAGACAAGCTTGCCATTTCGCGCCCCTCCATTGTATCATAAATCACTTTGCATAATACCAACAGTATACCACAATATGCTATCACAAACCGGCTACAAACTATAGCACGTTCACTTTCACCACGACCGCCAGCCAGCCGTGAAAGGCACGCGGTTATCTAAAAAGCAGCTTAACCGATGTTAATTGACCCGTTACACTGGAGTGATTGACACTTGCGTCCGGCGCGTCCTAACTAATGTCGTCTATGTATAGTAAACTATAGGCTCAGACGGTCTGATCAGACTAAAACTGAAGGGCGCTTGGCTAAATAGTAACAGCCGCAATGGTTGATCGAAGGATAAGCTACGTTAATCAAGATCGGTCTACGAATGGGTGACCATCAATTTCCACACACACCCATCGTGCTTAGTAAAACACGTTAAGCCGTTGGGTTGCTGCTGTCATCTGCTGATCATTAACAGTTCTTAGATAGTAAGAAACCTGAAAGTCTGATACCAAGGGGTACTGTATAACCTAGTAACTGGGTTTTAGAGGTCAGCGAGGCAATTGCTCCATGTATCATCATGTGTGTGTGTGTGTTGCTGGTGTTCAGCTGCATCCGGTTAGACTGGAAACCGACTTCAACATAGCTGAGAAAAGGCTAGGCAGGTGATGATGTATTGTAAACTGGAGTTATGCACTTCGTCTGTTGCTATATATCCTTGTAACTTTTGCTGGGTAAATGCAAAGCTGCTTGACCTTTACTATGTTAAAATGAGCAAAGCTAAGTATGATCCTATGAAGTTCCCACATTCGGGGACTCAGGTCTTCTCCATGTGAGAACCCTAGTAGTCGTCTGGCGCGCGTTGGCGGAGTAATCATACCAAAATGTCATAAATTCCACAACATTTACGTAATGGCGTGTTTTAAGTGGAATTTATTGCACAAGTTATTCTAATTCTGTTTCTTAATGTTTTTCTAACTCAGCGCTTCTTCGCTCCATTGGAGCAGCAGCGGTTTATACAGATTTACGGTCGTCCGACTTTTTCAATGTCAAATAGTTTTGTACTGACTTATTGATTATATAGTCGACGAATATAATGATATATTATGAGGAAACCTATAATTAAAAATTAGTTATTTATTCGTCTAAAACACACATTTACATTTTGATAACAGAGTAGAAAAAAAATCCTGTTTTTTAAACTAGGTTATTATTCCTGTGGTTGCCAGTTGCCAGCTTAGTGAGCAAGATTGGTATTTCTCTGCACGAGAAACGTCGGTCAAATCAAGTTCAAAGTTAATGTCACAAAAACAGCAAGATAACTTAACCATAAGTAGATTAAAACCAACCTTTTAAAAAGCAGATAGTGGATATTTCACTAGCCTGATGTTAGTCCTGCGCTAGAAATACGCTAAATTGCTCATGCTCATCCAAGTGAATTCAAGAAATACACCCATTCTTAGCTTCTCTTATTAATTTTTTGTCAAAAGTTGACATGTTAATGAGTAACTTATGAAACAAATTCCCGTAGACAGAGAATGCTATAGACTAATTGATATGTTTTGTCGCATTCACACAAGAAAAAGAACAACTTATGCCGATGTCGTGTAAAGAAATGAAACAGAACGATAAAATTTTTTGTTTCATCGAGCGTGCCACGTTTTTTCAAGGTCAGCACACTAGTTTGCTAAACAAAGTTTGACAGCTGACGTGCAGCTAGCCATCGTTTACCTTTAAAATACAGTTTTTACGTGTTATATGTTAAGTAATTTATATTATATTTTGTTTTGAACAATTTATACTTACTATTTCAACCATTTATACAAAAAAAAATGGTGTGGTGTAGCGTTAAAGGGTGTAAAAGTGATAGTGGAACGAAAATCCCAGGATTGTCTTTTCATTCGTAAGTATGCCACTCTTTATCAGTTCTAGGCATTCAGTAACATTTTATTATGTTCATATATTGTGTATAATGTACGCTAGACATACGATTCATCCTTAAAAAGCACAAAAATAACAATTATTATTCAATTATAAATTCTAACCTAAAAACGTTGGTGTTGCCAACTTTTCTATAAATTATTACCCACTATTATGGGAAATAATAATATGATGGCTTCTGCAGTGAGTATTAATTAAATATCTGAAATATTTAATGACTTTTTGCAGTTTCCCTGAACCTGATAATTTACGTCAGAATTGGATTGTAGCTACAGGACGAACAGATTGGACACCAAAACCGTCATCAAAAATTTGCAGCAAACATTTTGAGAATTAAAAAGAAGAATATAAGTTAATTAGAAAGAAGAATTCATAAATAATCATTTTGAAAGTCAACCTTTTATTGGAAACCACAAAGTTTTACTTATTAAGGCAATTGCCATGCACTATTTTGAACTGCGTATACATCACGCAACAAAAGGATTTGAACCTAAGCAAAAAATTAGAAACATACGAAGCTTGTTTTATTTAAAGGACAATAATGTGTTAAGTCAATAAAAGCTTATTAAAAATAAACATGTTCTATTATTTACCCACAAACCCAGAACCTACTATCACATCAGAAATGGCAGTAATTTAGAACCACATCATCATCATCCATCGTCACTCCTGCCCTCATCGCAATTAATTTGAGTTCGGCAGCATGTCTTCTCCGCATCGCATGCCTTTGCGTACCGATGGTAACGGATATGTCATTGGCATATTCAGGCTTTGTCTTACGTACTAATTTCCAATTCTCATAAATTGTGGGGTAAATTTTTCCTCACCCGGTAACCCTAAATTCGTGACGTATTTATTTTTTGTCTCTTTTTGCGACACGCTTTGCCGGTGTCTATAGGATACTCTGTCTACGCAAATTCCAAACCAAACTGCATTCATAAGTCATTTTCAAATTAAGAACTCAATGTATCGCTTCGTCTGTTACCAAAACTAAGGGCATCCCCGAATGACGATAAAACAAACGAATAACAGCTGGTTTCTATATGAATTTCAACGTTCGGCCCTGCGCAGAGCGTTGGAAATTATACCAGCATGCATAATTGCATATAGGCATTAGCTATACCTAGTTATATCTATATTGGTAGTACTATTGACATAATCATGCTGTCTCGAGGCCGATTGTAATGAGTAGGTAGTGTAGGCACGTTAGTAGGTAAAGTCACAAGTCGTGGTTTGAGGAATGTATTAGTAAAAGTCAGCCTCACTAATTCCCCGAATTCGAGGTTGTGGCAACGGAATCCTAAGAATGATTGCAGAGAGACCTGAATCTGCAGTTGTAGGAAGATCTTATCAGGCTGTTTTGTTTTCTGACTAACATAGTTTTAAGATAATGTTACCAACAACTTATGGACATTTTATTAATCTGAATTAAACGTATTTTTTAATTTTTTTTTTGAGTTTACAAAATATTAGATAAGTGTGCAGTTCATCTGTGTATGTGATGGTAGGTAGGTTTTGGACGCCATTTTAGATTAAAGCAGGAGATAGAAATGACGACCAAGAAGTTTCAAAAGAAGAATCCTCGTCTTTCAGAGACAAAGTCAGTAAATAAGACACACACATAAACCCTGAAAACGTTCTACTCTTTTTTTGAGGAATTATTTAATTAATTCAATAACATTTTTATAATATTCAATTTGATTTCCGGAGTTTCCCGAAGCCTGCGTATCTGTATTCTTGAGCTAAGCCCCGCCCATCGAACTATGATTAGTTTTCAACATAGCTTCAGTACAAATGCACAATCATTGCATACCTAGTTACATTTTAGAGATACTTGAATGTGCAAGCCACTTATGTTGCTTATTATCTGTCATTAAAACTGCTGTGAGACGCTAATTGACACTCATAAATCGTTGGAGCTTGGTTTGTAGTATTCTCGGTTCGTAGTCGATGTCATCACTTATTATGTAGGTATTATTTCTTACTAGGTATTGCCCGCGACCTTAGTCCGTCTGTTTGAATCGGATCTTGTTAGCAAATTCATTTTTTTTTTGCACGGAACCATATTTCCTTTTTCTAAAATAAGCCTAAATTACGCCTTATAAGATCAGCTATTTGCCAGTAAAAGTCCCGTCAAAATCGGTCTATCTATTTCGGAGATTAGCCGGAGCAAAATACATTCATATACTTTCGGTAAAAAGCTGTTATTTTGAAATTACAAACAGACACTTCAATTTTATTTATTTGCATAGATGTAACTTATAGAAAACTGCATACTACATATACCTAGATATCTATCTATCTATTACTTCATTCAGAGAGGTAAAGTTTGTTTGTTTGTAAGCACCTCTTGATATGGGGGGTAGGACTTATGCCCGATTCGTTACTGTTCCGATTGGTCACCAGATTTTAAGAAGTCTCGATTCGTCGTCAAACAAATGATTTTTTATTTATTTGGATGTTCTGGATTCGTCATCAGTATAAATTTGCGTGTCAAAAGTACAGTTGGTAAGAAAAATATAGTATCACTTTAAATCAATTTATTTACAACAACCTTAAACTTAAAAAATCTTACAAATATAATATCTTCAATATAAATCAAAAGCTTTTGGCACCTAATCTTCAGAGCTACTCATACGATTCCGCAAATTCTTTCACTAACGGAAAACTGCATTACCCCAAGTGTCATAGGCAATATTTAAAACGTTCGAGCGAGGCTATTTCCGATCATACCGCGAGCGATGCCACGGTCATGTGAAAGTAAAGTAACCTTTCTGATTTTTACTCAACATCAATATCAAGTCGTATGGGTTTAAATAATATTTCTATCACAATAGTTACCTATAAAAATGTCTCCAAGAAAAAAGATGAGACAGTCAGGCCGGCAACTCTACTACCATTTTTTCTTACTGACTGGTTAAAATTTTCAAAACGACAAGACACAACAGCAAGAAGAATTTATATACCTATTTTTTTTTTAATGTTTAATGCGCCTACTCTTAACCTCAATCTAGTCCTGAGGACAGAGATGAGGTCGACGGTGGAACGAGCTAACCCAAAAGAAGCCTATTAACTCGCGACTTAAATAGATTGGGGTCATATGAACTAATAGGTATTAATCAAATAGGCGTTACACATAATATTCATACCTTGTAGCCTACAGTGTCATAAACAAGATGTCTAGCTCCACTTCCTTCCTAATCTGGAATAAGAATTATCCCATCAAAAACATAACATGTATGAAAATCCAAGTCTCGCAATGCAGTTCTTCTACCGGAAAAAGTTTTGAGATTTAATGTAAAACCAAATCGGTTAATTTATTCAGTACCTGTCTATGTGAGCTATCCAACAACTTTATCATAAATTCTTACCTACGAGTAATTAGTAACTAAGAAATTTGTTTAGACCGTATCAATATGAAACATCTTATTTCTTTAATAAAAGGATGACTTGGCAATCGCTAAGGGCAATAGAATCTCATGTCACACAAAAACAAACTAATTTGGACTGCTAGCGCTATTTTCAATTAGGAGTTAGGACTGTTTAAAATAGTAACTTATTCTTATTTGATTATGTTGCCGTGCGATGGACAAGTCATTCTTTAAAGACATTACATCTCATAACAACACTGCGAATTTTAGGGGCCGTCTCCACGAGCTAGAGAATCGCGGCGATATTATCGTCGTCTCACGTAGATATTTGTATGCGAAAATATCGCCGCGATTCTCTCGCTCGTGGAGACGGCCTCATAGAAATAAGTGGCACGACGATAATATCGTCGCGATTCTCTCGCTCGTGGAGACGGCCTCATAGGAATACGTAGCACGACGATAATATCGTCGCGATTCTCTCGCTCGTGGAGACGGCCCCTTAGACGTCATGGTAAACTCTCTGTCAGTTAACCCATAGACTACATTGCATGCCGTTGTGACATTCACCAATCAGAATTTGTTAAGGGACAATGGCATGTATTTGCGGTATAAAGTTAAATCCCACGCATTATGACAAGGATAATGACTCACGAAATCAACCAGATTATGTAAAACAGATGTGACCTAAGGTAGGTAGGTACTTATTTACAAGGCAGATGTGAACAGAGACGGTAGGAAGGTCCATGTAAAATAATGGTATTAAAGTCGCATCCAGTTAGACTGGAAGCCGACCCAAACATAGGGAAAAGGCTAGGCAGATGATTATGATGATAGCTGCCCTTTTTGTTCACGGATCTTAGACGTGCAAACGTTCTTTCCCAATGGAGGTTTATTTTTGAATACTCATGCGTATGAAGTACCAGGCTGTCATAAATAAGAAGAAAAATCATTATGCATTTGGCATTATGCATCATGTCAACAGCGCCACCTCTGGATCCAAATATGGCAAAGCACCATCCAAATGACCATATACTACAAAAAAAACGGCCGTGCCGTTTAGGAGGTGAAGAATTGGGAACACACGGACACCGGTATTGTAACAGATGCTATAAAATACGTTAGTCGAGGAAGTACGCCCGAGGTCATGCCTAATTGTCACAAAATAGTACAACGGAAATTATTGATTGAACAGGAAAACATGAACATAAAGAGATGTTCGTCAAAAAACCCTACAATACTAGTTGTTGTGCAAATAGTATAATCCAAGAAACGTCGCACCGTTGGCATTCTCAATGAGTTAGGGATGCACAATACCTGCATTTATATCGACAATTTTTTTTTTTGTCTTTCTTTGGATCGATCCAGATCGCAAGTATGCGATACGACTCGAGGATCGTATCAAATGCCTTTGATCCGATTCTCCAAATATCAATAACTTGCATTTGTGTTGATATTTTGCATAGATACAAATGTATGTATCGTACTTATTACGCCTAAAAGTCTAGGTAATTTTCCATGACATTGTTTGAAATTGTGTCCTCCTTTTGTATTATTAAATGGACTGGTAATGAAATTTTAGATGTGGCAAGAGAATGAATAGATTGTCCATTCATTCCAAACCCGTTACTTTTATTACGGTCCAAAATATCGAAGTATCGCATCCTGATCTATCGACACTGTGAAGTATAGCATCGAATCGGATCGTGCATCACTATATCGTATGCAGGAACACTATCTGGTTTATCGATGTATATTGCATGTCGTAAATAACTTCTTAAGGTCACGTCTTGTCGCAGGTGCATATAAAATGCTCATATTTAAGCTTGTATTATTATTAATCAATGATGTGTTTTTAAGGTGCAAACTGGCTACGATTTTAATCGCTACTAGCGGTCTAGTAAACTATTGTCACCACTATGGAGCGTGATTAAGGTTGAAAATTGAAAATAATATGTTTTTGTGTTGACATGTGACTAGGCTGCGAATGGGCATTTATTTTACAGGTTTTCTTTAGATTATTCAAAATACAGACATAACATTAAATAATTGATATAAAATAAAAAATAAAATGCTAAATTCTATTAAATTCTTTAAAAAATGTTGTCATCGCTGAAAATAGAGAGATCTTCGACGCCAAAGTTTATTTTCGTGCCGCAACTTCCCAATTTTTTATTCGGAATATCAAACTATTATTTATTATTCTGTTCGGTAATTTTTTTTCTTTAAACCCTTCTCTCACCACTGTATTTTTTGCGTTAGATATTTTCATTCATTACGTCATACCGACTAAGGCCCGTATTACAGAACGTCACTCAATACTCAAGCATCATTTAAAACTAGTTTCAACCAATCAAATGGCTTGAATCTAGTTTTAAATGATGCTTGAGTATTGAGTGACGTTCTGTAATACGGGCCTAAGTATCTAAGAAACCAATTTTTGGGAATATTGAGGTAACACCGCGCCTTAAAGACGTTTTTTTCACAGAGTTTCCTTTATATCTGTTTAATCATCGATTCCCAGGTCGCCCAAAGTGTTATTGGGTTTTTCCATCAAGAATTTCTCAGTAGCAGTCACGGAGTCTGGATCTGATCCTGAGTCCGATTGATGCAATAGGCTCGCCCCTATTACATGAGACTTAAACATACTAGCGAAATGTGGGTGAACTATTAGGTAAGTACACCTCTGACTAACCCTTTAGGAATTATGAAAAGTAAAGTAAAATTTATTTGCACATATTGTAGGTACATGAAATAAGATGTAGCGATAAGATGGGTGAGCCTTATACAATCTACCTTATATTCGGCATGCAAACATTAATAAAATTGTTAAATACATTGAAAATCAAATTAAAAATGGGTTGTATTTTGTAATAAAAGTCTTATCATTTATGCACTGACGGACAATATTAAGCCTTAACCTCCTGGGTCTAGTCTAAACCCACAGGATATTCCGAGTAAGCAGAAGCCAGTCTCATAAGTTGACATGCAAGATGCCATTAAAAAAAACCGGCCAAGTGCGAGTCGGGCTCGCGCACGAATGGTTCCGTACCATTATCTATAAAATACGAAAAAAAATACGTTTATTGTATGGGGAACCCCCTTAATATTTTTTTTTTTAATTTTTAGTATTTGTTGTTATAGCGGCAACGGAAATACATCATTTGTGAAAATTTCAGCTTTCTAGCTATCACGGCTGTATCTCATAGATACAGCCTGGAGACAGACAGACAGACAGCGGAGGCTTAGTTATTACTAAGCCTCCGGTGTCTGTCTGTCTGTCTCCAGGTCCCGTTTTACCCTTTGGGTACGGAACCCTAAAAAGTGTCAATAAGATTAAAACGTCTTAATTGATTTCCTAAAAGTATGTCATATGGTATGTAAGTTTGCAGTGCAGTTCATCACTTTGCGATAGAAAATCCAATCTAGAGGAGGTCTTACGGCTAGTATGCCATTACCTATAGATTAAAACACGATGTTATTTTAGACAGTGTTTCTGAACTGACAATACCAATAAAAATGATAAAATATAAATGTCAAATAGATCTATTATTGCGACAATCATGTATTAATGGTATGTGAATGGCACTCACATTTTTCGCGACTTAACTTTTTCGCCTCAAACTTGGTAGGTTCATATGTGAGTTGGAGTTGGGTTTTTCACAAGCAAAATAATGTTAATGTTCGATTTTTGAATTTTTTGGATTTATTATTATTATTAATGGTTTGACTGTGGGGTCAGCGAGTCTCTATTAAACGTACCTACTTAAAGCTAATTATTATTTTTATGTAGCACTTTTACACATTTCTAAATAATATATTTTTAATTTATTTTTAAAACTATTTTTATTCGTTTCACTCCTTATGTCTGCCGGCAGACTGTTCAATAGATATGGTATTCGTTTATTTAGGGTTATGTCATATGTATTTTGGTTAAAATATATTCGAAGGTAGCATATTAATAACCATTTTTTCAAGCTTTATTGTACTTCCATAATCTCAGAGTGTAAATATGACACTACATAGTGACAATGACTAGTTTTAGGGAAATCCTTGGGGGACTTCCGTGACGTTACCGGTTTATATGTCATGCTATTGTGTACGACATGACGTATTATGCGCTGAGGGAAAGTTACCTGACTGACTGCCCCGTTTGGTCTAGTGGTCGCAAGCACGACTGCTGAACATGAGGTCCTGGGTACGATTCCCGGGTCGAGCAAAGTTTTATTTATTTATTACTTATGTTATTTACAGTTTATGTACACACTAAATACAGAAGAAGAAAGGAACAGAATAAATAGGTACAAGGTGTTATTGGATTTTTCCATCAGAAATTTCTCAGTAACAGCCACGGAGTCTGGATTCGTGCCCGGTTGATGGTAATAGGCTCGCCACTTATTACATGGGACTTAAACATAACTGGCAAAATGTGGGTGTACTATTAGATACATCTCTGCCTAACCCTTCGGAGATTACAGCCGTGATGTTATGTTATGATGCTATGTTGATAGTTACTGTTGACTTACAACCTCCCATTACTTACTGAGCAAAGACCTCTCTCCACGACTACCAGTTCTTTCGACCAGGTCTTCACCTTTTGCCTTTCTCAGCCACCTTCCATCTTGCGCTGCATGCCCTAACACCTGCACACTTGACGATCTTATGACTGCATCAGCGAGCGGAGTGCGCATAGCTGAATTTTGGGCCAAACATATTGAATGACCATCGACACGCTAAGAGGAAGGGCGCTATCGAGAAAGTATGTCGAATTACTCTGACATGCCACTGCAACACGCACTGCCAAGTATCCTCAAATGTTAAGGGAGCAACCATGGTGCAGATTACGCTTAAGCCAGTCAAAAAGAGCTCATACCGATTTCGCGTTGATAAATGCGGTCATTACAACAAGGAAAGATGCAAAAAAAAAGGTGTCTATAGTAGGTACAGCAACATTATACTAGTTACGTTTTAAGCCCCATGTAGTAGATGGCCAGCCCAAGTGTTGCTGTGAGAAATCCAGATGGAAATCACAAAAACACTCTGCCCGACCTAGGAATCGCGACCAGAACCTCAAGGTAAGCAAATAGCTCTTGCAACCACTAAACCATGGCACCGAGGCAATCACAAAAGCCGGAAGGAAGTATTTAATTAGTTAATCAATTTAAAATATCAACGGAGGATAATTGAAACTCGGAAAACAAATATTTTGTTCCGAAAGACCATGGCATATTATGAATCCATGTTTGCGCAACCTTTTTTTGTTTATAAACCATATGTTTATTCTAAATAAGTCGACTTTTCCTTGTTACAGGGAATAAATAAACAATAAACGCATTGTTTTATTTTATTTTTAGAGTTCGGAATATCCCTCGTCGGACTGGATTGTGTACAGTTTCCATATTTGGTAGGTACATACGCATTTATTATTGTACGCGTGGACTTCTTATCTTTTATTTATGTTTAATTAATTCTTCATGCCATTTATGTTATGTAAACTTTATTAAAAGATTTTCGTTTGTCGTTAATTACCTAATTCTGGTACGATGTTTTTATTATTCTTTGCTTTTGATACTCTTTGCATACCTATTTATTATTACTTAAATAAATTCTTAAATGTTTGTTCCCTAATATATTGATTGTTTCATACCAATCTTGTATATACACATGCTGCTATGTATGAGTTTTGTTTAAGAACCTACATGGTCATTCATAGCATTACATTTATAAATATTCACAATAACCTAATAATCATAAAATAATATGTATATTCAAAACTAAAATTTAAATAAAACTTATAAATTAAAATGTCACTCACCTAAAGTCCGCATTTAAATAAAACAATCCAAACAAGTTTCAATCCCAATAAAAATCAAATCCAAACGGTAAAACTCACAAAACAAAATCACTATGAAATTGTCAAAAACATCACCACAATCACTTAATCAACAAAAACAAATCACAGAAATAAGTTCGTAAACTTTCCGAATATAGCCGATAGATGGCGTGAGGTCGAACGCGTGCAACTTTGCCGGCTGCCGACGAAGCACTGGCGACCTACCTATCTGCTCTCCGGTCTGAGGCCGGAGCTTGCATCCTGATAACAGGTTATTACTAATATAACTTAATGAATGAACATATTTTTGTACATAATAAGTAAATTTATTTCCTTAATCCCAATAGCCTTGAGATTTCCTACATCATTACATGTATATATTATGTACCAAAGTCCGAAGTTTTTCTCGCATTAAGGTAAAATGGAACGGATGGTAATAGGAAAAAAATGCATAACTACCTATGAAATAATCTGGTGATTTTATAACTTGGGGGAATTTATCAATTGTATGTTTTGTTGTATTGTACTTCTTGTGTCAAGGCTTGCTCAGGCTTAGTAATTACGTTTTTCCACAAGTAATTTAAGTGCATAGTCCAACGTAATTCCACATCATAATTCCTAAGGTGTTCCACACTCGTTCAGGCCGGCAAATTTGATTCGGCGCAGTTTTTTGAACATAAATCCGACCTGACATATATTCAGGGTGGAAACCTTCAGCGGGGTAGTAAGGGGAACTTTCTTAACCGTTGCAGCTACACGAAAATGTTCTTGAAAGACCATCCATTATTTTTCGTGAAATGATCCCCATGCACATATTTAAAAAAAAACTACAGATAACAAGAAAATGCCAATGGAAAATTTTACACAAAATATTTTATTGATGCCAATCGATCTTGTTTCTGATACTGATCAAAAACTTGTATAGGACCAACCCAGGTTGGAATACTAAAAAAAGTCAGAAATCGTAAAAATGTTGCTGTGGCAATCGGCAAACTCCTTTCTTCATTTTCCTTTGCTGAATCATGATCGAGTCGGCTCGGCATAATACAAGAAAAGCAGGACGGCTTTTCCCGATTTTGTCGGCTGTACGAAATCATGCCGACAGGAATATGTGTAATATGTGTGTAGCACCTGTTAGATGACTTGCAGCCATTTAATATTAACTAAAATAATATAAAAACTGGATGATCGAGTAATAGACAAGTATGGAAGAAGAAGACAGCTGCTGCGTCGACCCCAAATGATTGGGACAAGGGCAAGACAATGATGATGAATATAAAAACTAGCTGACTAACGGATGTAACAAAAAAACACGAAAAACAACTTTGTTTCTATATACAAGAATCACATTATAATGCAACCCACGTTGGCGGCGACAATCCAATAAACTATAGGTAGGTACATTCTTATAAAATTGCTTGAGAAGGAAGATAAACTGATTTTCGGACGACGACTCTATTAATTTCATTCTACGTTCGACTTTAGAGAGAAATACCGAGAATTGAATGATTCAAGCATTCAACTAGCTACGAACGAAGTCTAGATAACTTTTTTCGTCGTTTCTACCTAAGTTTTAAACATCATCAACATCTTCCAAACTTTTTACCAAATATCTTGAAATATACTTTCAGTCTAACCGGATGCCGCTGAATATCAGTATTTTACTGAGTAATAAACTAATAATCAGTGGCGAAGGTTCCATACAACTCGATTCCTACCGGCTTCCCTTTGAAAAATGGCACAGTCAGTATTCTATAGACAAATAATAATAATCACATTAAAGATATGTGCTTCGGCTTACCTCTTACAAAATTGACCCTTCGCTATTGCTAATAATAGGTACAATAAGAGCTCTTGGTAAGTTGGTTTGTCACCGTTGTCTTTAACCGCAACAACTGTCAAAGATAGAAGTGTCAGTCGGTAAAAAAGGCAGGTCTAAACTTTAAACATAGATGACAGATATTTTAAACAAGAAAAAAGTTTATTAAAAAAAAAAAAACATTAAATCACTGGTCTGCAAAATCCATTGATATATAATTTGACATTTGCTATTAAAACCTACAACGAAATATGGACTACAGTTTTTAATTCATGTTTCTTGATATGAAACATCTACGGGTGGAAGGGCACCGACGCGAAAATGGTTACCACGTATTCAGTACATCTTTCTTAGATCCACACATATTTATTACAGGTTATTAAAAAAAACAGCTTTTCCATACATTTTGACTGTGGTATTGCACTTTTTTAGGAAACAGCTGTATTTTTATTCGTTTTCGCTTCGGTGTTCCTTCCACCCCGTATAAGCGCGCATGGGAAGTAAAACCGACTCGTATGTCGAGACGGGAAATGGCATGACGTTGTCATGGCGTGTTGCCCCCTTTACGCGTCGGCTCAGTTCGCAAAGAAAAACATTCATCTTTTTGTACAAAATAATCAGGCACATCGAATAAAATAAGAATATTGTTTGTTGTTTCTAGGAATCAGACACCGCTAACTCAATGCTCAGAATACAGTACCCATAGGTACCCACACTATATAATATAATCAGTAGCTATTTAATGATTTCACGGTTTAAAACTAAATTAACTAAACTTCCGTGATTGTTTCCTCCAGTCAACCCGCGATCATGGTGCTTGCAACATGATTGTTTCTTCCAGTCAACCCGCGATCATGGTCAAGCACCCATGATCGCGGGTAGCCGAAATATCGGGAGCTCAAAATTACGAACAATCATGGAAGATATCCCGTTATACATAAATAAGTACAAAGAAAGAAAGAAATAAAAGGTATTTATTTGTCTCGCACAGAATAAAACAAAATGATTAAGTACAAATCTACTTGAACAAATAAATAAAATTGAAGTGTCTGTTTGTAATATCAAAATAACTGCTTTTTACTGAATGCATAATTATATGAAAATATGTACGGCACTTATAACAAAAACACATTTTTTTTAGTTTTTGTCCGAAACGGCTGGACCGATTTTGACGCTTTTACTGGCAGATAGCTGATGTTATAAGGTCTAACATAGCCTATAAAGGCTTTTATTTAAGAAAAATAATTAGGATTCAGCTGCCATTAGCAGTGGATTATTTTTGAAATACCGAAACGGTTTAACAAATTATTTGGAAGTGCCTTTTAAAGTCCGATATGAGGTATACAGGGTTATTTGCAAAACACCAACAACCTCTTAAGAGGTCATTGTACTCATCATTATGAACAACTTTTACTATAGGACCAAACCTGAAATCAGCTGTTCCCTACATTTCTGATCGATTAACTCGTCAAAATATAGGGAAGGTTGCATGTCTGTCGGTCTTTTACAGGCTCAGTGGCGTGCAGTGGTTCTCCACGGAAGGTAGGCCACGCATACGGATACCCAAAAAAAAAAACTTCGCGCAACATCACAACGTCGCTCTACTTATGATGATGACCCTAAAGTAGTCACATTTATTGATTTATAATATTTAAAAAAAAAAAATTGAAAAGAAAGCCTGTAAAAACAACAGTATGAGGCTATCCAGTGAAAGAAACAATAGTTTTATAGCACTAACGAAATCAGTTTATTATGAACACACAACTTGTAGAAGCTAAGGATGTAAGTACATTCACGAGATTATTGCCGAAAACGCGTGTTATAAAAGTTATAAATACAAGAACTCACCACATTATTCAAGGTTCAAATCACGATTTTCTGAAGATTCAAACTCAGTCACAGTCACTCAAACTCGTCTCGTATCTTTATAAATAACTTAAAATCATCAAAATCAAATCAAGTTGAATCTTAACATTAAACGATAATGCGAAAACTTACTACTTTGAACTTCTAACAAACACACATTATCAGCGCAAACTTCACAACAGAACACCATTTTTAAGTAGATAAACAAACAATAAACAACAAATTACTTTTAATTGAGTACGTTAAAAAAAGCAAAACATTCAAGATCGCGGATACACAAATATGGCTTCTTTAGAAACCAAATAATAATTGCATCATTTTGCCGGATTGCCACAGTTATTTTCCTAACTTCCCAAAAATCAAAGCGAAATTTCACAAAATTTTGGGAAAAAATAAAATTCATGTATTTTTTTACTATTTTAATAGGGCTTTTGCTATTCCTTATAATTTATATTTTTTTGGAAGGTTTATATTCGACAATACCACCCTATTTTTTTACAGTAGCAAGTCATTATGGAAACGATCGTTTCAGTGTGTAGTCTGTTTCTCGAATTCCCCGCGATCCGGGGAAATCTCCACAAATTGGTAACCCTGCACTGCATTTCATTCATCTTGACTGGCACTTCTGATCTGGCACTGCCAATCAGAACTGCGCTGGCGGTCTCCTTACGGCGGAGTTCCCGCCCATAATCTATACATGTGTGCCGTTCATACACACGAAAATATGCACCAGTGTGCGTAAATTCATCAATGAGTCGATGAGAAATGAAGGCAGTTCGTTTGGTGGCCTAAGGAGTAGTAGCGTGTGCCCGTGTGACGTCACACGGGCGCGACAAGTTGCTATAAGTGTTATAACAGGAGTTTTAACTTTCTTTTTATATTTTATATTTTTTATTACATGATTGTTGATTTGTTGTAATAAATGAATTTGGCTAAGGTAGGCTAAGCCTATTTGCCTGTATGGACGGCACGCCCCTGTTTACAGGCTGTACTTTGGTGAGTGTGCCCAAGAGCTCCACGAGACCATTCCACCATCTCGCTTCTTCCATCGGGAGTCCAGACGTACTGCGGGTTATCACCCATTCCTTGTTGATATTCCACACATTCGCACGAAGCGCTTTGCTATATCGTTTATAATGCGCACAGCCAAGGAGTGGAATTCCCTGCCTTCGTCGGTGTTCCCAAGTTCATATGACCCCAATCTATTTAAATCGCGAGTTAATAGGCTTTTTCTGGGTAAGCTCGTTCCATCGTCGAACTCATCTCTGTCCTCAGGACTAGATTCAGAGAAAACATTCACGTTTAGTTTGTAATAAATTAGGGGTTTTGGATGAAATCATCTGATAAGCAATCACTCCATTTAAAATACTGTTATTCAGCTGCATCCTGTTAGGCTGGAAGTTGACCCCAACATAGTAGCAACGAGGTTAGGCAGATGCCGAATAAATTCTATAACTAATTCGAGGAACGACTGCGCACCAACTGCTATCAATCATCCTCCTGAATGGAGCCCTAATTTTAATTTATTTGAGGTCTGCGAGAATCAAATCTCGGAATTCACCCTTTTATACGCCATTTTATTGGTGTCACTTTCAGTTCTATCGTCTTTCTTTCACGTTTCGTGAGGAAGGATGATTTTAAAATGACCAGATTTCCTGCATTCCTGGGCTTCAAATGTATCACTATTATGAGTCAACAGTACAACAAAATAAACACAATACTCATTATCCTTTACTTGTATAGCCACAGCCGAGAATAAAGAACCACAATCGCATATTCGCCCATTAATTTGATGATTTAGCGAACTAAAATA
Source organism: Eurois occulta (assembly GCA_950022335.1). Taxonomy (NCBI): domain Eukaryota; kingdom Metazoa; phylum Arthropoda; class Insecta; order Lepidoptera; family Noctuidae; genus Eurois; species Eurois occulta. The sequence goes on along the minus strand of OX465481.1, from coordinate 4,838,644 downwards.
TTTGTGTTTATGAAAACAAGCTTGTGCCCGCGGCTTCGCTTTATCGTCGGAAACTAACCCACGGGAACTTTGTTGTTTAAGTATTATAATGGGTATAAAAATACCCTTAAAAAGAAGACTAATACGACATAGTGGGGGGCAGCTCCAACTTTTTCACATTTTTTTTTTTTTTAGTGATATAACTTTACTTTAAATACAGCAAAATGTCCTACCGTCAACGTAAACGTAATGGTCTTTTCTTTTGAGGTAAATAATCGTGGTTTATGATTATTTACCTCAAAAGAAAAGACGTTTCTGGGTCATTCTCAGACGCCTCAAATAAGCGTGTCCGGGTCGAAATCCAGTACTAAATGGATAACTAACAACTTGATTTTTTTTACTATAACAGGTACGATCAAAATATTAGGAGGGGCCTGTGTTGTTTTTTTTACATAAAGTATAGAAGTTCGTTTAAAAAAATAAAAACCTCCAAAATATTGACCTCGGTGCCGCGTCCGGCCCCGTATTGGGGCGGAAATTAATTTTTATCTTTTTTTCCCCAATACATGGCGCTGTTTTGCATGTGTTCACAAACAACTAGATAGTTACTAACTCAATTTATAATATTTCCACGCCTTATTAGGCTTTAGTAGACAAGTTACAACTAGTTGTATTCACGTCCGACGTTTAGAATTGATATCAGTGGCACGCACCGATCAGTTTATAAATCCTATAGTGTAGTGACTGCGAGAATAGTTGTTCGGGTAATACAAACTGTCAGTTGCGCCTTGCGCCGCATCGGCAGTAAGGACAACACGTCTGTGCGTCTCCATGCCACTCTTTTATTAAGGTACGTAATCATTTTCGGTGGCTTGGTATACCCTTAAAATTCATTTCGGTGAATCCATTTTATCCACATTCTATTTGAATAAATATTTTTAAATTATAATCAAAGTATGTCTTATGTGTATTCGATTTTAATAAAAGAGATTAATATAAAAAATTCGGGTTACTTTTGAAAATATCCAGGATTTTGCTCATTATTTTGATTTCAGTGGCTTTGATTTCGGTGTTTTCGGTGGAAAAGATGCACCGAAATCAATTTTAAAATCACCGAAATCAATCAAAAGTCATTTATTTACATTTTAAGAACGTTTATATAACTATCTCATCACCTCTCATCTTGTTTCAGTATTGTAATTATGGCAGATTCAAAAGAAGATCGGTTGATTAAAAAGAGATTGGCTGAACGACGTCGGAAAGCTCGCATCAAGAGTGATCCAGAGCTTTACGCAGTGCACAAGGAGAAAGATAGGCAACGGTATTTTAAAAGGAAGAATGAAGGAAAGATAAAGACTGTAAGTGAATTAGATCCTCGCCAACAACGAATTTTTAGGGAGAGAAGTAGAATGTCTTCCAACAAACACAATTTGAAAAAAAGGCGCAAAGAGATGAGGTGTCTTGAAGAGGATCTAATAATCGTACCAGAAACAACCGACGAAACTGACGATCCTTTGGTTACTTCACGATCACAACTAAAACGGTCAGGACCACTTCAAACTGAAGCAAGGTCCCATGTTGATTTGCTACCATCAAGTTCATCGGTCGTTTCATCTCCTTTACCTCAGCGTGTTAAGGCTTATCGCGACTGGCCAGCACCATTGAGTCCGTGTAGTGACGTAAGTACAATTTCAAAGCCATGTACCAGATCATCAGTTCGTGTGATTGAAAAGGAACTTCCTCAAACTCCAAAGGCTAACAAGAAACTAAATACCAAAGTTATTATACGTAGACTTAAATACCGCATGAACAAAATGTATCAGTTACAGAAAAAGAAGATTGATGAATTAAAGACTGTCAACGAACGACAACGAAAACAGATATATAGATTAAAATACCAAAGTGCTGCATTAAGAAAATATGAACCGACAAGTAAAACCAATACTGAAGATATGAGACAACAAAGTGAATCAGACGCTATAAAAACAATTAAAAATAATGTGGAAGAGGACATTAAAACTTTTCTAGAAGAAGATGAAAACAGTCGTATGTGTTCTGGAAAAAAGGAGTTCATTACCAAGAAAAAGGATAAAAAACAAAGACGCTACTTAAATGATTCTTTAAAAGACTTATATACTAAGTTTAAGCAAACAAATCCCCAAAATAAAATTAGTTACTCCAGTTTTTGCAAAAAACGGCCGTTTTGGATACTGAAACCTACTGTAAATAAACGAGAAACCTGTCTTTGTATTGAACATGAAAATATGGATTTAATGGTGACGGCGTTAAAAAAAAACAACTTAATTCAAGAAAAATCTACCAAAGATATTTTATCATCACTGTGCTGTGACTCTTCGAATGTGTCATGTTTAACAAGGAAGTGCAATTACTGCAAAGATAAAAGCTTAATCTATAAAGAATTCAATAACGCTGAAGTATTATTTTACTGGATTTGGGAAAAAAGTAAAAGAACTTATTCCAAGAATGGAATAACAAAAACCACCATTCATACAGCGAAAAATAAAGTGAATGCTTACCCTAGAGACATCATTTTAAAATTTGAAAAAATGTTACCTCCATACATGACTCACTGTGGAGTTATGATCGCACAGAACAGGTTCATTAAAAAAATGAAAAGCGATCTCACTGATGAAGAGTGCATAATTCACTGCGATTTTAGTGAAAATTACAGCACAAAATACAGTAATGAAATTCAAGCCATTCATTTCGGGGGTAACCGCCAACAAATAACCCTGCACACCGTGGTCATTTACTATCGTAAAAATGGACTTCTGAAAGTTCAGTCGATATGTACATTATCAGAGTCTTTACGCCATGATGCGCCAGCCATTTGGGAGCATTTACTACCAATTTTGAAATTCATCGAAGATGAAAATCTCAATATTCATATACTACATTTCATTTCTGATAGTCCTTCGGGCCAGTACCGAAACCGTAAAATGTTTTATATAATCAGCAAACTCCACTGGTACCTTCCCAGTTTGACTAGTATTACATGGAATTTTACAGAAAGCGGCCATGGAAAAGGAGCCCCAGATGGTGTCGGTGCAACACTCAAAAGAACAGCTGATCAAATAGTTGCTCAAGGCAATGATATCACAAGCTTATCAACTTTGATGACTCATCTCAAATCTGTTAAAGGTATTATAACGAAAACTATTAACGATTCCGGGATTTATGAAAAAGAGTTGTTGACTCCATCCGATCTCAAGCAATTTGCAGGGACTATGAAAGTTCATCAGGCAGTATGGAACGCCAATAAGCCCAACCAACTATCGATGAGAAAAATGAGTTGCGCCGAAGGTGAATGTAAAAATAATTCAGTGTCGTGCGAACATGGGTATCATGTAGGATTATACATCATAGGCGAGCAAACTAACAGACTGCTGACTGATAGAACCAACAAAAACAAGAGTAACAAGATCGATCTGATTAAAAAGTCAAGTGAAGCCCTAAAGTGTAGCGGAGCCGGTGCAGTAAAATCTAAAAAACCTCAAATTTTATCTAATATTTTGATTCAACCTGGAAGTAGCTATTCTGTTAATCTTGCTGATGAATGTTACGAAACCAAACAGCTCTTGTCCCATACCTTAACATCCGACATTGGATTGCATGAAAGTGACAGCTTCTGGACGCGTGTGTCGACAGATTGTGAAAATATTGCTCCGACAGTAATGAATGAAGTATTCTCCAAAATTGTAGATTCTAAAGAAAGCAGTGACGAGGAATATAACATTTTTTAATTAAGAATTGAAAACTGTAATATAAAATTATAGTTATGTTAATGCTGGGTGCTTAATACACCTAAAAGCTTATTTAATTGTGTTAAAATAATACGAAATTAATATTTTTAATAAAAATACAAATATTATTAGTTATGTAAGTGCCTTCTATGATTGTTGATGTTGTTGAAAAGACTGATTTTTAAGTGATTTTTGGAGTGATTTTGTATCAATAAGTAAATTGTCTGTGATTAAGCTAGATCTCAACTAAGACTTCAGATTTATTTAATTTCCTGTATTGTTAGTTTAAGACTACCTACTATTTTTAATTACATTTAATATAATAATTGTCGCTTCTATCCAAAGTTGATTTTTGTTTCCTATAACTTAATAAATGGGGCATAAGTCTTGAAAAAATAAAATGTTTTATTGTAAAATTAACCTGCAATTTCTTACAGATCATATGTTCTTGGTAGTACTTAGGCAGTTAATAATATATAAAAAACACTCTTTCAAATATAAATTATTTGATATATTTGATTTCGGTGACAAGAATATTGATTTCGGTGGACACAATTAAAAAAAATTAAATCCCTTCATGTCCATTCGGTCTATAGGATTCCCTCTACTACTAATATGTTTTAAATTAACTCTTAATTTGATATTCCATGTTAATAACGGAAAAATTAAAAAAAAAAAATTACCACCGAAGTCAACCTAATAATGAGTCTCCTGATAATGACCCTTCTCAGCAATAATTTTTGCGGAGAGTTACTTAGATTTGATGTACAGAATGCTTGGTTGACGGCTTCGTAAAGGGTCCGTTTACACCTTGCTTTTGGCACTTGGGGATAATGAAGCTAAGAAATTTCGTAATTGGACCAGTAGTTCCAAAAATAATCTTAACCTATTTGTAAGTTCGTAGGCCTCTTTATAATAATAGTGTAGATGAGTTAACTTAACAACAAAAATTAACGCAAATTACTCATATGGCCACAACCAATATTACAAAGTCACATTGACGATTTTTACGAATGAATAGGTAATTGTTTGGAAAAACTATTAACGAAATAACTACATTTCTTTCTTTTCTTTCAAAACTACTAGAAGTTGTGGTTTGATTAATAATCAAACCACAACTGACACAAGATGCGAGGGGAAATATTAGTACATTTTTATTTGAGCTACTTTTAGTGGTTTTTTTGTACCAATTTGATTAGGTATACTTACAGCTGTTAATACATTAATTTTATTTTATAAAATTTACTGTCCTAATTAAATTGTGCTTTGTAAAGTGATGGCCTGAAACACAGGTTTAAATAAACCTAGATCGGGCTGGGAGTCTAAAATGGCCACTTTAGCAAAATCATATTATGATAATAATATGAATTACGTCTAAATTCTTAAAATGGTCATAGACGTACCTACTATTATGAATTGTCACCTTCTGACCATTTTACGAATTTAAACGTAATTCATTTTATTATCCTAATATAACTATATATGGCTGCTAAAGCGGCCATTTTAGACCCCCAGGTCGCTACTAAATCTGAATTGAACTATCATTACTTTCAACTGTTGAATATATTTTAGTCATAGTTTACTTATAAGTAGGTACTAATATGCCGTTGTATGAGAAATAATTCTACTGCGCCTATATGTTGTACTTACACTTTTTGTAATACTATTCCTTTTAGAGAAATTATTCTTATTTCTGACAACACCAAAGGCAATTTTAACATACCTAATCTACTTAAATAAAATACCTACCGCCCGTTTGAACCTTGACCGGTAGACTGGCCGTGGTCATCAGGTTTATTGAAGATTAAGAGGATTCTTGGAGCTCACTCTCGGGTCGTTAACTTATGCGTGGCCGGCTTTGACCTTGGCCTCGGCCTAAACAATACGTTTGAAGTCCAGTTAAGGAACAGAATTAAGGTATTGGGGGGGTATTATGGTATTGTGGCCTGTGGGCCTTTTATTAAACATAATACATATATTAGGGAGAGGTGTTCCGACAGTAGTAGGGTCTGAGGAGCCCGTGGCTAAATAATATCAGCTGCATGGGGCGATCAGCAAGGTTAAGCCGCACTTGCCAAGGTATGTCTGTGGATTGGTAACCATCATTAACATACCGAGATTTCTCCGTGCCTCGTAAATCACGTTAAGCCGTTGGTCCCGGCTGTCATTTGTAGATCTCTGACAGTCGTTACAGTAAGTGGCCCGATAATATGACTACCAGTCTTACCAGGGCAGGGGTACCGAATTATCCAGTAGTAACTAGGTTGTGGAGATCAGATAGGCAGTCACTCCATGCAAAATACTGGTATTCAGCTGCTTCCGGTACGACCAGGAACCGACCCCAATAAATTTGGGAAAAGGCTAGGCAGATGATGATGAAGTGTTCTGACAGTACTCCCACATTTCGCCAGATTTGTTTTAGATTTTCTTCATAATATTATATGAACATAGATTTGTTTAAGTCCCATGTAATAGGGGGTCAGCTGGGGGCTGGGAGGGGAGTTTTTACTAGTCAAAACAAAATGTAGGATCTATCTGCTTCTTCCTTAGTCCTTTTCCTAGTTTTGACTAAGTTGCCTTCTATACGGTGCATTTTCAGAAACAAATATCTCGATCCGAAACAATTTTGGCTATGCAATTGCAAATATAATTTCATTTAGTGAAAGCTTCTGAATCTTTTCCACCTAATTTCTTGCAGGCACTAAATAAGCACTCAATTCACTATTGAGGACGAATAAAATTATAACTTTTGGGCAATAAACGCGATGCAATTTTCATAATGGTACAATTCTGACGTCACCGGTAGAAAAGGCAGTGTCTTCCTACTCCAATGCCTGGACGCAGTGAACCGGTTTGTGCGTGTTTATATGAAGACTCTACCGTAGATGCAGTGCCACCTACTGCTGCGGTCCAGTGGCGACTGTAGACGGCATAGCAATAGTGCTGTCAGTGGCTGTCAATAACAAAGCGACTAGGGATAAGACTTTTTAACTAGTCTCTTGTAGAGAAATACCGTCACGCGTCGTAAATGTGACAGACGCGTTTAGCAAAACTGCAGCAGCATTGTCGCCTTCGTTTATTGTTAGCACTGCCAGCTTCTCCGTTCCCTTATCATTATAATCTGGACTTATTCAAAGTTCGAGTGAATTGGTTACTTCTAGACATGCGTGCTCCACCATAGGCCCCGTTTTGGCCAAACGCAAGCCTTTTATAGTATAAAAAAATCATAACACCACAGCTTTCTGCAATCTGCCGTGGTGTTCGGAATCATAAAAATCTAAATATTTTATTTCACATAGGCCTAGATGGGCACTTATAAAACGTCGACAAAAAGGTGAACGGTTCGGGTTGGTCGTTTCCTATGGAGAAGAACCGGCAAGACCCTCCATGGTCCTCCTTTTCATCCACTTTTCAAATCATATATATATAGTATTATAATGTTACAGCATTTGAACTTTAGTATGAGGGGCCATTGTAAGTATGGGGCGAATTATAGCTACCTACACGAAATATAAAAGGCAGCGCTAATTATAATACCTAACTTTCAAGTACAGTTCCGCGTGACCCTGAATAGAGGTGTACGAGGGCCCTTGAGCGAAGATAATATCGATAAAATGTTCATTATCGGCATATCTATCGGCATCGCACACGTGACTATAGTGGGTCAAATGCTGTTGAACTGCACTCGTCTGTTCTTAGAGACAGTTAGCACTTGTTAGGAGTACCTAATTATAAGGTTAATGTGAGTTGTAGATAAGTGGAGCAAACGATACTATACATTAATCTTAGTACATAAATATAATATAACATCACGCCTGTAATCCCCGGAGGGTTAGGCAGAGGTGTGCCTAATAGCACACCCACATTTCGCCAGTTATATTTTTAAGTCCCATGTAATAGGGGGCGAGCCTTTTGCCAACAACTGCGTACAAATCTGCGGCTGCTACTGAATAATTCGTGATGGAAACAACCAAGAACACATTGTCCGGCCTAGGAATCGAAACCAGGACCTTAGGCTCACAGCAGTCGCGCTAGCGACCACTCGACTAACGAGGCAGTCATCAGTTCATCTTAGTAGTAGGTAATAGAACTAGTAGACCTATTTCTGAAACAATTCGTCCAAGGAAGTAGGTACTGTACTGAACTGACTGCAGGCCACTGGCCCTGCATTGCTAGACCATTCTGACAAAGTCTCCCAAAGACCATTCAGAGGGTCAGGTCATGCTGGGGACTTACTATACTATCATCACCATACTTATTTCCTTCAAATAGAATTGCCGACTCCCGATTTAAAGGGTGATGTTATTTTAGGGATAAAATATTAGGGATATGAAACATTTCAGCTATGTCTCTAGAGTGGCTTTGTTGGTGGAACGTGCTTGAATCCCACTGAAATGGATGGCTGGCACTAGTAAAGACAGAATTGAGAATTGGAGAGGTAGGATTTTTGCCGCTGCAGTTGTGTTATGGGGCAATACGTGCTAGTTAATAAGGCCCGGCGCCCACTATTGGTATCGGCACGGCTGCGGACTTTAGGTGATAAAAAGCATTATACATTAACTTCATGGCAATAAAGTAGAAATTTCCATGATATATGATCGTAGTAACAAAAATACCGCTTCGGTATGCTTGAGACTACTGCATCGGCAGCTTTGAGGCTGCTTCGGGATACTTCAGAATCCTTCGGTACGCCGTCGCCCGCCGCGCCGCCGGCGCCGAGGCAACACTCGGGGGTAGCTGGCACTGCGGTGCGAGTGCGGCATGCTTAAGGACGCCTCGTCATCCGTAAGAACGTTGCAGCATGCCAAGACATAGTTTCCGACAGTGTGCGCTTGCATGTAGGAATGCCGAAGGATCCCTTTTCTTGCCGATGCCGATAATGAGCGCCGGGCATTAGTCTACTGTGGTAATGCATCATACCAAGATTACCCGACCACTTGAGGTGAGCCATCGGCTTGATTGCCATCCAAAACATGCTAACAAAGGTACAGTATTCTCCAACACAATTGTTTTGTCTATAACATTGCCACATGGACCAACTATTTTAGTCATTTACGTTGCAAGCAAAAAAATGTTGGCACAGCAGACTATAGGCGATTGGCAAAACTATTTCGTTTGTCGGTATTTCCAGCTGTGATCGGTGCCAATTGTCATTGAATGGGTTAGAGTCGTGTGCGCATTATTTTCCTATGCATTCAGATAACGTTTTTAGTTACGACTAAACAAAACGTTTGATCAGATCGCTTAGTGAATTTCTTATATGAGGGGTTAAAGTATGAAATTGCAGATTTGAATGGACGATTTTTTTTTTAAAGTGATATTTCAATACTTTTTTTTTGGAAACGCCTGATCCATTTATGTATGATACAATTTCAATGGTTAGAGTGAAAAAGCTGCGCTGCACTGCGTATCTTAAATAGTCAAAACAGTCTATGACAAAAATATACCTACTTGAAGTAGTGAAACCGACGGCACATTGAAACAGGTGTTTTGACACACTACCAGTGGCGAAGGATCTATACAACTCGATTTCGGCTTTCCTTTGAAAAGTGGCACAGTCAGTATTCTATAGACAAATAATATAATCACATTAAAGATATGTAGTCCAGCTTACCTCTTACAAAAATTGACGCCCTACGCTACTGCACACTACCCTATAAGGTATTAAGCAAATATTAGTTTGGTTTTTTAAACTCTAAAAGGTACGTATTTTATCAATTAACCTAATAAAAAACCTGCCAAGTGCAAGTCGGACTCGCGCACGAATGGTTCCGTACCATTATCTATGAAAACGGCAAAAAAAAAGACCTGTCTGTTGTATGGGAGCCCCACTTAAATATTTTTTATTCTGTTTTTTAGTATTTGTTGATATAGCGGCAACAGAAATACATCATCTGTGAAAATTTAATTTTGTAATGTCACGGTTCATGAGATAAAGCCTGGTGACAGCCGGACAGACAGACAGCGGACAGCGTCTTAGTAATAGGGTCCCGTTTTACCCTTCGGGTACGGAATCCTAAAAAAGGAATTAAGAAAAAAAATACTAGGTATACGTCAAAGTTACAAACAAAACAAAACGTGAGAAAAAACGGCAATTTCATAGTTAATAAAAATACCTAAGTATTATAAAATCTGCCTTTTACCTTCCAATCATATTTGAGAAATGTGCCCATACTTTGTGAGTGGGTGTGCTAGAATCTACCACGGGGGCCCTGTTTTTTTGACATCACCAACCAGCGTTGGTGATGTCAATGTATATCTTCGATTTTTTGGTTGTAGGGCGTGCTAGCTTCCTCTTGTTTCTTTCACCGTTTTGTAAGCAGTGGTGATAGCATATTTAACACAAAGTAACGTGCCTGCGTGGTTTCAATCCAAGACAATATATACGAAAACTAGCTGCTACCCGCTACTTCGTTCGCGTGGCTATTTAGGTGTGTATGTGTGAGACTGCCTCGTTGGTCAAGTGGTCGCAAGTGCGACTACTAAGCATGAGGTTCTGGGATCAATTGCCGGGTCGGGCAGTGTTAAAAAAATGTTTATTTAAATTATATAAAGTTCTAACGCACATGATTTGGAGATCACCTTTTAAGCAAGAAGATGGTTGTGTTAGGTGACTCCGCTCTTCCACTTAACATTAAACAATGTATGCAATTGAAAAAATACTATAAATAATAGTGTTATTGGGGTATTCCATCAGGAATTTCTCAGTAGCAGCCACGGAATCTGGATTTGTGCCCGGTTGGTGGAATAGAATTGAATAGGCTCGCCCCCTGTCACATGGGACTTCAACTTAACGAACGGCGAAATGTGGGTGTACGATAAGGTACACCTCTGCCTAACCCGTAGGGGATTTCAGGCGTGATGTTATGTTTTGTGTGAGAACTGACTGGCTGATCAAAATGCGATAATGTAGGTGATGACTTCAAAATGCGTCCTTTTGGGTACTGTAATTCTGGGCGCAGAGATCGGCAACAAAATTAAATGAGGCGACGATATGGCTTAAAACCGTTTATTTTGGCGCTATACAACCTTCTTTTCAAAGTAAACCATCAAACGCCTTGTTGGGCACTATTTATTCTAATACCGTTCTGTATACAACATTAAATGACTTATTATTTTCCGCAAGCACGTGAAATTTTTGGGCACTGAACAAACAACATATAATTGACCGTGTGAGAAGCATGGAGTGCACAATTGAATGCCTGTCACTTTTATGGTTTGGCCCTGGAATTGTTGATCGTCATTGTAATAGCCAATTTTAAGGGAAATTGTTACCTCTTAAATTGAAATGGTAAGTTATTTGCAATAATGGGTATGCGGGGACTTATTGTATAACGGGCTGGTGTCCGCAACTCCACGACCAATGCGCGTATTTTGCGTGCGGGTGGGAAATCTATTCGATCCACCTCAGCTCCCCGAGAAAAGCCAGCAGCGCCTTGATGTCGCTGACAGTCTCGCGGAGAGTACCTGGGTTACCGAAGTACTTTGCCCTGTATGATGCAACCTCTGGGCAGTGCAGAAGCACGTGGGCTGCTGTCTCATCTTCGTCCATGCAGGCTCGGCACAGAGGGCTGTCTGTGACTCATATGGCAAAGAGGTGTTTGTTAAAAGAGCCGTGTCCAGTGATGGCGGCTGTAACAGTGCGCAGCTGTAGTTTGGTCAGCCGAAGCGCTTTTTTCGTGAAGCGGCCGTCGATGGTAGGAAGTGCATCCTTGGCCTGCCTACACTCACCATGGTTTAGCCACAGTTTGTGGTGTTGTTCACTGGTTCGTTTCCTTACCAGTGTGCGTAGGTACCCGAAGGGGAGTGGCAGTATGGGTTCAGGTCCCACTGCTGCCATGCTTGATCCCCTTCTAGCGAGTTCGTTCGCTGTATCGTTGCCTCGGGACTCGCTGTGTCCTTTTATCCATTGAATGGTTATATTATTGAGATTACCAACCTGGTTCAGACGTTGATGACACTCGTGTATTAACCCAGAGTTGACTGTGTGGTTGTTTAATGCTAGTAGTTCAGCCATGCTGTCTGAAAGTATGCGAATTGAGTGGTCCACAACTTCCCTGGCTAAAATGGCCGATGCCGCCAGGGCAATGCCCATACATTCTGCCTGAAATACCGTGTTATGGATCCCCAATGGTGCGGCTATGTGTATGTTGAGATCTTCCGAGAAGACTCCAGCTCCAGTGCCGGTACCTGTCTTAGATCCATCCGTGAAGATCCGTACTTCCGCGGGGCTTAGACCCTCACAGCGGTGATCCTCGTGGAGTTGGATTTTGTATTTTTTGTCGAATACGAATTACTTGGGTATCCGATCGTTAATAGCTTTCGCTAGGGGGAACTCGGTATAAAATCCTTCCAGTATCGCGGTGTGTTGTGTGTACTTCTTACCCCAAAGTTGAAGTGTTTCAAGACGTACTGCCGCCATCGTCGCTTCCTGCTGTATGAACAGATCGAGCGGTGGGAGCCCCAACATGGCCTCCAGAGCCGGGGTAGTCCGCATGCAGCCTGTAGTCGCCATGCAGGCAAGTCTCTGCATGCGTTGCAGTTTGATGGAGGCTGTAGCTAGTTTAGTGCGGGGCCACCAGACCACTGCCCCGTAAGTAATCATGGGTCGGATCACCGTGCAGTATAACCAGAGTATTATTTTAGGGGATAGGCCCCACTTCTTACCTATCATCCTCCTGCATTGCCAAAAGGTTATGCAGGCCCTGTTTAGTTTGTTGTCTAAATGCCTGTACGGGGACTTAAAACGCTCTCTCCATTAGCAGCTCAGCTGTGTGATACGAAGCCTGGTGCCGTTGCACAGTCTGGTTTCATCAAGGTTTCGCATCACCAAAACTGGTACGCCAAATTTAAGCTCCAGCTGATGGGACGGCACGCCCGATAACTCAAGGGAGTTGAGAAATTCAATGGAGTAGGCAGTACTATCATCATCAGCCATCACAATGATATGGATGTGTATACTTTTTTTTTTGTTTTTTTTACTGACCCACTCGTTCTTTGGCGCTAGCACAGCGGTTGGATGGGAAAATTCTTCGGAAAATAGAATTTTCCCATCTCCTTCGGATTCCAGACGACCCTCTCTCATTTGCAGCAGCTTATTCGCAAAGACACCTGCTTCGTGGTCGTTTTACAGTTGGACGCGCATGATGCACGTAATATGGAGCTTTTCAATTCAGGAGGTTTTCACAGTGGCGACGCCATGAGACATGCGTTTCATACGCCAGTGTGCCCCTTTTTTATTACAAAATGGCCCCTCTTATTAACTGGCAGTATCTGTCTAAAGTCGGCTTTTCAAATGACCCCTCCTCCCGCGCTGGGTGGAACGGAAGGGAGTGTCATCCATGTTCCTTCTTAGCGCTTTGTGTTCCAGAGCCACAGTATCTCTTTCGAACAGTCCCGCAGCTGCAGCAGGCATCGGCCCTTGCGGACCCCTTCCGGTTTGCTGACATCATTTTGAGGCGCGCGTGGAACACGAACGCGCTTTCGACACGGCCTGTCGTCATAAGACGGTTGGACGGCGAGCTAGTTAATTACTCACCGTTCACAGGGTCTAAAGTCGCTGCGAACATTTTGATGACGCCACCCATCACACCTGGTTGCCGCGGATGTCCTGCAAGCTGCGGTTCAACGCCTCTAATGCATGCTTGTGCGACATTGTGCACTCGTCCCAAACTACTTCCCCCGTTTTTGGTGATATTGCATGTTGGGGCGTATCTTCGCATGCAAGATTCAGCGGCAATTTGAAAATGGAATGTGCAGTCCGACCACCCATAAGCAAAGTTGCAGCAATGCCTGAGGAAGCCACAACCACAGTTATATGACGACACGGTTGGCGCAGTGGCTGAGCGAATGGCTGCTGCGTTTTGAGTATGTTTTCATTTTTAATCTTTTTAGAGATTTTTTTTGTACAGTGTAAATTGGTCAATTTTCATTCATTAATTTATGATTACCTGTCTTGTGAATGGTAAAAAAAAACGAAAAGTATACATTAATCTATTTTGTAATGATTTGAAAAACTTAAAGCTTAAAAATAAAACAAAATACCTAAAACTTACAAAAAGTGAAAACTGGTTGGGGATCGAACTCGCGAATCATGTTTATTATTTTTGAAAATCTAATAGCATTAAAAAAAATCACAAAAAGTGATAACTGGCTGCGATTCGAACTTGCGAAGCTCGGTTTACAGGGCGGTCGCTGAACCGCTAGGCCACTTGTACCTGTGACAAATCCTTTGAAATAGCCGTTCTATTCTAATGCATGCTATGACATTTTGTCAGTTGTCAAACCGTCGCCAAGAATTGTCACACAGTAGCCAAATTAGATGGCGCTGTATGTCCGGAGTAAATTTTATTTTTTATTTTATTTTTTGTAATAAAAACTATCCTATGTCCTTTCTCAAGTTCCAAACTATGTCTGTACCAAATTTCACACAAATCGGTTCAGTAGTTTAGGCGTGAAGCAAAGACAGACAGACAGACAGACAGAGTTACTTTCGCATTTATAATATTAGTTTGGATAAACATATGTATTTATACAATCTACGATCCTTTTTTTCTACTTTTTTTTTAAACAAATGTTACCTCCCGCACTAGGAATTTCTCCTGCCATATATCGTGGGTGCGTTTACAAACATTTAAACCTCACATACACAAACAACCAGACCCGGAACAACTGACCTACAAACCTGTAAACCATACAATTATTTGTTCCGTGCGGGAATCGAACCCGCGGCACGCAGTGCAGCAGCCAATTGCTCAGTCACTGCGCCAACCGTGCCGACAGTGCGCTCGTTTCCACTCTAGACTGCCACCGTTCATAATTATCATAATATATGTATCACTAGCTCATGCCCGCGGCTTCACCCGCGTAAGTTCGGTAACTGTCCCACGGGATTGCACTATCGGGATAAAAAGTATCCTACGTGTTAATCCAGGTTATAAACTATCTGTGTGCCAAATTTCATCCAAATCCGGTCAGTAGTTTTTGCGTGAAAGAGTAACAAACATCCATCCATGGATGGAACTCAATGAACTCAAACATGGACTCACAGACTTTCGTATTTATAATATTAGTAGAATATGTTTTTCATGTTAGCGGATTTAGTTTCGACTAGAGCTGTCAATAGCTGTTAATCTCGTAATTGCTATGAAATATTTACACAGACAACAGCTATTGAACGCGGTTTAGATGTGCTGATCAAATTCAGCTTCATTGGTGAAATACCATTGTTTAAAATCAAATAGTGAGTGAATGCCTAAAACAACATAAAATGTGTCTCAAGGCTTCAGACTGTGAAGATTATCATGACAAGCTTACCTACAACCTACAATTTTAACTAACGAATTTCCGTCTAGACACAGGCAGGAATTTACAAAGCCAAAGCGCTAAATACCGGTGGCGAAGCTAAAGTAAAATCAACACACTGTGTTTAAAAGCATTTCATGAACAAACACAATTTCAAAAGCTCGTATCTACTTTTGCAATTACAATGTCAATGACCTTTTCATGTGAGAAGCAAAATGTACATACATTGTTTTAGATAACATATACATATTTTATATAACTACATACTATATGTAGGTACTTCCTTTTAGTCATAATCTTTATTATTATTTTAGTTCTATTTGTAGTCTGAATATAATGTACATAATGAAAATATAATATTGGAAAATCTAATCATTTTGAAAGAGTAACCATGGAGTTTCTTGCCGGTTCTTCTCCATAGGAAATGACCAACCCGAACCGTGCACCTTTTTGTCGATGTTTCATAAGTGCCCATGTAGGCCTATGTGAAATAAAATATTTAGATTTTTATGATTCCGAACACCACGGCAGATTGCAGAAAGCTGTGGTGCTATGATTTTTTTTATTTTTGAAAAGTGTGTTACGCGTGTGTGTGTGTGTTTGGCTAGCCTAGCCTTTTTCTAACTATGTTGGAGTCGATTTCTACGCTAACCGGATGCAACTGAATACCAGCATTTTACATGGAGCGACTGCGTATCTGACCCAGTTAGTACTGAGAAATACGATAAGTACACCTTCGTAAGACTGGTTGTCAAACTTCCAGGCCACTGACACTGAATACCTGTAGCGTCTGTCAAAGATCTACAAATGACAGCCGGCACCAACGGCTTAACGTGCTTTTCGAGGCACAGAGGAAACTTGGTATGTAATGGGTGGTCACCCATCCACGGACCAACCTAGGCAAGCACGGTTTAACCTAAAGATCAACCCGAGCGGCTGTTATTATTAAGCCACGAGCTCCTCCGTGTGTGTTATGATCTTAAAAGTCAAGAAGGTAAGAATTTTGGCGGTCGAGATTTTCTAGATATAAGAGTTTTTATACATAGAGGTTTGCTTGTTAACTATTACAAAAAAATGCGATAAAATTGTAATGTTTGTAATATGATTGGACGATTGTACCTAATTGGGATAATTGTTAGAATATCGTATTTCGGACTATGTGTATGTATTATAATATATTATATTAGTTTATTTTATCTGTATCCATATGTATTAGTATGTACCTATATGTATCAATTTCTGTTAACAAAATGGTAATTTTACAAGATTTTTTTTTGTATTCCATCACAATGCTTTTTGACCTATTTGACCCAAAGGTTGACTGGTAGAGAATGCTTTGTGGCATTAGGTATGTACAACTCTTGTACATGAATTTTAAATAAATAAATAAAATTGAACGAGCGCTGTCTATTTACACGCTAACAAATCAGTTGATTGAGACCGAAACCCGAGATATCTTAAACTTAATGAAGCGCAACTGAGCGTATCGGCGCGACGCGAACCGAAGCGCATTTTACACCAAAAAAAAGTCAAGCACCATCCCACGCTCATCTTTCCGGGTTCTGGCCATACAATAACCTTTTTTCCGGCCATTGATCACAAAACGCAACCTACAATCATTATAATTATAAAACAGCCAACATTTAAAAAGTCCGTCCACAAATAACTCATCGTAAAAAGTACGTACTGTACCAGACGGTTAACTTTCGGACGTGGTTTAGTACATCGGACTGCCAGAATCATCATCTGCGTAGCCTTTTTCTCAATTATGTTGGTATCGGATTCGAGTCGTAACGGATGCAGCTGAATATCAGTATATTACATGGAGCGACTGCCTATCTGACCTCGAGAACCCAGGTAGTACTGGGTAATACCATACTCCTTGGTAAGACTGGTTCTCAGAGTTTTGGGGGTCACTGACTACCTGTAAAGACTATCAAAGATCTACAAATGACAACCGGAACCAACGGCTTAACGTGCTTTTCGAGACACGGAGGAAACTCGATATGTAATGGTTGGTCACCCATCCACAGACCGACCCAGGCAAGCACTGCTTAACCTTGAAGATGGACCCTTGCGGCTGTTGTAATTTGGCCATGAGTGAGATCACACACATTCGATACTTTACTTATCTTTCAAAGCCGGACTATGCTTACTGAAATATCTGTCTGCCGTTTCCGTTACCTGTCCGTACCGGTTTGTCGAGTGTCTCCAGCTAATCAGCAAGTTTAACCGAACCGCAATACGGTACTCATGAAAGTATCAAGGTACTCAGGGGTACGTAAAGTGCTAGCTGCCGGGTTACATATCTTAGACATAATGTTCAGCGAGCGCTCAAAGAAAGTGATTAAAGCCTACTTCAACACCTTAACATGTGTCTTAACTGTGCACTTTGTGCTTGGGGGTGTGCACATTATGGGGGATAGACAGGCCTCAAGCATTTAAACTGTGACGTTGTATTTTAAGATACAACCTTTTTTTCAGTCTTAGGTTTTGCTTTGGACTCGTCTTGGAGACGAGTCCAAAATGCTTGGAAGGCCTTCTGGGCCTTGAAGGAACATATAAAAGGAAGCCTTCCACTTACATTGAAAAAAAAACTCATCGACATGTGTATTCTGTCCGTCCTAACCTACCGGTGCACAAAGTCCAAAATCTAGATTTTCCAGCGAGCAATGGAGCGCAGCATAATAGGTGTTAACCGAATAGATCGCGTTAGAAACACCACCCTGCGCTCCATAACTCAAGTTACTGATGTTGGAGAAAAAACAGCCAGGCTGAAGTGGGAGTAGGCTGGCGACGTCGCACTGATGCACCCGGAGAGATCGTCACACACTAGACGCCTGAGGAAGGACAGCGCCGTCGAGATCGACCACGGCGAAGGTGGCGTGACGATCTGATCATGTTTGTGGGGCTATCATTACCATAGATCGCACAGGACAGAGAAGTATGGAAGGAGAATGGGGAGGTCTTTGCCCAGCAGTGGGACACGACTAAAGCTAGTAAAAAAAATGTTTTTGCTTTGTTGGTTGGTGGTGTTTGATTAAGAGAAAGTTGAATTCAAAATCCTATAAATGAATAAATTGTGTGCTATAAGTATGTGGATAAACATAAACTGATGTCTTAGTGGGTCTTACTCATTATTATATAGATGTGGGAAACAGTTTTTTTTTTATTTTATTATTCAATATACACTGTTACAACTATTTTACAAAATGTAAACATACCACAAATCGTAAATCGTGGGTTTAACAGTGGTATACCAAATAAATGTTAAATACTCGTATGCTATCATTTCATGTAACTCAGTGTCAGTCGGAATACAGTTGTAACGGTCAACGGTGTCTGGCAGTACTATTCCTATGACCATATCCTGACTTCACGACGATTCCAAAATATCTCAGTGGCGACGTGGAAACAAAAATTCTACGTGTACAGTGTTTGTTGGTAGAAAAACGTTTTTAATTATCTAATCCAATGATGAATTTGAGGTGCGCGTGGTACACGAACGCGCCGTCGACACGGCCTGTCGTCATAAGACGGACGGACGGTGAGCTAGTGGATTGCTGCCTTCAGAGATAAATAACTGTTAGGGGACATTATGTAGCAGTGGTCGGCCATCTTTACTACCTTCGTTACTAAACATTTTACGGGTAGCGAACTCAGGACCTCACGCTCAGCAGTCGCGCTTGCGACCACTCGACCAACGAGGTAGTCAAGTATCTACGTACGCTATACGCGCAAGTTAAATTTAATGCTAAATGAATTATGCACATCATTAACATGAAATTGATTTAGTACTGCAATTGATGGCCGTAATGAACGTCATCGCGGGAGGGAATGATTCAGCAACGATTCGCTTCACGAAATCTGTAATTAATTTACCATTCAGTTGGCTTATTCTATTCAAATTTCATTTTGAACTTTAGAATGAACTAATAAATGCCAGCAATGTTGCAAAATACGGTTTTCTATGCTATATAACTGGTAAAGTAATTGTATGCCAATGACACAGCTATTCATATATTTTGTGCGTTTTGGAACGCATGCAAAGATACTGGGAAACTGGAATACTGGGAAATAATATGGCTGCTAATTGAACAGGACAGGTAGTAGCAAAACGAATATCTAAATAGTTTAATACAAGCACTCTCTTTGATTTCAAACAACTATAAAACCGTCACCGCATCGTTAACAATCTTACTTTATTGATGGCCGATGAACAACAGAAACGTATAAGTAGTTCAATTCCTTACAAATTGAACAACTATACAAAGATACTGTGAACAACTATACAAACATTTCATTGACGTAAAAAAGGTTATATATTTTCATTTGAAACCCTGACTCCTGAGCTAGGTGAGACCTGTTATAGGAGTCAGTGTCTTCACCTATTTTTTGAACTAACAATTTATGCAATAAAAATTAAATAACTTAAAATTAGGAGAATGTAATGCATACATGCTCGTGTGTGAGTGTGTTGTGTCTATGTATGTGTATGTGGTTAATAGTGGTTAAGGTCAAAACAAAAACATGTAACTATTAATAGTGGTTCAGGATAGGTAAGTCAAAATAAAAACATTCAAGCATGTTGGGCTGGAAGAGTGATACACATTTTCATAGAGAATGACAAGAAAATAAAAATAGGAAATTTACTTATATACTAACTACTACCCAGCTATAAAGTAGAGGAAGACCAAAGAACTATGGATGGACTGCGTAAAGGATGATATGGCTAGAAAGGAGGTGACTGCTGAGATAATGAGTAATAGAGAACTATGGAAGAAGAAGACAAATGCTGCGCCGAACCCAAATAAATTGGGATAAGGGCAAGAGAATGACGATTATGACTACACAGCAGTGGACGATTAGAATGTTGATGATTTTTTACGAACTTTGATAGACTTTATTTATTTAACTCTTCAAGCACAAAGTACAGAGACGGACTTAATACCATAGGCATTTTCTACCAGTCAACCTTTGGGTGATGCAGAGACAAGCAGTGGTGTATTTTTTTGATAATAATTTTAAGTTCACACTAAGATACACTACACGGTTATATAAAATACTATAAATATATAGCAGCGCGTCGAAAGATCATATATGCAAAATAGATATATATATATATATATATATATATGTCGTTGTTTTAGACTACATTTGAAGCACACATAACAACATTAATGATAATAATACATCTTTCATATTAGTCGGAGTTCTGCCCTCGGAGCAAGTAAACACTTTGATCAATGCTTAATCTTTTCGTAATAAATAATAGTGGGGGAGTCCCAATCTTGTTTTCTATCTAGTTGTTTGTTCTAACTGCTGGAAAAACAACACCTTTGTTTGTCGAATTTAAACTTTTGCTATTTTCCTGCAGTTGCCTAAGTTATGTAAGGTTAATACTATAAATGTGAGAGTAGCTCTGTTGGCTTGTAACCTTTTCACAACTAAACGGCTGATCGGATCGTAATTAAATTTGGCAAAGCGATAGATAATATCCTGGGGAAGGACAGGGTATTTTTGTTTTCTTACACATACCCTTAAAAATTTCCACGCGAACGAAGTCGCGGTCAGCAGTTAGTATAAAATATGATTTAGAGCCATTTATGTGTGACACAATTTTCTACTTTACCAATTCTAAGTGCACTAAGATGTTTTGGCGCGTGACTATAATCAGAACCAAAACTATCATCTTGATTTTTCAATATAAATGTTATATTAGCTCGTGGCTAAATATGGTCGATCCCCAAGTTTAAGCAGTGCTTACCCATGTCGATCCGTGGATGGGTGACCTTCATTACATACCAAGTTCCTCCGTGCTTCGGAAAGCACGTTAAGCCGTTGGTCCCGGCTGTCATTTGTAGATCTTTGACAGTCGTTACAGGTAGTCCGTGGCCCGAAAGTCTGACCACCAGTCTTACCAAAAGGTATCGTATTACCCAGTTACTGGGTTATGGAGGTCAGATAGGCAGTTGCTTCATGTCAAATACTGAAATTCATCTGGTTTGGCTGGAAGCCGACCTCAACATAGTTTCAGAAAAGGCTAGGTAGATGATGATGACAAATGTGCATCAAAAGCGCCTCTTTGTCAACGTCATTCAAGCGTCAAAAGATCCTTTTACTATTGTAGCATCCCCATACCCAACAAATCAAACAAACTATTTAGGCACAATATTTTGTCGTAAAAATTGGCGAAGAACTTTAGCTGCGTTTTGGCAGCCTTACTCACCTCTTGATCAATACAGTATCAATTGTTCACAATGATTACCTACCTGAAACAGAAACGCAATAAATTAATGACCGCCCAGCTCATTATTATACGCATGTTTCAATTGTTTTGAGAGTCCCGAAACAATTAAATTGGTTACGTATTACATAGACATTAAGGTACCTATAGATTTGTTAGATTTTCTGACGATAGTAATTGTTTATTTGAACTTCATGTCCAATAGTGGTACATAGGCGGACTTAATGCGACAAAGCATTCTCTACCAGTCAACCTTTGGGTAAATAAGAAAACATTGTGAAAACATTGTGTTAGTTATCCTACTTCTTCTCCCATACAAAATCATTAGGAACTGATGAATGGCGGGCGTGTTTGGGGACTGTCTAATTTGACATGTGAAAGTCTTTTTTAAAAGGACACTTCTATCACTAGCTATGTAGTACAAACCTTGTGAAAGAAATAAACTATTTGTATTTATTTGTAATGTTATTTTTAACGTTCAAAAAGCAGTTTTCTTAGCCTAATATATAAATAAAACATTAAATAATTTTATTTATTTAATCAAAATATTAATTATTTACAAACTACAAAACTATAATAGAACTAAATATGTACAAGTATAAAAGGGTTACAGGGCATCCAAAAATTCGTCCGCATCGCTGTCAACAGGAAAAGTGCCCAGAAGGCTGGCAGCATTACCACGTTGGATGGCAATGCTGATTCTTTGGCCAAAAAATAGGCCCGCCCTCTGGTCACGTGAAGAGTCGACCAACCGCTTGGCGATTTCCCGAAAAACTAGGTGGGCACTCGGACCCCATGGCCCTAGTGTTTCAACCCCAAACGGCTCAAACACATAACTACCAATTAAATTATTGTATTTGCGCCGTTTGAGGTTTTCAGCACCTGCAGCAGCCGCCCCAGCGCAGCCCACTGTGCTAGGAAGATGGGATGGCGCAAGGGTGTCGACGCAAGTTGCGTCCCATACCAAAGGCCTACCCAACTTCCATGGCATTATGGTCATACCATCTGGTCTCTTCCCATCGACGCGTGCCAAGCCATTGGGTTCTAAGACAGCTGGCACCCCGGCGGTGGCCAGAGCACGACGGATGAGATCATTAATGCTAGCGTGCCGCGCAATCCGACCTGCACTTTTACTGCATGAAAGGCCATGGTGTCCGAGGCAGTCGACTGCTTCACCACATTGACAGCGATGTGGAGCCCCACAAGGAGCGCCCAATCGCAAACACGTAGCGAGCCGGAATGTTGTGTCACCTAACATAGTGCCTATATTAGGTGACGGTAGTGCCTGAAGCCAGAGGCCCGACTCCCACTCACCCACAGCCAGTAGGCGGGCACGCTCAGCAGTATTGGTAGACGTATTAATAAGTTTATTCCGTACCAACCTGCAGAGCGGCTCATCCCACTGTCTCTGGGAAAACGGGTTCTCGGGCCGATCCGTATCCGGGCAAGTCACTTTCGAGGCGACCTCTGCGTCGGTCAAGCACGGCACTTCCGAGTCAACCAGGGAGAGAGCTAAAATTTTCCTGGTTAGCTTTTCAGTGCTGTGGACAGAGGACAGGAACGCCGGTAAGCTTATACTAGAAATTTTGCGGAGATAAATAAATAAAACATTTGATTGTTTATGTATTTTTTCGATCAATAAGATTTTAACAGATTTCTTCGATTTTCTTAAACATAACTGGTGAAATGTGGGTGTACTATGATGTCCTCTGCCTAACCCTTCGAGAATTACCTGCGTGATGTTATGTTACGTTATGTTCTTCGATTTTATCATCGATCAGGGATCACTGGGCATCGAGCAGCAGGCATCTACACCTAATTTATATTCGTACCTTCCGTAATTATGGATCGTCGCAAAAAATAGATATCAATCATCAGCTCGTTTGTTCCTCACAGAACAAAAAGGGACTGGACGGGAATTTGTAACAGGGAGTCAACATGCGGCTACGGCGATAGCACGTCCATCTAGGCGGGCTATGTCTGACTCTGCAGTCGTCTCCTTGATGTTTCGGCCCATATAACTGATGTCGGCGGGGCCATGGGAGGTGGTGGGTTTGTTACCTACATAACATAGGTAATATATTTACTCGATTTCGTTTCGAACAAATCTGTAGGCACCGTAAGGCTTATTTTCACATTTTAATAAAACACAGGAGCGTAAACATTGTCAGCGGTCTCATTAACTCTCTCGATAAAGGCAAACATTTCCAGCGTACCTACGTATCAGAACGTAAACATTTATAGGCCAAAATGAGCTTTTTAATTCTTGAATTCAGGAAACAGGTGTGGTAACACTGTGTAAACGGATATGTGATTGCATTCTGTTGTTATTATCATAGCGGTGATTGCAACCTTATCAATAAACGAAAAAGAAAAGTCCTGTCAGACCGACTTGTTTTGTTTTCTATGTAAAAATGTTGCCCCACTTAACGTGGGTGCATATACAAACATTTAAACTCACAAACACAAACAGCTAGACCCGGAACAACTATCTGTGGGCCATACAAATATAGTACGCGCAGCGTAGCAGCCAATTAGCTGCGGGACTGTTCGGCTGCGGGACTGTTCGAAAGAGATACCGCGGCCCTGGAACACAAAGGGCAAAAGAAGGATCATGGATGGGTTTTAGTCAGTAAAAGTCTGACACTCCCTTCCGCTCCGCCAGTCATTTGATGATTTCCCATGCCAAAAAAAAAAATAATAATAATAAAAAAGCGTAGCAGCTAATCGCTCAACCACTGCGCTAACCGTGCCGTCAAATCACTTATCAGCCCCCAAACCCTAACAACTGCTAATATTTTGCATAAAGTTTCCCTGCATGATGAAGACAAAGAATAAAGACTTTTCGTTTTTTTCACGGGACAGGGCAGGTAATTTAGGTCGGACTTAGTTACTGGCAAAGTCCTAGTCGACAACAGTTTAAATTTTTTATGGAAGAATGTTGTGTTTTTTCAAAAACTACAGTATAATCGGTATTTATATAGGAAGCAAAGAGCCAAGTATTGCTATTTTCACACCATTGCAAAATCACTCTTGTGGTTATTGAGGTGTGGAAATTGCACTCCCCCCATTTAGTTAATGTATGCCACTGCAGTAGTGTTATCTATTCGCATTTCCCTCTCATAGAGAGGAGGCCGTGTGTCCCAGCAGTGGCAACATTATAGGCTGATTATGCGTATGCTATGCTATGCAGTAAAACCCTTCAAAATCTAACAAAGTACGGTACATATTTCTGTGTTTTATTAAACTTTTCCGGGATTTCAGATTGTACTTAAGCAGTTTGCAAACGTAGTGGCGGAAGTATGAAGCAGATCACGTATGAGGTATTGCAAAAGTAATACGAAAAATGTCCCGTTAAAGAGAAATTATTCTTTTTGTTGTGAATTTCTCTTATATTCAAGAAGACTTCGGTGTTGCGTTTTCTTATAAAATGACAAGAAAATTGGTCGAATAATAGCCAAGTGTAAACTCTGACTTCTAAGGCAAGACGGGAGTAAGGGTGTTATTAGATCTAGTTTCTTTTGCAATTACATTCCTTTGTAAGTAATAATGTAACTACGACAAATGTAACGACAGATATTACCACCAATTAGTACTTATATAGCCTATTTTAAACGAATACAATAAGAAATACTTAAGCACATAAGAGGAAGTTTGAAAGGGAGTCATCTGTCTTGGCATGGACTTGTGAAGAGGAAGGCTGGAACACATGTGACTAAAAGAGATATGAATATAAATGTTGAGGGAGGGAGAGGGAGAGGAAGACCAAAAAAAAGATGCATGGATTTTGTGAGGTATGATACGAAGGAAAAATTAGTAAATGATAGCGTGAAGATTGACAGGAGAGAACGGAAGAAAAAAAACGTGTTTCACCGACCCCAAATAACATGGGACAAGGGAAGGAAGATGACGGTACGAGTATATAGCCTATTACAACAAGAAAACTCACCCCTACGTATGACCAATAGAGGTACCTATCACCGCGAGACTTAAACTGGTACAATGTGGGTGTACTATAAATACACGCAAAACAGGCATGATGTTATGTTTTGCAAAAATCGTTGTTTCACAATGCTGACTGTACTAGAATAGAACCTTATTTATTTATTTTCGTGAAAGTACTTTGCTTGCGAAAGTAATTTATGGCCCGTTGTATTTTTTGGCTAAGTTTCACGCGCTGTCACTTAGCTGGGTTATTCAATGAATGTTTTGTTTATTTTGAAAATATCTGCTAAGTACAGATGCCAGCAGGTCAACCTACCCGAAACTGTCTGATTTTCCCAACCAATCTAGAACCTAATGCTTTAGAGATAAAGTTGAAAATCTATTAAAGAAAAATGACAGATTGTAGTAGCTTGATTTGCTGGCGTCTATACATGAAAATTATGGCCAGGGATATTTTTGCAATACCTTTTGAGTCCATTTTTGATCAAACGGAAAAAAAACATGCAAACGACCCAAGTTAATAAAAAGTGTCTTTCCTACAGCGTGTTCAAGTGATATGATATTTAAATAATTAACTTAAAGAATGAAAATACATTGTAAATGAAATACTGCAAAGTTACTCAACATTCCGCTATTATAGAAACACAAAGCACTGCAATTATTATAGCAGTATACCCACTTAATGGAGAGTTTTTTCCCAAGTTTTAATATGAATGATGATCTATTTACTACAGCAGTGACCGGGGTTCGCGTGGCTGAGTTTAGGGCTAAACACATTTGAACTTTTTGGCGTCGATACGCTAAGAAGAAGAAAATGAATCTGGCCAGTTAGTGTTGTTGCAACTTTTGTCATAACTACTCATAAATTTTCACCAAAAAAATCAAAATGATTGAAATACCTCTTCTTATTATCAACTAAATTTTAGTAAGATTTACATAAAAACGCGAAACAGATTGATTACGTTCCAAAAAGGAAAAACAGAAGTACTCCAAAATTCTCTTTACTTGAGTTGTGGTGGTGAATAAATGATTTGATTGATCCTTCATTCTGTATCCCAGTTGGATCACTGTTTTTAGAATCATGGAATAAGTAATAATAATGGAGTGCCAAACTTGAAGACAGAAAATATTCACTAGGAAAAATTGAGTGGAAAAGAAAATACAGTATTGACCACCTTCCGCATCCAGCAACTTGTTTAAGGTCGTTTACCCATCGCTACCCTTAATTTTCTAAATTATACATGATGTTTTGTCTGCAGCTGATATAGATGTAACACCAAAACTCGACGTTAATTCATTGTTTCTATAATACTACTGTTACATCGAATCAAATCATCTGATCAACTCATCTGATGAAATCATCTGAATCATATGAGTGTAACAGGAGAATAAATGTAAACAAACCCTGTGGGGTTGATCTAATGTTAGACACCCGCGAGCTTCTAATCCAAACTCCTGCAGACCCACCAATGGTCTATTCGGTATTTGCCGAGTTTCGCTCTTTGCCGACCTTTTTCCTTTTGTTATAGTTAATTATTTTGCTATCCCATTGCGAAGCATTTTCGCAAAAATATTGTTTGAAAAAAAAATTAAAAATGAAAAAGCGCTTATTCGTGGTGACATCCTAAGTGTTACAAAAAAAAATTTGTAAAGCAGTTTGCTGGCAGATGTAGCTCCCATATACAATGTTACCTATATTTTTATGTAACTACTCGTAGGTATTTTTCCATCAATAACGAGGATATATCAACCGCTAACCATTAACATTAACTAAACTATTTTGATTATAAAGCTAGATAGATACAATATATTTTATAGATACCTTATAAATATAGTGTATGTTTGTTAAAGTTCCTAATGATATTAGGTACTAAATATGATACTAGTAATGATATTGATAATATAAACTGTTCTTTGTAGGTATATTCTAGTCGTAACTTATTTTGCTGCGCCCTAACAGGGTAATGTATTCATTTGTTTTTAAGCCAAGCTTGTAACGGTGTGTACATTTTGCAATAAATAAATAAACATACTACTAAATATTGTCTGTTCGACAACGCAAGACATAAATAATTACCAGTAGTTTAATTGTCAAAAATGAATAATAATAATAGTTTATTGATACAAATCCTTACAATATTAATGCTCATTAACTAGCAAAGTTCACAATAGTTAAGGCGTACAAAAGCTGAAACCCTGACTCCTAAACTAGGGAAACCTGTGACTTAGGAGTGAATGAATAGTGTGTCATGCAATAACCCTGCGCTGCTCACGTCGATAACGTTTGGAACCTTAGTCTTCCATTCCTTCTTACTCCGTGTACCCGTTAATATGTTTGGGGAACCAGGGTAGGCCGAATTTGTTCCTCTTCGTATTCACTACATGTACTTTACCTCCTTAGCTATTTCTTTTAATTAAACCTTATTTGGTGAAGGTTTGGAGGTGAGGTAGAGATTTCTAAGTATATGTGTGAGTATAGGTTTAGGCTTCGTGTATTAGAAAAACAAAGACAGTGGTTTGTTTAAGTTTATTTATACTTATTCTGTGTTGAGCACACAACACAGGATAAGTGTGTGTGTTGTGTTTTCTGTGTTGTTGTGTGTTTATTGGTACTTATTTTGTGTTGTGTTGTGTGGCGGGCTAGTGATATTGGCCCCCCTCTATCAATAGCCCACCGCTTACCTATCGTGGTTACGAACCAAACCTATCGTTTTACTTTGTGGAATTTATTTTCACCACGACTGCTCTCTCTCTGAAAGGAAATCGACTGTCTTGGTATGGACATGTGATGAGAAGGGACGAATCGCATGTGAATAAAAGAATGATGAATATAAACGTTGATGGATGGAGAGGGAGAGGAAGACCAAAGAAACGACGGATGGATTGTGTGAGGAATGATATGAAAGATAAAGAAGTAAATGATAGCGTGACGGTTGACAGAGGAGAATGGAAGAAAAAAAACGTGTTGCGCCGACCCCAAATAACATGGGACAAGGGCAGGAAGATTATGATGACCACTGCTCTCAGAACGGTGAAGGAAAACGACATTACCAAGAATCATTAAAATTCGAAGACATGTATTGTAATATTCACCAATCAGAACTGGGTCACGGTGGTGGATTACGGCTCATCCTCTCTCAATGAGAGGAGACTCTCAACTGTGCGAACGTTTTAAGCTGAATATGTTATGCTATTCAAAATGCTTTTTTCAAATGTGGCGAACACACATCAATAGCTGGTTAATCAGTTCTTATTGATTCTTTTGTTTTACAGTCCACAAAAAAGGAAAAAAATTAATTGTTGCTAATACAGTTTATGACTTTGTGTTTAGAATAAAAATCTGTTTTAAAAGCATACTTGTTGTCGATCTGGCTTTAGAAACTCTTCAGTATCTATGTTGGAAGACAATTATTTATCAAAAGAAAATAAATAGTTTCATAATTTTCGGAGAAAGTGACGTTTTATTAAAATAACTTGTCGCGCTTCTCAGAGATATTAATAAGAAGAGTGAAGATGAAATGCATTCTACAAACTTTTACAAATTAGAAATTCCTTTGAAAAGTAATTTCTTCGAGATGAAAGTTTTGAATTCTCGCAAAATATTTACTTCAAGATAATAAAGGGTGTAATAGGACAACCTAGTTAGTACTGGGTAATACGATACCCAATGGTAAGATTGGTTGTCAGATTTTTGGGCCACTGACTGTAACGTCTGCCAAAGATCTACAAATGACAGCCGGACCAAGAGCTAAGCGTGCGTAATGGGTGGTCAGTCATCCACGGATCAACCTAGGCAAGCGCAGCTTAACCTGAAGATCGACCGGAGCGCTGTTATTATTTAGCCACGAGCTCTTGTAGTTATTTATTAATAAATATGTATCAGTACTATAACGCCTTTGGTTCGATTCCTAGGTCAGGAAAAATAGTCTTGGGCTTTTCCATTGACAATTTAACAGTAAGTAGCAGCCCGGTGTTCAGACCTGTACCACCAGACACTGTTTTAAGCTATCATGGTTTAAAACAAAACTTATACTGTCATTTACGGAAAAAAAATCATGAACAATATTATGTCAAAATCATGAACAATCACGGAAGATATCCCGTAAGTGACAGTATAAGTTTTGTACCACCTGGTTGAAGGCAATAGGCTCGCCCCCTATTACATGGGACTTAAACATAACTGGCGAAAAGTGGCTGTATTACACCTCTACCGTTTCCTTTCAGGAAAAAAAGGCCGGATGTTGTCGTGTCAACATCAGATACCATCAAACACACACATAGTGCCATCTTTAAAATATTTTATCAAGTAAGTAATGAAAGCCTCCGCAATACACGCTGGAAGCTCCATTTACTTAGCAACATAAAAATAGCTGCACAAATATTTGCTCATAGCGCCGCGTCGAACTAGACTATCCAATATGAATCAACTGTTCCGTGACGCACACTTCTGGATTATAAAACATTGGAAGATTGCTACCTTCGGCTTTGTATAAGTTTGTATGCATTTACCAAAGATATTTAAATACTAGCTGTTGCCTCTTGCCTACGTCTGTGTGAAATTATTATAAAAATACTAACTGTGCCGACAGACGTCGTTCTGCCTGAATTTCCCTCTCATTTTGTGCTCTTTTCAATAATTATTTTCTTATATTAAAAAAATATACCTAAATATATACGTAAATCTAAAAGAAAAGAGTTCACAAAATATTTAAAAAAAATCGAACGTTAGTTGAATCATACGCGTATTCCCTATTGCTAACTGTGGAGGCTTGTAAATGGCTTGTCGTTGTTGTATTATTAGCCACCCAAATACAATAAAATAGAATAAAATAAAACTTACTCCACCCACCCATCTTACTTAGGCCCTAGCGCCCTCAATAGCAATAACTTCAAACAAACTCCCACTGAGTGCTGAAAGTACAGTAATGTATACCGAGAATGACTTGTATCGTCTTTTAGCACATTCACAGTCCCACAGTTCACAGGTGTGGCTTTCTGTTAATTTCCCCAGAGAACTATGAGTTTCCCTGTGTTTATTTAAATCTTCGACATTTGCAGGCTTTCAAAGAATTACCTACTGTGTTTTATGTTTGATTGATTTCAGATATTAAGGTACTGAGCCGTTAAGCCGCGCTTGTCTACGTTGGTTTGTGGATGGGTGACCTATTACATACCAGCTGTCAATTGTAGATCTTTGACAGTCATTACAGGAAGTCAGTGGCCCGAAAGTCTGACAACCAGTCTTACCAAGAGGTATAGTATTACCGAGTACTTACTGGCTTGTGGAGGTCAGATAGGCAGCCGCGTATAAAACATTGGTATTCAACTGCATCCAGTTAGACTGGAAGCCGACTCCTACATAGTTGGGTGAATGCTAGGCGGACGATGATACTACTATTATGTTTAGCCTGCATCAACCCACTGTTGGGCGAAGGTTAACTCTATGACTACTAGCTCTTTCAATCAAGGGCTAATGTGTGTGTGTTCCCGCTCATAGTGCCATCTTCTACGAGGTCTGCCGCGACGCCTCCTGGCTGTGTCAGATCTCCACACAGTCGTATAAGTCGGGCTGTCTTTCGAAAATCTTTATTAGTGATTAATGGTCGGCTCCCACGTTAAATACTGGTATTCAGCTGCATCCGGTTAGACTGGAAGCCGATCCCAAAATAGTTGGGAAAAGGTTAGGCAGATGATGATGGTCGGTTTCCTTGACGTCTGCGTGCTCATCATTTTGGAAGCAGTGCCACCGGATGGATGACTTTCTCGTTAATTGGCAAGGGGAAGCGCAATATCGAGGCAAGTGGAAGGAATGGGGGAAGTCTTTGCCCAGGAGTGGGACATTTCCGGCTAACAAAAAAAAACGCGACCGCCTGGGTTCGATCCCACACTAGTAACTTAGGGTCATTACTACTGGGCCACCAGTGGTTGTCTGTGATTGTAAGCTTAGCCTAAAACCATGCCATATTATATTGGACATAGTTCGTAATAAAATAACTTTACTGTAGCTTATTTAAAACATTTTTAAAGCAGACTTCAGTCATTCAAAGACAAAAACCAACACCATGAAAATTATTCATCCCACACACTTTTTGTTATTCGTTAACACAAACAGAATCGTCCATGATATCGGTGCTGACACTAGTTCATATAAATCACAAGAGTTCGTTACTCCCTTTCCATATTTCACGATAATTTTATGGTTTTGCTATGGACGCGTGTGAAAGTATTATCTGGAATTCTGGATATATCACTAATAAAATTGAATAGATATTAGATACGCTAGATAAAGAGGCGTCGAAAACTGAAAGTTTGATTAAATAAAAGGATCATATTTTGGCTTTTCCCATTTGTAATAATTATTATTAACATAAGCAATAACGTATTTTTAGGATCAATGTTATAGGGGCTAGCCTGTGCGCCCGCTAGGGCCGATGCCTGCCACGGCTGCGGGACTGCGGGACTCGAAAGAGATACCGCGGCCCTGGAACATAAAGGGCAAAAGAAGGAACATGGGTGGTTTTTAGTCCGTTAAAGTCTGACACTCCCTTCCGCTTCGCCCAGAGCGGGAGGAGTCATTTTATTTATTTATTTATTTATTTATTTATTTATTGCATTTGGGAAAACAAACAGTAGTATATTATACATAAACAAAAAAAAATATAAAAAAAATTAGTCTTAACAAATATACTACCCACAACATTTTCCACAGATTACTATGATAAATACATAATAAAAACAAACTGTTAACAACGTGTACTGTAACTAACTTAATGAAAAAGAATTTAAAAGTAAAAAGAAAAAAAGGTTAATGAATGAAATTGAAAACAAATTCAAAAAAGAAATAAACAATAAAATAATGCCTGATGTATCATACAGGTCTCTACACTATCAACAATGATACATACACTGCGCAAAACCTATCTCCATAGGTTTTCCAACCGCCGATCCTTTAGAATTTTAATTATACCCTCTTTAAATTTACATCTGCTTAGGAATAATATGTCTATTGCATCAAAACGCTCATTGTATGTGTTTACTAAGCGGTATAGCGGTGAGCGTACACCAGCATTGGATCTACAAAAAGTGGTAGCGAACAGTCGCCTGGTTCGTACCTCCCGTCCATGTACTGTTCGAGGAACCAGGTAACACAAACCAGTCACCAAGTCAGGGCAGTCAAACTTGTTACGGCATATACTGAATAACGTCATTGCCTCAAGGAGGACGCGTCTTGACTGTAATGTAAGCAGGTCGTATTCTTTAAGAAGCGACTGGTATGATGTTTTCTTACGAAAACATCTAAATTGCATAGCACGAAGGTACTTACGTTGGACTAATTCTATAATTTCGATATATTTCGCATAGTAAGGATTCCAGTCATTTGATGATTTCCCACCCGAAAAAAAAAATAAAGAAAAATAAGGGGCTAGCCTGTAGCCATCAACCGGGCACAAATCCAGACTCCATGGCTGCTACTGAGAAATTCCTGATAGCAAAATCCAACAAGTATTTGCACGACCTGGGAATCGAACCAAAGACCTCATGCGCAGCAGTCGCGTTTGTGACCACTAGACCACCGAGGCAGTCACTATCACCATATATGCAGGTGATACCTATTGCACAGAAAGTATGACATTAGGCGAGATAGAATATAGTATGTCGGATTGTCAGGATTTATTCCGTTAGGCTCGTACATCATGTGGGCAGAAGATGGGTTTCATGCAATGAAAATACAAGGGGTGCGATACACTGGTCTATTAAACTAACAAACTACTTGAAATTAAAATTTAACACAATAACACGGAGCACAATGAATCGGGTACAGTTCCAGGACGTCTCAACTCCGCTGCGATCAGACCTTCAATGTCGTTCTCGCCACGAACTCAAAACATCTCGGCTCTGTAGAAGCACGCTGTGGTGTTGGTAGACTTGTAATTAGATCGCGTGATGTCACCCCTGACGTACTTGCGATTCATTCCAAGACCGTACTAATGACCGGATCTGACATGTATTTAGCAAACACGAAGCACATTTCTTCACTGTTGAATGAACTCACATGCTACTGATATCACAGGTAGGACTACAACTCGAGTACGTAAAAAACGTAAGCAATCACTTGATAATATGACGTCAAAGCGTGCCGGTAATCTGTCTGAAGAGGCTTTAGTTATCTGGGATTGATACAGGATGATTAATACCTATGGTAATGATGAAGAATAGGCTTTTCCAGTAGGAATTTCTCAGCCACGGAGTTTTGGATTTGAGCCCGGTTGGTGGCAAGAGGCTCCCCGCTATTACATGGGACTTAAACATAACTGGCAAAATGAAGGTACACCTCTGCCTAACCTTTCGGGGATTACAGGCGTGATGTTATGTTATGTAATTATGAAAGCGCTGTGTCGATGCCAAGAGTGCACTTTGCTTACATTGCTTCGATCAGAATCGGTTTAATCATAGCGATAAAATAAAGAAGGAAATGGAATCATCGAGGCGACACAGAAGACTTTGTTAATAAAATTGGAATGATTAATAAAGAGGTTTCAAGATTTTTGAGTGAAACCTGGCCTGCCATTGATAAAAATAGGTTTTATGCGTGGCTGGTATTTTGAAAAGTTAGGTAGGCCAAATAATTCAAAACACTACAAGTGATGAGTCTTATGTAAGACGAATTGAGCCATCAATCGAATAACATAATGGAAAAACTCAATCTACACTAATATTATAAAGAGGTAAAGTTTGTGAGTTTGTAGGGGGTAATCTCTGGATCTACTGAACCATTT
This sequence comes from Eurois occulta, assembly GCA_950022335.1. Classification (NCBI taxonomy): domain Eukaryota; kingdom Metazoa; phylum Arthropoda; class Insecta; order Lepidoptera; family Noctuidae; genus Eurois; species Eurois occulta. The sequence continues at coordinate 4,804,628 of OX465481.1, read as the reverse complement.
TTGGGAAAAAAATATCTACTAATAGAAAGCCACGTTATTTGTTAGTGTCATAGGCTATATATTAACCCGAAAAATGAAAAGACTTTTTCGTGGTAGTTGAATTTGCAAAGTAAGTCGGTGAAAAAACGGTCGAAAATGTTTACCGCCCAACGGAGTTAGCTAGTAAGTCATACAATTAGAAAATAACGTCAAAAAATAACTTTCTATCAGTGAGTATTTTTTGTTCAACCCAGTCAATAATTTTAAAAAGAAACATTAACTGCAATTATAATATTCTAAAAGTCATAACAATAAACACCTGCTCCCTCAAATGACTAACACCGGCCTCCACATATTTTCCTTCCATTCAACAACCTCAGGACGTAAGAAAACAATGCCAGTCTCATAAGGATAACGAAACAACAAAACAATATGTTTTTCTTTACTAGAATTTACATTCTTAGTCACAATTTTATTCTCGTCTGTGGGGTATGTCTGAAAAACAACGTAACACTGTATTGATTCATGCAACGTTTACGTCAAATGGGTCTTAATGAGGATGTTACGAGAACAACTAACGCTGTTATTATTGAATATATTTTATTCACACTGTTCAATTAGCCATTCAAAACAGCCCGCTCAGGACCAGGCAATCATAAAATTGAAAGGCTATCGTCTGGCCGTATTTTGACGCCATATGCAAGAGTATGGTATTGCGTTATGGTGTGTAGGCACGAGGAAGTCTATTGTGAAACAATGACTAATGAAAACTCATTTTATTGGTGCCTTATCTAAAATATGGACATTTTGTTTGAGGAAGATTATTATGAAGCCATGGTTGGCGCAGTGGTCAAGCGATTGACTGCTGCGCTGCATATCGCGGGTTCGATTCCCGTACGGAACAAATATTTGTATGACCTACAAGTAGTTGTTCCGGGTCTGGGTGTTTTTTTATCTATAATATGTATGTATTTACAAAAAAAAATGTATATACGTAGTTTATCAGCCATCTAGCTACCATAACACAAGCATTAGGTTGCTTAGCTTGGGACTAGATGGTGCTGTGTGAAATGTCCAGGGATATTATTGTTATTATTATTGTAGATGACCACAAACACGGATAAGGACAGAGTAGTGTCTATCAAACTCATTCTACGCAATCAACGTAATCATACAAGATGTAAACGGACACTTCACAAAGCCGTCAACTAAGCATTCTGTACATCAATCTAAGTAACTCTACGCAAAAATTATTGCTGGGAAACAAAAAATTGCAAAAATGAAAAAGAAAAGCTGCTCTTTTAAGGTGAAAAATCACGTTTTACGGTAGGAATCAATGTAACGCACTCAAAACATTGTGCTGATGGATGCTTTGAATAGTACGGGGTTCGTAGAAGTATTTAAAGTAAAGTTGTTTCATAAATATTGTTTTAAAAAACAAATGAAAATGTTGGAATTTTGACCAACATTATCTCCGTAACTAGAAGATCGGGGTAAGTTGGGTAGGTATGGGATCGTGGAAGGCGCAATAGCTCTCATGATCCCCGGTGCAAGTGTGGGAAGGGAACACCGGGGTGGTTTTTAGTCGGTTAGAGTCCGACAGACCCCTCCGCCTGCCCCAGGGCGGAGGACATCCGTGTGGATTTTCCACCCCGGGAACAAAAAAAAAATAGGGTAGGTATGACCTAGAACAAAAATAATCGCGTGCCTTTCGGCTTCGTTGAGGGTATTTTTACGCCCATTTTAACTATTCTGCTTCTTGGACATTCCTCTCTATAAAAACCGGCCAAGTGCGAGTCGGACTCGCGCACGAAGGGTTCCGTACCATTATCTATAAAAACGGCAAAAAAAATCATATCTGTTGTATGGGAGCCCCCCTTAATATTTAATTATTTTTAATTTTTAGTATTTGTTGTTATAGCGGCAATAGTAATACATCATTTGTGAAAATTTCAGCTTTCTAGCTATCACGGTTTATGAGATACAGCCTGGAGACAGACAGACAGACAGACAGACAGACAGATAGCGAAGTCTTAGTAATAGGGTCCCGTTTTACCCTTTGGGTACGGAACCCTAAAAAAGAGTGAGCCATAATGTATCACGCAGATTGCAGGTTGGTGATGTCATATCATAATATTTCTTCAATTTTTTTGGGCTCAAAAACATGACAATTTCCTCACGTTTTAATTCACCGTTTTGAGTGATGAATGAAATAAATTAACCTAAACCTTAATTTATTATATCAAAGCTGCAGAGTTCGTGCATTATTAAAATACCTAAGTAAGATTGTTAATTTCAGACTTCTAATCATTAATGCTGTCTGCCTTTAAAGAAGATCTAAGATTAAAGTAAGTAAAATTTTCTAATCTCTAAGCTTCAAACAGAGCTGAGAGTTATTTTTGACATAGCTTTGTTTAACTTTTCTTGGCACTGGATTGTTTACCTACCCATTAAAAACTTTAGCGTTTTGTTGCGTTCGCAATCTGTGAAAGGGTTGACTTCCAACCTAATTACATAATTATGTCTTGGTGAAACTTTCGCAAATTTTTCATGGGACATTACTAAAATTCCCCAATTCGAAAATATAAATATTTGCATGACTGCCAATCCTGGCGGCTTAACGTGTATCCATCTATGTTAAGAGATTGCTTCCAACAGCTGAAGGCACTGACAGTCTTTTTTTTTTGAGTTGGGATATCATCAAATGACCCCTCCCGCTCTGGGCGAAGCGGAAGGGAGTGTCAAACTTTTACTGATTAAAGCCCATCGATGTTCCTTGTTTTGCCCTTTGTGTTCCAGGGCCGCGGTATCTCTTTCGAACAGTCCCGCAGCCCTGGCAGGCATCGGCCCTTGCGGGCCTCTCCGGTTTGCTGACATCTCTTTGAGGCGCGCGTGGAACAGGAACGCGCCGTCGACACGGCCTGTCTTCATAAGACGGACGGACGGTCTATCTTAACCATACAAAAAGACCGATGCGACCGGCAATTAAAAAAAAACAGCTGTTTCCTACAAAAGAGTAATACCTACCCAGTACACGGTCAAAATGTATGGAACAGCACATTTTTGTTAAATAACCGATGAAAAATTTCGATATTCAGAGTGATGTACTGAATACGTGGTAACCGTTTATGCATCGGCGCCCTTCCGGGCTGTATACGCTAATCTCGCGGGAAACTTTGATTGGCTGCTCGAGATCTATTCCCGATCAATATAATCTGGATCTCTTAAAGGTTCAAGTGAATCGGTTTCTTCTAGACAAGCGCGCTCCACCCTATACCGCATCATCGCTTCACATCAGCTGAACGCAAGTCCACTGAATTTATAAAAAAAAACAGATGAATTAAAAATTTTATCTTGCGTCGTAGTTGTCGCTACATCACTCCGCTCTGGAGATCGTAGCAGACCAGGGAGCGAAGGCCTGAACAGCAACAGAGATGTAAGACGTATGCAGAGCCGGCGTGAAGTGGCCGCCATTTTGTGTCTACTAGCTTCCTTTCCACCTGAGCATGTTATTCCTACAGGTACAATTTAAAATATTAAATTCCGTCGTAACACAACTCACGTGCTGCCTCTACCGTACTTACCTTTTCTGTTCATTTAGCCACATACTTCCCTGGGGAGCCCGCAAAGGGTACGAAGTTACACAAAGTTTAATCGGTTACCCAGTTAATTTTCACTGTAGGTTACGTACCTAAGAGTATGTTATGTTATAAGTCCCGAATTGAAGGTCGTGTTCAGACCGATATCTGGTAAAATTAGATATGTCAAAATTACCAACAGATTCTGTGACCGTCTTACTGGGTGTTTTAAGTGATGTCAGTTCTGTCAGAGAAATGATAAAGTGATGTCCGTTATTAGAATGTTTTTCTGCAAGGTTTTTCAGATGAAGGTAACGTGCCTGAGAGTTATAAGATCCGTTACAGTGACGTTGAAACTACAGAACGCCACCTCCATAAATCCTTATAATTATCCCACTAAATAGTATCAATTTGAATTTGCCAGCATTCCAAATTCAAAACTTTTCAGCGGTGTTAATCGCCTACGATTGGTTGACAAAACGATCTGTTACAAAAAATAGGAACCGAGTTGGAGCCGGACCCAACAAAAGCCTAGCGACTCTTTCTGATCCAAACACGAAACAGTAGTAAAACAATACACAGTTCCAGTAACTTTTAATGAAAACTCTGTCGTTTAACTGAACGAGTTTGTCGGAACAATAACTTTTAGATTGCGTTCAACATTGTTTGCGCCGCAATGGATTGATTCCATTTGCGCAGTCCATAATAGAAGAGTATGTTATTGTATTGGTATTGTCCAGTCCAGTTGAGGTATTTTATTGACGACAAAATAATCGTGCTTTGTTCCAGCGTGTTTCTTAACGATTCGCTTTACGAGTTTGTTCCAAGCTATTGGGCACACGGCAAAAATGACGATCATCGGCATAAATGACGAGGATAAGCAAAAATGAAGAAGTTCCATACATTATTACATCCTATATTTAACTCTTGTAAGGCATCATCATCAGCCTACAGAAGTCCACTGCTGGACATAAGCATCTTTAATCGCACGCCACTCAACTCGACTACTCTCATCCAGTTGCTACCAGCCATCCTGCGAAGATCGTCGCTCCACCGAGCCTAAGGGCGTTCCACCCTTGCCGATTCGCGGTCTCCACTCAAGAACACGTCTACCCCAACGTTCATCGGTTCTACGCCTATAAAAAAAAATTGATATTAACTGTATAGCTACATACCGCATAGACTCAAATTCATAGATAAGGGTTTTTCTATACTTTATATTTTAATGAGGTAAAGTTTGTTTTGTATGTAGGGGGTATCATTTTAAAAGAGCAGCCATGGAGTTTCTTGCCGGTTCTTCTCCATAGGAAACGACCAACTCGAACCGTGCACCTTTTTGTCGACGTTTCATAAGTGCCCATGTAGGCCTATGTGAAATAAAAATATTTTGATTTTTTGATTTTGATTTTTGGTAATCTTCGGAACTTCGGATCAGATTCCGAAAATTCCGAAATTCTTTAACTAATAGGAAGCTACATTATATCCGAGTTGTTATAGGCTACATTTAAAACGTTCCCGTGGGTTAACACACATAACGGGAGCGTAGGTGCGAGCAAAAGCTAGTATATTTATATGACGGCATATCTACTGGGCTGGTCATGTCTGCCGCATTCCGGACAAACTGTGGGCCAAAATAGCAGGAAACTGGTGCCCTGACACAGTTAGGTGAGGTCGCGGCAGGCCACGAAGGAGGTGGCGGGACGAACTGGACAAGTTCCGTCTGAACTGGAAGGACGACGCTCGGGGTCGCGAGAAGTGGAAGGTGTGGAGGAAGACCTTCGCCCAGGAGTGGGACAGAGCTGGCTAGGAAAAAAAGAAATATATCTATGAATGCATTCGAGATCGTGGCAGGTTTTGAAGTTATCTTGAGGTAGATTTTTCAAACGTGATGCGGTGATCTCCTTCTGTGAAACGGTCATCACACAGAAGGAGGCTGCGGAGAGGTTGAGGGAGGTCGAGACCACTCTTCCGATCCGCAGCAGACGTACCGGGCGTCGGCGGAGGGCGGATAACGCCCGCCCTCTTCCAGCCCCACTAAACGGGTCCAGAAGGACGGCGGACTTGGGGACGTCCGCCGCCCCCCCGTATAACTGGGCCCGAGGTGGTGGCGCGTAGTGTTCCGCGCGCCCCCCTATTGGCGTTGCGGGGGGAGGACACCTCACTCTCCCCGCAGACTTGAGAAGGCCTGCGGAAGCGGGCCGGCACTAGCCGGGGATCGTGGAAGGCGCACTAGTTCCCATGATCCCCAGTGCAAGTGTGGGAAGGGAACAACGGGGTGGTTTTTAGTCGGTTAGAGTCTGACAGACCCCTCCGACCGCCCCAGGGCGGAGGACATCCGTGTAGATTTTCCACCCCGGGAATAAAAAATAAATAAAAAAAGATTTTTCAAACGTCACATAACTAACATTTCTTAAATCTTCCTATTATACACAAAAGCTACCAAACAATCATTGATATGTATAAATATTATTCCTTTCCCCAGAGAAAACATATCTGAAGATTGAAAAAAAAACCGGCCAAGTGTGCGTGTAGGGCCACGCACTATGTAGGGTTCCGTAGTTGCCCATCAAAATATGCAGACACTTCCTACGGTTCGATTTGCTTCCGAACGATGATTTTTATTGTAATAATAAAAACAAACTTACATTTGCAGTTGAAAAACCTGTGCTCCGATACATTATGTTTAGGAAAATTTATGTTATCCAAGTACCTACATTTTATAAGTTGGTCGAGTACTACTCGTAAACTTGTAAAGTCTACTTAGCTGCAACAGTTTTTCTTTTAATTTTGTACGACAAAACCCAAACGCAACCGTTTAGCTGGTAGAGGGGGGGGGACACTTGAGTACAACAAAAATTTGCACTTTAAAGATTAATATATTTAACTATTTTCATCTCAACTAATTTATAATTATATTGTTGCGGACTAGAACTCGGCCACTGAATTATTTTGTAAATTAATTTAATATTTCTACACCGGCAACGGTAGTGTATGTGAAACTTTTTAATATTAAGATCTTAATGAATGAACCATATACTCAGAAATAAATAAATCTTATCTTATCTTAATGTTTCACAAACGAATCTTTTAATCGAAAAATTATTTTAAACAAACTCGCACTATTTTTCAAAGACATATCCAACGACATCCCACACTATGTGGTACACGAGAAAAAGAATCCCCACTTTACGTATAGGTACCTACCTACTAGAGATACCCTGAAAAAAATACTTTTCGAGATTTTATTTTATCACTTTGTCAGTGTAATTAATTTGTATATTCATGTTTTCTAGTACTAAGAGTCTTTGAGCTAAGCTGTGGACAGACAGACGGACTTGGCGAAACTATAAGGGTTCCTTATTTGTTAACTACGGAATCCTAAAAATTCCATTCCATCTATTTAGTTGAATGAACCTCATTTCAAACATTGCCGCAAACGATTCATCACACAGCCATGTTTTTTTAAATCTCGATTACTAAAAGCTTTTTAATTTTCTTTTAAACAAAGACGAGACACATTCTAACACCTCATGAATTTTGTATAAAGGTTTAATAAGATAAAATATACATTGTGAAAATTTAAGCGAAAAGCGGTGAAACGAACGAGAATAATATAAAACCAGTCAGCCATGATGATTATGAAAGAACTTGAAAGTGGTTAAATTGTTGATTTAAAACGTCGATCATAATATTTGAGCAGGAAAAGAATGGAAAGGGGATTTCAAAGGCTAATAACATATTCCATTGAAATCTTCGTGGAAAAGGCAATGTTATAATTGGTACCACTGATATAATTCGCGTACCCGGCTTAAGCATTTTATGCTTAACGTGGCTACCATTTCAATTTGTTTAAAACAACAACGTTACAACTCAAAAACTTAATAGACATTTTAAATAACATAAACGTAGTCTATTTTTATCGTTTGTCGTAAGTGGTTGTGATACTTGCGTTATCGTGGACCTAACTTCATCTCTTTAGGGTTCCGTACCTCAGTCGGCAAAAACGAAACTCTTACAGGATCACTTTGTTGTCCATCTGCCAAGACCCGTTTTTTCAGGAACGCGTGGAGGTATCAAACTGAAATTAATATCAAATACTAAGGACTGCTACCCCTTGAAGCAACCTTGTAAGCCAACCAGATCAAAAGATATGACCGTTTATATCGCATACTTTGCGATTTCACAAGGGAATCAAAACCTATAGTGTACTTCCCGTTGACCTACAATCATGAAATTTGGAAAGAAGCAATGTCTTACAGCACATGTAAACAAAAAATTAAAAACGTAAATATGTAGTTTAATAACAAAATACCGACAAGTTAGTAAGGAACCCTCGGTGCGCGAGTCTAACAGCTATAAGTTTGTGATACTTGTATGTTACTATTATTGTAGCTATTTCAGTTTTTTTTTTCTTCACTTCACGAATTATAAAACTTAAAAAATAAATAAATTTAAGAGCCCATCCTCCCCAAATTAAGCTAAACAAAACACGATCAAACATCAATAACACCACCCTCTGTTGAACGCAAAAAGTATTAAAAACCGTAAGGGCTTGGCGCTATCAATCATAATAGATTTACACATCGCTGGTCGAAGGGCGATAACCCGACGAATCTGCAAGTAACACTCGAATAGAAAAACTTTAATATGTAAATCAACTACGCCCTAACATCCGATCCTCTCAAAAAGAAATTTAATTTGAATGTAAAAGCGTCCAGTCAACGGCTTTTTTGTTCGTTCGCCCTTTTTTTATTGACCAGACGGGACACTTGTTTGTAAAAACAAAAACTCGAGAATTTGGTGAAAATTATTGGTTTTTGTGGAGACGAAATGTGCAAAGTTTTACGAAGTTTTATAAAACAATAAAATGTTTCGTTATTTTATTGGTTTTAAATTTGTGAAATGATCTTTTGTATTTATGGTTATTGAGGTTTCTGAAACTTTCAATGTCTGTGAAGCGTAAAAATAATGTTTCCAAATAATTGAGATCGCATCGCTGTTGGCAATACCAAATGTGTGAATGATGTTTTAAAGGTGATTATCATCATTCGCCTGCCCTATGCCAATTAATTTATGGTCGGGGCGCAACATGTTTTTTTTTTTCAAATCAAATCATTTATTGCTTTGCAAACATGGGTAAAAGATACATAGATGTTTCATATTTATAACCAAGTTCTCCACATTTTACCGTCCGATGGGCATGCAAATAGTGTTCATACAGTTTCAGTTAACCATACCTAATTGAAAACATAATACAGTAAAGAATAAATGTCAACCATAAATAAAAATAAAAAAAAGAATTAAAAAAAAAAGAAATTTCAAACGGAGTAAAAGTATGTGAAACCGTAATAATAATATGTCAATCAGAGTAATATTACATAATTATGTCAATCAGCAAGTGCACCATCGTCTTCTTCTTCCATACTTCTCTATTACTCGTATTTCATCAGACCTGTGCACGAGTTCAGCGCCACCTAGCGTCCGCAACTTTGTTGGCTCTGACGTTTTGATATTTAATGGCGGCAATATCACAAATTATTACAACAATAATAAAAAATTATCTAAAATATAATAAAATTACTGTGATACGTTGATTTGGGTGGAGAAAGGGTTGTGCAATAATTTTTGACCATTCGAGTTGAATGAGGTAAGTAAAATTTATTCAAAAAGTGTGTTTTATTTTGCATGTGTCAGGGTTTGTTTACTTCATTTTTAGTTATAGTTTCACTGTAAAATAAGAAAAGAAAGCTACTTTAATGGTTTTATTCAATAATAATAAGCATAAATAATTGTTCCTGTATCACTAGTGATAAATTAAATATCGTTTTCAGATCGAAATGATTATTATTTTAAGGACCGGGTTTGTGAGTATCACTCACAATATAAAATAATTCCAACCACAAACGGTCTTTAAAGGAAAATTGTTGGTTTCTGCTGGACATGTCCGTGACGTAGAGGAATTAAGAAAAAAGCAAGGACAGAGTTTAATAATTCAAGATCGCATCATAAGGCAAACATCTATTACTTTGCTACCTTACAAAACGGTTGTAGAGGTAAACAATTCATCTCCGTTTGAAGTCAGAATCAGAGATTGAGTTTTAATAGACGCAATTTTTAAATATTCATTTGATTGCAGGTTGCAGGTGAATGCAGCACGAGTAATTACAAGTGTGAAATGTGATTGCGTTTATAATCAAAGTGGTAAATGCTTCTATTTTCCAAGTAGCTGTTGGGAATCGATAAAACGTACATTTACTGTTTCTGCCAGAATTCTTGCAATTTACAACACAACAACTGCTGTGACCCATTTTTGTCGGGGGAATAACGTAATAGTTAAAATTATGTAACCAAGTCTAAACAGATTACTTTGAGATATGGCACATGACAGCGCCAACATTGTTTTTACTTTTGGCCACATGAGCGCTGCGATCAATGACATTACCCCCACCTAGTACTTCGCACACAGCCAATATTCTCTATGCATCAGACCTCTTCTCATCCTCCTCTGTCCTTTGTTGCCATATCATCCTCTACACAGTCCATCCATCGTTTCTTTGGTCTTCCTCTACTCTTATACCCCCATTCACATTCATACTCAAAACTTTCCTTTCAAAAGATGATTAGTGCTTCAATTATTTTTGTGGTACGTGCGATTCACAGTTACAATTTTAGAAAAGAAACGTGAATTGTGCAACAAAGCAACTGAATGAAGAATCAGTCAATACAATAAGGCCGTGAACAATATCATGTCACACATCTTTATACAAATAAATGCATCTTTATCTTTATTTTTTATCTTTAATATACAAATTACGCTTTATGAAAATGAAAATGAAAAAAAATATATATATTATTATTACAAAAGCTTCATATACACTGAATTGTGTTGCGAGCCTCCTTTTAGGCAAACAATGCCTGTGTTAGGAGACTCCGCACTTCCATATCTTATTCTATATGTTTACTAACCACGTCATTCATAAGCATGTCCAACTAATAAAAATGCCAAGCCGGAAATAAGTCCATGAAATCCACCATAACACGCCTCAAGTGCCAACTATTAACTTTCCGGAAATGTATTACGAATGACCACAACGATCCGAGCGATTGACGCTGCCATTTTAATCTGATATAAAGGAACCACTTACTAATATTACTTTGACGATATAACCTTTCTATAATCTTCATACAAGCTTGGAAGAGCTTGATGTATGATGGATCGCGTTGACATACTAGCCTTACTCATGGATATTATTATGTACCACTAGCTTATGCCCGCGGCTTCGTCCTCGTGTAGTTTCGTAATTACCCCACGGGATCGTACTAACGGGATAAAATTGTATTCTATGTGTTTATCCAGGTTATAAAATATCTGTGTGCCAATGAATTTCATCCAAATCCGGTCAGTAGTTTTTGCGTGAAAGAGTAACAAACATCCATCCATCCTCACAAACTTTCGCATTTATAATATTAATAATAAGTAAGATGGTTGTTGATTTACTTATCTGATCACAAACTGGGAGCTTATGCAATAAGCCCCGCTACTACCTTGCAGGTTGGTGAATTTTCTTACCACGGCATCATCTGCCTTGTATGATATGATAGGGTCGGCTCTCGAGTGTACGACTAAACGCCGACAGACACTACGCCGAATGACTGAACACCGACAAGACTCTACTTCGACGGGACTATTCGCCGACAGGACACTTCGCCGACAGGACTCTTCGCCGACAGGGCTCATCAGCGACGCAATTTATCTCCGATAATCGGAAACTTACTTTGGAAATCGATTATGCTTTTCTTGTAATTATACAATTCATCTCAGGCTAGCCGGATGCAGCTGAATTCCGGTATTTTACTTAGAACGACAGCCTATCTGACCTCCACCTCTTTACACCTAGGCACGTCCTGTGCCCAGTCGGACTTAACAAGTTCTGTCAAAGATGAATTCTAATGCCACAACACAACCTATCCATGGAGTAAGCGCGGCAAACGATGCTTACTTACCTTTGAAGATCAACCCTACGGCTGTAATTATTTAGCCACGAGCTTCTCATCACGGCAGGAACTCTTTTAATAAAAATGAAACCTTCATAACTACTAAAGAAAGTACATTATTTTCAATTTCCAAAAGCCTGACCAAATGGCTGATTTTTGTCAATCTACCTTCAAATCTCATTTAAGCTGTTGTGATTGGTTATCCGGAATAACATCAGCCAATCAAATCCAACGAATCCCAATCCAATCTGTTTTGACAACGGATTGAATGCCTTTTTCGGGGGACCCGAAATTCCGGGATATTTAAGATTTTTCTGCACAGTAAGATACGACGTTTGAAGTCGGCTGAGGGTTTGGCAATTGCTTTTAATTCGTTTTGTTTTTCAATGACTTTGACTCCTTTTTAACATGTCGATAGTAAAACATTCAAATATGTTAAGGATGAAGCTCCAGGGCAGCCCGGTAGTAGGGTAGGTAATTATTCTTACGTATTTTGCAATTTGCCGGTCAGTGTCAGGTTAATGATTGATTGATAACTCTGTAAAGCCATATATTTTACGGTCGCGAATTATATTTCAATCAACATACTCGTACAACCGGATACTGACCCGGTAATTGCAAAAAAACGTATGTCAATTTGAATTTCGCGAGCTTCTACCTTAGTGCATCCTAAATTCAGCTACGCAAACTCACTAATACAGACAGTCATAAGATCATAAAGTGCGCTGGTGTTAGTTGCGGCCCATGAAAGGTAGGCCATTTTCCATCAGGCCAATTGGTGCTGGACTGACTCACAAAAAACATTCTTCCAAGATTCATTCAATAACGTATAGATTAGGTATATCATAACATGATTGCCACTTCATCACAATTTCATCAAGTAAGTATTTTATTTCCAAAAGCTTGCCATTTTACGACAAATAAATGATTATATCATCGTACTTTCAAGTGCTAGGAACCTCAATCAATTTAAACGTTCTTCTAACTTATCGAGTAGCTATCCAGCTTGATTGCCTTTTCTAGCTCACCCGAGAGTATAGAAATATATAGAAATACGAGGATTCATTACAACGTATATTAAGTTTCCGATTGGCCACAATATTCTAGAAAACAAAGAGAAATGCTACAGGAATGGAGGGCGAGGGTTAAAGGAAATCCGAGAAATGCAATAAGTAGCGAATGGATTTCGTTCTTTGTCCTCATTTTACGTTACTGTTTTGTTTTTTGTCTCTTTTCTACGCCTGTGGAGTGAACAGGGTAACAAGATTGTGATTGAAGCTGGGGGACTTTTTGATTGCTGTTATCAATTAGGTACAGTGGAATAGCTATTCGTTTTGGGAGTCGGTTATCTTAGGAACAGTAAAATCTTCTCCTCTACATTTCACTACACTTTAGTGCACCTGCACTTAGGTGTTGATGAAGATCTCCTTTATTATTACTAGTACAAAGCACGTAGTAAAAAGCGGTTATTTTAATATTACAAACAGACACTTCTATTTTATTTATTTGTATAGATGATTTGTCGTCGTGTGTACCCCAGAGAACCTCAAGCTAATTTTTTTTTATAAAAATAAAAAACAAAACCAAAATAAAAATAAAAGCTTAGCTAAATTATAACAGGAATATGTGCCAAACTGCCCCAAATAGGCAAATTAAACCCATTAACGTCTAATTCAAAACTATGTCCATAGGGATAAGTTTTCTCACGCATATATTCGCGTGTTACGAGTATAATATTTACATGAGAAACGATACACTAGAGACAGAACAGAATCGCTCAAGCACAAGTGTTTTTCTGCCGAAGCCTCGAGCTTGCCCTCTTTCGCTCCGTAAACTTGGGCGATTAAGAATGTTTTGTATTAAAATAAAAACTAAGAAACGTCTTAAACAGACCCGTTTGAAGCAGAATCTTAATCTACAGACCGTTTTCGTGTTGTAAAAATTAAAGAACTGTTCAAAGAACTTGAGAATATTCATAAAGTAATGTAAAAGAGAATTTTATCTTTTTGCGAATTCAAGCGAAAATAAAGTGGCGGATTAATAATTAAGTTCTAAGTTATAGTCCGGTGGAGAACGATTTCAGCAATCTACAGGGTGTAACAAAACCCTCGACGAAGCCGAAAGGCACTTATTTTCCCCGTCATTGTGATCATATTGTTGTTCTAGACCATACCTGGGAACCTTCTTATTACGGAGATATTATACTATCAAAGTCCAACTTTTTCACAAGTTTTTTTTTTATAAACATGTTTTTATTTTAAGATTTTTACTTTAAACACCTCCTCGACCCCCGTACTATTCAATCCATCCACCAGCACAATGTTATGAGTGCGTTACATTGAGTCCTACCGGCAAACGTGATTTTTCACCCCAAAAAAAAAGTCGTTTCCCAGCAATATTTTTTGCGTAAAGTTAGTTAGTTTGATGTACTTATTGCTTGGTTGACGGCTTCGTGAGACTACGTATACAGAACGGACCCTCCGTTTACAGCCTCTATATAATAAAACGTATCACTGACATGAAATGCAATTGAAACCGCTGGATTTAGAAGTATAAATATTAGATTAAAATGAGTGTGCTTTTATTTCTTATAGTGTAACTTTACTTGTATACAACAAGGTGTAAATGGACGAAGCCAACTTCAACCAAGCGTTCTGTACATCAATATGTAACCGTATAAAAAATATTGTTAGGAAACGACTTGCTTTTGGATGAAAAATCACGTTTTCCGGTAGGACTTAATCAAAAATCAAATAAAAAAATAATGTGTAAATAATGTGTTGATGGATGTATTGAGTACAGGGATCAAGAAGGTATTTAAAGTAAAGCTATAACGTTAAAAACAAGCATTTAAAAAGTGAAATAGTTGGAACTTTGACCTCCAATATCTCCGTAACTAGAAGGTTCCCAGGAATGGTCCAGAAAAAAAGGGACCGCAATGACGGGAGAGCAAATACCTTTCGGCTTCGTTAAGGTTCTTTAACACCCATTACACCTAAAAGCAGCTAACGAAAACTGCAATGTTCAATTGTTCAGCTCTAATATTCTACCTTTGGGAAATCATCAAATCGGAGCGGAAGGGAGTGTCAGACTTTTACTGACTAAAAAACATCCATATTCCTTCTTTTGCCCTTTGTGTTTGTGGCCGCGGTATCTCTTTCGAACAGTCCCGCAGCCCTCTAATATTCCACCTAGATTTTAAAATTGATACCTAATGAATCGCCCCAAAGATAGCTTGTTGCAACACCTGTATAGCAGGTGCTATGGCTTACTTTAATAATATTGCACGTAATAATTTGCAAGCAATGTTCCGTATTAGCGAGTGTAGTTATTATGGCAATAAGCCCACTGATTGTCCATTGTAGTTTGTAGCGAACTACGGTAGGCGCTATTGTTACACATTAGCATACAGTTTAAGTCGAGGAAATTGTAACATGAAATAACATCACGCCTGTAATCTCCGAATGGTTAGGCAGAGGTGTACCTAATAGCCATCGCCGGTTATGTTTTAGACGCATGTAAAAGAGGGCGCGGGGCCATCAACCGGGCACAAATACAGGCTCCGTGGCTGCTAATGAGAAATTCCTGATAGAAAAACCCAATAGCACTTTGATCGACCCGGCAATCGAACCAAGGACCTCATGCTCAGGAGTTGCACTTGCGACCACTCGACCAACGAGGCAGTCGTTACAAATGTAAACTACCTCTGCCTAACCCTTTGGGGATTATAGGTGTTATGTTATGTTACATTTGTTACCTATGTATGTATGTAAAATATATGTTGATAAAATGTGTAACTACTATTTTATATCACCTAGTTGCGCTAGTGCTACGTAAACATTTGACTCATAGTTTTAAAACCAATTACATACCTCCAATCGGTGGAGTTTGAAACTGGTCATATCTGATATAGATACTTTGTCTAGAATCTTGGGTAGGTAACTAGGTTATACGGATGCAAAAAATAATAAAATAACGGCTCTAGTTCTTCTTGTATTTAAAGAAATAATGATTAAAAAAAAATAAGTACCTAACTTAAAAAATAAACTAAAAAACCCGACTGAAAACACTGAAAAGCAAAAAAAAGCACATAATAATTTATATTTATTACTTTTTTATTTCCAGCTTTTTAATTTAGTAATGAGAAAGATTTCGCAGAAGATAAAACTTTTTTTGTAACGCGATTTTTTCACTTAAAAAATTATTAACTCCTCAATATGGCACCAAAAATTCGCCATTTTTCTTGTTTTTATATAATAATGTAGCTAGTGAAACTCGCACCACCAGGAAAAAACCTAATGACGTATGTAGAATGTATTCAAATCCGTTCTTCCGTTTTGCAGTGACGAGGGAACAAAGAAGCGTACATACAGGTCAAATACATAACCCTCCTTCTGGGCTTCGCCGCAGTTGGGTAAAAATGTCCTAGACTCGCAGTAATACCTTTCTTCCTACTGAACGCATTAAAAAACAAAACAGTCGAATATCAAAACTATCTACTGTATTCAATTTAATAGAGGCGGCTAAACTAGGATCAGCGCCCGGGTAGCCCGCGAAATTCAAATTTTCTAACGTTTTTGCAATTTGCAGGTTAGTATCAGGTTGTATGTTGATGAAAAATTAATCTCGTAAGTAACACGTATGTAGTTACAGATTTATTATCATTAAAATCATCAATACAACCCTCTAAGTTCATTTAACCCCATTGAATGACTTCTTCATGATACAGTTATTTTTAGGGTTCCGTACCCAAAGGGTAAAACGGGACCCTATTACTAAGACTTCGCTGTCTGTCTGTCTCCAGGCTGTATCTCATAAACCGTGATAGCTAGAAAGCTGAAATTTTCACAAATGATGTATTACTATTGCCGCTATAACAACAAATACTAAAAATTAAAAAAAAATATTAAGGGGGGCTCCCATACAACAGATATGATTTTTTTGCCGTTTTTATAGATAATAGTACGGAACCCTTCGTGCGCGAGTCCGACTCGCACTTGGTCAGTTTTTTTAATTTCGCGGGCTGCCCTGGTGCTTCCATCTTAACTAAAAACATCTCGTAATCAGCCTCCATTACTAACGTAACGTTAACTAATGTTACTCCATTTTGTTCATTGTTGCTTTGTAATTGGGGCGTGTTTGGCGATCCTTATCGGTTATGTAATGGATGTTCGATGATTGTAGTAAACGGTCGTTTGTGTTGACTATTGTTTTATCGTTCCAGCCAGTTGGGTTTACTTTAAAACGTAAGCAATGTCTTTCTCCGTGTTGGTTCATGACCTAGGTGATGATAGATGATGCAGAGGAATGAGGAAAATGTTGAATATGAATGTAAATGGCCATAAGAGTAGAGGAAGGCCAAAGAAACGATGCATAGACTGTTTGAAGGATGATATGGCACGAAAGGAGGTGACTGCTGAGATGACGAGTATGGAAGAAGAAGACATGCTGCACCGACCCCAAATAAATGGGATAAGGGCAGGACAACCATGATGTTGATGACCTAGCTATATATAGTAGGTTTCATCTTACGTAAACAACAGAACCACAATCAGCCATAGTGCGTCATGTTTCTTATAGCGCTTGAATAGCATTGTTAGGAGGGCACTGTTGGTAAACATTTGTGGAAAGTAGATCTAAAATCGAAGCATTTATTTCAAGTAAGCCAGTTACAGGCACTTTTGAATTGTCGAAACAAAGACAACAATAAAATGAAGCTACAGTCCCAGTCACAAGGCATAATAACTGTGAAAGTACTGTAGTTGTCCATTGCACAGCGTAGATCTCTATGCAGAAGAACGATCAAGAAACTCCATGGACACTTTTTAAATCAGAATATTGTTACAAAACCTTAGTTACATCATTCCTGTAGAGATATTATATTATGTGAGAACGATGAAGCAAGATGTACACGTTAAAAGTGTACACAGTAAAGAAAAAAGACATTTCGAAAATAAAATAATTAATTCAAAAAAGCCGTGGCAACTAAGAGATGGCCAGTCCAACCGACAGCCCCCGTTCATGGTTCAGCACCATTCAACTCAACCTTTTCTGTCTGTGGAAATAGTATTGGCCGCTGTGCTATAGCACTGCATTGTTCATTTGGCGCATAGTAAGGCGATTCTCAAACGAAACCGCACGTTCGCGTGGTCGGGTGGTGAAGCGGATCCCACGTCGCATTATTATTATTATATTCCTCTGCCTCTCCTTTGCCTCTGCCCGACCGCCCAAAGTCGCCCAGTCGCAGGTCTCTCGTCATATCGCATGGAGCTAATATTTACCATCATCATCTGGCGAACCTTTTCCCAAACTATGTTGGGGTCGTGTTTTATTATTCGAATCGGTATTTGGAGATGTCACTTAGCAAGCTGTGTGCTTTAATAAAAGAGTTATATGGACTAAAAATTGGTTGTATAGTTGTAACACATTTTATCCTACGGAGCCTACAGTTACATAGGTACTAAAATATGAAATACAGCGTGTACCTGAAAAGTATGGTCATGATTCAGACTATCAAACTGAACAATTCCTCCATCCATGAGACCACCATCAAAATCGCGAAGAAAACATCTGGACACCTGATGTTATTTTGTACATTTGGGTCGAGTGTATTGAAGTTCTGTAATACTCGCGAGTAATAATAATTATAATAATATCTTGGGACAACCAACACACCGCCATCTGATCCCAAACTAGGCAGAGCCTGTACTATGGCAACCAGACAACTGATAAACATACTTAAATATCTCTAAATACATACATATTATAGATAAATTACACACCCAGATACAGAACAAATAATCGTACTCATCGCACAAAGATTTGTCCTGTGTGGGAATCGAACCCACGACATCCGACCTAGCAGTCAGGGTCACTAACCACTAGACCAACAGGCCAATCAATATTGAAGTTCTGTACTGGACAGCTGATATTTTTTTTGGGATGTCGATGATGGTTCCATGGAAAAAGTTGTGCAGTTTGATGGTCTGAATAACACCCTAAAAAATATGACCATACCTTTCTGCTTCACGCTGTCAATACGTTTCAAAACCTGCGTACTTCTCATTCCATCTTATTTAAAAACAGAACTTGACACGGATAAACCTGCGGGCACAGCTAGTCCAACATTAACGATACACCCACTACCACTTTCGGTGGTTCCACAAAGTCCAGTGCACCGTGAACCCACGTCCGGTGGCACACACAGAGACGCCGAGGTAATGGGGACTAGTTTATATGCTAATTGTTAGTGCTCCCGCCGGCGCGGCGTGATGTTTACTTACTATGGCAGTGTAGTTAGTACGTCACTTTGTAACGAGTCGAGTAAGTCACTTTGTAGTGTGTGTATAGACAGTTATGTAGTTTTTCTGTGTAAAAGAACCCGTCCACTGTCCAGGGACGCTGCTACACGCCTACAGGGGCCCAATTCTGCTATTACAATAGACGACAATAGTGTCAGAATGGTCTGTCATTGATTTCATAATTGTTGATTTTGACAAGTTTTGACAAGTCAAAATCAACAATTATGATATCAATGACAGACCATTCTAATGGTAATTCTAATGGTCTGTCATTGATTTCATAATTGTTGATTTTGACAAGTTTTGACAAGTCAAAATCAACAATTATGAAATCAATGACAGACCATTCTGACACTATTGTAATAGCAGAATTGGGCCCCTGTTTAATTGAATCAGTGTCTGAGGTAGAAAATAATTGCCAGGACTGCGGGACTGTTCGAAAGAGATACCGCGGCCCTGGAACACAAAGGGCAAAAGAAGGAACATGGATGGGTTTTAGTCAGTAAAAGTCTGACACTCCGTCCGCTCCGCCCAGAGCGGGATGATTTCCCATACGAAAAAAAAAGGTAGAAAATAATAGAATATTCATTATAATGTACATCGCCATACAAATAACATTGGGCTGTCTTATAGGTCTGTACAGTCACGAGCACCTATATGTAAACACTTAACAACTTTAAAAAGTGTTTTTCTCCTACTGTCCTTATTAAAATGTCATGTTGTTACGAACATAATTATGGTATTTCGGAATTCATATTTTATGAAAAAAGATCCTATCTCCAAGTTACAATCGTTTTTTTTCGAGAAAATTGTTTGTAATTTAGGAAAGTATATACATATTGGTACCCGTGACTGTACCCTGAAATAATTAAACCTTGCACAATATAAAGTTTGCTATGTCCCGGTTTGAAGGATCAGTACGGATTACGGTATAATTACAGAAATAAATACGAGACATTTCAGTTTTTAGATGGCAACCAGTTTGCAATGTCTATAGTTCATAATAGGCTAAGGTTAGGTATAAGAGAAAGAAAAATTAGAAAATGTTTAGTTTCTGGCAAATATGAAAATGTTTAACGTGAAATTTTTGGACAGGAGAAAGCCTTTCAGGTCAGTTAGTAAAATAGCAAAGTAATCTCGCTTCATTCATAGCTCAAGTAGTAACATTTCGATAAGTAAATAATTCGCTGCTTTTTATCGATTGACGTCGCAAGATACGGAAAAACTAATTTACCTAACTCTAAATCAATAGTGAACCTATCACTACACGATCCATTAGGTCCATATCACAAACACTGATTACAAAAAAGCTTCATGGAAACAAGCTATTTCATTCATGAAAGTCAAGGCCCAATCAAACTCATCGTTAACTCAATTCACGCCGGTTTGCGTGTGATGTCATCAATTGAAGCTTGGTAATTTTATGTCCAAACATTCTTGGCTTGGGTCATCGTTTACAATAAGTCTGACGATTGTCTCCAATTCTAAATATAGCGGGCAAGCGCACCACGCTATTACCAAACTAATGTAACTCCTGAAAGCCAGAATCAACAGTGGCGACCACCAGAAAAACGCCAAGACAATGAAGCTCGACGAAGTCCCAGAGAAACAGTTTAACTGTCTTGGATCCCGCAACGAAATTAATCAGAAAAGTATAGCGGAGGAGTAGGAAAACCATAATTTAAAAAAATTAAAAACAAACCGGGCAGGGGTCATAATATTGGATACGGCCTAAACTAACGGGTTGAGACTAATGAGTGCTAACCTAAGGAGGTTCGCACTTCGCAAGTGTCATCCGACTGCTGGGCAAAGGCCTCCCTCCATCTTCTCCTTACACCAATTCAGTTTCCGCCATCTTCATCATCATCATCTACTCGTGTCCCATTCTGCTTGGAGTCACAGCATCATTTACTCCTTTCTCTTTCATATCTTTCCTCACACAATCCATCCATCTCTTCTTTGGCCTTGCTCTCCCTCTCCATCCATCAACATTAATATTCATCACTTTTTTAGTAACATGCGTTTCATCCCTCCTCATATGGACATGTATTCGTATACAGCGTGTAACGGAAGGGGGTATCAACCCTGAAGGAGGTGAATGTGCTCATGAAACTCAACAACTTTCCCCAAAGAACACAGGTCGAAATATGAAAAAAAAATTTGGCCCTCCCTTACAAAACTGACTACTAGCTGATTGATTTACTATGGGAGAGCCAAATATTTCGACCTATGTTCTTTGGGGAAAGTTGTTGAGTTTCATGAGCACATTCACCTCCTTCAGGGTTGATACCCCCCTTCCGTTACACGCTGTATATGTCCATAACAAGATAAATCACTTCTTGCCTGTAACAGGCGCCACTTTCAAACTTCCTCTAATATACTCATTCTTTACTTTATCCATTCTTGTCACGCACATCTTTATAATGCGTAAATTATTTCATCACCACTGCTCTCATTACGTTGAGGAAACCGACATGCCCGTGGACCGAAAATGTGACGTCCACCCACCATACCTTATCACAGTGATGAGAACTATAGTCACAGCAGCCGTATATTATATAGACTGACATTATAAATGATGTACATCTGCTGAGTATTTCTGTCGTCATAATAAGTCCCTGAAACTTAATCTAAGTCCCGTTTTGTGGATGAGTTCGCCCTAATTATGGAATATTGCGTGGCTTTGTTTTTAATTACGGCTAAGACAGCCATCTGCGACGTAACCAGCTCAGATCCTTCATTAAATGTACAAAATTCCGGCCAAACAAAAAACAGCTGGTTTTCTTACTGACTGTCTATCTAAGGTCTGTTGGAGAATGGTTATGTCCCTGAACCCAAAATGAGCCCAAGAAATTTTGCTTTCTCCTTCAAATCCTTCAAAACTTTCATCGAGAGACTAACGTCTTCATCAAAAAGTCAATTCAACTTTAAAATCAAAGCAGCCGGTCGATACATTAATACATTATCCGGCTCCCTGTGGAATGCACCTCGACTAATTAAAGACAAAATGGCTACCTTAATGGATGTCCACCACAGTACGCCACAAACTACGCAAGACCTAATTTCTTATTAATATGCTGTGAATAGAGGAGTCAACGTTTCCTGGTTGTTTACCGATGCAAAAACCAGTGTATCAAGACCTACGTTTATTTGCCCTGGTGATAGTGATAGGGTTCAGGGTCAGTTGGTATTTGAATGCTAAACACAGGTATCAATGCAGTCGTCGCTCTTAATCAGAACTGTAATGGGGGTTCCAGATAATATTGTTCATTTAGTTCAACAGAGAGGAAAATGCTATTACGAGTTGGAACAAAGTAGGGCATTTAATTGCGTAATTGTATTGGTCGTTTTGCTGAAATGGATTGTAAGGGTAATCGCTTGGCCACGAGCGATACGCGTGTTGCGACAGCTACTGTGGAGAAAACAAATGAAAGAAATTGTTCGAGCTGCGTCTATTTATATGTCTCTTGACATGCGATGCGACTTAAATTCAACAAGTCGCATCGCAAATCGCATCGCTTGAGGTAGTAAACGGAGCGTAATTATCACCATCTTCCTGCCCTTGTCCCATGTTTTTTGGGATCGGTGCAAGATATTTTTCTTCCATTATTCCTTGTCAATCGTCACGCTATCATTTACTCCTTTTGCCTCAATATCATTCCTCACACAATCCATCCATCTTTTCTTTGTATAGCCGATCTGATGGCGTTGATTTTATTTTCGAGAACGAGATGAGGGTTCAAAAATGTATATTATTTTTTTACACAATCATTTCTTTTCCGGAAAAGTATTCCTCCTTTGTTCATCTCTTTCTTATAAATTTTATTCTTGATCAAAACTTGAAGATCAATTGAGCCATTTAAGTGTGAAAACAGGAATAAGGTATACTGAATTAATTGAAGTAATCACTAAACAGTAAAGGTAGGTACTTGTACCGGTAAAAAATTACAAAAAAACGAAAGAATAGTCTAGTTTCAAAAGCAGAAAACAATAAAGTAAGCACGTTTTAAACAGCCACAAAAAATTACCAACAGACGACAAACTCCAAAGTTTTAATCTGTATAAAGTAGTACTTCATAATTCCGTTCTTTTTATTATCTATGGTACTTAAACCAAAAAGTTTTTATCTACGATTGGAAAAAGTCCCGGACACACGAAATGCAAAGGAGGGGCTGAATACCAGTTTAACTTTAAGGGTGTCCGATAAGCAAGAAATATTGCTTTCCAATCGTTTTAGATAACATTCTTTCTCGTTCGATAGAGGAATCTCATTAGAGTTGACTTTGATTTAAGAGTGCAATATCAGTTTTGGTTAGGTAGATTATTAAAAGTAACAAGAACTAAAATCACCAAGGAATAGATTCTAGCTACGAATGTCACATTCTGATCAGTTTAGTTCTGGAATTAAAAAAGCGCCTCTACCGTACGTGTGAGGAACTAATTTTGACAGTCGAACGTTAGGCCCTAAAAAACCAGTCAAGTGCAAGTCGTACTCACATGCACACAGGGTTCCGTAGCACCAAACAATATAATAAAAATATTTTGAAGGCTCATTCACATGTTGTATTGTTACATTGAACAGCAAATCTAAATTTGCTTTCCATAGTATGTTAATGAAAAACAAAGTTACTGCTGCAGTTTGATGAAAAGTCCCATATCTCAAAAATTAAACATCAAACATCATATTTAAACCAATTTTCGTTGAAAGATTTTTTTACGTTCTAAAATTCTAAATTTTTTCAGTATTTTACTCCTCATACTTTAAAAATGAGAGGGGGGAGGACACACATTTTACTACTTTGGAAGTGTCTGTCTTTCAAACGAAAAAATGATTTTTTTCTTTGAGAAAAAATGATTTTAGTAAGTTCAATGTCATTTTTAAAGACCAATCTATAGACACCCCGCACATATAGTTATGATGATTTTTTTTTGTAATAAATTTCATATCTATGTATTGTATGTCCCCTCATAATTCTTTTTTTTATTTTTGTTTAAAAATCGTAAAGCGTTTCTTTCCTAATACATGAAATGACGAATCTATAAGGGTTCCGTTTTTTGCTATTCGAATAGCACGAGCGCGCGGTGTAAACGTAACGTAAATAAATCGATTTTTAGACTGAAAAAACAATTATTCCATAGCATTTTAGTTAAATAGTTTGCAACAAGCACACTCAGTATCATCCATAGAAATGAACAGACAGCGATAGACGCGACAAAACGAAGAAAATCGTAATCCAATACTTGTTACTACTTAGTAACAAATCGCTCTGTCTAATGTCATACGCATACGCCTGCTTGTCATGTAGCATTCGTGTGTCAAAATCGGAAATGTTCAGGATAAAAATGTTCAAGTATGAAAATATTTCCAATATCCGCTCTATAAGTAATAAATTCTTAAAATTTTGAGCAAAAATCGACGTATTTACGTTATGTTTACACCTCACGCTCGTGATAGGGAGGCCTCTGGTCATCGTATACAAAACGATGCAATACGTTAAAATTCGTACCTCTTTTTATTTTTTTTTCGGGTGGGAAATCATCAAATTTATATGACTCCTCCCGCTCTGGGCGGAGCGGAAGGGAGTGTCAGACTTTTATTGACTAAAAACCACCCATGTTCCTTCTTTTGCCCTTTATGTTCCAGGGCCGCGGTATCTCTTTCGAACAGTCCCGCAGAAAATTCGTACCTCTGGATTTCTAAACTGTCTAATTTGCTCCGTATAGGTACAGACGCCAGCACATCAAGATACCCGAAACTGTTAAATTTACCCCATCAACCTTGAACAACCACAATGCTTTAGCGAAACAGTTGAAAATCTATTAAAGAAATTTGACAGATTGTAAGTAGTAGCTTGATGTGCGGGCCTGTACGTATCCCTATCGGAGGATAGGGATTCGTACGAGTCATATTGTTTAGATAGGTACCAACGAATTGAAACCTCAAATTAAGAAAGCACTAACAACCAGTTGCCAAAACTTCACAAAAGGAAAAATTTAACAAACCGTAAGTGCTTTCCGAATTTTAAAAGGTTTTTGCCATTGAGAAGTCGGAATTTATTGACTTGTAATAACACTTAATAACGAACTTCAAACAACGATCGTTCATTCTCATCGACCCTTCTATTAGGTTGACTTTATAAACTTTACTTTATGTTGCCCACGACTTCGTTCGCGTGGAAATTTTGATGTGTATCTGTGAGAAAAAAGATAGCCTATGTCCTTCCCCAGGATATAATCTATCTCCTTGCCAAATTTCATTACGATTCGATCAGCCGTTTAGTCGTGAAAAGGTAAAAACAAACAGAGTTACTTTCGCATTTATAATATTAGTATGGATTGGCAAGGACCCCAAGAAGAACTACCTATCACCGTCTCTACGAAGCGTATTTCTGTTACTAAACTGTATTTTGTGCTTTCATAAGGTTGTAATTAGTCATTACTAGTGCAGCAATTAAGTTTTAAGTTTAATTTTCAAATATTTCTTTTCACACATAATCAGCCTCAATGTTCTCACTGCTGGGACATTCATATACTAGTATTTCGTACAACTAAGTAGGGCATAATCTTCATCAGGTCATCATCATCACCATCATCATCATCATCATCATCATCATCATCATATCAGCCTCTGCTGGGTATAAGCTGCTCCTTTCTTCTGCCACGCTTCCCTGTTCTGTGCGTGTCATATCCTGATGTTTCCCGCGATTTTGACGATATCGTTGACCCAACGAACTTTAGGACGGCCCTGTTTTCTTTGGCCTAACCTTGGCCACCACTCAAAGCTAGTCAAGTCAGTCAGTCAAAGCCTTGTTCCATCGGCCATCTCCACGTCTAGTCAGATTTCAGGCCCAGGTACACTTGAGGAGCACCGCCCGGACCCCAAACTTTGGATTATGTTTTTAATGTTCAGATTAAAATTGTAACAGGACCCATAACGAATTCTTCACATATCCAGCAGGTAATATAATTGAATCATTCTCAGTAGCAATTTCCCTAAATTACAAATACAAAACAATATTACAAAAAGTCCCCTTTCCTTCCAAATTCTGAGGATTAATCCGCTAAATGAATAAAACAGTAAAACTGCTGTTCCAAGGTCTGGAGTAATCAAAACAGGCGATTCACATGTAAATGCTGCGAGTTCATAACCTTTCGTTACGACAGTAACAGAAGTAATGCACGATTTAACTCGGAGCAACTCGGAATGTAGACCGATCACTTACTTTATGGATGACTGAACGAAACACTGAACGAATGACTGAACGTAATCCGGGAGGAAAAATAAGCAGACTGTGATTTAGGGTTATGGCGGCTGAAATATCGTTGGGATATAAATCTTCACGGTATAATTATTGTGTTATCGGCCAAACGGGTCTAACAAGCAGCACACTGCATTGAGTAGTGTTCTACGATGTACAGTCACGAGCACCAATATGTAAACACTTAAAAACATTTAAAAGTGTTTTCGTACGAACGTACGTAACGAGCATAGTATTTAGGAACTCATATTTTTATGAAAAAGATCCTATCTCCAAGTTATTTCTCGCGAAAATTGCTTTTAAATTTAGGTAAGTGTATACATATTGGTGCTCGTGACTGTATCTACTGATTGATAGTTCAGTTTCATTATAACAGGAGGAGCTCGTGGCTAAATAATAAATAAACAGTCACTTGGGTCGACCTTCAGATTAAGCCGCGCTTACCTAGGTTGGATGGGTGACCACCGTAACATACAGAGTTTCCTCCGTGCCTCGGAAAGCATATTAAGCCGTTGGTCCGGCTGTCATTTGTATTGTAGATCTTTGACAGTCGTTACAGGTAGTCAGTGGCCCGAAAGTGACTACCAGTCTTCCGAGGGTTATCGTATTACTCAGTACTAACTAGGTTGTGGAGGTCAGATAGTCAGTCGCTTCATGTAAAATACTGGTATCCATCTGGCTAGACTGGAAACCGATCTCAACATAGTTGGGAACAGGCAGATGATGTTTTTGTTTCATTATAAACAGGAGGCAGTTCATCATCTTCCTGTCCTTGCCCCATTCTACTTGGGGTCGGCGCAATACGTTTTCTACTGTCATTCTCCCCTGTCAGACATCACAGTTTCATTTACTCCTTTCTCTTTCATATCATTCCTCACACAATCCAGCCATCAACACCATGTCAAAAAAGAGGCAGTCGTAAAATAGAAAACCTGTTTATTGTGACCCATTTTCTAGTTTCTAAAATAATTACTTTTTTGTGGAGTGAAATGTAAACAAAAACTAATTTACAGTAAAATATCCTTTTACTTACCAAAATGTAGAATCTTCAGGCTTGAAGAACAGAAGCATAGATTCTTAATCTTAAGTACTAAGTGGCTAACAATCGTCGTGGGAAAAAACCGACAGCACTTCAAATATTACGTAACTGACACCCACTTAATCTGAATAGATACATTGAAACATGATTAGAAATACATATTATTACAATGCAATTCAAGCCGGTCATTATCTTGTGCGTTAATTGGAAAAAAAGGTTATATTGCAAAAAGTACGAAACACTGGCGTTAAAAGTCGCCTGGACAGCCATAAAAAATGTTAGAAAGTATTTCCTACTGCAGAGTTACTAAAATAGATTTTGTTTTTAAAAATGCCTAGATTTCTCAGAATGGTTACTTAAAGGAAAGTTTTGAGTATGAATGTGGATAGCTGTAAGAGTAGAGGAAGACCAAAGAAACGATGGATGGACTGTGTGAAGGATGATATGACTAGAAATGAGGTGACTGCTGAGATAACGAATAATAAAGAAGTGTGGTAGTGGGATATGAGCAGAAAAATTATAAATAAATAAAACTGCGAATTGGAAATTTTTTGAACATTGGACTAATCGCGAATTGGACCAATCGCGCCTAAAGGAAATAAATTAGTTTATTTATTTCAGTTAACTTTACAAACTTCTACAATACATAATCTTACTTATAGGCCTCCTTTTAAGTATGAAAAATACCTGTGTTAGGAGACCCCACTCTTCTAAAACTAAAACAAACAATTATATATGTAGGAGTGTACATACAAAAGAACTTCAACTTATATCTAAGAAGGTGTGTGTGTGTGTTAGTTTAGTCCATGATGAAATGATGGTTATCATAGCCCATCCATATTTCGCCAGTTATGTTTTAGTCTCATGTAATAGGGAGCCAGCCTATCCCTCATGAACTCACGGTAATCTACTCGCAAACGTCTATTAACCATGAGGTGATAGGGTCGATTTTCAAATCGAGCAGTGTTATTGGGGAAATTCCAGCAGGAATTTCTCAACGGTCTGGATTTATATAGGATTGATTGTAATAGACTCGCCCCCTATTACATGGGACTTAAACATAACTGGACTGGAGAAATGTGAGTGTATCTGCTACAGGTATACCAATGCCTCACACTTCGGAAGACCACAGGCGCAAAGTTATTAGTTAGTTGTTAGACACTGGGTTAAAATAGGTATAGGTTTAAGTTAAATTGAACTAAGCACTAATAACACTAACATAGCATATAAGCTCAATCTGTTACTAACCACTAACAACTTATGGACTGATGTAGGTCTGAAATAAAGTTTTTTTTTTTTTTTTTTTTCAGGCAATATTTTCGTCACCTCATTGGCTCTGAAAACTCTCAAACGTTGAAGCGCCAGGGTAGCCCGCGAAATTCAAATTTTATTACTCTTTTCTGCAATTTGCTGGTCAGTGTCAGGTTGTACGTAGATTAAAATATGATTCGCGACCGAAACAAACATGGCTTTACAGAGTTATAATCATTAAAATTATCAATACAACCCTCTAACTTCATTTATTCCCATTGAATGACTTTTTCATTCAATGGAATTAAATAATTGAATGAATTGCAAAAAATGTACGAAAATTTGAATTTTGACGGCACGGTTGGCGCAGTGGCTGAGCGATTGGCGCGGGTTGGATCCCCGCACGGAACAAATATTTTTATGGCCTACAGATAGTTGTTCCGGGTCTGGCTGTTTGTGTATGTGAGTTTAAATGTTTGTAAACGCACCCACGATACAGGAGAAATTCCTAATGTAGGGCAAAGCTTTTAAAAAAAAATGTCGCGGATTTCCCTGGGCTTTCACCTTAGGAACAACATCGTGAGGAATCTAATCAACCGAAGCAACCCTCCAGCAAGGCCTTCGATGTGGATTACGGTCATCGCAATCTATTTGCAATGCAACAACGAACGCAATAAAAACAACATCTGTATCGGTTCTCAGAAAAATACAAATTAACTATTCAATTGATTTGCATTACGACAAACGGTTTTACATTGTCTTCTATCATTTAAGTGTGAGAGTTATATAAGAGTCTGTTCGTTTCCTTATCTGACGTTATTTTATAGCTTTTGTTTGTCTTGATTGTATTCTGTGACTGATTATGAAATTTTGATCTAACTCGTACTATCAAATACGTATAAAAAAAGAAGAAATCTATTTATTTGTCGCAGGGACATGACGTGCATGGCCTGTGGACGGTGAGTAATGGGCTAGCTCGCCGTCCGTCCGTCATATGACGACAGGCCGTGTCGACGGCGCGTTCGTGTTCCACGCGCGCCTCAAAGAGATGTCAGCAAACATGAGGGGCCCGCAAGGGCCGATGCCTGCCAGGGCTGCGGGACTGTTTGAAAGAGATACCGCGGTATTGGAACATAAAGGGCAAAAGAAGGAACATGGATGGGTTTTAGTCAGTAAAAGTCTGATACTGCCTTCCGCTCCGCCCAGAGCGAGAGGAGTCATTTGATGATTTACCATCCCAAAAAAAAAGGACAATGACGTGCATACAAAAACAATAAACACACAACGCATAAATATACATAAATCCAACAGGACTGAACAAAAAAGTTGACAGCTTGCACTTCGTGACTGCGACAAGCGTTACCGTTCAGCATGACGCTGTACTACGATCAACAGCACAGTGGTCAACCATAAAAAAAACGTATGTATAAGTAAAGTTTTATTTTGACCCAGTTCTTTTGTATACACTGGACACCATGAATAAGAATATAAACAAACATTGATACCGTTTAATGTCTATAATGACTTCACTGTGTCGCCATGTTCCTATTATGTCAGATTATCGACCACTTTTGTTAAAAGGGTCGTGGGTTGTGTATTTTACGATAACCCTAGAGTGTGATTGTAGTATGATGTCATGGATTTAGAAATAAGAGTCATCCAAATTATCAAAAATCATCACAACTATTATACAGGCCGTTACAGAATATTCGCAAGACCTTTCGTGTGATGACTCGACCATGAAATTGAACAACTTCTGTTCTATGACTTTTTTTTAATTCATACCTTTTTAGGGTACCGTACCCAAAGGGTAAAACGGGACCTTATTACTCCGCTGTCTATCTGTCTGTCTGTTCATCTGTCACAAGGCTGTATCTCATGAACCGTGATAGTTAGACAGTTGAAATTTTCACAGATGATGTATTTTCGTTACCGCTATAACAACGAATACTAAAAAACGGAATAAAAAAATATTTAAGTGGGGCTCCCATACAACATACATGATTTGTTTTGCCGTTTTTATAGACTTGACGTTTCTACGCACTTGGCCGGTTTTTTTCCTTTTCTTTACATGTTGATCAGCGTCAATTTCTATAGAAAGTCCAACTTTTGTTTGCGAGTTTCAAGAACTCGTAGAACAATGCTTATTCAGTTTCATGGTCCGAGACCCTTGTTACCCTTGTGTAGTTGGGACGATGCATAACTAAGTGGAGCAGTGGTGGACCAGTGGTGACGGCCTCGGCACTTACTAGTTGTATGTTGTGGGTTCGAACCCAGCAGGCACTTTACTTAGTCTAATTTATTTCATTACCACTGCTCCCAAAACTGCAGCCGTTAGACTGGAAACCGACCCCAACATAGTTGGGAAAAAGTGGAAGCCGTCCCCAACGTGGTTGGGACAAGGCTAGACAGATGATGTTGATGCGCTAAAAACAGTCAAGGAAAACATCATGAGGAAACCATCACGGTCTACAACCTAATATTCGACGACATATGATATTCACCAACCCACACTGGGCCCGTATGATGCGTGGCCCACTTTATTGCAGAGACAGACAGAGAGGTCTTTGGCCCCGAAGTGGGAAAATTATAAGCTGATAATGGAGCGGAGCATTCTGGGTGTAAAAATATAAGAAAAATACGGAACACCACGCTGCGCTCCAAAACATTTTTTTTTTTTGACGAAGGCAAAACCGCCAAGTGCGAGTTCCGTACCACCAAACAATATAATAAAAATATTTTGAAGCCTCATTCATAATGTTGTTTTGTTACATTCAACAGCAAAACTAAATTTGTTTTTCATAGTATTTTAATGAAAAACAAAGTTACTGCTGCAGTTTGATGAAAAAGTCCCATATCTCAAAAAAAAGTTTAAATAAGATTTGATGTTTAGCATCAAATCTTATTCAAACTAATTTTCGTTGAAAGTTTTTTTACGTTCTACAATCCTACATTTTCTCAGAATTTTCCTCCTCTTACTTTATAAATTATAGGGGCACACACACATTTTACCACTTTGGAAGTGTCTATCTTTCAAACGATTGACTTTGAGAAAAAATCGTTTTAGGAACTTTATTGTCATTTTTAAACATCTATCTATAGACACCCCGCATTTATAGGTCTGATGGAAAAAAAATAGTTTCAGTTCTATTTATGGGGTATACCTTAATTTATATATTTCTTTTTTATAACTCGTGAAGCTGTTCACAGAATACATCTACCTACCAAGTTTCAACTGTGCAGTCATAATAGTTTCGGACATGACGAATCTATAACGATTCCGTTTTTTGCCGTTCGGCTACGGAACCCTAAAAAGGCTGCCTAGCTCAAATGGAATTGGCTGAGTCACGTACCTAATCCGCATACATAACGGTAGCCGGGCCAAAAGTCTCCACGCAATGGGTGCCTGAGGATGGACATCGCCGCCGAGGCCGGCCCTGAAAGAGGTGGCGAGATGATCTGGTGGCGCACAAAAAGAGTACCTGGAAAGATATAGGGAGAGAACTTTGCCAGCTGTGGGACATTAAAGGCTTGTAAATAAAAATGCACACATACTGAATTATGCTGTATTTTATCGATACAATTCAGACCTCGACAACTGCTTCACGGACCACGGTTTTAAAAAAACCGGCCAAGTGCGAGTCGGACTCGCGCACGTAGGGTTCCGTACCATTATCTATAAAAACGGCAAAAAAATCATCTGTTGTATGGGAGCCGCCCTTAATATTTTTTTTTTAATTTTTAGTATTTGTTGTTATAGCGGCAATAGTAATACATCATTTGTGCAAATTTCAGCTTTCTAGCTATCACGGTTTATGAGATACAGCCTGGAGACAGACAGACAGACAGACAGACAGCGAAGTCTTAGTAATAGGGTCCCGTTTTACCCTTTGGGTACGGAACCCTAAAAACGGATTCTCAATAAACGAATTACTTTTAAACTAATAAATATAAAGTCCCATCTCTGACGTTCCCGATGCCGTTCGTTCCATCGTTCCACTAAAGCATAAAGGAATGCGAGGAAGCTGGCACGTGCAGCAGAGAATCTAATCCATTCTTGTCTGATTGAACACTGTTTAATTAAACCAATAAATGAATACTCCGTGTTTCTGTACATATCTCTGTGTTTTGTTGCTGGCAAGTATTGGATTAAACACAGGGAGAAGTCTGATATTTATGCGCTTCGTACTTAATAAGCATAGATACCAAAAAAAAAAGAAAAAAAAATCCTAGTGTGGGGCAACGTTTTTTAAAACAAAGAAAGACGATATTACGTTCCTGCCTCGTTCTTCTAATGGTCGCTAGCGCAACTGGTTTGATTCCCAGGTCAGGCAAATTGTTATTAGGTTTATCCATCTGGAATTTCTCTGTAGCATTCACGGAGTTTGGATTGATGATTGTTCGTTTTAAATGCAAGTAGTACGATATCTATTACATTTTATTTGTTTGGTTAGAGAACTCGTGATAAATAAACATTACAATCAACATCAGTTTTCTTATCTCGTTTACTTTTATTACATAATCTTTTTTCTAAAGGGAACAGTTAAATCACATTTTATAACTGTTTCACTTCTAGACACGTAATACATATTTTTTCCTTTATGGCCTGCTACGTCACTATAATCATAAAAACACCAATTCGTTGTACCAGTAACCCTCTTCCTCATTTAATAGCTACTTGATTTTCACTATTTTAGAACGTACTGCCTCGTTGGTCTAGTGGACGCAAGCGCGACTGCGGAGCATGAGGCCCTAGTTTCCATTCCCAGGTCGCGCAGTGTTATTGGGTTTTTCCATCTGAAATTTCTCAGTAGCAGCCATAGAGTCTGGACTTATGCCTGATTGATGGCAATAGGCTCTCCTACTATTACATGGAACTTAAACATAACTGGCGAAAGGTGGGTGTAGCAATGCCCTCTGCTTAACCCTTTGGGTATTACAGGTGTGATGTTATGTTATGCTATGTTAAAATAACTACATCCTTAGAGATATAGACATATTAAAAAAATACGTTATTTTTAAGAAAGAATGAACTTAAACTTCAAACAAAGCATTTAAGTATTTCAATTAAACCAATTACCTACAGGCACTTATGAACCGTCCCAAAGTCGGTCAGTCGGTAGAAAAATAAAGCTAATTGCCAATGCCACAACGCAGATCTCTATGGAGAAATACAGACAAGAAACTCCACGGACACTTTTATAAATCAAGAAATTGCTATTTATAACACAGCTTTCTTATAAAACTCCGTAAAAAGAATAGACTCCTGTCTTGATACAATTTGTAATCTTGTTTTATACTGTAACACTTCTTTCAAACTTACTGAGACTTTCATTAATATTAATACCACTCTTGACAGGAATAAATGTCAATTCGTCCGGTTCTATTTTTAAATCTCAGTGATTTAATAAAGAAAGAAAAAAGTCTTTATTACATCAGGCGCAAGAAGGAGCTTAGGAGCTTGTGGCTAAGTAATAACACCCGCTCGGGGCGATCTTCAGGTTAAGCCGCGTTTGCCTGAGTTGGTCCGGGGATGGGTGACCATCCATTACATACCGAGTTTCCTCCGTGCCTCGGAAAGCACGTTAAGCTGTGTTTTCCGGCTGTCAATTTTAGATCTTTTGACAGTCGTTACAGGTCGTGGCCCGAAAGTCTTACCAAGGGGTATCGTATTATCTGGGTGGTGGAGGTCAGATAGGTTCGCGCTCCATGTAAAATACTGGTATTCAGGTGCATTCGGCTAGACGGGAAGCCAACCCCAACATAACCCCAACATAGAAAAAGGAAGGTAGATGATTACATCAGGCATAAGCCTTAAGATCAAGAGCATCATTTTGCCTAACTGGATAATATCGAATACCAGTATTTCACATTTAGCGACTCTGATCTCTCCTTCCACACCCCCTTACTGGGTAAGACTAAGAGAATACCCCTGGTAAGACTAGTAGCAGAGTTTCTGGTTTTTTGTCTACACGTTACGACAGTCAGATTTACAACTCTAGCCGAGACTTTCATCTTAACATGCTTTCCGAGTCACGGAAGCATCTCGATATGTAATGGTCACCGATCCACGGACCCACCCCGGCAAGCCTAGTAGTAGACTTTCGATTACTTAGCCACGAGAATGTATTAGAGTTCCATATGACCAACCTTTGCGTTTTTCTGAACTCGTGGATATCAACATAATCGAGAACATCACAACTAAACTCATAAAAATAATATCGCTGTCACAGGAAATTTATAGAGCTCTCGCAAATAAAAGACCAGGCATGATTTAAAATATGCAATAATGTAACATCCTGTGCAGCGACGTTGGTTTACTCTTTAGAGTGCTTGCGCATTGCGCTAGCTCGAATATAAAATGGCACTCTGCGAGTATAATATGTCATTAAATTGTGGGGATTATCTTTTGTACTGTTTGCATCATGATCTGCCTAGCCTTTTGCCAACTATGTTGCGGTTAGCTTCCAGTCTATTTCAGTGCATCACTATGTTCTGAGTACTAGTAATTTACATGGAGCGGGTGCCTATCTGACCTCCCAATGTAACTGGGTACCTACAGCACTTTGGTACAATCAATCAATGGTACTAACCTCCGAACTGCGGGCAACTACTGAGAAACTATGCTTATACTGTCACTTACGAGATATCTTCCGAGGAGCTCAAAATCATATTAATGATTTTGAGCTCCCAAAGTAGTATAACTACAGTTTTAAACCGTGTAAGCTTAAAACAGTGAACTACGAAGCGCTTTGGAAAAAAAATCTTGCCCGGAACTCACACTTCACAAGACACAGTGAGCTGCACACTTACAATGTATTTGCATCATGTTCCTTATTCAGAAAATATTGTCAAACAGATATTTTGTATATTCTATCTTTTATTTCCTTCCTCTATGACTTTACATTCGTATTGTCCGCAAATACGTACGTGCTCATACGTCAATACTAGATTTATATTACTACTTACTTATCTTACATCCATTTTCCTTAAACATTTGTCGGCAAATTCCCTAACAACGTTTACAAGTTAGTAAATACGGTAAAATACTGAGCCAAACATTGAGTAGATTTTTTTAATGATGGTGGTTTTCCTGAATATAACGCAGGTAAGAATGTAAGTGGTGCAGGATAAAAGAACAAAGGCAAAAACGTCATCACGTGACGACAACGAGAAGAAAGCTTCTTTGAATGGTTGAGGAAAATGTCGTGAGGAAAGTTATAAGTATGAATGTGGATAGCTATAAGAGTAGAGGAAGACCAAAGAAACGATGGATGGACTGTGTGAAGGATGATATGGCTGGAAAGTAGATGACTGCTGAGATGACGAGTAATAGAGAAGTATGGAAGAAGAAGACGTGCTGCGCCGACCACAAATAAATTGGGATAAGGGCAGGAGAATGCTGCTGACGTACAGACATAAAGCTACATCTGACCGGCTCAAGCCGATTCCACGTCGATTAATATGTTCACTCCCTAATACTTCACTTCTTCTAAACTATACAACCAACGAAAAAGATTTATTCCAAAGATAATTAAATTATTTACAAAACTATACTTAAATAAATATGTACAAGTAGAAAAGTGCGTCCAAAAATTCGTCCGCATCGCTGTCAACAGGAAAAGTGCCCAGAAGGCTGGCAGCATTGCCACGTTAGATGGCAATGCTGATTCTTTGGTCAAAAAATAGGCCTGCCCTATGGTCACGTGAAGAGTCGACCAACCACAATCCTAATTTGTTTCCCCTTCTGGTTAATAATACTGGTAGAAATAGACGTGAGAAATACAGACTTTGGGTGCAATCACTTTCCGCTAAAACAGAATTTTTAAAAAAAAGTGTAATGTGCATGGCCCCATTAATTTACAATAAAATACCCAATTCCCTTAAGACATTGAATATTAATTCATTCAAAAGAGAACTTAAAAAACTGCTTATTAGTAAGGTATACTATAATGTTACTGAGTTTTTGAATGACAAAATTTGAATTTATATAATTAATTAATATGTGAATTTAGTTTTATTAATTTTATTGTTTTAATTATTCTTTTTTGTATTGACTATAATTATTATGTATTGAAATTTTGAATTTAAATAATTTAATATGCGATTTTATTTTTATTAATTTTATTGTTTTAATTATTCTTTTTTGACCATATTTTTGTATTGACTGTAAATATGTATTTGATTTGATTGAATTTTGACTATATGAAATTTAATTTTTGTTTAATTTGTAATTTCCAATTCAGTTATAAACAATTTTGTACGCCGAATATGGCAAAACATGTTGAACCAGCTATCTAAACTCATTTCCATCCATATGTGCATATCTATGTACTATGTCACACATGTTTATACAAATAAATGCATCTTTATCTTTATCTAACCAACACAATTACAAAGTTTTTTTTTTTACATATTCCCTGTTTTCACCAAACATATATTTGTTGACTCCCTCATTGGTCAAGTGGTTGTAAGCGAGACTGGCGAGCATGAGATCCTGGGTACGATTCCCACGGCGGGCTAAACGCTATTGGGTTTTTCGATCACGAACTTCACAGTAGCAGCCACGGAGTCTGGATTCGTGCCCGGTTGATGGCAATAAGCTCGCCCTATTACATGAGACTTAAAAACATAACTGGCGAAATGTGGGTGTACTATTAGGTACATATATACCTAACCGTACCGGGAATACAGGCTGTGTATATTTGTGTTGTGTATATTTTTGTTGAGCTACCGCTTTTTGGGTTACGGGGACACTATGGCAGTTTCCATCAATATTACAGTCACCCTTTTAGAACAAAGGTAGGTCGAATTGATTGTCTGACGCAAATCGGATGCATTCGAAAATATGGAACAACACAATTTGGTAGTTGCTGTGTTCGCAACTATTAATATTGTTTTATCATCTATCATACGTTATCTGCGCTATAATGGAACTCTGCTCTGAAAGCTTTGGCCGATATCTACCTTTATTCATGCTTATATATATATACCTACTTTCATGTGTAGATAAAATTATTGTGCCTAGATATGTCTTACTCGCAGTTTTGCCTGTGTGGATGTCAGAAATCGGAGTTTTCTCACGGGTAGTAGTACTCACTACTGGCATAAAAGTATGCTATGTTTTATCCTAGATTGTATTCTATCCGTGTGTTACCATGACGTCTAAAAGCAGTATTGTTTTAATCTTATTCCAGAGTAGGAAAGAGTCCTGTTTAACGTTAACATAGCTTTTTAGGGTTCCGTAACCTACCACGTGGTGCCAACGGGACTATATTCTTAAGCTTCCGCCGTCTGTCTGTATGTCACTGCGCTGTATCTTTGAGCCGTAATAGGTCAATAGGTACTGGAAAATCTGTGAGTTTACAGTATCTGTATTTTATTAACGCCGCCGTAACAAAAAATAATAAAGCTAAAATTTATAGGGTCCTTATACAAGAAACGTGTTTTTTTCGGCCTTTTCGATTTACGGAACCCTGCGCATGCAATGTAAAGTTGCTTAAAAAGAAACTTGTTAACTGGAAGTCGTATCCAGTCCAATCAGCTAATAAGATTATAATCTTTTTGTTGAAGTTTAAAAAAATGTTCGTATATTTGATACTAGCTTTTGCCCGCAGCTTCGCTCGCGTTAATTTAGAATTTGACAATCAACTCGGGTTGTACTCTCCTTGTAATCTACACTAATATTATAAAGAGGAAAAATTTGTATTTTTGTGTGTGTGTATGTTTGTAATGAATAAACTCAAAAACTACTGTGCCGATTTCAAAAATTCTTTCAATATTGGAAAGCTACATTCACCCTGAGTAACATAGGCACCCGTGCAAAACCGGGACGAACCGCTAGTAATATATAATTCAATCATGATTCCAAAGATACGTGGCGCCATTTATTACCACAAGAACGTTATTGTTGTTTTCCTTACTTTTTTTCGGAATGAAAGGTACCGTTTCAGTACACTTGATAACGTATACGCAAAATTTCAAGATGACCGCTTCAGTGGTTTAGGCGTGAAAATGTAACAAACAAAATTACTTTCGAATTTATAATATAAAGTAAGGATTTTTATTGAAGAAGAAACTCAGATTACTCAAAGGTTCCAAAAAATCTCATTAGACGTAAGACGCCATTGTACCCATAGAATTTTTAATATTGTAAAAGAGTTTTGTAAAAGTTACGGACAGACAATACTTTCGCATTTTTCCAACAAAACTTACCCATAACAATTCATTCAGCTCAGGCGTATCGGCAAACTGTGTTCGCTGATTCATGTTCTCCATTACCATCGCTGAATCATTTCCGATTAAGATCAGCGCAATTGAGCTAAACGGCTTTTCTCGCACGTATGTGTATCTACATATGTACACGAAGCAAACTTAATCGGTTTGCAGGGCACACCACAAAGATGTTGGTGTGCGTAAAATCAACTGGTGTATTACTTCGCCTATTTGTTAGTGTTTGCTTCACTATAGTATATTGTATAATATGAGGTAAAGAATATGAAGCATCAATTTAACCCTATGACTAACCGGTGTCGTGGCATAGTTGTGTAATCATTCGGCTGGTAAATCAAGTGTCGTAGGATCGAATCTGCGCCGCTGGCGTCAACTTTTTGCATTATTAAAAAACTTTTATTTTCATTTTGTTGAATTTTTATTGTAATTTACCTGATAATAAGAACATTATTCGAAAAAAAATATGGAAGTAAAAATTAAACAATTTGTATTAAGAAATCAACAACATTTATTGACTAGGTTTTTTTTTATATTATAATCACAAATTAAAAAGTTTTGTGCATGACAAATATTCTAAGTCGGACAAGAAATAACGTTACTTTTCTTATTCAAGTGGGTAATTTATTTATTAGTGAAATGAATAAACATGTTAATAAGATAGATATTAAGATACAGGTATCCTAAATTGTTATCTCACTAACAATAACATCACTCACATAAAACAAATCGAATTACCCCCTGATATTTTTATTAATATCCTATTGGTGCGCCTTCGCTATCTATGACTTATTCATGCACGAAGTAAATGTCTCCACTAGACCTGCATGGAAGAATATTTTTTTTTATGATAGCGCTCACCATCTTTTCGCCACAATATTTTGCGACCGTCCTTGTCTGATTTAAAACATTTTTCATCTCTAAATATAACTATATTATTGCACCAATCAAAATCTAAATATTCTCTTGCGAAGCGTACCCGGTTTTGCCTGTGAATATCTGACATTCAAATTTTCTTGGCTGGCCTACAACATTTCACACCAGCTGCTCGCAAGTGGTTTCGTACAGTTTGTAATGTCACGTCATGTTTAGTTGCCGTGGAACGAGTAGTGAGGAAGGGCTCAGCGGTATGCGTAGCAACTATATCAGATGCCAATCTGTGAATGCAAATCCAGCCTTTGGTCCCGGTCGGCAAGGATCAATGCTTCCCGAATCTGCATAACGATGGACCCACAATTGCACAGTCCTTCTCTGTGAACAATAATAAAATATTGTTACAAAAAACAACAATCAATAACATGTGGATTATTTAAACATATTAAACTTCTAAACATCATAATAACATTTTGTTACTCACCGATATCTTTAAACGTCTCGCAATTTCACTAATTGAAACATTTTGCTCATGCAAAAGAATTATTTCAGCTCATAAAAGTGTGGTTCAATGATTCATATTGATTCACAAATAA
This sequence comes from Eurois occulta, assembly GCA_950022335.1. Classification (NCBI taxonomy): domain Eukaryota; kingdom Metazoa; phylum Arthropoda; class Insecta; order Lepidoptera; family Noctuidae; genus Eurois; species Eurois occulta. The sequence continues at coordinate 4,764,527 of OX465481.1, read as the reverse complement.
AAGCACTTCTCAAAAAACGCAGGGTATAATGTCTAAAAACGTAACGAAACCCCAATAGTCAATAGCATTATGACGATGAACTTAAACTACTAACTTAAACATGATTTGTCATTTTTAGAGGGTAGACAACTAATACATTCTAACCCAAATATAAAGAGACTTGCTAATAGTTAAGCAATAAATTGAACAAACAAATGTAAAATATTTTATTAAAACATACAAAAACATTAAGCTGTTGGCAGTCGGATTCGATCCTACGGCGCCGGCGCAGTAAGTAATTATTTATCGCACGCTCGACTAATGCGCCACGGAGACGACTGTATGATAAGCTAAATTTATGCGTCATATTCCCTGCAACATTAGTGACAAGAAATTTTATTGTGTGTGCGTGGACAACGGGTAGCAAACACTAATAAATAGGCGAAGTAATACACCAGTTGATTTTACGCACACCAACATCTTTGTGGTGTGCCCTGCAAACCGATTAAGTTTGCTTCGTGTACGTATATTCATTTTGTCGGTTTTCGCACGTTTTCTCCCCGCTCGCCTCTGCTTTAGTGGAATCCGGGCATTACAGCACAGACAAGTCAGTAATGAAGTCTTCACATAAATCTATCAACTTCTACAGCCTTACGACGCTTGCATGAGCGAGCTAGCCGCTGCCGTCGGCGCCGTCATAACAAAGTTACCTCCCACGGTTAACTCGATAAGAAGCGAAACCTAGCGATTTGCCTTGTTAGATGAACGGAAGCATCTACATGTTTACTCACAAGACTATTTACTTTTCTTCTAACAGTTAAACTGTATTTTTCTTTACTGGTCTTATCAGTGACGGACTTCGCAAGTGTTTGACTTGCGAAGTCCGTCACTGATAAGACCCGTCCCGACCCGTCAGTACGTACTACCGCGCTCACTCACGGTTGATCACTTTTCATCCTTAAAATAACGTGCATATGGGTGAAAAGTGGTCGGTGAACTTGATAGTACAGTCGCCAGCGCAACAAGTTACCACCAACTGTCAAATTTTCTACTTCGATTTTGATCTTAACCTTCAACATTTTATGGTTTAAAATAATTTGGAGAAATTTGTAGTTCAGTTGTAGGGAAGTCAACATTAAGTCACCTATATCGGACCTACGTAAAGCCCTACGTAACAGAACAGAGTACTTTATTATACAACCCTATTATCTAACAGAAAATACAGACAGTTTGGTGGCCCCATGCAGTGATAAAATGCCCTTTCAAAACTTTCCAGCTGTTTATTTATCAGAATCCTTCTTGTTTACAGTAAAATTTTATTATAACAAAGACGTTTTGATGAATTACAGTTGCAGTTTTCTTCTTTCGAGCTGTTTACATTTACTGACAGTATTTTTTTAGGGTTGCGTACCCTAAGGGTAAAACGGGACCCTATTACCTACTAAAACTTCGCTGTCTGTCTGTCTGTCTGTCTCCAGGCTGTATCCCATAAACCGTGATAGCTAGAAAGCTGAAATTTTCACAAATGATGTATTACTATTGCCGCTATAACAACAAATACTAAAAATTAAAAAAAATATATTAAGGGGGCTCCCATACAACAGATATGATTTTTTTGCCGTTTTTATAGATAATGGTACGGAACCCTTCGTGCGCGAGTCCGACTCGCACTTGGCCGGTTTTTATACGTAAAATATTGGAAAGTAATGGTATAGTCAAAGATTTACGGACATATCACGGATGACTAAGACTAAGACTGAAATAGGTATCTGCCACTGTCCGCAGCCAGTCTGCAATTAATAATACTTTATGGCTGCCTGCCCCTGGAGCGGAGAAGACAGAAGCGGAGCAGAGCTGTGGAAATTATACACCATTATTTTTAGGTCGTTCTGGAGCCGAATACCATGAACTCGATCATCGAACTCGAAACGATTGGGACTATTTTTTTCAAAAAATAACAAAAAAAAATCACGAAAGAATAAATTTAATGTTTTTTTTTAAATAATGAGAACTCAAATGCATATGTGTGTGTAAAACGTATCCATGATCGGCAACACATGCGAACGATGCCCATTGAAAAATTCATTCATCGATCGATTCTCATTATTTCACAAAAAAAACATTAAATTTATTCTTTCGTGTTTTTTTTTATTGTTATTTTTTGATAAAAATAGTCCCAATCGTTTCGAGTTCGATGATCGAGTTCATGGTATTCGGCTCCAGAACGACCTAAAAATAATGGTGTATGTACAATAGAATTAGATAAAATCTAAACCCCGCGTCGCTCCGCTTATTCTATGCTATTGGTCATAATTTGCACAGCTCCGCTCCCCTCTTCTCAGCTCCAGTGGACCGGCAGCCTTATGAATTAACCTTAATTGAACAGCAAGTGTCGTATTTAGTGATTTTCGCTGATCATGTCAATTATCACACACTGAACATAAGTCAATCAAGTTTTATGAATAATAATCAGCCTTTAATGTTCCCACTGCTGGGACACACGGCCTCCTCTCTAGAGAGGGAATGGGCTATACTCCAACACGCGGGCCCAGTGTGGTTCGAAGACATGCCGGTTACCTCACGATGTTTTCCTTCACCGTTTTTGAGAGGTTAAGTTTTATGAAAACTTGTTTAAAAAACAAACAGTTTTTCATAATAGCATGCAGATATAGTTTCCATCGCTGCCCACAATGGTCAATTTACCTTGATAGTATAACATTTTGCTTGTAGCTATAACATTGTTGCGAAAAATATCAAACAACTTCATGTTCTTACTACTTATTAGGGGGAAACAATAGGTGATTACGGAAAACGAAACGTAAACTTACGAGTAATGAGACATTGGCAATGAACTACTTAATGATCGGTGAACAAGACATGGCTGTCTCATCTTTTACAACATCAAAGAAAAGTTTGGTATTTTTCGCTAATTGACCAACAAGTATTGTTTTGTGGCTACGTCATAGGTCTAAGGGTACAAAATGAGACTACCAAGTCTCCTACCTTCGATAACCGGGTCGGGCATGCACCGGGTGGTCTATAAAGTATTCGGTTTTTTCATAAGGAAAAAGGGCTCGTCCCATTTTTCATGAGACTCATATATACTCAGATTATAGCGGCACTAGAAAAAGTACTACAGCGAAATAGTACAAAAAGTACTACAGCGCCAGCTATGCCACACATGAATAACCTAACATAAAAATTCTAAATGTCGGTATGCGTGGCAGCTGCAACGGAATTCTAAAAACTGTAGCTGACAGGATCTCTTCTGCGATATGGGTGTCTTTTATTAAGCGGGTAATTGGAATGTTTTAATTTTTGTCTTGTGATTTTTTAATGTCTCAATTTTTTTATTTTAACTTATTATAAATTTGAATGTTTTATTTTATCTTATTGTATTAATTTTGATTGAATTTTAAATTTTATCTTATTTTGATTCTGATTTTAATGTTAATTTTAATTTTGATGGTAATTTATTTAAATTTTTTTGTTTATTTCTTTTTTTGGTTTTATGGTAATTTATTTTATTTTAATACTGATTTTAATTGCACTGTATGGATCATGTTATCTGAATGAATTTGAAATTTTATCTTATTTTGATTCTTTTGATTGATTTTAAATTTTATCTTATTTTGATTCTGATTTTAATGTTAATTTTAATTTTGATGGTAATTTATTTTAATTTTTTTGTTTATTTATTTTTTTGATTTATGTTAATTTATTTTATTTTAATACTGATTTTAATTGCACTGTATGGATGATGTTATCTGATTTTTTTTTATTAAAGTTATCCGTGACTATATTATGGGAAAACCCGACAACAACTGTCAGGCAAGTAACTCACCAGACACAACACCCGTCTGATCGGGGTATCCTCCCTTTTCTATTGAAGATGAAGTACTTTACACCCTGTTCTTCATACCCTATAAGTTGAAGATGAGAAATCAATATCAAAATTAGTTTATTAACCAATAAAAACAAAACAGTTGTGTCTTATAATCGGTAAGCATTGCTTATATCTTGTGGCTCAGGAGTGCTAATTTTACTAAAGAATACTTACATTAAATTGAGGACATTAAAATATAATAATAAACATTATCAGGGTATGACATTAAAAACGTTAGAAAGCTTCTGTAATGTGCTCTGAACACAAAGTAATTAAAAAAGTAAGGAAGTAATAAAATTAAAATAAAACAATATTTACATTTGTTGGGCTTGTGTTATGGTGTATTTGTGTTCTTGTGAGTGTACATGTGTGTATGTTGTGAGTGTGTGTGTGGCTGTTGTGCAAATATGGGTGTACTACCTGAATTTGGTCGCTTCTGTTTAATCATGTGGGGAATAAAATGCCGTTATTGTTATTTTCTTTCCAGAATATGTAAATCCTATGAAGCTTCATTTACTCAGCTGTCTGTCATTCAGTTTGACAAACGCGTCATCCAAGTGTGGAGTTCGATTCCTAGATTGATGAATATCTTTGTAGGTTTTTTTTCTATTTGTTGAATTAATCACTTTGATTACAGCAAGACAAAGCATTCATTTTATACTTAGTAATAACTAAATCTATATTTTTCTTCTTCTTTATCGTGTGGTTTTTGCCTAACCTGGTGTCAGAGCTTTTATGCTACCCATGGGCCTCTGGCTTGGTTTTTCACGCCGTCGAGAAATAACTTTCAGGCATGCTGGTTTCTTCACGATGTTTTTCCTTCATCGAAGCCACTGATATAATTATACAATACGCACATGAATCCGAAAATCAAAGGTGCGTGATTGGGTTCGAACTTGAGACCTATGACTTAGCTGTCCGACGGCCACACCACTGACTTTGTGTAGTAAGCAACGACTTCAACAAACAAATCATTTTAAAAGAGTAACCATGTAGTTTCTGGCCGGTTCTTCTCCATAGGAAACGACCAACTCGAACCGTGCACTTTTTTGTCGACGTTTTATAAGTGCCCATGTAGGCCTACGTGAAATAAAATACTTTGATTTTGATTTCGACTGCTGCTACTTAAATAAAAAAAATAAAAAAATGAGCAATAAATAATTCAATAATAAATAATAATAATTAATTTATTTTTTTATTTTTTTATCATTTTTAATTAAATAAACAGTACCTTTGTGATCTTCTATGTTAATATATTGTCCTGTTAAGTATCTGTGTACATAAATAAATAAATAAATAATACTTCAAATAAAAATAATATTCGAATTGGAAATTCAACAGGATGACTCGTATTTAAAAAATAACCGAGACAATTTATCACCCTCATCCTAAACTCGAGACTATTTATCAACTCCACCCTCCGTTTGAATACCATGAAAAGTTACTTTTTTTATGACGGAAGCGATCCTCAACTTAATTTGAAAGTTGCAAATCCCCAACACTTTTGACAATCAAAAAGTTTATATTTTCGGTCCCTCCGGAAAAGTACCCACGGTGTATTTTAAGTATCGGTTTTTATCCTTCGTCAGCATATATTTTGTTACTTTTTTTCGTTTTGGGCTGTTCATCTTATGCTTATAGGTCCTAAGGAATGGTTATTGTACTCCCTGGATTGCAGGAACATCTATTAACATCCTCATGGGAGAGGGCACTGGCTCTTGTAACACAAGTCTGTCACCTAGCACAGGAGTCAGGGACTTCACACGATTTTGAAACCACTTTCTTGTCTAATAAAGATTATTGGCCAACACCCGGTTTTTGACAGCCGTGCTTCTATTTTTTTTTTCAATACGTGAATGAATTTCGATTTCTATTTTAATACCGTATCTATCAGTAACTATAGAACAATCGATTTTTTGATATGGTGATCAGTTCTTCCCCATTTGTCATTCACAAGGTTCATCAAATAAAATCGAACAATCAAAACGCATTGCTTATCTGACGCCAACATGAAAACACGCGTTATTTCACCAATAACAAATCAGATAAGCCTTCGAACACACTGTACTTACCACAAAAAATCCATACAAACTTATGTACTCACCTTTATATTCAATTCAATCCCACAAACACTTCACCAACCAAAAAATCATTGTTTTTCGAACCAACCACACATGATCACTTCACTGTAAAAAGTTTGACGTCAACGTATTTGAGCGCGCAAATTAGAAACGTGCGTGCGTTCGCGACGGTTATCAAAGTCTAACTGAAGATTCGTTGATGTTTTTACTGATAACTGGGTTGTTTATTCATTTGTTTTCTGGAGGTCGAGGATTTTCATACCTTTCACTAGGAAGACGGCAGTGTCCAGGTTCAAGTATGACTGTCGTAAGCGATCAAGAAGTCTGTACCGAGCGATCCACACTGCAGAAGACTGCATTACTTGGAGTCACTACGTATGTGGTCGCGATCTTTGGCAATATGAGGCAGAATTAAAAAAAAAACATACGTAACGACTAGTCAGCATATCAACTGCACAGCATTATGCTGACTGGCAACTTCCTTGTCACAGTCACGACGCGGCGTGCAACTGCTGTATATTCTTGTTTTTGTTCTTCTTTTGAGTATTTATACCTACCCTACCTACCTACCTACCCTACCTACCTACCTACCCTACCTACCTACCCTACCTACCTACCCTACCTACCTACCCTACCTACCTACCCTACCTACCTACCCTACCTACCTACCCTACCTACCTACCCTACCTACCTACCCTACCTACCTACCCTACCTACCTACCTACCCTACCTACCTACCCTACCTACCTACCCTACCTACCTACCTACCTACCTACCCTACCTACCTACCCTACAAAAACTTAAATTTTCAACCATACCGAGTTTTATAGTTTACTTCACTGTTTATACGTATGGGCAATTGGGCAATAATGTTAATTATTTATTTAATAGAAATAGTTTTATTATTGATTTCTTACAAATATCAAATTGTCATCCATACGTCATTACATAGCTGTCATTATACGTCAATTTTGTTATTCCAAGTCTGATTCTTTTTTGTTATACCACGTTTTATAGTGACTGACGTTACATGTCAAGTCACACGGGAATGCTGTCGAACGGGATAAAAAGTATACTATGTCCTTCTCCTGGCTCTAAACTACCTCCCTGCCAATTTTCAGCTAAATCGGTTCAGCCGTTCTTGAGTTATAAGTGAAGTAACTAACACGACTTTCTTTCATATATATAGATGAGAACTCAAATGCATATGTGTGTGTAAAACGTATCCATGATCGGCAACACATGCGAACGATGCCCATTGAAAAATTCATTCAACGATCGATTCTCGTTATTTCACAAAAAAAAACATTAAATTTATTCTTTCGTGTTTTATTTTTATTGTTATTTTTTCACCGTTTTTGAGAGGTTAAGTTTTATGAAAACTTGTTTAAAAAACAAACAGTTTTTCATAATAGTATGCAGATATAGTTTCCATCGCTGCCCACAATGGTCAATTTACCTTGATAGTATAACATTTTGCTTGTAGCTATAACATTGTTGCGAAAAATATCAAACAACTTCATGTTCTTACTACTTATTAGGGGGAAACAATAGGTGATTACGGAAAACGAAACGTAAACTTACGAGTAATGAGACATTGGCAATGAACTACTTAATGATCGGTGGACAAGACATGGCTGTCTCATCTTTTACAACATCAAAGAAAAGTTTGGTATTTTTCGCTAATTGACCAACAAGTATTGTTTTGTGGCTACGTCATAGGTCTAAGGGTACAAAATGAGACTACCAAGTCTCCTGCCTTCGATATCCGGGTCGGGCATGCACCGGGTGGTCGATAAAGTATTCGGTTTTTTCATAAGGAAAAAGGGCTCGTCCCATTTTTCGTGAGACTTATAAAATGAAATTATAGCGGCACTAGAAAAAGTACTACAGCGAAATAGTACAATAAGTACTACAGCGCCAGCTATGCCACACATGAATAACCTAACATAAAAATCTAAATGTCGGTATGCGTGGCAGCCGCAACGGAATTCTAAAAACTGTAGCTGACAGGATCTCTTCTGCGATATGGGTGTCTTTTATTAAGCGGGTAATTGGAATGTTTTAATTTTTGTCTTGTGATTTTTTAATGTCTCAATTTTTTTATTTTAACTTATTATAAATTTGAATGTTTTATTTTATCTTATTGTATTAATTTTGATTGAATTTTAAATTTTATCTTATTTTGATTCTGATTTTAATGTTAATTTTAATTTTGATGGTAATTTATTTAAATTTTTTTGTTTATTTCTTTTTTTGGTTTTATGGTAATTTATTTTATTTTAATACTGATTTTAATTGCACTGTATGGATCATGTTATCTGAATGAATTTGAAATTTTATCTTATTTTGATTCTTTTGATTGATTTTAAATTTTATCTTATTTTGATTCTGATTTTAATGTTAATTTTAATTTTGATGGTAATTTATTTTAATTTTTTTGTTTATTTATTTTTTTGATTTATGTTAATTTATTTTATTTTAATACTGATTTTAATTGCACTGTATGGATGATGTTATCTGATTTTTTTTTATTAAAGTTATCCGTGACTATATTATGGGAAAACCCGACAACAACTGTCAGGCAAGTAACTCACCAGACACAACACCCGTCTGATCGGGGTATCCTCCCTTTTCTATTGAAGATGAAGTACTTTACACCCTGTTCTTCATACCCTATAAGTTGAAGATGAGAAATCAATATCAAAATTAGTTTATTAACCAATAAAAACAAAACAGTTGTGTCTTATAATCGGTAAGCATTGCTTATATCTTGTGGCTCAGGAGTGCTAATTTTACTAAAGAATACTTACATTAAATTGAGGACATTAAAATATAATAATAAACATTATCAGGGTATGACATTAAAAACGTTAGAAAGCTTCTGTAATGTGCTCTGAACACAAAGTAATTAAAAAAGTAAGGAAGTAATAAAATTAAAATAAAACAATATTTACATTTGTTGGGCTTGTGTTATGGTGTATTTGTGTTCTTGTGAGTGTACATGTGTGTATGTTGTGAGTGTGTGTGTGGCTGTTGTGCAAATATGGGTGTACTACCTGAATTTGGTCGCTTCTGTTTAATCATGTGGGGAATAAAATGCCGTTATTGTTATTTTCTTTCCAGAATATGTAAATCCTATGAAGCTTCATTTACTCAGCTGTCTGTCATTCAGTTTGACAAACGCGTCATCCAAGTGTGGAGTTCGATTCCTAGATTGATGAATATCTTTGTAGGTTTTTTTTCTATTTGTTGAATTAATCACTTTGATTACAGCAAGACAAAGCATTCATTTTATACTTAGTAATAACTAAATCTATATTTTTCTTCTTCTTTATCGTGTGGTTTTTGCCTAACCTGGTGTCAGAGCTTTTATGCTACCCATGGGCCTCTGGCTTGGTTTTTCACGCCGTCGAGAAATAACTTTCAGGCATGCTGGTTTCTTCACGATGTTTTTCCTTCATCGAAGCCACTGATATAATTATACAATACGCACATGAATCCGAAAATCAAAGGTGCGTGATTGGGTTCGAACTTGAGACCTATGACTTAGCTGTCCGACGGCCACACCACTGACTTTGTGTAGTAAGCAACGACTTCAACAAACAAATCATTTTAAAAGAGTAACCATGTAGTTTCTGGCCGGTTCTTCTCCATAGGAAACGACCAACTCGAACCGTGCACTTTTTTGTCGACGTTTTATAAGTGCCCATGTAGGCCTACGTGAAATAAAATACTTTGATTTTGATTTCGACTGCTGCTACTTAAATAAAAAAAATAAAAAAATGAGCAATAAATAATTCAATAATAAATAATAATAATTAATTTATTTTTTTATTTTTTTATCATTTTTAATTAAATAAACAGTACCTTTGTGATCTTCTATGTTAATATATTGTCCTGTTAAGTATCTGTGTACATAAATAAATAAATAAATAATACTTCAAATAAAAATAATATTCGAATTGGAAATTCAACAGGATGACTCGTATTTAAAAAATAACCGAGACAATTTATCACCCTCATCCTAAACTCGAGACTATTTATCAACTCCACCCTCCGTTTGAATACCATGAAAAGTTACTTTTTTTATGACGGAAGCGATCCTCAACTTAATTTGAAAGTTGCAAATCCCCAACACTTTTGACAATCAAAAAGTTTATATTTTCGGTCCCTCCGGAAAAGTACCCACGGTGTATTTTAAGTATCGGTTTTTATCCTTCGTCAGCATATATTTTGTTACTTTTTTTCGTTTTGGGCTGTTCATCTTATGCTTATAGGTCCTAAGGAATGGTTATTGTACTCCCTGGATTGCAGGAACATCTATTAACATCCTCATGGGAGAGGGCACTGGCTCTTGTAACACAAGTCTGTCACCTAGCACAGGAGTCAGGGACTTCACACGATTTTGAAACCACTTTCTTGTCTAATAAAGATTATTGGCCAACACCCGGTTTTTGACAGCCGTGCTTCTATTTTTTTTTTCAATACGTGAATGAATTTCGATTTCTATTTTAATACCGTATCTATCAGTAACTATAGAACAATCGATTTTTTGATATGGTGATCAGTTCTTCCCCATTTGTCATTCACAAGGTTCATCAAATAAAATCGAACAATCAAAACGCATTGCTTATCTGACGCCAACATGAAAACACGCGTTATTTCACCAATAACAAATCAGATAAGCCTTCGAACACACTGTACTTACCACAAAAAATCCATACAAACTTATGTACTCACCTTTATATTCAATTCAATCCCACAAACACTTCACCAACCAAAAAATCATTGTTTTTCGAACCAACCACACATGATCACTTCACTGTAAAAAGTTTGACGTCAACGTATTTGAGCGCGCAAATTAGAAACGTGCGTGCGTTCGCGACGGTTATCAAAGTCTAACTGAAGATTCGTTGATGTTTTTACTGATAACTGGGTTGTTTATTCATTTGTTTTCTGGAGGTCGAGGATTTTCATACCTTTCACTAGGAAGACGGCAGTGTCCAGGTTCAAGTATGACTGTCGTAAGCGATCAAGAAGTCTGTACCGAGCGATCCACACTGCAGAAGACTGCATTACTTGGAGTCACTACGTATGTGGTCGCGATCTTTGGCAATATGAGGCAGAATTAAAAAAAAAACATACGTAACGACTAGTCAGCATATCAACTGCACAGCATTATGCTGACTGGCAACTTCCTTGTCACAGTCACGACGCGGCGTGCAACTGCTGTATATTCTTGTTTTTGTTCTTCTTTTGAGTATTTACTTTGCATTCTAAATTCAAATTCGAAATTCTCATTGTTACACAATCCAGGTTGTTACATTTTGTTAAGTTTTTTTTTATGGCTTTGTTACTGAGTAAATACACTCGAGAGCAATGAATCCGGGTCACTTAAAGAATCCTAAAAATCTCGGAAACTAAAAATGCTAGGTTAATGCAATAAATTGTATTTAATAGACAATGTAATACTCCTTAAATGAAGGTATTAAAACTTCTTAGTTATTGTAAAGTTATATCATAAAAAAATCAAATTTGAAAAAGGGCCACTTTCGAAGATGGAACTACGAAATTACAGCATTTGGTTTTGCTTTTGTTTGTAATCTGTCATTTATGTGGGTACATAAACCATGTTGATAGTGCTCTATATTCATTATTCAAGCTGAAATTATGTCGCTTACGCCTGAAGAATGCACCAGAATACTTACAATGCTGGAAACCGGCCGGAGTCAGCACGATGCAGCCAGGACTGTCGGTGTGTCGCTGTCAACAGTACAAAGAGTTCTCCGACGTTACGAAGAAACTGGTTCTAACCTACGCAGACCAGGAACGGGCAGAACCAGGTGTACCACAGCACGAGAAGACCGATACTTGGTGAACACCATGCTTCGAAATCGCTTTCTCACAGGAACTGAACTCACAAATCAGTTTCGACGCCTCGGAGGAAGTAACCCAAGTGCATGGACAGTAAGACGTCGGCTTGCTGAATCTAACTTAAACCCCCTTAGACCTGCAAACGGCCCTAAACTGGAGCGTGGGCATCGTATTTCAAGACTAAGATATGCCCAGAGCCACGTAAATTGGAGTATTGAAGATTGGTCAAAAGTTATGTTCTCCGACGAATCAAAATTTATGCTCTACAAGCACGATGGAAGACAGAGAGTGTATCGAAGACCAGGGGAAAGATTCAAGCAAGCATGCATCGAAGAAAAAGTAGCCTACGGTGGTGGGTCTGTAGGTACTTGTGTGGGCCGGAATTTCTTCTGAAAGTCGCACAGAGCTGGTGATCATAGAAAACGGTTCTTTAACTAGCGTAAGATATGTGGAAGAAATCCTCAATGATCACGTTGGTCCATATAAGGTCAATTTAGGTGAGGATGCTATATTTATGCATGACAATGCCCGACCTCATACAGGTAGGATTGTGAATGACTACCTTCAAGAGATGAACATTACTCGTATGGAGTGGCCAGCGCGCAGCCCGGATATCAACCCGATCGAGCATGCTTGGGACGAGCTAGGCAGATGCGTAAAACAACGAAACCCTCCCCCAATCACGCTTCGTGAGCTCAAAATTGCTCTCACAGAGGAATGGGAGAATATTCCCCAAAATCGTATAAGGAACTTGGTGTACAGCATGCCAAACCGCGTAAACGCAGTAATGGAAGCACGAGGAGGCAATACGAAGTATTAAAATTCAAGAAAATCGTAATAAAGTTCAAAAATTTCATGTTTCCTATTTTTGTTTTAAGGAGAGATCAGCAGTTTTTTTCTTTATGTAATTTTGTGTTAATAAAATGTATGGCGACTCATATTTTTTTTACTTTCATTTAAGGAGTATTACATTGTCTATTAAATACAATTTATTGCATTAACCTATCATTTTTAGTTTCCGAGATTTTTAACATTCTTTAAGTGACCCGGATTCATTGCTCTCGAGTGTATAAAAATTTGTTCAATCATAATTTATTGTACCTAATCCAACAGAGTAAGGAGGGTTCTCCAAGGAAAACCTTCCGGGTTACTAAAGTTAATAAATAATTCACTTTTCATTCTGTTTCAAGTCAAGACGAATTAGTAAGTAGCTGTGAAATGGCCCTGTTTTGCGTTTAAACACGTTAAATTAATTATGGCCCCAATTTCTCTTCGTTTTTTCCTCTTTTTAAGACCTTTGGATATGGTTTGTTTCTCGTTTCTTAGATATGAGGGGAATTAAGTAAACGGAAGGAAAATATTCATCACAATTTGCATTACAATAACTCAAGGAGATGAACAAATTCTCAGAGTCTAAATTTGTGTCCCGTTAGTGACAACAAGCTCACACCTATTACATGGGACTTGATTATAACTCACATAATGTGTGTGTTCTAATGGTACACCTCTGTTCAACTCTTTGAGGATATCAAGCGTGATGTTTCGTCTATGATTAAATTAGCAAAGACACTTTCTTTTACAAAGTCATAATGTTCCCTTGAAGCTTAAATCTTATCTTTAAATGTATAAATACTTAGTACAAATATCTACCCAGCTATTATTCTGTTTTGTCAAAGCACATTTAAGTATCCAAACTACTAACGCCATCTATTCTTAAACGATAACAACTCTTTGAATTTAAAACTGCGGGCTGCTCAGGAGGAAATCTAACTGCCTACTGGTAACCGATATTTTTGAGGATAAATAAAAGAGTACAGAATTAAGTAAGATGACCAACTGACCCCGCGTCCTGACCAAAGCGATCGTTATTTTTTTTCAGCGCACCCAAACGCGTGGACGCACCGGCAGAGGGCGCTTTCCAGTTTTTCGAACAATTGTGTGATATAATATGAAGTGTACGCTTTGTGTATTCAGGCTACACTATTGTTTACAAATAAATGATAAGTATTTAAGGCAAAACACACAAACTCCCGTTATAGTCCCTTCTAGCTTTCAGAAGCTGGACAAGCCCATATGGAAAGCAATGGTAGAGACATAATATATGTATTTTGATCTCTTTACATATTTATTTTATTAGTTTTGGGGAACTATGTTTTGTAACGGCCCCGAATTCCAGCTGCCGTCAAGGGGCGTCGGCCCCGACTGACATGTCGAGTTCGTGGGTTCCCCAGGTAGGCACTTTACTTCGTGTAAGTTATTTCATCAACACTGCGCTGAACACAGTACAGGAACAGCATGAGGAACCCGACATCGAACCAAACACAACCTAGAACCAAACACAAAGTACGACAGCATGGTTGGCGCAGTGGCTGAGCGATTGGCTACTACGCTGCGTGTCGCGGGTTTGATTCCCGCACGAAACAAATATTTCTATGGCTTTCAGGTGTTCTTGTTCCGTGTCTGGCTGTTTGTGTATGTGAGTTTAAATGTTTGTAAACGTACTCAGTATACAGGTGTATAGGTGATTATGTGGGGTGTTTTAAAAATATCATTGAGAGACATGTAGTTACTCACCAACAACGGGCCCGTTTGGTGGCATTATGGCCCACCCCATTCTTATAGATAAATATCGGACGGGTGTTTACCTACCAGCAACGGGAATGCATGCATTGTCTTATTCATCATTGCATGTTTCCCTATTATGGATATTTATCGTGTGTATGTTACTTCATTTTATAATTAAATTGATAGAAAATAGATGTATGGTATTTTCACCACTTTTTCCTCAAAAACAGTACACACAATTAACAAATATTATTATGACACCTGTTGATGTGGATGACTTAACAGGAAAACAAACTAACATTTTAAACGAAAATATAATATCAAACCGTTTATGTAATTTTATTGTGCTATTAGTCATCAGGATACTCCATAAGTGTGCTTTGGTTAAAATTGAGGTTTAAATCAGTGCAGTGTCGGCATCCAGGCAGGATGCATGGGTTTTGAAAAACATACGATATCTCTTAACCTATGGAACTTTTTCGTAACATATAATTAACTTTTAGAGTTTATGCATAGATTCAAGTGTTGTGTTGAGTTTTAGAATGTTCTAGAAAGAGGAATAGATACCTATCGTGTTTTGGTTTCTGGATGGAGTTGTAAGTACTACTTCTGTTTAATTATTTGACTTATTAAAGTTAACATTTACGGAAATAAGTTTTAGGGTTTAACAACAGATATAAACGAATTCATTTCCATGTTTTAATTTATTTGAACGAGTCCTTAACGTAACAGTTGAAAAGCATACAGCTGATGACGATTCAAAACACGGCTGCTTTGCTCGTCTTGTACACCCTGACTGTACTACTGACCTTAAAGTTAAATTGAACTTATACAGTCCAACAGTAGTAGTATCTTAATTGTATGTTGAGTATGTTGAAAGTATATAGTCCAAGAGTAGTACTTCTTTGGAGATGCTCTCTCTCACACTTTAAGGGCCTAGAAGAGGACAGTCTGCATTTCGTATTCCTACATTGACTTTCAACAAGATGGGCATAAGCCCTTCGATAGCAGATTTAGAGAAGAAGAAAGACAATAAACTCGTCGCAAAAATTATTGCTGGGAAACGATGTTTTTTCGGGGGGTGAAAAATCACGTTTTACGGTAGGATCCAATAATGTGAGGCACTCAAAACATTGTGCTGATGGATGCACCGGGGATCGTGGAGGAATTTAAAGTAAAGTTATGAGTGTTATGACATAAAATACTTAGGTATACCTTGTGAAAAAGTTTAAACTTTCACCCCCAATATCTCCGTCACTAGAAGGTTCCACGAATAAACAGTAGAAGGTATGGTCTAGCCGTTAAACAAAAAAAATATCGCAATGACGGAGAGAACAAGTGCCTTTTGGGTACTTCTTTAAGGGCACTTTTACACCCGTTAGATTATATCACTTTTAAACACTCACACTTCACTTCACTTTTTTTTTTTTCTTTTTCTGCGTTGTGGGCTACAATATTGTTCCAATTTTTATGTGTATGTTTTTTCTTATACTATATAGCTGTTTGCTGTTCCTCTTGTATAAAATAAAAGAAAAGTTCGTAACCACAACTTAAGTCAAAATAAATAGCTCTCAATTAGAAGTCAAGTCATGGTAATTATTATTAGGTTTCATGTCTTTTATTTTGGTATTTCCTAAAATATTTATTAGTTTATTTTATATATATATGTGTGTATTAGTATCAATATAATTATATAAATTTTCGAAAACAAGAAGTTTATTTTGTAGATATTTATTTTGTACCCTATCACAATGTTTTCTTATTTAACCCAAAGGTTGATTGTTAGAGAATGCCTTGTGGCATTAAGTCCGCCTATGTACCACTATTGTACATACATGAAGTTTAAATAAATAAAAATAAAATTATGTTTTTCTTAAATAAATAAATGATATTAATTCAAAAGTATTAGAATTTCCCGGTAATGAACAACAGTTTTTGTTGATATTGCTTTCTATACATTTTTCTCTTCGGTTTCGTTTATGTTTTTATTCTAACATATAGTTATAACAAGGAATAGATTATTTATAATCCCACTAGTAGGTACTAATAAGGAAAAAATATTATTAACACATAGTAATTAAATCTAATGCTATTATTAATAAACCATAGGTATACATATGTCTGTCGTATTATTATTTCCATGTATCATAATCTTCATGTCTAATGTCACGTAATTATAAATGGATGGTATTTAAAAGTACTTCAATTTATTCCCATTTCATTTACCTAATTTTGCCTGTGTTCCACCAAATATACTGAATGTGCACCAAAATATGTTCATTAAAATATGTCATAACGAGCATCTATTTAACAACTGTTGCAAATTTGTAAAAATAGTAATACACCTAATTTTAAAAACAAGCATTTATTTTTTTAGTTTTACTTCAGATAATGCACTGCATAATGTATTTGAATCAAACACCAATGATATAATTTTAAATTATATCTAGTTTCCGCCAGCAGGTCGACGGAGCCCCGCTGCGCGGGGCTCCTATTTCTGTCTGCAGGGTTTACAGGAACCTAACTAACCGAACCTCGGGGTGCCCCTGACGTCGACCGTCTCTAGGATGCATACTAAATATTTTGTGTAACATTCAGGAATATTTGGTGCACGATCAGTATTTTTCGGGGAAGAATAAATATTTTAGAAATGCATACATAGATGTACCTTTAGATTTTTGGTGAACACAAAAATCTTATCCATTATAAATTCTCAAAGGCCAGTAAAAGATGTTGGTTTTGTAATAGTATTATTTTGCAAACAAATAAGTTTTCATCTTTAGTCGGGGTGAAAAGAAATGCTACCGATAATATTCTGATGAATATAAATGTTGATGGATGGAGAGGGAGAGGAATTCCAAAGCAAAGATGGATTGTGTGGAGAATGATATGAAAGAAAAAGAAGTAAATGATACCGTGACGGCTGACAGGGGTTGAAAAAAGTTACTAGGGTCAACGGCAGGAATATGATGACGAGAAATGCTACCGATAAAATGTGGTCTATCGATGACTCGATGTCGATAATCAACACCTCAAAACATATTCGATATTTCACGTCATGTTCGATCGAGACCAACGATCATTAGGTATAGGTACTGATGAATACCACATGTTCGAACACTAGATCAATAAATAGTTTACTAAACGGTTTATCGGTACACAAAGGGTTTCTATGAAAGAGGAAAAATAAATTAGAATGCTGGTATAAAAGTCAAATAACTTCTGGAAGTTGCGTTGTAACAGCAAGAGTACTTGGTTGCAATGTAGTTGTAGTTGTAGCAAACAGTCCTCTTAGCTTCTGTGACATTAAAACAATTTTGTTCATTACTTCCTTTCATACCTCAATCGTATTTTGTAAGTACTCTGAAATGAAATGTTGTAGGTAACGTGTGATTCAATCAATTTTGTGCTCTATCACCCGTATTCACATTGGTAGGTCGTAATAAAATCAATTGTATTTCCGTGTGAAGTTGGCGTTTAAAAAGTCTTTTTGAAATAAATGATTTTTTTCAAAAAGACTTTGACGCAAAGTAGTATACATGTGTGTTAGGTTTTTTTCTAACGTAAAGTAGCGATAGTCGTCTAAGAATGTTTATTAAATTATGAATATTCTGATGATGATGACATAAACATACTCCGGCCTAGTCACGTAAGTACGTACGGTCACTAGCAAAAGTCGATAAGAATTCTCACAACGTATTAGTTTGACGTGACTTACGACCTTCTATTTTCAAGTTATCGCCAACAATTGATTGTAATCCTCAATTTCATCAACTTAGCATAAGTCAAGATGGCCCAGTGGTATAGAGCACACATATTGAAGCGCAAATCAGTGTGCCGCAAGTTCAAATCCCACGCAATTGTTGACTTTTTGTAAGTTCTTACCCGATTGGAAGTTTTATGGATTAGCATTACATATTATTATATTAAATTATTCTTTAACTTGTTCACACATTTCTTAGAGTTAGAAAGGTAGATCACAAAAAAACTAAATAAAGAATTAGATTTCTGCGAGGTAGACATGAGTTTTAACTTGACCGAAATGAACTGTCGTTTGGTTGTAGTTGTTGGTTAGTGACGTGTGGTTAACAATATTGTAATATTCGCAAAATGCAGGCTAATATTAGTATTGAAGTGAGGGCGACTATCATTGGGCTGCATAAAAGTGGTCTTAATAAAACACAAATATCTGAAGAAACCGGACTGAATGTGAGTATAATAGCTATTAATGAATTGTAACTTTATTATAAATTAATCTTCTAATTAAAATGTATGCCATTTATGAATCCATCCATCGTATCTTTATGAGGTTTAGAAGAGAAATACATAAATCCTTGGGTTTATTGGGTTGGTTATTGGATTTATAAATGCAGTTTTATTTTAAAATTTTATTCAATAATTATGATTATTAACATTTTATATAATGAAAATGAAGTCAAGTAGGTATAGCTGCCTAATATATATATTTTTTTGTTTTAGAAAAATACTCTAAGTCTTTGGATAAAAAGATATGAGGAAGAAGGTAGCCTTGCTAGTCGAAAGAGAAGTGGGAGACCGAAGCTTATTAGCGAGGCGCAGCGACGACATAATATGTCGTCGCTGCGCCTCGCTAATAAGCTTCGGTTACCATTCGTTTCGTATATGTTCACCATATTATGGTGGACATATACGAAACGAATGGTTTCGCACCAACGAGACATTTTGCGGAATTATATGACACCTCGATGGATACTGTTCGCCGTGCACTTCACGCTGAAGGCGTGCATCACAGAAAACCAGCTAAAAAGCCGTACTTGACAGAGAGGCACAAACAAGAACGATTACGTTTCGCACGTAATTACATATTTAGATTTTGACTGGAATACTGCGGTATTTTCAGATGAAAAAACATTTAAATCCAGTCAAAAGGGCAGGCTTCACTTATGGCGCAAGAATAACACTCGCTGGTGTGATAACAACGTCATTCCTAACACCGAATCAGGTCGAATCACAATTAATATGTGGGGATGGATGAGTGCAGCAGGACCAGGAGAACTGGCTTTCATTCCTCCACGCGCAAACAGTTCAACTTATGTGGAAGTGTTAGACTCAATTATGCTACCTACTGTGCGCAACATTTACCCAGCTGATGAGTTAGCAGAATTTCCGTTTGTCCAGGACAGTTGTCCTATTCACCGAGCGAGTACTGTGCGTGAGTGGTTTCACAATCACCCGGAAGTAATTGTTATTCCATGGCCAGCGCGATCACCCGACTTCAACCCCATAGAAAATCTATGGGGTTTGATGGTGCAAAGGTGGGACTCGCGGAATGAGAGGTCTACGGAACAATTAAAAACCCATTGCATGGAGGTGTGGGAAAGTTTTAGAGGGAGCGAAGTATGCAGTAATATTGTTGGGTCCATGCGCAAACGTCTACTTGACTGTATCGAAAATAATGGATAATACAAAATATTAAGTTTTAGTAAAATCAGTAGGCCATTTTATTTTAACATATCCGTGATTATTCGTTAACAAACACTGTATTATATTGTGTTTACTTTCGTTCAAAATAGCTATATCTTTTAACTTGTGCCATCGCCTTATCTTAAGAATGCAGTGAAGTGTTGTTGACAATAATCATGATTCTATTTTGTTTTTTATTCTTCTACCCGCACTGTTCTAACATAATAGTTCAATTTATTTTTCTCATCTAATTGACGATTATCTTGTGAGAACTAAAGTTCTTTTAACAGAAATTGAGGTTTAGTTTCAATCTTCTTTTCGTCAAGAAAATGAACAATTAAGCTATGACCTCAAAACATTCATTGTGACGTTACATAAAAATAAAATGTTTACAAAGTCTAAATCATATATCACTTTTCAATAAATAACTGGATATAAACAATTATATTTTATTTTATTAAAATTTTAATATCCTTTCATTGTTACGTTATTCATATTATGAATGGTCTAAGTGGGTATACTTCCAACAAACAATCTTACACGTAACATAGATAACGGTTACAAGATACCTTTTTTGTCTAGGTAACAATTCGACGTCACAATTCTCATAAATGTTTAATTTGTAAATAAAAAGAATAAACATTTTTATTAAACACGTCTTTTTATTTCCACCTTACAACATCGATAAGATGTAAACAACTAAATGATGTAAACAACGAATGTGATTCTTCTTGTAGTTAATAGATCATATTCGTAATTTGCAACAATTTAGTGCAAAAAATGCAATAGTATTTTTCATAGAAATATAAAAAACAACAATATTAATATAGATTGGGAATTTTCAAAGTAAGAAATAACCGCAACGGACCGACCATGATTTGAACTCGGGCTACGTTATTTGCGAATCCAGTACTTAGTTCATACGGCTACCAGCACATGACATATTTGCGCGAATTTTTTCAATACATTGGTAAGAACAAGTCGCCTCTGCGACTGTGTGATGCGTATTCAATGGCACAGAAAAATAATAATGATTTTTTAAGCTCAGTGTGACGACAGTTCCTTAGTGTGTGTTATCTGTTGAATGTGGATACTCATACACGCGCACACATACGCACAGAAGTATCGCGCTCGCTCGGTTCGTAGCAAAATAATCTTTAGCGTTCCTATGGACTTTTGCGGCCTACTGTACCTATTACTTACTCTCATCTTGTTTCAATGGCCTTCAATGGCAGCCATAGCAGGCCATTGAAACACACTCCCGGCTGATGTAATAATATTATTTGCGACAATATTCCTGGAACAATTAGGTTTCAGAAGAAAATTATCCTGTTATTGATGACGTTCTCTTTTCCCTAATTTGTTTAATTAATTAATATTTTCTTAATAACTGTTGCACACAGAGACGTTACTCAACAATAATGAATTATTATGTTCATTAGCCAGCATGTCTTACCATAATTGATTGATTATTTTTTTTTTTTTGATCTTTCACTCAACATCATTTGCTTAGCCTTTTCCAAACTATGTTGGAGTCGGCTTCCATTCTAACAAGATGAAACAAAACGACTGTTAGGCCCGTACTACAGAACGTCACTCAATACTCAAGCATCATTTAAAACTAGTTTCAACCAATCAAATGGCTTGAATCTAGTTTTAAATGATGCTTGAGTATTGAGTGACGTTCTGTAATACGGGCCTTAGAGTCTGATTAGACTCAAAGTCGATCGCAACATAACGTCATATTAATGCCATAACTTCACGACAGTAATCCTCGAGGATCTAGACAGCGATGTACCCTGCAGTACACCCACATTTCGCCATGTAATAGGAGCCGAGCCTATAGCCATCAACGGAACACAAATCCAGACTCCGTACTGCTACTGAGAAGTTCCAGGTGGAAAAATTCAATAACAATTTGCCCGACCTGGGAATGACCGATGACCAAGCTCAGCAGTAGCACTTGCGACCACTAGACCAAGGAGGCCGCCCTGACCGTAAAGACGAACCAGGCTGATTTAGCTCGTTAACATTATATTGAAATAAATACTTTTCAAGCTCGCCTTTTGTTTTTTTTTTCGGATGGGAAATCATCAAATGACTCCTCCCGCTCTGGGCGGAGCGGATGGGAGTGTCAGACTTTTACTGACTAAAAACCATCCATGTTCCTTCTTTTGCCCTTTTTGTTCCAGGGCCGCGGTATCTCTTTCGAACAGTCCCGCAGCCCTGGCAAGCATCGGCCCTTGCGGGCCCCTCATGTTTGCTGACATCTCTTTGAGGCGCGCGTGCAACACGAACGCGCCGTCGACACGGCCTGTCGTCATAAGACAGACGGACGGCGAGCTAGCCCATTACTCACCGTCCACAGGCCCGCGCCTACGGTGGCCGAGATCCACCACGTGGCCCCCGACGCCCGGTGCTTCTCCCGCGGCTGGGACGTGAGGTTCTTTCCCTCTCACGTTCCGCCACCTCCTTCGCTAGCATGACTGCTTCGCAGAAGAAGGTGACGGCTTCCCATTCCCTCTCACCCCGGACCATGGCTTGAACCAGGGCCGGACGCGAGAGGTCGCCGCCGCCAATTTTCAAGCTCGCCTTCAGCAGCCGAAAATAACAGACGAATATTATAATAAACGTGTCATTTTCTTTTCAGATAACAACTAAACTCACAAGATGGAGTATTTGGCGCCTTCTGAAATTGGAAACGAGCATCACCCAAGCAATGCAATTAATGTAAGTATTACCATCTTTCCACCGGCAATCATCATTGCAACACTAGGGGTTTTTTCACCTGATGAGAAAAATTTGGATGGTTATAAAGATAGGAGAATGATGTATAAAAGACAAGACTCCCTATCATAGAGAGGGGGCCCTTGTCCCAGCAGTGGGAATTTATTTAACATTAACACCTTATTTAACATCAGTAACATTAAATTCATACTTTTTAACTAAAGTAATAGTCCATGAAATAATACATTTTGATAAAAGTGGGGAAAGTTTGTTATTGCAGCTCGGGTGTTATGGAGCCGAGAACTGCAGTAACAAATCTGCACCCGTATCAAACGACTTTTTCAATACACTTTCGAAGAAATAAAATATTAGAAAGGAAAGTATTTTAACCAGGAATTATTATGAAACTATAGTGTCATAAAATTCCTGATAGAAATACTTTTAAATCATTTATGATTTATTACTTGCTTTTTTCCGCGTTTTGCTTTCGTCAGGTTGATAATAAACATCAAATCCTAATATGAAAAATAGAAAATTAAAAATTTTTGAATTTAGAACACAAATATATGTTAATTTGTTCATAAAAGTAAATGTTTATCTATGTTAATTTATTTATGAACACAATTTAAATACCCAAAAAAAAATTACGCCGTAAAAACGCATATTCTCTTTGCCGAGATTTAAAAAATTAAAACAATCACCGCCGACTATATTTATTCAACCCATTTGGATTTAGTTTAAGTATCTATTTAGTATAGGGGTGAATTTCCCAAGTGACTTATTTTTTTGTCTTCGGTGAAATTAGTATTTGAAAAAAGGAATATTGTTCTGAATTATTTTTTTTAGTATTCAATAGGTAGTTATTGGGTTGTGGCAAAAATATAATTTGCCTAGGTCTATTATTAAAGGTAGAAATAAATACATAAACCTCTATTTTTTTCAAATCGGTGCTGTCCCTCTACTTTTTTTACAAACAAAAAAGCTTATACACTAATAAAAATAAGTAAGTTAAGTATATAACTTATTCTATTTAATAGAATATTAGTTTTGTTATTAATATATAGCATATTTTATTACATAATTAACGATGGTTATTACTGAGAGGCACAAACGTACTTGTCCTGCAAAATGTTCTCATATCGCTGGACAAAAGTAATTTAAACCTAACTTTTCATCGACGAGTCCGACAGTGTCCCCACCCCAATTTTATTTTCCTCCTTAGTGTGTGCTAGGTTGCAGTCAGGATGGACGTGTGTCAAATCGCTGCATATTCCCGCAAATAACGAAAGTACGCCATTTCAGTTGCTTCCGGACAATTTTTTTATATTATCGGTGATTGCATTTTTCTAGTGTTATGAGTAGTTTTACTATTGTTGTTTGGTTCTAATAGAGGTAGTAAGTGAATTAGCTTCATTGACTGTTATTGAATTTAACCTAGATATTATGCATTTTTTCTAATTTTCTAAAAAGTGTGTTATTTCTCACGTCGCTGTTCTCATATCGCTGTAATCGGTGGTCTTTATTACCACCGATGTGATAATTTACACCGAAATGATAAGAAAAAATCAATCGGTGTCTTATATCTAATATCGGTGTTTTGATTCATGATCAACGCACAGTTTTGTCACATCGGTGGATTGCTTTATCATATCGGTAGATCATTTTATCATCTCGGTGAGTCATTTTATCATATCGGTAGATCCCGTGTCATTTCGTTAAGTATACAATGAAACAATGAAACATACAAACACATACATTATATACATACATATATACCTACATACAAACATTTATACATACATTCTTACCTACATAGACTGCCAAAATCATTACCACGACACCACTGGGTAGGCAAGGTGTATAAATATATCATTAGGGGAGGTCTGTATCGGTGGAGCACACCGTCGAGGTCTGCTCCGCTTGGGAGGAGCACCACCGTGTCCTCGTAGCGGCGATTGGCGGCGGCGACCTCTCGCGCCCGGCCCTGGTTCAAGCCATGGTCCGGGGCGAGAGGGAATGGAAAGCCGTCGCCTCCTTCTGCGAAGCAGTCATGTTAGCGAAGGAGGCGGCGGAACGTGAGAGGGAGAGAGCCTCACGTCCCAGCCGCCGCGGGAGGAGAAGCACCGGGCGTCGGGGGCCACGCCGTGATGGCTCTCGGCCACCGTAGGCGCGGGCCTGTGGACGGTGAGTAATGGGCTAGCTCGCCGTCCGTCCGTCGTATGACGACGGGCAGGCCGTGTCGACGGCGCGTTCGTGTTCCACGCGCGCCTCAAAGAGATGTCAGCAAACGGGAGGGGCCCGCAAGGGCCGATGCCTGCCAGGGCTGCGGGACTGTTCGAAAGAGATACCGCGGCCCTGGAACATAAAGGGCCAAAGAAGGAACATGGGTGGTTTTTAGTCAGTAAGAGTCTGACACTCCCTTCCGCTCCGCCCAGAGCGGGAGGGGTCATTTGATGATTTCCCACCCTCCAAAAAAAAAAAAAAAAGGGGAGGTCTGTATTCGGTAATGTAAGTCTAGGCTGAGATGATGATGGTGAGGTGGAGCAATTGAACGCATTAAAGGTTTCTCTAGAAAATGTTTTCTAGTCAAAGTAAAGTAGTAAGTACATAATAATAACTAACGTTAGCGTTAACGTTTAGCTAGACGAAAGGCAGCCGGACTTATCCCAACCCGAAGCCAAATGACTGCACATGCACGTCGTATTGCACAAAAAAAACCGAATCAGTGCCCGTGCATATTATCAGAGGAAAAAAGACAAATGTTGCCTTAGCATATACATAATTTAAAAAAATATTTTTTAATTGGATTTCCAAGAACTCTGTTCTCTTTGGATGTGATCTACTTACATAAGACCCTCAGTTCAGGTCTTCAGTTTTAAGTCACCCTTGTAAAAATATATAGGTACCTACTAACTATTTTATTTTTGATGTTCAAAGGTGGATAGATTTTCATATCGCTGGATATGTACATCATTTCGGTGGATAAACTTATCATATCGGTGTACAGAAAAAATAATCGGTGCCGGTTTGTCATATCGGTGGAAACCAGAATTCAAACTGAATTTTCTCCTTAGTCTTAAATGATACGTTGATGATATTAAATTTGGGGATATTTGATGTCCTAAAGATTACATAAAACCTGAAAAATATACAAAAAAAAACATAAATGAAAAAGTTCACCGATTGATAAAAAAATGGCATTTGTTGAAATTCACCCATAGTTATCTGTATTTTTTTATTTCCACACGTGTGCGGAAAAATATTAAAAATCCACGCGTGTGAAATACATTACATGTTGAACCTAATCGTAGTGCGATAAGAACCAGTTTTCGAGAAAGTGTATTGAAAAACTCTTTTTTTATTGGCTTTGGGATTTTAATACTAACTTTTTCCTTTTTTCATATTTTTTAAACGTGGGAAACGTTTAAAAAATATGAAAACACACTAGGAATTTATCCTGTATCTTGGGTGCGTTTACAAACTACCTGTAGGCCATAAAATATTTGTTCCGTGCGGGGATCGAATCCGCGACACGCAGCGCAGCAGCCAATCGCTCAGCTACTGCGCCAACCGGGTCTCCCTTGTTTTACCGAAAAGAAATTGCCAAATTATAATATATATATAATATATAATAATATTGCCATATACTTCCCAAACAAATTTTCGCATAATTTCATTTGCCAAATTATTACTTACCAAAAAATCTCTTTACAAATAATTGTTACGAAAACCTATGTTTGGCAAGTGAACGTTTGAACAATAACTTGTTCACCAACTAGTACTTTTACCATTTTTTATCTAGTCAAATATTTCGGTTGGTATAACATATTTTACGCAAAATTAAATAAGCCAAATATTTGGTGTCGTCAATTTTAAACTTACCATTTCAGTCAAAAGCACTATTAACTAGTTGGAATCTCCTATTTGGATTCGGTTGGGGCTCCTATTTCTGTCTGCAGGGTTTACATGCACCTAACTAACCGAACCTCGGGGTGACCCTGACGTCGACCGTCTAGGGTTAGCGTTTCCGTCAGCAGGTCGACGGATCCCCGCTGCGCGGGGCTCCTATTTCTGTCTGCAAGGTTTACAGGTACCTAACTAACCGAACCTCGGGGTGCCCCTGACGTCGACCGTCTAGGGTTAGCGTTTCCGTCAGCAGGTCGACGGATCCCCGCTGCGCGGGGCTCCTATTTCTGTCTGCAAGGTTTACAGGAACCTAACTAACCGAACCTCGGGGTGCCCCTGACGTCGACCGTCTAGGGTTAGCGTTTCCGTCAGCAGGTTGACGGATCCCCGCTGCGCGGGGCTCCTATTTCTGTCTGCAAGGTTTACAGGAACCTAACTAACCGAACCTCGGGGTGCCCCTGACGTCGACCATCTAGGGTTAGGGTTTCTGTCAGCATCTGTTAAATTTCAATTACGTTATATTAAATCAATTTGTGTTATGTCTTCATTCCAAAATTTTTGCCTTTATATTTTTTGTAATAACAAATCATTTGACTAAACGTTTATTGTCTTAATTTTGTTTGCTGTAATAAATCCTTTGATTAAAGACCAAAAGCCTTAATGACATTATCCTTGGTAATAATCTGCCAAGTAAACATTTGACCAAATGAAAATGTGCGTACTAAAATTATTCCAAATATTACATTGGTATAAAAAAAGGTTGCTAAAATTTGTTTGGGTAATGAAAATTTGGCAAAATCTTTTCGGCAAAACGGCAGGATCCCGCGCCAACCATGCCGTCACATTCTGTAATTAGGAAAACTTAATTTCAACTGCTGTTTTTTTTATAGTAAACTAACTGAGCCCGCGGCTTCGCTCATGTGAGCGCGTATTCTTTTGGCATTATTAGGGAACATTACATGGGAACGTGAAGTCGTAGTATACTTATTCCTAACATCCTCTACAAAATAATCCATGTTAATATTATAAATGCGAATTGTTTGTTACGTTTTTAACAACTTAACGGCTGAAGGGACCGTAATGAAACTTGGCAATACTAAATAGGTTTGCGTTTGGCGTCCACTCGCCTGATGTGAAGCGATGTTGTGGCCTAGGGTGGGTGATGATATACAGTGTGTATCAAAAAGGTGTGGACATAATATTAAGAGTCTGAAATCAGACCACCAAATAGAACCACTTTCTCGATGGTACCGACATCATAAATGCGAAGACAAAATCAGCTGTCCGTTTGGGTCGAGTATAAGTTTTGAAGTTTTAGTAAAGAACAGCTGATTATTTTCATTATTTTTACTAGATGTTGCCCGCGAACTTCGTTCGTGAAATTATTGAAAATTAATTCCGTTTTTGAATCGGATTTTGTTACCAATTTCAAGGGTTTTTTTGCACGGAACCCTAATTATTTTTCTAAAATAAAAGTAGCCTATGTTAGACCTTATAACACCAGCTATCTGTCAGTAAAAATTGGTTCAGCCGTTTCGGAGATTAGCCGGAACAAACATACAAGAATTGAAAAAAAATGTGTTTTGTTTTAAGTGACGTACTCGTATATATTTTCACATGCATTCAGTAAAAAGCTGTTATTTTGATATTACAAACAGACACTTCAATTTAATTTATTTGTATAGATTAGAATACTTAGTGTAATTTAGGAGTATTACACTATTATGTAGATACGTACTTACAAATGATTTTCCTCATAACTTAACTAAACAATTTCTATTTTTGGAGTAAAGATTATTGGTATTTATTTACATAACATTAGGAGGAAATTCTAACACCATTACCAATTTACCACTTTACCGTATATTGGTCATAGAAATTCCAACTGTTACGGAAAGCATTACCGAAAAAAACGTAATTTTAATTAGGTTCACATTTAAGCAAAGCGTTCTCGAATAATACAATTATTATTGTACTTAAATAATAATTTTTAAATAAAGCATTTAATATTCGATTTCGGAATCATAATTTAAAAGAGGTTGTTGATAAAAACTCGTTAAAAAAAAACAAAATGAGGAATCATTCTGGCACTATAATTTTTAAAGAACTCAATTTGTATAATCAAAAGTAGGTAAGTAATATTATTCTCTCATATAAAACAATTAACAAGGTATCAAAGTAAAACAATACAATTAAATTGATTTACGAGAATCGTACGAATTAACGTTGTGGTTAATAACAATTAACACATTTCTTATAAATGCGACACGTAATACATATGTACATAAATGCACTATCGCAACCCCACGTTTTAGTTAATACTAATACGTACGAGTCAGCTACAGCAGTAAGAACAAATTAGCGGAATCGGCTCACGGACGCAATCGCACATGCAAAGCGTTTACGTGAGTTCTAGGGGTTGCGCCTGATCTAGCAACACGGAATCGCATTTTTCTATGCTGCTATCCTTTTCTGTCGCTTAGAACCGTCATTTAGCTGAGCGAGAACCAGAGCGTGCTGACGAGGGGCGCTCTGTTTAACGCTGCTAGATGAGGCGCAACCTGCTGCAGGCAACAGTTTAGTCGGAAGTTAGCCGGGGCTGTTGCATCAAGGCAAATGGTTTTTAATGTGTAGTGCAACACAACAAAAAGTTTTTTCGACAACCCTATCATCAGTATTATCTAATTCTGTGTTTATTCTATGTCCAGCTTATTGTATTATCTGGTTAAAAACTATTAAACTTACCGTGTTTCATTTTATAAACTGCCCTATAAGACGATCCTCTGACCAAAAAGTGCCTAGTTAGTTTACTGGATATTTTTACACAGGTTAAGGTAAACACTACGAAAATAAAACACATTAATTATTATGCAATTTGAAGCCAAACATATGCGCAGGTAAGTCCCCATTTCATAAAGTGGATGACGCGCGTTCAGGATAAAGTCTTAACGAATGACCAATAAATACCTACATGTCTCACCTATATTTATTTTCAAGGGAACATCTCTACAAATAAATTAAATTTTAATTTTAAGCAACATAGATTACATTTTTGTCTGTCTATCTGTTTGTTCTGGCTCCGAAACGACTGATCCGATGTTGACGTGACTTTTACTTGCGGACAGCTGATGTTATAAGGAGTAACTGTTCTTTTATTTTGTAAAAAAGTTAGGGTTCCGTGCAAGAAATCTAACCCTTGATATTTTTAACAAAATCCGTTTCAAATAGTAACAATAGTAATCTTTTTATAATAATTTCACGCTGACATAGGTCGGTAGCAGCTAATATTTATTTTCAAGGAAACATCGTGAATATTACAAGAACAATATAATAATCATATGTTTTTCCAAATAAAGTCAATTAAAGGTACGGTTCTGTGAAAAAGATTCCGTAGATAACGCCTGTTGCCTTTTATAAAGTGTTACATAGAAATCAATCGCGTAGCTATGTTCGCTTTTGGAATTTTACCTTCATGCCCGACTAGCTGTATAAATATCATTTTATCAAACCTGAAGCAACTTCACGAAGCCGTCAACCAAGTATTCTATATAAACATCAAACTCTACACAAAAATGTATTGCTGGGAAACGATAATTTTTTTTTGGGGTGTCATGTCACGTTTTTCAGTAGGACTCAGTGTAACGCACTCAAAACATTGTGCTGATAGGTGCATTGAATAGTACAGGGGTTTTGGAAGTATAACAGTAAAAATTTGTAATTTTTTTTTATTTAACTTAAAATTCGTCACTTTGATCTCAAATATCTCCGTAATTAGAAGGTTCCGTAGAAGGATATGGTCTAGAACAAAAAAAAAAGATCGCAATGACGGGGAGAACCAGTACCCAGTCCGGCTTCGTTATAGGTATTTTTAACCGACTTCAAAAAAAGGAGGAGGTTCTCAATTCGGCCGGTATTTTTTTTTTTTTTTTTATGTAAGTATGTACACCGATTACGCCGAAGTTTCTGAACCGATTTACGTAATTCTTTTTTTGTTTGATGCGGAATAGTTTCGAATTGGTCCCATAAAAATTTGATTCAGGTAGGCCCATTAGTTTTTATTTTATGAGCATTTGACTCTGAAGTCTGTTACTTGTTTGTTGTTGTGGAGTTACTTTCGCATTTATAATATTAGTAAGGAAGTAAGAATAAGCCTATTACCATGAAATGTATGGTTTACAATGTAAAATGAACGCATAGAAAATATTTTTATAGGATATTGCAACTAAAAATGAAAAAATAAAAAAAAACTTTTTTGCAAAAAATAAAACCGACTTCAAAATCACAAAAAAGTGAAAAATAATTTTAGCTTCAGAAGTCGGTGCCAAAAAACTGAATCAAACAAACTAAAGTCACCGACTTCTGAAGCTAAAATTATTTTTCACTTTTTTTGTGATTTTGATTGAAGTCGGTTTTATTTTTTGCAAAAAAGTTTTTTTACATCCATTATACAACAGTCTTTTTTATATACATAGGTAGGTAACTCTAAAACCACTGTTTACATATTTCTTTTGGTTTCAGCATCGCATCTTATCTGGCAGCACAGATACCATGGTTAACTTAGACGATCATGATTCCAGTAAGTACTAACTTTTATTACCACGGCAATATTAAGTACAGCATAATCAGCCTTTAATGTTCCCACTGCTGGGACACACGGCCTCTTCTCTAGAGCTAGGGAATGGGCTATAATTCACCTCGCGGGCCACGGGCCCAGTGCAGATTGGTAGATGTCACTTGTCTTCGAATCTTTGGTTCTAGGACATGTCGGTTTCCTCACGATGTTTTCGTTTCGATTTTGAGAGCAGTGGTGATGAAATAAATTACACAAAGTATTGCGCTTGCCTGGGTTCGAACCCACGACTTACTGTTGGTAAGTCGGGGCCGCCACCACTGGGGCACCGCTGCTCTCATAATAGGTACGATTCAACCAAATTGATGTAGTTCACAGCAATTAAGATTATTTCAATTGTAGAATTACACAATACAATATGGTTGCTTTATACAAATTAATTAAAAGAGCACAATGTGAACCGAATAACTCTGGCAATACAAAACTGTTTACATAACATAATATAATATTACGCCTGTAAATCGCGAAGGGTTAGGCAGAGGTTGTTACTGTTGGATTACAACATGCTAGAGCATTCGTTTTGAATCTGGGCTACATAATTCTCTGTAGCGGGTGACATCATCTGCGTAGCCTTTTCCCAACTATGTTGGGGTCGGTTTCCAGTCTAATCGGATGCAGTTGAATATCAGTATTTTAAATGGAGCGACTGCCTATCTGACCTCCACAGCCCAGTTAGTACTGGGTAATTATACCCCTTGGTAAGACTGACTTGCAGACTTTCCGGCTACTTAACGACTGTCAAAGATCTACAATTGATGGCGGGACCAACAGCTTAACGTGCTTTCCGAGGTACGGAGGAAACACGGTATGTAATAGGTGGTCACCCATCCACGAACCAACCCTGGCAAGCGCGGCTTAACCTGAAGATCGACCCGAGCGGCTGTTATTATTTAGCCACGAACTCCTCACTCCTCATTCCTCTGTATTAAGTGTCATTTTCCCCGAAAATGTCATCATTATCGATTTAATATCGACAATCTCAAAGTGTACGAGGCTGCACCCCGTAGCACTAGCTCCCCTCCTGAAAAGATTCACTCACTTATTTCTTGTGTTCATTTGTCAAATCGGGAATTTCTTGAATAAGTCCGTTGTTTTGTTTAACAAAGTTTAAAATAACTTGTTGTTTTCAGTGTATTCAGGCGAATTGCCCAGGCCACGGTATTACAAAGGAATCTTTTGTCCCGTCGTTAACAACACCTTCAAGGTAATTCGTTTGAGTTTTGAACATTGAAAATTATAAATAACTAGCTGTTCCCCGCGGTGTCACACGCTGCGCGGCTACTAAGGGTCGTAGCGTAATGTTATATAGCCTATAGCCTTCCTCGATAAATGGGCTATCCAACACAAAAATAATTTTTCAATTCGAACCAGCAGTTCCTGAGATTAGCGCGTTCAAGCAAACAAACAAACAAACTCTTCAGCTTTATAATATTATATATAGTACAGATATACTCCACAATAGCCTCTTTCTTATATGCATAGAAGAGAGTTAACTAATGCAGATTTTTTTCCAGACCAAACACATAGAAATTTCATACCAAAGATACTCTAGAAGACAGCGACAGAAGTCCCTCATCATGGTAAACCTCGTCGATTTTGCGCTAAAAGTAAGTAGAACAGGCCCCTTTATTCTTATTTCTTAGCATAACACGCCTGTAATCTGCGAAGCGTTAGACAGAGGTGTACCTAATAGGACACCCACATTTCGCCAGTTATGTAAGAGGGCGAGTCCCCAATACCATTTTGCACAACCCGGGCGAACCCGAACGAGTCAGTTTAAAATGAATGCAATAAACTGCTTTGACCTCAGACAAGACCTAAACTTAATATATTAAATTAAAGAATTTATCCTTTATACTATGCTTAACATTTTAAATGGAAATAATGACTGTACATACCGCAGTCTGCCAATAAGGCAATATCAATGATTTCACAAATCTATGAAAAGTTTGACGTAATTAAGTAATGACTGTCTCGTTGGTGTAGTGGTCACAAGCGTGACTGCTGATCATGGGGTCCTGGGGTCGATTCCCGGGGCGGGCAACGTATTGCTGGGTTTTTCCATCAGGAATTTTTCAGTAACAGCCACGGAGTCTGGATTTGTGCCCGATTGTTGGCAATAGGGTCGCCCCCGCCGGCGAAATGTGGTCGTATTATTAGGTACACCTCTGCCTAACTCTTCGGGGATAACAGACGTGATTTTATTTTATGTTTTATGTAATAGATTTTTCCGTGTTTAATTTGCAGGTAGCATTGGTTGTTATTTACGCACTCACTGATGATCCAACAGGTAAGAGTTTTTTTAAATTGAAATATTTAGAACTGACAGAAAATGATCGGCATTTCATTACAACTTTAACCATGGGTATCGCGGGCCTGTGGACGGTGAGTAATGGGCTAGCTCGCCGTCCGTCCGTCGTATGACGATAGGCCGTGTCGACGGCGCGTTCGTGTTCCACGCGCGCCTCAAAGAGATGTCAGCAAACGGGAGGGGCCCGCAAGGGCCGATGCCTGCCAGGGCTGCGGGACTGTTCGAAAGAGATACCGCGGCCCTGGAACATAAAGGGCAAAAGAGGGAACATGGATGGTTTTTAGTCAGTAAAAGTCTGACACTCCCTTCCGCTCCGCCCAGAGCGGGAGGAGTCATTTGATGATATCCCATCCGGAAAAAAAAACAGCCATGGGTATACATTATACAAGTATTACATTTACAACACACACTATGAAAATATATCAAAACTAATAAAAAAAAAAATTAATACCAAAAAAGCAAAAATGACAAAAATAAGAATATTTGGTAACATTATCTAAAACAATGACAAAAAAATCATGTATGTTGTATGGGAGGCCCACTTAAATATTTTTTTATTCTGTTTGTTAGTATTTGTTGTTATAGTGGCAACAGAAGTACATTTTTTTTTTTTTTTTGGGGGGTGAGAAATCATCAGATGACTCCTCCCGCTCTGGGCGGAGCGGAAGGGAGTGTCAGACTCTTACTGACTAAAAAACACCCATGTTCCTTCATTGGCCCTTTATGTTCCAGGGCCGCGGTATCTCTTTCGAACAGTCCCGCAGCCCTGGCAGGCACCGGCCCTTGCGGGCCCCTCTCGTTTGCTGACATCTCTTTGAGGCGCGCGTGGAACACGAACGCGCCGTCGACACGGCCTGCCCGTCGTCATACGACGGACGGACGGCGAGCTAGCCCATTACTCGCCGTCCACAGGCCCGCGCCTACGGTGGCCGAGAGCCATCACGGCGTGGCCCCCGACGCCCGGTGCTTCTCCCGCGGCGGCTGGGACGTGAGGAGGTTCTCTCCCTCTCACGTTCCGCCGCCTCCTTCGCTAGCATGACTGCTTCGCAGAAGGACAGACAGAAGTACATCATATGTGAAAATTTCAACTGTCTAACTATCACGGTTCATGAGATACAGCCTGGTGACAGACGGACAGACAGACAGACAGCGGAGTCTTAGCAATAGAGTCCCGTTTTACCCTTTGGGTACGGAACCCTAAAAAAATAAATAAAAACAGAACTTATGTGCAGTCACGCCGTACGTAGAAAAAGCCTGCAAGAAACTCCGTGGTTACATTTAACGAAAGAATCAAAATACAGTCCGTTTACAGCTATTATGACTGCTTTATTTTCTTTCCTCTAACGTGTGTTTAATGCCTAACCTGGTGTCAGAGTTTTTATGCCGCCCACGGGCCTCTGACTTAGCTTTACATGCCGTCAAGAAATGTCTCTCAGGCATATTGGTTTCCGCAAGATGTTTTCCTTTACCGAAGCAAAATTCATCCGTGTGGAAAATCCACACGGATGTCCTCCGCCCACTAGGCTATCACTGCATCAACCCAACACAGCCTTATTGCAATGAGAATAATGATCACTGCTATTAATTAGCAGACTTGTCAGTGGCAACAATCTAATAGAAACCTTATTGTAACGTTAACAAAGATCATGCCCAATCAGACGTAATTGATGAACTCATAAAGTAGAAATCTCTTACAGATACGTTGAAAAATATACGTTGGTCAAATGGTTTGTGGACGGGAATGTTCGGGTGTCTGAACGTGTTTATATGCTTGCTAAGCTGGTGGCATTCCTTCGCCAACCACCATCTGCATTGGGGAGCAGCGGGCACCTGGGTGCTGCTCATCGTTCAAGGTATGTTCCACATAAGATCACGCCTGTAATTCCCGAAGTTTTAGGCAGAGGATTGCTTAATATTACACCAACATTTTGCCAGTTATCCCTTTGTATGACAGTGACAGATGGGCCTTACAGGGTTGATCAACAGCGATCAAACATTTGAAAATGGGCCTTAGAGGCCCACTCAACATCGCAAAAGTTATGTTTAAGTCCCATGTAATAGGGAGCGAGCCTGTATTATTTTTACCAATATTTTTTATTTTTATTTTCTCCAGGTCTATGCGAACAAGGCATCGGTTTCCACGAGTCCCAGAACCAAGTCTGGTACATGCTGTTCATAGTGTTCGTACCGTACGCGATGTTTCCGCTGTCCTTGTGCTGGTGCATCGTCATCGGAGTCGTGTCTAGTTTCGCTCAAATCGTGGACACTTTGATACAGTCTCGCATGCAAAATACAAACACGGCTGCAAACTATTTAGTTCATGTAAGTACATGTAACAGACCAACTTCTACTTTTCAATTGAGGCCCTTCTCCCTCGACGACTTTTTTGACGAGGGTTCAGTCGCATTTGCGCCAGCATTGTTGCTGTATTGATGCAAACGCGCGACTGTTCCTGACGACATCCATCTTGCAACTGTAGCATTCACAGGTGTTTCTATATCGACGCTGAATCGCGTTTGTGTCGCGACTGACTTGTTAAAAAATCTTCCCTACCATCAAAAAAAGCTCCACAGGCCCTAGACCAAATGCATTCGTGTTTTTAACCAGGTACATAATATTTTCTAGAACGACTTCCAACAAGATTGATATAAGCATTTTGTTAGCTTAAGGCTGATAGAATGTTGCTTTTTATAAGACTACTAGTTTCTTAGCTTATGCTTTGGCTGAGTATTCTTCAAGTTAATGAAAAAATTCAAGTACAAGATGGAGATAATAATTGTATTGTATAATGTATCCAAGTTTGCTTTAATTCGGAAAATTGGAAAATCTCGGAATACTTTTGCTTTTTGAAGTTTGATAGATGTTTTTACACTTTTCTAGACGCCCAGATGCACCCTTCGTCAGATGTCCAGTAATGTATTGTTATACATAGCGGTGAACTTCGCCGGTATGTATGCCAAGTCCCTTGTCGACTGGGGACAGAGGAAGGTGTTCTTGGAGACGCGCAAGTCCATGATCACCTTGGAGAAGACTAAGAAGGAAAACGAAAGACAGTGGAGCCTGTTTCAGAGTGGTTAGTGTAATTCTTTTTTTATATAGTCTGTATGGTCAGTCGCCAATTAAATACGACACTCCACAGTAGCCCACAGCTGAGTTACGCATATTTATTTTTTTAAAGTTTATGCACAAGTAAAAACTGTATAAAGGCGGGCTAAATGCCTTACGCATATATAGGGTGGCTGGTAATTAGTGACCGATACTTAAACAAATGATTGTGCTCATGATAACAATCTACTTTCCCACAGAAACATTTTTTATACACATACGTATACTTTTGTGGCGGCCAAGCCGCGCGGGTGCTCTGCCTACCCACTATAGCACGGTACGATAGCAATGAAACAGAACGGCGTCACGCGGCTAACAGTTGATAGGTCAGAGGCGCACGCGCGCGAATTTTATACGGCTGTTGTGTTATTGTGATATAAAAATGAATGAGTATAAAAAAATGTTTCTTTAGGAAAGTTGTTTGTTGTCACATGTACAATGACGTGTATAAGTATCGGTCACTAATTACCATATATAAATAAATTTTCTTAGTTTTTCTTTGTATAAATATTAAGGTGAGATCAACCAATCTCCTAGCAGTGAACGGTTCAATAACTATCAGATGCGGGATAAGTCGCAGCTATCAGTTGAATTTTTCATCATCCATCGTCGCCATTGCACCGCTACGTGCGTAATTTTTTTCTGGAGTACTGTTTACAACATCAGTCAATAAAACTTGTCGTCCAATCCAAGATACGAATTGGTCTTTACTATTCCTTGAAGCCTCTGGGTGGAGCGGAAGGGAGTGTCAGACTTGTACTGACCAAAACCCATCCATGTTCCTTCTTTGCCCTTTGTGTTCCCAGGGCCACGGTATCTCTTTCGAACAGTCCCGCAGCCCTGGCTATTCTTTGAAGCCTACATTACTAAATAATACTCTCAGTGACCAAAACAACGTCTGAGATCATGACAACGACATGACTGCACTTGATTGACTTTAAAATTTACAGTAATACCAGACTTCCTAGCGACGAAGATTTCCAGTCATTTAGTTAAGACAGGCGGAGAGATTGTGGAGCAGCAGTTCAGCAATATAGTAGACGTGGTACATCACCACCAGGATGTGTCCATACTGTTCGCCGACATCAAGGGATTTACCGGTAAGCCACACATAACTTGACGCCCGTTTCCCTCAATGGGTTGGGTAGAGGTGGCCACATTTGGCTATTCATGTTTAATCACATGTGATATTGCCCATAAACCTGGTACAACTTCAACCCCGGCTGCTACTGAGATGAATCTGGTAAAAAATGGTATTTTTCCGCTAAAAATAGAAAAAAATTTCTGACTTGTAAATCAAACCTATGACCTCATGTTCAACTGAATCGCGTGCGACCAGTATAATAAGTTCAAGTCTAGAATTGAAAAGGTTCTCTTGATTCAGTAAACAAGACGGTGCATCTAAATGAGCTTAATCTTTTCTTTCGTTGACAATCTGAAAAGTTACCTTTTTGATTCTTGACCGCACATGCAAATTTTTCGACGCATATTGCCAAATAATTCATATAAGACTTGAGATTCAACTTAATTTCTCCGGTTGTCCACTCATTGTCAGTTCTTTTTATGCAAGTAATACCTTAATACTCGTATCTTTCAGAATTATCAAGTAAATCCAGTGCGCAAGACTTGGTAGTGTTACTGAATATATTGTTCGCTGGCTTCGACGAGTTGGCAACGGTAAGATTGTAATAACTTGATAGACTAGTTAGAGAATAAGTCACGGGTCCATGTTTTTATCCTGAACCTATTGTGAACATGTTTAGAGGTATACAAATGAATAGTAAATGAAGAAAAAACCACCAACTATGGGTTAATGTGCGACTAAAATAGATGATAACCTTTATTAATCAAAACAGTAAGACTAAGCTTAGACTAAGACACATAGAACAGACTTGAGACTTATGGAATTTCTGGAGTTCAGATAGGCAGAAATTAAATGTAAAATACTGATAATAATTACCTGCATCCACATGCATGATGATTGCGTCATTTATGCAAAAAGTCCATCTTTGTAAAAAACCTTCTATTTGGAATGGGTAACTACAGGCCATTTAACTCTAGGACGGTGACTGGAAAGACTACGTGGTAGGGGGGAGGGAGATGTGGGGAAGCTTCAATTTTCTAAGTATCTTCTTGATTCAAATGCCTATAGATGGTTAAATTCACGTAAATGTTCAAGTTTAAGCTATAACAGTTTGTCATACATTTTCAATTATCCAGGACAATAACTGCGTCCGCATCAAGTTGCTAGGCGACTGCTACTACTGCGTGAGTGGCCTGCCGGAGCGACGTGAAGACCACGCGCAGTGCTGCGTCAACATGGGGCTGCATATGATACGAGCCATCCGCGTAGTGCGGAAGGCGATGGAGGTGGGTCCATCCATGCTTATAATAACAATATTTAAGCCTTTATTCAGACACTTTTTTGTTAGAATTATTTTTACTGAAATTAATACTGGTGATTTGACATCGGCAACAGACCACTGTTTGCGTATCTTCCACAAAAGCCTCCTCCGTCTCATTTTCTCGGAAACGAGACGCTTGAGTAGATTTTGATTTCATATAAAACTTGTTTGTATCAATTGATGCCAGCTATTGATTAAATACAGGTTTAGTGGCCGCTTTATTGTAAATAAAATAAAATGGCGGAAGTTATGCAGGCCCAATAATTCAAAGCCCTTTGGTATACATAAACCGTGACCGCGACCACGGTCGAAACCATAGGCAAAAATTCATCATATTTAAGATTTACTTTGGTAGATCCTACATCTTCCTAGTCTACGTAGCGTTTCTTTGTTAAGCGAGAGCCGCAATAAAGAGAAATCTGAGATCAGAATCAGATTAATAAGAGACAACTTCCCTCGGTGAGATCCTATCGTTTTAGTATTCTGGTTTGAATTCAAATTACAGGCTTAAGACAAAAATATATAGTAACATTTTGCAAATTATGAGTATATCAAGACCCGCAACGTTATCGAAAAGCACTTGTTCTCCCCGTCATTGCGGTTATTTTTTTGGTCTGGACCATACTTGGGAACCTTCTAGTTACGGAGATATTGAAGGTCAAAGATCCAACTTTAGGCCAAGTTTTTTTGAAGTTTTTTTTAAATCCTTTTTAAATTTCATAACTTAACTTACAGAATGTTTGATCCGTTTACACCTTGTATAATTATTATCTTTGTTCAGGTGGAGTTGGACATGCGCATCGGTATCCACAGCGGCAAGGTACTGTGTGGGGTGCTAGGGCTCCTGAAATGGCAGTTTGACCTGTGGTCCCGTGACGTCACGCTCGCCAATCATATGGAGAGTGGCGGGTTGCCTGGGTAAGCTTACACAGTAATTTGAGGTCCTTTGGTTTTGTCCAACATTCGGGGCCTGGAAGCTAAGCAGTAACGTAGCATGAGTCGATCTTACCAAGGTCACAGCATATCAAATTGTTGGTCCCGATTGTCATTTGTACATTGGTCCTTGTTCTGCGGGGTACGTCCTGTTTGGTGACTTTCCCGCTTCGGACGACAGCAATTACTAAAAAAACAAATGAAAGGGAACAAACGACACGCGTGCGGTACGCTTGACAGAAGTCGTATCGTATGGGGGGGCCATTGCAACACATTCTTTAATAATGTACAATAGACTCATGGCTCAAATATAACAGCTCACAACTTAGGACACAATTTATCCGTGGTGCTAGGCAACTGGGCTTATCCCAGTTGTAAACGTCCCTTTGTGCCTATTGGCCATGTTTCGTTCTGTCTCCTGCTGATATGGAGGGAAGTGGAAATTATGGTTTTCCTACTCCTCCGCTATACATTTCTGATTAATTTCGTTGCGGGATACAAGACAGTTAAATTGTTTCTCTGTGACTTCGTCGAGCTTCATTGTCTCGGCGCTTTTCTGGTGGTCGCCACTATTGATTGTGGGTTTCAGGAGTTACAGTGGTTCGAGAATAGTGTGGCAAGTAGACTCATAGGTCATCAGGCGTACCTACAATCATCTGATCTCCTATCTTGCTGTAACATAGTTACATCTTTCAGCCGCGTGCACATTTCATCTGCGACACTGCAATATCTCAACGGGGCATTTGAAGTGGAACCTGGAGACGGCGGTTCACGAGACCCATATCTTAAAGAACACCATCCTGACACGTACTTTATTAAGGTTTCTGAGGAGACTGAGCGATCTGATCAGCCACAGGACACAAACACGTCACATTTGAGCAGGTAATACGAACTTCTTTCATGACGATATAACAGCATGATTTTGTCGATCACGAACAATTTCGAATTTGCGATCAAAAAAGTATCTTTATTTTCACTTGTTTGTAAATGGAGTTTGCAACTAAAAAAGCTAAACTAAAAAAATCATGTTAGTAGATAGCCTTCCTTAAAAACTACAAATGTTGGTACCAACATATAATTAAAATCGCAGTTGGACTATGTATAAATAAAAATACTTATGTTCGTAATTGTCCAACTGTCCATTTTCTTGCAATCTTAATTTAGGAAATAATATAATTTGGTTTCGTCTGTAAAATACCGTACATTTTCTTTGTAATTGACTGATCTTTATCTTACATCTCGTGTCTTCGCCAACAGCATGCCGTCTACTTCACAGCTAACATGGGATCTCAACTCGCGTCGGCAGAGCAGCATCGCTGAGGAATGGACCCCGAAGATGCCTTTTGCAGACGTACTGATTATTTATCATTTTATTAACTCTTCTTACTACTGTTACGAGTGTAAATGCGTTTGTTACTCTTTCATTCAAAAACTACAGAACAGATTTGTATGAAAGGCATACAGTGAAGCAGTGATAGTCTAGTGGTGTGACCGTCGAACTGCCAAGTCATATGTCTCGAGTTAGAATCCAAGACACGCACCTCTGAATTTCGGATTGTATAATTATCACTTGCTTCGGTGAAGGAAAACATCATGAGGAAACCAGCATGCCTTTTTTTTGGGATGGGAAATCATCAAATGACTCCTCCCGCTCTGGGCGGAGCGGAAGGGAGTGTCAGACTTTTACTGACTAAAAACCATCCATGCTCCTTCTTTTACCCTTTATGTTCCAGGGCCGCGGTATCTCTTTCGAACTGTCCCGCAGCCCTGGCAGGAAACCAGCATGCCTGAGAGATGTTTTTTGACGACATATACCTAAAGCTAAGTCAGAGGCCCTTGGGCAGCATAAAAACTCTGACAAAGTTTGTCACTAACCATATGATAAAGAAGAAAGAACACATGTCTTTTCCCGGATGGGACAATAACCGAACTCCACGTGGGTGAAGCCGCGGGCATAAGTTAGGGTATATTAATTGTTTAATTTTGTTTCAGTGTTACGATGGAGAGTGGGCAAACTCCAAGGAAGACCTGATCAATGACGTGCCGTCAATATCTGAAGTTGAGGTGAGCTACCTTTTGGTTTCATCGTAGGGAATTTAAGAGGTCAATAAAATTGTGCCGTTATGGAAACTGTGCTACTGTTATCTAATATTGACGAGGCACTTTACAATTTGCCTTCGCCATTTCACAAAATAGCAGTAGGAGACGCCGATTGTGTTTGGATGAATCATTCAATATGGCTTCGACATAATCATTGTTGCTGTTTACAGTTCGGTTAAAAGACACTATGTTATCTAAGTATTTGTAGCCATTGGTTGCCAGTTTGTTTTTCATCCATTGATTGATGTCCATTGGCTTTTGGCTGTTGCAAATTGTCCGCAGACAAATTGTTCCTCGTCCACTCAACTCTCAAATTCAAGTGTTCA
Source organism: Eurois occulta (assembly GCA_950022335.1). NCBI lineage: Eukaryota > Metazoa > Arthropoda > Insecta > Lepidoptera > Noctuidae > Eurois > Eurois occulta. The sequence continues at coordinate 4,722,254 of OX465481.1, read as the reverse complement.
GAATTTAATTCTGGTTTCTCAGGAAAACGACATTATAAACCATTTGATCGAGATGAAGTCTATCCGTCGGATGCGTCTGCGCTCGATGTACGGTTGGTCGCTGCGGTTCAACCGGCCCACTATCGAAGCCCTGTTTGAACGCATTGATGAGGTGACCTTCAAATCGAACATCATGTGTTGCCTGGTCCTGTGGCTGTTTGTTGTGACTGTGCAAACTCTTATTCACTACAAGTAAGTATAAGTATGAGAAAAATTCTGAAAGTTGGGAACTTCGCAAATATCGGTCAAATATTTAGCTGTCTAGATTATTTAATTAATATTATTGAATGAAACTGTGAAAGGTTGGAAGATTTCCAAGTGTTTTTATATACCTACGACTTAATAATCAGTGCAACAATATTAGTTATTGGCAATTCACAATGTGATATTTCATTTTCATTTGCGACGTCGCCAACTTTCAGAATGCTCGCTCTTATAGGTAAAATTTCGAAGACGTACGAAATCGCATAACCTCTTAATAGCTATGTTTAGCTATGTTTTTTTTTGTTTGTTTTGTTTGTTTATGTGTCGCAGCGTGACACAGGACTATACTACTGCAAACACCAGCGTTACACTACTGGTATCTTCTTAGCGTATCGATGGCAAAAAGTTCAAAAGTGTTTGGCCCATATTCAGTCACACGAACTCCGCTCACTACATGCAGTAAATAGATCATGAAGTGTGCAAGCGATAGCATGCGGTGCAAGATGGAAAGTGGGCCATTGTCTGTGGGCAGACACTGCATACGCACTTGAGATCTGACTCGTCAATGAACCCCCATCTGTAGAGATTGTCTTTGCTCCGGAATGACTTGGGTTCGATGTCTGTTCAGAGATTTCCAAGTCGGCCATGGCAATGTGTGCCCAGGTAGAAGGCTCCTGAACTAAGAGAGAAGACTACTGGTTTCTATAGGACCCTATAAAATCGCTTCCATAGATGTCGCCACCCGGTAGACGCCTGTCTACGGGACCGCCTTTGTGGTACAAAACTCGGTCTCTTCTTAAATCTTGATGGTATTTAAAAAAGCAAACACTCTGCCGTTATTGTCCATCTTCTTATTTCTTAAAATACTCTTAGATATTTACTGCAGATTTGAACTTACTAAATCTATTTTTGTTATTTGCATTACATCTAGAATACAACACATTTAATAATTTTTATAAAATAACCCCATTATATTCTTGATATTAAAATTAAACTAAACCATCTTCTTTTTCTCCATCTTCTGTCTTAAATTATTCTTCTTCCTTTACAGTTGCGACAACCTGGTCACTGTCCTTATGGTTATGACGGTTCCTCTGACCCTCTCCTTTGCGCTGGTGATGCTGGAGGAGTTCCCCAGCGTCCACATGGTCCTGTACAGCATCTCCAAACGATTCAACAACATGCGTATGATCAAGATCGTGCATATCTGCTGCTTCATCACGATTATGACTATTACGAGGTATATTTTGATTATAGTTCATTTTAGGCACTAAAGAAAAATGCTGTAAGAGTATTTTTGCGACGAAGAAAGTGTGTATGTTTAACATACACAAATGAAGTACTTTCTTCTTCGTTCCGGCACGAAATAAGTGTACAAATGGTGAGAGTCTTCTGGTTGCAAGAAGCAATATAGGACCGGTCGATGTCTCGTTGAGACCTGCGCCCAGCAGTGGATTTGTTTCAGCTGATATGTTAGCCAGCCACCAAGCGGGGCTGACGGTTCAGTAGGCACTACATAAGAGCTGTACTGAATGCCCAAGGCATGCTGACGAGAATGGTATCATCAAACTTAATTTATCTTATTATCTTATGTTTTTTTTTTGTTGTTGCAGCACAGTAAAACTATACGTCTGCACACCTACAACCCTCTCTGATCCTCTTGGGGATGTGAATGAAACCCCTTCGATGCCAGTAACATGCAACGTGACGGATAGTACGACAGACAGTTGCAGTGGGCCAGGTTTGTACATACAGAATCTTCATCCTTATTTTAGCTGTTAAATGTCCTTAATCAGCCTACACAGTGGCCACTGCTGGGCCTCAGGCATCCTTTCTGCCAGAAGTACAGGTCGTAATCCAGCACGCGGGCCCAGTGCCGGTTGATGGCTGTTACATGTCCTCATTTTTTTGCAGCTGTGTCGTTAACTCGGCAATATCTCAACGAGTCAACATCTCCGTGGAAGAGCAAATAACTTGTCGAGTACAGATTTGGGATGCATGTTGCATTATGTTTTAAAATTGTTAATTGATGAAGTATTAATTTTATACTTTTAAGCTATAAGCTATCATATTTAAGATCTTCAAACATTATGTAACTCAAAAGATATGAATAATTATCTCTACTTCTGCCTGTGAAAATTTTAGCTGGCGGGAGAGCGGTGCATTCTGCATTCAAGCCTAATTCTAATTTTTGCTGAATCAAAACGAAATACTTTTTTCTTATCAACATCTTTTTTCCTACAGTTGATTGTCACCACCCAGAGTACGTGGTGTTCACATGGGTGTTGTGCCTGGTGGCGCTCACCTCGGTGCTCAAACTGTACTTCCTCATCAAGACGCTGCTAGCAACTATCAACGTCGTGATATACTGTGCCCTGATTATTCGCTACTACGAACATTACAAGACTGAAAAAAATGAGTGAGTATTTATAGAAAAACGAACAGTGCCCTGCCGTTTCATGCGCATAACGCTACCCTGCATTTTTCGGGATATCATCTTCTATCGACCACAGTCGACCCAGTGTTCCTGATGCTACTTAACTAACCAACAGACTAATTTATTAATTGGCACTACTCAAGCAGAATTTTGCACAGCCTTACTGAAATTCATTTGTTAGTGAACTTTGCTGAATTTGACTGGCACTTTGTACATTGCTGCATTGTGAGCTTACTTCTGCCAAATTCTCAACCGAATTAGTCGAAAACTTGGTAGTGCACTATTATTTCGATTTCTCATAAGTTAATTCGGTTCATTGTTTTTTTTTTAACACTTACCTATTTAATAAATAGCATTCCCTTTCAAAATTTAAACCAAAATAAAATAAAATATTATTCCAGGCTTCTGCCCGCACAAATGCTGGTCCTCATGATAGGCTTCCTTATAGTGGTGGTCATCCATGCGCGGCTAGTAGAAGTCATATCTCGACTGGACTTCCTATGGAAGCTGCAAGCGAAAACCGACCTTGATGAGATGAAGTACACTCAGCGCCTTAACAGACAATTGCTTAAACATATTCTGCCAGATCACACAGTCAATCATTTCTTGAACAAAAATTGGCATCCTGATGTAAGTTTGATTTGGAATACCTTTACATTTAAAACTTTTCTTTTTTCCTCCTACTTATGTCTTTTTCTCTTGGGACAATCAGCTGTGGGCCCAGTGACTAGATTGTGGAGGTCAGACCATCGAGATATAAGTACTAACGTACCAGACAGACAATCCCTTCATGTAAAACACTGGTATTCAGCTGCGTCTGGTTAGACTGGAAGCCAACCCTCACTTAATCGGGAAAATGTTAGATAGATGGTAAAGAATTACCGAGCTTTCATTTCTGAACAAAATAGCCAGTGGTTAAAAAAATATTGATGAAGAAATACTGTGAAAAAGTGACAGTTCTAACATCGGTAACAAATGGAAAAGTCAAAATGTCAGACATAAGCCATCGAAAATCTCACACTTCAACAAACTTATCTGTGCAGGTGGGAAAACACAGAACTAAAATAACTGTACCAAGTTTGATCTAGCGATGCAAATTTTCTTGACAAGCAACGCCACCATGAACTGCACACTTAAAGTGGTCATACTATATGTTGTAAAGCTTTGCTTGGAAGTGATAGCCATTTGTTACCCCTTTTTGATGTAGATAGAGTACACTAACTCTGTGTACTGGTCTCTGGTTATACCTATAGTGCTTTACCTCAAACTTTGCCTAACTGTCAAAGTGATAGTGCACTTTATTGCCATCACTATAAGGTTGCTGATGATGAACAGTGGTAAAACGTTGAGCCTTATTTCAGAACCTGTATTCGCAAGTACACGAAGAAGCCGGTGTGATGTTCGCCTGTATCGCTAACTTCGACGAGTTCTACTCTGACCAGAATGCAGTCAAGTGCATGCGTGTGCTCAACGAAATTATATGTAATGTATCACAATAGTGTTTTGTATTTAAAATTTTAAGAATATATACTTACTTTTCATGTCTACAGGTTATAGAATCGTGTGTCAAATTAAGTTTAAAAACTTTACAGATAGTTACTTTTGCATTTCATAATCAGCATCATTCTCTTGCGCTTATCCCAATTCATTTGGAGTCGGCGCAGCATGTCTTCTTCTTCCATACTTCTCTATTACTCGTCATCTATTAGTTTTGCATTCATAAAAGCCTATTAGTGTGAATTTGTCGATTTCTTATGCACGAGATTTTCGTCCGCATGGATGTCAACATAGATATAATAAAGAAGGAGATATGGCGTGGAGTTCAAAATGTATACAAAACCGGTGAAGCCACAGTTGCCCCACCATAACGATAATATTGCACACACAGTTCTTTCAAAACAATACTACGAACAAGTGCACACACGCGCCATCGATAACTCTGTCATTTAAATATAAACCTTATTCTTTAAACCACAGCGTACTTTTTCCGTATAATTTACTCACACTAAAACAATTATCATTGTGTGTCGTCGGGACATGGGGGCGGATACGACACAGTGCTTGACTAAATCGAAGAGTTATCGATAAATATATCGATAATTTTTTTTAGAAGGTTTTGGAAATAAAGAATATAAAAACAATTTGAAACCAACAAAACATTATTCAATTAATAAAAATATTTTGGGAAACTGAAACGGTACAATTACAATTTGTTAGTGACATACTGAATTATAAACGAAGCTAATCATTAACTTGTAAGTTAAGCAGGTTTTTAAAAAATCCCTAAGCAAGCAATATTTTTAAGAAATTAAATTCTTCTTTCTATAGTAACTAGGGGTTTATGTGACAAAAATACACACGCATGCATAATAAATAAATAGCATAAATTTTGACCCATTGCCAAAATTAGCATGACGTCACAATATAGCGTCTTCAAACCCTCTTTAGAAATTCTGCGGCATAGTACATAATTAAGACTAAGTATATGATGCTGATTATTATAATGCATACGAAGTTAATGGTGCATTTATGAAGACTTAAGTTAAATACCATAACCATAACAAGTGACGAAGTAGCTTATAATTCAAACCCAAGGACATTCCATAGATTACTTAACTAAACATTAATGAACTTACTTTACGATCTTTGGTTACGCACTACTACGCTGTAAAATAATAAAAAATGGGTAAAAATGCATAGAACCACATCTGCCTTCCAACTGGATTACAAGAGTTAACAAATTGAAGAAAAATCGGAAATAATAATTACTAACTCGCAGTCGACTTTCTTGTCGATAGACTTTGTCAAACCTCCATGAGCACATCACTAGCTCGCGCTCAAATACGGCGGATCGGAGCAGCGGACGCACCATGCGACATTACGGCTTATTGATATTTCGTTATGTCAGCTTTACATTGCTTGTTCAGTCACTCAGTGACAGACTGAGGTGGTTGTAAAAGAGCAATGTATTTAATGCAAACATAATACAGTCGGAGTAATACAAGAAAACAAAAATAAAGTAGTACAAGTCAGATATATTTTAGGGATTGTTGTTTTTCGTGATTTTTAAGACAAATATTGTAAAATACTTGTACTTTCCTGTGGAAACTGATGCCATGACTTCTTAAATGTTTGTCTTGGCTTCTATTTTTGCTCGAAACCACCGAACAAGACGGCATAATCGTTGTTTTTACGAACGCGGTTGACAACACACTAACTCGCGGTAACGGCCATTTTTTCAATAGCTGAGCGTAAAGCTCAGCACCGCGTGGTCGCCGACACGCCCCCTTGCCACGTCTCCTGTTTTTAATATTTCTGTGGATGTCAAGTATACCGTTATTAAAATTCTATGTCCCAGTGGCATAGGAGCTTTTATGGTATACTCACTTAGAGTAGGTAGTGTAGTTACCAATCAGTGAAATTGTAATCGGATTAATACTTTCTGAGATTAAGTCTAACAAGCACACAATTATTAGTATTCAATTCGATTAATACTTTATTAATATTGTCGTATGCCACAGTTTCCTTCGACAAGCTACTGTTGCAGCCCCGATTCAAATGCCTCGAGAAGATCAAGACAGTCGGTGCTACATACATGGTTGCTTCGGGGCTCAAGTCTGACAATACGGTGACTATTATTAGTGTTAGAGTTGCAATTTTTAAGAGTCCTTCTAATGTAACCAACCAGACAGATCCTGAAAAACTTGTATCCGGTTAGGCTACTTTATAACAAAACAAGAAAAAATCTCGATTGTAAAACGAATTTGAGAATAAAACATCACGCCTGTAATCCCCAAAGGGTAGGGCAGAGGCGTACCTATTAGTACACCCACATTTCGACAGTTATGTTTAAGTCCCATGTAATATTGCCATCAACCGGGCACAAATCTAGACTTCGTGACTGTTACTGAGAAATTCCTGATGGAAAAACCTAATAACACTTTACCCAACCTGGGCATCGAGCCCAAGACCTCATGCTCAGTAGTTGCTCTTGCGTCTACTAGACCAACGAGGTAGTCAACGACGAGGAGGGAGACGAGGAGATTTAAGAATAATTTTGTCTGAAATCTGTATTTCGTAATCTCTACCATTCATACTTCAGCATCTTTCTAGGACAGCTGCATAAGTAGAGCCTAATTCAAATAAAACGTACCCACAGGCATGTGAGAGGGAGGGCACGCCACAATAGTGGCGGTAAATCCCCTCTTTGAGGAGTGGTTACAGAGGCGCCACGGCGCCTTCACCTTCCGCCTGACGCAGGTCCTCACCGGACACGGTTGTTTCGGGAGGTACCTGCACCGAATCTGGCTGGAGGAAACGCCCGGGTGTTACCATTGTGAGGATCGCCCGGAGGACACGGTGGAGCACACCGTGGAGGTATGCTCCGTTTGGACGGAGCACCGCCGTGTCCTCGTAGCGGCGATTGGCGGCGGCGACCTCTCGCGTCCGGCCCTGGTTCAAGCCATGGTCCGGAGCGAGAGGGAATGGGAGGTCGCCTCCTTCTGCGAAGCAGTCATGCTAGCGAAGGAGGTGGCGGAACGTGAGAGGGAGAGAACATCATGTCAAAAAAAAAATGCATGTGAGAGGGAGTGGGCCCTAACGAGTGATTTAGAAAGCTACCCTTGCATGGTTGGGTTGGTTCATGTCACATATTCGAATTTATGGTCTAAAGACCTGCTTGTTTCCTCACGATGTTTTCCTTAACTGTTTTCAGAGTGCTTCTAAAGCCAGTGCAGTTACTATAACATATTTATTTTATTATTCAGTCGGGAGAACAAGGCTACCACCACCTGTGCTCGCTGATAGACCTGGCACTCGCTCTGAGGGATACTGTCAAAAGCATCAACTACTACGATTTCCGGATGAGAGTGGGTAAGAAACCAATAATCAATTTCTTCTATTTCTCATCGACGTGGGCAAGAAGCTGCCTGATTAAAAAAGGATGACAGCTGACATGCAAACAGCTGGGCAATAGTCTCCACACAATGATTACTTGAAGATAGACGGCCGTCCAGGCCGACCCAGGAACAGATAGAGATCTTGATGCGTACCGCTGGTTCGAGGAATTTAGAGCTATCGAGATATACACGCTCAAAGTTTCCCAACGTGACAGAATCACATGAAGGCCTAGAAATATGGCAATACCTTTTAAAGTAGGGACCTGACACAATTTTCATCTGATTATAAAAATATAAAACGCAGCGTCCCCCAGGGTAGCATATTCGGCCCTAGCTTATTCCTAATTGTAGACTCTACATAAACGACATAGTAAATGTGACCAATCATAAATTCTTTCTTTTTGCTGATGACATACCCATAATTGTTACTTCATATAAAAAATGTAAATCAATAATTGATTATGAAGCGGACATAAATAATACAATAGATAATTTAATTAATTGGTTAAATAATAATAATTTATCTATTAATCTTAAAAAATCTGTATATATTCAATTTAATAAATCTTATCAAAATCAATTGAATTTTAGAATGGACATACCACAAATTACACAAGTGCCACAAACTAAGTTTTTAGGAGTAGTAATTGACGAGCCGAGCATTTAGACTGGAAAACTCAGGTCGACAATATATGCAATAAAATAAATAAATTTGTATACTACCTCAGACAGATTAAAAAGGTAACTAATATAAAAACGGCTGTGATGTCATATCGTGCATAATGTTGAGTCCTCGTTACGGTATTAAATAAGTGGGAAAATAGTACTGACAAATGCTCTGTCATTTGTCGCCCAAAAAAAATGTTTACGAGCCATATACGGGATTCCATCTGATGAATCATGGTATGTTTGTTAAGAAATATAAAGGATTGTTCAAAACAGCAGAGGAAATAAGTTCTCGAAGTCGCCGTGGTCAATACAGACTTGTACTAGATGAGCTCCCTAGATTAGCATAATATAATAAAAGCTGTCTGGCTATGTGTGTGCGTGTTAATAATACACTTCTCATCAAAAAAATCGAAACACTTTCGTTTTTATTGTTTTTGTCCTAATTTTTTACAAAAGAGAATTAATTCCATGAAAAAAAAAACATTATTGTGTAGCTGGCAGTTTGGTCATTACAGTAAGAAGAAAAAAATTAAAATTCGAAATTAGAATTTCATTTGTTTATCCTATAAATGAAATTAATCACTGTTTTGAGACAAATGTGTATTTAGGGTTGGAGTACGTTTCTCGTTTAAAAACTAAAAATTAGCGCTTGTCTTTAAACTTTTTGTTTCTTATTTCATTTACTGTGACTTTGGGACGTCTGAAAAAACTTTTTTTTCTAAAACATATGGATACTTCGCCCGCAGAAGCCGCCCAAGTGGTGGCATTGCTGGATTCTGGACTTAGTCAGCGTGTTGTGGCTGGAAGATTGCATCTAAGCTTATCATCTGTTCATAGAGTCTACAAACGCTATCGGGAGACTGGTTCGTTCACGCGCCGTTCAGGATCTGGCAGGAATCGGGTCACTTCTGAGCGAGATGATCGATTTATTGTAACAACTTCTTTACGAAATCGACGCCTTAACGCTTTTCAGCTGCAGCAGCAGCTTCGCGTTGTACGAAGAGTAGCTGTAAGTGACTCTACAATAAGAAGAAGGTTGAAGGAACGCGGATTGGCACCGCATAAGCCAGCGAATGGGCTGAAATTAACTGCAGACCATCGAAGAGCGCGCCTTAACTTTGCACGCGAGCACCTAACTTGGTCATACCTTCAGTGGAGCAAAGTACTGTTTTCTGATGAGTGTAAAATTATGCTGTATGGTAACGACGGAAGGAACAAGGTCTACAGAAGAGATGGAGAACGCTTTGCACAATGCTGCATTGAAGAAAAGGTCAGCTATGGTGGCGGTTCGTGGACGGTTTGGGGAGGAATCAGCGCCGACGGTAAGACAGAACTTGCCTTTGTGTCTGGGCCACGGCTGCCTGCACTAAACTCTCATCGGTACATCGAACAGTGTCTTGAACCTCATGTGATGCCCTATGCACATTTTATTGGCAACGACTTCATATTCATGCACGACAATGCTAGAGCTCACACCGCGGGCGTCGTACGAGATTATCTTACCGAAGTCGGTATCTCCATTATGGTATGGCCAGCAAGAAGCCCGGACATGAATCCCATTGAACATCTATGGGATGAATTAAAGAGACGAATTCGAGCAAGAGATCCAGCCCCAGAAACACTTAGCCAGCTGCAAAATGCAATCCAAGAGGAATGGGATAATATACCACAACATGTGATCGTGACTCTCATCCGATCGATGAAGAACCGTATGGAAGCAGTAATAAGAGCTCGCGGAGGGAATACAAGTTATTAAATAAACGTTTCTTACATTTTTTTTTCATTTACGCGTGTTGTTTTACCCATTTCCTTCATATTCCATACAGGGTAAAAATTACTCATTATACAAAATACGAAACCTATGAAGACTTAATTTGAATTTAGAACAATAACATTAGGATTTAAAAACCTCATACTACTCACTATTAAATGACATTTTACATTTATTCCTAAATATACACATTTTTCTGATAATCCTTATCAAATCATAAACTGCGAGGTGTTTCGATTTTTTTGATGAGAAGTGTAAATTACTAAACTTATTAAAAAATTACTAAATTTATTAAAAAATATTGAATTATATAAATGGCAGAATGAAAATAATTACTATTGTATTACATTTTTTGAACATAAATTATAATATTTGTCAATTCAATTTTGTTTGTTCGTGTAAGTTTGCGTGCTTTAATTTTAAGCAAACATGTATGATTTCATATGCTTTAATAACACCTCTGTATACCACGTTTTACGCAAATAAATTATCGTGTCTTATCTTTTATCTTAAAAGGAAAACTAAAATTGTAGACTGAAATGACAATGGACAGGCCATCAGCGTATCAGAATGATAGAATGGCTACCACAAAATGAGAAGTGGAGATTCGGGTGGTACTACCGATATGTTTTTTTTAATACAACTTGCTTTCTAAGGGTTGTCATCTCATGTTTCAGGGATAAGTTGCGGGCCCCTAGTAGGCGGAGTGATCGGCGCTCGCAAGCCGGTGTACGACATCTGGGGCAACACCGTCAACGAGGCGTCTCGCATGGAGAGCACCGGAGAGATTGACCAGATACAGATTACAAAGTACACCAAGGAGGTAAGTTGTGCAGTTCCATTTAAATCAACATGATTACCTATTTCATTTTTAGGGAAATTGTCATGGAACCTTCTTGAGAAAAGCAGGGTTTGATAAGACCAAATCCTGGGTCGTTTTTCTCTCATACATCAAACCAAAAGTTATTAAGTCCAGAAAGATGGCCTCGTTGGCCTAGGGCTCACAAGCGCTAGTAGCCCCAGGTTGGACAAAGTGTCATTGGGTTTTCCATCAGGAATTTGTCAGCAGCAGCCCGAAGTCTGGATTAGTAGCCGGCTGGCCCATCACATGAGACAGACATAACTGCGAAACGTGGGTGTATAAAGGTGTCTTCCTAATTGTTCGGGGAACACAGACCTGATATTATGTTACTTTATTAATTATTATTTTGTCAACTAGCTACTGGACGGTTTCTACGTCCTAAAGAGTCGGGGAGAAGTAAACGTAAAAGGCAAGGGAATGATGGAAACATGGTGGCTCGTGAAGAAGTCCCCGAAGAGGTACCAGGACGAGATGAACATGATCGGGATCCCGGACGAGAGACCCGCACAGCCGCCGCGCTCGCTGGCAGCGCTCGTGTACTCCATGCTGCAGTCTCGGAAGCGCATCTATACACATCCACTCGATGCTGCTTCTATGCGTGAGTATACAACACACCTGCAACTTAAACTAATATACCTGTAAAAGGGACTTAGCTCCTGGTCAAAATTTGAACTGATGCTGCCATCTTTTTTTCTCAAATCTATTTCCACAGACCATTTCAGTGTGACCAGTTTAAGTATGCAGTTGGTGGCGTTGCTTGTCAAGAAAATTTGCATCGATATGTCTAACTCAGTACATTTATTTTAGTTCTGTGTTTTCCTGCCAGCACAGATAAGTTGGTTGAAGTGTAAACTACCTTTTGGTAGTTTAAGATCACAATCTTATTGTAAGTCGTAGTAGAAACACGAAAAACTATAAAGGCTACATCCACTTGCTTAGGTTTTCGTTGTTGCGGTGTTTAAATATGGCGCATGGAAATCGAAAGTCAACACCTTATCCAAGTTCAATTCGTAACTTTAGCGAATATTCTATTGTTTAATCGATTTAATTTTACAGCTAAACGAAACGGCAGTGTCCGAAAGAACCGCGCAGTGACTGCCCCCAGCGGGTTCAATCAACAAGGCAATAACTTGTGGCGCCCGCGGCCTAGGACTGCTCAGACGTAAGTATTATGAACTCCTAATTCCATAGATAATATTCCAATTTATAGCAGGCCAATGCTCCCACATTTCTCGTGAACAAAAAAGTCACTAAACATGCGGTTACGAGGCTGACTATCCAGGGTACACGGAACGGACATTTGGGTCCTTAATTCCTTCTAGTGTATATCGTAAAGGCCCTCCACTGATGGCAAATCCTCTACAATTACCACAAAAAAAAGTTTCTCGTTTCCCTCATGCTTTCAAATGCTCCGCCTCACCCGAATGTGACCTGTTACTGATTCACAGAACACACTCAAGAACACATCAGTCTTAAGGCTCATTTTACAGGCGCTACGCCTTCTGCATACGTAGTGTTATAGCTCTCAATAGCTTACCATCACATCTGGAAATTGATTTATTTTGCACAAGCGCACACAAAATTAGAAATATTCTGAACAAGGAGTATTTTGGTGACAGCCATAAATAGCTTTTAATTTTGATTTTGATGTTGCATGACTTGACGTACTAATATATTATCTCGACATATATACCAATAATGTCTACATTATAATCTGTTTACTTACTCAAATCGCTGTAACTGCTCAACGCAAGTAACTCATAACTAATTAGATATATATATATGTGGAAGCGTAGACAGATTATCCTATAGACACCGGCAAAGCGTGTCGCAAAAAGAGACAAAAAATAAATACGTCACGAATTTAGGGTTACCGGGTGAGGAAAAATTTACCCCACAATTTATGACAATTGGAAATTAGTACGTAAGACAAAGCCTGAATATGCCAATGACATATCCGTTACCATCGGTACGCAAAGGCATGCGATGCGGAGAAGACATGCTGCCGAACTCAAATTAATTGCGATGAGGGCAGGAGTGACGATGGATGATGATGATGTGGTTCTAAATTACTGCCATTTCTGATGTGATAGTAGGTTCGGGGTTTGTGGGTAAATAATAGAACATGTTTATTTTTAATAAGCTTTTATTGATTTAACACATTATTGTCCTTTAAATAAAACAAGCTTCGTATGTTTCTAATTGTTTGCTTAGGTTCAAATCCTTTTGTTGCGTGATGTATACGCAGTTCAAAATAGTGCATGGCAATTGCCTTAATAAGTAAAACTTTGTGGTTTCCAATAAAAAGTTGACTTTCAAAATGATTATTTATGAATTCTTCTTTCTAATTAACTTATATTCTTCTTTTTAATTCTCAAAATGTTTGCTGCAAATTTTTGATGACGGTTTTGGTGTCCAATCTGTTCGTCCTGTAGCTACAATCCAATTCTGACGTAAATTATCAGGTTCAGGGAAACTGCAAAAAGTCATTAAATATTTCAGATATTTAATTAATACTCACTGCAGAAGCCATCATATTATTATTTCCCATAATAGTGGGTAATAATTTATAGAAAAGTTGGCAACACCAACGTTTTTAGGTTAGAATTTATAATTGAATAATAATTGTTATTTTTGTGCTTTTTAAGGATGAATCGTACGTCTAGCGTACATTATACACAATATATGAACATAATAAAATGTTACTGAATGCCTAGAACTGATAAAGAGTGGCATACTTACGAATGAAAAGACAATCCTGGGATTTTCGTTCCACTATCACTTTTACACCCTTTAACGCTACACCATGGCTACACCACACCATTTTTTTGTATAAATGGTTGAAATAGTAAGTCTAAATTGTTCAAAACAAAATATAACATAAATTACTTAACATATAACACGTAAAAACTGTATTTTAAAGGTAGACGATGGCTAGCTGCACGTCAGCTGTCAAACTTTGTTTAGCAAACTAGTGTGCTGACCTTGAAAAAACGTGGCACGCTCGATGAAACAAAAAATTTTATCGTTCTGTTTCATTTCTTTACACGACATCGGCATAAGTTGTTCTTTTTCTTGCGTGAATGCGACAAAACATATCAATTAGTCTATAGCATTCTCTGTCTACGTGTGGAAGCTTGTAATTATCAAATGTCACTACTTATGCATGATATTTATAATTGTTATTAGTCAGTAAGCTTTCTTTTTTTTTTCAGTAAGCTTTTTTCTTTCTTTTTATTTGAAAAAGTTTCTAAGTTTATGCTCATCTGTGATCGAATCGACCATCGACGTTCAGCTGTGGATAATAGGAGTGACCAAACTTTTCGACTGGCGATCGGCTTATGCTGCACAGTTCACATTTTTCGCATTACAAAACGAAGCGAATAAATATTTCAAGAAGAAGTCGTTCAATGGGGTTAAATTAACATAGAGGGAAACTTTAGGGAACACTTACAACCGCTTCATTAATTGATGATTTTAATTATTATAATTCTGTAACTACATACGTGTTAAGTAAGTCGTGGGTTCGAACCCAGGCAGGCGCAATACTTTGTGTAATTTATTTCATCAGTGGTGATGAAATAAATTAAATAAATCATCATAAAGTAGTGGGTTCGAACCCAGGCAGGTGCAATACTTTGTATAACTTATTTTATCACCACTGCTCTCAAAAACGGTGAAGGAAAACATCGTGAGGAAACCGGCATGTTCTAGAACCAAAAATTCGAAAGCATGACACATAGCTACCAACCATTATATGTGCAAGCAATACTACCATATTATTATATTGGATTATAGCCCAGTCCCTATCTAGAGAGGAAACCGAAGCCGTGTGTCCCAGCAGTGGGAACATTAAAGGCTGATTATGCTATACGTGTTACGGACCTGCAAGCATAAAACGTAAGAAAATTTAAATTTCGCGAACTACCCTGCCTCTTCCACCTTGAGATTTTCTTGCCCCATAACGAAATAAGCACGAATGGCTAAGATGTTAACATGATGTCTCTCTGTTGCAGAATCGGAAACGAGTCGGATTTAAGTGAGAATCTCTGCATGCGCCATGGGGCCGGCCTTGCTCGCGCGAGGACTACAAAGAGGCCTGGTGCAAGGCCTTCCGCGCTGAAACCCAGTATAAGTTGTACACAGGATGAGAACATCCCTCCCAAGTCAGGTAATATGATCGCTCAGGCGTTTAAATTGTAATTTATATGTTTAAATTTTAATTTATATGTCTAAATTATGGTGACACCTGCTTAAAAATCTACCGACTACCTCACGTCACGTGGTCACGTGGTCGCAAGCACGACTACTGAGCATGAGGTCCTGGGTTCGATTCCAAAGTCGAGCAAAGTGTTATTGGATTTTTCCATCAGGAATTTCTTAGTAGCAGCGACGGAGTCTAGATTTGTTGTAGTCTTGTTGTTGGCAATAGGCTCGCACAGTATTACACTTTTTTCATTTAAACCTAACTAGCGAAATGGGGTGTACTAAGTTAAGTACACCTCTGCCTAACCCTTCTGGGATTACATGCGTGATGTTATGTTATTTAGCGATTCGTATTAAAGAACTACAAGACAATAGTTTATTCTGTTGATGTCAAAACATTGGCAGATAGCAAGTGTTAAAAGCTAGACTGTCTGCCGATTTTCAGACACGTCGCTATCTATCTTATAACAAGAAATTGGTATGTTTATCTTACAGAAGCGAGGACAAAAGCAGCGAGCTTTTCAAACACATTGTCATTCAATGGTTCGGAGGGCTCCCTCCGTATGCGGACCATTACCAACGCCTTCCTCTTCAAAAACAGACTAAAACATAAAGGTGACAAAGAAAAATTATGCATAGAAGAGAGGGGAAATGGAGAGGACAACGGCGAGAACTCTAGTCAATAACCAAAAACATATTGGTATCTCTTTCTAATAGTGTAAACAAGAAAGAGACGGAAGTAGTTTAGATCAGAAGGATGTCATAGTAAACTAAGTATAAGTATGTACAACATCGGACATCTCTAACATCGGTGAAGGAAAACAGCGTGAGGCAACCTGGACTTAATAATCAATAGATAAAAGTCTGAAATCGCCTATCCGCCTTGAGCAAACGTGACGATTAATGCCCGTGCCTTCTCTGTATGAGAAGAGAGCTTTGCCCAGCAGTGGGACAGTAACAGGGTGGTATTATAATTTCATTATTATAAATATATACACTATAAAAATTGTATGGTATGGAAAAATACCCTCATCGAAGCCGAAAGACACTTGATAGACCATACCTGGGAACCTTCTAGTTTCGAAGATATTAGAGGTCCAAGTTCCAACTTTTTCACACAAGTATTTTTCACGACCCCCGTATTATTCAATGAGCACACTGTTTTGAGTGCGATACATTGAGTCCTACCGTAGAACGAGATTTTTGACCCCAAAAAAAAACTGTTTAGAGTTACTTAGTTTGATGTATGCTTGGTTAACGGCTTCGTCAAGGGTCCGTTTACATCTTGTATAGTTTAACATAATTAAATATAAATTGTAAGTTACGTTTGTATATTATAGAAATTAAAGAAATTTACGTAATTCGAATATTTTTTTAATACAGACATTAGTTAAAAGAAAATTAAGACTGTGCGTCTTAATTTAACAGGGCCTGCGAGGTAGGTATTTGAAGAAACATTGCCGTCGCGCTGCGTCAAGCCTGGTAGGTGGTGAAACAGGCGTTATATTAATACAAAAACAAAACGTATTATTCCGTATACAGCGGGTGCGTATGTATGTGTCCTCTAGTGTGTTTAATGGACATAAAGAGCGCAGAAAATGGATGCACCGTAGACGGGACCCTGTTGATACTCCCAGAACATGGAATGCATACTTCTCTGATAGGCAAAAATCTACGAAAAAAATTCCTTATAGACCACTTTCTTCTTTCGCGACGTTTTCTTGCCAGGAACTGAAAAAAACCAGTACCGTTACTTTTAAATATTCAATTGATGTCAGTTCCCTTATTCCCTTTTTCTCTCAGAACAAAAAAAGGCATAAAAAGGTTGACAACTTTTTTTGTTGAACTTATGCTTCCACACAATTATACAGCCCATTGACAGTTATTTTAGCGGTAAAAGCCACCGATAAATAAAGATTTCCAGTCCAACCGGATGCATTTGAATACCAGTACTTTCCATGGAGCAATTGCCTGTCTTTGACCTCCACAATCCAGCTCTGGAGATAACCCTTGGTAACACTGGTTTACAGGCCCGAATGTACCTAAGATCACGATTCTTACCGGCTTCAACACCAGCAACAACCACTGCGTACTGTAGTCAAATAGTATAGTATATATGTATACACACACGTCTACAGGTTTCGATATATGTAATGGATGGATATTTATTCCTAGACTGTCGTCGGTAGGCGTTATGAAATGATAAGTAGCTTTCGAAGGTACTAACCTCGTCAGGGTCGACGTCCCGGTCTGGTGGTTTCACAAATCCTCTGCTCTCGCTTTCACAAAAAGGCAAAATAAAGTTGCCGTATTTAAACCACGTTCGATGCAGCCCTTTCGTAAGCCACCACGTTTCCATCATTCCCTTCCCTTTGATTTCCATTTCACCTCGATATTCTAGCTCGAAATTTTCCTTCACTAGCTGCACAAAAAGGTTTAAAACAAATTGAAAATGGTGGCTAAACCACGCACATTGTTATTGCCTTTTCATTTTCACATTCAAAATTAATAATAATATCAAATGTCAATTTCCTACGTTTTAGATCCCGAGGAGATAAAAAAAACTGTTGGAATGATCTTTAGAGTCAAAAGTTTACAAATAACGAAAAAAATGTACAACTACAGACTATTAATATTTCAATACAGTGCGTTCTCACAGGAAAAGCACACATTATTATGGGTGTGATTTATGTGAAATTGTGAATGCTTTAGAGAAGAGAAGAGAGTGAGAAAACTCCCTCTCTTCTCTTAGGGAGAACGCACAGTTAAAAAATAGGATTAATAAAAAACAAATAATTAAAAAAATTAACAGTAAAACCGTATAACGCCATTGTGCCCAAGAGTGGAAAACTGAAAATCAATCTTTTCATTGCAGTTGGGAGACGGTTCCTTCGAATAGTTCTTTACAGGTCCCCCGACTGTGATGAAAAGATTGGTTTTCAATTTTCCACTTTTGGGCACAATGGCGTTTTAATTGCACAGTAAATATTATAATCTATTTAGTATCTACCTTGTGATCATTCAACACTAAAATCATGTAACTTGTTTTTAATTTTTTATTTCACTTTTTCAAGTTGAAAGGGACTCGTCGCTTTATAATAACAGCCGCACCAGTAGATTAAAGTTTAATCCACGCTTGAAGCGGTCGATCATTGGAACCCCTCCGGGGCTCAGATAATACAACATAGTCCGTCTCAGTATTGAGTCTTAGAGTAACTAGTATTATATTTCTTACCGGCTCTTAGGTAGCTCTTAGTAAATGGCTCTTCAAACTAGTACTCAAGAATATCTTTGAGTGCTTCCCTTAGTTACCCGGCCTATGTTACCCGGAATAATTCAACGCTGCTAACGATACCACATACATTGAAATCGGTTAAGCCGTTCAGAAGTTATGGTGGAATAAAGAAACTCACAAACATGAACCCTGAAGACAACACCCTTTATTTCAGGCAGTCGTGTTAAAATGATTTGGTCTCATCACCTGTCCGGTGTCCTTGGTGACTTGTATCTGCCCAATCTCTCCGGTGCTCTCCATGCGAGACGCCTCGTTGACGGTGTTGCCCCAGATGTCGTACACCGGCTTGCGAGCGCCGATCACTCCGCCTACTAGGGGACCGCAACTTATCCCTGATGTGAATAGTATGTGATAAGTAGGTATTCTATATGTATTAAAACCAAAGAAACGATGGATGGACTATCTGCCCACTGAGATGATGACTAATAGAGAAGCGTGGAATAAGAAGACATGCTGTGTTACATATCGACGATGAAATACTAATACCTCCTAACTACCTTTTTTTAGGTTTTAATGCCAATCGACGTTAAATGCTATTTCGCGTGTACTGGCAAAACCTCCTAACATGATAAATAACTATTTATCCTATTAAACACTAATAGAAATAACTTCTAAATTATGAGACGCTAATTTTGCTGCGAATACCTTCTTACTTTATGGAGAAATATCTACTATGTCAGTGTATTGAAATTTTCTAAAAGATATTGCTACGAAAACCGTCTGACCGATCAGTTCGAAATGAGCGATTGGTTGAAGAAAGTAGCGACATCTGTTGGCACGGAGTTTTGCTACCTTTTCAAGTTTTGCTTAGTGGTTTTTAGTTTTACAAATTAAATTAATCTAAGTACTAAGGTACGGTATACTTCCAATTTTTTAGATAGAAGGTATTGGTAGTTCGTCGTCGATATGCCAATTTCGGGGTCGGTGCAACATGCAGGCAGAAGAAGGATGGTAAAATATTCAGTTGAAAGGGACTCGTCGCTTTATAATTACAGCCGCACCAGTAGATTAGAGTTTAATCTACGCTTGAAGCGGTCGATCATTGGAACCCCTCCGGGGTCAGACAACACAACATAGACGGACAGAGGCTAGGCAGATTATCATCTACCTAGCCTCTTTCCGTCTCAGTATTGGGTCTTGGAGTAACTAGCATTATATTTCTTACCGGCTCTTAGGTAGCTCTTAGCAAGCGGCTCATCAAACTGGTACTCAAGAATCTCTTTGAGTGCTTCCCTTAGTGCAAGAGCATAGTGGCACAGAGCGTACAGGTGGCCATGATCGTCTTTTCTTAACTGTTGAAAAAAATGGAGGGACGATTATACTTAGGCTTGCCCGCACAGCTTAAACTTAATTGGGGGTATGTGGACCTGCTGCCCAACTAACCCTTCTTGGGAACACATGTTATTTTAAGAGGGTGCATTCTGTAAGTTAGCAACGTCACCAAGTCACCAGTGACGGCTCGAGACCGCGTAGCTGCTATTGAGAACTTCCTGATTGGGTACTTCCACCCAATAAGTTTGCCCGACTTAGGAATCACACTTAGGACCACATATTCAGCAGTCGCGCTTGCGTGGTCGCAAGCGCGACTGTTAGACGAGGCTGGATTTGTGCCCGGTTGATGGCAATATATACGCCCCCTATTACATTTGACCTAAACAAAACTTTCGTAATGTGGATGTACTATTAGGTACACCTCTGCTTAACTATTCAATAAAATTCTGGGCTCGGTAGAGTTCAAAAACGTTGCTATCTTTAAAAATCTCTACTTAATTAACGTGAAAGGGCCCAATGAGTCTTACCTTGTGTTTTGGATCAAGTCCTGACGCAGCCATGTATGTACCGTTGATAGTCTTAATTTTCTCAATGCATTTAAATTCTGGCTGCAGTAGTAATTCGTCGAAGCAAACTGTAAGTTTTAACATGTTCAACAACACAATAACAACTATTTTTCCAGATAACAAAAAAAGTAAATATAACAAGTACTTGGTTCAATGCCTTAAAACTCTAGCACTCATACTAGTAGCGACATCTACGCTACGATAGATAAAGAAATCGCAGTGTTGCTCCCTAAAGTGACACTTTTATTGCATCTATTATTATATGAGAAGTTGTGATTAAATAACATGATAATAGCGTTTAGTGTTTAACATGAAATCGTGACATCTACTATTACTTTATAACTTTATTTTTTGGTTTTTATTTAGTTATTTGGCATTCGACGAATACCTACGCTATTTCGTATGCCTTCTGGCGGGACAAAGTATGGACCAACATTTATTTATATAACATCTGTATATTTTTACCCTATGTTTACAAAATGAATAAATGAATTTGACTTTGTTAAACTGACCACCGGTCCTTGTAAACAGATGGCGCCACTAGCTCACTAACTGGAGAATCTTGCATTGCGTAAGTTCCAGGATCCATTCTTTTTGAATATACCATCATTGTATCAGCTGCTAGACTTCCACAGCTGGACATAGGCCTCTGCCAAGTCCCCCTAGCGTTGACCCGTACTTCTCGCACTGAACGATTCCGAGGATGCTATTGAGTTTGCAACATAGTTATTACAAGTTGCCTTCATATACGGAATAGAAAATTTGAACGTCCTCGTCCAAGTTGTACCTAAGCATAATAACTCAAACCCGAAAAGGGGTTATTGAACATTGTGAACCACTTTTACGAAGTGTCCAATCATGAAAATATAAGATAACATTGTATCGTCACAGCCAGCGTTGGGACCGTCAACCGCTCGACATCTTTGACGGTTGCCTATGCGACGTCTAGTCATTGTCATGTGAGCCGGCTCTTACGTATTAAATGGTTGAGCTTGCGCAAGCTCTTGCTGGCACACCATCTTCTATAAAGCGTGTCGAAGTTTGCGATGCATGCAAACAGCACGCCCACCTCGTCATACTGCTGAGAATACAGATTCTGAAATGAAAAAGAATTATGATTTTACTAAACTAAGATTATAAACGTTTACAGTATATTCGTGATCATAGCGCTTGCAACAGTGCCGAAATATCGAGAACTCGAAACAAATAGTAAACATGGTGTTACACAAAACGAATTTTAAAAAAAAATCCTGTTCCATACATTTTGAAATTGTAGGTATTGCACTTTTGTAGGAAACAGCTGTTTTTTTTAAATAAAAATAAATTTAATAATTTTATACGAGTATGTGGGGCTCAGAATGATGTACGTAGTAGTAACGGTGTTGTAACCATTTTTGCGTCGGTGTCCCTTCCACCCCGTATAATGAAATAGAACCCAATTAAAAATCATACTTACATTAGGGCGCCAATCTCTGCTCAAAAAATGATTAACTACATGATCGGGCATTATGTGTTCCAAGAGTTGCTTGTTCATGCCCTGAGCGGACTCCATGCGGGCAAGGTCAGTTTTCACTTGTCGTTTCCATAGGAAGTCAAGCCTTGATATGGCTTCCATCAACCTGGCGTGAATTACCACCACAATAAGGAAACCGCACATTAGAACTAGCATTTGTGCGGGCAACAATAACCTAGAAGACAAAGGAATGTTTAAAATATTTGATTTTATTTTAGTTATGATAAACACACTGCTGAGTGCTGGCCATGTCGGTCGAAGAAACGGTGGTCGAATGACCAAACAACTCCTGGAATAGAGAGCGCACATAAATGCTAGGCAGCAAGGACCTTCAAAAGGTGGCTAATTTAGACCAATGGCGGAGGACAGAGTGTTCTGACAGCCTATGTCCAGACTGCAATATGCGGAGTTGATTGAAGAATATTGTAGATACACACTCACATGTTCTTATTTTGGTAATACATGTAGTAGTGAACAATCAGGATGCAGTACATCACGAAGTTAACGGTCGCCAAGAGTGTCTTGATGAAGAAGTACAGCTTGAGTACCGAGGTGAGCGCCACCAGGCACAGCACCCACGTGAACACCACGTACTCTGGATGGTGGCACTCGTCTTGTAAAGGAATTTAATTTGATATTATTGAACTATTTCAAACATTGTTTTTGTGTCTTTTAAGTCGCAACCTTGACCACGTTGAGGAGCTTAAAAGAATAATTTCAGTTGCCTTATAAACTGCGAACGGTGAACCTATGATAAATCACAGTGAAACAAAGTAGAGGTGAAGTTTAGGATCAGCTAATCAGTGATGGTAAAAGAAGGTTCACATCGTATTCACCTGAATCATTGCCAATGTTCTCAAATTCTACGGATACTACCGTAGAATTTGAGATAACAATACTCGTAGTGTTTGACATCGGCGGGTATGACGCCGGTGGACAGATAAACAGTTTCATGGTGCTGCAACAAAATAAACCAAGGTCAGTCAGGTCACGTTCCAGTTGATATCAAGAGGTCTTGTACGCTAATGACTGCGGTGGCGCAGTGCTAACGCCCCGACTAACGAGTTATGGTTTCGAACCCGAGCAGGCACAATACTTTGTCTACTTTGTTTCACCACCACTGCTCTCAAATGGTAAAGGAAAACATCGTGAGGAAACCAGCATGTCCTGGAACCAATAATTCTAAGACATGTGACATCTTCCAACCCACTACCTCTCATGGAGATGTGGCTTGTGTCTCAGTTTTAATGACTGAATTGCTTATAAAGTTTTTATTGTAAAACTTTACTTTAAATATCTTAATTACCATCGACATGCCATCGACCATCCATCAAAACAATGTTTTAAGTGCGTTACATTGAGCCCTACCGTAAACCGTGATTTTTCAACCAAAAAAAATAATTTCGTTTCCCAGCAATAATTTTTGTGTAGTGCGTTTAATTTAACTGAGCTTGAGGTACAGAATGCTTGATTCACGGCTTCGTAAAGGGTCTGTTTACACCTCGTATGAACATATTTTATGCGTACGCTATAACTATGAAGGCTAAGATTGTCTAAGTTGAGTTGTGAGAGAACATAAGGAAAATATAAAATAATAAATAATAATAAAAATAATAATATATATTATATAATATTATATATATATATATATATATATATATATATAATTTGTCCTGTTAAGTATCTGTGTGTACATAAATAAATAATAAATAAACATTTACCTTGATAGAGACATGACGAAAATGAAGAAGCAGATGTGCATAACCCTGAGTATGTGTGTGTTGGTCACTTTGGTGGAAAACTTAATGAGGTGATGCTGAAGATTGGGGAACTCTTGGATCATCACCAGCACGAAGCAGAGGGTGAGAGGTATCGTCATCACCATCAGAACAATCATCAGATTACCGCAACTGTGGAAAGGAACATGGAAGCAAATAAACGCTAGTCAGTGCTAGTACCTAGTTATGAATGAAGCATTTTTTTTTTTAAGGTTTGAAATGTAACCCGTTTCAGTAACCTAGTCAAAAATTTAAAAAGTGACTTCCAAAAATACACTAAACAAGTTTAAATAACTAGAAGTCGGTTACTTTATTTGTTTCATTGACTTTTTTGCCACCGACTTCCGAAAGTAAAGTTATTTAAAAAAAAAATTGTTTTTGGAAGTCGGTTTTTTTTACGTGGAAAGTATTTTACCATTTTCAGTTGTAGTATACATATATACCACACAAATTCTTTTCGTGAATTTATTTTTATATTGTAACTAGACGTTATTATGGGATCATCATGTCATCAACATAGCCCAAGATGAGAAAATACGTATTAAAGGAAAAAAATAAATTACAGAACGGATTTTGATGAAATTTCTAAGGGGTCCTTTCACACAAAAAAAATTCGTTCATAAATTTAAAAAAAAACACAACCGAATTGAGAATCTCCTCCTGTTTTTGAAGCCGGTTGTAAAACACTAGCCTGCTAATAATACTCACTTGTAATGCGCAATTATCTGTACGGCTACAACAAACAGCCATTGGACCATGCAGCACATGACGTTAGACTTAAAAGTTTCCCTATCAACCTCTTCGAAGCATGATTCGAGATCTTCTCGTTTGAACTTCAACGAAAAGGTGTGAATGTGCTCTTCGCTTGCCTCGATCAAGCGATGAATTTGGTCGACCTCCTTTAAAAAGTTATGTTTATTAATAAACCAACGAAAAAAGACATCATAAAACGGTACAGTCACACATAGTAATTTGAACCCTTCGTATTAAGAAAAAGATCATATCTCAAAGTTGCAATCGTCATTTCACGAAAAAAATTTTTGCCCCAACCGCACAAACGCTTCTGAAGTTGGCATGTGTTCATATTAGTGATCGATGCTCGTGGCTAAACAAGAGAACCGAAATAAGTCACAATCGCTTTCAAAGCGTCTCATTATACTATAACTAGTTACAACAAGATTGACATAAGTTTTTCGTTACACTATTTGCGGTGTATCATGGTGCTGGAGACAGATGTCAGTATTGCATGAATAGTTCAGTGACATTTGGCAATTAAAAATTTTTATTCATTTGCTTCAGAATGATGTACTGAATACGTGGTAAGCGTTTTTGTGTCGCTGTCCCTTCCACTCTATATATCGCGTTACGTACAAGCATTATACTAAGCTTCATTTTTCTTTCAATTCGATTTTATTTGTACACAAAAACATTTCCATAGTTATTAGTGATTTCGTATTTTACTACTATAATACTCGTATTTACCGTGCAGCTTAAATATTTAGTCATGACTGTAAATCGCAGCAACGTTAAAGAGTGAAAAGGAACGGTTCGTCTTGTGTCACCCGAACCATGCTACACCGCAAATAGTGTAGCTTTTAAACTGTCATAACACAAAAATATTAGAATTTTAGATAATACCCTACTCAACTTGAGGAGCTCGTGGCTAAATAAGAACAGCCGCTCGGGTCGATCTTTAGGTTAAGCCTTACCTAGGTTGGTCCGTAGATGGGTGACCACCCATTACATACCGAGTTTCCTCCGTGCCTCGGAAAGCACGTTAAGCCGTTGGTCCCGGCTGTCATTTGTAGATCTTTGACAGTCGTTACAGTGACCTGAAAGCTTGACAACCAGACTTACCAAGAGGTCTCGTATTACCTAGCGCTAACTGGGTTGTGGAGGTCAGATAGGCAGTCGCTCCATGTAAAATACCTACTGGTATTCAGCTGCATCCGGTTAGACTGGATGCCGACCCCAATATAGTTGGGAAAAGGCTAGGCAGATGATGACCCTACTCAACTTCAATTATTCTTGCTCTATAATTGAAAAAACCGCCCGTAAGTCACCGAAGGGCACAAGCGAAAGTGTTTTACGCAAAGCACGCAGGCTTAGAGCACAAAACTCTTATACGAGTATAATCTCTAAACTGCTATTTTTGTGTTTTTAGAGGACGTGCATTATGTCAATTCCATTTTTAACTTTTCCGACAAGGTTAGCGCTCATAAAATGCACTTTGCCTAAACCCTTTGATCTATTACGCACCTCGACGATATCCTTTGGTTGCTCTTCGTGAAAATCGCCATGGTAATACTGTAAAAAACAAAAACCAGAGTCAAAGATTTGCATGGATCAACTTGAGTGAGTTTTATGGCCAAAATTATTGGAAGCGCCTCATCGGTTAAACGAGATTTATTAAATCGTACCTACCAAATTTATTACATTATAATTGTTTTCAATAAAAAGAAAAGTTTTATTTGAGCTAATTAATATTAATGACATATTTAAAAATATTTATTAATCGACTGTCTGTGATAAGTATGTAGACTAAACATTATTATAAACTTACAATCTCAAGCCTGTAGGGCTTGCGTTCGTGTAAACGTAAACATTATTTTATTCGGAACGCGGCACGTGTCACGTGACGTCACGTGACATCAGGTTATTGTTTATCTCTTCTTTTTTTTTGTTTTGTTTATATAATTATAATCTGTTAACTAATTTAATAATGATTCCAACGACATAAACTTGTAGAGAGCCACTTATCGTTACTTATCAGAAAAAAACGTTTTAAAAAAACGCGCCGTAGGTAATCACGCGTGACCACCCGTGAAGTGCCTCACATACGTGAGATAACGCGCACTATGGCCGTTACAGATCAAGGGATAAGTATTAATTTTCGTTTTATAAATTTTTCTTACTTACTTTTTACGTTTTCAAATATTCCTAAATAAAATCAGAATTTTAAAAAACATAAAATAGTAGCCCACCGCTATTGGGACCGGGGTCCAAGCTACCGGTGCACGGTGGTCAGGTCTCTAGAGAAAGTAACCTTTTAACTATACGCGCCACCGTATTCAGAAGTACCGCTTTCTGAATCAAGCCCTTGATCCAACTGCCTAACTACAACCTCCTCAGGTTCTTGGCAATTAAGCCAGTAGCTGAAACGAATATCGGCACAATATAGTATCATATCCCATATGTCTACAGCCTCGCTAGCCAAGTGAAGAAACTTGATTTGCTTATTTTTCTTTGTTTTCACGAGGTTCTCGTCCTGCGGAACCGTTATGTCAACAATCTACTATCAGGCTTAAGTATTATTTTATTATTAACATTTATACTTTTTGCTGTGCCCTACAGGGTCTGTAATTCTACCTTAGCTTTAAGCCATCTTCAAACAATATTGATAGCAAACATTATATGAATATGAGATTGAAATGGAATGGTGTGAAAATATAAAACATAAAGCGTACATTCTCAAAGGGCATCTCCGGCTTCCAGTGACATTCTTCGACCATTTGTTTGTGGCGGCTCCAAAGTCGCGATTTACGTTTGGAAACCTTTTCTGAACCATTTTCAGTCCTGAAAAATATTACGATTGGAAAATTTTAAACGTCTAAAGAAATGGTTCATGTAATTTCACAATTTAAAGGGCTTTAAACTCTTAGGGCACGGAATCACAGCGGCCGCCAAGGCATCTCCGTGCTCTGCGATTAAACCGGCGACTTAAAGGTTCGTCCCCACCAGTTCTACTAAACAGTTCTACGGTAGAACTTTAGTCAGGTGGTACAAAATCGTAGAACTAGTGGGACCAAAAATTCCCATTTGTTCTACCGAAGATTACGAAGTAGGAAATTGGCGTAACCTTCGAGTGTAAACTCACACAGTAACCTGAGGCTATTCGTGCCAATATACTACTAGCACATCCAAAGCGGGGTAAATTCGCATTGGTGCGAGTTTTGCAGAGTGTGAATGTACAACCTACGCAAAAACGTAGTGATATACCGGTAGAAAAAATGGGAATTCTTGGTCCTTAGTTCTACGATTTTGTACCACTAGTGGGAAAAAATATTCCCATTAATTCTACCGTAGAACTGTTTAGTAGAACTAGTGGGAACGAACTAACTTCAATGGTTAATTTGCCGTTTTTTATTAGTGATCGAAGTTTGCCGTGATCGACTGATCGGTGGCAACTGGCAGATATGTATATGGCCATGGGCCTCCTGGATTACTCTAAATCGACTGCAAAGCCAAGAGGAGCGCTGCACATACATCTTAGTCCGATGGAAGTGTTCCGACAAAACAAAGTGCGGCAGCGAAGGCTCATCACGAACAATGGCACACCTCTTGCCCTGCTTTTGACCAAACTCTACCTGCACTTTGAGGGACCTATGCAGTCGATGTAACAGAGTTCTGCTCGAAGTCAATTTTACCTAAATTATTATGGGAATCATCGATCGGACGAAGAAGAAGGCAGATTAATAAACCATCAAGACCTAATGGGTACAATAATTGGAAATCTTTAAAAAGTCAAGTCAGTTCACCTGTAGGCCTCTGTACTACGTAGTGGCTGCTCCGTACTGTCGATGAAGTACGTAACGGGGTGGAATTCTTCAAGCAATGGGTCTCGCGTGCCGCCATCTCCTGGCTCCACCTTAAATGCTCCGTTTAGGCACTCAAATGTAGAAGATGAAATGTGCACGCGACTAGAAATTTATAATAAAGTAGATATACTTATACGAGCTTCAATCTTGGCTGTGACTGAAATAGTGTACACACACACCATTATCATTTCCTTATTTTGTTTAAGTCACACCATGTTCAGGCTCAGGCCTTCCAGTGAAGGAAAACATAGTGAGGAAACCGGATATCCTAGAAGACATGTGACAACCAGCAACCGGCACTGGACCCACTTGATGTGTCAGTATGCTGGGACGTTAAAGGTCTACGTAAAACCACCTTGTTTTATGAACAACACAGGCTCATTCAATTAAACCAAAAAACGCTACATAAAGGTTTTAAATTAGCTAACACAGGCCAGTGCTAGCTTTGGTTAGGACACGTCTTGAATCAACACAATCGTTATACAGAGGCTTTCTCTGTCCCTATATCCCAATGTATGCTTAAATCTTTAAAACTACGCAACTTTGATGCGGTTTTTTTAAATAGATAGAGTGATTGAAGAGGAAGGTTTATATGTATAATACATGCACCCGTGCGAAGCCGGAGCGGGTCGCTAGTAGAATCTAAATGACAGATAACACTGATTTATATTGTTTTTTAGTTCAGCGCCATCTAACGGTGAAATGGCTGAGTAGGCCGTATTTTCAGCTAATGAAACTGGGTAAGTTTCATTAGCTAAACTTACCCTGGCTGGCCGCTGCTCTCAATGCGGTTGGCGATGGTGACGTCACGGGACCACAGGTCGAGTTGCCACTTGAGCTGCCCCAGCACCCCGCACAGCACCTTGCCGGTGTGAATACCAATGCGCATATCGAGACCTGCCTGAACACAGAATGTAGAATAAGTGAGCTGCGAGTTTTGCGGCTATAACAACTATAGCTCACAAAATAAGCAAGCTAAAGTAGCAATAGGACGGCCATATTAGCCATAGAACCGACTATTGTATGAGTTCGACGACCAAGACCACGCAGTCTTGGTCGCACATCGGTAAGCGTAAAGTGTTACGCCCTCATTCTAGGTGGAGCATCCATCTACGAAAGGTAGCTGGTAGCAGCTGGATGACCGTCGCCGAGAATTGGGTTGAATGGCGCGCGATAAAAAAAAAATTATAAACTTATAACTTATGGCGCTTGCAACATCGTCGAAATATCGGGAGCTCAAAATCATGAACAATCACGGAAAATATCCCGTAAGTGGCAGTATAAGTTTAGTTTCAGACCGTGAAAGCTTAAAACAGTTTTTAAAATAATCAAAGAGGCGCGATTATAAAATATATATATATATATAAATATATATATATATATATATATATATATATATATATATATTATAGAGGCCTACGTCCATCATTGGACTGCTGTAGGTTGATACATGATGATGATGAATAGCTAAACAGGTATTTATCACCGTTAGATGTTGCATTTGTCGCCGCACGTCGCGGATGGCTCGTATCATGTGCAGCCCCAGGTCGACGCAGCACTGCGCGTGGTCGGCGCGCGGCTTCAGCAGTCCGCTCACGCAGAAGTAGCAGTCGCCGAGCAACTTGATGCGGAGGCAGTGGTTCTCCTAGAGAAAGCATAATTTTGCTGTCATTTGTATTTAAGTAGAGATAGCACTTGCAAGCCGGCACAGCAAGGAGAAAGCCAATATCATTAGTAAATGAAACATCATAGCATTTTGGTCACATTAGAGTAACTTAAACATAAATGTTCGACATAAACTTACCGATGCTAACTTATCGAAGCGAGCGAACAACGAATTCAACATCTCTACCAACTCTTGCGCACTGCACTTGCTGGACAAATCTGTAAGTTAACAAAGCACTATTTAACATAATTAACGTATCCAGTTCACTATGCGGTAAATATCATCAAAAAATCAGCAAAATTCTTTATCAATATTTATTTTAATTGGTGGTAGATAATGTTAATGCGGTCGAAACCAAAATTCAAGATGGCGGCTCATTAAAAATTATTCGTCACGGTTGTGACGTTATTTTTTTAATAGTGCATGCGAAAAATAACAGATCGTGGCTACATAATGCTAACAGCCATATGGGTCGATAGTCAAGGTTAAGCAGCATTTGCCAAGGTCGGTCCATGGATAAGTGACCATCCATTATATACCAAGTTTCCTCCGTACTTCGGAAAGCACGCTCAGCCTTTGATACCGGTTGTCATTTGTAGATCTTTGACAGTCGTTAAAAGCAGTCAGTAGGCCGAAAGTCTGACAGCCAGTCTCAAGGGGTGTCGTAATACCCAATACTAACTGGTTTGTGGTGGTCAGATAAGCAGTCGCTCCATGTAAAATACTGGTATTCAGTGGCATCCAATTCGACCATAGCTGGAAAAAGGTTAAGCAGATGATGATCTGTGCGGGAAATAAAAAGGAGCACGTTGCTCACCGGTGAATCCCTTGATGTCAGCAAACAGTATGGACACGTCATGTTGACTTCTGTATGTTACATGATTTATCATGCGTTCAAAGTTACCAGCACCGTCGCACATATAATTAGTTATACGTTTTGCTAAAAAGTCTGGAATAACTGCAAGAGAATCAATACAAGTTTCAGTAACATGTGTTAAGATTACGGCTAGGGTCTAAAATAAATAGCGAAGAATCATCAATTATGGACTGCCTCGATAATTATGGATGTGTGATGAGGAGGGATGAAACGCATATGACTTAAATAGTGATGAATATAGTTGATGTATGGAGAGAGAGAGGAGGATCAAAGAAAAGTTGGATAGATTGTGTGAGGGATGATATGAAAGAAAAAGAAGTATAAGATAGCGTAGAAACAAGGGCGGGAAGATGTTGATGACTGGAACTTGTAAACGTAAGCAGATAGATTTATACTTATGTTGGTAAGAAACGTGATATTAGTTAAGTATGAAATTATGAGTGGGGATAGCTCAATAAGAAAACAGGAAGACTAAAAAATTATAAAAGCATGAAATATGTACCTACATAAAGACTGAGAATCATACTATTCTGCACATACGTAAGGATGAGTGCAAGACAATGATGGCTATTGTACTGAGCTATCAGAGGATCTCACCGCTTTGTATCAAATTCCATGTCTTATCGTTCTCAATCCTAGTTTTCTCGTACGCGCTCTTAGACTTTCGAGTTTCCATAAACACCTCTCTCTGTTCGCAATCCACAAATGACTTGGCGTACAGGCCCGCGAAGTTAACCGCAGCGTGAAGTAACATATTGCCTCCTAGAACACGCCAGGTGCATGTGTACCCCTGCAAACAGCATACTGCGCTGACCTAGGATACTTAAATGATGGTGAAAAATTAATCTAAATGATTAAATTTTAAAATTATTGTTATCACATACTACTTACGTGACTATGATGTGTGAAAACTGTCGGGTCTGTATCTATTAGTATGTCCACTATTGTAGACACTAGCTGTGCCAGGAAGGACAGCATCCCCAGGGAGATGCACCAGCACGGAGACAGCGGGAACATCGCGTACGGCACGAACACTACGAACAGCATATACCAGACTTGGTCCTGAGACTCTTGGAAGCCGATTCCTTGCCTGCTCATACCTAGATACAATAGAGCGTTCGTGTTATGAATGACATTCGTGGGCCCGTGGGCCAATGTGGAAGATATTGCTAATTTAAGCACAGCAAAGATAAACTCGTACATACCTTGAACGATAAACAGCAACCAGGTACTCACTGCGATCCAATGCAAATGGTTTTTAGCGAAGGATCGCCAGATCAGCAAGCACACACACACGTTCAGACAAGCAAACGTTGCCGTCCACACGATTTGGTTGGTATTCAATGACAGCGCTGTAATAAGGCATTAATTATAATTTATTTCGTTACGAGACTAATCATAGGTACATAATAACTTTGAATTGGATTAGCTACTATTAAATATAAAAACTAAATATTTCCCAAAAAAATAAGACTAAAAGATAAATACAACGACGACAATGGGACACTTAGGCGTCAATTAGCATTGTCATTCAAAGTGGCAATGCTGCAAGTCTTCTGGGCACGTTCTCGGAGGAGTCTTAGCTAAGTAGTTGCTCATCTTCAATTTAGCGAAGTTATTAGACATTTCAATTAACATAACGAAATCGTATGTGCAACAGAACGACTAAACACGAAATTGAAGATAAAACTTACCATCTACGTGAGTGACCGAGTTAATGATGACCAGTCCTACCTGAAATTTAAAAATGATCATTAAGTACGATATTATTTTCTTTTACTGTTTTTTCTAGATTCTTTTACTTACTTTAATTGCAAAATCGATGATGTTGGCCGTCGTGAGCGACTTCTTTCGCTGTCTCCGAGAATATCTCTGGTATGATTGCTCAACGGCTCCATCCTGGTAAACAGATTACCGATGAGAAGTTATGATTGTCTTCCAAGGTGTAAACGGACCCTTCACGAGGCCGTCAATCAAGCATTATGTACATCAAACTAAGAAACTCGCAAAAATTATTGCTGGGAATAGACTTTTTTGGGATGAAATATCACGGTAGAACTCAATGTAATACACTGAAAACATTTTGCTGATAGATGCATTGAATAGTACAGGAGTCAAATGAATTGTCTGATTAAAAAAAAATGTATTTATTTTTAAACTTGTGAACCATTTTGAAACTTTGACCTCCAGTATCTCGTTGTGCATTTTTGATATTTTGGAATGGTTAGGGAATAATTTTGCACGAATTGCTTTAATTATCAGTATAAAAGTACTATAATTTATGTGGTAAAATACAATATTCATTTATTGCGCTATCGTACACAAACATGACATTTTTTATAATAAATAGTATAATAAATAATAATAAAAAAATTTAACACTTCAGAACTCCCTCCGTCATACGACTTTTCGATCAGGTCACGTGTCCTGACAAAAAAGTGCACAACGCCGCTAAAGAAGTTTTCACTTACAAACACGCAATGACGGGGAGAACAAGTGCCATTCTTCGTTAAGTGTTTTTTACACCCATGTTGTAATGTTACATCTAAGTACTATTTCCGACTGATCTACAAGAATGTTTGGGAAAACTTCAGTTACGGTTTTGGTGAAGCCAATGATTGGTCAGTACCGTCAACAGTTTCGAATCATCCCAAAACGAAATTGTAACTCCAAAGCGTACTTTATAGGTATGTAGTGATAGTACGACTTACCTCAAAACTATTTGTGATGAATGGACAGTATATACCCTTGTAGTAGCGTGGCTCCGGCATGTCGTCCGCCAAGTACCTCCGCCTAGAAAGAGAATTTGACTCCGTATTAGCGTTCCATGTCGCCAGAAACGCTTAGAATGCGTAATTATTTAGGCGTGTAAGTTGGTGTTTAACGGTATATGTATATCTGTTCCTACCATTAGTAGTTGCTAGAATAGAATGGTATGGGAAGGTAAAACAAACAAGGTCTAATTATTCTGTTAGTGAACTTATCTTAGTTCAGTTCCTGTGCAGTTCTATTTTAAGAACACGAGTAAAGTTAGCTTTGAGGAAAACGATAAGCTTTTTTGATTAACCCATTTTTGCTGTTTTAAAATTATGGAGGAACTCGTGGCTAAATAAGAACAGCCGCTCGGGTCGATCTTTAGGCTAAGCCGTGCTTACCTAGGTTGGTCCGTGGATGGGTGACCACCCATTACATACCGAGTTTCCTCCGTGCCTCGGAAAGCACGTTAAGCCGTTGGTCCCGGCTGTCATTTGTTAATCTTTGACAGTCGTTACAGATAGTCAGTAACCCGTACCTAACTCTGACAACCAGTCTTAGCAAGGGGTATCGTATTACCTAGCGCTAACTGTGTTGTGGAGGTCAGATAGTTAGTCGATCCATGTAAAATACTGGTGTTCAGCTGCATCTGGTTAGACTGGAAGCCGACCCCAAAAGAGTTGGGAAAAGGCTAGGCAGATGAGATGGAGTTTTTTTTTTTATTACAAAATGGGCCTGCTCTTGACCACACCATTATTTTTAGGTCGTTCTGGAACCGAATACCATTAACTCGATCATCGAACTCGAAACGATTGGGACTATTTTTTTCAAAAAGTAACAATAAAAAAAACACGAAAGAATAAATTTAATGTTTTTTTTTTTTGTGAAATAATGAGAACTCAAATGCATATGTGTGTATAAAACGTATCAACGATCGGCAACACATGCGAACGATACCCATTGAAAAATTCATTCATCGATGGATTCTCATTATTTCAGAAAAAAAAGCTTTAAAATTAATTCTTTCGTGTTTTTTTTAATGGTTGCTTTTTGAAAAAAATAGTCCCAATCGTTTCGAGTTCGATGATCGAGTTAATGGTATTCGGTTCCAGAACGACCTAAAAATAATGGTGTATATCTGTGTCAATTACCTTGATCTCCTGCGTTTCCAACTGCAGATAGAGTCAGAGCCCCTTGCTCACGTAATGCAAGCAGTGCTTATGAGTAGCTGCCACAACCGTCTGACGTACGTTGAACATAACAAGAACTGAACAGTTACAAACTTGAAGTTACTGATTGATTTAAAACTAACCGTCAGTAATATCTAACAGCGTTATCAATGTTTGGAAGTAATTTTCCTGGTATGTGCTTGATTGTTCATTTGGTTTCGTAGTTTCGAGCGGGATTTCTAAGAGCGGCCGTGCCCGGCCTGGGAATCGAACCCAGGAGGACTCCTGAGTTCGATTTCAGGCCGGCCAAAGTGTTATTGGATTTTTGCATTAGGAGTTTGGAAATTGGTCGAGACGCACTAAAGTATCTCTGTGCCTTTTTTTCCGGATGAGAAATGATCAAATGACTCCTCCCGCTCTGGGCGGAGCGGAAGGGAGTGTCAGACTTTTACTGACTAAAAACCTGAAAACACGTGGCGCCGTTCTTTCTGCACCTGCCTGCGTGATTGTTGTGCCATCGGATAATTACCGTGAAAGCGGTGCAAGCCTTGCCGTCTACCTCGTTATCTTGGTACAAACACTCATAAATAATACACTATATAATACAAGACAAACACCTACTCTTCCAGCTTGTTGCCTAGTAGCTTCTACTCTGCGTAAATGTAACGTTCTTATAATAATAGATGGCGCCACGTGTCTTTCGAATCATGATTAAATTATATTATTATACAACTAGCGGTTCGTCCCGGCTTTGCACGGGTGCCTATGTTACTCAGGGTGAATGTAGCTTTCCAATGGTGAAAGAATTTTTGAAATCGGCACAGTAGTTTTTGAGTTTATTCATTACAAACATACACACACACACAAATACAAATTTTTCCTCTTTATAATATTAGTGTAGATAAGCAGAGTACAACCCGAATTAATTATCAAATTCCTAATTAACGTGAGCGAAGCCGCGGACAAAAGCCAGTATCTCATAAAATAATAGTAAATTAATACTAAATCAAAATTCGTTTCGAAACGTAAGTTTTTGCTAATTCTTTTTACAGATGTTTCCTTTTTTGATTGTGATATTTAGACAGAACTTACTGTAGGTAGGTACTTATATTTTGTGCTAGCTGGTGCCCGCGACTTTCGATCGCGTGAAATTATTAAAAAAACATATTACTTCCCTTTTTGAATCGAATTTTGTAACCAATTTCAAGGGCTTTCATTTTTTGCCAGAACCCCTATTCTTATTCTTTTCTTGCACACGAAATTACAATATATAGCTTATGTACAACGGCGAGCTTAACCCAAAATTGGGTATTCTTACAGCAAACCTTACTTCGATTGCGAGATTAACAGTAGAAGATAACCTACGTGCACAATCAGTACCTACATTTAAAAACTTAAACTAACTTATTTTATAAACTAATACATACAATATAATATACGTAACACAACCCTAATTCTTATTCTAAAATAAAAGTATGTTTAAGTGGCATCATCTATCTGCCAGCAAAATTCCCGTCAAAATCCGTCCGTCCGTTTCGGAGATTAGCCGGAACAACAAGACAGTCAGACAGACAGACAGGCATAAGTTGCCTCTTATTGCCTTGCCGTATATATTTTCATTTGCACTCTATAAAAAGCTGTTATTGTGATACAACAAAGAGACACTTCGATTTTATTTATTTGTATAAAGTATAGAAGAGAAAAGTGACTGGTACAAACGCTATTACAGAGCATTACTGTTCCTGTATCCACAGCAAAAAGACTGGCCAGCTGCCCCCATGTTATGAGTAGGTATGCTATTACAAACATCAAAATGATTAAAATCATCCCGGACACGCTTTGGAATGTGTAATGCTAGACTTAAAAAAAACCGGCCCAGTACGAGTCGGACTCGCGCACGAAGGGTTCCGTACCATTACCTACAAAAACGGCAAAAAATCATCCGCGCTCCAATCGCCTATTATATTTTTGACTATCGGAACCACCACAGTTCTCATTAATTATTATCTAATGTAAACCAAATATTTAATATTAGTTTGTTTTATTATTTTATTACCAATTAATATAACACATTTAATTTAATTCGATTATCTTGATTTGTTTGTTAAATTCCTGGATCTATGTTTTGTTTTACACAAATTTTATCAATTATATTACAATTCACAATTAATTGCAATAATGAAAATGTATATAATGTTATATAAGTAAAATAGTGCATGTGGTGTTAGCCTGTAAGTAATTGTTGCACTTATAAATGTATATCGTGTACTTTTAAATGAAATGTAACGTATAAACAATTGTAGGCTAACTTATATAAATAAATAAATAATAAAAATAAAAAACTTTCGGTAAGTAGGCGTATTTAACGCCTACTTACCGAAAGTACACATAAGTTAAAAAGTGCACTTAAATGTGGAAAAAAGTTCCCCGGACAAAGTGCTCCGCACTGACACCGATCCGATTGACTTGCAGGGGCTCAATTTTAAATTAACCGGCTATAAAATCAGCTATTTTAGTTGTTTCCTGAAACGCGATCATTTTAAACAGAGAAGACTCTGTTTAAAATGATCGCGTTCCAAAACTTAACAACAAAATATTCATTTTTATGGAATCCTCATTTGTTAGGGTTCCGTACCCAAAGGGTAAAAACGGCACGCCGTGATGGCTCTC
This sequence comes from Eurois occulta, assembly GCA_950022335.1. Lineage (NCBI taxonomy): Eukaryota > Metazoa > Arthropoda > Insecta > Lepidoptera > Noctuidae > Eurois > Eurois occulta. The sequence goes on along the minus strand of OX465481.1, from coordinate 4,685,010 downwards.
GGCCACCGTAGGCGCGGGCCTGTGGACGGCGAGTAATGGGCTAGCTCGCCGTCCATCCGTCGTATGATGACGGGCAGGCCGTGTCGACAGCGCGTTCGTGATCCACGCGCGCCTCAAAGAGTTGTCAGCAAACGGGAGGGGCCCGCAAGGGCCGGTGCCTGCCAGGGCTGCGGGACTGTTCGAAAGAGATACCGCGGCCCTGGAACATAAAGGGCCAACGAAGGAACATGGGTGGTTTTTAGTCAGTAAGAGTCTGACACTCCCTTCCGCTCCGCCCAGAGCGGGAGGAGTCATTTGATGATTTCCCAACCCCAAAAATAAAAAAAAAAAAAAAAAAAAAGGGTAAAAACGGGACTGTACGGTCTCATCGCCGTACATTTTTCTGCTTACTCGGTAACCTACTTTAGGCCAACGATGCGCGTCATAATTAAGCATAATAAAACGACATGACTAACGACTTTAAATATAGTAAACTTATAACTATCAACAACTGAGAGAAATAATCGCCATCTACATGAGTACTGTAACTTACTTACTCTTAACTTAAATAAACTTAACTACTTAGTGCATCTTAGTGAAACGTGTTTCTCTATTAAACTCTATATCTAACTAAACTTCACCTTCACGACAAATCGGTGTATGGAGTTAACTACTACAGCCCGTACAGGGACAATATTAATCAGATTTTGCTGTCAGTCCGTCCGTCTATCTGTCACCAGGCTGTATCTCAAGAACCGCGATAGCTAGACATTTGAAATTTTCACAAATGATGTACTTATTTCTATTGCCGCTATAACAACAAACACTAAAAACAAAATAAAATAAATATTTAAGGGGGGGCTCCCATACAACAGATATGATTTTTTTGCCGTTTTTATAGGTACGGAACCCTTCGTGCGCGAGTCCGACTCGCACTTAGCCGGTTTTTCTGACACCACTTGATTTTATTTTTAAACATTATTACACATTATTGTTTTCCTCAAAGCTAACACCAATTGTGTTCTAAATATAGTATTGCACTATTATAATTTCAATGACAGAACAGTCAGACCTCATTTTTACCTTCGCAACCATTGTATTCTAGCAACTACTAAATAAAACCAACTTACACTACTAAATAATTACTCATTCTGTGCGTTTTCTAGCAACGTGTGAAGCTGATACGGAGAATGCCAAATTCTCTTTCGTGGACGAGATGCCTGAGCCACGCTACTACAAGGGAATATACTGTCCATTCATCACAAACAGTTTTAAGGTAAGTTGAACAATCACTATAATACGGTACTTACATTTTGAACTACAATTATTTTGTTGGGATAATTCGAAACAGGTGACGGCACTGAACAATCATTGGCTTTCCCGGAATCTTGTAGATCTATTTATCAGTTAGAAAGAGTAGTAAAAAGACCCTTAACCCGTCATTGATATGTTTTTTTTTTATTCTGGACCATATAGGTTCCTTTAGTTACGTAACGTTCTAGTTACGGAGATATTGGAGTCAAAGCTCCAACTCAGTCATAAGTTTTTTTTAAATACAAGTTTTTATTGACATAACTTTACTTTTAATACCTCCATGACCCCCGTACTTTCATCCCCGTATCCAATGCATCCATCAGCAGAATGTTTTAAGTGGAATACATTGAGTTCTACGGTGATTTTTCATCCCAAGAAAAAAAGTCGTTTCGCAGCAATAATTTTTGCGTGGAGTTACTTAGCTTGTTGTACAGAATGCCTGATTGATGGCTTCGTGCAGGGTCCGTTTCCAACTTGTATAAGACAATGACCACTGTTTACCAGGATAGAGCCGTTGAGGAATCATACCAGAGATATTCTCGGAGACAGCGACAGAAGAATCTCACGGCGGCCAACATCGTCGATTTAGCAATTAAAGTAAGTAGTAACAATTCATTCGCTTAGCCACGAGCTCAAGCAAAACGCGTGTTGTGACAGATAAAGTGACGAAAACGAATAATTCATTTTATTCATTGTGTAAAGCAACGAAATAAGCTTAGTAAATAAAAATCGTACGTACTGAACCAACAAAAAATTTCAGGTGGGGCTGGTCATTATTCATTCAGTCACCAACGTAGATGGTAAGTTTAAGACCTCAATTTCGCAAGATTGAAGTCGACTAGCTAATTAGTCCAACTAATGGTTCTCCTATGGGACCTCGAGCACTACCTAAGCAACGACCTCGAACACGACTTTCGGCCGCAGAAGCGACATTTGGCGACCGGGCGTCGGACCAGTTTTGATCAATATAGCGGCCGGTCGTGCGAAAATCGTGGTCGTGGCCGCGAAGTGCGCGAGGTCCCTATCTCAGAATGAAATTAAAACAAGGCATATTTATAGCGCCGGAATCGTCGAATACCTACCAAATGCTGTGGACAGCAACGCTCGCCAGTCTGAACGTGCTGTGTGTGTGCTTGCTAATCTGGAGGCGATCCTTCGCAAAAAACCACTTGCATTGGATCGCAGTGAGTACCTGGTTGCTATTTATCGTTCAAGGTATGACGAGTTTATCTTTGCTGTACTTAAATTAGCAATATCTTCCACATTGGCCCACGGGCCCCCGAATGTCATTCATAACACGAATGCTCTATTGTATCTAGGTATGAGCAGGCAAGGAATCGGCTTCCAAGAGTCTCAGAACCAAGTCTGGTACATGCTATTCGTAGTGTTCGTGCCGTACGCGATGTTCCCGCTGTCTCTGTGCTGGTGCATTTCCCTAGGGGTGATGTCCTTCCTGGCACAGCTAGTGGCTACAATAGTAGACATACTAATGGATACTGACCCGACAGTTTTCACCCGCCTTAATCAAGTAAGTAGGATATGTTTAATGTTAAAAATAATGAGTTAGATTTAATTTTCATCACCATTCAACTATCGGCGGTCGGCGCGGCATGTCTTCTTCTTCCAAACTTGCCTATTAGCCGTCATGTCAGGAGTCCTTAGCCATATCATCTTTCACGCAGTCCATGTCCACTCTTTTACTCTAGACTATCACTACTTTAATCTAAGTATTGTTCTTCCAATTGAAATCTTGAAAAATCTAATGTTTTTTATCTATTTTAATTATTTGCAGGGGTACACATGCGGCTGGCGTATTATAGGAGGCAATATGTTACTTCACGCTGCGGTTAACTTCGCGGGCCTGTACGCCAAGTCATTTGTGGATTGCAAACAGAGACAGGTGTTCATGGAAACTCGAAAGTCTAAGACTGCGTACGAGAAAACTAGGATTGAGAACGATAAAACATGGAATTTGATACAAAGTGGTGAGGTCCTCAGATAAATCAGTACCGACGATGGTACTTGCATCCTCTTGCACTCATCTCTCAGTCTTACTCTGTCTACGTATGTTTTGCAATCCTTTCATATTTTTTTTGGTCTGCTTATACTGAACTATCCAAACTCATATTTAATACTTATCTGGTCTCATGTTCAGTATCAACATAAGTAAGTATGTAACAGTCATCATCATCTTCTACCCTTGTCTCTACGCTATCATTTTTTTACTCTTTTTTCTTTCATATCTCCTCACACAATCTATTTAACATTTTTTTGATCTTCCTCTCCCTCTCCTTCCATCAACATTTTATATTCATCACTCTTTTAGTCACAGGCGTTTCATCTCTCCTCATCACATGTCCATACAAACTTGTATTGATTGTCTTGCAGTTATTCCAGACTTTTTGGCAAAAAGTGTAGCTAATTATAATATGTGCGTCGATGCTGGCAACTTTGAACGTATGATAAATGATGTAACATACGGAAGTCATGACGTATCCATACTGTTTGCTGCCGTCAAGGGATTCTCCGGTAAGCAACGTGACCCTTTTTAACGTAGCTTTTTAACTTCACAACCATGAAGAATGAGCCGCCATCTTGGATTTTGGTTATGATCGTTTTAGTTATCGTCTCCATGCAATTAAAAACCATTAAAATAATGTTGTATTTTTTAAATTTGTGCTCTATTTTTATTCGTGTCGATTAGTATTTTTATAACTTTGAATTATTTGAGGTTAGATTTATTACATGCTTCCACGTCTGTTTTATTTCTTTACCTTAGGGTAACATTTAATATGCCGTTCACTGTTGACTTACAGAGTTATTCAGCAAGTGCAGTGCACAAAAGTTAGTTGGGATGCTGAATTCGCTGTTCGCTCGCTTCGATAAGTTGGCATCGGTTAGTCTTAACGTACTACACTACCTACAGTACAAGCGAACATTTATGTTAATTACTCGAATGTGACAAAAATGCTATGAAGTAGTATGTACTAACGATATTGGCATTCTTCTTGCTGTGCCGGCTTACAAGTCTCTTTAAATACCAAACAAATGACAGCAAAATTATGCTTTCTTTAGGAGAACCACTGCCTCCGCATCAAGTTGCTCGGCGACTGCTACTTCTGCGTGAGCGGACTGCTGAAGCCGCGCACCGACCACGCGCAGTGCTGCGTCGACCTGGGGCTGCACATGATACGAGCCATCCGCGATGTGCGGCGACAAATGCGACATCTAACGGTGAAACATACTCATCATCATCATCCAGCCTACAGCAGTCCACTGCTGGACATAGGCCCACACAATCGCACGCTACACTGCATGGTGCTCCACCTAGTCTGATCAGATCTCTTACTTTACGCTTGCCGATTCGCGATCTCCGCTTAAGACCACGCAGACGTGCATGGTCTTGGTCTATGGCTAATATGGCCGTCCTATTGCTACTTTAGCTTGCTTATTCTGTGAGCTATACTTGTTACAGCGGCAAAACTCGCAGCACTCATCCACATTCTGTGTTCAGGCGGTTCTCGACATGCGCGTCGGTATCCACAGCGGCAAGGTGTCCTGTGGGGTGCTGGGGCAGCTCAAGTGGCAGCTCGACCTGTGGTCCCGTGACGTCACTATCGCCCACTGTATTGAGAGCAGCGGCCAGCCAGGGTAAGCAACCGGGAAGGCCGTATATTCCACCTTCAGTTAGAAGGTGGAATATACGTCCTTCCCCGTCATTTCACCTTAAGATGGCGCTGAACTAAGAAAACTATAAATTAATGACATCTGTCATTTAGTTTAATACGTGGCTCTGTAACTTTCATCGTTTGTGATAAATTAGGTAGATTCACGAGCAAGACGGGTTCTAACCAAAGCTAGCACCAGCCAGTGTTAGGTAATTTAAAACCTTTATGTATCATGTTTTCAGGGTTCCGTACCTCAAAAAAAAAACCGAACCCTTATAGGATCAGTTTGTTGTCCGTCTGTCTATCCGTCCATCTGTCTGTCAAGACCCTTTATCTCGGGAATGAAATTAAAACCATATACTCAGGTCTACAGTCCCTTGAAGCTGTGAAAAATCAAATTTCTAAGTTAACGCAAAAAAAAAGATTCGGCCGTATACCTATGCCGCAAAAAAACGTATACGTCTCGACACTCTCGAGGAAATCAAAATTTATAGGGTACATCCCGTTGACCTAGAATCAACAAAATTTGGCAAAAAGCAATGTCTTACTGCTAGATGTCACATGTCTTCGAATTTTAAGTTCTAGGATATCCGGTTTCCTCACGATATTTTTCTTCACTGGAAGGCCTGAACATGTGTGACTTAATAGAAGGGAAGGATAATAAATATGTATAGCTCATTCTAGTCTTAACCAAGATTAAAGCTCGCATAGGTACGTAAATCTACTATATTATATTTTCTAGTCGCGTGCACATTTCATCTTCTACATTTGAGTGCCTAAACGGGGCATTTAAGGTGGAGCCAGGAGATGGCGGGACGCGAGACCCATTGCTTGAAGAATTCCACCCCGTTACGTACTTCATCGACAGTACGGAGCAGCCACTACGTAATACAGAAGCCTACAGGTAAACTGATTTGAGATTATAAGATTTTCTATTACTGCTCCATTTTGCCTTGACGTTTTTTATTTGCCTTCTTCTTCGTCCTGTCGATGATTCCCATGAGTACAAGTGGAGTTGCGCAAAAAGCAGGACCAGAGGTGTGCCGTTGTACATGATGAGCCTCCTTTGTTTTGTCGTAATATTTCCATCCGACTAAGTTGTATGTGCAGCGGCCCGCCTGTCTTTGCAGTTGGTTTAGAGTATTCTATTCGGGCCATGGCCATGCATCAGCCAATTACCTACTACTGATCTTCTACCATTAAACCATTTAAGTCGACGGTTTAAACGCAGAGCATGGAGGTGTCTCCGCGCCCGCTGCTGCCACTGTGATTCCATGCTCAATGGGTCACCCCATTGCATGAATCATTTCTTTAGACATTTCGATTTTTCCAATTAATTACGGTACCTATACTTTATCTTTTCAGGACTGAAAATGGATCAGAAATAGTAACCAAATGTAAATCGCGACTTTGGAGCCGCCACAAACAAACGGCCGAAGAAAGCCGCTGGAAGCCGGAGATGCCCTTTGAGACTGTACGCTTTGTGTTCTATCTTTCGATTTCAATCTCATTTTCATATGTTTATTTGCATTCCATAATATATGAAGATCTTCCAATGGCTTAAAGCTAAGGTACAATTACGGACCCTGTAGGACACAGCAAAAAGTATAAAATTAATGTTACAAATAAAATAAATACTTAATCAATAAAATAGGTTTTAAAGTGTAATTAATATTAAATAACTAAAATAAAACTTTTCTTTTTATTGAGAGTAGTTATAACATAATAACTATCCTCAAGTAATTTTGGCCATAAAACTCACTCAAGTTAATCGATAGAAATGTTTAACTTTTGTTACAGTTTTACCAAGGCGATGTTCACGAAGTGCAACCAAAGACTGTCGACGAGGTGCGTAAGGGCTCATTTACGGAGAAGCGGCACGTCGCGTGACGTGAAGCGGCGCGTGCGATACCATACCACCTGGGGCCCAATTCTGCTATTACAATAGTGTCAGAATGGTCTGTCATTGATTTCATAATTGTTGATTTTGACTTGTCATAACTTGTCAAAATCAACAATTATGAAATCAATGACAGACCATTCTGACACTATTGTCGTCTATTGTAATAGCAGAATTGGGCCCCTGTTCCGTTGCGGGTATCGCTACGTGTCACGCACCGCTTCTCCGTGAACAAAGTATTAAAAGAACTGACTGGCGTCATTCGACGCTGCGACATTGGAATTGTGTAATGTCATCTGCGGGCTCAGGCGCTTAATTTTAATCAAACACGCGTAAAATCGCTTCTCCATAAACGCTCTCATACATCGCCGTATGGTTAAATTTAACGAGCCGCACCGAACAACGCGCCAAAGAACGCGCTACGTGACGCGCCTCGTCGTTGTGTAAATGAGCCCTAAGTAATGGGTCAAAGGGACATTCTAGTAGCGATAATGTTGACGAGAAAGTCAAAAATGTATAGAATTGACATTAGCTAACGAAAACTTGGTCAACTTCGTTGGTACGGTATATATACGTTATACGGTTTTGGTTCTGTTGTTGACAAGCGCCAATATAAAACGGCTAGTATTTAACTGTAAATTAAAAAAAAAAAAAAAATAATTTACAGTTAAATACTAGGTACTTATAACATAATTTGGTATATAAAAAAACTTTTTGCAAAAAATAAAAGCATAGAATATATTTGTATAAGATATTGCAACTAAAAATGAAAAAATAAAAAAACTTTTTGCAAAAAACAAAACCGACTTCAAAAACACAAAAAAAAAAGTGAAAAATAATTTTAGCTTCAGAAGTCGGTGACAAAAAACTGAATCAAACAAATCACCGACTTCTGAAGCTAAAATTATTTTTCACTTTTTTTTTGTGTTTTTGAAGTCGGTTTTATTTTTTGCAAAAAGTTTTTTTATTTTTTCATTTTTAGTTGCAATATCTTATACAAATATATTCTATGCTTTTATTTTACATTGTTAACAATACATTTCATGGCACCAATCACGGCATATTTGCTGTCTATTATTGAAGAGTTCCATTGTATATCTCCGAAGATCAGCATCAGATCTTCACCAAATTTAAATGGGACCACTTCGTAATAAAACCCTTTCGAACAAAAAAAGAATTTTGCAGATCCGTCCGTATATGACGGAGTTATGCCCGAACATACATAAAAAAAAAAATACAAACATCCGAATTGATAACCTCCTCCTTTTTGAAGTCGGTTAAAAAATCCCAATCCTAATCAAAAATACTGATTGCAGATATCTAATAATAACTTTGTAATTCATTTTTGTTAAATTGCCATAAGCATAAAAAAATAGAAGCTTTCTATTTTTTAAACGTATAATATGGCAATTTATTTATGTGAAACCGAGTCGACGTAGCTCCTATTTCTGTCTGCAGGGTTTAAAGTAACCTAACACGAAGTGGATGACCATCCTCTTCGAACCTAACCTGTCTGAGTCAGGGTGCCACAAACCCCGAGCTTGCTCGCTCTTGCATCCTTTGTTGCCCTCAGCCCTTGCGATGAAAAAATGTTGCAAAAATATTTAGTTACAAGTAATACTCACAAGTATTTGTACGCTCTGGTAAATTTGATGTGAAATCAGTATTTTTGATGTAAAAAATATTTAATTTATGTAAATAATTGACGGGTGATAAGTTTTTTGGTGTGCATTTAAAAATAAGTCATAAGTATAAAATCATGACAAAAGCGAATTTTTCTTGAAATAATGATTTTATTTCATCTATGGGTTCCAAAATACTATGCAAGACTGTACCGTTTTTTGTTTTCAATTTTTTGTTGGTTTCTAAATAACCGTAAGTTTTTAAAGGAGGACGACCAGATACATCGCTTGATCGAAGCAAGCGAAGAGCACTTTCACACCTTTTCGTTGAAGTTCAAACGAGAAGATCTCGAATCGTGCTTCGAAGAGGTTGATAGGGAAACATTTAAGTCTAACGTCATGTGCTGCATGGTCCAATGGATGTTTGTTGTAGCTGTACAGAGCATTGCGCATTACAAGTGAGTATTATTAGCAGGCTAGTATTTTAACTATTACCGATCGTTTTTTTTAAATTCTTTGACTAAATTATAAGATTGAGTGACAAACTTTTTAAATGTCGCGCGATTACAATCAAAATTCAAAAAAAATCAAATTCATAACTACTTACTAGCCCTGACTAGCTTCTACAGGGTTATTTGTAAAACACCAGCAACCTCTTAAGAGGTCATTGTACTCATCATTATGAACAACTTTTACTATGGGACCAAACCTGAAAACGCGAAAAAAAAATCAGCTCTTAAGAGGTTGCTGGTGTTTTACAAATAAATAACCCTGTATATGTTTCCACTTTCATTTCCACAGTTGCGCTAATCTGATGATTGTCCTGATGGTAATGACGATACTCTTCACCCTCTGGTTCGTGTTGGTGATGATCCAAGAGTTCCCCAATCTGCCGCGCCACTTCGTTGAGTTTTCCTCCAAAGTGACCAACACTCACATCCTCAGAGTTATGCATATCTGCTTCTTCATTTCCGTTATGTCTCTATCAAGGTAAATATACCTACTCCTGCAACTTAGACAATAGCCAGCATTCATAATCTATTTTATTCATGTCGCAGGTCTCTGAGGGTGTTACCACACCAATCGATCGATCGTCGATCGATGGTAGAAGGGATTAGTCGACGTCGATCCATAGTTTCTCTCCTTGGAGTAATCCATTTATCGATTGGTGTGGTAACACCCTTGCTCGACTTAACGGGCCCATATAGGTTGGTAGATGTCGCATTTCTTAAAATTTTTGGTTACGGGACGACGATTTTTTCTTTACCATTTGAAAGCAGTGTGATGAAACAAAATAGACAAAGTAATGTGCCTACCGCGGTTCGAACTGTTCGAAACCACGATTCGTTAGTCGGGGCGTTAGCACTGCGCCACCGCAGTCATTACACCGTGCAGGACCTCTTGATATCAACTGGAACCTGACCTGACTGACCTTGGTTTATTTTGTTGCAGCACCATGAAACTGCATATCTGTCCACCGGCGTCACACCCGCCGATGTCAAACACTACGAGTATTGTTATCTCAAATTCTACGCATACTATGTCGAACATTGGCAATGATTCAGGTGAATACGATGTGAACCTACTTTTTATCAGTGATTTGCTAATGCATACCACTTTTTTATTATTTATTATTTTTATTATGATTTATCATAGGGTTCACCATTCCCAGTTTAGGCATCTGAAAGCATTCCTTTAAGCTCCTCAAAGTGGTCAAGGTTGCGAAAAAAAAATATGTTTGAAATGGTTTAATAACATCAAGTTTAATTCCTTTAAAAGACGAGTGCCACCATCCAGAGTACGTGGTGTTCTCGTGGGTGCTGTGCCTGGTGGCGCTCACCTCGGTACTCAAGCTGTACTTCCTCATCAAAACGCTACTGGCGACCGTCAACTTCGTGATGCACTGCATTTTAATTGTTCAGTACTACGTGTATTACCAAACTGAGAACATGTGAGTGTGTATCATCTATAATATTTTTCAATCAATTCAGCCTATAGCAGTCTAGACATAGGTTGTCAGATCACCCTACCTTCCGCCTTACACATCCAGTCCAGCCTTGCCACCGCTTGCCGATACGCGGTGTCAATTCCAAGACTCGGTTGCTCCTTCGGACAGCGACGGTCTGGCCAGCAGTGTCTTTTTAAGCTCCTCGGCGAATAGCGCTAAATGCGGTCTCTATTCCAGGAGTCATTTGGTCATTCGACCACCGTTACTTCGACCGACATGGCCAGCACTCAGCAGTGTGTTTATCATAAATAAAATAAAATCAAATATTTTAAACATTCCTTTGTCTTCTAGGTTATTGCCCGCACAAATGCTATTTCTAATGTGCGGTTTCCTTATTGTGGTGGTAATTCACGCCAGGTTGATGGAAGCCATGTCAAGGCTTGACTTCCTATGGAAACGACAAGTGAAAACGGATCTTGCCCGCATGGAGTCCGCACAGGGCATGAGCAGACAACTACTGGAACATATGATGCCCGATCATGTCGTTAGACATTTCCTGAGCAGAGATTGGCGCCCTGATGTAAGTTAAATTTTTAAATGCGTTCTATTTCACATAAGATAACATCACGCCATGTGGGTAATCCCCGAAGGGTGGCGCAGAGGTGTACCTAATAGTACACCCACATTTCGCCAGTTATGTTGTAAGTATACGGGCACAAATCCAGACTCCGTGGCTGCTACTGAGAAATTCCTGATGAAAAAACTCAATAACAATTTGCCCGACCCGACCCGGGAACCGAACCCCAGACCTCATGCTCTGCAGTGGCGATTGTGACCACTAGACCAACGAGGCAGTCCTTAGTCCTTAAATGGTAATAGTGGGTTCTATTACATTATATTTATAATCTTAGTTTAGAAAAATCATAATACTTTTTCATTTCAGAATCTGTATTCTCAGCAGCATGACGAGGTGGGCGTGCTGTTTGCGTACATCGACTTTGACAAGCTCTATGGATCGTTGACTGCTTGCGACAGTATGCGCGAGCTCAACAATTTTATACGTAAGAGCTCACCTACGTGCCTACATGTCAATGACGTCACGAAGTCGTAACAGCCAAAGATGTCGTGCCATTGACCGTCACAAACGCTCTGACGATGCAATGTGATTTGATATTTTCATGATAACTTTTACTAATAGGTCACTTAGTAAAAGTGGTTCACAATGATGAATTCAATTAACCCTTTTCGGGTTTGGGCTATTACGTTTAGGTGCAATTTGGACGAGGACGTAATTTTCTATTCCGTACATGAAGGCAACTTGTAATACTTAACTTGACTATACAGCAAACTCAATAGCATCCTCGGAATTGTTGTACGCTAAAATACAGGACAACACTTGGGGGAATTGGGGGAGATCTATGCCCAGTGGACATACTTCAGCTGATACGATGATGATAAAACCGAAAAGAATGGATGGATCCGGGAATCTAAACTATACAGGATTCAGCAGTTAAAGAGTTTGTGACGCCATCTGTTTACAATGACTGCTGGTCAGTCTTACCATGTGATTTCTTTATCTATTGTAGCAAGAGATACAATTGACGACGATCGTCGATTATCGTCGATTACGATTGTATTGTATTGTTTGAGGTTGTAGTGTTGTTTATGTATTGTTTGTTGTTTGTTTTGTTGTGTTGTATTGTAGCATAGACTGATTTCGTTACAAGTTTGAGTGCTAGTTTTTTAAGGCACTGAACATTTACTTTTTTTTGTTATTTGGAATAAATTACGACAAACAATAGTTCGAGCAACAAACATCGAGCTGTTTACATAAGCATGTTAATAAAACTTACAGTTTGCTTCGACAAATTACTACTGCAGCCAGAATTTAAATGCATTGAGAAAATTAAGACTATCAACGGTACATACATGGCTGCGTCAGGACTTGATCCAAAACACAAGGTAAGACTCATTGGGCCCTTTCACGTTGATTAAGAAGAGATTTAAAATGCTCTACGGAGCCATATTTCAGAATTGTATTTACTATTAAGTACCTATCTATTAACAAAAAAACCTTATACATATTAAGCAGAGGTGTGCCTAATAGTACATCTACATATCGCAAAGTTTAAGTCCTATGTAATAGGGGGCAAGTCAGAGGCCCATGGGCGGCTTAAAAACTCTGACACCAGGTTAGGTACTAGAACCACCGCACTATTAAGAAGATAGGGGGGCGAGTATATTGCCATCAACCGGGTAGACGCAACAAATCCAGACTCGCCTCATTGGTCTAGTGGTCGCAAACGCGACAGCTGAGCTTGCGGTCCTGGATTCGATTCCCAGGTCGGGCAGTGTTATTGGGTTTTTCCATCAGGAAGTTCTCAGAGCAGCTACGGAGTCTCGAGTCACCGACGGTGATGTTGCTAACTTTCAGAATGCACGCTCTTAAAAATTCTATTCCAAGAAGGGTTAGACTGCAGAGGTGTTATTTCGTCCAAACACACCCAATTAAGTTTAAACTGTCGGGGATCCTATTTGCCATCAACCTTTCGTTCAAGTATAATCGTCCCTCCATTTTTTTCTACAGTTAGGGAAAGACGATCATGGCCACCTGTATGCTCTATGCCACTATGCTCTTGCACTAAGGGAAGCACTCAAAGAGATTCTTCAGTGGCAGTTTGAAAAGTTGTTTCCTAAGAGCTACCTAAGAGCAGGTGAGAAATTACTGCTTTGTATACTAATTTGTCGACAACTTATATGCGAATACGAATAAAGAAACGACCGAATAATATATTGAAAATTCCGAAAATCAATACTGCATTTGCTCACGCAATATTTTTCCGCCAGCTTAAATTGCGTTTTACCGAAAACTAAAGTTAGTCATTTTCATCGTAACTCACCTATTATAAATTCAGAAACCATCTCTGCTACGCCGGCCGTGACGTGTTTGCGCCAGCCCCTACACGTTCTTAGAACTTCATCCTCTGCCTAGCCTCTTTCCGTCTATGATTAGGTCAGTTTCCAGTCGAACTGGATTACCAGTACTTTACAAGAATCCGACTGCCTACCTGACCTCCACAACCGAGTTATTGGATAACACGGTACTCCTTGGGGTAAGACTGGTTGACAGACTTCTGGGCTTCTAACTATCCGTAACGTCTGTCAAGGTCCGGGACCGACGGCTCAACGTGTTTTCTGAGTCGCCACGGAGGCATCGGAGGACCATTGATGGGTCTCAATGATCAACCGCGTGAAGCGTAGATTAAACACTAATCTACTGGTGCGGCTGTTATTATAAAGCGACGAGGCCCTTATTCCATACTTCTCTGTTAGTCATCATCTCAGTGGGTAGATAGTCCATCCATCGTTTCTTTGGTTTAATACATACAGAATACCTACTGATCACATACTATTCACATCAGGGATAAGTTGCGGTCCCCTAGTAGGCGGAGTGATCGGCGCTCGCAAGCCGGTGTACGACATCTGGGGCAACACCGTCAACGAGGCGTCTCGCATGGAGAGCACCGGAGAGATTGGGCAGATACAAGTCACCAAGGACACCCGACAGGTGATCAGACTATTATCACATTACTATAGAGTACCAACATTTAGTTAGATCTTTTTTTAATCCTAACTGTGCTTTCCCACAGGCCGGAGAGTTAGGTACAAAACATGTTGTCTCATGAGATAAAAGTTTTCAACTAACAAAAAGAACAGTTAGACACAGTAATGCAATATACACCGTGACTTTTTAGTCGTCTTACAACGGCAGCCCACTTCATGTAACCAATGACTACTAAACATTCACAAAAAAAAAAAATCGTATTTATGTGATTTTAATAATTTAAAAATAAAAATATTATTCAGTATTATGACGCATGACGTTGTTGAAACACCCTGTTGCGAGCGATGATCTACTCGACTCGTGTCCTCAGTGCTGGGTAGGTATGTTCTACCGTTTGACACAAACATTATTAACAGGATGTTTCATAATTCTAATGTAAGTATTATTTATTTTTCTTTGTACCTAATGTCATAATTATTAAAGGTTAAAAAAAATCGCGCCTATAGGTATTTTATGTCGGATACATTGAGTGTACCATCTTTGTAAGACGACTAAAAAGTCACAGTGTATATGCAATATAGTACATGTATGCATGTGTACATGTATGTTGCATGAGCAATATGTATATTTGGTAATCACGTTCTCGAAAACGACTCTAAAGATTTCGATGAAAGCTGCAATGTTCGGGTTTACGGGGACGGAAAATCGATCTAGCTAAGTCTCATATATCTGGGAAAATGCGTTTTCAGCCGAGCAGAGCTCGGTCGTCCAGGTACTAGTACAGATACAGAATCTTTAAGAGGGCCCTTGTTGCTAACATTTGACTCCATTTATCCTGTTAGCGCCGCGGAGTCCGTGATCATATTCGAACATATTTTGTGATCTTATCCTATTAAAACATATAACAAAAAACGAATTGAAAAATAATGGCAACACTGACCCTCATATACGCACATTCAACGAATACTATCTACGTACCTTTGATTGACTGCCATTTTATTATAGAGTCGAGTAGGTTTTGAATTTTTATAAGTTATAGCTGATATTTTTTTCGCAATTACTATTTTGGCTACTTTGAGAATGTTGCCGAGTTAGATGAGCATTCTAAAATATGGACAACTTTCTGAAACATGCTGTATAATGGTGTGGGTTTCAACCTTTTTGTTTTCGTTGCAGCTACTGAAGGATAATTTCGTGCTAGAATATCGAGGTGAAATTGAAGTCAAAGGCAAGGGAATGACAGAAACGTGGTGGCTTACGGGAAGGCTTCATCCTACGTGGTTTGAATATGACGACGTAATTAACCCATTTAGGCCCTTTTTTAACACACAATGGGAGTGCAGAGGATTTGTGAAACCACCAGACCTCGGCCCCGACGAGGTAAGTACCATCGAAAGCTTATCAGTTCATAAATGAACATGAAATGTACCTCATCACGAGTATTAGCGCAATTCCCTTGTCTACTAACTAAAATGAGATCACGGACATGTTTCTGAACGGACTTGTCCCTCAATAATAACTTTAGAAGGTGAAGGTGGCTAAAACATGATGGTTCCATATATCGAAACCTGTCCGTGTCTCGGTAAGCGCGTTAACATGTGCAACTTGATCGAGGGCCCATTTTTAAATCCTTGCGAAACAAAATAAGACTTACAGCGAAATTATTAAAAATATTAACTAAGCAAAGACATGAATACGCAAAGCTAAAGTAAATGAAAGTCGACTAAAAGGTCTTGAACTGAGAGCCCATTCGGCTTTATTGACTAGACCCCAACCGGGTAGTAGTTCGAGAGAAATATTATATTAAATTTAACGTTACTGGGTGTTTTATTTCAGTTCCTGGCAAGTAAGCGTCGCAAAAGGAGAAAGTGGTCTCTAAGGAAACTTTTTCACAGGCCAAGCGAATTCGATATATTTCCTAACAGGACCAGGAAGGCCCCGTCTACGGTGCATCCTTTTTCTGCGGTTATCCTGTCCATTATACAGACTAGACAACACACACATACGCACCCGCTCTACACGAAATGATAAGAGAAATAAAAAGTTTGTTTTTGTATTCATGTAAGTCGAAAGGTATTACAACGATAAAATATTGGGTGGCAGAGTTTAAACGAGGCCGTATGAGCTGCTAAGCACTCTAACTAGATTGTTAATAAAACAACGAGTAAACTTTCCATATATAATTGATATAAACATTATAAATAGAAGCGTCTCACATACAGCATAACATCTTGCATACGAGGACCGACCACAGATTATAATAGTATTCAATAACTTGACTTCATTTGACACTAAACATACCTACTCATTTTACTAGTTTATATCTTAAGATTGCGAAAGTAATCATGGATGGATTTTGTGAACGATGTTATGCTATAAAGGAGGTGACTGCTGAGATGACGTGTAATAGTGACGTGCTGCACCAACCATCATGCTGCACCAACCATAAATTAGGATAAATTCGACGCAGACATTAAGCGTATCCTAGCGTGTACTCGAGGATGCGCGAGCTCCAATTTTATGCTTAACGGCAATCCTTCCTCAGTTCCTTTACTCAGTGACATCAAAAAAAGTGCGCGAGATTTCTTACTCCTGCTCTTATCCCAATTTATTTGGGGTCGGCGCAGCATGTCTTCTTCCATCCTTCTATATTAACATTATTGTGACCTAGCTGTAAGCCTTATATGTGATGTGTAAGAGGTTTTCTCTTATAAACCACAGGATCAGTCTACGAAATAATCAAGCATGGTAGCTACACGCATCACGGCATTTGCGGTGGTTGGAGGCTCGCCAACCGATTTATGCTCTTAGTCTGTGGATCTTGTACTGTGATGGCTTTTGGTGAAATAAAGAATTTATTTTATTTATAATACTTTTCATCTCAGCTACCAGCTCCGGCAAAAGTCAAGTCATTGTATAGTACGTAATCTGTGAGCACTAACACTACGGTAACTACTTGTGACACATTGATACAATGAAATAATAATGTGTTCTATAAGGTCGGTTTAGACCAAACCATCAATTATACATTCTATCCCAAATTGCCATTATGAAAACAGAGATATAGCATTCTTGTGTTGGTCTCTCAAGCGACTGCTACAGTTTAAACGACTGTACAGGGTGGAAGAGACACCGACACTAAAATGGTTACCACATATTCAGTACATCATTCTGAACCGCCACATAAATTTTTCGTCGATTACAAAACTGCAATATCCACAATTCCCGGTCAAAATGTATGAAACACCTGTTTTTTTTTTATATTACCGATGAGATTTCTATGTATCTAACCTGACCGTTTTAGAATCGGTGTCCCTTCCAACCTGTATTTACTGTCGTTTTGAGTATATTTCTTATGTAGGTACTATCGTCGGTTCCTATGAGATTTATCAGTTTAAATATCAAGAAAAGAATGCTCTCGTCCCAGTTCTAAGTCCGTTTGGTCTAAGCCCACCTTTAGAGGTCAATATTGGCGTGAATACATTGCTACTTTTGCAATGTTGAACATAATTTTAGATTTAGATATTTATGTAGTTAAAATTTCTATGTATTGCATAAATTGCAAGATTCTTCTTTACCAAAAATATTTGTGATGTACTAAACGTTGAATTGTACCAAAATATTTTTTCTGATTTTAATAGACATCGTTTCGAGTGTGAAAATGTTCGTAAATAAATTACAATTTGACCTTATTTACAATGCAATAAGGTTAAAAATCTTATTAGATTACATCAACTACTAGCTTCATCGACTACGCAATGCTACTTTTAGCGGATAACATGACATTGTGCGCATTCTCATAACAATATTATCATATTGGTTACATCTGGGCAAGCTCAAAGTGAACGTAAAAAATATTTTGATCCAGGCTTCTTTACAAAACTCCTGCAAATGTCAACAATGGGGAAGGTCTGTCAATTTTAATTGTAGATGGCGTGACTATAGCTAAGTCCCAATCTGACCAATGAGGTCAAGGTATTTAAAAAAAAATTACATTCAACAGATTTTCAACCGATGATGATGCATGGAACTAGCTACACTAGCGCCATTAGTTACACAGTTACCATCCCCATTCATGAATCAAAGAACTACATTATTTCAATGACTTAAATAAAGTAATTAATTCACCTAAACTTGTTGTTGCTCATCACACTTTTTCCATACGCTTATGTGACTAGGTATAAACTAAACAGCCAGATCCAGGACATTAACACCCTAACAATCAGTTCCTGAAAGACTAATCGACACAATAGCCAACTGTCAAAAACAAGTCGAGTCACTTGATTGGCTGTTGCTATTCCAGACAGTCAATTGCAGCAGCAGAATAATCACGGAGAAATCGGTGAACATACAAAAGAATATAACATACAGTCGAGCACAGACCCTCAGCCTTTGAACTCTGATTGAAGTTCTAAAAGTTTTTTTTTTGTGTTGATTAGAGTTTCAGAAAACGAGTGTCACTATTAGAAACTTATTATTATATAATAGTAAATTAGGACTCAAAAGCACCGATGACAATATTACGTAAAATATTCACAAAATGTTTTTATAAGGGAATTTTAGAGAAGTAGGAACAATACATTATTATTAATTATTTTTCAAAGAAAACGTGCGATTTTGACAGTAAATGTAGAGGAGAAAACATTGTTAATGAAAACATAGCGTAACGGTTTAAAATTGTTTTATGTAAGCTCTTCTTTTGTGATGTCAACTCTACTTTGATAATGAATTGCATAGTTCGCCATTTTCTTTTTCGGGTGAGGAAATCGTCAAATGAGTACCGCTCTGGGCGTAGCGGAAGGGAGTGTCAGACTTGTACCGACTAAAACCCATCCATGTTCCTTCTTAACTTTTTGTGTTCCAGAGCCGCGGTATCTCTTTCGAACAGTCCCGCAGCCTCGACCATAAAATACCCATATTAAAACATTTACCTTGTTATAATTATGAAAGTTTAGTAATAATGACAGAAATTAATGTATAACTTGGCAATATTATAATTATAACGTACTATACTCCATTTGTTTAGGTAGTTAACTAAAGGTAAACAATCTTGATATGTCTTTTTATGTAAAATAAATCGTATAAAAGACATACAAAGATTATTTAAATGAAGTTAATTACCTAACATCTATTTAAGTAAATACCTAATTGTAAACATTTTTAGATACAATTTTTAGTCATTTTTTTAGATAAAAGACATGCTAAGATTGTTTACATTTAGTTAACTACCTAAACAAATGGAGTATAGTAAAAGAGCCACAAATTGATCGAAAAACTTTGAAACGTAATTTTAGCTCAATTTGTGCGCAGGTGTATTTTTATAATAATTTCTGAAAATATCTTGTAATGAATATTAGATTTATTAAATATTTTACGGATTTTGGACGAAGTTTATTTAGATATATATAAAGTTTTTAATTATAATATTTTACATTAAGATCAATTACGTAATTCGTAAACAAAGATGAACGTTTACTTCGAATAGTTTGAAAAATAAATACAATTAAAAGAAAAATCACTACTTACATTTATTATTCTTCGCCACATATTTGCCAACTGTACGCTTACACATTCTAGACATTTCTACAGTTTCTACTGAACACGTGAATCAGGCGAGTTCGAACACTTATAGCTTAAGACGACACATTGACATAATTATATAAAATTGTATAAAAAAAATCAACGAAGCTATATCAGCTAGCTTTTCGCTATAAAACATCATTTGGCTAGCACTTAAAATGTCGCATTTAGGAACGGACTATTCCTTCATATTGTGCCTTATTTTTTAGCAATTATAATTGCGAATGGTTTTAAAGTAGGTTCTTTAACAAAAAAATATGGAAAATGGCGGAAATGGCGGAATACATTCAAATATCCCATTAACCTTTCTGACTTTTTTACCAACTAACAGAAAATAGTCTCTTTTGCGACTGAAAGTCCCTACATTTGTAATGCAGTAATTTAAACTTAATTAGAATATTATAACAATAAATTTATCTTTTTATTTTGGATTGAAATACTTACTCAATTTTTAAATCGGTGGTGCAAAAGTAATATTTTTATAGTAATGAAGCTGACAAAATAGCCGTTTAGGGCAACAAATGTTCAATTTTTTTTCATTTTTTTTTTTCGTTTTGCTGTCTAGCTAGACCAGGTATAGCTATGAACATAGCCGATGTATGCTTCACCAAATTAAAAATAGAACAATTTACACCAGCAATACAAAAATTGAGCGTCTATACTTTTGTATTTCAAATACATAAGTAGTATAAAAATGTAAGTTTATAATGTATATCTATCTCTCTTACAAAATGAGATTCGGTTTAGTCTTGAAATGTACAAGATAACGTATTTAATAAATATGTATAAGCGCTTAAATATATGTACAAATAAACTTAGCTTCCTGTACGCGGAAATGATATAAAATTTTTGCATTGTGGAACAAGAATAAAATAGAATTGTAAACAAGAAGTTTTTTTTACTATTATTAACATTAACGCGCATCCAGTAACCAGCTCCTTTTAAATATTTAATTGTAAATTTTATTAAACTGAGCGGTCATTTTATTCGGCGTTACTGTTTTTAAATGAACCGCCCCAAAAATCCATAATACTTGCATTAATATTGATTCAAGCTTTTCATACAAGTTTCCTCCATTTTTTACATTTTCTTTCATAACCTCCACTTTTTTCATCATTATCTCTCTCTTAATGAAATGGATTCGTATTCTGGGGGCGTGCCACCCCCTCTTATACCAGTATTGTATAAACCGTACTTTAGTGTTGGTAAGAGATGAAGCTATATAGGGTGAATAGCTACATCCTTTTTCCACAATAATACTGTAAGAGTTGGCCGTGCAGCCCCTGATATGTCAACAAAATTTATTTTCGCTTTAAGTACATTTTCTGGATCAGATTCTTTTGCAGACATTGTTATACGTGGTCATAAGGGATTTGAATCTGAATTCAGTTTTTGTTTTAACGTGTACTACATTTAAAAAAACCTTTGGTTGTCAATACAGCCCTCTTTTAAAAAAAAAAAATCTTTCACAATAATTTTAAACATCATTATTTTTATCAAAAAAAAAGATCACACAATAAAGCATAAATGTGAAACCCAATTTATACATATTTAAAATATTGCCTAAATAATTTTAAAGATCTATGATTTAATCTCAAATAAAATCGAGAAAGCGAAAAAAAAACACGGATTAAAAAACAAATGAAGTATCAAATTCACTTACGAGTGCATTCAATCAAAATGAACATTCCATTCGTAACTATTCCGTGACAAACGCTCACAGCCGTCATTGCACAATTCTCTTTCATTTTCTATCACAATTAATTCAAGCACAAACAATATTAACCTTACACCGCCAACCTTAAAAATTGCATATTTTAACGTATTTATGTAATGAAACTAAGAATTATTTTTACGTGGCGGTCGAATGGCAAATTGCACCAATTTTACTGTATTTTTTATTATATTAGTAAACGAAGCAAGTTAAAAAACTTTTAACGTTGTATAATGAGTACTTTTAAAGATTCAAAACTGGTTTTAAAGTTCAAAAACCATTACTTAACGGCAACATTATAATTTAACTTTGCTTTTAAATAGCTTTTATATTAATTGCTACTAAAAATAGCTTTTGCAAACATATATAACAAATGTATAAAACAGTTTCGAAGTACTGTTGTGTGTCGATAGTATCTACATACTATCCAAATCCAAGGAAAACTCTACATCAATCCCTTTAAAAAAATCTTCAAACTTACGAAAAACTTAATCCTTTAAAATAATACCTAATGTTACGCTTACTGGAGCATTACAATTACGCAATTCTTAGCTTTACAGGAATTGCTCTCAAAAAAACGTGACGAAAAAAAAAATTTTTTGTGACATGGCGATATCTACCAACCTGTACTGGTACTGCGAGGCGGTTTATGGTTCACTCCCTCTGGAGGTCTTAGCAGTAGAGGATCATTACAGGCTGCAAATGCTTTTGCAAGGAATTGCGCAATTTTAGTTGGTCTTGCAAGCACAGTTTAAATCTGCCTCATTATAAATAAGGCACTAAACGTGTGCCGGGGGTGGTTCGTCCACTACCTCACCGACGACGTGCTTCCCAACATCCCTGATGTCTTGATGGTCCCCGTGGGCTGCGAGATCGAAGTCCGACCCTGAGAGGGAAGCTATGTGGTTCCAATTGGATTCGGTTGTATCTCCTGCGATATTACAAGTTTGGTCTTAGTATTTTGGTTGGGAAAGATACCGTGAAGTTTTAGTGTGTAGAGAACTTTCGAATTTTATTCGTTAGATATGTTTTATTTCTGTCGAAAATGGGTCATATTCGACTCATGACTCGACCTTGTGATTGTTTGAGAAATAACTGACTTAATCGGGGTACAGAATGATATATTAAATGTCTGTACTGTGATGTGTTTCCAACAGATATGTATATAATATACTATTTGGTTACAGTAGACACTACGTAGAGTGCCTTGTTAGAGAAGGGAAGCTGGCAGGAATCGGCTTCTTAGGTGCCTTCGGGCCTGGTACACGTATTATGAGATAACTATTTTCTTAAGTCGCTAACCAAAATCTGTCTATTGAATCGAATACTTTACAATTTCGAAAGTCTTACTACACACTAAAAAGACAGTGTAAATAAAATGTTGTTAAAAGAATGGTTATTAAATAAAAATATTTTCAGCGGAAAAAATAGATGCAGCATTTTGTTATTGTAGGTGTAGAGGATTTGAAATCAGCAGTGAATAACTTAAGGCTTGTACAATCATATCCGAATAGGCACTATCTACCACATAAACAAACTGATGACTTGTGTTCAGTGCATTCCAGGTTTACCATGATATTGCAGTGTTTTTTATGAACTGATAAAAAACAATTTATATTCTTTTAAAGAACACCAGTGAATGCTAAAAATGTTTACCCATGTGAGGAGTTAATGTAAAAATAAGATGTACCTAAGTAATGGTTTCAAAATTTTGTGAATAATTACGCTGTTTTCATAAAATGTATAATTTAATCAACCTCTACAAGCTTAAAGCTGCCTAAATACAATGGCGAAATTAACTAAGCTTGGTTTATGATTGTTCATTAAAATGGCGGCCGGTGTATGTTAAACTAACTACGTGATGACGTTTTGTAAGCCAATCTGTTATTTGTGCTTTCAAATGTAGTAAATTAAAGTGCATTGGAATTTGTGTCAAAACTTATAGGATTTTCTGGAAAATAGTGGTATTCAGCTGAATCCGGTAAGACTGGAAGCCCCGTTGGCCCCGCACATAGTTGGAAAAAGGCTAGGCAGACTTTGTGATGAAGGGTACCATTAACGGGTAGGAGACTAACTTTAGTCCAGTATAGGCGTACGTTGAAAATATAGGTACACAGCGCAATCGCTGTGCAAACACTACACTGACAATAATAACCCAAATTGTTATTGGGATATAATTAATTTGTTATTGGGATTTTTGGCCTAGGACCAAGTATTTGGAACGCTTAAAAGGTACATACAAAACACCCCAAAATCAGCTCTCTGCCCTTTGTTTACAGACTAAATTCCAATGCACTTCAACCTCCAATTAGTAAAAGTTTGCTTAAACATAACATTATTATGTTCATTCTGTATTACCCAGCATGCTGTTAAGTTTTATTGTAAAATGTTCACTCACACAGCACCACACGGTTTCGGCAGCGATCCTGCTTCCTTCAGCCTATGAGTGTCGGTCGACTTACCAAAACCTTAACCATTTAGGCTGAAATTTCTAAAGCAAACTTCGAGATAGCTCATGCTAAGTACAGTAAATGTGTCATACGAAAATGATTCTTATACGCATATGTGTTAACGTTCGTTTAAGAGACTGTGATAAAGAGTTGCATTCCAATATGAACATTAAAAATAACACAAATAAGGTTAAATTCCGTATGAAACACTAACGTACGTAGCATGCGTAAGTTTCGCTCTATACACTTCAACCTTAGAACCTTGTCATATTATAAAGTGTTGCCGTCAAACACATCACGCGTCACTACACAAGTTTGATATGATAAAGTCCCAAATTGATCAACGTTTTTGTAAGATGACCGAATAGTACCCGGGCGTAAAAATGACACGTTCGGGCTTTAGAAAGAATCAGACAAGCACACAAGTATGAGTGAAAGAGATGGCGCTATACAAATACGATTTTTTTTTTCTTGATATTTTTTCTAAAACTCGGTGTGTCTTATTTACGGCCAAGTACAAGTTTATATAAAAACTTAAGATTACTTAGTATTAAGCGAGCCTCAGTCTTATTAATGGAAACGTGTTGTAGGGAACCTCAATTGATTTTTATAGCTTTTTTTAAAGATTTTTTGTCCTTTTGCCAGTTACAATATCATTCACTTTTTTAATGTAATTATTGAAGTTCAGTACCCTATTTTTTATCTATTGCAGTGCCACTGCTGGGTAAATGGCATCAATAAATCTTTCTACTATCTTAATAAATAATGAAAACACGGTAATTATTCATTGACATATCAATCGAAAGACGTCAGGCACTGCTTGCTTTGACTAGATGATAAAATGTTCAGTTAAAGTTCCCAACAACACGCGCTAAGACTGCATTGAACGTGTATGATACATAACTTCCTTTTTTTTTGAACACTCCGTTAAGCAGATGAAAGAATTTGTTCCCCCAAAATGAAAATATCAAACTTTCATTGAAGCATCGACACCGCTCAAAATATACCTATTTCTTTAAATTCATGATTTTCTTCCAGAAGTATTTACTTAGATATTCAATAAATGCCTACTTGATACAATTACTGACTTTTTCCCTAAAAATCAACAAATTGTAAAACCCGCTTGAACCACACATCACTAATACGTTTGATGCTAAAATTTCTTAAAACGTCGTTCTGTTTCAGTCAATCATTATAATTATCACTTGCTTCGAATTTTGAATGAAAACATCGTGAGAAAACTAAACCAGCATGCCTGAGAGGTATTTCTCGACGGCATGTATAGCCAAGTCAGAGGCCCATGGCCAGCATTAAAACTCTGACAGGTTAGGCACTAACCACACGATAAAGAAGAAGTCAATAATTTGAAGACGAGACAGAATGATGTTCTACAATGTATAGCATGAAACGCATTTAGTGAGCCAGCGGAAATAAGTTTATTCATTCTGTAAATTGACGTAGGCAAGATTAAAAAGTATTGAAGCAGACAGTTTTTTCAATCCTCAAAAAGGGACTGTTCTCCCTTATCATAAAAGCTAAGCCAGGATATATTAAAGCGGGTATTGGATAGCTTCGACCGTTACCAGTTCGCACTACTCACTACTTGAAACCCAAATGTTTATTTTACAGCGAGGGGTCTACCACGACCACTTTCAGCAGTAACTAACTTCAGAGTGGAAAAGAGATGGAGCTAGACGTCCTGCATAGCGCCGTCTCTTTCTCACACTGAAGTAAGATTTAAACAATACTGCTCTAGTGGTAAGCCTAGGTCTGAATATTGTTACTGCGTTGTATAATTCCAAGCAAAATTCAGACTCGATCACCAAATGGATCGTGGTGATTACCAATAATCACTGAATGCACTAAGGTGATTTATGAATCCCCATACAAAGCTAATAACAATATATAATTTGGCATACTTTAAAAAGTGGAGGGGGGATTTAATTCTACTTTCCAAAAGAGGGATTAATAGATTGACGTTTACTGTTTCATTGACGTCATATCGTAGGAGTATCAAACACACAAAACACAGTCTTCTTACGGGAGTAGTTCACTGGCTATCAATTATTCAATATTTCGACAGCTAAAATTCTCTAAACGAACTATTCGGTGACATCGGATTTAGCACCAATATCACCCTACCATACCATATTTAGAGTAAGATCAGATTAAAGCTGATCATCGATGATCACCCAACTAAACTTAAAGCTCGATTTCCACGAAGATGCAAAAAAGAGCAAAATTGATAATAAATACATATCTACTGGTTGTGAACAAGATTTTTTTTCAGAATGGCATCTCGCAAGTCAACATTAAGTTCTCGGATTTATCGGGCAATATTATGCCTTATTTATACGGATTACAAGATATCTATTCTTTTCTCCCTTTTATAAAAAAACATATATACGGTCGAATTGAGAAACCTCCTCCTTTTTTGAAGTCGGTTTAAAAAAAACCGAGACTCAAAGGGAGGTTACAGATTGCGATCAATAAAAAATCTTATCTTCTTTTTGGTCAATTAAAAAGTCAGTGAACATCCCCCGCGGTTAGTAAGTACAAAGAGAAGCGAAGCGCCCGCGTGCGTACCGTACAGCTACAGTCGAGGGGCGTGGACGCGGCACCTTGGTCGCGCACGGAGCGCGCGCGCGTCTCGTCCAGGATGAACGAGTTGATGACGTAGGCCTCGCGCCGGATGCGGTCGCGCAGCTCGCCCGACATGTCCGGGATCGCCCAGCGGATTATTATCATTACTAGGGCTACGACGTTCTGTGGAAGAGTTTCTATTTTGTTTAAACACCTACACATTTTTTGAGTCTAGCACAAAGCAGAGTATTTTCTAATGACATTTAATAATAAGACTTATTTCGGTTAGCTAAAGTACAAAGATGTATAAACATCGACCTAGGTATCTCGAACGGCTTCTGGAGGTTTTTGTCACAGATTCATTTTTTTTTAAATCAACACGTTGTATGTTGAAAAAAAATAACAAGAGATTTAAACGTAATACAGGTTGCTCAGTAGCTTAACTAGGAAAGCTGTAACCCAACCAATTTTGTTCGCATAATTAACTACGTCTATTTACTACTTTAAACCGCTCACTATAAAGTTTATTATTCTGTGTCACGAAATATCCTCAGCTTTTCCCTCAGGTTTAAATATTATCCTCACCTCAAAAACGACGACGAATGCCAGCCTAGCTCCCATGATGTGCCAATACCAATTACTGTGCTCATAGCTATCGCCTTCTTTGTAGTACCAGTAGCCAGGAAAACTGAGAAAAAAACAAAAAAAAAACAGTGTAACAAGAGGAAAAAATTCGTACTTAACGACTGTCAAAATAGAGTTGATATTCACCTGCACATAGTCTCGTTATACTTCGTATTTATGGGCGGGTGCTCCAAGACAGTAATGTTGAAGTCCGCCATCGTATGGTTCACGTATTGCTTCATAGATCCCGTAGAGAATTGATACACGAGGCGCGGGATAAAGTCGGATGTGAATGCTATGATGAAACCCTGGGAGAAACGCGAAAATATGGATAAGTAAGTTTATCTACCATCCTGGTAGAAGAAATATGGAACCACCACTAAAAAAATAAATATAACCATATCATAGAAAACCAAGTGCGAGTCGGACTTGCGCATGAAGGGTTCCGTACCATCGTTTTATTATTTGTTGTTATAGCGGCAACAGAAATAAACATTCTGTTAAAATTTAACTATCTACTTAGTACGGATCATGAGATACAGCCCGCTGACAGAGGCTTAGTAATAGGGCCCCGTTGGTTACCCATCGGATACAGAATCCAAAAAATCACATCTTCTACAGAGATGATTTTTTCTATTATACGCAATTTAAACAGTAAGTAAACAGTTTGGAGTTTATTCATTAACGCTGCATAATATAAAGTAATTATTAACGACTGGTTAATCACACATGTTTTAACGTTTCAATTTCTCTGAACTATCCCTTTTGATGCGGACAAGACAACATAATCAGATTAACCTTTTGAATGCCATAGTGAGATATACGTGACAAGCAAGTGCGTGCCCTAAACGCCAAACGACACAAATATGTGACAAAATGGTAGGTGAAAATGTGGCTTGGCGTGGAGGGCACGCGCGTACTTTTATGCCCAAGCGTTCAAAAAATCAATTTGCTTTAAGTTCTTAGAAACGCACTTATTAAATACAGCCTCCACCACTGACGACCAGGCCTGTGCATCCCAAGCAAAGCCAACCAAATTGGCCGATTAACCTTTCGTGTGCCGGAACGTAGATATACACGAGACACAATGGCTTTTTAATTGTGTCTATATACTCGGCATACAAGTGGTTAAATTCTCGTAAAACTACCAATTACTACACAAACCCCCCCCCCCCCCCCCGCCTTTGCTCGAGCCAGCCCGCGATGCTGAGCCAATAGTTTTATATCAGCCCCTAACTAACTCCCCAGCGCCGCCCTCACCCGAGGCCCGCGAGCGCTCTGTCGGTTAGTTTCTAAGTTACTTGCCCTTGGCTGGAGGCCTGACTCAATGCACCCACAGGCTAGTTCGGTTAAGCAGAAACCTGCCTCATAGCTTGACCTGCGAGATGTCATTAAAAAAAAACCTATACACAAAATACTCACATTAGTAATAATGCTAAGCTTCCCAATTGAGTCCAGTATCCGGTACCAGACGCCGATATCGCTGACCCTCTGCGGCACGGGTCTGCGGTAGCACGTGAGGAACTTCTTGGCGTCCAGGCGCATCTCCAGCACGTTGTTGATGAGCGCGAACAGCGGCGCCAGCGGGAACGCTGCCACGAATATTGTGACGAAGCCGTATTGGAGAACTGTTGGGGGAAAATACGAATTATCGGTTTGTTCCCACTAGTTTTACTAAACAGTTCTATCTTCTGTTACAAAATCGTAGAACTGAGTGTCCACGGTTCACCATGACTTGGATAAGATAAGATACTTTCTTAATCTTAATAATAATTGGAAGTTCGTCTGGGATAACTTCCAAGCTACACGAAAACGAAGCCAGGGCAACAACAATCAGAGGGGCCCATGCAAGGGCCAATGCCTGCCAGGGCTGCGGGACTGTTCGAAAGAGATACCGCGGCCCTAGAACACAAAGGGCAAAAGAAGGAACATGGATGGGTTTTAGTCAGTAAAAGTCTGACACTCCCTTCCGCTCCGCCCAGAGCGGGAGGAGTCATTTGATGATTTCCCACCCACCAAAAAACAAAAAAAAAACAAAAAAAGCCTTTATAGATCTATAGAAATGGTACATTTACTTACCCATTTCCAAGTATTCAGGAAACAGTCCCATGTTACCGAAATCCATTAGCTTGAAATCTTTCACCCATTGCAAAGGGCTTTTTAAGCTGAAATAGTTGTTTTTCGATTAATTTTAAAATTTTATAGTTTAAAATGAATGTTGACAGATGGACGAGGTGGGGAAAGCCAAAGAAAAGATGGATGGGTTGTGTGACGAATGATATGAAAGTAAAAGGAGTAAATACCGTGAAAGCCGCGAGAGTTGAAATAAAACTATGTTCAAAATGGCCTTCAATTCTTTTTTATATGAGGAAAGAAAAAGAAAAAAATCGTGTTGCGCCAACCCTAAGTAATACGGGACCAGGGCAGGAAGATGATGATCATGAAGTGCTTACTATTTCTTCCTCCCAATAGTCCTGAGGATGTACCACCACTTCAGGAGGTACGGCATTAACATCTCCACTATGGTGTTGATGAACTGCTTGCCTATCATGATGATGGCTAGTTGGATGGACAGCTCGAGGAGACATCCTCCAGGCGCGCACTGGAAAGATTAAACATTAACATGTTTTAGTTATTAATAGTTATGTGTTTGAGCCGTTTGGGGTTGAAACACTAGGGCCATGGGATCCGAGTGCCCACCTAGTATTTCGAGAAATCGCCAAGCGGTTGGTCGGCTCTTCACGTGACCAGAGGGCGGGCCTAGTTTTTGGCCAAAGAATCAGCATTGCCATCCAGCGTGGCAATGCTGCCAGCCTTCTGGGCACTTTTCCTGTTGACAGCGATGCGGACGAATTTTTGGACGCCCTGTAACCCTTTTCTACTTGTACATATTTATTACTATTATAGTTTTGTAGTTTGTAAATAATTACATGTTTTATAATATTATAATATTAAAACACAATGATCGAAGCAATAGTTGATAGTGTTGATACACAGTCTGTAAAATCGCTCTAAAGGCAATGAAGTTTAGGTACTATATACAAAGCATCATTGATCCTCTGATTTTTCAGATTCATGTAAGTATTGTATAATTATTACTTGCTTCAGTAAAGGAAAACATAGTGAGGAAACCAGCATGCCTGAGAAATATTTCTCGACGGCATGCAAAGCCAAGTCAGAGGCCCATGAGCGGCATAAAAACTCTGACACCAAGTTAGACACTAACCACACGATAAAGAAGAAAGCATCATTAAATTAATTTTATGGATTTCAGAGTAAATTTAAAACTGTAAAGAAATGGGTTCAGTTTATTACAAGACTAGGCTTTCTTTCTTTCTTCTTCTTTCTTAGAAGTCGGACATAAGTTAACACGATTTAAAATATATACATCACTGATTGACTACGTTAAATCTTAAAAACACATAACATTATCACATACATAACGCACTTCAACACTAGCTAACCCAATTGATTTAGTTTATGCGGCAACTGCACTCAAAAATTATTCACTACAAATAATAAAGGCCTCTTACCTCTTCCTGCCGATGTCCAAACAGGCGCACATAATCCCCTGGCCGACCAATCAGCTTGCCTTTAAAGAACGCTATGTAGAATATAGACGCGTAGTAGTTCACGAACTGTAGGAGGTATATCTTGAGCGTTAGAGAGTCGTCGAACTCTGTCTGTGTGCGGAGGAGTTCTTTCTCTGTTAGCCATTCTGCTAGGAATTGGTAGACCTGTGGAAGTAAAATATATTATGTATAAAACTCTCGACCATAATATAGACTCATAAAAAGTTCTTAATAGCTTAGTGACTAAGATGCAGGGGCTGTGGCCACGCTAAAGTAAACCTTCGTCTAGTGACCACTGCTTATTTTAAAGTGCATTATATTAAGCCGGCTGTGGCTATCATCTCAATATATGATTAGCAAATACCTGGATAGAGTATCAAAGTTATCACTGAAATGGCGCCCAGCTGGGACCGTTTATTATAAAATGGCGCCCAACAGGGACCTAACTAACAAATGGCGCCCAGCTGGGACCGTAAATTATAAAGTGGCGCCCAGCTTGGATAGGTGCACTATAGGCACCCAACGGATATTGGGATTCATTTGAATAGGAAATATTTAAAATTAAACGTTGCCCCACACTAGGAATTTCTCTTGTATCGTGGGTGCGTTTACAAACATTTAACACACATAGACAAACAGGCAGACTCGGAAAAACTACCAGTAGGCCATACAAATATTTGTTCTGTGCGGGAATCGAACCCGCGACATGCAGCGCAGCAGCTAATCGCTCACCCACTGCGCCAACCGTGCCGTCAAATATACGAAAAAAAACACTCACATAATTGAACAAACAAATGAAGCACAAGTTAATACAGGCCGCCGTCGCAGTAGTAAACATGATCGGGTTATACGTTGTTAGTGCGTTTCCGTTTCTTAGTATGTTGGCGCCCAACAGAGACATTCGGTATAGTACCACGCCCAGTACTGTAGCTAGTGCCATTAGCACTAGTAGTGCGACGATGCTGAACGACATTAGAGTTGCAGGAAGACGCATCCGCCAGAATGGTACCATTGGTTCACGCTCTCCTGTAACGACGTTCAGCTGAGGAACAAACAATTTATTTGAAATAAACTTGATCATTACTATAATTGATTACGTTCTGAAGCTTAAATGAAAGTTAACAGCACTCAGGATGTAGCGTCACAATTTAAAAACACAAAGCACTATAATAAAAGTGTATTGTTCCATTAAAGAGTTTGGACATAAGCCACTTAAAACAGAAAATATGTAATTCTAATAGAAGACCTGTTCTATACGAAAATGTTACCAGGTTAAATGCTCATTATTTCAAAGGAATCAAATTATACCTGTGTTCTTTTAACGTGTGCTAATCTAGCGAGGTACTGAGGTCGTGGATGCTCTTCATACACATCGAAACCGGTTAGATCCCATCTGTGCGTCATTTCTGCTGAGTATCGCTTCCATAGCTCAAGGAAACATGCAGCTGTGAAATAATGATCATATAATATTAATTTCGAGCTAAGCTAAGACCCATACAGGTTTATAACAATGTCCTTAAAATGAAATGAGGGTATTTTAATTTTTGAAAAGACAGTCAGGAAAGTCAAAGACTAAATAATAGCAGTCAATCTTACAAACAATGATTTTATTTTTTAACGTTTATCGATAAGCGGCTGGAATACTATGGAATTACAAAATCAATGCTTGGTTTTGACTCGAACAAATAAATATTATAAAGTGACTAATAATAATTGATTTCACGTACCCCAAAAGCTCATGAAAATCGCAAAGAACACAGTAGTCGGATTATCGAAGAGATATGTTATTCGGGATTGTAAACACGTCGCTTTTAGATCCCAGAAGTCGCAGAAATAGTCGCATTGTGGACACATCTTCACTGATGACTCGTATTTACATACGTCTTCACTGAAATTTTGCAAGAAAATATTGTTAAAATCTTATAACTCCTGTTACGATAAACGGTGTTCACGGGTAGTTGTGTAAGGGTCTAAGGGAATGTAGGCACAGGCGAAGTCGATTGTATTGTACATACATACATGTTCGGAAAGAACGTTCGGCTTATCTCGAGTTGTGCAGAACCGACTCGAACATGGTTGAGCTAAAATTTATAGTAATTGCTTCGACTCGGCTTTATTTCAACAAAAACCCTGCTAAATGGAATGTGCTTGATTGCAACAAATACCGCCAGGGAAATTAATTGTTCATCAAATTGACACCCTAACGACATTTTGGTAATTTCATTCAAAGAATGAAAGTTATGATATGAATATATGGACGATATTTAAGTTAGTAGTCTAAGCTTGGCAAATCGTTTTCCTGAATAGCTGCTTACCTAGGTGTATTGCTGTAAACTGTGGCGGCCGAGTATATGACGCATACTAAACCTACTATTGACGCGGGAATCAGCATGTGTGTGTAGAAGCCGAGCCATGCGAAATATAAACCTGAAAAAAATAAACAAATAAGTACTTTAAACTATTTAATTTCTTAAAAAAAAAACATAAGCATAATTAATCCTATAATGATTCCACTGCTGGGACACGGGCTTTTTTTATTTAAGAGGGAGTGGGCTGTAAGCCACCACGCTGGCCCAGAGCGGGTCGGTAGATGTCACATGTCTTCTAAATTTTGGTACAACGACAGGCACGATTTCCGCTTGATGTTTTACTTCGCCGTTTTGAGAGTGTGTTAATGATACGAACCTATTTTAACTCCAAAATAGTCCTTGACATAATCTAGAGGTTGGTATTTAATACATCTGGAGACTGCAGCCCATTCTGTGTACAGTAAATGCCTCATGGAACCAGGAGTTTTGAGATCACCCTATAAACAAAAAACACCAGAGGAAAAGTATTAATAACTAGGAAATTCTCTCACTAGTTTTGGCATAACGCGGCGCGATGACCGTATTTAGATTTTTGTTGCTGTACCCATTTTAAAAGCAGCAAACGAGCAGCAATTAACAAAAGCTAACATTTTGCTAGTGTTTTGCTACTCCTTAAATTCAGCGGGGACGTGGAATCTTATCTTAGGTCGATACAGTAACAGCATTCAGCTATTACTAAATTGATCGATCATCGGATGCTCTACTTGTTGCAGTGAAATCCATTCAAATGCATACTTACATCGTGTAAAGGATAGGCAGCGCTATAAGTACAATTAGATATCAGTCTTGTGATGCCGAAAGCGAAGTCATCGTTCGACCGCTCTGAGAACTTCTTCCGATCCAGAATGAACTGAACGATGCGCGAACGAATGGAAGGCGTCCAGAAACATTCGGCTGTCGTGTCGAATCTAAAACGAATATTTGACAATTTAGTTCTCTTATTAGTATCTTATTGCTTACTAGCTGACCCAAGCCCACTTCTTTGGGCGAAAAACATTTTTACTTGCGAAGAAATTCTGAGTGTGGTTCGTAGAAATATCACTCAATAGATTACGATATGGTCATGGTTCCATGCCTATGTCGTTATTATCTTTTTAACCATTACATATGCAGTAAAAGGGAAAAGTCTTTTTTTTTAATACTTGAGACGATAAATTTATTTATTTTGATAAGAATTCATAATTGTTGATAATTTGACCTAACGATTTAAATTGTTTTTTTAATAATTATAAAAACTACTTTTTGTGACTTAAATATAAAAGTTAAGCGTATTGTCGGTGACTTTTTTGTAGGCATTATCAAGCTCTAGAACTCAATCATATATCTCTCATTCGTTAAGGCAGCGTTCGTAAGAAACGTTTTCGTTCGACCGTTTTTTCTCCGATTTACTTTGCAAATCCGAATACCACGAAAAAGCCTTTTCATTTTAATATATAGCCGATGACACTCACAAATAACGTAGCTTTCTATTGGCAAAAGAATTTTCAAAATCGGTTGAGCAAATCCAGAGATTACCCCCTACAATCTCTCTGTGAGACGCAAAATTCTATCTGTGAGTGATACAAATAGTTAGAGAACAATGATTAGAGTGCACTTGATATCGTGTCCTGTTTGCACATACAGCGGGTGAACGCAACTGAAAGTGCTAAACTCGTCGCTTGATTTTGAGTTGAATCAATTTAGATTGCCATCGATACGCTATGAAGAATGATTGGAATTGCGCATCATAAATGGCAATAATGGGATCTAATAGTATCTAATAAATTTATGCCAATTGTGTTGTGAGTGAGGCGCCGAGCCAATTAAGGGAGAGCATCGATAGAGGCGTTCAAGAAAGGAATAAAGGAACATTTCCTCTCAACATGAGTGTATGTATACGAGGGCGGCACTGAAAATTTCGGGAATCTAGGAACTGACACAACATTACTATTTAAAAATGTATTTATTGCTTTTCGAAGTATTCTCCGCGGAATTTGACTCATTTTTCCATACGATGGAACCAATAATTGAAGCAACCATTCCATTCGGAAGTTGGGGTCTCCAAAATGGCCGTTTTGTAGGCGTCCACAGATTCTTCAGGTGATGAAAATCTCTGACCACGCAATTTATTTTTTATTTTAGGGAAAGTATAGAAATCATTAGGGCTTAGGTCGGGGCTGTACGGCAGATGGTCTAATAATTCTATGTTTTCTTGCTCTAAAAACTCTTTTGTTCTGTGCGCGGTGTCAGAACTCGCATTGTCGTGATGGAGGATGATGCGGCGGTTGCAGTTCTCTTTACGGAGTTCAGAAACGACCTATGGCAAACAAATGCTAGCATACCATTC
Organism: Eurois occulta; assembly: GCA_950022335.1. Taxonomy (NCBI): domain Eukaryota; kingdom Metazoa; phylum Arthropoda; class Insecta; order Lepidoptera; family Noctuidae; genus Eurois; species Eurois occulta. Next base: position 4,649,796 of record OX465481.1, on the reverse strand, counting down.
TGCATTAACCGTTCTTTGTCCCTCAAGAGGAATAGTCGCAACATGGCCGGTTTTGGAGACAAACGTGGCCACCATTTTTTTTGCATTCCGTGAACGAACAATTTTTGTTGGCTTTAACTCATTTTCGAACACCCAAACTCGTGACTGGTTTTTTGTTTCGGGTTCGTACGCGTATATCCAGGATTCGTCACCTGATACGATGTTGTATACAGCATTCGAGGATCCTGCGTGGAATCTTTCGAGAGTTCTGACGCACCAAGTAACGCGAGCCGCTTTTTGCTCTTCACAGAGCGAATGCGGTATCCATCGGGAAAACAACTTTTTTACACCTAATTGTTCATGCAAGATTATTTGTATTTGATTCATGCCAATGTCTAAAGTTGCCTGAATTTCGCGGTATGTCACATGTCGATCTTCCTCAAGCAGCTTGCACACAGCATCAACGTTTTCTTGGGTGACTGCAGTTTTTGGACGACCTTGACGGGGATCATCACTGAGCTTGACAGGTCCACGTTGAAATTCAGCAAACCAGCGACAAATTGTGGTTTTGGATGGGGGCTTCCACCCCAAATGCAGAAATCATCCGGTCAACACACTTTTTTTGTGTTAAACCACTTCGAAGTTTAGTTTTTAATGTTTTGTACTAGGTTTACCATTTAAGCAGGAAACTACTACGTGGCGGGCCCAGAAGAAGATGGCGGGAGGACCTGGGCTCTTTCTCAACCCCTTTTGGGGTCGGTTCTTCCAGTATAACTGGATTCAGCTGAAAACTAGTATTTTACATGGAGCGACTGCCTGTCTGACCTCCACAACCCAGTTAGAGTGGGTAACAAGATACCCCTTGGTAAGACTGCTTGTCTGACTTTTACTGAAAACCTGTAACGACTGTCAAAGATCTAAAATGACAGCCGCGACCAACGGCTCAACGTGCTTTCCGAAGCACGAAGGAAGCTCGTTATGTTATGGTTGGTAACCCATCCACGGACCGAACTTGGCAAGCGCAGTTTAACCTTGAAGATCGACCCAGGCGGCTGTTATTATATAGCCACGAGCTCACTTCGATAGCAGTGTACCATCACATATCAAACTGTTACACAAATACTTACAAATACTCCTTGTCCTTGGAGTAAATGGCGGTCAGTCGGTGTCCCCTCTCGGGGAATAGTTCGTTGTCAACGCGGATCTTCGCCATGAAGCGGTCCCAGCACGCGTCCACCTGCTCTATGAGGCTGTTCGTCTTCTCGTGCACGTCCTTCAGAGCTGAGAACTGATTCAGGATGTTTAGAGGTTATTGTGTGAATGGAAATGGGTTGTGGGTAGTTCATGTTGTTCGGGGCGAATTACATTGATGAAACTGAATGTGCTCGTTACATCTAATCCGCGTTCAGGAGCTGTCAGAGTAAATAATCCGTCAACATAAAGACACAAAGAGTTTGGACACAGTGTAGATGTGCTGATCGCGTTCAGTTTCTATTGTGAAATCGACCTTTTTACGTTGAGGTTCTAAGAAAGTGTAATATTGTCTTTGCATAGCCTTTGGGATTGTGTCATTTGAATTGGTTTTGGCTATTTCCACATGCATTGTTTTTACTGTAATATTAGTTTACATATTTTGGGCTTATATCGATTCCATTAAATTGAAAGGGGTTGGAAGTGTTTTCCGTGGTAGAATTGGAGTGCCTTAGTCATCCCGTCATCATGGTGATAGGATGAATATGCTTCTTTAAACATGCATAATTTGGTTGTTAAAGATTTTTATAATTTATGTTATGGGTAATAATTTTGAAGCGATGAATAGCGGCTCGAGCACGTTTACGTTAAAATGTTTTTTTGTTGTTGATTAATTAGTTACTGTGTGATGATCGATTTTTTTTAATATGCTCCATCTCACTACTGTGTGTAGGTATATCAGGGGGCCTAAAATGCCGCTTTGGCAGAATCATAATAGGATAACAATATAAAGTACTTTACAATTCGTAAAACAGTCACAAAGTGACAATTCGAAAAAAAAATACAATTATTAAAGACAAATAATATTAACTGTGACCATTTTAATAAGAATTTTAACGTGATTCATATTATTATTGTTATTATTCTGCTAAAGCGGCGATTTTAAGCCCTCAGTTCAATTACTAGCGTTGGATTGATATTATACATTCGGCGCAAATGCTACTTATGTTTGCTACTTATGTAGCTAGCCCCCAGCTTCTAGAACGAAAATTAACTATCGACGCGTCGAAATTTAACGCAAGTAATGCGTTTGGCTTTTAATAATTCAATCAACCAATCAAAGCAGTTTATTTTTGTGTTGATTTTCGTTCCAGTAACAGGACTATCTATTTTAGCTGTTACCTGTCTACTAATTAATTTTGCCGACTGTACTGCATTCCGTTGATTTAGTGTAGTCTACAGGTGTAGCATAGCTCTATTGTAGTTTGTTGCTTACTTTTTACTTTTAAATGACAAGATTTCCTACTTTATGAAACTATGATGTATGGTAACTAACTACCATAATTCAGTGTAGTGTCGAGTTACATACGATATTATTACAGTATCACTTCACTTGGAGTATTCGCTAATACAAAATAGACTTAATCCACAAACAGTTACAGTTTTGTATTGGTCCTTTGGTTATTCACGTTTTTACGCTAATACGAAAATACTTTATTCTCATAGAGATTGGGCATATTTTGCATTGTACAAATACACCAAATAATTTGCTATGATTACAAAAACATACAAATATCGGTGACATTTAAGTGCTCATTAGTTGGATCATGTTGATTTAAGTGCGACATCAAGTTATTTCCCCAAACACAAAGTTAGTCATAGTATTACATCATACAATGTTTCATGAAAGCCACATTGAACCATAACAACAAACAATAAAGTTGAAATAGGATTGGACAACAGTAATTGAAAAAGCTTAAAGAACCCAAACACCACCACATAAATATAAATGCTTACATAATTATTCACATAACATTGAAAAAAGTATTCCTATTCCCTATTTATTTGGAACCAGCATTTTCATTATTTGGCTAATGACCCAAATCTAAATATAAAAAGAGCGCATCTCGACGGAATAATAACAAAATAATATCATTTGGCATGTTTTCTTAAGCACCTAATCTATTACTTTTACAAACATTGAAACGAGTAAAAGAAAAATATAACAGAAAGTAGTCTAGCAAAACTAAATATTTTATAGAAATAATTAAAATCAATATGAATCTATCTTCAGTACCAACTTTAGACTATTTTATTAACCGACTTCAAAAAAAAGGAGGAGGTTCTCTATTCTATTCTATTTTTATTTAATGGCAAGCAAAGCCGATGTCGACTATTCTGCCAATGTCCAGTGAATTGGAAAAGAGGAGGTTCTCAATTCGGCCGGTATTTTTTTTCTAACTTCCCTAATTAGTCTTCTCTTGAAATAATAGCCTGTTTCATCTGTCAAACCGCCATATTAAAAAATGGCGTCTTGACAGTTTACCTGACAGAACGCTTTTTTAACCGCTCATGCAAGAACACACTCTTCCCAGAGTGATCACATAAATGAAAGAGGTATCGGTTTAAAAAATGGTCAGAAAGAGCTTTATATCGATCCGAAACGAGGCGATTACCTCACACCTGTAATCCCCGGTTAGGCGGGGGGTACAGTCAACAGCAAAGTAGATGATCAAAATCAGAAATTCAATACTGATGAACGGAGTTCGCGTCATAACTGTGTGGCGTCGAAGTGATTTATTTGCCTTTAATTTACAATCGCATACTTTTGAATCACTTCGACGCCACACAGTTCTGACGCGAACTCCGTTCATCAGTATTGAATTTCTGATTTTGATCATCTACTTTGCTGTTGACTGTACCTAATAGTACCCCCACACTCTGTCAGTTATCTTTAAGCCCTATGTAATAGGCGAGCCTATTACCATCAACCGGGCACAAATCCAGACTCTGTGGCTCCTACTGAGAAATTCCTCATGGAAAAACCCAATAACACTTTGCCCAACCCGGGAATCGAACCCAGGATCTCGTGCTCAGCAGTCACGCTTGCGACCACCAGAACATCGAGGCGATTACGTTTTAGGGATCTGAAGAACAGAGTGTAAAGTCCCTCAATACTCCACTTAAAAGGGATGATCCTCCGACGGGTGTTGTGTCTGGTGGACTATTGCCCGATTGTTGCTGTCGGGTTTTCTATATGTAACTCGCGGAGAACTTTAGGATTTTGATGTTAGTTCTTTAAGCGTCATAGATAACGCTGTTGTACTTTTTGTACTATCATATGCCGCTACAAAGTCGTTGAAGCTTTAATTACACTGACATAAAGCTCTTTTTACCAGCTCAAACCAATTGCGCTCCGTTGTCTCTTGTCCCTTGATCTACCTGCCTTACCATAAGTTCCGAGACTCCCCCAAAGCGAGACGCGCGGAGAGCGGAAAGATGTGCCAAATGCGACCAATCACAGGAGAGAAGATGAATGCGATGTAGATTTCAACTAATGTGATTGGTCGGTTTCCGCTAGTCTCCTCTCCGCCCCCGCGCCGTTCGTCTTCGCTAAGGAGGAGTCCGGGCCTAAAACACCATAGGTCAACACCGAAACAACATAACATTTAACACCAATGGAGCCCAGCCAAGCGGCAAGTTAGCAAAGCCATGCTCATACCTGATGCATACCTTAGACATATACAATGCTGCATTCAGTATCGCATTCGCCCGACCAGACTTCCTGATCTTACTGCATTCCTATAACACATGACGTGATGCAGTTATGACACTGTGTTGCAACACTGTGTTCACACACTGTGTTTTAGTACACATCATTTAAGCGGAGATAATTTTGAATTTGAACCTTTAGTTGACTACTTAAGATTTAAAGTGAGTTCTAACTTTTGTTACTTTATATGATGTGTTGTAGTTATAACACAGACTGTATAGAATTTAAGTACACTTAATTTTGTTTAGATTCAATTTGCATTACAATTAAATTGTCTCTTGTTTGTCATCAATTTGAAGTTGGCTGATTTTAATAAGTTGACATTCTTGTGAAATGTGTGAACTGCAGTTTTGTGAATTTTTAATTGTTTTATTAGCTCTTCATTTAACATTGGACCTGCTTTTATAGCAGCTTTCATTAAAGTGATCAAAATATTACTTTTTATATTTTTAATGTCCCTAACATAAAGGGAATCAACATCCTAGTTTAACAATCTCAGGGTCTTATCTTATCCAATGAACATACATGGTATATTAATAGTGCTGTGCCACAACATCGACAAACATCTAATATCGACATCAGATACAACACAACTAGGTAATGCGTTTGTTAAAACGTTTAAACTAGTGTTGCACTCTATAGATATCTAAGACACACGATGAAAACACTGAATATACACAGTATATGACTGTATAGATAATATAACCCATAACATTGAACATTTTATTATTTAGACCTTACTGATGAATGCTGTTACTTTAGAAGTCTTTACGCAGTAAAAATGCATTCTGAATATTTCTATGCATTTGGAATAGAGTTGAAATTTATTGCAAGTTTAGGGTGCCTTCGTATCTAACGTTGGTAAACGTCGTGTGACGCAGACGCTGCGTTATCGTTTCGTAGTCGACGTCATTGTATCGAAACTAACGTCAGACTAACACAACGTTCCCAATCACGATTACGCGCAGCGTCTACGCAATGTTAACGTCTACGCTGCACATGCGTTCAGTGTGAAGACACTCTTAGGCCCGCTTGCACTACAAAAAATTAAACTAACATTTAACGCTAAATGTTTTTAATCGTCAATCTGCAAGTGGCTCACAGAAACAGAACGACGTTTTAAATAACTTTAGCGCAAAACGCATTTATTGATTGGTGAACGCGGGCCATAATTCTGGTTGATTAAATTAAAAATCTAAACTCATTAATTTATTCACTACTCAACAACGAACAACATTCACAAGTAAGTAAAGAAAACACTTCTACCTGAAGCGAAGCCCTTGTTCTAGAACCATAAAAAGCCATAACACGAGTTCTGCGCCTAAGAGGGGTCATTAGTTGTTTAGTACAAGAGGTATGGAGGTCATAATTACCTTCATCGGCATCCTAAGTTTGAGGATCTCGCTGTAGTCTCTTAGGACGGACACTGGAGCGTGAATCTGGATAAAGAATACACCAAAATTTAAAATCTCGACCTCCCAACCCAAGTAACACAGGAAGCATTTTAAAATACGAATAGTAAACTTATGTAAAACTCAAGGTCCGTATAAACTCTTATAAAAGTTCACCGAACGTCTTGATGCTTTATATTGGTATTTCAAAACCATTATGATGCTTTACAATGTATAACGATTGGATAATGGCCTATCAAAATGCTTTTGTAAAGCCTTAAGTTTTAGTGAAGCCAACCACAATGCAGCTGTACAGCTTTCAGCTGTCTTTAGTGTCTTAGGGTTTACAATAGCATTGTTAAGCAGTATGATAATGCCTATTGCCGCTTAATAGCATAAACCTGTACCATTATAATGCATCGTAAATCCAGTATACAGCTTTCAGCTGTTTTTAGTGCCTTAGGGTTTACAATAGCATTTTAAGCAGTAAGATAATGCCTATTGCCGCTTAATAGCATAAACTTGTACCATTATAATGCACCGTAAATCCGTTATACAGCTTTAGGTTGTTTTTAGTGCCCTTTGTTGTGTTATAGCACTTTTAAGTGCTAAGTAAAAGCCTAATACTGCTGAACAGCATAAACGTGAATCAATATAATGCTTGCATTTCTAAAGATCAACTGAGTGCTGTTGTGCGAGTAACAGCTCTTTAATCAAATACACGTGAGTTATTGTAATGCGTAAAGCTATATATACATTCACTTTACTGTATTCTTAAAACCATTTGTCGGCCATATTGGGGAAAAAATATAATATGTGTAAACATCAACAAATAACAGCATTTTTTTATGGTGTGTTGCCTAACCGTGTGTGTAATGATTATGATAATTATGCTAATAACAAAATTAAGTTGTGATTATTCAAGTAATACAAATTCTGAAATGAGTTTTATTGTTTTGCTCAAGGATCCCCAAAATTACTTTAAAGCAATGGCACTATTTCAGTCTACATCAAGTCTATTGGTATATCGGTGAACCCTTAGAGAACTACTTTATAGCCAATGGCACTACGGTGGTTCATCAAAAGTCTTCTCTCTGGCCTCTAGCTTAACGATTGTTCACGTGTGACTATTTATACTGCTGACGGCATTAATTGGCCTTTATATAGGTTCACCGGGCTATTGTAGACTCACGCCATTTTGAAAATATTTTATAACCAAAAAATATTATCATTCGAACCTATTTATAATAGCAATAGACCTTTATCGTAATGATTTAACTTAATTTAATACTGCCCAATCAATACTATTACGTTAATTATGCAAAATTCATTCTAGACTAGGAATAAAAAAAATGTTTTGATTATTTGATTCATATTTTTATATAACATTTTATATCAAAACTACAAAATATCGAAGGCGCGTGAAAATTTTCAATGAAACTTATATAGATATTTACAGTAAACTAGATTGCGTTTAAAACAGGCATGAAATAACAAAAGAGTCAAAAACTTAGCAAGTATTATAAATTTTATTTTAATGCAAATACAAGTATGGTGTCACTCAGTTTTGACGATCTTCGTCCATATTATATTGCTGAACAAAGTAGTGAAATTATAACGTTAATTGTATTATAACATTTGTGCTATGGTATTAGAGATGATTTTGCAATGATGATTTAAGTTCTACCTGTGAACACTTAAATAGCCTCAATCATACTTTTAGAACAATCTTATGCTAGTCTAATGCTTTTGTAATGTAATTAGCATCTTCATTATCAATAATATTGCTAGTATAATGTTTCTGTAATGCGATTGGCAACTTCATTGACCGTAATAATGCTTCTATAATGCGATTCGCAACTTATTTGGTCACAATAATGCTAATATAATGCGCCTGTAATGCAATTAAACAACTATTTGTGAACTTATTTATGATTTAAAGCCGTATAATTTGTGCCCAAATTAGCATTACAGTAGCCGTATAAACGTTTGTAATGCTATCATAGAACTAACTCAAAATGCGAAAACGATACAGAAATGCTGGAAGTCGGCCGATATAGTGCTTTGATGTGTTACTTGGGAAAGTACCAAAGAATCTACCAGGAATGACCCTAGTTTCTCTCACACTTTTAAAAGATACTAAATGATTGGAAAAAGCCGTTCGGCCAATTTGAATAAAAGATCGGTATAGCCTAAATGCTCAGTGAAAGTCTAAATGGGCGCAAAGAAAGGTAATGACCAGTACAATATAAAAAGAGATAATATAGTCATTTATATCCGTATTCTGCACCTAATCAATTCTCATCAAGTGCTGTAATCCATTATTAATTTGGCAGCAACAGAATCTGACTAGTCTTAGGAAATTAAGTTATAAAAATCGGGGTGCAAGTTTGGAAACATATTTTGGGTTAGTTATGACATGAGAAAAGTTCTGTCCTACAAAAAGACCAGGGGAAGCAAATTGAAAAGGTAAATAATTGCTCGACACATCAGTGTCGTTTTATCGTCTGTTAGCGGCCATTAAACCGTCTTTTATTACTTCACCGGTAGCTATTATACAATTATGAAAGAACCATCTGCCTTTATGACATCGTAATAAATCAACAATAGGTCAATAACCGATAATTACACAGAAAAGTAACTCATAATAACCAGTAGTCTTCTGCGATTCTAGGCCTATGTATCCTCGGGGCAACAGTAATGTTTGGGCGCTGTGGTATACTTAAGCACGGGTGTGGGACATGGTAAAGTAGTTGCGCATGGTTTTCATCACAAAATCTACATTTTAAAGGTCTGAGGCCAGATATTGCTGTGGTAGGTACCAGGACTACCAGGGAGTAGCGCAACATATCCTTCGGAGGTTCATCCTCATCCGTCTCGCCTTTTCCCAACTATTTTGGAGTCAGCTTCCAGTCTAACCGGATGCATTGAATATCAAAACTTTACATGAAACCTATCTGACCACAACCCAGTTACGAGGCAACACGACACCTCTTGGTTAGACTGGTTGTTAGACTTTCGGGCATGTGACTGCCCATATCGACTGTCCCATCCTACGGAGGTTACTCGTGAGAAAAACATCGAAACAATATTCCTTACCTTAACAAAATTCAGTCCATATAAGTTCTGCGGCGCTTCCCTTTCCAACTGCAGTCCTTCCAGTTCGAGGTTCTGCTCATACACCCTCCTCTGTTCATAAGCTTCTTCCGTGGAGGCATCGTCTTTAAATTGCTCCCATACTAACACATAGTCTATGGATCGGACGCCATCGTTGAATCTTAGCGAGGGATTGTTTAGGTAGCCCCCCATCGCTATCCTGTTTATTTGAAAAATGTAATAAGTAAGTTGTCTTTGGTACTATTGGATTCGAAAGTGGTGAAGTGCAAAATGAGCGTAAAGTGTCAAGCTTCTAAGCGGTTCGAGACTTCCAACGATCCCATCGTTTGGTCATGGACGACGTCAGTAGTGTTACGGTAGTAAGCTACCCAAATTGTTGACTACTGCTGGAATAAGGTCACTCCTTTTTTATGGCCTGTCCTTTGATAGGGAAACTTTCATAGATACCTTCCGTCTGAGGAGAACGGAGGGATATGTCCGACTCCTACCGACTCAAACCTACTACTTACATGAGTAGCGGGCACGCGAGATTACCGTACATTAAGGGTGAGGCCAAACGAGTGTAATTTTTTGAGCTGTGAAGTCGGTGCCGGAATTTACGCTGCATTCGATTTCATACTAAAGCCAACAGTTACAAACAGGACTTTAGTATGAAGCCGAATGCAGCGTAAATTCCGGCACCTACGTCACAGCTCAAAAAATTACACTCGTTTGGCCTCAGCCTAAGACGCTCCCGGTAAAATCTCTTCTAACTAGACCTAGCTAGATCCTTGCTAACTATTATAGCAGTTACCTACAGACACTTCTCAGTGAATCTAGAGACACTAAAACATGGGGTCTTGGCCCCGTTGAATGTTAAAGTCTACCAAAGTGTATGTTAAAGTTTTTCATTACCACTTATATGACCATACTTCATTAGCTTTTGAGGTTTCCTGTAATTATGATATTTATTTTACCCATTAATTTTGCGGTTGGTGCTCGGCATTTAAATCACGATTATTTATATACTCTTACGCAGTTATTTTCTGTTCATGTACCTATATGAGTAACATTATATGCATATACATAAATAGAGAATAAATTGTTTTCTTCCTCATTGTGAAACACGTGATTATTAATTCTGTGTCCCACGATTAGAACAAATAGGTGAGATTGATGAGTTTTAATCACATCGTGTCAGTCACAGTACTAATCAAAACTCTAAAACCAAACTACATCAATTGATTCTACAAAATCTGACTGAGGTCAAATAAAACACCCATGGAGAAAATTATACAACATGCCAAACGTTATTTGTTAGCCAAACCCATGCGTTATCCCACACCACAAGACAATGATAATCATAAAAATATTATCATAGATTTAAATCATAGATTCGCCTTACGCGCCAAAAAATGTTCACGTTTCTATTTCGATGACAATGAGATTTGTATAGTATTGTCTCGCTCACTCATACAGCACATCAAATCTATGATTGCATGCGGGATTTGCGTCTTCGCTCATCTCGGTGAGGGCACATCTATGATTTAAATCTATTATAATTATAATGTTGGAAGTTTCGCCAAGTGAAGGCCTAGTTCGGCAGACAAATCGTTTGTTCGAATGTTTGACGAAGTTACTCACGAGCAATGGTTGGCTGGAGGTTTGCCATTGCCGTTTGGACCAAGGTTTATGGCAGGCTCACCACACCCACAGTCTTCGGCAGCACGGGTTGACGCTTCGCTACCATTATCCCTGAAATTATTCTACATTTGGGGACATATTGCTGTGCCAATGCGGCATTAGTTACCTATGGTACTTAGATTAAAAATGTTAATAAGTACGCAGTAGAGTTCATTATTAGTTGCGCGACGTGTTCACTGTATGGCAACATTTTCAGTAAAGGCCGATTTCACAAATGAAGCTGAACGCGATCAGCACGTTTAAGCCACGTTTTGGACCTGTCTCTGTCATCATTCGTACGGAATATTGACACTGGCAGCTCTTAGAAACCATGCATAAATTACGTCACAGGTTAAGGGGGGGGAGGTGGTCGATGAAGTGTGACAATATGTGACAAGGGGTGGGAGTGGTCCTTAATTTCTTGACGACACATTTTTAATACATGTAACTAAGTATTAAAATACGAAAGTTGAACTTTCAACGAAAAACTTAAAAATATTTCCAACTCTACCTGTATGAACATGGAAAATTACAAAATATAATATGTGACGTGAGACCCCCATGCGTAGTGTAGGCATGGGGTCTCACAAATGTGACGGTTGCGACAAGGATGGTACGGGGGGTGAAAAAATCATGAAATTCGTGTGACGTAATTTACGGAGGGCCCCAAAATGTAATCCTTGCGTTTAGTTTCAATGGTGAAAATCGCCCTTACATTTTCTTTCTTTCTTGGGTAATCATCCAATAAAGTGAACGACATCTATGTAAATTAGTATGTAGAATCACAAATCAACTGGTCAATTGTCAGTAGCGGAACAAAGCTGATATGACGTCACTCAATTAGAATCTAGTAATGGCCGCCAGGATATTCATAGGAGTAATATTTTGTACTTTGTTCATTATAGACTTTTGCACTTTGCTACTAGGTACCTATTTGCTGTGGAAATAACTCCTACTTACTTTATTGATCTTAGCAACTTGATTACAAACAAGAAGATTGTATTCTATTCAATAATTCATTTTATGTTGCGGTCTAAGCCCTATTTATAAAAAATCGGAAGTTCTAAATACCTACCTATAGTACATATTTGTATCTACATAATATTATGTATAATAGGCACCGTTAATAACCTTTATCATATCGTTCGTTTTCAAATAGGTCCAAACGAATATGGATTTATTGGACCACAGCCAAGGTTGGGTTTATTTGAAAGAAGCACCTTGAACCTTTGTGAAGAAAGTCTAGCCTTCAGGTAAAATGTAGCGCTCGTTATACTGACAATCGATTCGATCAACTGAATTTCTGAACACTGAAAACTTGAAAACCCATTTCGTCCTCTGACAATAAGTATGTAAGGGAAGGGTTAACTCTCAGTAGGTCACTCAAAATACTGAAAAAAAATAGCAGCAAAAGTCGGAAATCATTACGACGGTATCCACAATTCCACATCGATCACGTTTCTCTGAAATTACTTAAGGAACGAATGAACGATATCAAACGACTTCCCCGGAATCACGGTTTATTCAGACTACGTGCCCCGATCGTAAATAAATGCGATCCTAAATAGAAACTTTATGCCTTTGATATTCGATGTAAGCACTTGAAGAATACGATGAACTAAATATACAGAAAAGTATGTTGAACAAACATATTTATACAGACATTTGACCATTACCTGTGATATTAAAACAATTATTGGATTGTCAACAAGTAAAAAAACATGCATCAAGATTTTAAGGCAGAAACAGGAGGTTCAACGACACACGGTGAGGTGAGCATTTAGCACATAGCACATACAGAAATAGGCTAAATACCTACCTATTTGCAAATTAAACACTCGCCGATGTTATTTTTTTCAGTCAACGTCTGAACTCTGGACTGGATTTAAGATATTGAAGACTATCAGATCAGAACAGGATCACGTTAAAATTCTTAAAATGGTCATAGACGTAGGGTCATTTCGCCTGTTCGCGTCCATTTAGTGCAGTTGGCAAGTTTGAAGGAGAAGATAAAAATGTTCCAGCACTAGTTTCAATGAAAAAGTTATGTAATGTGTTCATTATATAGTCTACTATAGGGTTCGCTTTTAGTTTTGTTCGAAACTACTTGTGTTTTTTTTATAAATAGACAAACTTCAAAAATACGCGTTTTACCCAGTTTGCGTCCAAAAAATCTAAATTGCGTCCACCCATAGACCATTTTGCGTCCACCACCTAAGAAAAGGAATGTAGGGGTGATATTTTTAAGATAATGTAAAGAAAAATTATATTTTTAACAGATTCTTTATTCAAGAATATAGTTATTTGGGAACTCAACTCTCGGATTCCATATTCCTTAGATCCCTCTCCTCAACCGAGACCTACAAGTATTTGGGTATGTCGGAAGCATTTGGCATCAATGCTGCTGACATGAAACAATCATAGAAGGAGCGCTTCTTTGGTCGCGTGAATAAAGTGTTAAACAGTCTTTTATCAGGCGGAAACAAAGTGCGCGCCTTTAATGGTTGGGTCATGCCGGTTTTGATGTATTCTTTCGGCATACTCAAATGGACTCAGACGGAACTTGACGCCCTGGATAGGAGGGTCCGCACACTATTGACAGCATACCGGATGCATCACCCAAGATCATCGGTGATGAGACTGTATATCCCGCGGAAGTGCGGAGGTCGTGGCTTCTTAAATGCTAAGAACTTGCACAACCGTTAGGTTGTGGGGATGCACGTGGGGATGCACCGAGATGTGGTCTCAGTGGACAAGGGCCTCACCCAGCTCTCCTTGGGTAACGAGAACTGGCGCAAACCTGTGATATTGAATACTAATGACCGTAGGGAGGTATGGCAGAGCAAGGACGCTTTTTCCGGGCCCTACATGGACCTGATGTAGACCTCTTGGTGGTTGGTGCCTAAGGTGTTGGTCGAGGAGGAGCAGAAGGAGGCTCTCATTGCGCGGCACGGCACGCATTGTGAGACGGTTCCTTTCCCTGGAGCCCTGACCACCCTGCCTGGACCTTGTTCCTGATGCCGATGGGGCATCTATTTATTATATTTTAAATGTTTTGTTTACTTTTGTTTTTTAAAATATTAAAAAATGTATTAAATAAGAGAAATAATGAATAAAATTAATACATATTAAATTATTTTTACAAATAAGTTAAAAAAATATATTTACGCTATTATTTGTATTTAATGAAAAAATGGACGCAATTTGGTACAATAGTATTTCCCTGTAGGTATAGTTTGCGTCCACAACTCTACATGTGATGAACGATATTTGTATCTTTTTCTACAATCATAATAATGTGGACGCAAATTGCTCATTACGATTGCATGATATTAGTACATAAATAAAAAATAAAAACAAATTCCCTTTCATAATTTAATCACATAAAAATAAACACTAACTAAATCATAAATAGACGAGTTCGCGTCCATTGTGGTCGCAAAGTGGAAGTTTTATAAATTCGGTGTAGTAATTCGCGTCCACCTTATTTTAACTGTTAACTTAAAAAAAAACAAGTAAATACATAATTAATATTACTCATTTTTTCATGCTTTATGTCTAGAAACAGCTGTGTATTCTAAAATACGCATAAAACAATAAAATAATTACCGTCGAACGCGCCCCTGCACACTATTTTTTTGCCGACATTCCGCTCGTCCGCGCTTCTTTGTTGAAGAACGGAGACTAACTATTTTTTTTACACATGATTGATTGGGCACACAGAACTTTTGTCTATGTGTATGCGCCTCTTATACGATGAGGTATTGGCGGTAACGAGTTTTCGGTGATTTAGTGTGTTAATATACCTATTTTCGAGAATTGTTATAGGGAGGTCCGAAAAATGGACGCGAATAGGGTGATGGACGCGAACAGGCGAAATGACCCTAGTTAATATTACGAATTGTAACTTTGTGACCATTTTACGAATTGTAACGTAAGTCATATTAATGTACTATTCTGCTAAACCGGACATTTTAGGCCCCCAGTCACAGATTAGTCCAGATACTTCACTCAGTAGAAAATTTCCAATACCTATTACGATAATTGCCTACTCCCTCGCGTCAACAACCACTGTATGCTAAAATGCGCCTAAATGCTCAAGCGTACAGCAGTGATTGCTTCGCACCGCGCGATTTCACAGTAATCGCAGGGCTGCCTCTTCGATAAAATTAAATTAACATAACTTTTTATCTATGTTATTGAGAACTGTGAATATGTTCTGACTTTTATGTGGCAGTTAAAAATTTTATCATTTATAAAATATTTAACTAACTTAAAAAAATTGACAGGTAAATGGAAATCATTGACAGGTAAATGGAAAAATGTTAGGTGTTTATCCCTTCTTTTGCTTGATTTACACCCATCTACAGCACATAAGGCACCACACGGCATCGTAATACGCGTACGAACGAACAGCACTATTAAAATTGAACGGCGTGCGCGCGCTTCGCTTGCGAAAACCGCACTGAATTTGATCCGCCGGCGGACCGAGACCGCTCGGCTGGGCGGTAGGCACTTATAGCGCGCAAGTACATGGAGTGACGGAGGCCAGCCCCAGTGCTTATATTGTTCTAAGCACTGGGGGCCTAAAATGTCTGTCTGCCTACAAGATTAAGGCCGAGTTTGCACCAAAGCGAAGACGTGCGGACGGAGCGGTGTGGAGACGTGCATTATTCAAACAATCCACAGAAGACATGACAGACACTGTGGAATTCAACCAATGTAATTGGTCTATCCCCTACTTCTCTGCGCTCCGCTCGTCTCCGCATTGGTGGAAATCGAGCCTAAAATGGAACCATCCCGTCATTACAACGCAATGTTTGAGTATTTATTGAATGGTTAAAATATATCACGTTATCTAATCCACTATACACAATATTAATTAAAGTCAGCTTTCCTTCCGCACACTGGTATACCAAAATTAATTAAATTACAAACAGTAGTTAAAAATGATTAATTTATATCTTTATCATCATTAATAGGTATTAGTGTATCGTGTGTATTAATATTTGTGTTCATGCTATTTTATTAACATGTTTTTCCTAACTTTACTGTTTATATTTAATTTTATTATCTTTGTTGACCGATTCGTTGTGCCCTTTTGCATTGGAAATTAAGAACCTAGAGTATACCCGTGAAAATAACACCCAAATACAGGATGAAGTAGGTGCGAATGTTGCTAAAACAATCATGGCGCTTTTGGCGCAACACGCTGTAATGTATGACGTAAATTATTGCAAAAAGCTTCTGTCATGTTTTCAACATATAAATTATAATGAAGTTCAATATTGTTCGAATGTATCTTTATGGAATCCGTGGGGAATTCAGTAAAAACAAAAAATTGGGACTGTGTGTCACGGCCACATTATATTTCCCTAAAGAATTGTTATGAAAGGAACATAAATAAAGAATTACGACATACAAAAACAATACATACTTTCATATGTAATAACAGGGCTTCATTTTCATGGCTTCTAAAGGTTCAATTCTAGTAGACACGTATTTTGCAACACCCGAAAACAACGACAATCTTGCGAACCTACAAACTAAAGTAAGAGTAAGCTATTGCCATTGCCATTGTTTATGGCAAACGTGATGATTTGTTGAATGAATTTGTTGATGTGTGTATTGTACTCATGTTTGTGCAAATAAATAAATGATTATGATACTCGTAGGTATTCTTGACCTAGCAATGAAACGCACCTCTTATCAGTTGTCACTTGTTAGCCAATTCATCGAGTTATATAATAACAAAAGAGTGAACAACATTACTTCCGAAACACATTTAGTTATCCCAACATAAAAAGGCTAAAACGAATCGGTTTGCGAGTCTACGTTTGTTTTAGTCACAAGTCACAACAAATACGGAATACCTGCCAAAATCGACGGTGACGTGACTCATAAAAACGTCAGCGGTGGTTCATTTGCATTGCATTGTGAGGCGTTTCACTCACCGGTCGGTGTTCATGTCCTGCGATAGATTGTCCTGGTACGTGCTGAGAACTGACATCGCCTGGAGCTCCCCGTTTTCCTCTTGGACGTCCCTCTCCGTCTGGCCCAAACAGTAAGCTAATCAGTCACTCTCTTAGGACAGGTTGACATTCATGCTAAATTGATGTCTTTATATCTACACGTAAGAGCCATTGTTGAGTCAGAGATCATGTGCCGTCAATGGTTCAGCAACATGAAAGGATTCAGCGCAGATAACATAAAATTAGTACAATTTTTGATAACACCCGCATACTTTGAATTTTTACACCTCTAGTTCAAGTTGTTAATTTTGTACAATGCTACGTCGAACACTATTTAACACAGTACTTAGTAAATCACCTCATCATTATATTGCTCACAAAAACTGCACAAACTCTCAAATTACTGGCACGTAGCAACTGACCTTGATTCGTTCACTGTTCAACGCAGACTTGAGACTGAATCATCTATGTTTGATCAGGGATCTTAGAATTTTAGTCAGAGATACGAGCTATCTATGAAGACTCATTTTGAACCGTTTCACTGATAATTATTTAAACTGATGCATATTGTCTCTGCTTTCAGACTTCAGTACTACATCATTCAAATATTATTGAATTTAAAAAAGGTTATTGACTACTGTTTAGGACTGTTCGAAGCGAAATGTGAGTTTATGTCGGTAATCGGCACGCAATACATGAAGGCACTGTGCACACAATGCGACTTCGCGCCGACGACTTGTCTGAAAACTTCGCTGGCTATGCATTCTTTACATAACATTGGGAGTGCCGCCAAATGTTTGGTGCAAGGAAACTTAAAGACAATGTCAGAAGAGCGCACAAGTTTCACACTTCTTATAATTAAACAAAACGGTAAGTATTTTTCTCACGATCAAATTTTGACATATTTTACCCTGGTACCCTTTTCCCCTTTGGTAGTTCCAGGGTTGTATCGGCTAGTTGAGGACTTGAACTGCGTTCTTTATTCATCAGCTCATCATCAAGCAGCGAGAGCCTTATCGTTAGTCAAACTTCCGGGCAATCCCGAAAAAAAAAGGTTAAGAAACGGTAAATAAATGTGGTGTGACGCAAATTATAATACCTAAATCTTGTTTATTGAAATGCTACAAGCTACAACACATGTCTTGGCAGTCGGTGACCTCAGTTGTTCTCGATTGTACCCTAACTCTTCCCACGCGAATGGGGGGACCAAATGAGTGAGTGTCACCATTTATAGTGACACTGATTTATCATACCCGGAAAAATTTTCGAATATGGAAAATAAAACAAAGAAATGTACCTACTTATTAACACGTTCATCGCCACGTAGGTCACCGGTGACCTGACCCTGCCCAGTATTTGGGCGCCTCGTAGGTCACCGGTGACCTCAAGGCAGACCTGTTTTCAAACCTATTTAGTGAGCCGTAGGACACTTACTCCGTAGATTTTGTGTATGCGTGTGACCGCTGCGGCGCTGTAGAATATGTGCACACAATGGTTTTCGTTTACCTTGAAATTTGTTGGATTCACATAGAAAAATCTGCAGTTTTCGGCGAACTCGTTCATGGATGCGGATGTTTGGGTTTTAAGTGCAACATAACTATTCCTTTTAAACATTTTACGTAGCTTAATTTAATTACCATTTTGTAGGCTTTTTAACAGTAAAGTAATTTTTTTAAATGCATAAGTAGTTTCTGAGAAAACTGAAAAAAGCCTCTGCTATTTTACAATATATTGGGTAAGGTAATAAAATTAAATAATAAATACAGTAATTGTGTAAAGTAATGAAAATATTTACTAGAAAATGAATAACATTAATTTAAAAACAAATTGACGTGCATCTCATTTGAGTGCAAGTATTCGACTGCGGGGGCGGGTGACCGGAGGTGTGGCCTATCTGGCGCCAAAATAACGTAAATGCAATTTTCGACATCACAGCGCCGCGTAGGGCATCGGTGACCTCATGGGGTTTTTTGTGATTATTTCATAAACCATACATACGATTGCAGCCTAAACTAGACATAAATCCATGTCTTATTAAACTAAATCCAGGAGCACCAAAAAAAAATTATGTAAATTTTGACCGTTCCACTACGGCGGTTAACGTGTTAAAAGGATTTAGAGGAGCTTTTTTTATAACGGAAGATCAGTTCCTATCTGAAAATCAATCAAAGGCTCGGAAAAACGATAAAGAAAGTAGGCACTCAACCGATAACATTAAATATTATGTCAAGTGGTTTTCATTTTATCTTTGAGCCACTTATGTTATTAAATAATACTCAAGTGGATACGGCTTAGTACACTTCAGTTACTTTATCCCTATAGGTACCGATTCGTCTTGTACTACCTCCATGGGTAAATAATACTCAAGTGGATACGGCTTAGTACACTTCAGTTACTTTATCCCTATAGGTACCGATTCGTCTTGTACTACCTCCATGGGTAAAAAGGTAGGGCTAAAACGTTTCACACAAATATTTATACATTGAATAATCGCGCGGCCGCGTGGTCTCGTATGACAGTGTGTGTTAGCCCTTACAGTAAAGTAATGAGTGCTAACTAACAGCACTTATCTTTATTACTATTAGCTAAGCACCATTGAGATTACCGTGGTAAATTTAACAAACCTAAAAACCTAGCATTCGGCATACTTTATTTTTATGTTACGGCGCAAATAAGAGAGTTATGTCATAAAATTTGGATTTGGAGATCTCTTTACTCTCGTGATAATAAACTGAGGTACGCGCCAATCATAAAATATAATTTTGCTTAACCAAATTGAGAGTTCCACTTAGAATTTTAAGGCTTTAATAAATGCACACACATGTTACGGCACACAACAATAATTTGCAGAAAAAAACGCGCGTGTAAGAATAAACCGCGCGTTCAAATGAACTAAAATCAGCCGACGATAAGTATGGGTAATGATTACCGCATGCTTGAACTTTTCATTACACTTTTCTTATGGAGCAGAACTTCTGTACCAGGTACCTACCTATCTATTAGTAGCACGTGGCATACAGGTTTTGCATTAAATTAACATTGACATTAGGGAAACTGCAACACGCCGTCACCTATTAATAACAATAGGTATAGTTAATATTTTTGTGTTGAGGAAAACATGTTTACACACCTTTTCGATTCTAGCGGCGGATCTGTCCTGAACCATGCTATTATAACAACTTTGTGCCAACCATATCCCAAATCTGTTCAACCATTTTTAAGTGAAAGAGTAACAAACATCCATACATCCTCACAAACTTTCGCGTTTATAATAGTACTAGCTTATGCCCGCGGCTTCGCCCGCGTGGAGTTCGGTAATGATAATAATGACCCACGAGATCGTAACATCGGGATAAAAAGTATCCTATGTGTTAATCCAGGTTATAAACTATCTGTGTGCCAAATTTCATCCAAATCCAGTCAGTAGTTTTTGCGTGAAAGAGTAACAAACTTCCATCCATCCATCCTCACAAACTTTCGTATTTATAATATTAGTAGGAAGTAGCATAGTAAGATTGAGTGCGTTGAACTATTGAGTTCTTAGAATACAGAGTATTTCTGCTGATCTGACAAAACATGTGCAAAAAATGTTTATGTTTATCCATAAGATTTGTAAAAAAAAATGTTTATTTATTGTTACAGAACTTACAGATGTGCTTGTGAACTAGTTTGTGTACAAAATTAAACGAAAGTGAATATTTATTTCAGAGAAGAGCAATAACAAATCAATTTGCTCATGTTGAAGTTCATGAACCACTCATACTGTTAAATCTCCTATAGTCATCTTGTAGTAACTTAATAATATTTAAGTTTTAAATATTATTTACCCAAAAAACTATTTGCTGGTGTAAACAACTTAACAATACTTATGGAAAACAATCCTAATGACTGTTAATGAGGAATTATCAAAAATAATGAGCTAATTAAAATTATGTTAAATAACTAGCTGCATTTATGATTAGGTGTTGGTTGACGTAGCAATAATACAATGGGTATGTAGGTACCTACTATTTGAAACCCCTCTCAGATTGATCACAATATGTAAAAACAGTTCTGTTCTGAGTCATTTAGTTAAAAATACTAGTTTTTTTCTGGCTATTTTGGCCGTGACTCAAAATTGCTAGGAAATTTCAGTGACCAAAATAATAGATAATGGTGATTTTTTTTTGTTTTTTACATAATTTACCTGCTATAACATTATGTTCTATATTACAATCAGATTGCCTGGTTATTATATTTTCCTACTTAAACTTGAATTTGGAAGTGACTTCCCTTCAGGTAAAATACTAGGAAGTGGTGAAGCTAGTGTTTTATAACTGTTCTATGTAATTTTAAAGTTCAAATTGTTCTGATTCTCAGGATAACTTTAATAAATTACTTTTGATTACAAACAAAGACTTGCTACTAACAAAATGACTCAACAAGTGGCTCATCAGTAGATTTACTAAATGCCTGACACTTTATTTTGATAGGTACCCTGTGGTTTATGTAGCTATTACATCACAGCTGGATAGCATGTTGGAAAAGGGCTTCATTCAGAGTATTGTCAAGTTGAAACCCATTACAATAAGATTAATCACGGGTAGCTTGGACCCTGTTCCTGATGATGATGGGCTACAATTTTTTTTTACTGATTTGATTAGATAAATAGAAGTAAGAAAAATGAATAAACAAATCAGATTAATCAAAACTTCATAAAGTATTCTTCTATGGGGGAAAAATGCTGTTTTTTTTTTTTAGTTTTCCCCAATATACAAACTGTCCAGTTTGAGGCACACTGGCTAACTTTTTATGTAAACTAGCTGAAGTTAATATTTTAAAACACATATGACATCTCAACTTATGTATAACTTTAGTACCTAGATAGAATCAATTAAACAAAAATATTAATTCACTAATATTTTGAGGAAATATGAGAAGGAATTGTTCCTAAACTATGATATTACAATCAAATTAATAGTCTATTAATAATGTGGATGCTGGGTATGTTTCATATAATATTATCTATCATTGTAGTATTTAATAGGTACTTAGTTCTGATTAATACTTATCTCTAAACTTGTAGCTGCTCTGTAGCTGTTTTTCTATCATCTAAATAATTAATGTATGAATTCTGAAATATGATTTTATTTTTAATTAAGTTAGTTAGGTAATCTATTATTTTACAAGCATTGAAAAAGGTTGTAAACATCTTCATACTATTGGTGTGTAGGTACTGTTGCCTATTTCAGTAAAACCAACATGTTTTTAAGTTCACTTACTTACTATGAAATAAACTAGGCCCTGAAACATTATACTTGTTGACCTTTGCCTTTGTTCTCAATGGCTCTTATTATTGAAATAACTGCTCATTTTAAAAGAAAAACACACAATACAGTCAATTTTAACTTACATTACCTTGAATCAGTTAATTGCTTACAGTCATGAAAGGAAAGTTATAGAAATAAGATTCCTAGAAGTATTTTCTACAAAAGCATTGAAAACCCACAAAATTAGTAAGACAGATAAAAATGATTCATAGCCTTAAGTTCTTAATGCCTCTGACAACAACCTATACAGCCAAGAGATTAAAAAATACCTGGTGAAATGCTGAAGGCGCCCCAGCTCCGTTCCCATCCTGGAATAATTGTTGGAACGCGAGCTCATTCCTTTGTGCGTCAGACAGAAAGGATTCCGTCTCCCCGGCGTCAGATCTCTTGTGCTGCAGCTTCACACCTCCCGTGTAGATCGGAGTCGTTATCTTCGGCGTAAACACATTTTCCTCTACCCTCTCAAGCAGAGGTTTTGGCACGTCTTCTTCGAGCGAAGGATCTCCGTCAGACATCACATAAAAATAACGCGCCAAATACTTTCACACCACTATTTAATTTTTCACACAGTTCATATCCAAGACGTTCTTCCTTCCGAGGTATTAGTCATAGACGGAACTGATCTGGGTACAGATTTATCTCCTATTCTTTCACACACTAATTAACTATGAATTGAAACTGAATAAAAAATATAAATGTTTGTAAATTTGTAGATTCACACAGGTATTTGCACTATTTTATTTTATGCTACGTAGTTTCGGAAGGAACGGGCACCGACCGAAACTATTTCAAGGGAACGACAAGAAAAGAAAGATCTTTTTGTATCTGAATGGGAATGAATGACAGATTATTTCACTAAGGCAATTAAGCCATAAGCTGAGATAGCTATACCCGATTGTTTAAGACAAAAAAGAGATAAAACATAAGCAATGCTAAAGATATAATTTTGTCTGGTCATCAACTGATTGTCCTGTCAATAGCCTCTTTCTTCTTAGGGTTGTAAACTTGGGTTAAAATGTCGATACTCTTAACTGTCTCGTCGAATCATGCCCAGTCTTGATCAAAATGAAGCTGGTAGTCATGATTTATAATGATTATACCACAGGCAACTTTTATTTTTTATGTTTTAGAATAATGTGAGCTTTTTTCTTTTAATTTCACCTTAGATTCAGTTCGCGCGAAAGATCATTTTACACATTTTGAAAACGATATTTTATGACCCAAGAAAAATCGATGTTTCCTCATCCCTATCCATCGTGCCTTTGATTGACAGCAGCTCCTGACAGAAGATAAAGTTGAGTTCATTGCGCCTTCAGAGTTCCCCACCTCCTCTCTAAAAGAGTAATTGATATAATTAGGTTTTATAATTTTAAATACATCCATTTGAATTATTTAAGTAATATACGAATTATTTACTAATAAAATTAATATAATGGAAAAATCTTTTTTTTTATTTACTTTTTAGTATGGCAACAAATTATGCCACGCCGCTTATGATCTGTCAATTCGCGTCGCCGAAAGCGAAAAGGGATAGGTAGGTTGCCGGCGAAACATTTCTATTAATAATTTAAAATAAGTAATCCACAGCGATATTTATGTGAAATAATACAATCAAGAAAAATATCACAAACTCAAAATGACGGTGGAGGTGCAAGCCAAGACGAGGCTCCCGCAGCTATCGTCTGACAAACAACTAACGTTTATAAAATTAGCTGTTTTATCAATGGCAGCAATATTATGTGAGTATTTTTAAAAGTTAATAAGCATTTAAACTTGTATTAGAATGATTCCATACCGTGTCCTTTCGATAAAACGTAAATTAGATCGATTTTTGTATGACTTACGTGGTCCTATTGTGATAAGACCACGAATAAGCAATGGCGATAAAATGTGCTGATTTTAGAAAAACACAGACCATAACGTGTTTTGCCTTTATCAAAATATCATCTTGCTCTGTTTGTAACTGCAAGATAACACTAAACAACGCTTTAGGACTGTAAACATGCTTCAAAATGGCAAAAACCGGCACCCAGACATACAGGGTGCTGTCATTCGGCTACTGGCAATATTTCCCAAAAAAAGTATTTTCTGTACTTTCCAATTTCCAATCTTTCAAAAATCAATCCAACACAACTATTTCATAATTATCTGAGATACCTATTTACCCAAATTAAAAACTAACTGAAACTATTTCTTTTTCAGCCTTTGGAACGCGTCTATTCTCAGTGTTACGTTTCGAGAGCGTTATCCACGAGTTCGACCCTTACTTTAACTACAGAACCACCAGATACCTCACTGAGGAAGGGTTCTATAACTTCCACAACTGGTTTGACGACAGAGCATGGTATCCGCTGGGACGTATCATTGGTGGTAAGTTTTTACTTGATTACTAAGAGAAGAGGGAGGCCTTTGCTCAGCAGTACCAATACAACCGAGAAAGATTGTTTGTAATCAATATTTTTCTGACTCGCTGAATGGGTAACTTCTTGCTGGCTAGTACCTATGCAGTAATCTTGGAAAAGCTGTCGTAATATAACTATATGATGCATGCACTCCACACCCAACAACCTCATCACTAGTTACATTGATTTATTCCATTGTTCTCGCGAGTGAATTCACAAAAAATGCATTGTTTATAATAAGCAACAAAACTTAATAATGTTATTGTGTAAACTATCGCATTAAATAACCTTGTACCTGAATCTGAAACTTCTCACACTTGCTTTATATAATTCAACTGTGTGTGAAAAAAATTACTCAATAGGTCGCAAAATAAAATGCACCTGTCAAAATCGCTATTTGTAAGTGCTACATGTAACAATTTTTTATAATCACCATAGAAATTGACAAAACCAACAACCACACGTCCACGTTGGCCCTGGATGGCAGAATTTGAAAGTCATGGGGAGAGGCCTTAGTCCAGCTGTGGAGTAACAGTAACCAAAGAAATAAATAAACATTTATTTTGAGTGATTTTGTAGTGGAAAGACGGAGAAAACAAAAATGTTGCCATACCATTTAACCCTAAGGGAAGGCAGTTGGGACAATCTCTATATTCGGTTTCAGTTGTTCAGGTTCATTATTGACTATTACTATAAACAATATATTGGAAAACATTTTAAAAAAGTAGTTATAACCAGCGGAGTGCCTAGGGCTCAACTTTATGACAAGCAGACTATTCATTAACGTCTAAATTATGAAGAGCAATATGCTACACGGGCAAGCCACAAACTCAAACTCAAAGCATTTATTTCAATTAGACCATTACACACTTTTGGGCTTGTATAAAAGTACTACCACAGCTACCACTGGTTAGTTTCTTCCCCATTCTTCTCCATATGAAACTACCCTTGCAAATGGGCACTTAGAATTAATTTTGTTTCCTTAGTACTAAAGTTTGTGGTTTAAAAGTGCCTTTTAATGGCCTAATTTAAATAAAAGATGTAACTTTGAATTTGCTGCTACACAGCCAAAGTTGTAAAGAAACTTGCATATTTCATCTTAAGTAAACAATAACAAAACCATAACTTTTAGACCAGAGAACTCTATTTATTTTCTGATACAAATCTACCTACCCTCCCTGTAAACTATCGAAAGGTTATTTTGAAAAGATCACTTTTAGCAATAAGTATGCCTATTGTGTCACCATATCTAAAATGGGAATTTTATTTTTCTTCTATTATTTGTATAATGTACAAAATAAAGAATATTCTATTTATCTACTCCAGGTACCATCTACCCTGGTTTGATGGTGACATCGGCCACCTTGTACAATGTGATGCAGTTCCTGAACATCACCATAGACATCAGGAATGTCTGTGTGTTCCTCGCTCCGTTCTTCTCTTCATTGACTACTATTGTCACCTATCTGCTGACAAAGGAATTGAAGGTTGTTTTTATTTACATTCACACAAACTAATAACTCATACCTTTCTGAACAAGGACAGGCAGAAATTGCAGAATGCCTCATTCCGTCTTACACCCACAGAATGTTGCTACCAAAATAAAATAAAAACATGTTTGTGCTACTAAAGAGATTGATTTATATATAAATTATACTTTTGGAGTACTACAAGGACAGTGTACTGTCACTGTCAGGTTTACGGGGTGGAATTGACAACGACGCTAAAACGGTTAAGTACCACATACATATTCAGTACATCATTCTGAACCATACATAGAAATTTCACATAGTTAATAAAAAAAAATAGCTATATGTCCCCCACAGTGTCGGTATCACCCATCAATCCTTCTCCCAAAGAATAAAAAATCTACCCGTTGGCCTAGCAGTTGGAAGGTTGTAACCTGATAATGCTTTATGCTATTCCTATTTATTAATCCCCCTTCTCTATCACAGGATGAAGGCGCTGGTCTGGTAGCCGCTGCCATGATAGCAATAGTACCTGGCTACATCAGTCGTTCAGTAGCTGGCAGTTACGACAACGAAGGCATTGCCATCTTCTGCATGCTGCTGACCTACTACTTCTGGATCAAGGCAGTTAACACTGGAACTATCCTGTGGGCCACTATGACTGCGCTCGCTTATTTCTACATGGTGAGTGATTTTGTGAAGATAAAAGTACCTAAATGTACGTCTAGCAACGCATTGATTCTGATTTCTAATGACATAAGCTGTTTATGAGCATGATAGTGTCCCAGTGGTAACAGTTACGAGTTTCACTTTGTGTAATTTATGTTATCACTACTGCTGCTCACATTATAGATAACTTTTACCTTACCTGACCTGACCCGCAGTTCTGCATTTTAAAAGCAGACTACTTTCTGTTGAAGAAAAGATACACACATGTTAGAGTTACATGAGTCAAACATTAAAAGTAATCCTTGTGTAAATTAAATCTTTTATTGTTACAAAATCTGTTAGTGTTTAGTAAGCAAGATTACAGATTATATTGATTAGCTTTAGCCATTATTATTGTTTGATAACTACTGATTGTCTTTTGCTATATGCTTGCATTATAAAGATATCTGTGTTTTAATCAGATATTTTAAAAGTCAATCACAGAATATAGAGATGACAGTTTCACACCAATAAGTTTCTATTTAACTTTTTGGTTTTTGCTCTGTCGTACACACTCTTTACTTCAAGAAAGCGACACGTTAAAATGAAAGGTTTTACACATTGGGTAATAAAAAAAAACTTTAAAAAAAAATGTTTATATGACTATATCACGCCTTAGATTTTGCACGCTAAGTTTGAAGACGTTACAAATGACGTTAGACATGAATAATGAAGTTCTTATCACTAGAATGACAAGGCCAGTTAGAATTTATGAACTGTTTTTAAATGCCATGCAATTTTATTTAACTATTCTTTGTAAATTACCGTGCATTGGGAACTGGCGAAACATTCAGATAACACAATAATATGTTGAAATCCCACCGATGACCTGGTGATGGTTGCGGGGGACCCGCTGGATGCGAGACGCACGGGACCGATCAATGTGGCGACACTTGGGGGAGGCCGTTGTCCAGCAGTGGATGTCTTTCGACTAAAATGATGATGATGTTGAAATTTCTGTCTTTTAAATTTAATTTCTCTTGGTTGAATTGTTATCTCGTCAGACAACATGTTTCTATATCATTGTTTCTCCAGTAAAAATGCACAGTTATTTCCAATATAAGCTTTACAGAAACCAGTTTCAATCTCCGAAAACTAGACGACTGAAATGTCCCATTCTTCCACAGGTCTCATCATGGGGTGGCTACGTGTTCCTAATCAACTTGATCCCTCTCCACGTCCTCGCGCTCATGCTGCTGGGCCGCTTCTCAGCTCGCGTATACGTGGCTTACAGCACCCTGTACTGCGTCGGCACTATACTGTCGATGCAGATCTCCTTCGTGGGCTTCCAGCCGGTGCAGAGCTCGGAGCATATGCTGGTGAGTTTATATATCTCGTGCTCATGTTTAGGTCAAAATATAAGTTTGGATAAATATGCACCACCTGCGAAACGACCATCACTGCTCAGATGCGTGTAAGTGATGCTGGCGGAAAAACTTTCTGTGAGGCCTTCGTTACGAATTTTGCGCCCGCATTTTTAGTATTGTATAAATAGATCAATCCCAAACAAATTGGGATACGGAAATGACGTATCGAAAATGCCAAAAGATGGTCTAGGTATTTACCGATTCAAGAACTGCTATCTAAAATAAGTATGCCAGACATAATTATGGTAAAATCATGTAAATATTCGGAACAAAACTTCACATAATGTTATAAAAGGTTATGTTTAGGTACTTTTTTTCGTTTTAATGAAAATACAGAATCTTTTTTTTTTTATTATTAACATTAGAAATGGGATATTTACCATGTCCACTGTTTGTTTTGAGTTCCCGGTATTTTTTTTATTATTGATTTTTGTTTTTATTTCGTTTCAAGTGTTAATTATAAGTTAGTGACCATGACTGTTGTTTTTATCTATAAAATTTCATCTGAATATTGTAGTTTTTAGCACAAAAACTATAATATTCAACTCATAATTGGCCTAGCCTCCACCTAACTATGTAGGGGTTGTCTGCCAGTCTTACTTGATGCAGCCAATATGACGTCCACTACTGGTTACTGGTTATAGCAATACTCTTTTTTAGGACTGGTTTGGCAGACTTTTAAATACACAAGTGATGATTTGACAAATGTCTTAACGTGCTTTACGAAGCATAGAGGAGTATGTGTTGGATGAAAACAACTTATAATATTCAACTATGAATTCACCAACAATATCTTTCTTTCCCAGGCGTTAGGAGTATTCGGTCTGTGCCAGCTGTACGCCTTCACGCAGTACTTGCGCGAGCACCTATCCCCGGCTAACTTCGAGCTGCTGTTCAAAGCTCTGATCACCACCCTACTGTCTACGTTGGGAACTGCCTTGGTCGCTCTTACACTTACTGGTAAGAAGATATTCTAAAATATTGATTTAGTTGCAGTTTTTAGTTCAGTTTTCGAAATGAAAACAGCAGTGGTTCAACGATTGGATACACCTCCAAAGTTGAATAAAATATTACTCCGGCAACTGAATATGTTTTATAGCTCGAACTACAACGAGGCTGCTGATCGTGAGCTAATTCGTAATTTACGTGGTACTGCTAAAATTACTGCCAAACTTTACATTGTTAGTTTTGTTACAGGTAAAATCTCACCATGGACCGGACGTTTCTACTCTCTCTTGGACCCCTCATACGCTAAGAACCACATCCCTATCATTGGTAAGTTTTCCTTAAAAGTGACTTCATTGATCATAATAAATGGTGTCTAAAAACGCATGGTACTCAAGATTGAACCTTATCACCACTAAATAATCCTCATTTACCCACAGCATCGGTCTCTGAGCATCAGCCCACATCCTGGTCATCATTCTACTTCGACCTTCAAGTCCTGGTGTTCCTGTTCCCCGCTGGATTGTACTTCTGCTTCAGCAAGTTGACTGATGCCAATATTTTCATCATTTTGTATGGAGTACTCAGCATTTACTTCGCCGTAAGTTAATAGTAAAAAACAGGGCTTTACGCCGTGTTGTATGATAAATAAGAAGCATTCGTAGTGTATGCAAGAAACAAACTGAGATCACCGATCTTTTTCCTCATAATCGACGTGTTTGGATATTGCTTACACTTAGGGCGTGCACCTGGTTCTACAAATTTGCAGAGCATGAGCAATATTCAGTCGCGTCAATTTTGTTAGTGATATACGACTGAGTACGTCTCCGTCTGTTCCTACAGGCCTATATTCAATAGTTTAATTCCTGTGTTTAATACACAACTAAAACATTACGATTTTTTTACACGACAGTAAAATACGAAAATTACTCAGAGCAAGTGAATGAGACCCCAGCAATAATAAATTGGTTACTATAATATCACGAATACACCTATCGTAGTATGCTCGAGGTTTGATTCTAGTAGACACAAAACCCACAATTAATATCTCAACAAGCATTGCCTATTCTTAATGCTAAAATCGACATTCAATTTTTTTTAGTCATAGATAGACCATTCGTATGATGACACAAAAAGCGTTGAGCGCGTCGAGTCAGCGTCCGAGCATGAGCACTCCGCTGACTTCGCCCATGATCCTTACACTTTGATCGCTGACAACCCCGCCACCCCCTCCTACCCCACTGTACACCACTACATTACATTCACTGCCTACCACCTTCTCCTCAGGGTGTGATGGTACGTCTCATGCTGGTGTTAGCCCCAGTGATGTGCATCGTGTCAGGAGTCGCAGCCTCTAGCCTACTGAGTCTACATGTCAAGGATATTGAGCCGAAGGTGGAGAAACATGAAAAGAAGAAGAAGCATGAGAACAATTTGGTGTTTAGGTCAGAGGTATGTACAGAATATTTTTCTTACGATTTTATTAAATGGGTGACGTTTTTGGAAACCACAGTCTTTGAATTATTATTCTATTCAATCGATTTCATAAAGGTAAAAAATCAATCGCCTGTGATTGCCACACAAAAGGATTTTACGTTGAAAATGCATGTAGTTTTTATTATGTATATTAAAACTCAAAACTGTATTGTTTCACTCTATGGGGCTACTTGCCCCATTGAAACTGAATTCGATCAGCACATCTACACCGCATTGGAGAGCTTTTAATATCAATATTCCATAGCAATGATGACATTGACAGATCTCTCAAATGAGCTGATCACATATAGTCAGTATAGAATTGTAGCTCCAAAACGGATGGTCTAATTTCAATGCGGTTACATATTATCTACATCCCCGTAATTCTTTGTTCCCTATCTCCAGGTGGGAGCCCTATTCGTGTGCGTGCTGGGCTGCCTGCTGATCTCGTACGTGTTCCACTGCACGTGGGTGACGTCAGAGGCCTACTCCTCGCCCTCCATCGTGCTGTCTGCGCGCGCGCACGACGGAGCGCGCATCATCTTCGACGACTTCCGCGAGGCTTACACTTGGCTTAAGATGAATACTCCTGAGGTAAGTTTTAGAATAGACTAGCTTTTGCCGTGGCGCCACCTATTATCATAAGAACGTTATTGTTGTTTTCCTCGGGAACAGTACTTTTATTTCGGGATGAAAGGTACCATGTCCGTTTCTGTACACCTGACAACGTATATGCAAAAGTTCAGGATGATTGGTTCAGTGGTATAGGCGCGAAAAGGTAACAAACTTACTTTCGCATTTATAATATTATAAATAAAATAATAATTAGTAAGGAAGGATAATGGTCGCATAGCATAGAGTAAAGAGTTTTTTTGCCAAATGTCAAAAGATGGACTCTCACTGTTGCAATAGCCATTTGGATTATATCGTAAATCATAATATTAATCAAGCAACAACAAACAATAACGTTAGCACTGGTGGGAGACAGGTCTCCTCTCTGTGGGAGGTAGAGGGAGAGAGAGAAATAGATTCTTCTTCTTCTGGAATCGATTTTGTCCGACCAGCCGAGCAGTCGAATCGAAGCTTTTGTGAATAGAAATGCTGTTTGTAGCGACGTGGATAGCTCTGTGGAACAGCTTATAAAATAATAATTGCCAAGTTGAACATACAAATAATGAAAGTCTATGGCTACAATTTGACTTAATTTTTTCTTTATTTTGTGGCACCAGAGGCGGTTTTCGTAATTCTAGTGTTCTGACATGCGGTTGGCGCACTAATTATTTGAAAAACTACTCCTCCGTCTTCAATTTAAAACTTTTTCAATCTATTCGTAGGACTCAAAAGTAATGTCATGGTGGGATTACGGATATCAGATAACAGCGATGGCGAATCGAACAGTAATAGTGGACAATAACACTTGGAACAACACGCACATTTCTCGAGTAGGACAGGCGATGGCTTCCACTGAAGACAAGGCGTACGAGATCATGAGGGAACTGGACGTGGACTATGTGCTTGTCATCTTCGGAGGACTCGTCGGGTATTCTTCTGATGGTAAGACAGTTATTAGTGTGGAGATGAGTTATTTTACTGGGGAATATGAATATCGAGAAAGTTATGTTTGCTAAACTTAACCCTTAATTGGGCGCGCCTAAAATGTTACGTAAACGGTCACGTGGGGTGCCCCCAATCAAATACGAAATATATTCAAAACCACGATTATGCTCGATACTTGATGCGCTGGGGTGTGTAAGACCCCACGTGACTAATTAAGGGTTAACTCCCAGTTTATTATGTTTTTTTTGCTATGCCTGCGCTAATGTTAATGTCTGAGCCAAACTGCGCTTTAACTAAGGCGAAACAAATGAAATAGTTCAGATTTCTTATCTAACCATCAAGTAATTTGGCAATATGCCAACCAATGCATCTCTACATTTCCTCCAAAACACGGACGGATTCCACTACCTCACATCTTGAAATACAAATTACATTCCAACATGTTTTTTTTTGCAATTCGGCTACTTTATTCGGTACATTTATACCCAACCCTTGATTACCAGCGTGATGTTTTATTATTTTCCTATCGTAGACATAAACAAGTTCCTCTGGATGGTGCGTATCGGCGGCAGCACGGACCGCGGCGCGCACATCCGCGAGGCGGACTACTACACGCCGTCCGGAGAGTTCCGCGTCGACGCTGACGGCTCGCAGACGCTGCTCAACTGTCTCATGTACAAGATGAGCTACTACAAGTTTGGCCTGGTTTACACCGAAGGAGGTAAGTGATGCAAACGATATTACTTTTATTGATTGGCAAAATGACTGCCCTTCTGCAGTAGACGGCAGCTAACACTTTGGCATTGAGCTTGGCCCAGCGAAGCACGGAGTTCCAAAGAATCAGGTCTCAGTGCTAACAAATCCTTCATTAGTACTGGCGAGCGGCCTAGAAACAGATCTACTATAGAAGAAAACACATATGTTTGTGTATACAAATATTTTTGATTCTGATATCTGAAAATGAGAACAAATAAAAGGAATTCTTGAGTTGCCATACTTCGATTTACAACATAATTATTGTAATTCCCGGTAATGTTATTCTACAAACCATTAATTTTAAGTAATTCTGTATCCCAGGTCGACCGCCAGGCTTCGACCGCGTCCGTAGCGCTGAGATCGGCAACAAAGATTTCAACTTGGACGTACTAGAAGAGGCCTACACCACCGAACATTGGCTCGTCCGCATCTACAAAGTAAAGCCGCTGCCCAACCGGGGCGTCTGAAGTCCGCACCCCGCCGGCCTAGCCGGTAAATATCTGTCAAGTTTATATTGGTATAAGAAGATGTACCACATGAAGATCGTGGAAAATTTGGAACAGTGATTTGACAAAGCGTTTATGTACAGTCAAGTCTTTTATGATATTCAAATTACTTTTTTATAAAGTCACAACACAATACTTTTTAGCAATATATTCTATCATGCAATAACCACACAAAAATTGCCCTTAAACTAGCAAACGTGTGTATACTGTGACTGTATACTCTCGGAATGAAACGGTTAAGCTTTAGGTCTAATTTTGCTTGCACAATGCAAGGAACGAACTATGTATAGTAAGTGAAACTTTACCTATGAAGTGATATGTCATTAAATTAATAAGCAGCCAAGCATTTCAGTCCGCGAATGTACAGTGCCTGCACTGTTTCAAGAGACTTTGAAAATATGAATTTTTAGTAAAATTGCTCAACCCAGCTTAGAATTAATTTATTAAAAGACCGCTTAGCGGCGAATTTTAAATTAGTGTCTGTGCAAAAGTCTGCTAAGATGTAGTTAATTTAATCGCTTTTTGCCTCGCCTTTTCCCAATTATGTAGAGGTCGACGAAATCCATACATTGGTTTAAAAATACTCTCTGTTAAAACCACAATATAAACTTTTGTAATATTTACCGGTCAAGCCATACAAAACGAATGTAAAATAAGAAATAAAGTGATAATTATTGGAAATATTTATGCTAAAAGACATGCGGTTCTTTTTTACATGACTTTTTAAGAGTGCGTCATACGTTGGAAATACAATTGTTGCAGAATAAAACTAGATGTTTAACCACATATAGATTTTCGGTAGGCGATGGATTGCTGATGAATGTTTCTAAGGTTCGCGGGAACATACTACTGAGTTTCGTTCCATGGAATCAATTTTTGGACGTCAAAATTGATTTTGATTTATTGATCAGCAGCAAAAAGCTAGAGCATATTTATTTTGTATACAATTGTGTCTTCAACATATCTTCATTAGACTTAGCATCATTTTTATATTTTATAATAAGCGTGATGAGAATGGAAGTGATAGATGAAAGTTTAAGAAAGAAAGAAAATGCATGTTTAGTGTGCTAGCAACACTGCCTTCCTGTCAGAGTGCAATCTTTTATGCATGTTGTGTCTTACTAATAAGTTTCGATTGAGTGGGACTAGTAAAAAACATGGATATAACCCCTTTAGTCATAAAAAAAAACTATAATAAAGACCTTTAATAAATATAAGGGGATCACAACATTGAGAACTAATAAAATTGCTATTACAAATTAAAACTGATGTTTCTTTTTATTTAAAAAATTATCTATTTTTCGTTAGTTTTAATTAGTAATAGCACAAGGCTCAAAAAGATTTGTATATAGCCTAATGTTATATATTTTATGCGCGTCTATGTCAAATACTACCATTAAAACTATGCAGTAAGAACTTTTGTTAAAACTCAGATTCAAGATTTTGACTACTAAAATTGTAACCATTCTTATTGGAAATCTATGACGTACGAAAGTTTCTTTTCTTAGATTAGCATTTTCTTAACCATATACAGGGTGTAAATACACCCTTTACAAAGCCGAAAGGCACTTGTTCTTTCCGTCATTGCGATATTTTTTTTGTTCTAGACCATACCTGGGAACCTTCTAGTTTCGGAGAAATTGGGGGGTCAAAGTTCCAACTTTTCACAAGTTTTTTTTTTAATACTAGTTTTTAATGTTATAACTTTACTTTAAATACCTCCATGTTATTTAAAGTAAAGTTATAACATTACCCCTGTGTTATTCCATGCGCCCATCAGCACAATTTTTTTAGTCTGTTACCGTAATAGAAAATTTAAAAAAAAATGTTGTTTTCCAGCAATAATTTTTGAATAGGCTTACTTAGTTTGATGTACAGAATGCTTGGTTGACGGCTTTATGAAGGGTCCGTTTACACCCTGTATATGTTTCACATATTCGCAATAGATATCCTAGATACTTAGTTTATAAAACTACCATAAATATAACCTTTTGTCTCTAAGACTACAATTCGATTAGAGCAAATGATTAGCAAATGCACTTGCCTCTTTTTATAAGAAATGGTCTTACAAATATTCAAAATGTATACAGACTGAATCCTATTCATCGCGTAGTTTCTTAAAATGTATGTTACAATAGAGTAGATGTATCTTAAATAGTGGTTATTTCACTTTGTATGTCTACCTCTATCTAGATTAAACGAAGATACGCACAAATAGAATTCGTCACGTTATGTGTAGACAATTAAAACACGCCTGATCTGGACTTGATTCGGTTACTAAATGAAATGATGTAAAGGAAATGTTGTATAAATTCATTTTTTATTTTAATTAAAGTTTATTGATAAATGTGTGTTTTTATTACTAGGACCCTATGTTAGAGGCAAACCACACGGGCGGTGCGGCGCCGCACCGCATGCCATTTCGCCGCGCTGGCGACCACACGGGTTATCCACGTTCAAATGCGCATAAACGTTGAACGTAGTTTATTTTATTATTTTTAGCGCATTTAATAAAAGCTTGTTTAAAAAAAAAGTTTTTTTAAGTACCTAACTACGGACTGATGGCAAAAGTTTGAGAATTATAAGAATGTGCTCAAAACTTTTAGTATCCCGCCTGGGTTAAGTTTTTGAATGAATAATTTTATTACCAAACTTTTTAGTTTTGCCGTAATCATTTCTGATAACGCATATATCTCAACACTTTTCTTATCCGCCGTGCTATTAACCGTTGAGGAACTCCTCAACGGTTACTCCCTCATGAGACGACGATCCTGGCTACAGGTTGAATTCATGATAAAAAATCCTCTTCACCCATCAAATATGAACGCGTTTGCTAATTTTCAAATCCATGCTATTAAGGTCATGATAGAAATCATCTTTATGTATCGAAATTCAACACGTAAACAAGATTTCGTGTCAGCGCTATTAACCGTTGAGGAGTTCCCTCGTGAGAAGACGATCCTTGCTTCAGGAAGAAGTAATGATTGTCATGAAAGTGTATTTTCACCACAACCAAAAGTGTGTGCAAAATGTGTACGTTACCCCAGCAAGAAAGTGTCTCCTAGAGTTATATGAGTCGAACGTATAGTTGGTGCCTTATCTGCTGTAAATGTGCCCCCACATAAAAAATGTGTGCCCCCTGTCGTTTTGGAAAAAAACGGAAAAAACGATTCTTGCTGGGGTAACGTTTTTCTAGCAGGAAAATTCTAAACGAATGATCGGAGAGAGAAAAATTGTGCATGGCCAGAGAGCTTATATGTGTGCCTTAATGTGCCCCCAAAAATAAAATCTGTGCCCCTTCAGGTTTCCGAGATATTGCATTTCCTGCTGGAGTAACGTTTTGATGAATCGTATATCTCCAAAACCATTGCATGTGCCCCTGTAGAATAAACATACACGAGTAGCTCTTAAGGGGCACACCTTAGTGCCCCAATTAGATTTAAGAAAATATTTATAGTTTTCAAGTTATCGCGGTTTTATGAAAACCCGAAAAAACATCGCAGCGCTTAAATGAGACCAGGTATAAGTTCGCTGAAAACTGTATTCGGTCCTTCTTGACGCTAATAATAACCATACAAAGTTTCAAAACTGTTCATGCATGCGTTTTTGAATAATCTTGCTAAAAGTCAAAACGACTTTTGACGGCAAAATACAAGGAACCAGCTCAATCCCAGATGTGTAGGTGTAAACCAAAATCATGTGCCTTTAGTCAAAAATATATGGTGAAAATATTCAGCTTGGAATGTTTCGCATTAAGTAAATATTAACAAAAAACCAAAATATGTGAACAACGGCTGGTTATCCGACCAAATTTGAATGACTACTAAAAAGCGACGGATTCATACATATCGATGACCTTCTTTACTTTACTCACTAACCGGTTCACACGTGTTGTGCCTGAGTACACTGAAGTAGAAAAGTAATAAAATAAAGTTGTTATTGGATTATAATATTCTACTAGCTGTTTCTATGACCTTACACATGATTAAGTACATTATAAATAGTAGCTATTCCAAGGTAAGCTATCTTCTCCATTCTAAATTTCATTAAAATACATCCACTAATGTATGTGTGAACGAAAGAAATACATCCAGATATTTGCCATTTGCCAGGTCTTTGACCCAAAATTTGATGTTTAAAAAAAATATAGTTCATGAAATGTGTGATGAATACCTACTACTAAAAAGAGGTAGCTCTTTTTTTGTATATAAATAAAAAACCCGTATTTGTCTTTTTATATACATATATATTTATTGATAAGCCGTAGGTTAGATAAATTAACAGTAAGTTTTGCATCATTATGGGGAATGCTCCAACCAGCCCACGAAATTCAAAATTTCTTGAGTTTTTTGCAATTTGCAGGCCAGTGCTAGGTTGTATGTTGATTAAAATATTATTCGCGGCTGTAAGACGTATGTAATTACAGAATTATAATCATCAAATTAAGGGAATAAAAATAATAATTTCCACATCAACAAGCTGTTTCATTTATTATAGTCACAAAGTGCATTTAATATATTTTTAATTAGCCTCCAAAACTTTTGAACGCGACTGTACGGACAACAGCATAGGTATAATACGTCCAATAAAGAAGGTCATCGATATGTATGAATCCGTCGCTTTTTAGTAGTCATTGGAATTTGGTCGGATAACCAGCCGTTGTTCACATATTTTGGTTTTTTGTTAATATTTACTTAATGCGAAACATTCCAAGCTGAATATTTTCACCATATATTTTTGACTAAAGGCACATGATTTTGGTTTACACCTACACATCTGGGATTGAGCCGGTTCCTTGTATTTTGCCGTCAAAAGTCGTTTTGACTTTTAGCAAGATTATTCAAAAACGCATGCATGAACAGTTTTGAAACTTTGTATGGTTATTATTAGCGTCAAGAAGGACCGAATACAGTTTTCAGCGAACTTAAACCTGGTCTCATTTAAGCGCTGCGATGTTTTTTCGGGTTTTCATAAAACCGCGATAACTTGAAAACTATAAATATTTTCTTAAATCTAATTGGGGCACTAAGGTGTGCCCCTTAAGAGCTACTCGTGTATGTTTATTCTACAGGGGCACATGCAATGGTTTTGGAGATATACGATTCATCAAAACGTTACTCCAGCAGGAAATGCAATATCTCGGAAACCTGAAGGGGCACAGATTTTATTTTTGGGGGCACATTAAGGCACACATATAAGCTCTCTGGCCATGCACAATTTTTCTCTCTCCGATCTTTCGTTTAGAATTTTCCTGCTAGAAAAACGTTACCCCAGCAAGAATCGTTTTTTCCGTTTTTTTCCAAAACGACAGGGGGCACACATTTTTTATGTGGGGGCACATTTACAGCAGATAAGGCACCAACTATACGTTCTACTCATATAACTCTAGGAGATACTTTCTTGCTGGGGTAACGTACACGTGCAAAATTTCAGCTCAATCGGTTAAAGATAACTGATTTAAAATTCAGTTGCAAGATGCCACCCGGACAAACATACATAAATTGCAACTTATATAAAAGCTAGTAAAAAGGGTGTTTTTAGAGGCGGAGAAAATAAATTGAGATAATACACACTTTTTTTTTTAATATTTATTTGACTGATAATTGTGTGTCATCAATATTGTTTGAATGTTTTCAGACATGCTAGTTTCTTTGAATAAATTAATTGTATCTCTTCCCCCGTGTGGCATGAGGCCCATAAAGCTGCGACACAAAGAGGTGTGCTAGGCCGCTGAGAGGTCCGAGAATGCGTACATTGACGCTGAGAAACAGTCTGAGGATGTGTAGCGGGCTCGTTTCAGAAGCGAGCGGTAACCACACCGTCTAGTGACTGATAGTTTTTCGCTCGCGTCCGTCCCTAGCACACATCCCTGACAACAGGTCATCTCTCGTACACATCCTTCCCTTGTTTTGTATATCCGAAACCTCGCTCCACTGAACCGTTTCCACTAGAGCTGCGCTGAATGAGGCTAGGTAAATGAAGTGATTCTATTGGTGCTTAACAAACACATCCCACGCAACTCATCCTAGCACATCTCTGGTGCAAACGCAACTTTATGTCGGTAATATCTCTGTACTGTTCAGTACCATCATCGTGTTTGAATCGTTCGTACGATTTGATGCCATTAGACTATTTTGTCTGGTGATATCTGATAAATCGGAACCAATTGAGCTCTTGGAAGCCAACGCATCGCATTATTTACAGCGAAGAGGGAGTGCAAATTGGATCCAGATGTCGGCACCAAACTGTTACAAGAAAACCTAGCCGATCCGAGGCTGGGTGAAAAATATTTGAGCTCGCTCATGCAACCTACCAGTGTCCTATTAT
Source organism: Eurois occulta (assembly GCA_950022335.1). Classification (NCBI taxonomy): domain Eukaryota; kingdom Metazoa; phylum Arthropoda; class Insecta; order Lepidoptera; family Noctuidae; genus Eurois; species Eurois occulta. The sequence continues at coordinate 4,610,109 of OX465481.1, read as the reverse complement.
TCCCAAGTGCCTATGGCCTCCAAATGGTTAAAGACGGCCCCGCATACGCATACACAAAAGATTTTCCAAGGGGGTAGGTAGAACCCAAAGAACACACTACTTTCTACGATCTTTGTTTACTCCTTTTGATTCGTCAAACGTGTATGAGTAGTTGTATAAAACAACTACTCATACACGCACGCCAAGTACGCAGTACTATGCACCTGACCTTTCTGAAGAACACTACCATTAATCACTAATAAGGTCTGTGTGTCCTTCTGGGGCTTCCCTCACATCTACTTTGTAAAATTAATGTTAGTGACAAAATTATTAAATGTCTGTTGTCTGTAAGTTGTTATTAATAAATCAAAATACCATTTATAAGCTAAAAATATTTATTTAAATATTTACAAACACACGATCACTGGTTCACAATACTGTAATCTAAATATACAGGGTGACATCGAATACATGCGACAAATTTAAATATACAATAATACGTGTTGTCAAGAAACTGTATAAAATATCAAATGTAAAATTAAAAAAAATATTTGACTATGAACGGCAACGTCTAATAACATGAGTACTCCACGACGCGCGACAATTATTGAGCACTGCGATGAGTCGGACGAGATTTTTTGATACTTTAATTTTTCTTATTTATTTTGCATATTAATTTTGCTGGAATAACGATAATTCGTACTTAAATAAAGATAATAACATCAATGGACCTTTTGATAACGATAATCGCGTATTTTTTTTTTAACGATTTAGATTGTAGAAAAAACAGTTTATATTCACTATGTTACTGTAACTGAAGCTCCCATTTCATTTTGTCGCATTAATTCAAAGTCACCCTGTATAAAAGGGAAAAGTCACTCATCACGAATTATCGAAAACTTCTTGACGTATAAAGATGAAGTCCGGTAGCTTAGCTTAGTAGACAGGGCCGGAATAAGGAGGTCTAGATCTCTCGCAAGTTTGTATAGTGCTTCATTTTTTGTGTTACAAACATGAAAGGCAGGGAGGTAGTTGATAGGCGGTAGGTAGTAGGTAGAAAAAGCTGCATTGCAACGTATGAGGTACAGCTAGTCAACACAATAAAGACTGTCTCTACGAGCGAGAGAATCGCGGCGATAATATCGCCGTGCCACGTATTTCTAAACACTCTCTATGAACGCGTCTCCACACGGCGATGCGACGAGTGGCAATGTGCGCGCGTAACGTCGTCGTATCGCCGCGGTATCGTCGCTACTGGTGTCGCGCCCGCCGCGCGCTAGCCGCAGATAGAGATGGGTAACCACCGTTGATCGTTAATCGTTACGAAAATTGTAATCATTTTTTTTTAAATTTATACAGTCTAATGAGAATTAGAGTAAAAGAGAGTTTGTGATTTCTGTATACGGGTTTGACTGTCATTTGCATCTTACTTTGTAGACATCAAACTTTTTTGGGTCCGCGCCCACTCATCCCGCTTAGACTCGACCCGATGAATAGTACCAGATATTTTACTACCAATTCAGTGCCATTTGTACAGTCAGGCAAACTGATATTTTAATTCTTAATAACTTTTTATACATAGAATATTTAAAATTTATTGTGATACATAATTCATCCTGTTAGTAATTTCGTTTAAAAAATGTAGCTTTTACAAAGATAGCCTCTACCTCGCTTAAGCCGGCTTTCTGGAAACAATAGACAAAGTGGCTCGTATCTATTGTTCGAACTGGTTCTGTCTATTTCTAGCGCGGGTAAAAATATGTAGGGTGCCGATATGATAAGAAAGTAAAGTAGGTATGTATGGTTATTTCGGCTCTGTGCCTATGGCCTGACCTCTGAGATTACCTCTCCTAATTACGCTCACATACCGGTGTGTGTACCCCTTATCTATCCTGTTCCCTCCCTAAACAACCTATCTATTGCTGTCTCTTTCTTATGCTGTGCTTGACGGCTAGTCGAACCGCGCGGCGGCGCGGTTACTTTCTTCAGTAGGGGAGAGAGGGGTACAGTGGACCGTGGGGCACAGTGAATCCACTACTATAACTTCTTGTCTATCGGCTACACACACCACACACCGATGAAACGCGCGCTCTGATAGTTCCCCTTCCCAACCGCCAGTGCCCTTGACGCTCTCGCTGTGGGAGCACGTGTTGCCGCCATTTCGCCGCCCGTAAGTACTGAATCTATTTTTTTACTGGTTTTCATCGAATGTTTTACTCTAAAAACTATTTGATATTGTGTTAATATGATTAGATTTCCTAAATAATGATTTAATAAGGTCTCAAAATAAAGTGGTGTATTTGTCGTTTAGGTTAAGTTGATCGTAAAAATGTGTTTCGTTTTCAAATATGGCGTGTCGGTCGGGGAACAGTGGACTGTTTCACTCTGGGGCACAGTGGACTGCGGCCCACTGTGCCCCATACTGATATTACATACCTAACTTAATTTGGTAATTGTTTCAGGCTAACAACATGGTTCGGAACCGCACAAGAAAAACTCATATTGGTCTCGTTAGTCGGGAGCAGATGCAGGATGCTATCGATCTCATTTTAGAAGGAAATAAAATTAGGAAAGTTGCTGCACTCAAAAACATTCCGTATACAACTTTGCAAAGATATTACAAGAAGGTGATCACAAGTTATGCCGAACAACGATTAACACCCAAGTACGTAGTTCAAAAAATCTTTACTGATGAACAGGAGCAGTCACTAGTCGACTATCTTGTCACATGCAGCCAAATGTTCTATGTTCTGAGTCCAAATGAAGTCAGGCAGCTTGCGTATCAGATGGCCCTCACTAATAATATTAGTGTATCACAAAAATGGCACGACGCATGGCTGGACAGGAGTGGTATTACGGTTTTAGAAAACCCCATCAAGTTTTGAGTCTCCGGACACCTGAGGGCTGTAGTCTGAGTAGAGCCACAGCATTCAATAGGCACAACGTGAACAAGTTTTTTGATAACCTAGACATAGTAATGATGAGGAACGAATCATTCGGGAATGGTACAAGAATATTTAACTTGGATGAGACTAATACAATGACCGTCCAAAAATCGAGCAAAGTTTTAGCGGTTAGAGGGCAGAAGCAAGTGAGCAAGGTCACTAGTGGTGAAAAAGGGACACTTGTGACTACTTGCTACATAATCAACGCACTAGGCCATGCTCTTCCACCTGTGATGATATTTCCACGGGTGCACTTTAAGCAACATATGATTTCGGAGCTCAGACAGGCACTTTAGGTCTCGCTAATCCTTCTGGCTGGATGAACAGTTCACTATTTGTTAAAACTATGCAGCAGTTTATTGATCAATCCCAGAGCAGCAAAGAAAATCCATCGCTGTTAATAATGGACAATTATGAAGCTCACATTTGCATAGAGGCCATCAATTTGGCCAGAGAAAATGGGGTTTGTTGTAGTATGATATTAGCTTTATAGAATTTTTATGTCTATTGATAACTGGCAGTTTTGAAGTTTATGGTTTTTATAGTTATGATTCAAATATAGAATGATGTTTGATTTTTGAGTTGTACAGAGAAAATTTGTAGCAGTCAGTTGAAGTTTAGTGACAACAGAAAAATGTTTAGGTGAATATTATGTGGAGGTTTTAGAAATGGTTTAAATATAAAGATACGAACAGTTTTGTAATGTTTTATTCTATGTGAAGGATTCCAAGAAACTTTCCACCTTACAATGATGGTAAGATTTTAGACAGATACCAACAAGAGGTTATGGGCCCTCGCCACCGATGAAGATATGGTGTGAAAAGGTAAGGTAAGGTGGAACGTGGAAGAATAAAGAACCCTTAAAAAATGTCTGGAGAAAAAGTGTAAAATTTAATTAAAAAATATACAATAATTTTTGAACATGGCGGAAGAAATTACTATTTCAAAATTAAAAACAGAAGAAGAATATTTTATATGGAAACAAAAATTAATTTTACTTTTGACTGCAAGAGATTTAGAACAAGTTTTGGAAAAAGATGCTGAAAAAACAGTTAAGGATTTTAAAAAGAACGACGCAAAAGCGAAATTATTAATTATATGTGCTATAAGCGACAAATACATGGTGTACGCAATAAATTGCGAAAAATCAAAAGATATTATAGAGAAATTTGACAGGTTATTTCTAGGACATAAAGACACACAAATTTCACAACAATTAGAAGATTTTTACAAATATAAAATAATAAATAAGGATATAATGGCAGAAATAGCAGAGATAGAGAACAAGGCTACAAGAATTAGAGCATTAGGATACAAATTTGATGATGAACAGATAATGTCAAAAATACTATCAAATTTACCGAAGGACTTGATTCACTTTAGGACTGCATGGGAATCAACGTCAAAAGAAGACAAAAATTTAATAAATTTAATATCAAGAATCAATTTAGAACTAAAGATGAGAAAAGACAGTAATGAAGAACCGAAACCAACAACATCCTATGAGAATGAGACTGTAAAAGACACAGAAAACAGCTTTCATGTGAGGAGTTGCTTCAAATGCGGAAGAAAAGGACACATAGCGAGATTTTGCCATGATGATAGGAGAGTAAACAACAACAGCTTATGCTATAAGTGCATGAAGAGTGGACATAGACATGCAGATTGCAACTCACTATACAATTGTGCACACTGTAAGGATAATTCTCACTACACGAAATTCTGCCTAAAGCAAACTGTAAGTAATTTTTATACAGATCATTCTGAACAAGAGGAAGTTGAATTCATTATAGATTCAGGAACAAGCAGTCACATTGTTACATCAGAAAGGTATCTAGTACATAAGGAGAAAATAAATTATAAAATTATGACAGCAGATGGAAACATACATCATGTTAACACAATGGGAAACTTATATTCTAACAATATTACATTAAAAAATGTTTTATGTGTTCCCCAACTTAAAAAGAACTTGATATCTGTATCTAGATTAGCTGATGATAATTATTTTTTAAAAATTTTCAGAACAAGCTGCCAACTCGGAGGTAAAAACTCTGAATGTATGGAGTCTTGCGAACGGAGGGAGGATGGTCTATACTATTTAAAATTATTAATAAATACGACAAAGCCAGTCGTACTTTCGAGGTCAGTCAATGTTTTTCAAATAGACAGTAAATTCTGGCATCGTGCATTAGGACATGTACCTGTAAACAAGACAAAGGAAATTGTTCGAGGGATAGATGGAGGCCGTGTAAAGGAAGTCGACATCTGTGAAGTCTGCACACAATCGAAATTATGTAGAAAACCTTTTAAAACAACTAGACAGAGAGCTAGTCAACCATTAGAAATAATTCATAGCGATATTTGTGGTCCTATTCAAACAGAAACATGGGATGGTTACAAATATTTTATAACATTCTTGGATGATTATACTCATTTTGTAAAAGTTTATCTAATCAAAAATAAAAGCGAGGCTTTTTCAAAAATAATTAACTATATAAATTTGGCAGAAAATCATTTTAAAACTACAGTTAAAACATTTAGATGTGATAATGGAGGTGAATATACTAGTAAACAATTAAAAATGTATTGTAATAACAAAGGTATCAATATTGATTACACTATTCCATATTCTCCACAACTAAATGGTAAAGCTGAAAGATTAAATAGGTCTTTAATGGAACGAACAAGAGCGTTGCTTTTTGATATGCAGCTACCACATGATTTATGGGGTGAAGCTGTGTTAACTTCTGCTTATTTATTAAACAGGAGTGCAAATACCATTAATGTTAAAACACCAGCAGAAATGTGGTTCAATAGAATACCGAATTTAAAACATTTAAATATTTTTGGATCTTTAACATATTACAAAAATAATTATCAGTTAAATAAACTTGACTCCAGGAGTAGTAAAGGGCTTTTAGTAGGGTTTACTAACAATGGTTATAAGATCTGGGATCCTTCAAATTTTAGAATTATTTACTCGAGAGATGTGGTGTTTAATAATAGTAAGAGTGAAGTTGCAGATTATTTGAAAATGTGTAATTGTAGAGTGGAAAAGTGCGATTTAGAGAATTTATTTAAAACGGTTAAAGTTGGTATTGGTAGTGATGTTATTAATGGTGATAGTTTTCGTGGTGAAAGTGGTGATGAAGATAGTAATGAAGAAATTAGAGGGAGAACTGTTGAAGATAATATTTTTGAAGATAGCGTTGAAGAAATAGGAGGCAGAACTGTTGAAGATAATGATATTTTTGAAGACAGTGTTGAAGAAATTAGAGTCGATGTTGAAGAGAATGATACTTTGAGAGGGGACGGTAATGATAGAGTAGTTGAAAGTAATGATGAGTTTGAAGATGCAATTGAACCAGTGAATAATGATGGATTGAGGATTTTACCGAGAAGAGAAAGGAAATTGCCATTTTGGTTGAAAGATTATGATTTGGAGACTTCGTTTTTGACTTATACAGATGTTTTTAATAGTTTTGAAAAGGATTTATGGAAGATAGCAATGAATGAGGAAAAAGATTCATTAGATAGAAACAAAACTTGGGAAATTGTGAATAAAAGTGAAGCGAAAAATAGGAAAATAATTTCAAGTAAATGGATTTTTACTATAAAGCCTGGCGGAAGATATAAGGCTAGATTAGTGGCAAGAGGATTTCTACAAAAATATAATATTGATTATAAGGAGACATATAGTCCAGTAGTAAACACAAGTAGTGTAAGATTGTTGTTGGCGATTGCAGCACAAAAAGGGTTTAAAATTAAACAATTTGATGTAAAAACGGCATTTTTATATGGAGAATTAGATGAAGAAATTTTTATGGAAATACCTTTAGGATATGATATAAAAGATAAAGAGAATAAAGTTTGTAAGTTAAAGAAGAGTTTATATGGATTAAAACAAGCACCACTTATGTGGAACAAGAGATTAACGGAGTTTTTAAAGAAATTAGGTTTGTTACAATTAAAATCGGATCCATGTGTGTTTGTTAATAAAGAAAAAGAAATATACTTGGCTATTTATGTAGACGATGGTATTTTAATTGGTGAAAATGAAATTGATTTAAATAAAATTATTAATAAATTAGAAAAAGAATTTGAAATGCGGAAATTTGATAAGACAGAAAAGTTTATAGGGTTTGATGTTAAAGTAGAACAAAACTTTATTAAGATTTATCAAGAAAGTTATATAAATCAAATTTTGGAAAAGTTTAAATATGAAAACTTAAAAGATAGTAGTCACCCAGATATTTTAATTGATACACATCAAGAGGGGAAAGTAAATGTTGATGATGTGCATCGATATAGACAATTGATTGGTTCATTGTTGTATTTGGTGAATAAAACAAGATTGGATATAGCTTTTCATGTCGGTTATTGTAGTAGGCATCAAGAACATCCTAACTTAAATGATTTTGGAAATATTAAGAACCTTTTTAGATATATTAAAAATACAGTCAGCAGTGGTATACAGTATGTTCGTGGTAACGATTTGACTTTGAAAGCATATTGTGATGCAGACTTCGCAGGTGATCCTGATACTAGGAAAAGTACGACTGGCTTCGTAATATTTTATGGTGGTGGTCCAATTCATTGGTGCTCACGTAAACAGTCAGTCACTGCTCTTTCCAGTACTGAGGCTGAATATATTTCTGCGGCCGAATGTATAAAAGATCTACTATACATTCAGAGTTTCATCTTCGAGTTGACAAATAAATTACCAAAAACTGAATTGTTTGTTGATAATCAATCTGCGATAGTTTTGATTAAAAATGGAATTTTAAATAGAAGAAGCAAACATATTGATGTTAAATATCATTTCATTAAGGAGAAAATAGACAAAAATTTATTAGATATTTACTATTGTCCGACTAAGAACAATTTGGCAGATATACTGACTAAACCATTGGATAGAACAAAGTTTTTGAGATTGAGACAGTGTATAGTGAGTGATACATAAGTGAAGAACATTCTATAATGTGATGAGTTATGTAGGTTAATTAAAATATAAGGTTGTTTGGGAATTAATTTGAAATTGTAATGGATAAGTTAGTTATGTAAGGTGTTTAGATTAATTAATTCAAAAGTTTGTTTGTTGTAGTCAGTTAAGTTGGGTGGGTTAATTAAGTTGGGTTTTAAAGTAGTTGATGAGAAGTTATGAGATGTTATTCAAACTGTAATAGACATAAAATTCAGAGGGGATGTTGTAGTATGATATTAGCTTTATAGAATTTTTATGTCTATTGATAACTGGCAGTTTTGAAGTTTATGGTTTTTATAGTTATGATTCAAATATAGAATGATGTTTGATTTTTGAGTTGTACAGAGAAAATTTGTAGCAGTCAGTTGAAGTTTAGTGACAACAGAAAAATGTTTAGGTGAATATTATGTGGAGGTTTTAGAAATGGTTTAAATATAAAGATACGAACAGTTTTGTAATGTTTTATTCTATGTGAAGGATTCCAAGAAACTTTCCACCTTACAATGATGGTAAGATTTTAGACAGATACCAACAAGAGGGTTAGATACTATCCTCACAGTTCCTCCCCACTCAACTGGCAAACTGCAACCGTTAGATGTTGCTGTTTTCAAGCCTTTTAAGACTGCTTATAATGCTGCTATTGAGAGTTGGATGATGAGAAACCCCGGTCAAAGTTTTTCGATTTACGAGATGGCACAGTGCATTAAAGAGGCACATATGAAAGCCATGACACCAGCTAACATTTGCGTTGCTTTTCAGTGCACTGGGTTTTATATTTCCTTTTAATATACTAGGGATATATTCACTGACGTAGACTTTGCTCCAAGCGTAATGGCGAATAGAGACATAGTGCAACCTGTGACTCTGTCTGAAGATGAAATTCGCACAAGAACGCCATCTCCATCACTTCTCATGGATTACAATGATGCTTCAGAACATCCAATTATAACACAGGCATTGAATAAAGCTGATACGTTTTGCTATTCCTTCAGTGGAACTAGCCCAAGCTTTTTTTCCCGAAGCCAAAAGTATCGGCGAAAAATCCTACAAAAACATGAAACTGAAGCTTTTGGACTGGGATTTCCCCAGGGTCCTAATTACACACCCGAATTATATAGCGGCAAAACTACGCGGGTCCTCAGCGCAAGCCGAACTATTAAGGAGGGCAGTGGAAAAAATAAGAGCGTCTGTGTGCTCCAGGGAACAAATTTCAGACGTCTTAACGACTGACGTAGAATTCCATCAAAATAGAGTCAGGATCTGTTCTCGATCTGATTCCGAAAATCGAATCGATCTTTCTCGAGCTAAGGGTTCCAGAAGTAATAACCCTGTCAGACACTTAAAACGAAAGCGGCCGAGGCTGCCATCGTCTTCTTCTGAGGAGAACCCGGATCAATCAGCAAGAGACCGTTTTTATGTAACATCTCCGGAGAGAAACACTCCCAAACGTAGACACTACTCATCAACATCTCCCTGCTCACCAAAAGAGAATGCCACCGAATCCAGGCTAGATCGTATGGAGGGCATGATTCAAAATTTATATGAAATCATGAGCGGAAACAAGGAAATTGACAACAGTCTCGACACTCCGAGCTGGCAGGCTCCTAGTCCTATACTAGATTTACCTGATTAAGAATTGAAAGATAAAGAGACTAATAATAATTGGGACATTTTCTCACCATCTACAAAAGAGATCGAACCGGCCATACCTAGGGCAAACCCAACTCTGGAGCAACAACAGCTGAAATGCCAAAGACTTGGAGAACAAACATGGAATAAGACTCGCTACGCTGACTCGCAGAAGAAACTTCAGGCTTCACCAGTATTCCATTACCTTCGCATAAATTCAACAATGTACCAACACTCCCATCCCAGTCAGCTCAAGGATCTGCTGGGGAAATGTGACTCCGCATTTGGAACCATAACTCATGGACAACGCGCAACGATTAAAACTTCAGGAAGCCTTGAAAAAAGTAGCGGAATAACACCCAGAAGCCACGGAAAGCCTTAAAAAAATGCTAGCTTCAGACAGTGAGTTTCGTTCAATTTCCGACGACTTACTTCATATACCTGTGGCAAACGTGCCGAAGTGATTGAGTCTAGGCGAAAACTTTATGAGCCAAAGAATATTTTTTACCGATCCGTCCTGAATGATATCCCACCATCAGGAACTAATTTATGGGACGAAGATCATGAGGGGCCCGCAAGGGCCGATGCCTGCCAGGGCTGCGGGACTGTTCGAAAGAGATACCGCGGCCCTGGAACATAAAGGGCAAAAGAAGGAACATGGATGGTTTTTAGTCAGTAAAAGTCTGACACTCCCTTCCGCTCCGCCCAGAGCGGGAGGAGTCATTTGATGATTTCCCATCCGAAAAAAAAAAGGAAAATAAATTCAAGCAACCCCGCGACCTTAATTTCTTCAGGAAACCACATCAAGGTACCAAAACGTTCAGAAAACAAGACTTTTAAACAGCGACCGAAACCACAGATAAAGAAACAAAGGACCAGAAACGTCACAATTTTAAGGAAAGGAACGGAGGGGAGAGACGGCGTTACCTTTGACAACCAATGCTTTCAGGCTGGACAATTAGTCAACCACATATCAGCGTGGAAAAACCTAGGTGCACCAAAATCCATCCTAAGCATCATAACAGGCTACGTAATTCCGTTTTTGAAGAAACCGCCAATCACAACCTTAACACCATTATTTCTGAAAAAATTCCAAACACCAACTTCGTCGCTGATGGACCAAGAGATTGCAAAAATGATTCAACAAAAAACCATGATAAAATTAGACTGTAAGACTGGCTTTCTCTCAAAAATGTTCCTAACACCAGAGTCAGACGGGCAATGGACACCAGTCTTCAACTTAAAAAGACTGAACGAATTTCTCAAGTTACAAAAGTTTCGACTGGTAAACCATCGAAAACTACAATACTTCCTACAAAACGGAGAGACTACATGACAAAAATAGACCTCTCACAGGCCTACCTTCATGTTCCAATAGCAAAAAGGCATTGGCGTTACCTAGCACTACACTATCGCGATTCAACTTACGCGCTAACGGCACTCCCTTTTGGCCTGAGTTCCGCGCCTCAAATATTTGCAAAAATAATAAACTGGGTTGCCAAGTTACTGAGAAAACAGAATATCCGATTAATCGTATATCTAGACGATTTTTTGATAGTGAATCAAAACGCTCGGCTCCTGAGAAAGGTGTCAATGGTTTTAGAGACACTTGCAAATTTGGGCTTCAGAATAAACTGGGAAAGTCAGTGCTTAACCCAACCAAAGAACTAATGTTCCTTGGAATAAATTGGAACACAGAATCAAATCAGAAGAGCCTACCTTTAGGAAAAATATAAGCACTAGAGAAGACCATTCTAAAAATCATAAAAATCAAAAAATGGAATTGGCAACAAGCAAAGTCGACATTGGGCAAAATGGAATTCGCGTCGTTCGTGATACCACTAGCTCGACTACACTGTCGCAAAATTCAGTCTTCTAGAATCCATACCCAACCTGCAAGTCATAATAAAACCCGAAATTATTCAAGAGTTAGAATGGTGGTTAGAAAACCTAAAAGAGAAATCAAAGATAATTATGAAGGAGCCGGAAATTCACCTAGTCACAGACGCTACTGTCTGTGACTAGGTGAATTTTGTTATTTTTTCTTATTAAGCGATCGAAAGTTTGTGACAATGTCGGTATCTATGTCGAGACTGTCGGCCCAGGGTTCAAAAAGTTAACGATTCTCAAGATTGCAACTCAAAACAGTGTCACCGAATTAACCAAGCAAACTTTTATTATTTTCAATTCGTGTATTAATAATTGTTTTCAGTACGTGTACGTTAGTAGTTTAAGTCAGAAAATATTTATTTATACTCAGGTAAAAAACCCAAGTAGCAAAATGTGGTCTAGTAATTGTCCTGGAACCGCCATTTCATTAGGACTATAACGGAATAGTAAGCAATTATAACCACGGAAAAGGGCCCAATTTATAGGCGTATTTTACCTAATTAAATATCTATAGTAGATTTGGTAAACACCACTTTGACCAATAACGACCTTATAGTTAGACTACGTAGAACTATTTGCTCCTGCGAAGCTATCTAGCAGCGCTTAATGAAACCAAATAAGACAATAACGTACACAGTGAATCTCTTAGAAGCTCATTCAAAGTGTTGTGAATTGGTGAATGTTGCTGCGGACATTTGTAAAGATTAATATTGATAAAGGTAAGTTTTTCATCCATTTCTTATAAATATTATCTAGAATATCAAGTATGAGTGTTGTTAGTTAACAATAAGTCAATATGTATGATGTGTTTGAATGTGCATGGCGCACGTATATTTTCGGTGAAGTTTAATATGTTTTCAATCAAAATTTTTACTCGCCCCTTGAAATTTGTATTTTCATTAAGTTGAATTTTAAAATTATTTTGGTTTCGGTAAGACATACAATGAAAACTCGCCATTTTGACTAAGTTGGTTTTCCCAAATACATTAACAAACCGTTATAGGCGTACTTTGTTTAATAATGGTAAATATCAGAACAATTGCTTGGCCATATTGTTTGGAATTAGAGTTCCGCAAATATTTCTATAACCGGATGGATATTTTATATTGCTATTAGGTACGGTCTATGTCTTATTTTAATGTTTTTGTTTAGGTGTCAGCATTGAAAATGGTAATTTTTCTGGACGTCGTCGATCGCTTTCTGACTAAAAGGGATTTCCGAGCTTTAAAAACCTTAAGGTGGCCTTGGAACGAAACACACTTCTTGCTGTCTCACAAATGTCGTGGCTGTAACCATAAAGTTTCCAAAAATCTTGCAAGAAGCTTCTTGGGAGACTATGGCATGTCTTGTGAAAAGAAAAAGTTTGAGAACTTTTCAAGAGGCAAACGATGAAATTGACGCAATGAGTGATAGATCAGAAACCGAGGCAGATGAGATGTATGTGCAGTCGAACCGATCGAATCGCAAAAAAAAGAGCGTCTTGCCAGAGAAATCGTTCAACGATATGGCAGAAGCCTTGATGGAGGTAAGGACGTAACTCTGACTAAACGAAATTTCGTGTATGTTTAGTTTCTCCTACTTATTAGTCATTTAATTGTTTCAAATATTCTACTTCACTTCTTGTGATTAACCTTGCTAACAATGTTTATTTTTTCACAGAATCGTGATCAAGACCAAATTTGTGTGATGATGCCAACAGCCTCTCAAGAAGCAGTTACTCGTTCAAATACTACAAGCATCCTTAGGCAGGACATCTTCAATCTTCTTATTCAAAATTTGTAATAAAGAATTTAATGCCGAATGTCGTATATTATATTCTACAGCCCATTTTCTAAGATCGCTATGTAGTTGAAAATTGGAATAGTCTTCAATATCGCTTTCATCTTCTTGCACAGGTTCCTCACTATTACAATCTTCTAAGTCTAAATTTAAATCGCTTTTTATCGATAATACATCGTATTGTGCAGAATTATTAATATAATCATTTTGTTTAAAATTTTCACAGTAACTATTTTGTACGGAACCTCCTATTTTTTTACGATTTGTTCTTTGCCAGATACATAGCTAGAACCCGACACCTGAATTATTTGTTTATAGGTTTTCTGAACTTTTCGTTTGTAATAACCACTTCTTTTTAGTCTTTTCCAATTATTTAGATCCATTTTTGAAAGAAAAGTAAATAGAACAGAGCGTTGGTAACGAATAAAATCAAAATGTCCGTACTGAGACTATAACAGCATTTGCAAGACCATTATAAACCAATGTATTCTTGTACAGGACACCATGGATATAGTTTTGGATACTAAGTATATTATATTAAGTCTTTATAATCGTGTTAAGATTATAATAATATTGATTTATACCACTATAAAACCCCTCCATTTTACTTATAATTGTTCTGTAAAGTGAATTTATAAACCCTTATAAAACCAAGTAATAAATGCAAATAGTTTCCAGTATGTTTACTTCTGTTTATCACTCTTATTGGCGTACTTTACTTATAGTAGTTCTATAATGCTTCTTGTTAGCAGTTATTAGAATAGCTTACCAGTTTATCTACTCTTGAGTGCATCTACACCCTCGCATTACTTTTATAGGTCACCCATGCTTATATTGCACCCTTAATTTCTACCTATAAGTAATTATAAGTTAATGTATAAGATCAGATATACTATAAGGCCCAACTAACTCCATGCTTGCTATTATATGCGTGGCAGAAAATACTAGAACCGTTAAGAGAATATTATAAGTGTTGGAGGCTTATATCATGTGCACTATAGGAAAATTTTGCTGCTTGGGAAGTAAGAACGCTTTCAAGCATTTTAAAAAAGTCCGTTATTTTTTTTATCACATAATTAAGTGAGTTGTTTTTTTTATTTTAGACGGCATGGAGGAAGGCAGAAATAAAAATAGAAAATATAATGAAACAACCCTGACATCCGCAATTGAAAGTATTCTGCAGTCAAAAATGAGTCTCGTCTGGCATCAAAAGAATATAAAGTGCCGTGGAGTACTTTAAAGGTAATTGAAAGGGTAAAAGAAGAACGCAAGCAGGGCATAACACAAATTAAAATGCTCAAGGTTGGTAGACCATTTTCTTTGAGCAAATTTAGAACAAAGTTTATTGTCATACATTATACAAATGCAAGAACTTTGATTTGGTCTTACTGTCAACCAAATCCGGCAAATCGCATTTTCGCTCGCTGAGACAGCCAAATTCAAGCATAACTTCAACACAAACAAAAAATGTGCAGAATGGAATTGGTGGGTAGACAGAACTCCCGAAAACCTTTCATCTGGCCGTGCTATTTGTTCAAATCCTGCAATAATAGCTGACTTTTATGAAAAATTAGAAGCAACATTAGTTGCACATAACTTGATGAATTTTCCAGAGAGGATATGGAATTGTGACAAAACAGGTCTTATGTATGTCAACAAAGCTTCTAAGATTGTAACTAAAATAGGCAAAAAAAACGTTTACAATAGAACGTATGCTGAAAAGGGCACTACAACCACCGTGCTAGCTTGTGTTAATGCAGCTGGGAATTTTATTCCCTCTTTAGTGATTTTCAAAGGAGTAAGAAATATTCCGGAACTATCAAACGGTTCTCTGCCAAACAGTTTAACCCGACTGTCACCAAAGGGCTGGATAAATGCAGATTTATTCTTTGAATGGCTTAAGTTTTTCGATCAAAATATTCCTCCTGCAGTTGATGAACAACATACCGCAAACTTCGTGAGTAAACACGATTTTGCAACAAAGTAATAAAGAAAATGAGAGACCTGAGTCTGAATTAAGTTTGTCGATTGAGGGCAGTACATCTTCAGAGAGCCAGCCAACAAATGTAAATAAAGAACATTTAAATTCATTATTAGCTAAGGCTATTTATGTATCGGGAACACCCCTTTCAATAGTAGAACACCCCCTGTGGATTAATTTTTTCAACGAACTCCAGCCACTGTACAAATTTCCAACCAGGAAAACTGTTTCTACCATAATTTTGGACAAAACATATAGGGATATGCATCACGAGTTAAAAGAAACCGTCAAATCGCAAACATGTTTGCACTTAATGCTAGATGGTTGGTCAAATTGTAGGAATGAAGGAATAATTAATATAATAATAGCAAAACCAGAACCTGTTTTTAATAAAAGTATTGCGACGGCAGAAAATCGACATACAAGTGATTACTTATGTGAAGAAATTTTAAATGTATTATCTGAGTATGGAACAAATAAGATTGCTACGATGATAGGAGATAATGCAAGTAATATGCAGAAAGCTTTTCGTCTCGTAAGACGAACATCCACACATAACTTTTATAAACTGTGCAGCTCACACTAAATTGTGAGCTGCACATTTACTCTGCAAAAATATTATCAGAATTGATGTAATAAATGTAGTAAGAATATGGTAATTAACATGGTTAAAACTATTAAAAAAAGTCAAGTTTTAATATCTTTACTTGCAAAAATTGTAAAGGAAAAAAATGCTGGTGAAACTTTGAAGTTGCCCTGCGATACCCGATGGGGCAGTTATTACACCAGCTTTAAAAGTATTGAAAACACTAAAGTAGCCTTGCAGACCTTAGCTGTACGTGAACAAGCAACACTTTTACCTGCGGAAGAAAAATCAGCTCTGTTGGATGACAATTTTTGGAAAATTATTCGACAGTGCAAACTTATTATGGAACCTATTTCTGATACAATATTTCAAAAGGAAATGATAAAAATATTCATAAGCTGTTTTTGACATTAAAAAACATGAAATCGAAATTACTTTTCAGTTTACCGGATGTCACAATAATAGAAAACAATAAAAAAGATGAAATATTAATCAATCTCGATGAAAGGATCAAATGTGTTTGAAACCGATTCACTTTGCAGCGTACTTATTAGACCCCACAGACCAAGGATCTGAACTTGACGAAAGTCAAGAAGTCGACGCTATGGAGTTCATTTAAGTAGGACAAAGTATCGGTTTGAATGTAATGACAAATTTGTCATTGTATAGAGCAAGAGATGGTTTTTGGAGTCTGAGATTTTTGTGGACTAACATCAAAGATGTAAGCGCATCAAACTGGTGGAAGGGAATATGTGGATCTACTGCATTGAGCAAAGTCGCTGTCAGTATTCTTACAGCACCGTGTACTTCTGCTGCTGTAGAGCGATCCTTTAGTGCTCATAGTAACATCCATAGTAAAAAAAAGAAATAGACTCACGACGGAAAGAGCAGCAAAGCTAACATATATAACATACAATTGGAATCTATTGCACAAGCATGTGGATGATTTAAGTGATAATACTGAGGACTGTGTGTCTGATTCACCACCAATACATATGGAATCCCGGAGATATAATATACAAACCACGTCGCCACGTACAGCCCTGAACCACCATTAACAATTTTCATTTTTTTGATTGTGACCGTGTTTCCGATGCAAGCGATGATGATAAATAAACTGCCTACTAATTTGTTGTAATTTTTCAAATTAATAATAAATGTATCTGATTTGAGACCTCTTCTCATTAGTGACGATTCAGATGTAGACAAAGAGAACAGTGAATTTGTCGATGTTGATGTTTGTGCGTTAATTATGGACTCCGATTTAGAGGACTCTGATGAGGGCGAAGATACTGTCTGTTAGCAGTAGTTTTTGTTTACTATAGATAGTAGTCAAACATATGTAAATAGTTATAATTAAATGTATTAGTCAAGAGTTGTAATAGTGGTAAAAGACAGCTGAAATAGTAATGAATGAACTAACGCTTATTTTCCTACTATTTGAGCTATTTACCTATTTTTATAATTTTAATACTGGCTTTGTTATTTTTTTTTTTGTTGTCCTTGCTGTAGTTTGTAGTGTATCATAATATTATAGATGTATTTTGTTGTAATGTCTTGATATAAGTATAATTATATAATATAAAATATTTATTTATTTCTAAAAAATCGTTTATTTTTTCGAGATTTTTAACTTTATATTCTTTGAAAAAATGATAATCAGTTTACTACGCATTTTAAAAAAAAAATATGAATGTTAATAAAGCGATCGGAAAAACCACATATTTAAAATTCATTTTTTTATGTTTGATTGGCCTACTCTTGACCTCAATCTAGTCCTGAGGACAGAGATGAGGTCGACGATGGAACGAGCTAACCCAAAAGAAGCATAGATTAACTCGCGACTTAAATAGATTGGGGTCATATGAATTTGCGATACCCAAAGTTGCATTACATTAATGCTCATGTCATTAGTATCTAATTATATCTCAACCTTAATCACGGTAATTAACAAATGAGTTAGTTCATGGAATGGCCAAAAAAACCTATACAATCAATGTCTTTTATAATTATTGTCATCATAAAGGTCATTGGCAGGCTAAATCTAACTATAATATAAGTAAATCGATCGGCAACGTCATTTAACCACGGCAAAGATTTGAAAAATCACATTTCAAAAATTTGCTACGTGCGAAGCGGTGGCTAAAGGTACAGTCGCCGTCAGATATATTGTAGCAGACAAGGTGACCAAATATTTCTGAACAATTTAAAATGTCAATAAATTCCATACACTACAAGTTACCATTAATATCTGAACATTCATTACTTCATTGATATCTGAGCAGATACTTGTCAATAATTTCTACATAAACAACTAACCGAAAATATCTGAACACTTACAACGTCAAGTGTATCTACGCAGACAAACACTGAGCTTACCTAATTCGTTACTGCGTGATATAAAGAACGAACCAAAAACGACTATCGACTTGACTATGGTGGTTAGTCCAGTCATTTGCTAGTTTATAAATATAGTTTTTTTTTGTATACATTTTGTAACTGCCAGGGTCGTTATAGTATTTAAATTAGCAAAAGAGTTCCTATATATATTCTATTTATAGTAAAGTTGGAAGCACTTCCTACTGCAATTTTTGCTCAACTGCTCAGATATCTAAGACTACCCCATCTGCGAAGATACACAGTAAGTATGTAAGTAAATGCGCAGTAACGAATTAGGTAAGCTCATTGTTTGTCGGCGTAGATACACTTGACGTTGTAAGTGTTCAGATATTTTTGGTTGGTTGTGTGTAATGTGTACAGAAATTATTGACAAGCATCTGCTCAGATATTATTGAAGTAATGAAAGTTCAGATATTAATGGTAACTTGTAGTGTATGGAACTTATTGACATTTCAAATTGTTCAGAAGTATTGGGTCACCTTGTCTGCTACAATATATCTGACGGCGACTGTACATGAATTGTATGTCATCTTGATCGCCGTGTATGGGACTATAATGGGCTGGTGCTCGTTCGATCAATGACTTGTACCATCCATACGTTAATCTTTACTTTAAGTTTCTATGAGTATGGAGCTCGATTTCCCGACCAATGTGCGTCGCGGGCACGCGGCGATTCTGTTACCAGTCGCGACGATACGCTGGCGAAATAATCGCTCGTTCGTGGAGACGACCCGACGATAGAAGCGCGGATCCGTCGCGATTCTCTCGCTCGCGGAGATAGCCTCTTAGCGTCCCATTACATTGCAAAATACCTTCTAGATAAACTTTGTACATTTTGTTTGAATTCTAGCGCACTTCAAAATAAGAGGTTGCCGGCAGCTTTACCGAGCTATCCTGTGGGTGCCTCCAGCCAGGGCAAAAAAATGTATAAACTAAGCGATTACACGCTAAAGGCACCCCCTGCGGGGGGTACCGGCCTCGGCTTAGAGCTCCGATGGGGTAAAGGACAGGCTAGATCGGATCAGGCTACCGGTGGGTCGCACCACGCTTTATACTATTGAAATGCGATGCGCTGCGGCTGTAGTCCGCTGAGTTTTATTCGACGTCTCCGTCGCTGTGTTCGGAGCAGTCTTCAGGAAGGAAAGTGTCGTCGTTGTTATAATCTCTTCTGTTCGGGCCGAACCGCTTGTTGCGGCGACGAGTTGGCTCTGTTGGACGGGTGCCCACCTGAAGATACAGTAAACATCTTAATAGGGATGCCTTTAGCTAAAATCGGAGGTAAAACATCTACTAACACGCAGAGAAGAGGCCTTAGTCCCTGTAGTGGGAACATTACGGGCAGATCATACTATGACATAATTTGTTCCATTCACAAACAAGAGCATAATTATGTCAAGATTTTTAGAAGGCTAAGGGACACTGTTCATGTATGGGGCATCCGCAGAAACTAGCGCGGGTGTGGGTGTATGCTCGCTTTTCTGTATTGAAAAATAGTACGAGCTGCGCTAGTGCAAAGGGTTTTCTAAAGCCGGGTCCACATAATATGTATCTTTAGCCCGATCCGATCTTTGTATCCGTATCACCGTATCATTAGTCGTACTGTATCAAGCTCCATATCTAGTTATGGACGCCTTTAATTAATTTCGTATCATATCTCTCGTATCCTCAGCCAAATCGTGCCGTATCATCTCCTTTGATGATCTGACAAAAACCGAATCTAAATGGAACGGGCCGTATCGCGCTTTGTATCATAATCGCGTATCATCACCCGTCCAGATAGGCGACCATGTTACTCGTCGGCGATCCGGATACGGTGATCGGATCGGGCAAATGATCATATGTGGACCCGGCTTAACGATATTTTGTCAGCGAGCGCACTTAATCCATACATTACACGCCTTCTGCCTTTTTAAACCTTTTCAGTAGTAAAAATGTGGATGTTGGTTGAATGATATTCAAGACTACAAAATAGCCCACCTGTTCTACAAGTTTGTAAGGTCCAGCGCCATTAATGAAGGTCTCTCTAAAGGCTTTATGCAATGGCTTCTTTTTGAACAAGAGGCACTGTTCTTTAAGCACATCTGCTACACCTTCCGGGATATCTGAGAACAGCAAAAATAATCACGCTATAAGATATGATTGTACTGTGTGAAATGAAATTATACAGGGTGGAAGGGTTTGTGCTGAATTTGTGGTAACCGTTTTAGCGTCGGTGGGGACACCGAATAAGACCAGACCACCACCACTCCTCCACTGTATAAGACCATATTGTTTTTTGTCCATAATAATTATGTCTTTGGTCCCTAGGTTCAGCAAAAGGCCCGGTACCTCTGGATAATTTAAATTTTAGTGTCGAAATGTGTTATGGACGTACTGTTTACCAACTGTCAGGACCATTTGCACAACAAATTTTTAGATGCGTTTAGCACTAGTATACCTAAAGATTTGTTTGAATGCGCTAATCTCTGGAACTACCAGTCAGATTTGAAAAAATCTTTTTGCATTTGACAGTCTAATGCTAGGAACGTAGGCTATCTCATCACACTACGACCCTTAGGAGCTGAGCAAAGATAGACATGGCCGGTAAGAACCCAGGACACAAGCTAGTGTTTTAAATATTTGTAACACTAGCATTTGAATTATGCTGATAGACTATTCACCTGTTTCTTTGAAAGAGATTTGCTTAGGCCTTATATCATAGAGCCGGTAGTCCAACATGAGCACCATGTCGAAAGGCTCTGTTTCCGTATCCATGTCACTCTGAGCCACAAAAGATACCTCCATATGAGAACCATCTAGGATCTTGAAGAGTTGAGCTTCCATCTTTAACATTTTCTGTGAACAACAATTACATTGTTAGTCTATAGCAAAATAATATGCAAAATTATTTTTTAGCTGTAGTATTTTTTTTCCCGTACAATACTTGTATGTATTGAGTGATACAGGTTTTGGGCATGGCTGCTATTTTGAAAATAATATAAAATGGCGAAGTAAGGCAGGCCAGGCTTCATACAAAAATATTCTAACCTCTTTTGTGAAACAAAATTTTATTAAGTTGCAATAAGACCACATTATAGAGTTCCACTACCTAAAGATGTTAAAGCCCGTGGACTTTGCAATCTATAGATTTTATGAGCTAAAATAAAGCCTTTCCTGCAACCATAATTTTCTTACAAATTGGCCCTATCCAACTGTTCTACCCAACAAGACATTATTGGTGCACTCGCTCCAGCTCATCTTAAACATATCAACTTACTTTCAAAGCTTCAAACTGTTCGAATCTATTGTAATAAGCCACTAGAGCCTTCCTGATGGCGCCCAGACATTCGGGCAGCATGATGTTGTCAAAGTCCTCCATCACTGCATCCAGGTTGAATCCCAGTGGCAGGTTTGATTTGGACACTTCATTTATACCTGGCAATGGTAATCAGAAAGATGAATAAATTTAATAGTCTGCTTAGCTTGTTGGTTTCAGAGATGTGTGAATTGAAACAAGTTGCAATTTGTGCAATAATAAACATGTTTAGTGACCTCGCCTTGTTGGTTTAGTGGTCGCAAGAGCGACTGCTGGGTGCGCATGAGGGTTCGATTCCCAGGTTGGGCAGTGTTATTGGGGTTTTCCATCAGGAATTTCTCAGTAGCAGCTACGGAGTCTGGACTTGTGCCTGGTTTATGATGATAGGCTTCCCCCCAATTACATGGGATATGGCGAAATGTGGGTGTACTATTAGGTACACCTTTGGCTAAACTCTGATGATGATGATGAGTGATGTTATGTACACATGTTTTGCTTTTAGAATAAAAAACACTGTAATTGGTTGACAAATAAGCAAAACGAAGCTGCAAAATCATACACCAATATTGGGGAAATATATTTTCTACATGAATGCAAGACAAGGATTTTGTTGAGTATTGCAATTTTATTGCAATGTGCACCCATCTTGCCCATGTTAGGTCCTTCGTCTGAGGTGCATTATAGTAACAACTAGGTTTTAAGATGTCATGATCTATATCAAGACTTCCGTAGAGATCTATGCTTTGGAATGGGCAACAACAGTACTTTCACAAGTTATTATGCATTGTGACTGCAGCTTCGTCGTTTTGTTTTTGACATTCAAAAGTGCCTGTAATAGTCTTATTCTAATTGCTTTCAGTTTTTTGATTTAAAATGTTTAATATCAATTTGCACATACCATTTTTCAGCTCTATCCTGAGCCCATGTTTGACCTCATGTTCCGCTACATGCTGCATGTGGTAGACGATACAGCAGTGGTCTTCCAACACATAGGACTGCACCTCAATGCCTGACAACACCGACATCAGCTCTAGATCCTTTTTCAAGTGGTCCACTGCATTTGTTAATACAATTTTCTGGAATTTTTGAAGATTTATGTCTTTAGCTTTGCCTATTATAGATTTATAATCCTTCTTCTTAGCGTGACAATGGCAATCTAAATTGTGTCAGCCCAGAACTAAGCCACTAGTTTGGCGCGATTGTTACAAAATAGACATACTTATGACAGAAAACACAACTGGCCAACTGTGAATTGAACAGAGGAACCACCATATTACCCCATATTCCCCATAAGGAACTATGGGTGGTTGATAACCATTTGCAAAACTACCATTAAAATCAAACTAGTTTATGCCTCGTTGGTCTAATGGTAAGCACTACTGCTGAGTGTGAGGGTTCAATTCCCAGGTTAGGCATAGTGCTAATGGCCTATTCCATCAAGAATTTATCAGTAGGAGCCATGGAGTCTGGCTTTGTACCCAATTGATGGCTCCCCCCTATTACATGGGACTTAAACTTTAGGAATTATTTACAGGAGTGATGTTATGTTTTTCATTTCAAAATTATAAATTACCTCTGGTCGAACAAAAGATTCAGCCATTTTCTTGATAGGCGAAGCCTTGCGCCTGTAACTGTTCCTTTGTATCTGAAACAACTCATCTTGCTTCTCTTTCAGCCGCAGCTCCAGCTGCTGTATCTCTTCTTGAAGTTCAACACATTCCTCGTCTTCTGGGAGTTTTGTCGCTGAAATGTATTACTATTATTTACCAACAAAAATTGTTTGAAATTAGGGATGATAAGGTAAACCGATGTTGTATTTAGAAAGACGATAAAAAAAATAAAAAAATAGCCCTCCTTTTATTTATAGCCTTCGATCAATAATAGTACCTTTTTTATTTTGTGTGCTTTGAAGTAAATAAGAACAGGCATTCGTGGATGATAAAAAAGCATATATCGGTAAATGTATTGAAAAAATTGTATTGTACATCAATACAATTTTATAGTAAGAAAATGAACCTGTATTACCTCCTCTCTTAAACAGCTTTGATATTTTTAACTGCTTGGTATTCTTCGTCATTATTCTATCAGTGTTATAGTGAGATTATGAGGAAAAACGACTTTGAATTATTTAATCAACGAATAAATAAGCCCTCAACGGAAAGAATTTCAAAACTTTTTGACAGTTTGTTTCTTTATGTTGGTTAGAGTGATTGATAGAATGAATGAACATCAAAAACCATGTTTGGATACTTTTCGAATATAAGAGGATCTCTAGACGATCAATCTGTCATGATCGTGTAATATTACATGGAAGCAAAATATCCTTAGACATTCTTTAATATTATTAGTTACATGAATATTACTTTAAGCACAAAATATACACAGGCAGATTTAATGCCATTTATCCTATAGAATCGTACCAGATTGACGAATAAAAACTGAAGATAGCCAAATAATATTAACAGGGGGACATCAAAAGTATGTACTTTCGCCGCGCGTGCTGGGATGGCAGGCAAGTCGATGTGCCTATTATATAATGCTTGTTTCTTGTTTTTATTTTTAAGAAAACTAAACAGATGTGTCCACGAGAACACTGCCGACAAACTGTACTGCAGTTTGGCAGAGAATTGTGAAATATTTATTAAGTAACCTTTGTTGAAAATAAAAAAAAGTAAATGAATCATTGTAACCATTATTTCACTGACTCTGGACTTTTTACCCGACTGCAGTGAAGCCCAAAATGAGGGTTTGAAAGTAACCATTTGTAGCTTAGGGTGGCCACACAATACTGAGATAGAATGTTGTACTTACATAGGGGGTAGTATGATAAAAAAAAAACACATTGATAAGTTTATTCTATTTTTATTTTTTAATGCTCACAAGGCACATTTATTGTTACAAAAATATGCCCCAATTATTGGGCAATTATATTATTTGTACTTGATCGTGTTGAACATAATTTTCTATATGGCCCACTTGCACCACAACTCGCTACATTCGTTCAACGCTAAACACATTTAAAACATCCTTTTGTCTTTATCTTCATATGATTGACAGAAACAAAACAATGATTTATTTTTAATTTCTATTTATTAATTAGTAGTGCAAGAGGGGCCAAAATTATTTACAATCTAGTTAATCCAATAGATTTCAAGTGTTCTTGGGTGACACGGCCTTCGTTCCATTTCACTATCAGCCTAAAACAAAATAAAAAAAACCCTATTTAGAATATAAAAATGTTTAGTATATTTCATAATTTATTTTTCAACTGTGACTACTTTTAATTTTTCAATGACAGTCCGTTCAATTATTTTAACTCTATCCTTGCATCACTGTCAAAATCATGGTGATCTTTAAACACGTAGACAGAGTATCCTATAGACACCGCCAAAGCGTGTCGCAAAAAGAGACAAAAAATAAATACGTCACGAATTTAGGGTTACCGGGTGAGGAAAAATTTACCCCACAATTTATGAGAATTGGAAATTAGTACGTAAGACAAAGCCTGAATATGCCAATGACATATCCGTTACCATCGGTACGCAAAGGCATGCGATGCGGAGAAGACATGCTGCCGAACTCAAATTAATTGCGATGAGGGCAGGAGTGACGATGGATGATGATGATGTGGTTCTAAATTACTGCCATTTCTGATGTGATAGTAGGTTCTGGGTTTGTGGGTAAATAATAGAACATGTTTATTTTTAATAAGCTTTTATTGATTTAACACATTATTGTCCTTTAAATAAAACAAGCTTCGTATGTTTCTAATTTTTTGCTTAGGTTCAAATCCTTTTGTTGCGTGATGTATACGCAGTTCAAAATAGTGCATGGCAATTGCCTTAATAAGTAAAACTTTGTGGTTTCCAATAAAAGGTTGACTTTCAAAATGATTATTTATGAATTCTTCTTTCTAATTAACTTATATTCTTCTTTTTAATTCTCAAAATGTTTGCTGCAAATTTTTGATGACGGTTTTGGTGTCCAATCTGTTCGTCCTGTAGCTACAATCCAATTCTGACGTAAATTATCAGGTTCAGGGAAACTGCAAAAAGTCATTAAATATTTCAGATATTTAATTAATACTCACTGC
Organism: Eurois occulta; assembly: GCA_950022335.1. Taxonomy (NCBI): domain Eukaryota; kingdom Metazoa; phylum Arthropoda; class Insecta; order Lepidoptera; family Noctuidae; genus Eurois; species Eurois occulta. The sequence goes on along the minus strand of OX465481.1, from coordinate 4,584,545 downwards.
AGAAGCCATCATATTATTATTTCCCATAATAGTGGGTAATAATTTATAGAAAAGTTGGCAACACCAACGTTTTTAGGTTAGAATTTATAATTGAATAATAATTGTTATTTTTGTGCTTTTTAAGGATGAATCGTACGTCTAGCGTACATTATACACAATATATGAACATAATAAAATGTTACTGAATGCCTAGAACTGATAAAGAGTGGCATACTTACGAATGAAAAGACAATCCTGGGATTTTCGTTCCACTATCACTTTTACACCCTTTAACGCTACACCACACCATTTTTTTGTATAAATGGTTGAAATAGTAAGTCTAAATTGTTCAAAACAAAATATAACATAAATTACTTAACATATAACACGTAAAAACTGTATTTTAAAGGTAGACGATGGCTAGCTGCACGTCAGCTGTCAAACTTTGTTTAGCAAACTAGTGTGCTGACCTTGAAAAAACGTGGCACGCTCGATGAAACAAAAAATTTTATCGTTCTGTTTCATTTCTTTACACGACATCGGCATAAGTTGTTCTTTTTCTTGTGTGAATGCGACAAAACATATCAATTAGTCTATAGCATTCTCTGTCTACGTTTAAACACGTAGCACTGACGCGTCTGTCAAAATTATAGTGATCTTTAAATCCTAACAATAAGGTCGCTGCCAGGAGGTAAAATTTGAAACATTTGATAAAAGGTTCATACTTCTCTTCATTATGTTTGGTGGACCACAGAGCAGGCATGTGTTGTGGATCCATAGAGTTCAGAAAATGTTCGCGCCACAATTCCTCCAGGCGCAAAAGACCGCCGTGCTTGAAAAAATACTCAACTACCTTCACACCGTGAGACTCATATTCTGAATTCTCGAACCTGGATTATAGAAAATAATTTCTTAAGTATAAGGATAAAAATAACCTATAGTTCACTAACATCCAGAAGTCCAAACTCAAAGTTTGCCAACAAGCTATGGTACGCAGTATACTAGTAGGTGTTAAGCTAACGGACCGTGTTCGAAATACAATACTGCGCTCCAAAACAAATTTGGACTGAAATGGGACTGGGCAGGACCTGTCATGGACATGATGCCGGACGAACTGCGAGCCAAAATAGCGCAAAACTGGTGCCCGGAGAAAGTGCGGCGGGGTCGCGGCTGGCCACGAAACAGATGTCGGAACGAACTTGATACATTTATTCCGAACTGGAAGGGCGCGTAAAATACGTAAAATATTAGTATTCAGCTGCATCCGGTTAGACTGGAAGCAAACCCCAAAATAGTTAGGAAAAGGCTAGGCAGATGATGATAAAGTTTACTGAATTTTGCATATTTTTTTTTTAAATTTCGGTTTTTGATTAATGAAGAAAAATGACTCAGGAATAAATTCACGTTTAAATCTTTTTGAAATGTCCACTACTTTAAAAGTTATGGTACTAAATGTAAAATATCCCTAGACTCTTTTGATGTGTGTATAAATGGACTAATTTTATAAGACTACAAAAATATATGGATGGTTTATATTTCGAAAGATGGGACTCGTATCGTGTCCTCACTTACTACTTACTACGGTACTTATGAACCTTACGGCAGACGCTAAACTTCTTAGCGGAATTCTTGACTCAATTTAGATTCCTATCGACTCGCTAAGGAGGAAAATTAAAATGAGTGATGGCGAATTACTGATTATATAAAAAAATTAGAAAGGTTTTATCTATAAACTTACACTAATTTCGTATGAGCAACTTTTTTCAACAGCTCGTCTGTGACCACATCTTGGTCTGGGAAGTTCTTCAGTAACGTGTCTTCCAGCTCCTTTCGTCTAGCTTCAGGCAGTTTGTTAGACTGGTAGAGAAGAGCTCGAGCTACCGCCTTCATTTTTCTATTTAGAGAAATTATTGATTAAATAAGTGGTCACACAGATCGACACAAAAAATTGTAAGAAATGTATACGTTAATAACCAGCTCTACAACCGGAGCTTGTGTGTATTGTAATAGCACTCAAGGCAAAATACTCACTTTGGAACAAAGTCATTATACTTCTTGCCGCGCTGATTCGTCGCTAGCGGCGCATCACACATGTCAGCTAGCCGCTCGCGCATTGCGTGGTCACGCATATTGCTCAACTGATGACATCCAGCACACAGCAGCACCACGTCGTGGGAAGCGTGCTCTTTCATGATCTCTGCAATGATATCGGCATGATACAATGATGAAGATGAATTAATTCACAAGATAGTGGGTACTGGTGAGGGGCCAAACTCACGAACTAGTGGGTCCCGCTTAATGGCTAGTGACATTGCGGGCCTGGAATCCTTTAATAAAAATTGTTCTTTAGCAGCTCTTGACAGAGAAAGGTAAAAACAAGCTACGGAGAACTTTACCAAGCAATGAAACAAAAAAGAAGCTCCAAAAAATTACTTCTGTTTTATAAAGTCAGAGAACCAAACTAACCTGGAAACATTTTCCTATACTCTCTAGGCACGACATTCTTGCGGATGTAAGAGTTAGTGCTCCCACACACGACGCACTTGTTCTCCTTCTCTAGCTGGTAGTAGCGGCCCACGTCACCGACCGCTCGGCCGGCAGGTTCGAAACGAAGTCGCACGGTGAAAGGATCCTCGCTCACTACGTCACCTAGCTCTTTGTTCACGAACCTATAGAAATAAGACCCCCTTTTATTGAGAAATTTGAGACCTTTAACTATGTAACGCCATACTTGATTCGTATATCTGTTTTCACTGACACTAATTAGGCGCTTAAATGAATGTCTAATTATTGCACTCGAGCGTTGACAATCCAACAGAGTGCTTTTATTTATGTATTAATTTGCGTGTCGCCTAGTGTGAGTGAAAACGGACATTAGGGTACTTTTTCACATGCGTTCTTTGACTGACTAATCTAAACCCTGCATTCGCAAAAATAAAGTTTAAAATCGTATGAAACGCGCCAATTTTGCTAGCAAAATCGTGCGGACTCAGACCCTTGATTTGTATGAAGATATGATTTCCAGAAATTGGAATTTACATACCATTGCGGTCCACATGAATTCTAATATAGATTACTGAGAAAGTAAGTGTGTCTTACCACAAAGCCTTCTTATTGTCGCATCTACACAGCAGTTCACCATCAGGTGCTTCCAAGTAACCGTTGTTGTAAAGAGGCTTATTGCGCATCGCGAGCTTATAACCCTTAGTTGGTACCAGTGGCGGCTCCTTGGTCCTTCCATCTTTTTCTTTGGCACTGAAGAAATTGTTGAAATATAATTACTAAAACTTTTCAGAAACAATTAAAGTAAACTTTTAGGTGTTCTAGCTCAAAATTACGTTCCTTTTCTACTTTACAGTCTACTGTTCTAAAATAGTTTCTCGGGATTTACCAGAGTGATAGCTTAAGAGGGACACTTAGTTTGAGTAGGTACATAGGTATAGTATAAGTATATAATAAGGAAAAGATAACATTTAATATTATGTTGTTATCTATTCCACCTCTCTTTATCTACATGCTTTTCACTTTAAACTGAAATCGATTAGTTTCATTATGAGTAAACATGAGATGCGAAATTGAAGCATGAGTTGTTGTAAGCTTATGAGAGCGAGATTGACGAGTCAATTTAATAACAGCAGTTGATTTTATACAAATTAATAATTACCGGTATTTTTTATTGTTAAACTACATGAAAGTTACAAGCAATCTATATCACACTCACCCATCCTTCAATTTGACGTGTTTCATTTTATATTGCACATCCGCATATTTTGAGCAATACTCGTCTAAATCCGACCAGACACTGGGACCATTGGTACCAAATAGCCAGGCTGATTTTGCCGTTTGTTTTTGTCCAAGCTGTTCCAATAAAATAGCGAAGATCCTAATAGCGACGTGTGCGTCGATTGCTGCGTATTGCACTTGTTTCTCTGATAATTCATCTGCTTCCCAATCACTGCATCGAATCTGGTGAAGAAATGCATATTTGTATTCCCGATAGCTACAACATCAAGCTTCATCATTCAAGTCGAGAGGTAATAGATTACTAGGCCGGCGTGCTTCATCGTTGACCATATCGTTGCTTTGCTAACTATCAAATAAGATTCAACCAATTATAGTTACATAATAGCAATTGATATTATGTTAAGAAATTAATAAAGTTAATAATAAGTATCTTGACTTGGCTCGCGAGGTTGTCGACATGTGGGATGTGGACGTAGTAATCATTGTGCCGATAGTCATATCAGCCCATGACTTAATTTCCAAGAGCTTCGATCAATACCTTAGCAGGCTCTCATTTGGCAGCTGGAACAGTCTAGATTCAGAAAACGTTATTCCTGGAAACGGCTCGTATTGTTAGGAGGTTCCTCTCTCTGGAGCCCTGACCGCCGGTACCTTGGACCCTATTCCCGATACCAATGGGCTACAATTTTTTATATTTATAAATGTTTTTTATATTGTTTTTTTTTCTAAAGATAATTAAAAATGTAATTGATTTAATTACATTTTTAAATAATCTTTAGAAAAAAAAACAATATCAAAACATTTATAAATATAAAAAATTTAAACGAAATAATAAAGGAAATAAGAATGCATCCAAAATATAATATGTAAGTCTATCACATTCAATTGTGATACTTTTAACTTGGCAGGAATCAGAACAAGCAAAACCCCCGAATTATCTTTAGATTAGGTAAATAGTTTATTTATTTTTGTAATAATCGCATCGGATCTGCTATCTAATCTAAAATTCTTCATAACAGTAGTAATCTACCAAACTGTTTTTTAATCTTTATTGTTGTTTGCTGCTTGAAGCCACTTTATCAGGCACGAAAATGACGTGTATCAGTCACTAGCACTTATTAGGGCATAAGTGCTTAGTGATTGCTACATATCATTTTAAATTGCAACTACAAAGAGTAAATGAATAAACATTTATGTTTGTCACCAAGGCTATGTTGTATGCCTCAGGAATATTGCTTCTAATCTTACCCTCCAACTTTTGTCCAGAACAATGTCTAGCAGTGCAGAAGACAGTGAGGCTAAGCCACCAGCCTCAAGTCCGTTCAGCTCAGCCAAATGTCTAATGTCCAGGGTAGACTTTAACACCACTGAGTAATCCTGCCTTAAATAATTGCCATCATCTGCAGCTGCTACGCCTACTTTGTAGATTGTGTCATCTTCTAACAGGTTCTAAAATATAATATAGTTTAAAGACATTTTTTTAGGGCTTTTCATGTAAAACTTGTGAAATTTTCCATTTTTACTTACTTTTAAAGATGTAGGTATTGCTTTCATGTTACTTAGCCTGAACAGGCTGCAATACCCGTCAAAAGAAGATAGCTGAACTAAGGCTACTGGCTGCCTCTTTCCATTGTCAGTTACCCATTCACAGTCAAATCCTAATGCTCTGTGATTCCGGCATCGCCTAAAAATAGTCCAGTTTTTCTTTTGTATAGTATGGTATTAATTTGGGAAAAGATCATCAAAGCATTTTTTTATGGCTAATGTACAGCAAGCAAACTTAATCGGTTTGCAGGGCACACCACAAAGATGTTGGTGTGCGTAAAATCAACTGGTGTATTACTTCGCCTATTTATTAGTGTTTGCTACCCGTTGTCCACGCACACACAATAAAATTTCTTGTCACTAATGTTGCAGGGAATATGACGCATAAATTTAGCTTATCATACAATCGTCTCCGTGGCGCATTAGTCGAGCGTGCGATAAATAATTACTTACTGCGCCGGCGCCGTAGGATCGAATCCGACTGCCAACAGCTTAATGTTTTTGTATGTTTTAATAAAATATTTTACATTTGTTTGTTCAATTTATTGCTTAACTATTAGCAAGTCTCTTTATATTTGGGTTAGAATGTATTAGTTGTCTACCCTCTAAAAATGACAAATCATGTTTAAGTTAGTAGTTTAAGTTCATCGTCATAATGCTATTGACTATTGGGGTTTCGTTACGTTTTTAGACATTATACCCTGCGTTTTTTGAGAAGTGCTTTTATTTGTGAATCAATATGAATCATTGAACCACACTTTTATGAGCTGAAATAATTCTTTTGCATGAGCAAAATGTTTCAATTAGTGAAATTGCGAGACGTTTAAAGATATCGGTGAGTAACAAAATGTTATTATGATGTTTAGAAGTTTAATATGTTTAAATAATCCACATGTTATTGATTGTTGTTTTTTGTAACAATATTTTATTATTGTTCACAGAGAAGGACTGTGCAATTGTGGGTCCATCGTTATGCAGATTCGGGAAGCATTGATCCTTGCCGACCGGGACCAAAGGCTGGATTTGCATTCACAGATTGGCATCTGATATAGTTGCTACGCATACCGCTGAGCCCTTCCTCACTACTCGTTCCACGGCAACTAAACATGACGTGACATTACAAACTGTACGAAACCACTTGCGAGCAGCTGGTGTGAAATGTTGTAGGCCAGCCAAGAAAATTTGAATGTCAGATATTCACAGGCAAAACCGGGTACGCTTCGCAAGAGAATATTTAGATTTTGATTGGTGCAATAATATAGTTATATTTAGAGATGAAAAATGTTTTAAATCAGACAAGGACGGTCGCAAAATATTGTGGCGAAAAGATGGTGAGCGCTATCATAAAAAAAAATATTCTTCCATGCAGGTCTAGTGGAGACATTTACTTCGTGCATGAATAAGTCATAGATAGCGAAGGCGCACCAATAGGATATTAATAAAAATATCAGGGGGTAATTCGATTTGTTTTATGTGAGTGATGTTATTGTTAGTGAGATAACAATTTAGGATACCTGTATCTTAATATCTATCTTATTAACATGTTTATTCATTTCACTAATAAATAAATTACCCACTTGAATAAGAAAAGTAACGTTATTTCTTGTCCGACTTAGAATATTTGTCATGCACAAAACTTTTTAATTTGTGATTATAATATAAAAAAAAACCTAGTCAATAAATGTTGTTGATTTCTTAATACAAATTGTTTAATTTTTACTTCCATATTTTTTTTCGAATAATGTTCTTATTATCAGGTAAATTACAATAAAAATTCAACAAAATGAAAATAAAAGTTTTTTAATAATGCAAAAAGTTGACGCCAGCGGCGCAGATTCGATCCTACGACACTTGATTTACCAGCCGAATGATTACACATCTATGCCACGACACCGGTTAGTCATAGGGTTAAATTGATGCTTCATATTCTTTACCTCATATTATACATATACTATAGTGAAGCAAACACTAACAAATAGGCGAAGTAATACACCAGTTGATTTTACGCACACCAACATCTTTGTGGTGTGCCCTGCAAACCGATTAAGTTTGCCCCGTGTACTTTCCATATTATGTACAATACCAAAATTAGATTCTAAGTATTCTTATTATTTTTTTATTAAAGGGGAAGGTGTGATGTAGTAGTTATAAGCTATGTAATAGGATTCTATTATTTAATACAGTCAGTGTATTCTCGAAGCTCACTCGTTTCATTACTCTCCACAACACCCAACCTTACATTGGGTACATGTACATCATGCCTTGCTTTCCTGTTATCGTTTATTTTGTATTACAATAATTACTTATTTAAAACTTAGAAAATATTAATGATAAGAATTACCTCCTTAACTCTTCAACAGCTTCATCACAAGATTCCTCAGTGGTGACAGTATTGATGGTCAAGTAATCAAACAATTCCGCAGCATTTCGGCGTCCTCTTCTTAGTTTATAAATTACGTACGAAACAGTACATCCCACAGCCAAAGCTGCTGAGGCGGCGTACAAATCATAATACTTCGTTGAAGCTTGCATTGAAACTTTACAAATAAATTCACTAAGTACACAATTCACATTGATTAATGTTTCTTTATGACTGAATGTCGTAAACGAATTTTGTGTTTACCATATAGATATTTAAGTGACGTTACACTTTGTTATATGATTTGTGTTACAGTGATTGGTAATTGGTATTTACTTCAAATTCATAATATTGCACCATTTCACCAGCCACAGCTGACAGACAATAATAACCTATCAAGTGTCAGTGTCATTGTCAACTTGACGAACTATGCTGTCAGTGTCACTTGCCATCTGTCATCACTCATGTCCCTTGCATTGTTTGGCTGCGCCATGCATTATCACCTAATAATATGATAAAATTATTATTTATGCTGATAATAAAACAACTTCATTGAACAACAACAAATAAACACAAAACTAAGTAAACAAATGTTTGACAGTTTGTTTTACTAAGTTGGCAAATCTGATCGATTGAACGAAAAAACATTAAAATGACGTTCGGATATTTTAGAAATGGAACAACGGATCTAACCCCCTGGCCACAGCCAAGAGCGGCGCGGCAAGCGGCGAAAACAAATGGTAGACAACATAAGATCGATAAAAAAATTCACACTTGCTAGTCCGGCAATTAGAAACTAACTTAGTCATCGATTGCAGCAACTGAATCACCGGAACTCGTAACTCGAATTGCTACGTGTGCGCAGTTCCATTGAGATATATGTAAACAGCTAGTTGCTCCATCTGCAAAGCGGCACCATTGCGGCGACGCGACGGTGCCATGCCATGTGGAGTGGCCCAAACCTGGCGCCCTGCCAGGTAAAAACCTTTAACGACGTGTTAGGTAGTTTATAAGTAAAACAATAATGGTTGTAGGAAAGAATGTTTTACTATTTATTATGGCCTTATATACATACAAAATTATCCTAGCACAAGTGGTGGTGTTGAGTAAGTAGTATTTACTAAACGACCAATCAGAGAACAGTTACATATCATACGATGCAAGAGGGCGCTCAGCGCGCGCCCTCTTGCAACAGTCCAAGTAATTATTCTAGCGCTGAGGTTATAAATATATGTGGCAGTGCCCCGCTCGATAGCTTAGTGTAGCGGCGGTATGCGTACGCGATGCATGCTGCTACAAACCGGTCGTGATTTCGTGAATCGTGAAGAGCCCTTAGGCCGAATCAGTCCAACTGCGGTAGAAATAAATAAAGGTTACTGTTTAAGAAATAAAACAATCTTTTTACATTTTACGTCATTAAGTTTTCCTTCTTAAGTTTACCATTTTTATTTGAATATAAAACCACAACCAATGTCTTTTATAATTCATATTATTCAAAAATATAAAGCTGGGACACAGTCCCTTTGAGCGGTGGGTAGGATTTATTAGCATTAATTACAAATTCTATATAATAAAATATTTGTTTGGCTGTACAACACCTCACAATATTTTCTAATACATAGTAAATATATAGACGAACCACACACACACACACACTACGACCCTAGGTATAAAAGTATACTCGCTCGTTCATTACTGTACAGTCAAGAATATAAAAGCAATTTTAATGACATAACGATTGCAACTTTTTGAAAAGACTCTTCATTAGTGTAGTTTCGAAAATGCTATGTTCGTAACACGACATAAATTCTATTAAAACTTGCTCTATCTGGAAAAGTGTAACGTATTTATGCTCAAGACTGTACAACAGACATCAATCGATATAAAATATGTTTTAAAATGCTGAGTAGATAAAATAAAATACATTACACCTACTCAAATATGATCAAAATACGCAACTCACTCATGCTATGACTACTAGTGAAGTATGGGATAAGACCTGCTGCACCGACCGCAAATAAATTGTGATAACGGCAGGAACTATGATGAAACAAGATCGAATCACTTCCTTATTACTTCATCTATAAAACACTCTCAAGCCAAAACTTGGCAAACCACATTATATCAAAAATATACGCCCAATTTATTGGTTTACACTCAATTTACCCGCGACTTCACTCGCGAAATTATTCCTACGGGAACATTTTGGGGATAATGTAGCTTCACATTACTGAAAGAATTTTCGGAATCGGAGTAGTTTCGAAGATTACCCCTACATCCAACTTACTTCTTTACGTCTTTAAAATCTTAGTATTGATTAGATAGATTTAATAATATTAGTATTATAGATAAAATGATAAAAAATTTAATTATAAAAAAAATTATAATTCCTTTTTGATGTATAAAAAATATTTTTGATAATATTTTATTTATAAATTTAGGACTATGATTAAGTTTATTTCCTAACGATAACTTTTAATTTAAACTCTAGCTCCAAAATTAGTTTTTTATAGCCTAGGTTTCTTACGATTAACTTTAGCTCCCTTTTTTCTTCTACAAAATATGTTTCTTTAAAAAAAAAAACAAATATTTTAAATTGTAGTCAATCCAATGGGTTTCAGATCTTCTAAGGTGATACGCCCTTGTCTGAATCTATCTCGTAACCTGAAACAGAGTTATTAATTTTACTAAATGAGATGAGGTTTATACAGGATGGAATTTTGAAATGGGACAGTAAGGGTCCGTTTGCACCAAGCGGAAAAAATCTCAGATAATGCGTTTCCTCGCACGCGCTCGAGGATGCACGAGCGCCCAATTTTTATATTTAAAGGCAAGATGAATACAGTCCTTTATTCAGTGACATCAAAAACTTGCGCGAGAATTTTTGCGCTTGGTGGAACTGGACCCTAAGGACACCTTAACAGTTGTAAAACGGAAAACAGTCTTAGGTAAGTTCCTATTATTTTTTGAGAAATTTCGATCTGCATTGAGTTTCAGACTTATTTCTATAATTATGTTGTATAATAAGACTTTTTTAGCTTTTTTACGGAATCTGATAAATACAACATAAGAACCTGCGGCGATGCGGACATTACCAGTTTAATCATGAAGGTCCTTGTCCAAGACAAGTTGTTGTTATACTTGGGTTCAAGATTTGATCGGGAAATATTTTTTTCTTCCGTTAACCGCTGTCAGTGATCATGTCATCATTCGCTGCTTTTTCATTCATAATACTTATCACTATTGCATTGGTTACAAAAAAGAACCATAGACAAAAGTTTTTACCTCTCCTCATTATGTCTGGTGGACCATAGAGTAGGCATGTATAGAGGCTTCATCGTTTTCAAAAAATGGCTGCGCCAAATCTCCTCAAGTCGAAGTAGACCTCCGTTCTTCATATAATAGTCCACTACCTTCGCACCGTGAGATTCGTAGCCTTCCGTGTCAAACCTGGAAAGATAACAATATTGATTTTATTAGAACTAATTCACGTTTGTCGTAATAATTCAGATATGTTGCAATGCTAAAAAAAGGTGGATAGAAAAATTTAAAGAAAATCTGATATTAAGGGTTAAAAAATATGTTGTATTGTAATCTTGAACACCTCTAAGTGCTAGAAAGACTGATGACAATATCAAGAAGCTGGAAGGACGGAGACCACCTCAAAAAGCTAGAAAGATGGGTGAATATCTCAATAACCTAAAAAGACAATTTCTCAAAAGACGTTTAAAAGATGATATTATACATCAACACAATGAGGAAATTGTTGTGTATGAATGTAGATGGCTATAAGAGTTGAGGATGACCAAAGAAACGATGGATGGACTGTGTGAAGGATGATATGGCTAGAAAGGAGGTGACTGCTGAGATAATGAGTAATAGAGAACTATGGAAGAACCTGCTCTCCCGACCCCAAATAAATTGGGATATGGACAAGAGAATGATGATGATAATACACTTCTCATCAAAAAAATCGAAACACTTTCGTTTTTATTGTTTTTGTCCTAATTTTTTACAAAAGAGAATTAATTCCATGAAAAAAAAAACATTATTGTGTAGCTGGCAGTTTGGTCATTACAGTAAGAAGAAAAAAATCAAAATTCGAAATTAGAATTTCATTTGTTTATCCTATAAATGAAATTAATCACTGTTTTGAGACAAATGTGTATTTAGGGTTGGAGTACGTTTCTCGTTTAAAAACTAAAAATTAGCGCTTGTCTTTAAACTTTTTGTTTCTTATTTCATTTACTGTGACTTTGGGACGTCTGAAAAAACTTTTTTTTCTAAAACATATGGATACTTCGCCCGCAGAAGCCGCCCAAGTGGTGGCATTGCTGGATTCTGGACTTAGTCAGCGTGTTGTGGCTGCAAGATTGCATCTAAGCTTATCATCTGTTCATAGAGTCTACAAACGCTATCGGGAGACTGGTTCGTTCACGCGCCGTTCAGGATCTGGCAGGAATCGGGTCACTTCTGAGCGAGATGATCGATTTATTGTAACAACTTCTTTACGAAATCGACGCCTTAACGCTTTTCAACTGCAGCAGCAGCTTCGCGTTGTACGAAGAGTAGCTGTAAGTGACTCTACAATAAGAAGAAGGTTGAAGGAACGCGGATTGGCACCGCATAAGCCAGCGAATGGGCCGAAATTAACTGCAGACCATCGAAGAGCGCGCCTTAACTTTGCACGCGAGCACCTAACTTGGTCATACCTTCAGTGGAGCAAAGTACTGTTTTCTGATGAGTGTAAAATTATGCTGTATGGTAACGACGGAAGGAACAAGGTCTACAGAAGAGATGGAGAACGCTTTGCACAATGCTGCATTGAAGAAAAGGTCAGCTATGGTGGCGGTTCGTGGACGGTTTGGGGAGGAATCAGCGCCGACGGTAAGACAGAACTTGCCTTTGTGTCTGGGCCACGGCTGCCTGCACTAAACTCTCATCGGTACATCGAACAGTGTCTTGAACCTCATGTGATGCCCTATGCACATTTTATTGGCAACGACTTCATATTCATGCACGACAATGCTAGAGCTCACACCGCGGGCGTCGTACGAGATTATCTTACCGAAGTCGGTATCTCCATTATGGTATGGCCAGCAAGAAGCCCGGACATGAATCCCATTGAACATCTATGGGATGAATTAAAGAGACGAATTCGAGCAAGAGATCCAGCCCCAGAAACACTTAGCCAGCTGCAAAATGCAATCCAAGAGGAATGGGATAATATACCACAACATGTGATCGTGACTCTCATCCGATCGATGAAGAACCGTATGGAAGCAGTAATAAGAGCTCGCGGAGGGAATACAAGTTATTAAATAAACGTTTCTTACATTTTTTTTTCATTTACGCGTGTTGTTTTACCCATTTCCTTCATATTCCATACAGGGTAAAAATTACTCATTATACAAAATACGAAACCTATGAAGAATTAATTTGAATTTAGAACAATAACATTAGGATTTAAAAACCTCATACTACTCACTATTAAATGACATTTTACATTTATTCCTAAATATACACATTTTTCTGATAATCCTTATCAAATCATAAACTGCGAGGTGTTTCGATTTTTTTGATGAGAAGTGTATATCAACACAGCGGGATTTTTTTGGTGCTTGAATGTCAGGAGCGCTGGTGGTAAATATTTGTGAAATTATCCGTGGCCAAAAGATTCATGCAAAACTATAAATACTTACACGACTTGAATATGACAAGCTTCATTCAGCAACTCTTCGGTGACTTCTTCTTGGTCGGGGTAATGCTGCAACAAGATGTCTTCCAAATTCTTCCGTCTATGATCTGGCACTTTGTGCGATAGGTACTTCAGGGCCCGCGCGCAAGACCGGATTCTTCTGTGGAGAGAAAATGTTTCAAAAAAAAATCATCATGCATTCTTTTCCCAATTATGTTTGGGACGGCGATCTGTCTTCGATTGGATCAGTACTAAGAAGCGCGAAAAGGTGGGCGGTTCATTTCTTGCATGAGTTCATAATGTTAGGTAGGAGGTAGTTGTTGCTTGTGTTTGAGCTGTAGAATCAAGGTCCAAAATTTATAATTTTACTCTCCTTTTTTATATCGAACTGCAATTAGGTTGACAATCAGCGCTTTTTGAACGTCAAGTAGGAACTTAGGAAGACAGTATGAGTCCCCCAAAACGTTGCGCGGTCGTTTTGGGGGACTCGCTAGTGGTGACTGGTGATATATCCAAAAAAACCGGCCAAGTGCGAGTCGGACTCGCGCACGAAGGGTTCCGCACCATTATCTATAAAAACGGCAAAAAAATCATATCTGTTGTATGGGAGCCCCCCTTAATATTTATTTTTTTCTAATTTTTAGTATTTGTTGTTATAGCGGCAATAGTAGTACATCATTTGTGAAAATTTCAGCTTTCTAGCTATCACGGTATATGAGATACAGCCTGGAGACAGACAGACAGACAGACAGCGAAGTCTTAGTAATAGGGTCCCGTTTTACCCTTTGGGTACGGAACCCTAAAAAGTAAGGCCCCCTTACTACCTTTTTTTTCGGATTGGAAATCATCTAATGACTCCTCCCGCTCTGGGCGGAGCGGAAGGGAGTGTCAGACTTTTACTGACTAAAAACCATCCATGTTCCTTCTTTTGCCCTTTATGTTCCAGGGCCGCGGTATCTCTTTCGAACAGTCCCGCAGCCCCGAACAGTCCCGCAGCCCGCCGCCTTACTACCTTACCTTTTATTGACGTCCTCATAAGTCTTCTTGCCTCGTTGCTCGTCGGACATGGGCGCGTCGCACTGCTTGACGAGGAACTCGCGCACAGACTTGTCGAAGATATTGCTCCGCTTGTGGCACGGCGCGCACAGCAAGATCACGTCGTGGGAGGAGTGGTCTTTCATGATCTCTGTAATTTTGGTCATTCAATTCAGTTCTGGGTTAAGCTCGCCTTTGTAATATGCTGGCCTTGTTATACTTATCGACAAAAATAATAAGTTAAGGTTTGATGCGATCACTTTGAGTTTGAAATCTAGTGCCTAAGCCAACATTGAGTTTAGAACCGAGTTTTGTTGTTAATTTTGTATTCAGGACGTTGTAACGTCGAAATAAACTACAAAATACAATAAACGGCTCGAAATAAATTGAAATTATTTAGTACCCCAATAAGAGCTTCCTTTTTTCTTTAAATTAAGAATATCTGAGCCATCGTATGGTACTTAGTGTGAACTAAAATGCCTTCTACTGGCATACGATAAACGTTTGGGGCACTACAATTTTGGTGACCGACTCATGAGTATTTTTATAACGAAGAGAGCTTATATTCTCGTATAGCTCGCACACAAAACTAGATCTAAGTCAACAAAACTCACCTGGGAAATTCTTCCTGTACTCTCTAGGCACGACATTCTTACGGATGTAGGAGTTAGAGTCCCCACACACGACGCACTTGTTCTCCTTCGCCAGCGTGTAGTAGCGTCCTGTGTCGCCGACCGCTCGCCCAGCTGGCTCGAAGGTGAGGCGGACTGTGATGGGATCTTCTTTCATTAGTACTGCTAAACCTTTGTTTACGAACCTGTGAAGAAGTTGTTGTGTTATAACCTGACACGTTGTAACTGTCTCATGCAAACGTTATTCTTTACAATGAAACACAAACACTTGAAAACATGTACAACATTACAGATAAATCCAAGCTATTGCACAGTTAAAAGAACCATGTTTACGACCAGGAATGCAAAAATATTAAATATTACAAGATGTACTTAACAATACTTAAAAATCACAAGAAAAAGTTATCTTTCATGAATCCTCTTACAAAAACTCAAATATCCACGATATATGTATGTCTACCCATCTCGAGGCAATTAATGATATAGTGGTCGCGGCGCTTGTGGCCAATAGAGACTATACAACAGATTGTAGATAAACTTTATGAACGTAAAGTTGTCTCCGCTGAAGAAAGCACTGCTTTAGTCATGAAGAAGTTTGTGTGAAGGACCCGAATTACCACACTATTATCAAGCCAAATATTGCCGCCAAGCAATTTGTTTTGGTATCTGCTATTACAGATTTGGAGAAGTTTTCTCAGTAGCAGTCCGGAGACTCGATATATGTCCGGTTGATGTCAATAGGCTCGCTCTCTTTTACGTGGTACTTGAACATTACTGGCGAAATGTAGATGTACTATGTACGTACAGCTCTGCCAATCCCTGCGGGGCAGAAGATGTGGTTCTAAAAACAAGTGCATCTCACCACATAGCCTTCTTCTTGTCGCAGGTACACAGCAGTTCACCATCGGGGGCATGTAGGAAGCCGTTGTTGTACAGAGGCCGTTGGCGCATAGGAGCGTACCGCTTCGTCGCTACCAAGGGCTCCTTGACACGACCGTTTTGCTTTCCTTTGGCGCTGTTGAAAAATATGTGTATGAAGATAAAGATTGTAGAAGACTTAAGATGAAAGCGTCAGAGTAGCCCGCCAATTTAAATTTTAGGGGCCGTCTCCACGAGCGAGAGAATCGCGACGATATTATCGTCGTGCCACGTATTTCTATGAGGCCGTCTCCACGAGCGAGAGAATCGTCGCGATATTTTCGCACACAAATACGTGGGACGACGGAGACGGCCCCTTACGTTTTCCAGGCTGCATGACCCATTCAATGACTATTTCATGAAAAAGTCATTCAATGGGAGTAAATGAACTTGACGGTTGTATTGATGACACGCATGCGTGTAGTAAATATAAATAAATAGTAAGGAAATGATAACTTAAAAATGGGTTATCAAGGTTATCGTTTCTTTATCTAATATCTTTTGCGATGTTGAAGTGGGCCTCTAAGGCCCATTTAAAATGTTTGGTCGCTGTTGATCAACCCCTGTAAGACCCTTGCTTATAAAAACTGCATCTATCTTGCTCAAACTTTCACAATGTCTAGGAAAAAAGAACAAGAGAGATATACTGCCTCTGTCCAAGTTATTTGAAAAGCACTCGTTAATACGGCCACAAACAAAGGAAGGACTTCCCTTTTATTTCAAGTCGAAGTCGACATAGTGTAAACGAGTCATAGTTAAAGTTGTCAAATACAAATTCATTTATTTTGTCAAAGCCACATCACAATATCATCTCCCTAGCCCTTTCTTAACAATGTTGGGGTCGCCTTTCAGTCTAACCGGATGCAGATGAACACCAGATTTTAGCATGAAGTGAAGTGACTGCCTAGCTGACCTCACATTCCAGTTATTGGGTAACACGATACCCGTTGGGAACACTGGTTGTCAGTCAACTCGTACCGGGTGTCAAAGATCTACGAATGATCGGCGGGACCAACTGTTTAACGTGCTAACCGACACGCGCGTGCGGGTCTCGTTGGTCATCATTTATTGGAAACAATTTAAGGAACAGTTGTTAAGGTTAAGGAACATTGTTTCTCAATGAATAGGCTTTAGGAATTGAGGAAAATCGCTTCATCCTAAAGCTTTGGTACTTCATTAAAAGGTAAATATGCCGTATGCAAACGTGGGTATTGCCCAATAATTTATTAACCCTTTTATAGCAAATAGTAGGAAGGTTACTTTGATTCAGCGTTATTTCCTCTAACATTCATGATGATTGTAGTTAACTAGTCGTCTAGTCAGAGGTGCCAAGGTAAGTGTTTCACCAGATACTGAAATTTGTTCGTAGAATCGTGAGTAGGCAGAAATCATCACCTGCCCAGCCTTTTCCCAACTTTATTGAGGTCGACTTCCAGTATTTTACATGGAGCGACTACCTATCTGACCTGCACAACTCAGTTAGAACTGAGTTTAAGGATGCCCCTTGGTAATATCGGCTGTCAGACATTTCGGGCCACTGACTACTGAAACGACTAAGATCTACAAATGACAGCCGTAGCAGTGAGTAGGTAGAAATGTTTGCATGCATTTTTTATTGGTCGCCAAGAAATCTAATTTAAATCTAATGATTTCAAAGAAGCAAGCAGGGAATGGAGTTAATAGGTGCTCCATCACCGTGAGCATTCGGCTGTAATGTAGTTTAGATTCGAGCATTACATCAGTGAGTGAAGAGATCTGAGCTATTCAGTGCGCAACCCATAACGATACAATTTCTAACACTAACAAAATTGAATCTTGGATCGCCTGTAAAGTAAGAAATACAGGCCAATCCACACCGCGAGCGTCTATTTGTAACGCAATGCTTACAATCGAATCTAGGATTGTTACATTACAGGCGAATGCTTCGCTGAGTGAGCACCTTAAATAGTAGTAAATATGAAACTCACCCATCCCTTAATTTGACATGTTTCATTTTAAAATGCTTGTCAGCAAACTTTAAGCAATGTTGGTCTAAATTCGTCCATACGCTGGGGCCGCTAGTGCCAAACACCCAAGATAGGACAGTTTCTTTCTTTCCAAGCCTTACTAATAACATTGCGAAGATTCTGATAGCGACGTGTGCGTCGATAGCTGCGTAATTTACTTGTCTTTCTGTTAATTCTTCGGCTTCCCAGTCACTGCAACGAACCTGGTGAAGAGAGAAGTAGTTAAGACAAGTGACAACAATAAAGTATGTGTGATGGTTCATACAATACGTATGTGTGTTCATAATTATTATGGAGTTTCTTGTCCATCGATTCCATACGAAACTACTTATTTGAATGGGCAACTAGAAACAATTTATTTCCTTTTAGAGTTCGACGTTCAAAAGTGCCTTTTAATGACCTAATTTAAATAAATGGTTTCAGTTTGACTTTGTACGAAGTGAACTAGGACGATTATTGGTTGCGACGATGCTGACCCCTTTAATGACATGAATTCGATACACTTTATTTAAGAAGCGCTTGGGCAGCAATGCCCGTTTGTAGTAACAAAGATGTATGTCCTGCCTGCAGTAAGACATTTACAAAAACATGCAGCAATGCGTGACGACAGCTATTGCAAAACAATAATATTCCTCGCGACACCTAACATGTAAAGGTGACCTATATTTTTGGCAATAGGGACGCTAATTCTTGAATATTGCATAAGATTTCGCGCCCCCATTGCATAACTTTGAAATTGGTCGAAGTATAAAAACCTCATTTTTCGTGGTTTATTTTTAGACTTTTCTGCTTCAGTTTGTTGTGTTCATTGTATTGTGAACGCGTAGAATATTTGTCATCAAGGGAACAAAAGTCTTTATTACGGTGGTGAGCTTATCGGTCACAACCGGGTCGGTTGTGTGCATTCTACACATCGTTTTATATTGAACCTAAAACAACGTGCAACTCATTTGTATCTATAGTAATAAACAACATTGAAGTGTCTGTTTGTAATATAAGAATAATAGCTTTTTACTGAATGCATATTTATTATGAAAAAATATACGGCACCTATAAGAAAAACCAATTTTTATTATGTTTGTTTCGGCTAATCACCGAAACGGCTGGACCGATTTTCACGGGTTACTAGCAGATAGCTGATGTTATAAGGTCTACATTAGGCTATACTTTTATAAAAAAAAAAGAATTAGAATACCGTGCAAAAAAATTTAAAAACCTTGAAATTGGTTACAAAATCCGATTCAAATAGGGAAGTAAGTACTATTTTTATAATAATTTTATGCGGACGAAATTCGGGGGTAACAGCTAGTAGACAATAGAGACGCTGTTCTTCATCATATTGAATATCGCTTATTGCAATCCACCTGCCAAGTTTGCAATCATGGGAGCAATCTAAGTACTTACTGTTTAAAGCTATGGCGACATATCAATACATCGATAAACTTCCAGAACATGAATCAATTCTCAAAATTGATAATAAAAACCATATCCAAAGCCTTTGTGCAGTTAGGAGATCAAAACATGAAAACAGTGACACAGACAGACACGAAAATGACATTGGTGTATACTACTAATAGAAATAACATTCTTACCCTCCAACTTTTATCCAAGACAGCTCCTAGCACGTTGGCAGACAGCGTGGCCAAACCACCGGGCTCGAAACCATTCAGTTCAGCCAAATGTCTCACATCCAAGGTAGATCTTAACATCACATCGTAATCATTGCGCAGGTACCTCCCATCATCCCCGGGCGCTACGCCCACTTTGTAGATCGTGGCATCTTCTAGAAGATTCTGGAAAGTAATGACAAACATAAACTGACGCCTTTTTCCAATCGGGTTAGGCAGAAACTACAGTTAACCATCTACTACGATTCTTACAGACTTCTCTTCCTTCGCGTTAGCATGAAGGTTGCGAGTACAAACTTGACCTTTCTTAAATACAACACCAATAAGGTCAGTGTATGATCTTCTAGGGACTTTTTGTAAGTCGCTTTTTCGTCTTAACCATCTAAGCGTACCCTTAATGACTTTTTAAACGATTGCTTTCAGGGCTCTTTAATTTATAAAATCGATACAGATCGCGCCTGTGGAGTTTCACTAGTGAGTTAACTTTGACCACGCAATTATTATTGCATCTATTTTTAGTTTTACACACTGATTTCAAATCCTTGTGAGTCACGTTTCGGTTGCATAGATTGTGACGTCACATTTCATGATGCTGATGCAATATAAACGAATGTTGTAGCAGTTTAATATTATCCTGTTAGGCGCCGTCTACCCACTCGCGGTTTTACGCTGAGTGTGTGTATGACGTAATATTTGATTCGCGCGGCACTGATAGTGTGTACCTAGGTACTTGGAATGAGTCGCGGGTTTAGGATTCCCACGTGAATTTGTTTATGTTTAGGTAAAATCGACCTTGTGATGGCGTAATTCTAAGATTGGATATTAATTGCATGATTGTAGCATGTTGCGAAGATGGTGAGGGACGCCCCCCCTGTTTGATGGACCGACGACTTGAAAATGGTGGCTGGGACAGACTGGATGCGGATGGCAAGGGACACAGGACGTTGTGGTACGGCTTGGGGGAGGCCTATCTTTTTCCATTAGTGCACCTATGTCTATTTTAGCTCTAAGACCATGTGGCAGTAAAGTAGTTTCTAGTTTCCACCTTAGTAAAGTCAACTTTTTTGTCAAAAATAGTAAAGAAATTTTACAAAGTCAATATTATCACCATAATGTAGGTAGATCATTGTTCTGGAAGCTGGCACATCATGACATTCAATATTGACTCTTATCGCAACTGCATTATCAGTTTATCACATACATTCATACTAAGAATAAAAAACGTTTGCTATTTATACCACTTTTTTTTTATCTTGCACATGTTTGATATCTGGTATGTGACATTGATAAGTCTTTTCGCACGCGACAGTCAGTATCTCACCATGATTTTGGTTTAAGTGTATGCAGTGTGCCACTAGGTGTCTGTGGCGACAAAGGAAATAAACACGTATTTTGAAATTAAATTTACGCATTTTTTTTTTATATACTTATTGCAGTTCAGAGTATGTAAGGAGTATTTCTGACAGACTCAGGGCCTATTTCACGACTTTCGAGAAACTTTTCATTCAATTACTAGCCACTAGCCTGTTGCAATTGCTTACAAAATCTGTTAAAATATTTGTAATTCCTCAGTAAGCAGTAGATACTTACCAAATTAATTATATAGTTAAAACAGCCCTTTAACAATTAGCTAGGGGATTCTACATAACATCACACCTTTGATCCCCAAAGGTTTAGGCAGAGACGTATCTAATAGTACACCCATATTTCCCCAGTTATGTTATCTAAGTCCCATGTAATTG
Organism: Eurois occulta; assembly: GCA_950022335.1. Taxonomy (NCBI): domain Eukaryota; kingdom Metazoa; phylum Arthropoda; class Insecta; order Lepidoptera; family Noctuidae; genus Eurois; species Eurois occulta. The sequence goes on along the minus strand of OX465481.1, from coordinate 4,563,259 downwards.
GGGCCTATAGCACGAATCCAGGCACAAATCTCAGACTCCATGGCTGCTACTCAGAAAGTCATGATGGACAAACTCAATATTTGGGCAGGTTCAATCTGGGAATCGAACCCAGGATCTCATGTTTAGCAGTCGCGCTTAGAACAACTAGACCAATGAAGAAGTTGAAGAGAATTCTGATAAGCACTAAATAAATGTAGGTACTTACTTTTAATGACTCAGGCACTGCTTTTAGAGCATTCAGCCTGAACAGGCCACAGTACCCATCAAAAGAAGATAGCTGAACTAAGGCTACTGGATTCCTCTTTCCATTGCTCACCCATTCACAGTCAAATCCTAATGCTCTGTGTTTCTGACAACGCCTGAATGAAAAAACAAAATTCTTTTAGCAACCTCTTTTTATTAGAAGATTAGTTCATAAGATATCTAGTAGCAGTGCCATACATTTTGTCTGTGTAGGCATTGCACTTTTGAAGTGAACAGCAATTTTTTTTATAATCACAAAAGGTTGAGTTGTGCCTGAACAAAAAATAAATCATTTTATTCAGAACATTTTTTTGGTCATGGGATTCTCAGCTCTATTCTTAGGTATGGTTGAGTAACTTTTAATGATTTTGCACAACTGGCCTATAAATCTCTGTGAGATCCCAAAGGAAGAGCAAAAATATTAAAATAAATATATTTCCCATCCATAAATATTAACTAAATTATTTTTGCTAAGTACCTATGTTAATGTAAACAAAGTCGTTTGTTTACAAATACTGCTCTAGTAACAAAGATTATTACCTTTTCAATTCTTCAACAACTTGATCACAAGATTCTTCAGTAGTTACAGTCTTGATAGTCAAATAGTGAAACATATCCGTAGCATTTCGACGTCCTGTTCTTAGTTTATAAAAAATATACGAAATGGAACATCCTACAGCCAAGGCAGCTGTGGCCACACACAGTTTATTTCTCGTTGAAGTCTGCATTATAACTTTGTTAAAATACTCTAATTAAAATAACCACTAATTTACAATAATGATCACTGTTGATAAACGTTCATGAAACCAAAACTATCAAAGGACAATAATGACAATGTTTTTCTTTTAACAATGGTGAAGTAGCTTGAATGTCTCTCCATGAATAACTGAATACAGCTGACGTGTTTTGCGTTTGATTTATATAGTTATGTGTCGAGATGGAAATCTACTGTTAGTTTTATTTCCGGTTGTCGATTCATATAATAATATTGCCTCAGCTTTTAGTACATATATTATATAAAATGTAGTTTTTATTTTTCGCTTGTTGTTCGTGTTTGACAGCTTGTTTAATGTTGCCGTGTTTGTGTCACAGAACATTAATTAATTCTTGAGTGCTTGTGTTGTGATCTTTGTGACGGGACACTGACAACAAACGTTCTCACGCTGCGTTTCTGTAAAACCACAAAAATAAATTGTTTTTAGGTTAAGCGTGAGAAAACAACATGGGAGTTTTTTTGTGAATAATCTAATGCGTAGTGTAATTTCGATTTCGAGTTCAAAAACCTATATCTGAACTGGCAAGTTGTAATTTTATTGGTAGTGGCAACTTCATCGATAAGCTGTCAAAGAAGTGTAAAACGTACGGCATGTCTCATTGGTTTGTGCAATATTTTTGTTGTAAGTCATACATTTATTGATTTTAGATAATATCTTGTTACAACAATAATGGTACGGGACAGGAGTCCTGAGCGAAGACGTTCGCGCTCACGAGAACGCCGTGACAAGGACCGTTATGAAGAGCGTGAGTCCCATCGCGACAAAACAAAACGTCGAGAGCGGTCTCGAAGCCCTAGGAAAGAACGAGAAAGGTCACGAAGTCCTTCTAGAAAAGAAACCGATCGGCCTCGGAGCCCCGCACGAAAAGATAAAGATAAATCCAGGAGTCCCGCAAGAAAAGAGCGCGAGCGTGTTCGATCTCGCAGCCCCAAGAAACGTGATGGTAAAGAAAAGGAATCGGACACCCGAAGGAAACATGATGATAAGGAAAAGTCAAAGGGGAAGAAAGACGAAGAGAGTAAACTTGAGGAGGAAGAGCCTCAAGATGGAAAAGATGATGACTCAAAACCCGTAAAGAAAGAACCATTGTCTCTGGAGGAACTACTTGCTAAAAAGAAAGCAGAAGAAGAAGCTCGCAGTAAACCAGTCTTCTTGACTAAAGAACAAAGAGCTGCTCTAGCTTTGGAACGACGACAAAAACAAGTAGATGCTATCAGAGCCAATGTTGACAGGCCTTCTATAACAACAATCGATCTTACAGGACCCTCACTCTCTAAAAGAGAAGAAGAAATGAAGAAATATAGAGATGAAAGAGAATTGATGAGAGAAAAGGAAAGGGAAAGAAGAGATGAGAGAGAGAGGGAAAGAGAGAGAAAATATGAAGAAAGGAAGGCTAATATGAATGACCGCAGGGGTGGTGGAGATGACAAAAAAGAGAAAAATGAAGAAGTTTCCAAGACAAAAGACAAAGAGCGTGAAGAAGAAGCCATCAAGGCTCGTTATCTGGGCATTGTTAAGAAAAAACGCAGAGTAAGAAGATTAAATGACCGTAAATTTGTGTTTGATTGGGATGCATCGGAAGATACTTCTAATGATTACAATGCTTTGTATAAGGAAAGACATCAAGTTCAGTTCTTTGGTCGTGGTCATATTGCTGGAATAGACATTAAGTCTCAAAAGAAAGATTACAGCAAGTTCTATGGCAATCTGTTAGAGAAACGCAGGACAGAATTAGAAAAAGAACAAGAGAAGTTGCGTCTTAAGAAAGTTAAAAAGAAGGAAGACAAACAAAAGTGGGATGACCGCCATTGGTCTGAGAAGGAACAGGACGAGATGACTGAAAGGGATTGGCGAATCTTCAGAGAGGACTATAATATCACCATCAAAGGTGGTAGGATTCCTAACCCAGTCAGAAATTGGAAGGAAGCTGGCTTCCATCCAGACATTATGGAAATCATTAATAAAGTTGGCTATAAGAGCCCTACACCTATCCAGAGACAGGCTATTCCTATTGGTTTACAAAACAGGGACATCATTGGTGTTGCTGAAACTGGTTCTGGTAAAACATTGGCTTTCCTTATTCCTCTTTTGACTTGGATCCAATCTCTCCCAAAAAATGAACGCTTGGAAGATGCTGATCAAGGGCCATATGCCATTATTTTGGCGCCAACTCGTGAATTGGCGCAACAGATTGAAGAAGAGACAAATAAATTTGGAATTCCTTTGGGCATTACATCTGTTGTTGTAGTGGGTGGTCTCTCAAGAGAGGAACAGGGTTTCAAACTGAGGTTGGGATGTGAGATAGTCATCGCGACTCCCGGTCGTCTTATCGACGTCTTAGAAAACAGATATTTGGTATTAAATCGTTGTACTTACGTTGTCCTCGACGAAGCTGATCGTATGATTGACATGGGTTTCGAGCCCGATGTGCAGAAGATTCTAGAATACATGCCAGTTACCAACATCAAACCAGATTCGGATGCCGCTGAAGACGCTTCCGTTTTGCTAGCTAACTACAACTCGCGAAAGAAGTTCAGACAAACTGTGATGTTTACGGCGACTATGCCTCCCGCTGTGGAGCGTCTAGCTAGGAGCTATCTACGTAGACCGGCTATAGTATACATCGGATCTGTCGGCAAGCCTGTAGACAGGACAGAACAAATCGTTTACATGATTGGTGAGAACGAAAAACGCAGAAAGCTGACGGAAGTATTGCAGAGAGGAGTCGAACCTCCGATTATCATCTTTGTCAACCAGAAGAAAGGTGCGGACGTTCTTGCTAAAGGTCTGGAGAAGCTGGGCTTCAACGCCTGTACGTTGCACGGTGGTAAAGGGCAAGAGCAGCGAGACTTCGCGTTGGCCAGCCTTAAGAACGGCTCGAAAGATATTCTGGTGGCGACAGACGTCGCTGGTCGTGGTATCGACATCAAGGACGTTAGTATGGTCATCAACTACGACATGGCGAAGACTATTGAAGATTACACGCATCGTATTGGTCGTACCGGTCGTGCAGGAAAGACTGGTAAAGCCATGTCGTTTGTTACTAAAGAAGATTCGGGGCTGTTCTACGATCTGAAGCAAGTGTTGCTTACGAGCTCCGCGTCTACTTGTCCGCCAGAACTGATGAACCACCCAGAGGCCCAGCACAAACCTGGCACTGTAGTCACCAAGAAAAGGCGCGAAGAAATGATATTTGCATAAGTGTAATTGAATGTAACATTTCGTCAATGTAAGATGTTATTATTGAATAAAAACCTTAGTAAAAATATAATTCGTTTATTATTACACATCGATTGTATTACACTTTCACTAGCAAACAATAAATAAATTTAATATTTCACTAAATTGGTTGTGGTTGTCGACATTCACCTCACGGCACCGGCACTGCAATGGAAAGTCTTACATTACTATTGGTCTTTTTTTTTATTTTTCGAGCGCAACACAAATTACCATCCGTGTTGGGTTGGACAGAAGTTTTCATTAATGGGCAATCAATAAATGTCTGACTATCATAATGTTCAATACATATTTAGCACATTATGTAACTTACACCCGGTTCCTAGATCTCAAATCAACATCAAAATTTGCTAACAAATCATGGTCATGCTGTGTGAATTATCTTGTTGCCTGAGTTATCAATAGCCAATCGGATCTCTTGAAATTAGATCGTTAATTTTTGTTTCAGATAGCAAGTGTAAATTTAATCTGTAATGCAGGTGCAACAAATAGTACTGCAAGAGTACTAGTTACTCATTGCACTAAGATTTCGCCTAGTACGTTAAACATGATCACATGACATAAATGACCGTGTGCCGTAATATTACATCATGCGTCACACATGTTCTAACACACGCAATATTGCCTAACAGTTTCGAATGGTAAACAGGATATTGACTACTATGAGCAAAATAGATTTGAGTAGGGACTTTATTGTGTGACGAATAATTTCCCTGTCGTAACAGACGGTACTTTTGAGAAATGTTTACACATGAAAATCTTGTGAAACGAAATGATAACATAATATGTTCCGTAACTTTGCTCGAAAATGCTAAAATCAGCAAACATGATCGATGATCCGTTGAAGGTCCCGGGAATACACGAGATGCGAGAATTCACAAACGCTTCGATTCGATTTCAATTCGACAAGTCTTATGTCTATCTTTTTTGGCATTACGAAAGCGAACGAGATAGATATAGTAGTATTAAATGGGAAAAAAACGAAGTGTATAAGATTTGCTCTACCGAATGTCAAAAGTAGTGATAGTGACATAGTATTGAATCAAGAGAAACTAGAATTCGTCGAAAAAACTGTTTTCTTGGGGATCACGCTCGATTCAAGGCTTCAATGGGGTCCGCATATAACTTCTCTTGCAGGACGGCTGAGTTCAGCAGCATATGCTGTTAGAAAAATCCGTCAATTTACTGATGTAGATACCGCGAGGCTAGTCTATTTTAGTTATTTTCATAGTATTATGTCATACGGTATTTTACTATGGGGACGGGCTGCAGACATTGAGTCTATATTTATTCTGCAGAAAAGAGCTATCAGAGCCTTATATGATCTACGTAGACGCGATTCTCTAAGAGAACTGTTTAAGGAAATTAACATCATGACAGTACCTTGTCAATACATCTATGAAAACATCATGTACGTTAGGAAAAATTTGCATTTATTTAGTAAAAGAGGTGACCGACACCACTATCATACTAGAAATAGGGACCAACTAACTCAACCAGGTTTCAGGCTAGCTAAAGTAGACTCATCTTTCATGGGGTACTGTTTAAAATGTTACAATAAAATACCTCCCCACATTCTACAACTGAATGAGACGAAATTTAAATCTTGTATAAAACGCACACTATGTAGGCAAGCATATTATAAGTTGGGGGATTACATTGATGATAAAAATGCTTGGCTCAATGCTGGTCCTGCTCCACAACCATAGGGGCAAACTAATTGATTACCATGTGAAGTTATTGTGGAAGCTGCAGAAGATTGTAAAAATATCTTTGAATTGTAGATTCAATCTCTTAGTATTATATAATCGCATAGCACATGTGTGAGTACTATGTACGGTAAAGCTACCATTTACATTTAGTTATCTTCATTGACTTGAATGTGCCCTGGTGGCTGAGAGAATGTCATGCTCACACAAATGTCTCGCTGATGGTGGCGGGTGTGTCGGGTCATTTAGTTCCCTTCAATGTGGTTGAGTTGAATGGCGCAGATCCATGCGTCATGTTCGTGAACGGGCGCTGTCAGTTGGGACTGGTCATCTCTTAGCTGACACGGTTTATTTTAATTACTTTATTTTTAAATTGTTAGTTTAATCTTTTACTCTGGACGCTCTTAATGTGCACGTCTTTGTACATCGTTCTCACATACTTATATGTACCTATAATCTCAACATGAATGATGTAACCAAGATTTTGTAACAATTTTTTGATTAAAAAGAGTGTCCATGGAGTTTCTTGCCCATTCTTCTCCATAGAGATCTACGATTTGGAATGTGCAACTACAGTACTTTCTCAAGTTCACATGCCTTGTGAATGTGACTGTGGCTTAGCTTTTTTGTTTTTGACTTTCAAAAGTGCCTGTAATGGTCTAATTGAAATAAATGCTTTGAGTTTTTGAGTTTTGAGTTTTATATACCACTTTCCGAATCGAAGCGTGTGTGAATAGCTACGCAGAGAGGTCTTTCGAAAAATATGATGAACGCATATAGGTACCTTTTTTCAAGTGGAAATGATGGCTTCATGGCTACCTACTGTTTGCGTTTGTGATAGATTTTCTACAGGCTAAAATCTCATTGAGTTCTATGAGTCGGGAGTGTGGATCCATCCCGGCCGCAAAATGTCGGTCTGCCATGAAGACTAGTGTGTCTAGGCAAACTGATGCTGTTCCGTGGGTGCTTGCCTCCACTTCTTGATGAAATCAATACTTTTGAATGTTTCGGCTGTAATATTTTTTTATACCTTTTCTAAAAATGTCTATGATAATACGAACCTGAGCCGGGTTTTTCTTCTACTTCTTCATGAGGGAATAAATATTCTGAAAAACAATGTTAAATAAAATTTAAAAAATCATCAATTTAATCATGGCCAAAGATCCAGAAATAGGCAAACAATGTAGTTATTGCAAAGAATCAAAGATAAATACGACACAAAATCGGATGCATTAGAATAAAGCCCTTTATTCCCATTTGTTTTCTTTTATTAAAAAGTACAAAAATGGTAGCATGCTTTTTCTACACTCTAAAAACAGAAATGCGTGCCAAAAAAACCAGTTATATCGCCATTCAAACCATATGTGCACACTTGCAGAAAACATGCAGGATTTAAATTAAAGCTGGGCGCGGGTGATCGTATAAAAAGCCACCCTAATCCACGAAGCTATAAGTTGATCACACCAAAGCAGGAACACCTAAATTAGGTAGCAGAAGCAAGCCAGTTAAAACTAGTGTTGCCATGTGTTCTTATTTAGTAAAATTATTACTCTACATCTTTGAAGATGTTTTTTAAAGAACAGTTTGCCGAATAGCCCCTATCAAGAAACTTAAAATCTGCATGAGGTAGGTACATTTTGGAACTTCTGACAGTTTTGTGGTTATCCGGCAATTGGACCGGAACCCACTGTTTGCGCTGCTATAATGCAGACGAGTTGACGTAGCATGCAACAGTTCCCTATCTTAACAAATTCAAATAGTCCTGGCAACATTAGCCATAACAAAAAAACAAAAGCACTGCCACCATTCCAAAACGAATCCCGTTTGAATACCTATTCCTTCTTTTCTTCTGGTTTTGTTTCCTCTTTAGCGGGCGGAGGCATTATCGCCTGCCTGACCGAGGATGCCAGAGAGATGGTCATATCGACGAACTCGGAAAAGTCTTTAGGGAAAGACAGCTCTGGGAACTTCACCTCCAGTTGGGGGTCCCCGGGTTTCACTGATAATAGTTTTAGAATTTTGTTTTAGGCCTTAAAATATTAATCTAAAATATGGGTACAATCAGCAAGTCTCTGGTCATGTAGTAGCAATTAGGCATTTTCATTATGTTATGTTAGAAATGCAGTATTTTTTAACTTGGATAGTACCTATTGTATAGATACCGAGTCAACTTTCTTAGGAACCATTAGCTCCTTTTTCATGAAACTTTTTTGGATTAGGTACTTATTTTATTGGTCAAGTCCGAGTAGTCCATAATAATGAGTAGGTAATTTTTTGTTAATGTGTTTTGTGTCACTTTCATGAGAAGATCGCTTCATTAGTTTTTGTATTAGGTATATTGTTCTACATTACCTCCATAAAGGAAATTGTACGCGATGTTGACGTACTGCTTAGCTAGTGCCGAATTGCTCTTAAACATATCCTTCGTCTCTTCAGGGAAGCATACATAACCCATGGCGGTGGTGCCGGCACCCGCGTAAAATACTCGCTGAAAATGTAAAATAACACGACTAATTAAGTCTTAAGACTTATGTAATAAGGTTTAATTTGGAATGATTGACGTGTGGTCGTGAAATGAAACATCTACTCAGTTCATTCGGCATAGTAAGATCAGGTATGTTTTGATTTTCATTAGGATGATATAATGTGCCTTCTAAGCAACTAAGTAGCATCTAATATTGAAATCGAAAAATCAACATTACAGTCTGTCAAAAATATCATGAAGACTGCAAGAGTGACCCCATTGAAAGAAATCTGGCTCTTATTTCTTATTTGGTAAGAATAAAAAGAAGATAAGTTTTTGCTTGGCAGAGAATTAGTACAAAAATAAATATGATCTGCTGTAATTTTGAAACTAGAAAAATAATAATAATAACCTGTTACTAAAATTTTTTATGTTCTGCCTGTAATCCATGTTAATTAGAGAGTATGTTTTGATTTTTTATATTTCCTTTTAACTAGGTTCTTGATCAGCTGAAGTAACATAATTGTATTTGTCAGTGATATGCATAGGACATTTGTATCTATCTAACTAGCCTATAATATCCCAGTGATGGGCAAAGGCCTCTGTCTCTCACTGTCACAAAGACAAAGATGGAGGGTTGAACTTGACTTCTACCGATACAAATATTGGTAGGGGGAAATGTGTATGGGCACATAATCAATGTTAATTTATCAGTCTTGATCTTCTTACTATGTAGTTTAGAATATGTGACTAGAACAGACTCAAACCGAAAACGTCTGCTAAAAATATAGAAGCAAATACAAGACAAATCAAAACTCACTGCACTCAACACTGCTTACCAATGATGTGACAATATTGCAATTTTGTTTTCTACCAAAATAGATTTAGTCAAGGTTATTCTTGTCTAACACTAGCACGTTTTAATGACTAGTGCATTTTTAAGAACTGTAGATTCATACTGCTTCAAAGTATAAATAAAACTGGAATGACTTGACAAGAATTATATGCGACGCCTGTAATCTCTGAAGGGTTAGGCAGAGATGTACAGACGACAGCTCATCAAGCTACTACAACCTGTCAAATTTCTTTAATGGATTTTCAAGTTTATCGCTAAAGCATTAGGTTCAAGGTTGATTGGGAAAATTTGACAGTTTCGGGTAGCTTGATGTGCTGGTTTCTGTACACCCACATTTTGCCAGCTATATTTGAGTCCCATGTAACAAGGGGAAGGAATTGTTGACGTACCCGGATAATGCCTCCCCTCAGGCCGAAGATAAAGCCAGTGAGACCACCCATTGCTACGGCACCATACCGAGACTGCTTGTTTTCCTCTTCTCGAAGGTATCTGAAGATCCCTGTAAAGTAAAGTTGAGTACGATGAGGTTTTGTGATGACCAAAAATCTTGAAAAACCTTTTTGAACCTTGAAAAAACGGTTTCACAGCTCTTTTCAGAGTAGCCCGAGAAATAAAATGTTTCTTAGAAACATAAACATTAAAATCATCGATATATAAGTTCATTTAATCCCATTGAAAGACTTTTTCATGAAATAGTCATACCCTAGCGCTCCCACCTTAAGTATGAAAAAGTTTGAGAATACTTTACTGGTTTATACTTCAAAATATTAAATTATGATTTATTTCTAGTATAATAAACCTTTGTTTGACCTTGATACTGTTGTTTTTTGAAAAGTCTGACTTTAAGGTCACATCAAAGAAATTAAGATAACATTAAGTAGCCATAACATGAACTTACAACCAGTCTTATCTTGGAATTCATGATACTGATCTTGCACGGAGTGTTTTGCTCGTTCCCCATGGTCCACCACAACCTGTAACTGCTCACGTACGGCCCGTACAGGAGTTAGGAGCAGAGACTTCACATATCCAACCTCATTTTCAGGTTTTGCTTTTGCTTTTCTGTGTAGAAAAAAGGTTTAATACAGTTGGAAAATATTATCTGGTGTTATCAGTACCTAAGTAATCATTGACATAGAGATATTGTGTTTGTAGATATGAATTAGTATCTTTTTTATTCTCATATATCATTGAAGAAAAGATCAACAACATACAATTCCCTGTTGTATGAGCTGTAAGGGAGTTGTAAACCAATTTCAAACAAAGAATAACCATAGTCTAAGATTCGGTATAAGAAATATATACCCTCATCTATTATTTAATAATGATAATGAAAATATGTTAGATCTATATAAATACATTAATACATCGCTAATAGGTTGCCTAGCTAAATCGTGTACCGATGATGTTAAAGTATAAAATGTTTAATTAATTTTTTTCGATCAACTTCCCTTATTAGTTAGTTATGAAAATGGAGCATTAGCTGAGAGAATATACCCCAATGAGACAAAAAAATAAAAGGTTGCCTGCTTTCCTCTCTGCGTAACTACCATTAAGAATAAAGGTGTTTTTTTAACAAAAATCTGGTATTTTTTCATCAATTTTTACAATAATGGTAAAATTTCTCAACAAAAGGCCCTAGTACCTAGCTATTTTTACTACTTTATTTTACATTGTTTCAGCTTTCTAAAACTAAAAATACTATGTTTATAACTCAATCACAACATTTCCTATCAACTGTTAAAAAAGGCATTGCACATTACGGCTACATACAATATTACAATATTTTTTTGACAAGTTTGTTTTTTTGTCGATAAAATTAAGCATAGTTTCCCTCATTTCAATATGTGCACATTATGAAGACTCACACTGTAAATTAACAGATGAGGGTATATATTTCTTATACCGGATCTTGGTCTATCATTACCAACTTTAAACTGCAACTTTCGGTTTAATATTGTCTTAAAGGCAATTCTCAGTTTGCTCTACAGCATATTTTTTACGGCTATCAGGTTTTCTCACCATGGACAACAACAGCAACACACCTTCACATTCATCATTACCATTCACACCATCTGTCCATCAATACACAACAGCTTCTATAAGACAAAATGTATTAACACATACTCAGCATATTCTGCATGTGGAGCTTCATATATCGGCAGTTCCGAGAGCTTCATGGGCTGGGGCTTCGAAGGGTCCGGAGGATCTTCCCTGAGAGGAGTCGCAGCACCCACCGCCGGTATCAAGGTAACCACCCCGATCGAGCCTAACACTACTTTTCGAATCATCTTTTCAACAATCAAAACACAAACTTTAGTAAAAGTCCGATGAACAAAGCAAAAAGGTTTGCAAATATAATATTTTGCGCAGATTACCTCTAAAGAGATGTTTCCCAGCAAAAATTACATAAATGTTGTATGTAACAAAATTACGAACATCAGCTGGGCTGGTGACAGCTGAAAGTGGTGTTGCTATTGATTATTTGAGATTGCGGATTGCCAATATTGCCATTTCAAAAAAAGTAAATGAAATCTTGTAAATCCTTAGAGCATTTAACCTAGGTTAAATGCTCTAAGGTTGACAGCGTAAAGCGTTAGTTATTTTAGGTTATTTATATATTTTTTTTTTACCGTTTCGTTTCTGCTAAATGTGCAGTTTATTCAGTAAAGGATGAAATTACTCGACGAGTTGCCGCAAATTATCATTTTATCGAACTTTAGCGGGTCCAAAGATAAACCTAAGTTTAGCCGGCTAATCTTAAGTTTATGTTTACACAATTACACCTACCTTTAGCCGTAACCTGAATGTCTTTTGCCGTAACATAACAAAGAAATGTCACTGTCGCCCAAGTGACAAGACAAAGGTGCATAAATCATTTTGTCAGCAAATTCAAAGAGATTTTAAGTGATAGTGAAATGTACATATAGGCACTGATAGGACAGTATAGTGGTTTAGTGATACATAGACACTGCTAGGACAGTATAAACAACCATTGAATTAATAGTTTAAGTTTCCAGACTGATAGTTTTAGTGTTTTCGTTCTGTGTTCATAGTAGACTTATTGTTGAAGTAAACAAGTTTATTATGTTATGTTTTTGTTGATTTTTTAATTTTGTCTGATATTTCTTGTTACATATAAGCCAATAATATGTAGTTTTACATACTTATGTCTAGATAGAAAAAGTTAGTATAAAACGTAAATATTGTAACGCGGGTCCCATTACGGTAAAGTTTCGCGGTGTTTGAGGTGATTGAGCAATATTTTTCCCGCCTTTTTGCCTTATTCTGATTGGTTTAAGCTTTTCCCGCCTTTGTGTGAACTGATGTCATTGGTTAATTGCTTAGCTAAATTTGTATAAAAAAGGAGCCATTTTTGCCATTCGTTACCCCCATTCGAGCCGGAGTCTCTCAGGGCTCCGTCGTCTCCCCGCTTATATTCATGCTGTTCACTAGCGATATTCCCAAGAGCAAAAAGGCTCAGTTAGCCCTGTTCGCGGACGACACGGCCTTCTACTACACGGGTCGTTGTAAGAACGCTATCGCCAAAACACTCAAAACCTCAGCCAACCTCTTAGGCACCTGGTTCAAGAAGTGGAGAATCGAGGTTAACCCCGATAAGAGTCAGGCGGTTCTTTTTTCGAAAGCTCGCATCAATCCCACCTTCCCCAGCCCGATCACTATGTACGGTAAACCTATCCCTTGGAAGAAGCAAGCCAAATATCTAGGTGTCTTACTCGACCACCATCTGTCCTTCGGGCCGCACATCAGTGCAGCTCGCAATCCGAGCTGCCTTCGTTATGGGTAGGCTCCATTACTTGCTTACGGCAAAGAGCAAACTATCTCTTAGGTAAGTTGCGCCTCTATACCGCGGTGTTCCGTCTCATCTATACATATAATAAAACTGTAGAAAAGTCGTTTTTGTACATCGAAAAAAATTCCAAAAAAAATAGCCAGGGTGTTAAAGGACAACCAATAGAACCCATTTCCAGCATTTTTCGAATTTTTGTCTGTTTGTCTGTTTGTCTGTTTGTCTGTGTATTTGTTCGGGCATCACGTAAAATGTACAAAAGCAATGTAGATAACTTTTATACACAACGATTGAGCGTAACTTGGAGTAACATTTAGTTTTTGTTGCATTGCAATCGGTTCAGTCTATCAAAAGATATTTGAATTTAAAGTGTTACAGAAGTAAAATTAGGGTTATGTGCAGTTGGTCTCACAACTTCCCGTAACTTTTATACACAACAATATGTGCGTAAATCGAAGTAATTGAACATTAAGTTTTTTGTTTCATCGTAATCAGTTCACACCTTATAAATGGAAAGAAAGAAAAATGTAAATTAATAAAATTATAATAGTGTTTCCGAAGTAAAATATTAAAACAGCGCCATCTATCGAACTCAGACTGGACTATATCTAGACATCAACTGCGTGCAGCATTGAATATAGATATTCGATAGATGGCATTGTGCGTGTGACGTTATTTTCTGATTGAGGCATGTTTAACTAAATACTGATGGAGAAATTCCTGACCTATAGGGTACGTGAAATTTGTCACAACAGGTCCTTATTGGCTATTAAAGAGATAGTTATAAGTATACCAGAGAACCCGATCAGTCAATACGGTTTGCCCACACCGACAGTCGATGGGGAACGTATTAACAGAGAGTACGTATCAGAAATTAGTTATCATCCCGTGGAACTCACAGAAATTTTACAAAATGGCTGCGCAAAGACAGAGGAACAGCGCCAGACGTTTGATAGGGTATGCTGCAGTGTAGAAAAAGCCTCGAGTCAAATCCTGTTTTTAGACGCACCGGGCGGAACAGGTAAAACTTTCCTAACCAAAGTCATTTTGGCTCGAATAAGGGTCTTTGGGAGTATGAAGAACAGGGTGTCAAGCTCTTCAACCCCCATTGAAAAGGGAGGATCCTCCGACCAGACGGGTGTTATGTCTGGTGGGCTACTGCCCTACAGTTGTTGTCGGGTTCTTCTGTATAGTCTTAAGTCGCGAATAACTTTACTTGCGCGATGCAGAATTTAGATATATTTAGATTTTTAGTTTATCCTCTGCGTCATAGATGGCACTGTAGTACTTTTTGTAGTGCCGCTACATCACTCCCTCCCGGAGACGAGGGTCGGTAGTAGAATGAGTCGTCGATTGCCAGGCCAGTGGAAAGTCGTTGCCGCATTGTTCACGGTGAGTCGGAACTGTCTGCGGCGGTGGTGCGAACCCCTTGAGTCGGGGTCGGCGCTGCATGTGCTCCGTTGCGTCGGACGTGGTACAGCGCCGCGATGTGGCTGACTGCTCGCGTCGACCGGGAGGTACAGCTCTCAACCGGCCGAAAGTGCAGTGCCAAGGTAGCTTGATGAGGCTGAGAGTGCTGACCAGGAATGTGCTTCCGCTGCATGCTGGTGGTCAGGAATACCCATTTTGAAGCTGGCTGGCTATATGACTCGCTGCTCGATAGCTTGAGGAAGTTTGAGGAAGCTTGAGGAAGTGATGTTGATGACGTCACGTTGATCGAAGGCTGCGCTGACGTCCATTTCGGGGTCACCAATTTGGGGGTATGGAGAACAGGGTGTAAAGCTCTTCAACCACCATTGTAAAGGGAGGATCCGCCGACCAGACGGGTGTTATGTCTGGTGGGCTACTGCCCAACAGTTGTTGTCGGGTTCTTCTGTATAGTCTTAAGTCGCGAATAACTTTACTTGCGCGATGCAGAATTTAGATATATTTCGATTTTTAGTTTATCCTCTGCGTCATAGACGGCGCTGTAGTACTTTTTGCTCTATGTTGCTGAAGTACTTTTTGTAGTGCCGCTACAGAACCAAAATAAAATTTCCCTTGCTGTCGCCTCTTCAGGGATAGCAGCCACATTATTTCCTGGAGGAAAAACGGCACACAAAACATTTATAATTCCTATCGACTTAGACCGCACGGAAAGCCCGGTTTGCAACATATCGCGAAATAGCGATAAAGCAAGGGTTTTATGCGATTGTGTTTCAATTTTGTGGGACGAGTGCACTATGGCAAACCGCAAAGCTGTAGAAGCAGTGAATATAACTTTACAGGACATAAGGCAAAATGACCGGCCGATGGGAAGCATTACGGTGCTGTTCTGTGGTGATTTTCGGCAGACACTCCCGATAGTACCCTGAGGAACGAGAGCCGAAGAAATTGCTGCCTGTCTGAAGAGTTCTGTTTTATGGCGCAATATATCATCTACACACCTGAGTGTAAATATGCGTGCACAGTTGCGAGGCTGCGAAAATGCACAGGAGTTTCCCAATTTATTGTTACAAATAGGCGATGGCACATACCCCGTACAAGAAGATGGAAAAGTTATTTTGGTTGATAATCTCTGTTCTTGCGTTACATCACAACAGGAGCTAATTTCTTCTGTGTACGGAGATTCCACAAACATGGGAAATCAAGCCGGTTCTTGGCTATATCAGCGAGCTATTTCAACTCCTCGCAATGTCCAAGCTGCGGCAATTAATTTAAAAATATTGATTCATGTGTCCGGGAATAGTAAAGAATACACCTATGTAAATACAGTTATGGAAGAAGATGACTCCACGCACTACCCGGTAGAATTTTTGGATTCCCTCAACACACCCGGACTTTCAGCCCACAAAATAGTTTTAAAAATCGGTGTACCAATAATTCTCCTCAGAAATTGATGTCCTCCAAACTTTGTAACGGCACGGCTCAAAGTCACAAATCTGCAGCAAAACATAATCGAAGCTGAAATATTAACCGGTTGCGGCGCTGGTGATATTGTTTTTATTCCAAGAATACCTATAATTCCTAACAACTTTCCTTTCTCTTTCAAACGAGTGCAATTCCCAGTCAGTCTCTGCCATCTGTCATGCCATGACAATTAATAAAGCTCAGGGCCACATTATCCGTTGCGGGGGTGGACCTAAGTATTGGATGCTTTTCCCATGGTCAACTATACGTAGCTCTTTCTCGCGTAAACAACCCCAATAACCTTTTTGTATACGCTCCAGATGGTTCCACAGATAATGTTGTTTATAAAGAAGCACAAGCATAAATAAAATAAAAATTGTATCGGAATCCTCCAACAGCGCTTCGCACTAAAAAATACATTGTTAAGTTCCGACATCCACGCGAACGAAGTCGCGGGCACAGCTAGTCATGACATACGCTTGTGTCGTGTTCGCACATAGAAGGATGCAAGTACTTCAGAACTGGTTTTTACGTAAAGTCACGGAAGCCCCTTGGTTTAGACACATAGACTATTTCTATTAGAATACCCACTATCCTTTAGTTTATTAAGCGCCTTTCAAAGCGCTTCTTCGATTCCGCCATAAGGCACCGTAACCCCCTGATCGCATCGGCCGCCCGATACGAGCCCTCTAAAATCAGTAATATTCGCCGACCAAGGAATACTCTCGTCACCCCCGATGACGCTATCACCCTCCGCCAGGAGAGGCAGAGCAGTAGGGAAACTAGCACGTTCAAAAAACACGAGACGAAAACAGTCGTCATTCCGTCCTCGCCGTCGAGGCCCGTCGCGACATCCTTATCCATGCCCTCCCCGACCCTTGCTCGAGCCTGCCCGCGTTGCTGAGCCTGTAGCTTAAAATCCCCACAGGGGGTGCCCATAGTGTGTAGTCGCTTAGTTTGTAAGTTTTTGGCCTGGCTGGAGGCCTTACACTCAAGGCACCCCAGGATAGTCCGTTTAAGCAAACGACAACCTCCTAGCTTGAGCTTGCTGCGAGATGTCATTCACAAACAGCTATTCGACACAGTCAACGGCAGGCCATCTTGAAGAAAACACTCCTAAGAAAGAAGAAGAAAATAAAAGAAGAAAGAAGCAGTCTAGTTAGTCAGTCTATTTTATTCCCACCAACCCAGTACACAATTGTGCCTGTAGTGCACAAATCAATTACAGAAAAGCTGACAGTGGATAAAGCAATACCGTTAATATTTTAAGTTTTATTCAAGGCTATATTATAACAACATTAATTTTCTTTTTTTTACTAACTCATTTTATTCTACTACTGGCAACTTTAGTTCCACTGTGTTGCGATTTTTTCTCTTTCTGTTCTGTCAAAGTTAGTTGTCATGTCAAATCTGTCATGGCCTCGACATGTCACAATTTTCTTTCGTCATTCTTTTGTGTATATTAACTGTGATTTTAGTGCACGTTAAAAAACAATAAAGAAAATTAAGAGCTATATGAAAATTGAATAGATTGAATATTTATTTCTTCGTTTGGTGTTAAATATATGAGTTGGAATAGGTGTGTTATAGAAATTCAGTGTTGGTCGAACAAATAATTGAGGTGATTGTGAGTACGGTTTTCGAGTATCTGAATCAATAAATTTTTGTGTAACGTTTCAATAAACTTTGTGGTTATTGTTGTTGAGTTAAAAATGTCGGAGGTCCTATCAGGTCGTGTGTCTAAGCATAGGAGGGACCGTCGTGTTAAGAATAGTACAGGTACGAAGAGGGCCGCATGCTGGGACTGCGCTTGAACGACCACTTTGATTACCGCTTGGAGATTTTCATTTTGAGTAGTGTTCTGCTTGTTTGAGACATTACGACTGGCTAGTTCTTCATA
Organism: Eurois occulta; assembly: GCA_950022335.1. NCBI lineage: Eukaryota > Metazoa > Arthropoda > Insecta > Lepidoptera > Noctuidae > Eurois > Eurois occulta. Next base: position 4,545,374 of record OX465481.1, on the reverse strand, counting down.
CGCCTATTCATAATATCACTCTCTTGTTCAGGGCCACTTCATAGTGTTTTCAAGCCATGAAAAATAATTATTGCAGTTCTCAATTTCCATAGAAACAATTCTGCAGTTATTTTTTTTTTACTATTCATTATTTCTTTGCTAACATGACCCAGATGAGGATCTGGAATCTAAAATAGTGGGTTTTTTTATATCACATTATCTTCTAACATAAATATTATTTCGTTACACACTGTTTACACAAATTATTAATGATAAAATAGATCATTCCAATGCTTCTACTCATAGGATACATGGAAACAAGTATTTTTGCAAAACATAAAAGAAGCAACAAAAAAAATAAAAACGCATGCATATAGGTCAGAGTAATTTGACATAACCCATTGACTATTCTTGTCTGCCTATGTTGTTTCATACAGACAACGGCTACTTAGCATACAGCCTAAAAAAAAAACAAATTGTTTATGTAATAGGAGACTAACATTTGCTATCAAATAGAAATTGGTTTGCCTTAACAGTAGTTACCTGATTATGCATACTAACAAAGAACTTGTATCAATCCAGGACTGTGAGGTGCATGATGTGTGTAGAGTGACAATCTCTTAGATCAACTTGGGACGCGTCTACTTAGCAGCCACCGAAGATTATTGGGATGAAATGGTACATAACTGTTGCATTTTATTTATGTATTTGTTTCTTTTTCCATAAATCAAATCTTAAATTACTTATACATTTTTGGGTGCCTCCTGTACATATCAAAATTGGTCAATGCATGTTTTGGAGTCTTCTATTTCACAAATTTGGTTGCATGTTTTAAATTGTATTTTATTTATAGTATAGATTGTTACAGCATTGCATATTATTATCTGATATTTTACCCACAAAATTTTATTTTCAGTTTTCATCTGTTTATTCTAGTGTTTTCTATTATAATATTGAGCTGAACAATCAGGCAATGCTGTACCTATCTACACACAAGTACTTGCTTTTATCTTTTATATGCCTTTTTATATGAAATTGTATGCCTGATAGTTAAACATGTCCAAATTGTATAATATGTAACCTTCTATAATCTCTGTTAGTCGTTATCATTTTCAATATCACACAAGTTTTTGTTAAAACGGCATCATAATAGAACTTTGATCGTCGTACTTGAAGCTATTAAAGTTTTACTTTGTTATAAAAACAAATAGCTACTTAACAAACTCGTTATAAGAGTTTTTATGTGCCGAGGAGTGTACAGCGTGAGTGAGCGTGTTCAACGGGAGTGTGAGCTATCTAAATATAAGTCATAGATGTATGTAAAAAGGTTGCGTCACTATTCCATTCCGTTGTTGAAAGGACATGGATACTGCTTTGAAATCATGTCTCACGATTAGCATAACAATGATTCTTCTCTAAACAATTATGAAATATATAACCAAAGATAGTTGTAGTAAAAACACACATTTTATGCAATTAACTCTACTGCTTCTTATTTTATTCACAATACATAGCATGATTGTAGATCTGCGACTAGAATAAAAATAATAATTGAATGCTCACTAATTACCACACCAATTACGGAGAAACTGAGGTATAATTGCAACCTTTAACAAAGTATGAGATTACAGTTTATCTCAATTAGTTCTTATTGGAATCCAGTAAGACTGTTTTAATAATAGCAATGATCACTAAACTTAATGTCTGATATTGAACACTGCACTATCTCTCCTCCCTTAGCTATTTGCCATCTGTCAATAATTCGTTAAACACATCTGTTAGCATCTACACTGCAATACGAATATTACACATACATTATTGATATTTATTTTGATGTGTTAGTCATGAAGGAATTCCCCACAAACGCTTTCGTGCTACCAACATGTAGACGCATGATGATTGATGATATTGTAGTACAAATTCGGCAAGTACTTCTAGATGAGACTTAGGAAAGAAAGTCGTTCATACCTAAGTCTGCATTCGAGATTAACAGCCTATTTACGTCATTAGTCGGTAGTCCTAAAGTATTTTCCACGTGCGTTATCTTATCTAATTAGATAGTAGGAATAGTATTACTCCACATATTGATATCGTTTATAATCTTTTCGCTAGCTAAACACAGTTTGTAACTTTCAGTTACGCGTTTTATCCCTTTATTGGCAGTGGCACCTAATACGTTAATGCCCGCCGTAATCGGCCCTGACACCGAACGATAATTTAATTTTAATTACGTTTGGTGGTATTATAAATCGATCTGACACGAATAGCCTAACTATCGAGAGGCTCCGTATAGTAGCAACGTTATGCATTTTTTACAACGCCACTGATTCGAATCTTTGTATTTACTTCTATTCGAAAGAAACGATAAACAAAAACCCAGTTCATACATACCGATCGCCGCTAAACGGGACTGTATTGTTATTGTTATTTATGTAAATATGATGTACATACATAGCCGTGTCGTAGTGAAGATACCAGATAGCCGTCGTGTCGCGTGAAACCTTTCTTATCAGTCATGTGTACTGTGACTTTGTAAAGTCTTTCAAACTTAACATTAGAAATGCCTCTAAAGATTCCAGGGTAAATACAAACCATTTAAATGTAGAGCTGCGTACCTACCCCTAAACTTGGTAATGAAATTGCCAACGATAAAATTTTGTAATTTAAACATTTTCAGTACTGAGAATGATGGCAATAATGCAGGAAGGGAATAGTGAGGTACCGAAGGAATTTCTGGAGACGGGGCGGACGGGGCGCAGGAACGCGATGCCGGACATCCTGCACCCACAGAGCGCTGAGGCTAGCACCGCTGACCTGCCCTCCAGGTTGCAGCAACTCTCTGCCACCGGTGAGTTTAGTCTGTAATCTGTTGAATCGAATCTCTACTACCTGCCTTTCTTCCTTTAGCTACTATAAATGATTAAAAAACTTTTTTAAGCTTTCACTGGTGTTTAAAAGATATCCCGTGACAGCGAAGTTTTGATTAAAAAACTGTCTATGGCTCGAAGGGCCAAATCTAGGCCGCGGTCATTTGTGTAGATCTATTAATCTTATTTTAAGTTTCTACACAATGTATTTTGTTAAGAAATAAATGACTTATGACTTATAGCACAATACAGTAGCACGTCTGTCGTTCTACTCTCCGGTCAATAAATAAAGCGACGAAATATTATTAGATGACCCGTTTGGCGCTGTGGTTTAATCGAAATAAACGTTTATATTGAACTAGGCTTGTGTCTTTCTTCGTACGAGTTTACTGTGTTTTCTACTGGCAGTCCACGTCATAAATGATGCTGGTTTACTATACTTTCCGGGCTTCAAACAAGGCTACTTAAATATGTTAATAAATGGTGTAAAACTTGTGACTAATTAGGTTCTTACTTTGTAACTGCCGTAATAGGATTATGACGGGTAGTATCACCGTTTATTGCCACTTAAGCCTAAATTACTATCACAGTATACTAACTACGTACTATTTATCAACGATAAAATTTATAACCGTCACGCGCCTACATAATTGGATTGTCCAATTTTTGTGCTAGTAAACCCTTAAACAGAACTTTCTGCGAAACTTCTAGAAATGTGAACTTTTGGTTCCAAGTTTAGAAATCGACCGGATCTGTCTGTTGTAAAAATAAAGAGAAACGCAAATGGTATAGCATTGTTTTAGTATAACATCCGTTTTGCAGCTTTCCAATTTCTGGCACGTGCTCGTGACGCGCTGTCGACGTCAAACAATTTGTTTGGCGCAGACATTTTTTTCCTGAAAACAATTTGAACGTTTTGGTGGTAAAATACACAAATAAATACTCGAGTTGCGTATGAAAGGCGTCAGCGCCCGCATGACTTCTAAATATCCGAGTTAAACTAATCCGATTTTCGGCAACAGGCCAAAAATCACAAACCACGTAATGGAATCGGTCTACACGCTTGTAAACTAAAAGCTACCTAAGATCTTTAGAAGAAAATCCCATTTTATTTGTGAAAACATCTTGAGTAGTTTCAGAAGTATGATAAACCTGACGCATTTTGTTTAAACACGTCAATAGCTCATTATGAAAAGCCGCTAAATGTGTAAACCATTCATCGTCGATTTTTTATTCATTTTTAAAAGGCTTTCTTGTCTAATGCTTTTCATAAATCTTCTCTCTGGCTTCAATATTTTTGATGATAAATATTCTAGTCTAGGCCCTTTGATTCAAAACTGTATGACAAGTAATCCAATCGGAACTGATATTTTGCCACGGCAATAATTCTTTATGAGACAATAAATATGTAGTATTATACCGATGGATATCGATACGCCTATATTTGTATTCTAATTAAAAACATATTAAATTGCAGTTTCTAAGGGAATTGAACTACAAATAACTCGTATTAAGATTCAAAATCGGGTGACATGAGAATTTGAAATTCGGCTCCTATATAAACAATTCGGAATCTGAAACCATTCGGGTTCAGTTTCGGGAGTGCCCTTCCAAAGCGTAATTACGTTAGGGTAAACAACAAAACTATTGACTAAAAATCATCATCCCTCTGCCCTTTCCCTGTTTGTTAGGGGTTGGCGCTACATGTTTGCATCTTCCATACATCTTTCTTTGCCATCATCTCAGTATTCACCCTCTTTTTAGCTATATTATCTTTCAAAAACGTTTCTGACCAACAACGTTTGCAGTATAAATCCAAAATGGTAAATTTCCAACGTGACTGCAACTCCGCAACGCAATTTAACATGCGATAGTTTAGATATTGTTTATGATACGATTCGCTTATCACAATCCACCTGTCACTGCTGTAATTGAGGGCTGGTGTGACGTAGATCGGTCGTAATTCGCCGATGATAAGCACGGGTTATCGCACTCTGACGTACTAGCCCTGCTGTATCTCAAATTATGATGAATTGATGACATACAAACATCGAATTATCGACACTATCATTAAATTATAATCAATCATTGTTTCTATGGAAATTGGTTCGTCACGAGAAGTATTGTCAGTGTGGGAAAAATTGTCAGTGATATCTGATTGTGAACATGAATTATTTACATGAGAACCGGTCGCTGACTAGACAGGAGTTATTTCCGAGAACTTGTTCGAACATAGTGTTAACGTCTAACTTTGTGTTGCAACAGGCAATTGCCATAAAAACCTGTTGTCTGCTGAGGCGAAAGATTTCAACAAAGAAGAGAAAAATGAGATTTAAACATTTTTAATGTCAACGTTTTATTAGTGGGAACGCTCAATAAGTTCTACCGAGTAGACTAGACTATAAAAGCAACTTATCTTAGTCAGGTGGATAGAGACGGAATCCACGTGTGAGTTCACGTGGCTAACGTCACGCTGTGATAAATACACAGTCGGGCGACCTAGACTAGATGATTATGTCTATTGTCTCTCCGGGATACTATTCAAGCAGTCAGTGTATGACAAGTTGTTCGTTTACCTGCACTATTGACGACCTGAATAGCGCCTCTGCGCTGCAATAAACGTGGCCACCTAATGGGCGCAAACTGTGTAACATTGAAGTAACATCGATACGATAAGAAGTGTTAGAAACTCTAAGCCGACAGACATACGACATAGTTTTTCCCAATCCTAAAAATTTGCTCTTTATTTCAAGAGTACGTAATTCTCTCGACTAATTACGCTATAATATATTTTTGTCATGAAACAGCCACTAAAGGATGCGTTACTGATAAAAAAGACATTACAATCGACCTTTGAAATGATGCTAAATTACCCCTTTACTATTATATTCCTACCATACTACTTTGTAGTTCTATTGTGCTATGTAAAGTGGACGCCCATTGCAAGGTCGATATAGACGGAAATAGAAAATGTGAGTGTGCATTTCTATGAAAGCTAAATTAGCTATTTTACTGATATCATTCTTTGTTGTCAAACAGTATGCCTTTGCAGTGCTACAAGCATTTTTTGCAGCTCGAATGACGTTGATAATGGGACGCTGTTGGTAAACATTTATGCATTGGAAAAAGAAGATGGCGGCTTAAATTCCGATTAAACATATGATTGCGTGCCAAAATATCTTTTTACAGTTGCAGCTAGGGATCCCATTTTGGGTAGGTCCGTCATCTGTTACACCCAGAATACTTGCTGATTAAAAGAAGCGTCCCCTAGTCTCGGTTTGCCTTCAGTAGACATCCTGTTTATTTTAAACTAGGACTTCGCACGCAAAAATTGTGATAGCTCGGCTAATTTGCATGATATAAATGTAAAGCTTATGTTACTGATAATTTAGCTTTCTATTGGTTGGAAAATGGTTAAAATCGGAAAAGTTGAAAGTTACGGAGCTTATTTGGTACAAACAAACAAAAAAATCTTTCCTCTTTATAATATTAGTATAGATTATAGCAGTTGAGTTTGTTTGATCCAATTCAAATTCTGATCTTGAGATCGGTATTAATATTTACAACACCCACAAGCATTACAGTACTCGAGAAATCATGAAATTCAACTGCAATTCCGATAAACATATTCTATTGAGCATTTTATTGCAAATCCATGATAATAAACTGTGTGCATTGATCTCGATACCTCAGTACGATGTAAAAAAAAGTTGAAGTAACAATTTTTTTCAATCATCGTGTTCCTGCCCATGTCCCATGTTATTTGGGGTCGGCGCATCACGTTTTTTTCTTACATCGATGATTGACAGGGGGCTGTCAATCGTCACGCTATCATTTGCTCTTTTTTCCTTCATACTAAATTGTTTCAATATTAAAAGTAATATAGTGCCAATTCTGACGTTACTTTGTTGGCAAAATTCCTTGTTACAAATCATAGTATATTTTTTTTTTACCTTTCGTTATCTTCTTTGAAAGATTGAAAGGTAATTGATACTTCTCATTTATTTTTATTTTTTTATTTTTTTTTACTATCCAATTATGTATCTTCGTTTTCTAAAACACACTTTTTGTTCGGGTTTGTAAATCAAATATTCTTATTTAATAAAATTAATTGTTTCAAAGTGATTGATTGTTGTGCTTTATTGAATCTTGGGAAAATTGTAATTAGTATCAATTTATGATAACATCCTCAAAGTCTGCTTCATCCATCCATATACACATTACGGAGTGCATTTTCAAACAATTCAGAATTCAGAATTCAATTACAAACCTCAGATTTTCTTTCTCAACGTTACCCATATGAGACTTCGAAAAAATTCGCTGGTCGTTCTAAAAAAATCTTTCGTGACCCACATTCTCATAATCGACGTTTCTGTCAGGAAAATTCTTAAACGATCTCTGCTAAGCTTTTGCGCAGAATTTTCCCTGATGATTCAATAAGGGAGTTTGCCACCCCTCACAATCTAATTTGCTGCCCTTCTAAAATATACGGCCCTGCGTCTCGGGCGACACCTTGGCAAATCTGCTACTGGTATACACAAACGGGATTCGATTATTGTCCTAGAAATACAAGCGAATCATATTGACGTTTAATTGAGACTTTGAGCCAGACAAATATGATTTTCAACGTAGAAACAATATTGGCTTTGGCATATTTTAGTTCCAATTTGTAGTAAAACTTGCATTACAATCACGTCCATAATATTATTCGGGTTGAGGTCGAAGTTATAACAATCTCGTCTTACATTATTGCGTACTTCAATGACGGTAGTCGGGTTTTTACTTGACTTTAGTTTAAATGAAAGGTATCCCTCGTTAATTGCGTAACGGAGGATCGATGTCGCCTTATCACTTTCAGTTTCGTAACTAGGAGCGGAGAATAGACGCCTACGCCTACTCTATCGCTGTAATTGATAACATTACATAATTTTTTTCTCCAAGTTGGCGAAGAACTGACAACTTGTAACTTCGCTTATTGTGTGTATAGAAAATAAGAAATCCGCTGCCGTTATGTCTCGGGAAAACTAATTAATAATTTACTTGCTAATCAGATTGTTTAGTACCGAAAAGAAAAACCCATGTGATGTGTCACGATTGACATAGGTACGCCCCCAATTAAAAAATCTGCCTCCAAAAATAAATCTATACTTATTTTATTTTTCGCTCATTTGTAACACAGGGCAAGGGCATTTCACAACATGAGTGTTATTTCACTGAAGTAAACGTACAAAAGATGCAAGGTAACCCTTAATGTTCGCGTCTAGCCTGAATTCGGAACACCATTACTCACGCTACGTAAATCTTGCGTAATTTGCTCCACTCATTTGTGGTTATTTCAGTAAGATGTAACTACTTTGAACATGCAAGGCGCATATAAATTCGGCTGTCAACAGAATCATTGATTTGTTTATAGAATTAAGTCAAGTTTTATATACAGCGAACCCAATGGGGGATCGAACTGGTTGGCAGAGGTGTATAAACAAGAATTCATAACTGCAAAACAGTTAGAAAACGTCAGACACCAAGAAAGCCTGAGCCTCAAGCTTACGACCTATCTTTTATATATTACTAGCAACCCGCCCCGGCTTCGCACGGGTGCAATATACTTACATATAAATATTTCTCTTGAATCACTATCTATTGCTGAAAACTGCATTCACATCCGTTGCGTTGTTTAAAAGATCTAAGCGTGCAAACAGCGGGAGGGCCTTTGTTTTATACTATGTAAAGATTATTATTTGACCTTGAAGTCTAACAAAAAAAGGCTACATCATGTCATCACTTCATCATCATCATCATCATCAGCCCGAATCCACCCACTGTTGGGTTTAGGCCTCTCTTTTCTTCTGCCAATCTCCACGCCACGTTCCTGTGCCAGCCTCACCCAGGTTTTGCCCCCGATGGCAACTATGTCGCCTGCCCATCTCGCCGCCGCGCCGGACGGCCCACATTTTTTTCCCCGTTCTTGGACGCCATTCGGTGACAGCCTTATCAATATCCACTCCCTATTTTTATCCTAGAAATCCAAACCACTTTAATTTTTTTCTAGCACGAAACTCCGTTCCCGAAAATCTTTGTCCTATGAACTCAAAATGCTCGCCTCTGTGTGGTGCCAGTAAACCAAAGAAGCGATCGGTTTTTTCTACTGGTATGTAACGTAGCTTTCGAACTCGTAGTTAGAGGTTACTGAAGGACAGTCCTTGCAAAGTAGTGTTGTTTCGTAATAGATGCTACGTCAGCGCCAGACGCGTTGGTATTGTTACTAAATTATTCAGGCACAGTGTTTGTTACATAACTCCACGGCAGGCGGTCTGGTTCATTTGTTGTGAACAATGGTAACGGCTATGAATATGTTTCTGCTTTTGGGCTCCTGACCGATTATTACACGAATTGCCATCCTTTTCGGATGGTAATTCGTGTAATTATCGGTAATGGAAGGAAAACTATTTCCACTGGCACGATTTAACCAGAAATGACTGTAGTTAGATCCCCACCAACCAGCCAGTTAAAAACGTAAACAAAACTTTTTTTTATAACCTGTTTTATTTATTTTCCAGATTCAGAGGTGGGACAGGCAGGGTCATCAAACAGTGGTCAAGCGAGTGAGATAGATCCCAAAACAAATACTAAGAAAGATGACACGCCCAGTTGAACTACCTACCATACTCGCAGTCCCATAGGACTACACTGGACTTGCCCAAAGCTAAAGTAATCTCAATCAGGTGAATAGTATTACTAAGCACTGAGTAATGTAGCCCCACCTTATAGGGATGGTATGGTGTACAAATGTAGCTCTTATGTCTAGTTCTACAAGATACAATTTGCATAATTTATAAGTACCATAATAAGATTTGTGTACTTGTACATGGACGCTTTGTCGAATTTAATTTGTTTGAAATTATTAGAATGTTTCATTAGGTTTCTGAAGAGACGTTTAACGTCGTGTAAAAATATTTTATGTTTTTTATTAATGTGTTAAAGCAAAATGCAGCTGAAGGTGAATGTTAATTTTATTTGTTTAATATTATGTATTGGATGTGTTATGTAAACAGCGCCCATATGTGTTTTAGAATAATGGGAACGTTTTGTATAAAAGTGATTGATATTTAAGTGTCGATGCGAAGATTGGAATTAGACAATACTGATATATGAATAGAAAATGAATTAGGTGAATGTTGATAGACAGTAATTCGTGGGATTGGTTAGGAATGGCTGTTTTTGCACGCCTACCAAAAATCACAAGAAAAAATTGTTTTACAGTAACCGCTTAGTTCCAAAAGCGGAAATTTGCAATGCGTACTAGTACATATTATAAAAGGACGCACAATCACAGGGGTACTGTTGAACGATATGTTTTATGTTCAGTGTCCTAAAGTGGCCCAGTAGTAGTAAGTAAATGAACCTTAGTTGTGAATGCATGACATAATGAACAAATAGCTTTAACAGTACTTAGCATTTACTTGGCGCAGTCAACGTAAAAGATTTGGGAGTTTAAGGAAAAAATATTCATATCATCAATGCTTTGTGCAATTAATGTAAACATAGTGCTACTATAAGGTAGACTACACCCTCTTATATCAATCTACAATTTGATCAATAATTAGCTGAAAGCATCGACGATATTTTGTGCTAACGTCGATCACAATATTCACCCATTGACTGTTTCTTACTATCCGATTTTGTCAACTGTCCAACACGTTACAATGCTTCAATCGAGTTTATCGATCTGTTTGATTCCCACATTGACTTTGATCTTATTTCGGGACATGGGACCAATGTGGATTTTCTTCATGGTTTTGATGGCAGCTTATTGAACTGTTCATATGATGCACTGAAATGTGTGATTTTAATTCTACATGCATTGTACAATTCGACTATTAAAATGATTGATTTGAATGTGCCTGGACATTTCCAAGTAGTGTCCTAGTCTTATGACTATGACACTACTTGGAACTTTCCGTCGACTCGGTCGGTAAATAAAGTGATTTGTTTAAATCAATTTATTTTAATTGCATATTGTGACTTGAGCTATTTGTCAGCGGCGCATATTATACTGAATTAATAACACTTACTATGTATATTTGTTTATACATGTTTTATTGTGTCGAATGTTTAGTTATAGATCGTGCAGCTGTTTCGTAGATATAGGTTCATAAGTACGCTTAAATTCAGCTAATTTATGTTTAATTAAGTCACGTAACTATTTGAAGAGTACAATTTTTTTGATTTTATCGATTCTATTAATAATGGGTACTGTGTAAGGTGCTGTATCGCTTACTTTTATTTATTGTGTATAATGATATAAGTACGTAAATAATCGTATTGTTTAGTTAATGTCTTATTTCATGTTTATTTTATTTGAATTTTTGTTTGTATCGAACAAAAGTAGGTTTTATCTCAGCTATGACGTAAAATGGGGGCTTTTATTAAACGACATTTTTCAGAAAGTCTTTTGGCTTTATTCGAAACATGCATTCCCTACACTCCTTTACTTTAAAATTGAAACCAATTAACCAATACACTTATCAATTACTTCAAATGAAAAATACCATCTTGACATTAAACTGCCATTCATTACACTCAAACATGCACTTTATTCATATACACTTTAATTCAAATTACTTACCTATGTTTCGAACTGAGCCAGCGACAAAATAAAATGATCAGTGGGTTCAAACTAGCATGCTGTGTGGTTTGTGAAGGATGCTTGAATGCATTCAATGAACTATATTTGAATTCAGAATATTAGATCATTTACTTGTAGTTTAAATTATTTTTTGAGTGACACTTTGTAATAAATAAAAAGTTCAATAATTTTAATTGCAATGGAATTTGAACTTTGCCCTGTATTACGTTAGATTTGTAGTTACAAAACGTGATAAATGTCTAAGATTTTGAATTCAAGTTATTTTTGTAGTACACTACACTCGCTATGCCAAAGCCATCGAGTCAATTACTGACTACACTATTGGAGGCTGTACAACTTAATGGTAGCTATCTCTAATATTCTATGTAAATCTGTAGTCTAGTATATAGCTAGATACTAGTTGGTGTTATATTTGCTATTTTCAACGATTTCATATTTATCGTAATACGTATTTTAAATTGTTTTAACAACTTATTTAACTTATTCTATGAAATAAGCTCTGATAAATGGTTTTATTATACAAGGTCATATTGAATTAGGTAGCGAAACTTCGCAGACTTGACATTTATCGATATTTAAACATGAAAAAAACAACATAACATCATGCCTGTAATCTCCGAAGGGTTAGGCAGAGGCATACCTAATAATACCCCTACATTTCGCCAGCTATGTAATAGGGAGCGAGCCTATTGCGAACAACCAGGCACAAATCCAGTCTCCGTAGTTGCTATTGAAAAATTCCTGATGAAAAAACCCAATAACACTGCGCGACTTGGGAATGGCACCCAGGACCTCATGCTCAGAGCAGTCGCGCAACTACTAGACTAAGGCAGAAAACTGCATATTTTTTGTGTTCTCTTGTTTTTTATTTATATCAATACCCATCATGTCTGCGATTTTCGCTAGTATACAAACCTTGTATTTATTACTGTATCATATCGTATTGATTCACGCACAATTAATTTTGTATTAATTACGTAATATTTTAAGTAATTATAGAATTTTACTTGCCGAATTAACTTATTTATTCAAATAATTTCGACTTTTACTTTATAAAGGTAAAAGTGAATCTCACAAGTATTTTAAATACGTTGTTTTGGTATTTAGTATAGGAGGAATATAATTTGACCTGTATTTCATCATTCATTATTACTTACATATCCATAAGCGTAAAGAAGCTAAATTAAGCACTTTGCTGTGAACTCTATGCCTTTTTAGAAAGCTCATGCATAAGTATAGACCATTTGCTAGATGGATCAGCGGCACTCAACCTTTGTTCTGTGATAAGCCTTCTTCTACTCCTAATGAAATATAAGCAAAAACTTATAGCGGACACCTAGGTATATCGAAATGCTTGTTACGAACCGTTCACTTGTTGCCAATGTTTAAAGGTATCATCATTCATCATCATTTCAGCCGAAAGACGTCCACTGCTGGACATAGGCCTCCCCCAAATATCGCCACATTGACGGGTCCCGTGCGTCTCGCATCCAGCGGATCATCGCAACCTTACCAGGTCATCGGACCACCTAGTGAGAAGCCTACCAACGCAATTTCTTCCGGTTCGCGGTCGCCACTCAGAACTTTTCGGCCCCATCGGCCATCTGTTGTGCGAGCAATGTGCCCAGCCCACTGCACTAAAGTTTGGCTATTCTTCGGGCTACGTCGGTAACCTTGGTTCTCTTGCGGATGTCCTCATTTCTGATTTGATCACACAAAGAAACTCCGAACATAGCCTACTCTCCTTTGCCCTTTGGGGCTTTAAGCCTTCTGATGAGGCCCATTGTGAGTGACCACTTTTCGGTCCCGTATGTAATCACTGGCAACACACACTGGTCATAGACTTTCGTCTTGAGACACTGCGGTAAGTTGGACGAGAAGATACCGCGCAACTTCCCGAACGCTGCCCAGACGAGTCGGATTCGATGATTGACCTCTTTGTCGAAGTTAGACCTACCTAACTGGACCGTTTGTCCCAGGCAGACATGGGCATTCAACTTGACTTTGGTTTTGTCCATGTTCATTTTAAGACCCACTTTTTCGGAAGCTCTACTAAAGTCATCGAGCATAGTACTGAGGTCCTCCGTGGTCTCAGCCATGACCACTATATCGTCAGCAAACCGAAGGTGCGTGATGTACTCGCCATTGACGTTGATGCCTAGCCCTCACCAGTCCAGAACCTTGAAGACATCTTCCAGTGGAGCGGTGAACAGTTTCGGAGATATGACGTCTCACACCTCGCTGCAGAAGGATAGGTTCCGAGGTCTGGTCCTGAAGTCGAAGTCCTCGATGTACCGATATAATCAATTTGACAACGTTGAAGACACTGCAGTACAGCCCAAGTCTCGATCGAATCGAAGGCTTTCTCGTAGTCCACAAACGCTAAACAGAGAGGCAGATTATACTCTTCGGTTTTCTGTATACCCTGCCGCAGCGTATGTACCTATGTGGTTTACGGTGCTAAAGCCTTTTCGGCATCCGGCTTGTTCGGGAGGCTGAAAATCGTCAAATCTGCGCTCGAGACGATTCGTGATGACTCTTGAAAACAACTTGTAGACATGGCTTAGAAGTGAGGCCTTTAGTACTTTAACCGGGCATTGTCGCCCCTTTTTGAAGAAGAGTACCACCACACCCCTGCACCATGCCTGTGACGTTTTCCCCTCGAGTATGATGGAATTAAACAGCTTCTAAAGGGCCTTAAGTACCGGTTTTCCACCCGCCTTCATGAGTTCGGCCGTAATTCCATCATCACCCGGTGTCTTCTTGTTTTTAAACTGTTTCAGAGCCATCCTTCATTTAAAGGTATAGCTTTCATATAATAATCTTCATCAATGGTTGAGCACCGCTGGATTAGACGGTAGTATTATATTATATCATATTTACGTCTTATTTAAACAAGGTGTGTAGAGAACCCGCTAATTCTGTAACAAAAAAAGATCATTTGGCTATCATTTATTAAGAAAGAACTATAAAAGATATTCGAAAGTAATTTCCACAGGAAAGCGTTTCAGAGGAAATATTGTTACTCGATCTAATAAAACATCAAGAAGAGTAACGGGGGATTGTTCTCAACAAATAAGTCGTGACTATCGTCTGTCGGTCAATGACCGATTAGTAAGTGGGCACACAATATGAGCTCTCTCAATATTTACACACACACACACGTTTATCTTGTAACGGTCTAAATATTGCACACAACTTTATCAGATTGAGATGTTCATAAGTTAGAGCAAAAAAATATGTACCGTACGTAAAATACGCGCTTTGGAAGTTTTGTTGTGGACACCAGCCCGTTATACAATACGAACGATTAATTCAATACAGTACCTACCCTCTTTTTGGGCTTCGTCGCAGTCGGGTAAAGGCCAGATGGTTTCAGTTTTCGCGGTAGTCTTAACACCTTGTTTAGTGCAAACAACGCATTTAACTAAACTGCCTTATAATCTTCCTCGTCTTAAACATCGAAATTCAACGTTTTCGAGGCCTATTCGGTGTTTCGGTGTAAAATTCTAAAAATATATGTGTCTGCTAAGTACGATGTGTGTAAGTTGTAGATGACCTAACTTTACAATTTAATTTCCTAAAATTATCCTGTATGAGTCGGTGTCACCAGTACTACCTGTCAGTAGCTACCTCAAGCTGAAATCTCTAGAGCGAACAGAGACTGCTCTTTCGCGCTTCATCCGAAAATTAACCTTTTTTGCTTAAATTTAATGTGCATATTCCTACAAGCGACTATTAACAAGCGTATCATTCTAATAAGAACATTAACTTTATGCAAATAAGGTTCGTTTTCGGGTGAAGCGCAACTGAGCTATGTCTAAAAACCTCAGAGACCCGGTCACATAGTCGTTATCAATCACAAAATCAGACACGGTCAGATTGAACAAGCTGAAAATGTGTCATTTGAAATACGTAGAAAATGT
Source organism: Eurois occulta (assembly GCA_950022335.1). NCBI lineage: Eukaryota > Metazoa > Arthropoda > Insecta > Lepidoptera > Noctuidae > Eurois > Eurois occulta. Next base: position 4,529,955 of record OX465481.1, on the reverse strand, counting down.
ATTCCATGTTAGTTTGTGTTTGTCAATTACATGATTGTCTATGTTAATATTATGACTTCAGTAAATGTTGTAACAATACGGTACTCGTTAGTACTTAATAAGATGTTAAAAAAAATGTCTATAGTCTGGGACTATTGAAATACCAGTGTTGATTTGACCAGAAAATGTTTGTAATTAATTTGTACGTAATTTTTTCATATCGTATAAAGCACAACTTTAATTATTTCTAAATACGTAAATTATGATTCGCATTTTGTAACCATGCTTCTAAAATGTTTTCCCTTAAAAATCCATACGAAAAGCATGCAACGCAATTTATCTGAATTTTCATAATTACCCTTGTATTGTCAATAAGGATTATAAATGTCAATTATTCCAGTAGGGTTTGTATTTTTATCTACACGAGTATTTTTCTTACATAATTTATTAATACATAGCAATATGTGTAAATTGTTATGCTTCTAACTTTCAGCAATAAGCAAATACGTAATGTTTTTTTTTTTTTAAAATCCGACTTATAGCTCTATTATTTTATGAAATATTTTTTCCATAAATATGTTCCATTTATTACCTGCTAGCCAATTATAATACATCATCAATTTAGGTATTATTATGAAAGGAAATTATGTTATTTTACCATGAGTATTTTTACCATCAATCATATTAATAACTGTTTTAGATATTAAACAGGACCTGTTTACACAATTCAAATAATATTATTTGCGAATAAAAATAGGTCTTGTAAAGCTACCTAGTCGAAGACTATTGTATTATAACCTGATCCTTATGTAAAAGTGATAAGGTCTAAAATATTTCTTAATTTATTTCATTTAGATCTCTGATTGATATCGTAACATTGTGATCGTCAACGTAGATTTAGCTTTGTTTAATTACGAGCTGTAAATATACATGTTTACTGTAGTATTGATTTACGTATTACGTACAATTCATTTATTCAAAATAATACGTAGAATTAACACGCCATCGAATATTATACATTTATACCTCGTGTTATCATTGAAATTCTTATATCACCAACCTGACATATTTGTGACAAATTAGAGTCAGTTATATGTATACGAAATAAGTTTTATTATGTATCCAAGTTTTCCAAAGCACGTGGTATGCAATTTTATCTATAACTCTTTAAAACTATTTAGTCTTATTTTATCACTGCTCTAAGAATTAAAAAAAATCAGTGATGTGCTCATTATATTTCTTTATATTATGCTAAGGCATAAATGTTTTAATGAATTAGCACAACACTAGTTTATCTCTTATTACCTGGAGATGCAAACAATTGTGTGTGTTTGAACCTGTAAAAGACAGTAATGGACATTGGGTTATTTTGCAATTGGGCCAACTAACTAAGAGCAATGAAACTTATCCCTTATAAAAGGTTTCGGTTCTTTTATGAGCCATTTTCTATGGTAGCAAATTACGATACAATTGCAAGTGTTATTTCAGATTTTAAATAATTAATATACTAAACAGTTGCTGAAAATAAAACAACAATTAACCCAAAACCCTGCAGATGCAGTTTGGTTTAGTTGGCCCAAAGTGACCAGTCCTTATATACCAAACATAATATAGTTTGTATACGTATATATACATAATTATGGTATAGAAAATATAACTGGATGTTTAATTCACTGTAATATTGTAATGGTGCAATTCGAATCCGTAAGATCAACAGAGTAAGTTATTGGGAAAATAGAATTAATGAATTTGTATCGTTTTGTATCTAGTTTGCTGTTTAGCAAACGAAGATAAAAATAAAAATGTAAAAAGCTGACGACAATTTTATTTATCTGCCTAACCTTATCCTGTTATTGTTGTAAATAATTGTGGGTGGGCTATTTTCCGCAACTCGACGAACCAACTACAGCTCAGTTTACGCGCGAGTACCGTGGTCACCACAAGTGTTATATATATATAATCAATGTTAGTAATACATTATTCGATCCACCCCAACTCCTTCAGAACAATTCAGAAAAAATGCGTCTCACCGAGAACACCCGAGATGGGAATGAAAATCGTTTTTCTAAACGATCATCAGCTAGAAGAAGAAGTAGCAAAGGTAACGGTAAGTAGATTCCATCGAAACTAGTTGCTCTCCTTATTCTAGTTGGCAATAGCTAGTTTAGACTACCTGAACCAATTCTCCGTGATCGTATACTGTTATGTATAGTGTTCTTGGAACCTACACAAATCTTCATAATCAAATTATTTGCTAACGATTTCCTTATATCCTTGTTTCGCTGCGTAGTTATGCCAAAAAATAAGTTTGACTGGAACAATGCACCTCCCATCAAACCCCGTGTAGGTACTTACTGCTTTACGCGTGCATGCTAAACAAAATCAAGTACAATGATTGTGTTGTCTCTTCGTCTCCATATCCATCGTTTTCTTCTCATAAATATCCAGCATTTTGGGCATTTTAGGTGCATCCTCACTGCAGTTAACTTTTATGGAGCAACACGGTAACATTAGGTAAACTATAACATTTGTGGCTACTTGTTACTATTTGCTGAATGTTACTCATCGCGTCGATACCGCCAATAACATAAATTAACAAAATATAAGAAAGAGTAACTTTCAGCAACAAGCAAGTTTGCACGGCATAATTATGTTCTCAAACTTCTGCAGGCAACGGATGTGTCGGCATGGAAGATGAAGAACTGACTAGCGACGGCATATTTTCTCATTTTAAATAAGAAGAAAATATTACCGTCGATTTGGGTGCGCAAAACTTGATAAGTCTAGAGGAAAAGCTCTAACAATGTTATCAAATTGGTACCGCATGTTAACTGTTTTGAAAAGTTAGGCAACATTACATAACATATACTAACACGGCAACATAAATACTAACAGTAAATAAGTTTTTGTTATCCAATGTTGGTCAGTAACACCTTGAAGTTGAAAACGTTCTACAAAGAGTAACTGGGATGTGGATGCACCTTTTCAAAGAACTTTTTGAACTTGGCGCGTTTTGTTGCGAGAGGGGCGTCATCGCTTCACTTGTCGCTTGAGTCATGCATGCAGGTTATTCTGCTAATCCATAGCAAGCTAGTAAAACTTTGGAAATAAAATAAAATTTTATGTTGTTTAATTTTAATATTGATAATAACTGGCTTTCATTAAATTACTATTTCACTTATTTAATTTTATGAAAAATTTCTTAAATTAATCGAGAATAACTGCGATTAGTAGATTGCTTTGACAATCAAAAGACGGGTTGCCAGCGGTTAGAAAATTAAAAAGAGAAGCATTTTCTTGCTGTGGATAGCTTTGATTATATTAGGTAATAACAATAATTCGTTCACGGTACCTACATTATTCTCAATTAAAATAAAGAAATCTAGATTTCTTTTAAGCGTAACGGAATTATAAGCTCTAAAATGTTTTTAGATGCTTCGCTTCTTTGACAGTAAATAAATCTTTCATTTGATAGCTGCCAAAAGGCTGGCAACTTTAGAAAAAGTCAGAATTTATTCGCATACGAATGTCGACAGAGAAAGTGAATTGGAAGTTACGATTTTTTCGAGTTTATTATGTTTAAACAGTGAAATGAATATTTCTTATTTGTGAGAAATGCTCTTGTTTTCGTCAACGGATTATTGTGTGTGCCAAATAACTGGTTGTTATTTGGCTTTAAAATGTTGGAAAGTCGGGGCGATTGACACATCGTTCCTCGCAAGTTTAAAGTAATTTCTAAGTGTGTTTTGTTAAATTAGTGTGCAGGATGCCGAGGGGAGAGAACAGGCCGAGCATCCTGTTATCTCGGGAGGAGAATGAGCAGGTGTTCAGTCTGATTGGACCAAAATGCCAGGTGAGTAAGCTATGAATTCTCATTAGCAATCCGCGTGATTCAGAATGCCCTTAGATTACGTATCTCTGTCCATATCTGTGGATTATCAGTCGATATCGCCGCGATACTTTTTGTAAGCTCTGAATTTTCTCCTTGAATGGCAAATATTTATCTGCAATTGACTGGGAAACTGAACCATTATCCTACCTGTTGGATTTTTTTTATCAGATTTGTTGAGTTATCCGTACTATTATAATATTTAATTTATACTGCTGTGATACCACCAAGCATCCTTAAAAAAATATGCCAGAGAAATAATAAGAGCGACAACAAAACAACAATATCTTCAATTATAATTTCAATTTTACTTTACATACAAATGTGAACAACTATAAACAAACACAAATTGCTTGTAAAACCTTGTATCAGATTAAAAGTCGTAATTAATTTGGTGTCTCTAGCATAGTACGTAAGTCTGGGGCCTGCAAGGTTGCTCCTTCACAATAGTGTATTTTTTACAACTTGCGAAGTACTCATTATTGTTATCTTCAGATTACGGCATAAAGTACTCATAAATTCATTGTTTTAACCCATACTGTTGTGTAACAATTAAATTATTTTCTTCCTCAAAAATGTGTTGCTACTGGCTTTTAACTATACTGAGGAATCCGGAAGTCATACATTTTTCTTTACAAAATTGGTGCCCCTATTTCATAATGCACAGTCACAGCTACAATTTTAACAGCACACATTAAGAAACATTTCTTTAATATTCTTTGGGAAACCGTTATCAAAATCTTATGTAATAGAAGAATTGTGAAAATTATAATTTTACCGCAAACAGTTTCCTTACTATATCGTACTTTCCAATGCTGGAGTGATAATTTAGACTCATTCCTAACTGATTAGCCGAGACGAAAAACACATCAGAGGACTGGAAAGGTATTAGAGAGGCCTTTGCACTGCAGTGGGACAAAATAGCCTAACAAAACAAAAACAGGACCAATGCAGGTTGGACCCGCACACATAAAGTTTCCAGACCACCATGCAATGTTTAACACTATACACATATTCAAACGACGCCAAAAAATATCACTTGTATGGGGATCTCAAAATAATGCTATTTATCCACCAACCTGCACTGGGCACTGTGGATTATGCCCCACTCCCTCTCACAGAGAAGAGGGCCTGTATTCCAGCAGCAGGAAAATTATACACTGATTATGCGGCTAAAATTAAACATTCTGTAAAATATAATTAATCTTCTTTATTGAATTTTAATGTAAATAGATGATATAAAACAAATAACATCTGTTGAAACTAAAAATTGATTTATTAAAGGATTATTTGAAGAATTTAGTAATGCAGGTATGTTGGAAATAATTCTGTTAAAGCCAATTATGGTTATAAACTGGTTACTGCTTTTCATTCCACCCAAAACAAATATTCTAGAGTTAGTGTTCACTCATCAAACCTTACTTACTCAGCTGTCAAGTCCGGCCCATTAGCTTGTTACCTATTCCTTCAAAACTACTAGAGACATTGTTTATGAAAAGACTAAGACCACTGATAGACCAAAACTCTTTGTTACCTGACCACCAATTCGGGTTTAGACAAAGTCATGGAACCATAGAACAAATACATCAGCTGATCGAAAAAAAATCATGTAATATATGAAGAAAAAAAATCTGCTCAGCTGCTTTTCTAGACATATCACAGGCTTTCGATCGAGTTTGGCATGAGGGCCTATGATATAAAATTAAAAAAACCCTTTCAATAAATTACTAAATTTTTATTAAATCTTACTTAGAAAAGAGGTACTTCTTTGTAAAACAAGGCAATGAAATAACTGGACTGCACGAAATTCAGGCAGGAGTTCCTCGAGGCAGTGTGATGGGTCCCACTCTTTACATGCTTTATGAGTAGTCTTAGGCATGTTTGCCGATGACACTGCTACACTAACTGTGCATGAAGATGCCGCCCAAGCATCTATGATACTACAAACAAGCTTAGATGAAATTTCGAACTGGCTAAGAGAATGGAGAATAAAGGCAAATGAAACCAAATCTGTATATGTGACATTCACAACAAGAAGAGATACATGCCCCCCTGTACAACTAAATAGTGTTGTGATTTCCCAAGCGGAAGAAGCTAAATACCTTGGAATGCACTTAGACCGGCGACTAACCGGTCGAAAACATATATTCACGAAGCGTAAAGCATTGAGCCTACAACTAAGGAAACTATTGGCTACTATCAAAAAAATCCAAGCTCTTCCTGGAAAATAAGCTCAGTATTTATAAGTGAGTCATAATGCCTATCTGGACATACGGAATGCAGCTGTGGGGCACGGCAGCCAATTCAAACATTGACATACTCCAAAGGTTTAAAAAAAAAATGCTTAGGATTATAACTAATGCACCATGGTACACGACTAACTAACGATAGCTTACATCGGGACTTAAAAATACTAAAGGTTAACGAACAAATCACGCAAGCAGTCAGTGTCTACAAGAATAGCATTACTACTCATCCCAATAAACTGTCATCAAACTTGATGAAAACCAAGCCATTCAAGAGGCTTAAAAGGCAAACCCCACAAGACCTGATACTATGACAGCTGACACACCATAAAACGGATTGATGTGGATGCACCGCTGGGAGCACATCAAGCATGACTTACAAAAGCTTGACACAAAGATGCTGAATGTCAGTAAAGGGACAGATCGCATCATAAACAAAGAAAAAAAAAGCTATCAACTTTTCATGCTGAATATGCTTGCTGAAAATCCCTCTTGGCTAAGGCTCAAACCTATGGCTGGAACCATCAGCAAAAAGGAAGTAAATGTAAAAGTTCTCATGTGGAAAACCATAGTATTATAACATATATTTTATTGCTAAAAAAACGTGGCAATACTGCCACAATAATAAAAATGCAAGTTACTCATAATCTCATATAGTATAAGCATAATCAGCCTGTAATGTTCCCACATGTTTCTCAGTGGGATAAAGTGGGCTTTAATCCACCATGCAGTTGCTGTGGGAATTTTTGGATATCACATCTTCGAATTTTTGAATTCAGTATATGCTAGTTCCCTCAAAATGTTTTCCTTTACGGGTTTGAGAGCAGTAGCGAAGAAATAAAAACCTCAACCAAAAATAATAAGAAACTCAGGATCTACGACACGTGTGTCGGTGCTTTAAATACTGTTTACTGTGCCACCCCTGCTCTCTAATACCATAAAATATTATTCCCTCTAAACCTAGTTATCTATCAAATACTTTCTAACGAATTGGGAAAATAGAAAAAAAATGTTTAATTTGTTGCAACTAGAAAGTTACGCAATACTCTGGAAAGTGACGGTAACCAACCATATAATTTCATTCTATGAAGCGTTTATAGGGCGAAAGTTAATCTAGGCGCCGTATAAATGGTTCTGGTTTAATAGAAAGCATGGCCGGTTTGTACCTACTTTGCAAGTAAGTAAAGATTTAAGGCTAACGAAAGTTGGCGTTTTCGCACAGAAATATAATCAAGTCGATCAACGCTTACCTATGGAACGCAAACATGGTCATTAAGGAAGCTTCCAAAGTCCACACTCGAAGTCTGCCAGCGAGGCATTGAACGAAGCTCGGAGTCTTTCTGACCCGTATATGGAACAGTATAGGTCGATCCAAGACAAAAATCGCCGACGTTGGCAGGTGCTAAATTAAAATGGGCCGCATGTCCATCAAAATTGCATCAAGTGCATCAAAATTTGGCGAAAATGGCAACATATTGGGTTCCGAGTAACAGAACCCGGCGACGCGACACTCTTAACTAAAGGATTCGACCCAAAAAATAAAGAAAAAAGGGAAGTGAAGCTTTTCTCTGCAGGTGGGATCATCAGGCTCTTAATAAAAATAAAAAGTCGTAACCGTGTTGAGACCACTGCTGGGCAAAGGCCTCCCTTTCCTTTTTCCACTTAACTCGGTCCTGAGCCAATATGGACCAAACCCGCCTGCAGGCGACAAGTTCATCCCGCCATCTAGCCTGTCGTCCGCAATGCCTTCGGACGTTTTCTGGAACCCATGTTGTCGGTGTCTTTGCTCACAATGCTTCTGACATGTGCAAAACTCGTAAAAGACCGATGCAAGTATCTGCAAAATCTGTCTGATGTAGACCTTATCCTAACAGAATTATCTGATGCCACTTGCCAGTCGAATTCTGTCTTCATGAATTAGTCTGCCTAAATAAGCACTGGCCATGTGCGGCATAATTTATTTTCCTTCCTTTGGACTTATAGCGAAACTTCCAGGGACTAACCTAAAAGCTATTGTGTTATAACTGCGAGTGACCTCGAAATTCACGAATTAAAGTCGTGCATTGTTCTTTGATGGCTTCTTAGTTTAGCAAATGGACGAAGACTGCCGGCAATAATGAGTTAATCTACAGTTATTACATATTATTAAAAAAAATAAAAAGGTACCATTGCTCTATACACTTCGGTCATTCGCTTTTAAGATTGCCTCGCTTAGAAGAAGTGGCAAAGTGGCCCAAAGTATTATCGATCAACGAAGAAATAAATTTTCCTAGAACATTTCCATTTCCACACTCTTCAAGGATGACCTATCCTGATTTCTAATGGACTCTTTCTAAAATTATCAACGGATGAAGCAAGGTGGCCTATGCATAGCAAGTGTTTTGTCGAGACATAATAACAAGCCATGTCAATACTTCCGTCCTAGACGATCCATACTAAACAAACTGTGTCTAGTCTAGATAGTCGAGTGTACGTGCCTTTGAGGAGCATTCATTAACGCTTCCGTAATTAATTTGTCAGCTTTGATTTGTTTATCTATATTTGAATTTAACTGGGAATAGATTTATTGGTCTTCATCATCCATCGTAAATCGTAATAACTTTGTCGTGTACTCTTGTACCTACTTGAGCATTATGTCTGGTTCGAAACCAAGAAAACACGGGCGTAAAATAATGCCTTCGGGAATAAAATTCACTGCGAAATCCTTGATTGCTTCAAAGTCGAAAAGGACCAAGGACAAACTGCATAACCAAGAAATAAATATTTGAATACTTCGGCTACTTCGAAAGATCGATGTTGAAGATGTTTTTTCATAGACATCCCAGACAAGACATGTGCTAAAGTAATAGCAGGCTATTGGCTAGGTCATTGCCGTATCTAACCCAATTCGCAGTTGACCCCAACGACTCGTGGGACTTACGGCATTACACAATAATAAGCACCTTCAACGATTGTTTACTTTTCTCATACACGCATTAATAGTAAGAAAACGATGCCAAGTCTTTATTATAAAAAGTCGTCGTTGGGAGACAAATTCTCTAGGAAAAATGAATGATGCGGAGGAAGGTAGATATTATGTAGGCCAGATCGTGTTTTTGTTTAAAGCTAATAGATCAGGATCATGTTAAGCTGTACTTACCTAGGGACCTATAAGGCCTGTGTAACAAAACATAACGATTATTATTAAACTATTACTGTTTGAAACTATTAATGTTTGAATGTTTCCCTATTTCTATCTTCAGTGCAGCGGTCCTAGGAGGGCTATTGTTCAGTTGTGAATGACTACCTGTTATTATAACTAAATAACGTCACATTCTTTGAGCCTGCTTTAATGACTGACAGACTGAGAATTTCCATAAAATGTCAATAACATAAAAACCTAGGATCCCACTCTCAAGTCAAGTTTGCTATTCCAAAGTTACTGGCTAATACGCTGAGAAACCTCCAGAATACTAGAGAAAAGGGTACAGTGAATAGTTTCTCCCCTTCTCCTATCATTGATTTTATCTTCTCATCGTGGGTCAGTAAGACACCGAAAATATTCGTAAAATTGTCAAGTGGCAATAACAGATGGCAGTTTCTTTTTGCACGTTTCACGCTGGGTTACGTCAACTTACGTGTTTCGAAATCGCAGTGAGAATGAGAACATTAAGATCAGTATGATGGACGAGTAGTGAATTTTAAGTTGAAGGCTTATGTAATGAGTGGAGGCTTCTTTTAGAAAATGTCGCTTGTTCCCAAGATGGATCGTGTTTCGGTTGACAACATTCAAGTAATCTATCAGAAACTGTTATGCCGTTAACTTTACGAACTTTCCCATGCGTCTTTCTATGGAAAGCACAAAACTATACATGCATAATATAAAATGCATAGCTGCTCTGAACGGATAGACCGTTACTGCTTTTATGAATCGTGAACCATATATCCGATTGTCATTCTGGCGATGTTTGACGGAGTCAGTTATGTATGCCCAGCACAGAAGGTCTTTCGGTTCATAATTATGTTGATGATGTTGTTCTTCGGCTCTAGCATTAGTCCACGAAAGCGGAGCCTTCGACCCACCTTTTTTTCTAATAATATCAGATTAATTTACCATAAAATCAATGCGATTTTCTAAAAGAGCGATCACAGGCTTATCACAGTTGACTACGCTACATGTGTCATCTTAACTTAAAGGTCAGCTATAAGCAGATTGCACCCGAGCGTCCTGTAATTGCGCTTACGCATAATTACACGCGTGTATGCGTCATGGTGGTGGGAGACTAATAATATAATAATCGGAGTCATTAAATCACAATCTACTTTTTGTTAATTATTTCATAACCACTGCTCTCAAGACGTCAAAGGAAAACATTGTTGGAAACCGGCTTCTAGAACTGAATTTTGAGATACTGTATATCCATCAAACCCAACTGGCCTGACCTGCTGGTGAGAGTGGATGCCAGTATCCTGCAGTGTTAACATTATACTCTGATTATGCTTATGCTATGACGTCACTTCAATCCATCTGGATTGATTTGATTTGCCAAACAAAGCCAGAATATATCTAAACAATTTGTTTATCAATAAATACCTTGTCAAGATTCTTTGCATTAACTTATCTTAGTATAGGTGCGACGAAACTCCAAATACTTATAGACGGAAGTGATATTGTATCATCATCGAAAAATGTCATTGAGCAGAACATAGTCAGATAACTCAACATTCGAGATATAATTTGACCTTTTCTTAACTTGAGAGCATTACTGTAAAAACAATACTACACGGTCTAAGCGAATCTTCTCTCGTATCGACAATTTGATACGAATTATAGAGTAGCGCATAGACGTAAAAATATTTGTCAATCATTATCCGAGATGGGGATCATGGAGACGAGGTTTATTTCCCTGAATTAGAAGTATAATATAATATGCATGTTGGAATTTATAGTGCTCTCCTAGATGAAATCTTATATCTCTTCAGAAAACAAGTTTTGGGCTGAGGCCAAATGAGCGTAATTTCGGTTTCATACTAAAGTAATTTCGTCGCCGTGTGGTACAAACAGGACTTTAGTATGAAACCAAATGCAGTGTAAAATCGCGACTCATTTTAAGCGACTCACAAGTACTCACAACTCAAAAAATTACGCTCGTTTGTTTGGGCTCACCCTAATGTGAACGGTTCGCCAAAGGAAAACTGTCACTACCCGTGTTGTACCTAGTCTATTTGCAACAACACTTTCTTCTTCGTTGTTCCCTCTCGCTGCTATGATCGCTACTTCATACGACGCGTATTGGTCTCCCGCAGTGTGGACTCAATAATCATAGACAAATCAAAAACTCATTTGCCTTTTCCCACTTTTTTTAACCAAATCAATATTCCCACAGAGTCTGGCAACGGCAGTGGTCCAGTTATTCACAACAGAAGATCCTTCGCACTCAAAATGGAAGAAGAAAGACACAGGCGTGCTATGCCTGATCAAAGACAACGGGAAGAGGTCGTACTTCTTCCGTATATACTGCCTCTACCGCAAGGCTATGATATGGGAACAAGAGGTCTACCTCCAGATCGAGTACAAGAACCCAAGGCCGTTCTTGCACACTTTTGAGGCAGAGGTGAGTGTCGCTTTATAATAAAGGGTGTAGAAGTACCCTTAACGAAGCCGAAAGGGACTTGTTCTCCCCGTCACTGCGATTTTTTTTTTTCTAGACCATACCTTCTAGTTACGGAAAAAAAACTTATGAAAACTTTTTTATAAGTTTTTTTTTTTTAATAAACTTATGAATGTTTTAGGTATAACTTTACATACCTCCCACCCTAATCAATGCATCGGCACAATGTTTTGAGTGCGTAACATTGAGTCCTACCGTAAAACGTGATATTTCACCCCAAAAAAAAAGTCTTTTCTCAGTATCATTTTTGCATAGACAAATATTATATTGTCGACATTATTATTTTTTCGATTCTTAAATTTCGCGTCAACACTTGGTTCTCATTTTTGCCTGCCAAGACATACTGAAGGCTTCTTTAATCTTGTTAATACTATTTGGACAGCTGACTGACATTTTTAACGAAACAAAATTTTGGCTATAAGCCGTGACAAAATCCAACAAGTATTACATTGACATTTCAAAGACGAATTGAAAAGTACTTCTATAAGTACTTCAGCCTTTTCTGATTAATATAAATTGATTAATGTAATAATATTGTTTCATGTCAAAAGGGATTATTGATAGATTAATCATTGCCGATTAGCTCATTCATCGGTCATGATAACTGTACCAAGAATTCACAAAAACATCGATATAATAATTGTAATGTTATTAATTTATCATGTACTTATTAAGTACATTTAGTGTAGGTGATTATGTTCTAAAATAGCAGGAAAGTGTTACCTGATAGCTGTCGAAAAAAAATATATTGTGATGTTTATCCTTCCATAAATAGATTGTAGGTAAATGTTTGAGCAACGAGTGGAACAATTTATTCAGTTGAAATGAAACAGAACACTGGTAGGAATAGGAATACGTTTTAACCAAATGATTAAACTGAGAACCGAGGTTAACATAGTTGGGTAATACTAAGCTGATGTTTCAAAACAACCGATCAACCAATGACGTATTATACATCATTGCGATCAACACTGTGTGCATTTTAGGACATGTAAACTACCCATTCACACGTCTTCCTGTTTATATAACATGTTCCTCGAACTTTTTGTCTACGCAAACCTGAAGGGCCTCCTCTAGTGGTCGCAACCGCGACTGCTAAGCATGAGGGTCTTGGGTTCAATTCCCAGGTCGGGCAAAGTGTTTATTGGGTTTTTCTATCAGGAGTTTCTCAGTGGTAGCCACGGAGTCTGGATTTGCGCTCGGTTAATGCAATACGAGTAGGCTCGCCCTCTATTACATGGGACTTAAACATAACTGGCGAAATGTCGGTGTACTATTAGGTACACCTCTGCCTAACCCTTCGGGGATTACAGGCGTGATGTTATGTTAAACTACCCATTCACCCGTCTTCCTGTTTATATTAATACACATAACCATTTTCCTCGACCATTTTGTCTACGCAAACCTAAAGTGTTTCCCGAGACCAAAGTTATGTATAACAATACTCAGATATAATAGTATTTGTCGACGTCATTTGCTTTTATGAGTCAACGAACCGAAGGACTGGGAAAACAATAATATGTCACGCACACATATACAAACATATTATTATGCGCTTACATTGGACACCAAATGATACTACCGCAAATTTATTTTTAAATAGAGTTTATTTATCCCCAAATTTATTTTAATTGGATCTATTTGCTGATTTATTGAATATAATTGGATTTGATAATAGGAGTAATACACAGATGACTATGATGCTAGCCGTGTACAATAAATACTTAACGGGTAAAAATAATTAAATAATCTATATTACGACTGTATTGACGTAATTTCTGGGGAATAAAATAAACACAGTTTGTAGACTTCGTAGTATATTATTATAAAAGTTTTTTGCTGAATGAATCGGTCGTCACGAAATACTATTACAGTTCTTTCACTTTAATTGTACCCATGACAGCATTAACCGAACAGCAACCCAGCTGTAACGTGAATAAAGATCAGAGTGATTTGACATACTTGTCAGCAACCTTCATCATCATCTGCCTAGCCTTTTACCAAATAGGTTGGAGTCGGCTTACAGCTTAACTGGATGCACCTGAATACCATTATTTTACATGGAGCGACTACCTATCTGACCTCCACATTCCAGCTAGTATTAGTAAGACGATACCCCTTGGTTGTCAGACTTTCAGACCACTGACTACCTGTAACGACTGTTAAAGATTTACAAACGATTTTTTAAATGACAGCCGAGACCAACGGCTTAACGTGCTTTCCTAAGCACAGAGGAAACTTGGTATGTATTAGACCATCCATTACATACCGAGTTTCCTCCCCATCCACGGACCAACCTAGGCAAGCAAGGCTTAAACTAAAGATCGACCCGAGCGGCTGTTATTATTTAGCAACCTTATTGCAATGAAAAATAAAATTCACTATGATTTTGACAGTCCTGCAAAATCAGATGTAACAAGACTGTAAACCGAAATGTGCACTCATCAAGTTGCGGATGGGGTACTGCATATTTGTTGATTATGACTGCAATGAAACATTCACCAACCCACTGGTGATTCTAAGTAGCCTAATCCTAATCCCAGCTTTTCAATATTGACTAAGTACCTCAGAAGGTACCTACAGTAAAATCCATCGTTATCCAGATAGTAAGAAAGTAGAAATGGTAACCTATGAAACAATAAGAGTATTATTGGATACTCTTATTGTTCCTTTACGCGCATCACAAACTTTAATTTTCTTTCATGTTCTTAGAAAGTATATTTTGCACTTTAAATTGGCACCGTTTCAAACTTATTTCGCTCTTTTGTTCCTCGGATCAATTGGGTAGCTAAAAAAAGTGTTTTCTTAGTTTTGGGTGCCAAACATGAACGATAACTTTAAATAAGCTTATAAATGGAAAGCTGGCCAAAATCGACTCTAAAGGTGCTTGGACTTGGCGTGTTCAAACCATGGGTTTTCTAGTTAACAGGATAATCTGCAACACTCTCATTTGGGCTTATAAAGGCATTGCATTCACCGCTCCCTCCTGATTTTCATCACATCAATTAGATGTTTAGGAGGAAAAAATCATCTGTCTAGCCTTTTCCCAACTATGTTAGGGTCGGCTTTTAGTCTAACCAAATGCACCTGTTTTAGATGGAGCTTATCTGACCTCTTGAATCCAGTAACTGGGTAATACCATCAACATTCTCCTGCCCTTATCCCAATTTATTTGGGGTCGGCGCACCATGTCTTCTTCCATACTTCTCTATTACTCGTAATCTCAACAGTCAGTTCCTTCCTAGCCATATCATCCTTCACTCAGTCCATCCACCTTTTCTTTCGTCTTCCTCTACTCTTATGGACATCTACATTCATACTCAACATTTTCCTCATTCCTCCGCATCACATGTCCATACCACGAAAACCGATTACCATATAACTTTTCAGTCACCGGCGCCACTTTCAGACATCCTCTTATGTACACGTACTTTATTTTGTCCATTCGCGTTACACCACACATCTCCCTTAGCATTCTCATCTCAGCCACATGCAATTGCCTTTCATGCATCCCATTTGTGGCCAAACATTCTGATCCATACAGGTCAAACCATGGTTTTATAAATCTTCCCCTTGAGTTTCAGGGGAATGCGGGAGTCACATATTGTTCCCGTGACCTGCCGCCATTTCATCCATCCAGTGTTAATTCTGTAATACCATACGTTTGGAAAAGACTAACAAAAAGTGTAATTTTTTTTTGTTTACAGGAATATATGGCCGCTTTCAACTTCGCTCATGAAAATGAAGCGAACATCCTTAGAAATATACTCCTTGAGAAAATCGAACTCAGGAAAATTAGACGGGAAGGTTGGTATTACTGTACTTAAAATATTTTTTTATAGATGCAGTGTACGTTTTTGGCAGAGAAACTACATTTTATGCTACATTTGAATTAAGAATTATTTGCGGGAGCTACAGCCTCAATGTTCAAGCCATTAATATTGCGTGAACTTAGGCTTATCATGTTCTCAATACGGGGTGAGAAATTCTCATGAGGAAAACAGAATGCCCAGAACCAGTGCTTGGGCCTGGTTAATTAAACCCCACTGTCTAAAAGAGGACATTTTAAGCTGCTTTTTTTATGACTTATGAGGCAGATCAAATGCGCCCATATTTAAGATATGCTAGAAAGGCACGTGGCTCATGGAGTCGTGCCACGTTATTTATAACCACAAACAATAAATCTCTCCACAATACTTTAGCCCTATTGTACCTCAGACCATAGACCATTATCAAGAAGAACCGGATAATGCTTTGATTGTTGCAAAATGACCTCACAATTCACTTGTTTATATTGGTTACCGCTCTGTTTACATACTCGCAGTTGGTAAACACTCATTGTGATGCTGTGGATAATTTTTACACTACGTCATCATTAGACGAATATTTGGCATGGTGATATTTTAATATGAACAGAATAAAAATCGCAAAAAGCTTTCAGCATGGGACTAAAGCAGTGATAGCCTAGTGGTATGACCGTCGGACTGCCAAGTCATAGGTCTCAAGTTCAAACCCAAGGCACGCACCTCTGATTTATCGGATTCATGTGCATATTGTATATTATCACTAGCTTCAATAAAGGAAAACATCGTGATGAAACCAAACATGCCTGAGAGATATTTCTCGACGGTATGTTAAGCCAAGTCAGAGGCCTATGGGCGGCATAAAAACTCTGACACCAGGTTAGGAACAAACCACACGAAAAAGAAGAAATAAACATGGGACTTAACTAAACTGAACTGGCATAATGTGGATATATTTTATTGCCACCTCAGCTGGCCCCTTCGGGAAATTTAAGTGTGATGTAAATGTAATAAAATTACTTGTTATTACGTCATGTTTTCGTGGCAATTTGGAAATGTTTAACATTACCAATTTACTAGGTTTTCCTGAACAAGACCTAGTCAGAAGTAGTAATTATTCTGGCGCGTACACCTTTTTAACGCTATAAGTGTTGATTAATGGAGACGAAGAGGAATCAAAGAAACGATGGATGGATTGTGCGAGTAATGATGTCCAAGAAAAAGTAGTAAATGATAGCGTGATG
Organism: Eurois occulta; assembly: GCA_950022335.1. Lineage (NCBI taxonomy): Eukaryota > Metazoa > Arthropoda > Insecta > Lepidoptera > Noctuidae > Eurois > Eurois occulta. Next base: position 4,513,143 of record OX465481.1, on the reverse strand, counting down.
CTTGACAGGGGAGAATTGACCGTGTTGCGCAGACCCTAAGTAACATGTGACAAAGTCAGGGTTAACGCTGCACTGCTTGCTGTCGGAAATGGGTATGGTGCTTCCCGGGACGAGCTTCATTACAAGAAGCACACTACTGTATGGTAAAGACGAGATTAGTACTTTATCGTTCTAATCCGTCGCTTTCGGCTAGACTGAGGTCAAAAGCTCCCTCATACACGAATAAAAAAAATTGCTTCACTTTCACGACTTCGACAACTTTCGTTCTAGATGCAACAATGTAGCATAACATTACACTTAGTTTCCCCGGAGGGTTAGGCAGAAGTGTATCTATCTATCGTTTACATTTCGCCAGTTATGTTTAAGTGGCCGAACCAAATCCAGACTCCGGGCTAATACTAAGAAATTACAATAGGAAAAATCCAATAACACTGCCCGACCTGGGAATTGAAGTCAGGCCGATATACAACAACAATATGACTAAAGATCTCCGTTTCCGCCTACAGAACGTCGTACCCGGTCAATGGTTTCCGGGCGCAGCAGCGGGTCTAGCTCAGCCCCACCGCGACAGAATGGCACCATGCTGCCGCCGCCGCCTCCACAGCCGGAACCCGTGGCGCCACCCACGCCGGCACCCATGCCGACCATGCAGCCAATCCAGCAACTACAGCCTGTACAGCAACCGCAGCATATGCCTGTCAAGACAAACCATAGCTTGGGAAGTAAGTATCTTGCCTCACACTACAATCTTTACATAACTACGTAAATAATGTGTACAAAGCAAAAATAGTAAAATTATTCAAAAATACCAGGTAAAACATTAAAGACAGATTTGCATTAATCTATGTCAAAGTTCACACAAGATTTTGTGCCTGAACTTGGTAATGGTAGGTAAGTAGGTCCTGTGCTTCAGGCGATGCCCTTGTCCCATTCTATTTGGGGTACGGTAAGGGTGACATAACATTTATCAGCATGGATTCGCATTTAGTTCGGTGGTATTGGTCATACTTAACGCAACGTAAGTTAAAGGCTGCAATAGATGGATATCGCATGCTTTCAGCTTCAATGGGATTCTAAAAGGGACAGCCCTCCGCAGACTGCTGGGGGGTGAATAATAATAATAATAATAATAATAATTTATTTGTATAGAATGCAGGTGTTACAATAATGGTGTTAGTTTCAGATATATTCCCAATACATTCTGCCTGTTGGCATACAAAAAATACAGTGGTTGACTTACAGATAAAAATTTAGAAACTAGGTACTTAAAATAAAGTGAGATCATGGATCAGCTACGTCTAAAATTATTTACATAATATATGAAATAAAGTGAAGCAAATATTACAGTTCATCATCTATAAAATCGGTAACAGAGTAATAACATTTCTCTGTCAGCAACGACGACAGGAGTTTCTTGAATTTTATTAAGGGCTTATCCTTAATACAATTTGGCAATTTATTAAATATAATAGGTGCCATACCAATAATGTTTTTTTTAAGCAAAGCAGTGTTATATCTGCCATTACATAATAGACTCTGATATTTTGATCTCATGGCAGTAGTTCGCATCCTCGTATCATTTAATGCAGGAAATAGATGCTTGTTAGTTTTAACGAATATAGCTACTTCGAGAATGTATAAACTAGGAAAAGTTAGAATTTTGTGTTTCTTAAAAAAAGGAATGCAACTATCTGTAACCTTGAGATTGAAAATGGATCTTATGCACCGTTTTTGGGATTTAAATATAGATTCCCTTTCGGAACAGTTACCCCAGAATACTACACCAAACCTTAGAACAGAGACCACCAAACCGTGATATGCAACCAGTAATGTATCAACGTTAACTTTCTTGGACAGATTGTAGAGAGCATACGCAGACGTGTTTAATCTTTTGCAAATTTCTTCAGCCTGCGGTTTCCAAGTTAGTTGACTGTCAATCAATATACCCAGAAATTTTGCCACGTTAACGCTATCAATGGTTTGTCCATTGTAATGAATTTTTAGGTTTAAAGGAAGAATTTTTTGATAAAAATGCATTATATTTGTTTTGTTGAGGTTTATGATAAGATTATTATCGTTGAGCCAGTTTATTATTAGTTTTAGAGAATTATTTATTTCATCTTCATAAAGCTCTTTATTGAGGCAGTCTATTAGGATCGTACTGTCATCGGCAAATAACACACAAGGGTGAGGTATGTGACGGGGTAGATCATTTATATACAGCAAGAATGATAATGGCCCTAGAACGCTGCCCTGCGGAACGCCATATTTAATTTTCCTAGGACCGGATAAATATTTAACATCACGTTTTGATTTGGCGCATATTTTGGAGATTTCTGTACGTTGAAGACGTCCACTTAGGTACGATTTTATTAGACGTAGAGCATTCCCTCGTATACCGTAAGCATTAAGTTTGGCCAAAAGCGTTTCATGGTTCACGTAATCAAAAGCTTTTGTCATATCGGTAAAAATGGTACAAATTGGTATTTTTTTATCCACATTAACCATTATTTTATTTATTAGATCGTATATGGCCATATTTATATTTTTATTTTTACGAAAACCTTTTTGTTCCTCACATAATATATTATATTTCGACAGAAATGTATAAAATGACTCATAAATTACTTTTTCAATGATTTTAGAAAATACTGGGATTAAAGCTATTGGTCTAAAGTTAGCCATGTCTTCTTTATTGTTCTTCTTATGGAGTGGTTTAATTATTGTGGTTTTAAGGCTATCGGGGAATATTCCAGCGGATATGCTTGCATTAATAATGTGACTTAGAGGGTTAGCTATAGTAGAGCAGACCCATTTTATAACGTTTGTTGAAATACCGTCATATCCATAACTCTTCTTGTTCTTTAGTGATTTGATCACCCTTGTAATGTCTTGAGGGACAACAGGGGCCATGAAAATAGAATGAGGGTTATACGATATTTTTACAGTATTTTTAGTTGTGTTCAGGGGTGGATCTGAGATCTGATCAATAAAGAAATCGTTGAATGATTGAGCTATTTCATTAGGGTCAGTTAATATTAAATCATGTTTTTTTATTCTTGTTATGGGTTCAGTTATAGATTTTGTACTATTTATTATTTGCCAGGATGTTTTAGATTTATTTTTGGAATTTTTAATTAGAAAGTTGTTCTGTGCTTTCTGGGTCAGTTTGACAATTTTTTTAAATTTTTTTGAATACTCTTTAAATGTCGTTTTATTTTCACTAGTAGGATTAAGTCTTTGTTTCCAGAGTAATTGGCGTTGTTTTTTACTGCAGATTCTAATACCTCTAGATACCCATTTGATCTTTTTTTCAGATCTCAATATGACTGTTTTGAAGGGGAAGCATAGATCATACAGGAGTTGAAATATTTCTAAAAAATTATCATAGGCTACATTTGGATCCTCTGTGCTATATATATCTGAAAACGATAAGTTTTGGAGATGATTTCTAAAGATAATTAAATTTTCTTCAGATATGTCTCGTCTTGATGTTTTCCAAGTTTTTATTTGACGAAACTTATTAACTTTCATTGTAAATATTTGAGCCGTATGATCGGATAATCCGAAATCTATTATTTCACTTTGGCAGCTTTGTTTTGAATTGTGCGCAAAATTATCTAAGCAAGTTTTACTATGAGGTCTGGTCGGTTTATTTATTTCTAGCTTTAAATCGTAGTTCATCAGAAAATATTCAAAATCCCTGCTAATTCTGTTCTTTTTCAGAATATCTATATTAAAATCTCCGCACATAATTATTTTTTTGTTTGGTTTAGAAATCTTTTTAAGTATAATATCTAGAATTTCATAGAATTGGTGTAGATTAGTGATTTTTGGTGGTCTATACACACAAAGGATTGTGAGTTTTTGTGAAGGTAATTCAATTGCGCAACATTCTATAACTCCTGTTACCGAATGTCTCACAATGTCAGGCAGGTCTTTATATTCGATACCTTTTTTAACTAGGATACAGGATCCACCGCGCTTAATGTTTTGTCTAGCATAACATGCCGCTAGCTTGTAATTTGGTATGTGTAAAAGTTTCTCTTGGCCAGACATTATGAAATGTTCGGTTATACATATAACATCCAAACTAATTTGTTTACTCAACAATTCCTGTACATAAATAACCAGTAAGTCGGACTTACTTAAGAGACCAGCAATATTTTGGTGAATTATATTTATGTGATTAAAGAAAAAAATCGCATCGTGGAGACGATATGCTTGTTTGGTAGTCAGCTATATTTTCTTGTTGAGGAAATGAATTATAATGAGCTATAGTTAACGACAGATTATGAAACACATTTCGCATACCACGATCGTTTATTTTCCTACTGGACTTAGAGAACATTGTAAAATCGTAACACAAGTCTAAATTAGAGTCACAAGCCATTGCATAGTTGTGCGTCTGCAAGTCTAAATGAAGTAGATTATTAAAGGTCTCTATGCGCCAGTTAAACAATGTTGAATGATCACTTAATTTGAAAGTAGGAACACATATTATAATATTCGTGTGCTGTATTTTCTGCAATTTTATTCTCAGTTTTATAATTATGTCCACATAGTTTTCAGTTTTATGGAAGTCTTTTTCTCCAATTAAAATAATGCAGAAATCATTCATTGTATATTCTATTAATTTTTTCTCCAAGTTGTTGATAAGCTGCTCCGTGCCACAATTTGGGGAAACATAATGACATAATTCATAGTTCTGAAACGTATTCTCGGCTATAGACAAAATCTTGTTATTTTTATTTGCACTCACAATACATAGTTTATGTTTGGTGTTTTTAGCCTGGTTATACAGTTCAGCTTCTTGGGATTGAAGTGCCTCAGTGTGTCCATTTTGTATATTGAGCTTTTTCTTGGTTGCTGGTGACTGTGAAGGAGTGTCAATTTCTGCAGGAGTAGTAGGAACATTTGCACACGTTTTTGCCAGTTGCGTGCTTTCTTTTGAAAATTGGGGAATATTCAGTTTCTTCCTTTGTTTATTATTTTTCGGGGTGGATCGTTTGGAACTTATATCTGGTGTACTTACTGTCGTAAATTTGGTGCTGTCTGAGATGGTTTTCTTTAAATCCATATTTTCTATAGATAGCTCATTTATTTTATCATGGGCTGCCTTTAAATCAGAATTAAGTTTATCGATTTGCGATTTTAGTTCCTGAATTTCATCGTTCTCAAAATCTGAGATATTTGGCATGCTATCCGTGGTGCCATCTAGTGTCATGTTATTGGAATTGTTTTCGTTCATCGATGTCTCCAATAATGACCGATTATTACGTATTCGTTGTGATCTACGAAGCGATAAATTCCCAAAGAAATTCATTTCGAGGAAATTAAGTAGTATGTTCTATTTATTTGATGATATCAATCCAATTTTATGAAGACTAGATAGAATAATTCCGTAATAACATACAAAAAGAGAAACACTCCGCAGGGCTTGAACTCGCGCATTCATGCAGTCAAAGCAACACACGTATGCAACGAGTCATTTGTGCAGCTGAATTATAGACGAAATTTAGCTTCTGTATTACAGTGTTTTAGAAAGTTCGTTAGAATGACTGTTACTGTTTAAATTTTTTTAAAAATCGACGCGCTGTTTGTTTGAAATTTTTCTTCACTTCACTGTTTGTTAATTTGAAATATTGACACAGTTCTATTTGAATGTAATTGTTCACTGATTGGAGGGGTTTGTATTTAATTTTAACCTTATTTATTTAACACTTTATTGGTAAACACATAGTTTGGAGCCATCTATTATTGATAGAAGTTTTGAGCACAATAATGTTCACATATTAAAAACTTTGTAGATTTGTCCACTGTGATAGTTCAGTTTGGATAACACTTTCACTTAATTATTAAACACCAAGATTCATGTTAATACAAGTATAGAGAAGAAATAACTGTTTTAAGCATTTTTATGAATTAAATTATAATTTGTAAACGGTGCGCAATGTTTACGTGACGACAGCGCCACCTGTAATGAATTCAGTATATCATACTAACATGACTTTTACAAGAAATTATTTCAGGAACGTTATGGAAATCAATAAATTTGATTTGTTTTATTTCCTCATGATTAGTTATAGTTACCGTGGCATAATGTACGTAGCGAACGGCAAGGGCGACGACGAGTTCAATGAACTCTATAGCTAGGCAAGAAGTGAACAGCTGATTGCACGTGTCGTTCTTTAGAGTATTTCAACATCCATTGTTTATTTTTTTGATTTTAGTCGTATTATTTACATAAATGGAGTGTTGCGTACAGAGAATGTAATTTTACATTGAAATAAAGGAATAGTGACTGAAAAACGATAAAAACAATTCCTGAGAAAAATTTCAGTGGAATATGATTCAAAATAAGGAGCTGAATGCTCCCTGTTAGTTTACGGAGGGCGGTTCCTTACTCCCTGTATAGTATTGCCCGCGCTGTCCCCTCCCTCCCTTCGGTCGTCTAACAATTCCTTCTGTTTATCTATCTGCACTCGCAGCTGATCAGTTACAATTAGCTGAGCTAAAATGCATTCACACGCGTGAGCAGTCCTTCTCATGCGCTTGAATGCGAAGCGAATGCGCTTGAATAAGCATCTTTTCTCATACGTTGACTTCTGAAACCACTTTCCATGCGGAAAGGCGAATTGATGCGTACGCATCTTCATACAAATTAGGCATTTACAATAGATAAAATGCGAATCGATGATGACATGTCTTTTTTCACCCTAATTGGTTAACCAATCATTTATGATATAATGCTAAAAAAAAAAAAATGTAATGTGTATGTAATGTGTGTATGTGTTGTGTGTGTGTAATAATGTTTTCTTATTCTTATTCTCTTATTCTCTTAATGCATCTTGTTACTAAGTAAAAAGGCGGAACACGGCTAACTAATTAAACACATGCAACATAAAGTAACAAGAATACGAACAATATTTACTTTAATACAAGTAATAACTTCTCCGTTTCTTCATAGGTCATATTTTGAAAAGCTTCTTTAAGGATTTTCTTGCAGTTACTATGATTTAAGGAATAGATTTTTCCTTCCGCATTTAGCCTGTAATAAAGTAGCGGTCCGTATACATAAAATTTGACTGTGCAAGCATGTTTTGTACTTTTTTGAAGGCAAACTACATCTTTCCGTCTTCTTTTAGTAAATGCAGTGATGTACGGAAGGGCTGTGTGTTGTTATAGTACGATGTTCATTATGAATAGCTGTTAGTATTTCACAAGATTTATACAAGAGGTTAGTGGGGTAAAGGAAAGGGCGGCAAGTAGTCACCTTGAGAGTAGATTTTTGAACTCGAAACACCATGAACGAGCCCATGAAACAATACAATAAGTCAATATTGGCTTACATAAAGCGAAGTAAACTTGCCTAATTATTTTTGGATCTGCAATAAATCGTAGTTTTTTTTTAATTCAGCTTAGGGTGTTACCACACCAATAGAATGGATAAGTCGACGTCGATCGACAGTTTCTACTACACCAATTGATCGATCGTCGTCATTTCTACCATCGATCGATTGGTGATCGGCGATCGATCGATTGGTGTGGTAACACCCTTACGAATTCCTACGCTGGATTTTTGTTTAAGTTGTAATAAAATTCCTATGTTTTCAGGCTACACACTTAAGAGTAACAAAAAAAAGGCAGTTCGGAAAATTACGAAAGCGGACATCGGCATGCCTCAGGACTTCAAGCACATATCACACGTTGGCTGGGATGCTAACAAAGGTATTGTTTATTAATATTATATGACGTCGAATTTAATAATAACTCTGAATAATCACGGTTGATGGTAGGACACAATGATGTCATGCACTCAAAACATTGAGCTGATGGGTGCATTGAATAGTACAGGGGTCATGGGGCTTTGCTTTAAATAATAAAGTAAAGTTCTAATTTTGAAAAAAAAAACTTTATTTATAAAAAACAGACTTCCAAAAAAACACAAAAAAGCGGAAAATAACTTTATTTTCGGAAGTCGGTGGGAAAAAATGTCAATGACCCAAAAAATTCACAGACTTCTGAAAGTAAAGTTATTTTCCGCTTTTTAGTATTTTTTTGAAGTCTTTTTAACCGACTTCAAAAAGGAGGAGAGTATCAATTCGGATGTTTATACTATCTATTTTTTTATGTATGTTCGGGCATAACTCCGTCATATATGTATAAACAGATTTGCAAATTTCGGAGATAGACAACGGAACTCTTCAAAAAATGACAGCAAATCAACCGCGATTGCTGCTATCACATAAATATGCATTGTTTACGCAATCACACATCATAACATCGCCTGTACACACAGATGTATTGTATAATTGTATAACGGGCTGGTGTCCGCAACTCCACGTCAAATGCGCGTATTTTGCGTGCGGATGTATTCAGTATATCGGGGTACACCCGCATTTTTAACCAAATTCAAAAAAAAGGAGGAGAGGTTCTCAATTCGTCGTAATCTTTTTTTTTAATGTATGTTCACCGATTACTCGAAGACGCCTGAACCGATTTGGAAAATTATTTTTTGTTTGAAACAGTATACTCCCAAGTTAGTCCCATAGAAATATTGTCATGATTATGGAGTATGGACTTCGCAGTTATGGAACGAAACTCTTCAATAATAAACAGCAAATTTGTCGTGATTGCTACAATCGTTTGAATGTTTATTGTCTACACAACATCATAACATAACATCACGCCTGTACGCTCTGAGGGGGTATGCAGATGTGTACAGTACACCCACATTTCGACAGTTAGGCATGTTAAGTTCCATTTTATTAGGCCTATTATCAATGTTTACATTGTTAACAATTCATTTCATTTCATAAATGTATAGCAAATATTTGTATAGGATATTACAAATAAAAAAATGTAATAATAAAACAACTTTTTTACAAAAAGTAAAACCCACTTCAAAAAAGTGAAAAATAACTTTAATCATCAACATGGAGGAAGAAGAAAAAATACTTATTATAGAAGCTGAATCATAAACCCAAGCAAAGTTAATGAAAAAGAATCTTGTAAATCGGTCCATAATAACGGAAATATCAATAAACATACATAAAAAAAATACATACAGCCGACCATAGAACGTCCTCCTTTTTTTAAAGTCGGTTAAAAACTTGTGACAAAGTTGGAAACTTGACCTTCAAGGTATGGTCCAGTACAAAAAAACACAATGACAGGAAGAAAACGTGCCTCTCGGCTTCGTTAAGGGTGTTTTTACACCCATTATATTAGGTACATGAATAAGTCATGGAAGTACAAAAATAAAATAAAAAATTTTAGCAAAAAAATAAAACCGGCTTCAAGAACACCAAAAAGTAAAAAATAACTTTAGCTTCAGAAGTCGGCGGCAAAAAAAAAACTGAATCAAACAAACAAAAGTCACCGACTTTGAAGCTAAAGTTATTTTTCACTTATATATGTACAAGTACTTATAAAAGAGTTACAGGGCGTCCAAAAATTCGTCCGCATCGCTGTCAACAGGAAAAGTGCCCATAAAGCTGGCAAATTATCAATTAATTAGCAAAAGTTAATAGAATTCAAGATGATTTATCACGCAATAAAGAAAAAAAAACAATTAAACAGAGGTCGATAGTCGATATAAAACATCATTAAATATAGATGTCAAATTATCAGATTATCACAACAGATGTCAGTAAAAAAAAAAATGTCAAAGATCCAATCATATTTCGTCATAAAAATAAACAAATATCAAAATACACAATTGTATTTCAAAACAATAAATTGCAGTAATAAAGAAATAAGAAATGTCAATTAAAAATTATAGTACTATTATTTCCTTCAGAAACTCATTTACATTATAATAGGATCTACTTACCAGAAAGTTCTTCAAATGTTTTTTGAATAGGTGAAGTCTGTAAAGTATAAATAAAGGGGGACCAAGCACGCTCCCCTGCGGCACACCATATTCGATTGTTTTATGGCGCGACCGATAGACTCTTTCTTTCTTTGTTTTTTTGATCCACTTGTGTAATTTCCACATATTGTTTTCGATTTTTTAGATATGACTCGATAAGTTGCAGGATATTGCATCTCATTCCGTACGCGTCTAATTTATTAAGTAATATATTGTGATCTGCGTAGTCCAAGGCATGAGTCATGTCACAGTAAATTGAACATACCGGTATATTTCGGTCAACATTTGCGATTACATTATTTAAAAAGTCATATATAGCCATATTAATGGTTTTATTTTTCCTAAACCTTTTTGATCTTCAGACAATATGTCTTGCTGTACCAAATTTTTGTGTATTTATTCATAAATGTATTTTTCGAATATCTTAGAAAATATAGGAACAAGTGCGATCGGCCTGAATGATTCCGTTTTATCTCGATCGTTTTTTTTTTGTAGTGGTATTACAAGTGTAATCGGTGAACTTACATTAAAAAAAAATGATTCCGACGAATTGAGAACCTCCTCCTTTTTTGAAGTCGATTAAAAATAAAAAATAAAACAGATTTTCTCATGTTTCTAGATTTAATTTTTAAACTACCTTCGATCTGTTGCGAGTGATTTACGACATTCACAGATCAATAATAATAATCGATATATTAAAAGAATCAAAAGCATCCGGTTTTTTTACAATACTCAGAACCGGAAAAACCGGCTCTGATGCCCTAGTGTCAATCAATGGCTTTGTTATTATGGCACTTTTCTAGAAAATAAATCTACTAATACAAAATCTTGAATACTGCTCAAAATTAGGCTAAAACGTTCCCACTGCTGGCACACAGGCCTCCTTTCTGTTAAGAGGGAGTGCCATCATAATCAGCCTGCAGCACTCTACTGCTGGACATAGGCCTCCACAATCGCACGCCACTCAACACTATTCTCAGCAACTGTCATCCAGTTGTTACTAGCCACCCTGCGAAGATCGTCGCTCCACGCTCGCGTGTGGGCGTCCCACCTTACGCTTTCCGATTCGCGGTCTCCACTCAACACGTTTACCCCGATGGTCACACCGTGTGGCAGATGACATCAGTACATCATAGAGAGACGGCACAAAACTTATGCACTGTCCTTCTCGCACTTTTTGTGACCACGAGTTTTGGCGTTTAGTAAAACATGTTTCTGCTAATTACAGTCTTTTATGAGGTAATTTAACCCTTAGAGGGAGTGTGATACTGCTCAAGTTATACTGATTCTAACACTACTAACTCCAGGATTCGACCTCGACAATGCACCGGAAGCCGATGAACTTCGTTCGTTCTTCACGAAAGCCGGAGTCTCAGAAACACAGCTCCAGGATCAAGAGACAAGAGAGTTCATCTACGACTTCATAGAAATGCACGGAGGACTGCCCGCTGTCAAACAGGACCTGGACAAGAGTGAGTGTTGTTGTCAAAATATAAACTTTACTGTGGTTACTAAAAATATTCAGTCTCGGGCCCGATTTTGATGAAAATTAAAACTGCAGATTTTCACATCATTAATGTTGTGTTCATTTAGATGTTATTATACATAGAAAACGCACAACCTCTCATGCGGTGTCTCGGACTATGAAATGAACAAATATTTTTTGCAAAAATCAAAGTCATAGGACTTTGATTTTTGCAAAAAATATTTGAACTTTCTATTGAAATTAACGCGATCAGTTGTTCAACATGTAAGGTGAAACTTTAAAATAGTAAATTATACAACAAATGAAAAAAGGGAAATTTAATTCGAGGGACGCGCAGCGAAGGATTCTAGAGGAGCGTAGCCAGGGGTTCTACATTAGAATCCTGAGCGGAGTGAGGGATACAAGAACCAAGATGATTGTTTTTTCACGAGTTGTGTATTATAGTATTTATATAATAAAAGAACAAAAGATTAAATATAAACATTTAAAATTAGAACAGTTTTTAAAATTCAGTGTTATATTCTTGTCAGCACGTCTTATTTATTTTTGTTCACAGTATAAATAATTCAAAGTATAATTCATGCATATTCCAAATTCAAAATGTTTTTATTCACTGCTATCGATGATGATGATTCATCGAAACAGTGAATAAAACTCATTGTTAATACATTTTTTCGAGTGGCAAAAAGTTATTTTGTAACATCTTTTATAAGTATCGCCCGGACTATATTCCATGTACCTTTGTGATAGACCGGTGTCTGATGTAGATTAGGTGCCTAGTTGCAACGACAATCCAACACGACGGGGTCTCTATCAGGCGCAAGTTCTTGTAAGTTAATGAATGAGGTGTGTCCGCCCGCAGTAAGTCGCGGCTCGCTGCCGCCCGCGCCCAGCTCGTGCGCGCCCGCGCCGCCCGTGCCCACGCGCAGCCCGGCGCCGCCGCACCCGCCCGCGCCACGTGAGTACCACCACTAGCTAAATGTATCTGCAGGGTTTAAGCGTACCCTTCACAAAGCCGTCAACCAAGCGTTGCGTACATCGTAACTCTACGCAAAAAATATTGCTGGGAAACGACTTTTGTTTTTTAGATTATAAATCATGTTTTACGGTAGCAATGGAATGCATTCAAAACATTGTGCAGATGGACCCGCACCATGCTACACCGTAGATAGTTTGAAGTGATGAATTTTCATTGTACTCATTTTCCATAGAAAAGGTCCTCTAGTACAAAATTTCATGCTTCTAGAGACCCATTAGCGATATAGGCTGTCTGTGAGTTGTGCTTGTGCTGTCTGCCATCGAATGGTATTCTTTATTTAGAAGATAATATGCCTAGAGTGTAGGTATTATGCAGATATGTTTGATTCTAAACTTAATTTAAAATGTGTAGCGTCCCGCGCCCCTCCCCCGCCGCCCGCGCGCGTCGTCCCGCCGCCGCCCGCGCACCGCACTGCGCCGCCACGTCCCGCACAACGTAAGTATCATTGTTGCTATACAAAATAAACATCTAATAAGTATAATTAACACTAGAAACGGGATATTTACCATGTCCACTGTTTTTGTAAAAACTTATATCTAATAAGTACCCCCAAAGTTTGTGGCAGGTAAGATCATAAAAAGGAATAGAGAGGCGGCACAAAGAACATGAAGTGTACTTGTCACACGATTTATGAGATGATTTAATTGTTCTATTTCAACTCATATCACCTACATTGATGACATAATATAACCCTTCTCTTACAACTTACAGCCGTATCATCGGGTCCGCCATCAGTCCCTCCACCTCCTCCGCCCGGCACAGCTCCTCCGCCCCCGCCTCCAATGTCAGCAGCGCCGCCGATGGCCCCGCCCCCGCCGCCGCCGCCCGCGCCCCCCGCCCCGCCCCCGGCGCCGCCCATGATGGCCTCGCCCGAAGGCCCTATGATGTCGGAGGCACCTTCAGCTGCAGCAGACCCCAGAGCTGCGCTCATGGAGAGTATCAGAAGCGGATCCAAGGGCCTCAAGGTAAATGAAGCTTTTTATCTGTGCTAGTAGTATCCAAACCAACAGCACAAGCAACCTTGTTATATTATTTTAACAGTCACAGATAAAATAGTTGATTATACAACAAGTGAAAAAAGGGGAATTTAATTCGAGGGACTAAGTTGGATCCCGAGAGCAGCGAAGGATTCTAGAGTAGAATACCGAGCGTAGCAAGGGATTCTAGATTAGAATCCTGAGCGGAGCGAGGGATACAAGGACCGAGATGATTTTTTTTTCACGAGTTGTGTACTCTACTTTTTACCATTGACTGCGAGAAAATAAATAATAGTGTAGTATTTATATTTATCAATTTATAGTGAAATTAAAAAAAAAAACAAAATTCAGTTCTTGTCGCACGTTTCATTTATTTTTTTGTACATAAGTCGTATAATTCGTGTTTGTTTCAAATTCAAAATGTTTTTATTCACTCAAGGACTAAAAAGAGTTTTATTCACTGTTATCGATAAATCAAATGCCCTTTTTCGAATGGCAATGGAAATAAATAACTTCGTTCACTATCGTCGTTCGTTACTGAAAGTTTTTCTCGTATACAATATTTTCTATGAACAATGTAAAGTTTGGACCGGAAACAGCGCAGATCAACTTAATGACGCAAATATTAAAGATTATTTTTAAATGTCATCATACAAATAAAATCCATTTACAAATCAAACACTTATGTTACAGCGCGTCGAGACCGTGGCTAAGCCGGTGGTCGTGGAAGACAGCAGGAGCAACTTACTCAGCGAGATCAGACAAGGAGTCGAACTCAAAGCCGTAAGTACTACTTTCTTATATATTACTAGATGTTCTCCGTGACGTTCCTCCGCGTGAAATGATTATAAAATTATTAGTTTCCTATTTGAATCGGGTTTTGTTTATAATTTCAAAGGATTTATTTTTTTAGCACGAAAACCCAATTATTTTTTTAATAAAAGTAGTATAAGCCTTATAACATCAGCTGTGACAGTAACAGTCCCGTCAAAATCGGTCCAGCCATTTCAGAGAATAAAATAAATAAATAAAGTGTTTTTGTTATACACTTTCATATTGCATTCAATAAAAAGCTGTTATTTTGAAATTACAACCTGACAATTTTATTTATATGTATAGATTTGTGAATTAACGGTACGGGAATGTTGTTGAATATGATTTAGGAAGCTCATTCCAATTTTAAGGTGTTGGCAATTAACAGTTTTTTGAATGACTGAATACATTTTCCAATCAGTCATAATTGTATGCCCGTCGCTATAATATACAAGAACGGCAAACTACTGCATGCACTTGCACAAAATTGTGCCAGTAGTTTGCATACTATTGTACCATCATTAAAAATCTTCTAAATAGTAAGTCTCAGAGTGGCATGCAAGTTACTTGCATGGTTCTCTTTCTCTTCTGTGGTTTGCTCACTGCTTAGTCTTGCACGTTTTTAATTGAAAGTTACCACAGAATACAGGCGCAGCCTAGTTTGGGGGCCACTGTTTTGTAATGATGACAAATAATACTGGTTACCGACACCCATAATGCTAATTATCCATAATATTAAAAACATTAACAGGTATGTTTATTTGCGGCTTTACTTGCTGAATTGTTGAGTCATAAGGTACTGTTCCCCCGCAGGTGTCCCGCTCCGGCAGCAACAGCGGCAGCGAGCGCAAGGCGGGCGCGGCGTGCGGCCTGGCTGAGGCGCTGCAGAGGGCGCTGGAGGAACGCTCCCGCGCCATACACTCCTCAGACTCCGAGATGTCCGACGCTACCAGCGATGGCGAATGGGACGACTGACTGCCTTAAACCTGAACAATATTGAACAAGTACTGTATTCTGAATGATAACAAGCAAAAACAATATTGGTCTTGAGTATTTCTGCTCGACGATGATTAAACTTCTTCTGCATCTACTTACCAAAACATTTCAAGGGTTAAATGTTATATACCGAAAGCTATCATCTGCGATGAAGAATCGGATGTCTACTGTGCCGATGGTGGAATCCCGATATAATGCCGCATGCTTCTTTTTGACCCTTGAATGGCACTGTCAGGGAGAATTTTTGAAATTGTCTATGGAAAAAACAAGATGGCGATTTCAGTTATGACTATGGTTAAGCGCCAAAAAAAAAACAAGTCAGCATGATAGCAGTGAGCAGTCACAATAAAAAAGGGACAATGTTTCCTTCATAATGCCACGTACTACCGAGTTCATTGAGGGTCGAACACTTTCGCCGTTGAAAAGTGATCCACCGCGGTAAGCGCGGTAGGTCGGGTGACATAATAAATTGTTACTTTGTTAGTTACCCTTATATCACTATTTGTAGATCATATCTTTAAAATCCCTCCAAAAAAACGCATTACTAAACCATGTCTTTAACTTTCGTCCGTTTACGTGGCACCATAGAAAAACAGAAAATTATAAGGGTGCGTTTTAGCAAATCAGCTGTACGTCAACTAAAGTAGACTGGTAACAAACGTGTGTGTGATGTATGAGAACGCACCCTTAAAATGGAAGGGCCAGGGTAGCCCGCAAAATTCAAATTTTCTTAAGTTATTTGCAATTTGCGGGTCCGTGTCAGGTTGTATGTTGATTAAAATATGATTCGCGACCGTAACAAATATTGCTGTGTTATAATCTTGACTTTTTCATGAAATAATCATTTCAATGGGTTTAAATATACTAACAGGGTTGTATTGATGATTTTAATGATTATAATTCTGTTAATACATACGTATTACGGCCGCGAATCACATTTTGTTCAACATTCAGCCTGATACTAATCAGTAAATTGCAAAAAACGTAAGAAAATTTGAATTTCGCGGGCTACCCGATCTACTATCTGACTTTTGAATGGGTAGAACATAAAGCGGCTATTTTACATGGTTCTTTGAGCGTTATAGTTTAATCCTAGTCAAGGAATTATGGTGACACAATATAATACTTCTTAAACCCGTTTTTCTAACAATAAACAATAAGGGGCACCTAGATTAATTGCGAAATAAAAGCTCACTGATGAATTTTCAACCCTCAGGTCAGCGCAAAGAGTTGAAATTCCAACAGGGCAATATTATTTAGGCGTTTATTTCAGTGTTACTGTAAAAGGCCATTATACTGGACATTTACAACCATGGTTTTTCGACGACCTCCGCTTTATAGTTTTAAACTTCTCACACCAATAATAATACCTTTAAGTCTTTAACTAACAATAAACAAATGTCAGTATATTAAGTTTGTTTTAAAACTATTTAATGTTCACTTAAAAAACTACTTGTTGTTTTACTTTTTCTATTAAAAGTTTCATTCTAATTCTATGGAATCAAAAAAGATATTTTTTTTTAAATTTAATTTTGATTACTTAAATCAGTCATAGGAATATTTATTCTTTTAAAAGTATTATTTTTAAATAGTTTGACGAAAACAGTATTGCATATTCAAAGTGTCTTAATATGTGCGTCATAATTATGTATAGAAATAAAGTTAAGCTCTTTGTTCTTGTTAAATTCTTAATTAAAAATAATTTTATAATAATTAAGCTTTTAAATATCTTTTTCTTTATAAAAAATGTGTGCCAGAGTAGCTAGTGTCAAAGTGATTACTGATAGAACATTAAAATAAAGGGCAATGGTCAAAATGGGCGGCAGTCCCACAGAATTAAAATATATCTCAAATCATAGCTCTCAATAAGTTCTCCAATTCATATTATTACGACAAGTATCGCTGGAAAAATGAGCTACGGCTAATTGAAAATGTTGCAATTCCCTACATTTTGTCGAAGATTTGACTATAGAAGACCTATTATAAGCTACTATTTGAGATATATTTCAATTCTGTTGGACTTACACCCAGAGACAAATAAATGAATCTGAATCTGAGTTCATAGCAAATTGCCCATGGTCCTTTGGATGATCTTTGTCAGTGTTACTTTCTCCTAGCGTATGAATTGACTTCAGTTCAAATGTGATATTGGAATAACTGTGCTCAGCAATATTTTCTCTTTTATTGAGTCAATCATTTAATTATAGGTGTTCGTAATAGTGCTTTGGGGGTTTTATTAAACTTATATTCCTTAATTCGAGGCATTATGATTTGTTGGAGAAATAAGATTCTGCTATAAAAAGGTTCAGTTTCAAAGCTCAAGTTAGCTCAACTGATCGCCTCATAGGCGAAGGTCTACAGGGCGAACTTGGACTTCTCACGCTTAGTACAGTCGCGCTTCATCCGAAAATATACTTTATTCGTATAAAGTGTATGTGCATAATACAAAAGTCATCAAGCTACGCTAGCTTACGAATATGAAGATTATCTTTTATTGGAATAAGGGTTATTTTTGTATAATGTGCTACTATAACTAGCTTGATCAGTCAAAATTCCCTATAAATCTCAGCCATAGAGTAAATATGCTCGGAACTATGCCCTGCGGGTATACTACGGTCCACAACCGCTGCCTCGAATTAAGCAAGTCTTTAAAATGTGTATTTTGATTAGTGTCATGTGAATATATTTTGTAATTTAACTAATTCATTACTTTTTGATAATAATTGCTACAAGTTATTAATATTTTTATTGAGACAGTAATGTTTTAAATGTTACGTTTGTGAAGCCGTAGAAAGAATACGTTTGATGTATATTGCTTTAAAAAACTATTAAAACAATTAATATTATGTACCTATCGGAAAATTAAAGCATATATCGCCTTATTACATTAATAACATTATATAATCAAAGGCTGACGTACTCTTTCGACGAGATCACTTTATATTTTATATAATTGATGTAAAATGTGTATATAATTGTAGTAGGTAAATTCTAATAGACTCAAGTGCTGTATATGACTGAAAGAAAAACGACGGTGATTCTAAAATTACAATGTAACAGGGTGTGTACTGAGAAACGTTGGTATTATCGTAATCTTGTATAGAAGATAAGAAATCTTATGTTGAATGCATCTTCAATGAAAAATAGTCCGACTAAGAACGGAACTTACCAATGAATCTGAACGTGACCAGTATAGCTAAACGGCAGTCATAATGGAAGAAACAAAAATAAGGAAAAAAAAACATCAAATTAACTTAAGAAATGAAAAAAGTTGTGAGATATTAAAGTTGCACTTGTAATAAGGTAAAGTGACGTCACATGACCTTATTACATTGTTTTATTATTGATGTGTGGCTAACGAAACCAACCCAATAGAAGGTAGACAAGCAGGTAGCTACTTGGAAAATTAAACTCCTTTTATTTCAGCACTAACACAAGACGGATTTGATGAAAAAACGACCCGTACTTTTTTTATTAATTTATTTCTCAGTCAATATTGGTAAATTTCAAGAATAATACACCAGTTTTCTATTTTCCAACTGGTCGGCTGTCTTCGGCTTGTAAGGCTACGGGAGAGTCATCATGAGCTTCGTGCTTCTCAGCATGCTTTGCCATCTATATTTTAATTACATTTAGTTAAATATAGTGTTATCAACATGATGAAACTTCTCCATAGCAATGAATTATTGGTACTGCCAGCTGGTGTTCGCGGACTAGATAATACTAATCTCGTTCAGTTTCATTAGTAAAATTCGCCACGGACCTAAGAAATGCTTAGCGGGTCGCAGGCACGTCCGTGTTGAAAAAGATAATGATATGTAACGTTTCGTAGCACATACCTCATAGTCCAGTCAAAATAGACTAAATTATGATTCCAGCTTGCATTAATTCCCAACAAGCTGGATTTTTGTGCAATCCTTGAATACGTCATTACAAATGATATGTCAAAAGTCCCCATCGATCCCGCTTGTGCGTTGTTTTTTATTCGAGGTCAAAGGTCACAAATTTGCGTTTTTTGCGTATATCTCTGAAATAACGAGAGCTATTGAAAAATGGTTCAGACAAAGTTTGTAGATCGTAAAATTGTCTACAAAAAAGATCTGAAAACTTTTCTTCTACAAAGCATCGCTTTCCAGATATCGTGACTTCAGACCGCAGGAAAGTCGTATTTTCGACTATTTCCGCACCAAGTCTGAGGTAGTGTGTACACGGCGCTATTTTTTAACGTGGTTTCCCCAGTAGGAATACTCCACAATATATTTTGATCGCGAGAATTTAAAGGGACACTATTTTATTGATGAAATTTTTTATATATTTTAATTTAATGAAAATTTTAACAGCAAGAAAATTACATCATCATTTATCATCAAATTCTTCATAGTCACTCGTTTCTTCCTCTTCACTGTCTTCTTCCTCTTCTTGCTCGATTTGTGTAGACTGCTCCAAGAAGAGAGATATATCAGTTATATCCTCATCAATTTCGAAACAATCTTCATCTGTTGCATTTGATTCAATGTTGGTGCAAGATTGGCCTTGACAATTGGTACATTCCGATGAACAATACAATCCAACTTTTCTGCACCCGCAATTGTTTGTGCAGCCTTTTTTGCAATTACAAAAAATTGTATTGAGTATTTTTCTGGAGCAGGTGGCAGTGAAGTCTGGATTGGCTCCAAACTATTATTCATCAATTTCCAGCCCCAATCTTCAGGATTTAGATCATTGCCTAGCCACACTTGCACTTGGTAGAACACACGAAACAAGTGTTGATAAGCAGAAGCAGATGTTGGAGGGAGACAAGATAACTGCACTCTCTTATTGTTTCTTGTATTTTTCACAAAACTCAAATATCTATACTTGTCTATCGATTCCATTTCTAAATCCTGAAGATTGGGGCTGGAAATTGATGATTGTTGTTGCAAACAAACAAACAAACAAACAATGATGACAATGATTGTTGTTGCAAACAATTGCGGGTGCAGAAAAGTTGCATTGTATTGTTCATCGGTATGTACCAATTGTCAAGGCCAATCTTGCACCAACATTGAATCAAATGCAACAGATGAAGATTGTTTCGAAATTGATGAGGATATAGCAAGAAGACGAAGAAGACAGTGAAGAGGAAGAAACGAGTGACTATGAAGAATTTGACGATAAATGATGATGTAATTTTCTTGCTGTTAAAATTTTCATTTAAATAAAAAAAAAAAACATCAATAAAATAGTGTCCCATTACATTCTCTCGATCAAAATATATTGTGGAGTATTCCTACTGGGAAACCACGTTAAAAAAAAGCGCCGCGTACACTACCTCAGAGGTGGTGCGGAAATAGTCGAAAATACGACTTTCCTGCGGTCTGAAGTCACGATATCTCGAAAGCGATGCTTTGTAGAAGAAAAGTGTTGAGATCTTTTTTGTAGACAATTTTACGATCTACAAACTTTGTCTGAACCATTTTTCGATAGCTCTCGTTGTTTCAGAGATATACGCAAAAAACGCAAATTTGTGACCTTTGACCTTGAATAAAAAACAACGCACAAGCGGGATCGATGGGGACTTTTGACATATCATTTGTAATGACGTATTCAAGGATTGCACAAAAATCCAGCTTGTTGGGAATTAATGCAAGCTGGAATGTCTATTTTGACTGGACTATCAATGTAGCTAGTTAATAGAAATAGTTGAAATCAATGGGTTCGATGTTATCATCGATAGATTTACTCAATGCTTTAATTACTGCTCACGTCGATATATTAGAGATGTGCTCTTACTTCTTGAATCGATATCATTCGAAGTTATATTTTATGTTTTGATACAAGCAATAACATTTATAATCTAAGCCTGTGCGTTATGGTTTAAATTTTTAAGTAAAATCATTAATTTCTATCGTAAAAAAGAGTAAAGTTTAATTTCATGCAAGTCGTACTTGTTACTTTTAATTTTTTTTTTATGACTAATAGGTATATTAATTAAGTTAGATAGACAATCGAACAGATTAACTTATGAGAATTCGCGCATAGTTCGGAATACTATAGCTGAACAGTTGCACAGTCAATTTGTGGCGTTGTACCATGCCGGGAGCATTGACAACTGCCTGCAAGTCTGTATGGGTGGTGCTACACACATGTTCAGGCGGGTCTGGCACCGGCCGGACTAAATCGAATGCATACGGGGTGGAAGGGAGGTCCCCGCACAAACGTTTACCACGTCATGTTCAGTATTGAACACGTGGTAACTGTTTGTGTACCTTCCACCCTATATTTTGTCGCCCTGCTGTGCCGCTGAATTAGGTCGACCCGACCACGTTGTAGCACCTATAACCGACACATTAAAATTATATTTTTCTCCATTTAAATATTTGATGTTGTATGCATTTTGTAATAAGTATAACCAGGTTTATAATATAAATACTTAACACATGTTACATTACACGCCGACTCCGATATTATTCGATACCGCGACATAACAGATCCAAGTTAAATTGTACTAGCATTGTATAAAATGAAGTTAAAATTAGTGTAAGGGTTATGATTATATGTATCTTAATAAAATAACGATAGATATTTTTATAACTATCAACGTTTACGATGTATGTAATGTACCTGTAACACTTGAAAACTTGTGGATGGTTGGTTAACTGAGGTAGCTGGGACGTAGAGCAGTGTTTGTAAATTCTTGTGAAAATTGTCCAGGGTGACGAACTGCACCAATGAGGAAGGCCTGTCAAAGTTAATTGTAAATAGCGTGACCATAGTTTAGCCCCAACCTGACCGGAGAGGTCAAGCTATTTTGAAATCTAAAATAAGCATATAGTTTAAAAAAAAAACAAGGCTTTAAATATAGGTGGTCATTTTTTTTTGGAATTCTTCTCAGCGAACCTTTTAACTTAGTGTGCTAAAATGATATGACTAATGGCGATGCTGAGAACTGGCTATGGTAGCGCCTTCGTTAATTACCCCCCCCCCCCCCATTTAGCAACACTACCACAATCGGGAAGATAGTTTGAACGAAATTCGAAACCATCGCTTCAGTTTCATGTTTGGAAGATTCTTGTGTACAACGTAAATAATGCAATGAATATTGCTTAAGTGCGTTAAGCAAAAGCGCTGCTGTTATCACATTACCAGACACAACAGACTGTGATTGTAATACTTTTGTTTCTTATTGTTTTTTTTAAACGCTTGTGCATTATATTATAAGCAAGTACCAGATAACTGTTGACATGTATCATAGAACTTACAAAGGTATACTTACTCAAAGTGATCAGTTAGCTCTGTTAATCAGCTATGCATAAATGAGTATGTTGACTAAATAAACATTAATAAAGTTTATATGATCATTTTATTTTACCCATCAACAATCTACTGTTTACAAAGAAATAACGGAGTGTATCTACTTGACACCTAAAAAAACGAATAAAAAATTAACCAGAAATAAAATTAACTTCTTTATTTTACATAATTTGGAATAAACACTATATTATAATAAGACGATCAAAGACGCTGACTGAACTTAATATTATCCTTAATCTAAACTTTGTACACGACAACAAATCAAGCTATACATGTACATTTCCAGTAGGCCGACATTGCATTGTATACGGGGGTGGAAGGGACAGCGACGCGAAAACGGTTACCACGTATTCAGTACATCATTCTGAGACCCAGGGCCGGATTTATGGGTGGGTGGAGGCCCTGGGGCAATCTAGAAGTGGAGGCACCAAAATTTTTTTTTGGACAGACAAAATAAAATATTTAAAGGTGTAACATAGTAACCGCACAACCCTCTTCGAATTAATTACGTTCTTTTTCCTCATTCAATCAGATGTGAGAAAAGGAGTAAATCTGTCATCTAATATTGAATTGAGATAGGATTTGGATGTATTAGCGAGCTCGAAAATTGTAGTATTCCGTCTGGGATAGGTAGATATATCCGAGATTTCGGGGGGTGAACACTCCTTGATGGACTCTTGGACGCAAAGGATGTAATTTTTTCTTAACCAAGTTGTGAAGGCCCCTTCCTTGTGGAGGCCCGGGGCAAGGGCCCCTGTTGCCTTGCCCTAAATCCGGCACTGCTGAGACCCCAACATAGAAATTTTTTATGGGTTATTAAAAAAAATAACAGCGGTTTCCTATGTGCAATACCTACACGGTCAAAATGGAACAGCTGATTTTTTTCGCGTCGGTGTCCCTTCCATCCCGTATGCTTTCCGTACAATAGAACTTCGTCTTATCGACTGACGAAATATAAATGCCGAACGGATTTGCAAAATCCAATATCTAGAGACACTGGACGAGCGACGATTTTCTCCGGTTCAGTAAGTTGAAATCCAAGATGGATGCCAAAATATATAGCTTGATATGTGGTCGCGCGTACTCACGAGTCGTTACTTATAATCAATCAATCATCAACTTCAAACGACAAATATAAAAGGGAACGACATCAGTCAGAAATATGACAGATTTTATAGTGGTCAGAAAAAGTTAATGATTGATTAAATTTTTAAGTGTCGTCTCTGAGTGTGGCAGTAAGAGTAACCTAGTATACAATACATCCACTCCCTTTGGCTAATACATAGACTTGTAAAATACTATTTTGACCTATGGTTGCATTTTATGGGGACCTATTTATATTAGAAGGGTTTTTTTCATAAACGCTGCTTTAGTAATATTATAGAAGTCTGTCTAACCATACATTTGTAGTCTCTTAACTATAACCAGCGATGAATAAACCCTAATTTATAACAGAAAACACTAGCTTACAGATATTGCATTTAAATTACTAACCTTTTACGTTTAACTGTCACTTCGATGTCCATACTATTTATGGAGCTACTAAAAAAAGAGCTAACTCTTAGCTGTCTATATAAATCAGGGCAAGTTTTTAATTCTGTTTAAGTTCGGCATCGAGCTATGTAGCTATCTATCTTAATCTACAGCACATACAAACTCAATCTATCGATCTGAACAAATAATTTCGCATAAGAGCGCGTTTCCCTTGAAGCGCCGATTAGCAGAAATCGAGAAATCAGAGGCCCTAACATATATACGAGGTTTAAACGTAACGTAAATATGTCGATTTTCGAATCGAAAATACAAATCCTATAGCATTTTAATTACATTTTTTGCAACAAGCATAATCAGTAACATCCATAGATATGAATAATACATTCAAAAAATTATGAAAATATTATATATGAAACGGACATTTTTAATTTTAAAATCGACGTATTTACGTTACAGAGGCTAGGCGAAAAACGGAGATTTCAAACAATGTGATTGATCAATGTCTATACGTCTCTGCTTTATTGGAATCGCACTCTTAGTGAAACTTGTGCAAACTCTTGCACACTACATAAAATACATACATAATTAAACATTTTGTACAAAGTCGCAACTCGATCAACTAAGCACATCGAGACACAACTACAGTTTATTAAATATCGAGACTCATTAAAACCTTTTTTACTGGGATAAAGCTACGCATACGCTAGGCGAGCTGGGCACGAGTTTGTCGTTGACTGATTGAGTATACCCAGAGCGTTTACTTGTAACAAAACATGGGGAGCCGCTAGACGCTTTTACACTCTGTTTTGCAAATAAACGAGCGAATCTGTGTATCACATCATCGAGATGAGCGCGGGAAGAACGTGCGACGCGGAGTGAGGTGCGCTTGACCCGATCCAGCCTGTCCTTTACTGTCCTTCCCTAGAGACGCCCTCAGCCAAGGATCCTACTCCCACAGGAGGTGCCCTAAGCGTCTAGTCGCTTAGCTGTTTTCTTTCATAACTCATCAAGATAAACAAACTGAATTAGTTAACAAAAAGAGTTAACGCACAATAAAAAGGAAAGTTACAGGTAAATCCTCACTCGTCGTGAGTATTACTATGACACTATGTCGAGCATTCGCAGAAAAGTTACATTACATGGAAATGTTTTAGTGTATACTCATCTTTAGGAGCCTCGAACAAGCATGAACCGCCCCGCTAGCACTACGATAGTTTCGTTCTCGGCCCGCCTAATATAGCACTCTTAGAATTTCCATCCATTTACAACGCGTGCAATATCAAAACAGAACATTTGAGACATCATTTTGAACAAAAAACAATCTTTGATGGCACAATGTTAAAATATAGTATGTAATCTTCAACGAACCAATTAACAATTTCTTCTATTGCCTATTACAATTTTAGTGCCCAAATCATATAAAAAACAAAATTAACAAATATCATTTAAGCCGCGTTGACACGATCAGAGTACTGAGTGCACTCGGTACGATAGTACTGAGTGCACTCGGTCCAAACATACTCGGACCGAGTGCACTCAGTACTACTCGTACGCAACTCATATTGTGGCAACCCATAATCCGAGCGCATTCGGTCCGAGCATACTCTGATAGTTTCAAAGCGGCTTAAAAAAAAAGTTTTATCAGATTAGGCGACATTACACTTATTATCGATCATTCGAACATTACCCTTATATCTAGATTTAAATTGTGCGCAAGTAATAAAAAAAAACAAAACAAAAATACCTCCAGGTAATAAAATCACTTGCTTTAAAATAAAATAACTCCTACATTTTAATTTTTGCTCATCCACTGCCTTTCAATTTCCAATAGACCCCCGGTCTAATTAACAGTAAATTAATCAATATGAATTATTGGAAATACAGCGCACTGCGAGTTGAAAACCTAGTGTAATTTTTTGATATCCAGCGCATCGTTGGAATCTAAATGCTCGGTTCAATACCGCGAGTTCAACATACAAATTGTGGTACAAAAATCCGAACGAGGGGTCTGGCGTACTCGTTTGCTATGTTACATAATGCCGAAAATTACGCGCTGCAATAACTAGAAAAAAAAACAACAAAATAGGCCTCAAGTAAGTTTTATCAAAAAGAATTAAAAAGTTACGGCGCGTACATTCGGCGTGTGTGCAAAATATTTTATGTTGTTAAACATAATTTTTTTTTTTTTTTGTTAATCTATAGCCCTATTTAATGAAACTATGCAATATTCACTTGTCATTCAATCATAAATTCTGCCTTTGAGCTGGGCGTAAAAACCATTGGTTCAGAAAGAAGCCGAACTTTGTAAACCACTGTTTAATCGTCATCTATAACGACAACAACTGGCATAACGGAATCATCAACTCCCACCGAATCATCATCAGTTATGTCGACAACGTCATCCATGTTATCCACCACGCCGTCCACCTCGCCCAGCCCATTCATCTCCACCTTGAACAACGACAGAACATCCGATATGATCGGCGATTGGAGCATTGGCATGTCTTTACTCTCCTGACTCTCTTCTTCTTCGCCAAACACTTGCGGCTCAACATCGTCTTCCTCGTCGTCGGTGTGGCCGTAGTACTTTTCATCATCTTTCTCGTCTTTAGGAACATATGTATTTATCAGCTCGTTCAAGTTAGCGTCGCTTGTAAACACCTTGGACGGGTCGGAGTCCTCTTTGGCGCACTCGTGCGCAGATATTGCCTTGTACGAAGTAAAGTATTTCAGACAGCCCTGACACTGGTTCAGTAAGTGGGCGCGGTAATGATTGTGGAGATTCGGGAAGTCATCTCCACAAACGACACATTTCTCCGGCTTCACTATCGCTCGGTAGTGAAGCTTCTTCGGCGACTTATGAACTAACTTCATATGCTTTATAAATGGTCCGTATTTAACGAACTTCTCGCGGCATATACGACATTTTATCGGCTTCTTGTTGTATTTTCTGCTTCGATGAGAGAAAGCGTGTATGTTAAAAGCGTCCATAGTTTTAAACTTAAGTGGGCAGAATCTACAGGATATAGAGCCGGAGCCCTTGTGTATCTGGTCGTGAAGCCGTTTCGTGCTTTTCTTGGTGATAGGTTTAAAGCAGAACCTGCACTCCTCGTACTGGAACGTATTCTCGTTGCCCACGTATGCCGTGCCTTCGTCATCGCTTTCAATTGCGCAAAGATGACTATCGAAGTCGGCCCGGGAGTAGAAATACTCGTTGCATTTCTTGCACTTGTTTTGTTCATGGTAAGTCAGATGTTTGTGAAGGTTGTAGAACCGTTTATTACAGATGTGGCAGGTCTCCTCAATGGACTCCTTGGGCTCCGTGAACCATTCCTTATCATCACCGTGCACGTCCCTCATGTGGTATATCATTTCCCTGAAAGCGACGAACGTTTCGTCACAATGTTCACATTTCGTCGGGTTATCGACATTTAGCTGCGCCATATGGTGATTCTTGTGTTTCCGATACACAGTCAATGTGTTAAACTTCTTTTTGCAGTACATACACCCGTAGTAGCCAATCGTGCGATGGTAAATCTTGTGAGTACTCAGAGCATACTCATTTTCGAAAACTCTGAAGCAATAATCACAGACAATTTCTTGCTTGCCTGCGGAACGTTCCTTGTCTACGATGATGCCGTGCTGCGTGCGCAGATGGCAGTCTAGTTTCACTTGAACATGGAATGCTTTGTAACAAATATTACATTTCACTTTCTTAGGGTAAACTTCGGTATCGCCTAAAAGCTTTTTCTTTTCGCACGAGAACGCCAGATGTCCTTCTAGGAACCTGAGCGAGCTGAAGTAATCGAAGCAGTAGTTGCATCTCAAGGAGTTATGGTAGTCGATGTGTCGCTCGTAGTTTCCCTTACTGGCGAGTACCTTCATGCAGATGGAACACTGCAGGTCCTTGAGCGGGCCGGAAAGCGGTTGCTCCGTGCGCTCGGCGATCCAGTTCTCATTGATGTTGTGCGCGTCGCGCAGGTGGTGGTGCAGCCCGTAGCCCTTCACGAACGTCTCGTCGCAGTGCGGACACTTCAGCGGGTTGTGGTAATGCTTCTGCGCCAAATGACCCTTAACGTGAATGGAGTGGCTCTTTAGAGATATGTATTTCTTTCCACAGAACTTGCATTTAAAGAACTCGGGCTTTCTTAAATGTGCTTCCTCGTGGGACTGCAGTCTTCGTTCGTCTAGGAATATCTTGGCGCACAACTTGCAGGAGTAGTAGAGCGGCGGCGGAGCGTCGGGGTCGGACTTGATCATCTTACTCTCGGGGTGCGTGCGCCGCAGGTGGCGGATCAGCTTCACCAGGTCCGGGTAGTACCGCGTACATATCGGACATTTAACTTTATCCTTTCTGATTTTGTCTATCCTCTTTTTATGTGACTGATGATCGAAATTGTGTCCCTTTACATGTTTTTGGTAGTAGCCCTCGTCGGTGTACCCCTTGCCACAAATGGTGCACTTGTAGGGACCGTTTTCATCCTCGAAGTGGGCTCGGGTGTGAATTTCTAGTCTTCTTTTGTTAGTGAACTTCACTTTGCAGATGGTGCACTCGTGGCGGGCGCCGTACAGGAAAGTTTTGGAGGTGTGCCAGATGAGATGATGTTTGAGCGAGTTTTCTGAATCGCAGACTTTGCCGCAGTGGTGGCAGGTGTGCGTACCGTCGAAGGCGGTTTTGTCAGCGTTGCCGGGCATGACATCGCCTACGATGGTGTTGTGGACGCTGTCGCCTTTTTTGTAGTGTATTGCCATGTGTGAGAGGTAGACCTTGCGGTGTTGGAAGACTCGCTCGCAGATGGAGCACTGGTAGTCCTTGTTTTGGAAACGCGTCTGTTTGTGGTAGGTCATGTGCGCCTGCGCGGCGCGGAGGTGCTTGCTGCGCCGCCCGCAGATGGTGCACGTGAGGTGCTTAGGGTCCAGGTTGGGGTCGTGGTAGTGCTCGCGCATGTGTATCTTGTAGTGGCATTGGAACCTGAAAGACTGAAACAAAAACATTACATTTAAGTTTTCATGGACATCTTTCTTACAACTTGTTAACTTGCCTAAACCTTAGTACTTCCTGTAATTGTGTATCCATAGTGGAATCCGTCCTACTAGTGATTAAGGTGCAGTTTTACTTTTTTGCAGCAGAGTGGAAAGTGTGGCTTCACTAATAAATTAAATTAACTATTATTTTTTTGGAAATAAAAAGACAAACTTTGGATTAACAACAGAGCTGAGAAGTCCTTACCTCCTTACAGACGACACACTCGTACTTCTTCTCAATACTATTGCCTACATTGGAGTGCCAGTTGACGTGCCTCTTCAAAGATATGAGAGTCGGCATCTTCTTGCTGCAGATAGGGCAGGTGAAGCCGCTCAGGTCTACCAGCGGCTTGCTCTCGCCCGGAACCTCGCCAAAGTCGTTGTGACTCTGGATCCAGTCCAGGGGTTCCGCTTTTGCCACAACGACTTCACAAAAATCCGACGGGTTCACGGCATCTTCGATCCGCTTCTGTTTTAGTCGGTGAATCAGCTTTATATGATTCGCGAGAGCAGAGCAGCTCTTGAAGGTGTCCTCGCATTCTGCGCAGGTGTACATGTTCCTCGGCTTCATATTCTTTGCTATATGCGTCTGGTTGTGTTCGTTGATCGCTCCGACTTTCATGTCGAGGTCGCAGATGAGGCAGCGCACGGAGCAGTCTTTGAGGTAGATTTTGGCGCGCTTGTGTCCTGAGCTCATGTTGTGCTTGGTTCTCTTGTGGTGGAGGAGGAGCCGACGATACGAGAACTGTTTCTCACAGATATCACAAGTATTGTCGTCCTCTTCTTGACTAGATTCTGACTCAGTCTGCCTATAAGCAGTCTCGCTTAGAAGACTCGTCGATGCTTTATCAGGTGGCTCTACCTTTACTACCACAGGTACTTCTGAATGACACCTAGCCTCGTGAGTTTGAAGAGCTTTCTTGTATTTGAACTCTTTATCACATGTCGGACATTTAAATAGAGCGGTGGGAGTATGAGATTGGCTATGTACTGATTGGATGGATGCAGAGTCGTCTACAGTGCTTGTTCTGAAAAGATAAGAAGCATCCAATTAAAGATACTACATTCAAACACTGATTTTTATTTAAATAATAAAGAGTTTTTTTTAGGAAAGGACAAAACCAAAGGACAGTACCTAGACTCGTTGTCAGCTCCACCGTCATTGTCTTCGATGTGCGACACGTGCGCCGCCAGATGCGTGATCAGCAACTCTTGCGACGGAAGCTTCTTGAAGCACATCCTACACTCGTGGTACTCCTGTGGTGCCGGCTCCACCGTGCTCTTCGGCGACATCCGAGGCTCTAAATGCAAGTTCCTAAGATGTAAGAAATAATTGCTCTTTCTCATCACTACCTTCTTACAAATAGGACACTCAAGTGGCAAAGAGTCGTCCCTTTTCGGACACTTGTTGAAATGCGCATTGTGAACATAGTAATCGTCAAACTGCTTCTTACAGAACATGCAAGGAACTGACACCTTTCCATTTTCTCGTTTTTTATCTTCTCTTTTCAAGACCGCCGCATGAACTACCTTCATATGCTTCGCCAAATTGTCAACAGTCTTGAACTTGGCGGAGCACATTTCGCACACAATGTTCCGGTTCTTCATACCGTCGATCGGTTCTAGAGCGATTAGCAACTCTTTCTGTGGAGACTTGATAGGAGTTGTAGACTTCCCGCATATTTCGTGGTGGCGTTTCAACATGATCTTTAACTTGAATGTCTTTCCACATTTGTCGCAGTTTAGTTTGTCCTCCACGTCAGTGGCGTCTTCTGTTATTTGTGGTATATCTACGACTGCATTTTCGCCGAGACTTTCTTTTTTATCGTGTATCCTCTTGTGGACACCAAGACTTCTTTGAGATAGGAAATGTTTCGGGCATTGATCACAATTGAAGCTATTTTTAAGTAAGGGCTCGTCGGAATCTGTATCGGCTAAGTACGAGGCGCTGTTATCTTCGTAATCTGAATCTAAATGCGAGACGTGACCCGACAGTCTTCTGGGTCTTTTGATGCTGCGTCGCAGTTCCTCGACTCGCTTGGACCCGCTGGGTCGGTAGTCGCTGGAGGCGCCGCCAATGGATGCGTTGTCGACGCTGTCCGCGCTACGTTTCCGGGTTCTGGTAGCAGGGGTTACTTTCTCCTCGATGGAAGACGGAGGTTTAGTCAAATTTGAGGTATCAGTGTGATTAGAAAAGGCGGAATCGCTGCTCTGTCTGTTGGGCGGGCTGATGCTGAATCCTGAAATTCGATTATTGTCAATATATGGTCTAATGGTTATAATAATATTTAGAGTATACATGAGTTACGAAGTAACCATGCGTCTTACCGGGTGGGGGCACATAGTTACGGCGGAGCTCCTGGTCAGCTCGCTCACACTGCTGTTTAAAGATGTGCGCACTGCTGAGCTTCTGTATGCACTCTGAGCACACCTTGTCAGGCAGCCCGTCGCCTTCGTATATCTGTAACAATGTATATCTTTTGATCAGCAAACTTCGTCCTAAGTGGAGAGTTGTTCAACACCTAGAATATTGCTAACTTTAACTAACAGACAAGGTAAGAAAATGACACCGATCATGGCCCTTTAAAGCTACACAAATAGATTTCATCTAGGACTTCCATATGTTTATGTCTGTACATTCTGGTGTGTCATCTTTTGACAGCTCTTTTCTTACTTGTTTTAAATGAGAGAAGACACGGCAATTGCTTAAATACATTTTGTTTATTTTGAGGCTAATTCTCAACAGTGGGAACATTAGTCTGATTATGCTTATGTTAGGTCTTATCTCAAAGTTGTAACAAAGTTGTTGTTTTTGGGCAAGTGTTGAGAATATTGGTGCTGGTGTAACTGTAGTTTATTTTCAAAAATACTAATAAAGACCAAAAATAAATCAACAGTTGATTTACCAATAATAATTTAATTCTGTATACATATAAATTAGGAAATATTGTACTTGGTTAAAAATGTTCTTAGGTATGATCTGCTTCCTTGCACATTCAAGATCTTGGTTATGTCCGGATCTAAAACCTGTCATCAAGTCTTGAAGGATTAATTCAACTTATTAAATATTCTACATTTATTTTATTTTGCAGTTAAAATTGAACTTCAGTGTTATTGCTAGAATGTTGCTGCTAATGTGTTTTAATTCTGCCAGGGTTGAAATCACTGTGTTAGAAACAGTAAGTGTAATAAATAGCAAAGCATAAAAATAAACTTTTATTCCTTCACTGTTGCCCTGAGGATCAAAGGTTGATATCAATATCAACAATACAGTTATACAAGTGGGTTGCAATTCAACAGGTTTCATAAGACTATCAGATCATGAAGGAAAATTAATATGGTATTTAAATCAGCAGCAGAAAATTAAAAAAGGGAAATGGAGTAAGATTAAGAACATTAAAATTTATTGAATAGAATGAAACACATGGTAAATACTTGAGAAAATGAAATTTTCTTGGGCTACTTATCATTAAAATTTAATTTCTTATTATGTTATAATAAAATTATATTCTTGTTTAAAGTTAGGTATTAAAACTTTTTCAGGATCCTAGCAAGTAATTACAAGCAATTTTAAATAATATTTAAGAAGTAGTTATTTAGATTAAATCAGTGGTTCTTTCAATAATCTTTAACCAAAAGGAAAGCCAAACATTATATTTGGTATCGGATAGAAAATTGATGGATGCATTAAAGTTTACCTATTTGCATGAATTTTAACTTTTGGCATGAACAGAAAATCAGTCAGAGGATCATCATGTTAGAATACTGTGTTCTGTTGAAAAGTAATGAAAATACCACAATTGAAGAGACATAGGTGGGTTTGAGTTTCAGTAAACAAACGGTAACATAATACTTCTTGGTGTTCTAATCACTTCTAGTTTGAAATCAGATACGTGTTCCCGAATTCTCGATCGAATCGCGTCGAATGAATAAATCAAGTATTTGGACTTACTTTCACCCGGGCGCATTCCATTGCCATCTCCGCCAGCTGTAAAGCATTGTCGACCGTGAAGATGGAGTAAAAGTCGCCGAGCTTGAGGCAGAGCCTGCATTTTCCAAGCTTGAGGGCCATATTGATTTGCTCTCAAGAAACTTCATGTCATTAGAACATCACATCTGTGGAATGAGCTGCGGAACAGACGATTTCTCTATGAAAATAAGATACAAACTTAAGCCTTAAGATCACACCAAAAGTAACCACGCAAGAGAACAGATAATTCGGTAAAAATAATGAAAGTACCTTTTCAAACCGGCACACTCCATACGTAAATTACAATAATCACACGGACACGGCACACACACACACAAAGACAGAGACAATCGTCAAACAGCACTCTTTTTCAACTCCTTCCACACTGGTGCCAACTTTAAGAATTTAGCTGTCAAAAAGAAAAAGACAATCACAGTCTTTGATGATAGTCGTAACTTTGTGGTCCAAATCCAGTGCAACAACTTTTAGAGCTTTTTATCAGGATAAAAGATCTAAGGTCCACGGAAATTACCGGGTAACCAACTGGGTCAGTCCGGGTGGTTGGATGTTTTCGGTTTTCCGCACACTGCTGACAACTCTTGGACAATCTCACTGTCAACTGTCAACAAAGTTCTGTCAAAATTCTGCTTGAGTGAATGTAAACTGCTGGCACTCAGGCACTGATGTTGTGATGTAAACAATTTAATTCATTCAAAAACAACTTTATACAAAATAAACTGCATCTTACATACACCCCAGTGTGCTTTATGAACAAGAATGGTATATTACATAACTGGATCGAATGTATTTGGACAGTGGCTTTGTGACGAAGCAGTTTTAAGTGAATTTCGGACCTTTACAGCTACTAAACATGATTTGGGAATAGGTTTAAGTCAGGCAAACCTTGTACAGATAAACTGGTCGTATAACATATTTGAGGTAGACAGCATATTCTACGTAACAGGTGCTTGGAATGGGAAAGAACAACAACTTGTTAAAATACCATTACCAGAAGAAAGTACAAGTTCAAATGTGGAAATAAGCGTTATTGGTAATGATTATAAAATATTACTGGTTGGCAAAAATGTGAATAGTCTATGGGTTATAGATTTGAAGACAAATGAGATTAAAATAATACAGATAAATGTTGAAGAGCTTCTTGAGGACATTGTGAAGAAACCAAAAATAGAAACAAGTATAACAAAAGCTAGGATAACTAATGATTCATGTATATTTTTGACATCAAATGGTAATGTATACAGTGGGATTTTACCAAGCTGTGTAGACACAAGGCACTGTAAAGGAAAAGTAATTGATGTAAAGTGTGGCTATGAACATTTTGTTTTATTAACTGAAGAAGGCAGAGTTTATACTTGGGGTAATGGAAGGTGGGTAGTAAACATTCAACCATGTAGATAAGAACCAATAAGAACCCTACTCCATATTACATTTAATTTTTTCAGGAGGTTACAGCTGGGCCATGGTGACATAGGCAGTCAAGAACTGCCAACTGTAATAGATGCCCTCACTGGAATAAAAATAATTAAAATAAGTGCTGGTGGTTGGCACTCTCTAGCACTCAGCGAGTTTGGCGATGTGTATGCTTGGGGCTGGAACGACACTGGCCAGCTTGGAATCAAAAATATAAGCAACG
Source organism: Eurois occulta (assembly GCA_950022335.1). Lineage (NCBI taxonomy): Eukaryota > Metazoa > Arthropoda > Insecta > Lepidoptera > Noctuidae > Eurois > Eurois occulta. The sequence continues at coordinate 4,478,519 of OX465481.1, read as the reverse complement.
AAGGCAAAGAGAGTTACTCCATCCCAACTCTAATTGATCTCTTTGATGAGATGGAAACAGTACTGGAAAAAAATATTAAAGACATTGCCTGTGGATCTAGGCATTCAGCTATACTCCTCGATGATAATACAGTTTGGACTACTGGCTGTAATAAATATGGGCAGTTGGGGCTATCGGAAGAAAAATACACTTGTCTGAATCATTTCAAAAAAGTTTTTAATTGTAATAAGGAATGTTTACTGATTTGTGGACCATGGAATACTGTGATATACTCTAGCTAGATACTTAGTAAAATAATAAATTGTAGACAAATAAGTTGAAACATAATAAATGATAGATAATGATCGTCTCCTTGGGGCCATTTTCCCGCTAGATGGCGCTGAAGTCAACATTACCTACCTATATAGTTTATTTTGTTTTATTTGTAATTGGAACACCGTAGGGGTACCCGGACATTACACTTCATTGAACTTGATCACAACATTGCCTCAAAATCCACCAAATTCGACATATAATCCCAGATTATGTTACGACGATAATGATTTCATATAATGCTACGATTATGAAAACATAAGTGCAATTTAAAGGAAAATTTAGTTTTAAACTTATACTGAAATATCTTCCGTGATTATAGTTTTATTTTATTACCTTCATCATCATCAATCATCACTACATAATAATATTATAAAACAAAGTCTTCAGCCGCATCTGCCTGTTCGCGATAAATTCCAAAACTACCGTACGGATTTTCATGCGGTTTTCACCAATAGATAGAGTGATTCATGAGAAAGGTTTAAGTATATAAATTGTCAGGGTTTTGTGTAAATTGGTTGAAATATATGGCGACAATTTGTTGGAAGTTATGGAAAAAGTCAAGCCGCCTGGGAGCTTTCATCGAAAACACTGCCTAATCCCTTTGAGATATAACAAAACAATGCACGGTGGGATATTCCTCTTTTATAGATCTACAAAAAAGTCCGGGATGGCATATACCTATCTATCTGTCTTTTAAGAGCTTACTATACCCATTCTACTTTAAAAAAAAAATGGTCACACACACCACGGCGGCACATCAAACTTTACTTAACCAGTATAACCTGACTTCGCTTTGTATGAGCTTCCCGTACGATGAGAAATCAGCTTAATTTGGTTTTGCATAGCTTGATTGACCGCCGTGGCCCGTGCGTAATATGCTCTATTACCCGTGCGAAGCCAGGGTGGGTCGCTATAAGCTATACAACATCACGCTACGACTAATAGAAGCGGAGCATCAATGAAAAATGTTGCAAAATTGGGTAAAAATCCATACGCAGAACAAGTTGCGTGGGTCAGCTAGTTTAAATCAATGATCAAAACAAAAGTAGGTATTTGAAGTGATAGCAGAATAACAACTTGTTTTAAGGGGAATGCTCCAACCAGCCCGCGAAATTCAAAATTTCTTGGGTTTTTTGCAATTTGCAGGCCAGTGCTAGGTTGTATGTTGATTAAAATATTATTCGCGGCTGTAAGACATATGTAGTTACAGAATTATAATCATCAAAATCATCAATAAAACGCTCTAAGTTCTTATAGCTGTAGGAATGACTTTTTCTGTTTTTTTTTTGTTCCTACACCTTTATGAACTTGGAGGGTTGTATTGGTGATTTTGATGATTATAATTCTGTAACTACTACGCAAGAAATTTTGAATTTCGCGGGCTGGTTGGAGCATTCACCTTAAGAAAATCCCAAATCTATCGATTATGACATTACAGATTTATGGCGGTTTATCTAGGGCCCTCGATTCAGTAATGTCTTTACTGAGGAATCTGAAAAACATGAATTAATCTAAAGAAATACATAAATGCGACTTTTAAATAAAATATTTAAAAGTCGCATTTATGTATTTCTTAAAAGAAATAATGACACAAAGTTAAAAAGTAAATGAAAGTCAAATTTTACTAAAACATCTGAACTGAGAGCCCGATATTTTCGGCTTTTTTGGCTAGGATCAACCTCATAGATTAACGCAAATTAGAAATCGTTTTTCCGTTCTTCTAAATGCCATACAAAGAGGAAATTGTTTCCAAATTATAGGAGAAAATGTAGGGTAGATATGATTTTGTCACTTTATTGGATTGATCAGACTGTACCCTCTTAAAAGCAATTTTTTACGCGACTAATTCACTCATTTTTTGCTTGAAATGTCGGAAGCTATTGTGTTTCGTGTGGTGCAATAATTTAATAGTGTATTCATCATTCTTTTGCCCTTATCCCAATACACTTAGGGTTGGCGCAGCATGTTTTCTTCTTCCATACTTCTCTAATAGTCGTCATCTCATCAGTGTTTCCGTTTGTGATATCGAAGTAAGTACCTAGATCACTTTAATATTGCCTATTTCATTTGAAGAATAACATGACGTCATGTATTTTTTGGTTGGAGAGTTCGTAACGGGGCACTATGAAAAAGAGATAGAATTTAGCCAAAAAACTGTTATGTTCTCGATTCTATCGTATTAAACACCTAACATCTAAGACTAAAAGCGTCTTGGTGTTTTTTGTCTCCTGGTGTTTGTTTTGTGTCGTTTGTCGTAAATGATGTTGAATAAATCCATTAGCAAACGCGTTTGGGACTGCAACATTTTTGACTATTATTTTTGTTTTTCGCAAAACGTTACTTTCTTGATTCTATCATTTAAAACACCTAAATATAAGGCTAAAAGCATTTAGATGTTATTTTATCTCCGATCAGCCGTTTCTCGTAAAAATTATATCAAAGTGATCGGTACAAAATGCAATATTATTGTACTAGGAGAATTTAGGATGCAAGAGCGAGCGAAGTGAGCTCGCGACTTGGAACTGTTAGGTTACAGGTTGTAAACCCTGCAAACAGGAAATAGGAGGCCTGCGCAGCGGGGTTACGTCGACTATGCCTTATTATTAATGCCATTCAGAAATAGGAGACCTCGCCTGGACTTGCTAGCGGCAGGATCGACACCTGTTAAAAGAAATACTGTTTTTGCACTCGAAATCAAGGGGTCGGTAGGGTCAGGGCACTGGAATTCCAAGGTCACTTAACCAAGACCTCCAAGGTCACTCGACCTTGACCTCCAAGGTGTCATGACCTCCGGGATCACTTGACCTCCGGGATCACTTGACCTTGACCTCAAAGTCACTTGTCCTTGACCCTAAGGTTACTTAACCTTGACGTTAAGGTCACTAAACATGAATATATAATGACATATGTGCTCCTGAGAATCGTATATTTTTAAAATGGGACCAGCCCGCCACACTATTTCCAAACCACTGTAACTCCTGAAAGCCAGAAACAACAGTGGCAACCACCAGAAACGCGCCGAGACAATGAAGCTCGACGTTTCGAACTGTTTTGGATCCTGCAACGAAATTAATCAGAAAAGTATAGCGGAGGAGTAGGAATACCACAATTTCCACTTCCCTCCATATCAGCACGAGACAGAACGAAACAAGGCTAATAGGCACAAAGGGACGTTTACAACTGGGATAAGCCCAGTTGCCTAGCAACACGGATAAATTTTTATTATCATTAATGGGTCTTATGTTGTGAGCTGTTATTTGATTCCAATGATATGTATGGAAAAAATGCTTGAATAATATGTATGGAAAAAATGCTTGAACGCACGGAAATTTGTTCTAGTTTCTACAAGGTCCGAATAGTATCGCGGATCTTTCAGAATTTTGAGCTTGACCGCAAGGGCAATGACCCTGAGGTCAAGGTCAATGCCTTTGAGGGACACACATGGTGCTCCCGCATGCTACTACTCCCACATCCCACCGGGTCCCGAAGGCTTGATTAGGCGATGGATTATGGTGAAATTTTTCCAAGTCTTTTTTTCATAGTGCCCCGTTTCGTATGGCCACTAACCTTTAAGCCCCATGAATGTAGTAAGGGGTGAGCCTATTGATATCAACGGAACACAAATTTAAAATCCGGGGCTACTACTGAGAATTTCCTGATGGAAAAACCCAATAACGCTACCGCATACGGGAATCGATTCCAGGACCTTGCCTAGCACTTCCACACAGACTTCTAGGACCACGATGTAGCAGATCCTAAATCTTATGCAAAAATGATAGAATTATAATACTTACAGAGGTCTAGATTTTCGGAGACCTTACCCGAATTCTACTGAGACGTTCGTGGTCGTTCAAATTCGAATTCTTCAGAAGCCAACGCTAATTTCAAGATTGGTCACACTGTAAAATTAAAAAAAGAATTACCATAGGCAATGTTTAGATATGGTTTAGATGCTGTCAATCTGTCATGCTGGGTACCTACATGAAGGTATAGATAAATACTATACCTTCATGGGTACCTACATGGTACAGACGCCACGCACATCAAGCTACTACAAATTGTCAAATTTCTTTAATAGATTTTCAACTTTATCTCAAAAGGATTAGGTTCAAAGATGTTTGGAAAAATCAGACAGTTTCAGGTAGGTTGACCCGCTGGCGTCTGTACATATACCATACCTGTTTCTTTGCTTTTTTTCCGGTCCAAGGACGTGAAATGCATTGAGCGCATGTGCTTTTGAACTATCCTTTTCTAGCAAAGTGCGAATGTTCAGGTGTGCAAGAGCTAGTTCTATTTTCTACAACAGAACCGTATTTTTTGACACATGATGTGCGTAAGGTGTCTACTCTTTGGCGCGTAGGCGTACTTACTGCCAAACGGTTCTTGTGAAATCTTGTGTTTATTTGTATTATCTGAAACACCAGCGAAAATAGGGATATTATCATATTACGAGAGCAAACATTGTATCAAAAGTAATTATTACACTAAAAGCACTGCTACGTAATACGTGCTACATTCTGTAACAGATCGTTTGTGGAGTTACTGACAGTATTATCAGGATATTAATTTACAAAAATGGGAGACCGAGCTCTAGAATATGTTGTTCTTGCTAGACAGCTGGCGACAGCAGGGAGCTACGAAAAAGCCTTTGAGATTTACATAAGGGCTTTTGAAAAAAGTAGTGAAGTTAGACGCATGCACGAAACTGAATTTCGTGTTGTGATGAGTCGAATGATGGATGTGCTACATTTGGAAGGTAAAAACGACGAAATGCTTTATAACTACTCACGTGCTCTCGGCTACTTCCCTGAAAATTTTTATATTTTAAATGACATGGGAAATTTTTTCTATAACATTGGATACTATGAGAAAGCCAGGCAACGCTTTCAGGATGCACTTGCAATAAACCCTTATTATGTCAATGCTGAGAAAAATTTGAATTCTGTTAATAACATACTTGTTGAACGCTGGCATTATCGAATGTTAAATGATAAAATCCGTAATGAGGCATACTGCAAGGCAATACGTGATACTCTCATCCCTCATAAAGATACCGTTTTGGACCTTGGAACAGGCACTGGATTATTATCTTTGTATGCCAATGAATGTGCACCTAGGATTATAACTGCTTGTGATGGCTCCAAAGTAATGGCTCAAATGGCTCGTAAGATAATTCAAGAAAATGCTTGTGAACACTGTGTTATTATTAATAAGTTGTCTACGGAAATGCACGTTCAAGAAATTGGTGGGAAGCGTTCTTTGCTCATCACAGAGTTGTTTGATGCAGGATTGTTTGGAGAGCATATCCTCCAATCATTAATTCATGCTTGGGAGAATTTGTTGAGCGATGATGGAAGAGTGATTCCTAACAAGGCAGAGTTTTTTATCATTGGTGCCAAATGCGATTTCCTGAATAGAAGATATCAGCTGTGTTCATCTATTAAATCATTATTAAATATTTCAACTCTTAATGTGCATGTGACTTGTGACGAGTCTTATGATTGTGAAGATGTCCACCTTTATGGTGATGATATAAAATACATGACGGAACCTCAGTCTCTTATACAAGTTGATTTCAACAGTTGCCTGGAGATAAAGAACCTGATTGAGACGGATCATTATGAAGTCAAACCAGTAGCTCTAAAAAGTGGTGAGATTAACACTGTGATTGGCTTTTTCAATCTGTATTTGACAGACAATGTTACTATAACTACTGACCCAAGATCTGATCAGAGAGCCAATGCATGGCAACAGGCAATCTTTTTTGATAAAGTTCCTGTACAGGTAAAAGAGAATGACATAATTCCCATGAATTTCTCACTGAATGGTGGCAGATTGACAATGTACAGGGATAATAACATCACAAGAATTTCCACAGAAACTGTCAGATTCTTAAATGACACTGAGTATTTAGATGCAATAGCTGGATGCTTAGGGACTACTTGTATCTATTTGGGGCAAATTGTTGAGATATCTCAAATAACTATAATTGATATGTGCCCGTTCCCCATGTTTGGCCTACAGCTTTTGATACGAGGTGCAAAATCACTTACATGCTGTGCTAAAAATCAAAATGACAAAAATTTTTTCAAAAAAGTTTTCAAAGCTAATGATATAGCTTTATCAAGAGTCACTATTATGGTTGGAGATGATTGGACACATGAGGGCTTTGGTGAAGAAAAATTTCATGTAGTTTTCTGTCACTTTTTTGAAACTGGTGGCGAAATCGACTTGCGCTTATATGAGATAGCTGAGCACCTGCACCATTATCATCTAATTCAAGGTGGAATGTTTTTGCCTAGCTCTATCAAGATAATTGGCCAGATTGTCAAAAGCGAGTGGCTTGACATAAATAACAGATTGTTTGATGAGAATGTAAAGAATTATAAGATATCAAAGCACTTGGATTCATATCATGTGTCTCAGAACTTCTGCATTGACTTCAACCACTTGAAATATACTCCCTTATCAGATCCCACTGAATTACAGAGAATTAAAAATTCTGTGTGCAGGGGAGTGGTGAAGGTTCCCATAATAAAAGATGGTCACTCCAGTGCTATCTTGTGTTGGTACACAATAGAATTAATGAAGGATGCAAAGGAGATTTCGACAAACAGGAAAAACTGTTTTATGGATGGAATAGTATTTATAACAGATCCGGAAATACGACTAATTTGCGGCCAAACTGCTCGAATAGTAGGTAGCATCGACTCAGATGGAGCATTTAAGTTCACCATGAACGATGATAGTGATGATGACGATGATGATGAGGACGATGATAATGACGATGATGATGATGAAACTTAAAATGGAAAAGTTGTCTGTTGAGGAATAACTTGGATGATCTCTATTTTTTTTAAGCCTTTTATCTTTGTTAGAGATAGAAGAATATTGAGTTCTCGTCTATACATATTGAGGAGCACTGTCTATTTTATGATATTGTATTTTACTTCAGAAATAAGTGAAGTATTTGGAGCTTATCTTTTTGAAAACTATAATGAAATTAGATATTGACTTAAGACGTAATTTCGTAGAGACTACAGCTGTAGTCCAACCTAGCAAACATTCCAATTAAAAAATAAATCACACTCCAGTGTCGATGCCGGTTAAGCATTCAGCATTGCCAGGGCGAATGGAGAGTTAGGGACTAACCACACTTATTCAGCTTTTGTCCATAGAAAACAACGATTTTGTAAGGAGATGCGTACGCATCTGAATAGACACGGAAAGCTGAACGGATGCGTACGCATCGACATACGCATTAAAATGAGAGACTGCGTGCAGACTGAACATCTATCCACGTGGTCTCAGATTTGATTTGTTGACATTTACGTCAGGGACGGCCTAATCTTTGCCAGGGACCTCCGACTCAATACCAATGACCACCTACTAGGTGCATATTATAGGATACCAAATATGTTATGGGAATCTTACGTATCAATCGATGATAGATCTTAAAAAAAAAAACTATTCATGTCATAATCATAAAATAAAAATACTTATTGTTATTTTAGTTTATGTAATGAAATTTTTAATTTTATGGACACTAGACTGCAAGCAGAGATTATCAATAATCAATTATGTAATGGTAATGAACACTAGTGCCTCATTTGTTTTAGTGGAATTTGTATGAAGTATGTACTTCCATGGCCAAAATTATTTTGCCATTTAGTTGTGGTTTTTGTCGTGACCATTGTGAATTATTCAAATACTTATTAAGTATTTTGGGTGCCTCCGCACCTGGAATTGGTTGATGTCGTATAACTCGTATAGACGTGATCGAAAGTAACGCTGCGGTACCTATAAGTTCAACGAACGCATGCGTTAGGTAGCGGGGGGTGCTCTTACGCCGGTCATTAGTTACCAAATTATAAGCAACAGCTGCACAAGTTGCATCTTCAGACCTTCTAACAAGCTGTTCCCCTATTACGTGGGAATCCTCTATGGTACACACCTCTGCGTGATGTTACAATTTCCGATCTTTTACGAAGGTCGAGCTCAAAACTAATGTGGTTTGGTACTAATATTGTAAAGGATCGAATTTGGAAATTGGGCTGTGAGGTAAAGAATTGGACATGTCTTCTGTTGCTCAAGGCAAGGCTGTCGACGGTTCATTTATTTTTATCATGAGTAGTAGGTACCTTTAAGGTATGTTTGCAGATCTTACCTTGTACCAGTGTATGAATTACTAATAATGGCATGTATTTTTATTCGTCGTTTATATAAACGGTTATTTATTGATGTAATAGTATGTACTTATTAATCTAATAAAGTAGTTCATGTATCATTTTTTACTTTTAACTGGCTCCCTACCTACTTAAACCTCAACATCAGACAGCGAATCGAGCGAGCGACAAGTGTGGACTCTATGCGTCTATGTATTCGCCAGCATATCAAGTTACCACAAACTGTCAACATTTCTCCAAATGATTCCAAGTTCAGAACCGAATCAGCAAATTTGACAATTTGTGGTAACTTGATGCGCTGGCGATTGCACTAAGCGAATCGCTGCAAGTATTCTGCTCGTCAAGCTAGTATCTCGTATTAGTTATGTCGGTCTACTAATAAACGTCGAAGCTGGGAGCGGTCTGCAGACCATAGCTTGGGAACCAATGGACTAGAGCTTGTATTACATCCTTCTCATTTTACAATCATTGAGAATAGTGTACAATCTTCAAAATTTACCACAGATTTTCCAGGTGGCCACACCGACTTTCTAGAATGTGGACACCCTGCTTAGGGAAGTGAAATGAAACCAGAAAATATTTCAGGTGGCATTTATTACAAGCACAAAATGTAAGACAAGTCGGCCGCCATATGGGTGTCCAAACCCGGCGGCGTTGACAGTCCCCACACTTGGTTGCAGCCACGGGGCTCGACGGAGAGGCTTCGACATCCCGAACAGTTCCTACACGCCTATCGGTCGTGCGCGAGTAGTCTCGGCCTCACGTGACGGCTTAGTCGAAGAGACCAAAGCCCATGTCGTCGTCGCTCTCAGAATCTTCCTTCTCCTCCTTCTTTTCCTCAGCCTTAGCAGCAGCCGGGGCGGCAGCAGCGGCAGTTGGGGCAGCAACAGCGACGAACTTGCTGGGGTCCTATGAATCAAAAAAAATATGTTTAAGATTTTGAAGATAAGATAAAGGAGGTAGATAATCTCTTGAAAAAGGGAGTTGTCTCTTCAAAATGCCAGTGCAATATTCTCTTATTGAACCATCACACTAGGATAAATTTGAAGACTTTGATTTTGTCTGAAAGCGAAGCCAGAGAACTAATATTACGTTCTCAGGAATTAGGACAGACACAATAACAGGAAAGGTATGTGTAACACCCAGGTTAATATCCATTTTTTGGTGGCATGCAGTTTGACCGATAATAGTGACTTGCTAGAATTTTATTGTGTGGACAGTAGTACTTATATCACCAGTATCTTTAGCCTCTTTTAAATGTTAGCATCCATAGACTATTTTGATTTACCTTGATGAACTCCTTGATGGTTTGAGCCTCCTTGAACTCAACCTCGGTGACGGCGGCGATGGCGAGCAGGTTCCTGAAACCGTTGGCGATGGAGTGGGGCGCGGAGGCCACAGTCGGGTAGCCGATAGCCAAAGACAGAGCGGCAACATTGGCAACACCAGCCAAGAACTTATCACGAAGGTCCTCAGGCTTGATGTCCAGAATGGCGGGGGCGAAGATGGTGCCGGAATCGTAGACCTAAACGAAAATAAATGACATTTAATATATCTAAATAATCATGTAGTTTATCAACTGTCAGCACCATTTGCTCAAGTGTCTGCCGTAAACTTTAGGCTAAGTAGAGATTTCACTTAGTCTTAAGATCAACACAGCAAATACTTTACCAAAGGTAAATTATCAGAAGGCACAGGGATGTGCAGACTGTACTCAACACATTGGATAATTTTATAATTAGAAGGACTTTTTATTGTCGTCGTAAAACGTGTCGACAATTTCCTGTGGGGTCAAAATTGGGGTTTTGTGGACATTTCCCTTTCACATTTCAAATATTTCTAGAGAAAGGTACTGCAATAAAAAAAAAAACTGCTACTAACCTGCTTGACAACAAGACCGTACGAGAAGGGAGAGATGTTCAACATGTTGAGGAGGGTCGCCTCGGAAGCACCAACCTTGTCGCCGGGCTTCAAGATGTGCACATCATTGATGATTTCAATAGTACCTGTAAGGATAGAAAGATGAGATTAGCAACTACCATAGATAGTTTGTTTTACCAAAGAGGCATGTGAAGTTGATGAGTCTATAAGTAGGCTATTTCCAGAAAATAACTTTGAATGTGAGACTAGTGAAATATTGGAAAGAATTACAATAGTAGATACTAGAATACATTTTGATGGATTTTCTCCTTACTAAGGTCTGATTGAGTAATGAATAAATTGTTTCTTCAAAATGCCAGTGCAATATTCTCTTGTTGAACCATCACACTAGGATAAATTTGAAGACTTTAATTTTGTCTGAAAGCGAAGCCAGAGAACTAATATTACGTTCACAGGTATTAGGACAGACAGCACAGTTCAATTTAGCGTTGTGCATTCAAAGATTTCTTTGAGAGTTGATTAAGTAGAAAATAAATAAAAATATTTTTACCCTTGGAAATCTTTGTGGGGATGGAGAGAGCCTGGAAGAAAGAGGTCTTCTCAGGACCCAGACCGGTGTTGTGGGCGGGGATGACGACGGACAGAGGGGCGATAGCACCAGGACGGGCTGGGGCACGGACTTTGTTTTCCAGCAGCTTGTCGCGGACATCAACAAGGTCTCCGCGGGTGAACACGAAGCCGACGTTTCCCTTGATGTGCGGCAACAGTTTCTCAAGAGCTGGGTTGGTGTCCATGTGGTCCTTGATAGCCTTGCGCATCATGGTGTTCTTTCCCATTAGGATGATGCTGGAACCACGCAGCGCAATACGGATCTGCTGCATTTGGGTCGAGCCCACATTGTCTGCACCCACGATGAAACATTTTGGGTACTCATCTAAGAGGGTCTGTGGAATAAAAATAGTTTATAATAGTTATTTAGTTTTCAGAGTACAGACTTGGGAACAACAGTTTTAATATTCTTAGGAGAATGCAGGCCTCGATATTGTTCATTGTTTAGGAAACAGCACCACCTTTGCACTCTAGTTTAGAATAATTCGAACCAATCGAAGGTTAGCTTTAATTTGAATAGGTATGTTCTTTGGATTTGAGAAAGCTAGACAGCGTTTCGAGCGTTCAGAATGCATCGTCAAGCTGCCGCGTGCGATAGCACTACAGCTGTTTCTCGCTCTAGCCAATGATGGTTCTGAGCGCAGAACCATCAGCAGACTGGAATAATGCAATTCCGTATTGCTAGATGAGGCGCAACCCTTATCTTTTCATTAAGGTAAAAATTTGAGGTTATACACGTTACAGTTTGTTTACTTACGATGATCTTGGTGAAGTAGTTAGTCTTCCAAGTAGCCTTGTCCTCCCTACCCATCGTGGCGTGTGGTGTAGGGACTTCGTAGAAATTTAAGGACTGAAAACGAAAATCACACAAGTGTTAGTAGGATGCGTCATTTATCGCAATTTTCCGTAAAATAACCACAGCATTGAAACTAATATATTATCACTCGTTAAAGAACACCACATCGTGAAGATAATAAACATGATTCATTAAATAAATTAAGATTACTTTATTTTAAAAACTCACCAAAACCAAAACGCACTTAACTCAGTGCGGGACAAAATATCATAGAGATAGAGGTGGGACGTTTTGGTAGTTAAGTTCACAATGACATTAGTATTAACTCAGACCTATTTTGAAAAATCGACTAAAGGGAATGAACTCAACAACCAAAAAAAAACACACTTTTATTTAAGTGACCTAAATTATCAGACGGATATGGATATGGAACGTAGGGCGTTGGCAGTCCTATGTAATATGTTGGCTTGCAGGTTTGCACATTTAAGTGAGTAAGTTAAAATAACGTTTTTTAAATCTTAATGCCAAGTCTTCTACATGTGCAGCCTGTAGACCATCAGCGCCCTACGGACCCATTATAATAATGGATTCAGGATGTTGATAGGCCTTCGGGTTTCTGCATTGTATCTGGTATGTTCGATTGTCCGCACAGGCACACGTCGATGAATTTACGACACGATCGTCAGAAAGAAGTTTGCGTCATTGCTCTGCAGAGTACGGGCCAGCTCCATCTCCATCTCGCTCAATACGGCTCGCATTGTGAGGAGGTTCCTGTCTCTGGAGCCATAACCACCGGTAGCTGGCTCCTGACACCAGCGAAAGCCTATTTTTTATATTTTTAAATGTTTTTTAAATATGTTCAAATGTAAAGAATGTGAAAATGAATAAACGAGATAAAATACAGTACACATTATCTTAAAATCGCCAAAATTATGACATCACAGTGACAGTGCCAGTGTCGGGCCAACACTAAAATCCGCAAAAAAAAACAAAATGACGTTTGCTTTGCTGCCTGAAAATGCTAATGGATTTTTAACCAAAAATTGAATAATATTATAATAAAATTACGATTAGTTTCGAGTTTTTCAGTTAATTGTTATTTGTGTAAGTGTAGTGTTAACAAGATGTCAATGTTTCGGAAGCCGAAGAAGATTCAGCGTCGGGTGTTTTGTGCTGATGATGACGAGGATGGAGAGCCCGAGGCGCCTCCGCCGCCAGTCATCAGCCAAGAACGAGAGAGGAAAGAAAAGGAACCGAAGTCTGCCAAGAAACCTGCTCTGTTGAGTTTTGCTGACGAAGGTAACGAGGTGTAGAAATTTTTAAGGGTGGCTGTATTTGCCTCAATTTTTTCGGCGTTCTCTAGTTGTTCACTGGTTTTGTTTACTTCTGCAGAATTTTAAAAATTTGATATGCAAGACCATTTCTGAAACATTGTTTCTTGAGTATGGATTTGGTAATCCAATAAAGAAGCTATTACTTTGAAAAATAAGTTGAATTAAAAATGTAATGCATCCTATGCATCACATTCTATTGTGATGCATTGTGATCCCTGAATATGTTCTAGCACGAAAAGGCATTTATTAAAAATATACAGTTTGACTGTTCGTCTGTTAAGACAATGCTTCACCCCTCACTCTTCAAATAAGGTCAAAGGGCCTCTTAACCAATTCCATTTATCCAAGCACTGAACTTGGTCAGAATCTAGCACCGTTAGTAGACACTTGATAGCACCTCGGTGGGAGCAAAACCAACCAATATTTCACCAAAGTATCCTCTAAAGTCTGTTTTTTAATCTCGGAGACTAAATTGACACATGCAAATGTCAAACTTACAAATAATGTTGCCTGTTCTTTTGTGTAGTGTTGTGCCGGTTTCTTGAATCATAACTTTTTATATTTATTAGATGATTAGAAAAAAAATTACAGATGTAACTAAAAATAATAAAACATTCAAATTGAATGAAGTATGAAGCCTTTTTGAAGAAGGGCTTCGTCAAATGACCACGCAGCGGTGGAAAGACTGTGTGCCTCATGTTATTAAAATTGATTTAAGATACCGTCAACAAAATTTCTGATTGATTTAATATAGAAGTAGGTGACGAGTCTGATGATTCAGAAATGAAGTCATTATCGGAATCTTATTAATAATAAAAAAAGCTATTTCATGCATTAATAGTTTAAAATATACATAGATTTAAAGTAAAATGACATGAATGCATGATTAATGAATACCTGTAATTAATTAATTAAAAATGTATGTTTCACAATATGTATATCTATACCTACTTTTGTATTATTTCGTTTTCAATAACTACCTACACCTTTAAGTAACATAACTTATAATAAAAAACGATACTACTTGATTTTATTAACGGCAATTTGCGGTAATAGCTCATCACTATTTAAAGATTTCAAAAAACTGGCAACCCACGTAATGTCAATTTAGTCTCTGAGATTAAAAAACAGACATTAGCAACATCTGCTTCTAGAATCGGTTTTTTTTTTGTTCATCAGATATCAGTCATCCCTTACTATGATCAGATGTGTGGAAAGAAGCATCACATTTTTACAGAATCAGGACCAGTGTCCAAATTCTTCTTAGCCAGGTAGCACAATATCAGCTTTCTTGAGTCTCTTACATGATTTGGCATCAATAGTGAACTTGAAAGGGGATTTGGATGGTTGGTTAATCTAGCTTTGTATTTCTCTAGGTAGCGCTTTACTTCTTCTAGGATTGTTAGAATTTCCAGGTGCCCATGGATTTCTGAGTTCCGAGCGTACTAGGATGCCACTGCTAGGACCCTCAGGATACTATTTTGACTTCTTTGAATGCTCATGATGTTTGATTTGCTTGCGGAAGACCATAATAGAATCCCATATGTCCATATTGGTTTTATGATGGAACAATAAACTCTGTTTTGTTACTCAGAGTGAGTGAAGATTGTCTGCCTAGTAGCCAGAACAAGTTCTTGAATTGGTGGTTTATTTCTGTTCTTTTTTGTTTAGGTGATCCTTTCATGTCAACCTATGATCCGAGTAGAATCCCAGGTACTTCACACATAGTGACTGTGGTAGGGTAGTGTCCTGACCCAATTTGACCGAATGCGATTCGGATGCACTTGCCTTTATACATCATTTGTTTAGCCAGTCATGGGTCCTGTCAAGTTGATTTTGCAGCATGCTGCTCGCCATGTTGGTATCCTCATGACAGGCCAGGAATGCGGCATCATCAGCATAGGTTGCTACAAATACGTCAGGGCATTGAGGAAGGTCGCTAGTACATATGTTACATAAAACTGGGCCCAGGACGGAGCCCTGGGGTACCCCTGCAAGGCACCTGGCGAGAGAGGATTTAAAAAAAATATGAAATGGGTTTACTCTTGACCTTAATCTAGTCCTGAGGATCTAGCATCTCGTACTTTTACTTGAAATTGCCTATCACTAGGGTATGATTTCATTAGCAAGTAAAATGAATGGGGTAGGAGCAACTTTATCTCGCATAATAGTCCTTTATGCCATCCATCAAAGGCTTGTTGGACGTCGACGAAGGCTGGCGAGCAATACAACTTGGTTTTCTTATAGGTGAGGTTTCAGGACGGCCATTTCCCATAACTTTGACAGTACTGGAGTAAGGCTAATAGGGCGGTAAGATGAAACTTCATTTTGCGGCTTTCCAGGCTTATGGATCATTACGATTTGTGATATTTTCCAGAGAGCAGGGACATAAGAGGATCTGAGAGAAGCATTAATGAGGATAGTAAGAGACTACTCCGTTTCTTGGCAGCTCCTTAAGAATTTTCGGAGTAATCAGATCGAATCGGGGTGCCTTTTTGGAGTTCATTGTAGATGCAATCTAGACAGTTCCCGTGGGGATGTTGGTCGCAGTGGGGCACAAAGTTGGAAGTCTTGGTTGAGAATGGCATCTATTTCAGGATCATCAGGAACTGCAGATTCGTTCAGCTTAAAGATTGGCAAGGTGAGTTGCGAAATTTTCATATTTTTCTTGATCTGAACGAGCCCATGAATTGTCTGATCTGATAGAAGGGGGGAAAGCATTGCTGAGGTTCTGCAAAATTTTTAGTTGCTTTCCAAGGGAAGTGAATTCCTTAAGCTTCAGGGGTTATTCTCTTTAGCCTGTGTTGTAGGGCATTATTGTTAAATTTCGCAAGGTTTTGTCATGAACGGGACAAAACCTGTCTTAACCGTGCCTTAATGGCACGGTTTAGACGGGTTTTATCCCGTTCATTATGTGATGACTGCCGGATTCTACGAAATCGTCTCTTCTCTGCGAATCTTTTGTACTATGCGCAGAATATTTTAACTCAGGGGTGCTGGTCCACGCTGCCATTTGTAAAAGATTGGTGAAGTACAAGTACGCGTCGTCTACGTCTTCAGGGGACTTCAGAGGTACGTTGAGATTAATTTTGTCTTCAAGGTACTCTGATACTCTCTAAAGTTATCCCAATCGGTTTTGCAGTTGTAGAGCATCTCATAATTTGGGTTACATTTTGCAGTCGTTTTATTCAATCGCAGAATGATCGGGGTGTGGTCTGAAGACCCGTCTAGGCTAGTTTCTATTTGGGTGATTTTGTGGTATATGTTTTTTGTGACAAAGAAATCAAGGAGGTCAGGTATTTTGTTAACATCCGTAGGCCAGTATGTAGATTCACCTGTGGACAGAGTTAACATTTTATTGAGTTCACGGCCCCTGGTTACGGTCAGTCTAGAACCCCAATCCGTATGTTTGGCGTTCCAGTCGCCACCTGTTATAAATCTATTGCCTTGCTTCATAAAGAACTCGGAACAATTTCCTCATTGATTTTGTGTATAAGAGGGCAATATACCGCCGAGATGTTAATGAGGCCTGATCGATCTTCTACCCTTATAGCCGTGGATTGTGTTCTGTCACAAAAGGTTTCAGTAGACAGTGTTTGATAGTGTTTTTTATTACGATAGCATTGCCTCCATGTGCTCGACCGTCCGGATGAGAGGTAGTTCATTTGTGTTGGGTGCAATGCCATTGATGTTCCAGGCTGCTATGAATTCCTGCCAGGGCTGCGGGACTGTTCGAAAGAGATACCGCGGCCCTGGAACACAAAGGGCAAAAGAAGGAACATGGATGGGTTTTAGTCAGTAAAAGTCTGACACTCCCTTCCGCCCAGAGCGGGAGGAGTCATTTGATGATTTCCCATCCCAAAAAAAAAGGCTGCTATGAATAAGCAAGTCATTTTGTAAGCTTACTGATGAGGCTGGTGATTTGACCCACTAAGGAGCCTATTAGTTGGATTAAGAGGTCCATCTTTTCGCTCTATTTGACTAGAACATGATGAAGTGACTGATTCTATTGTTGGTGAGTTTGTGGTAGGTCATGGGTTGTAGAGTTTGGTCCGGATATGGCTTCTGCATATGATTTCTCATGCGTGTTTGTTGGGGCTCGTATGTTGAAGGCAGATGCGGCAAGTGGAGCGGCCGAGGAAAAAAAATACAAAATAGCCGCTAACCTGACATCAGGAGTGCGGTTCACTTTAAAATGATGTTTGCTACGCATACAGACACGTACATTTATACTTATTTTAGTAAAAAAACTTACATTTTACAAACATTAATATAGTTTATTTATGATTTATTTGGGAGTTATACACCCGCGATTCTGACGGATACTTTCACTTAATTATCACTAACAAAAGTACATTTTTATTGCACTTCCAAACACAGCTACGCAATTTTACATTCAAAATTACGAAAATCTCCAACATCACTTTTACGCGTGTTGACAGTTGAATGAATGAAACATACTTATTAAAACTTTGACTTTCAGAAGAAGAAGTGGAGGTGTTCAAAGTCAAGAAGTCTTCTCAAAGTAAGAGATTAGCGAAGAAGCGTGAGAAAGAGAAGCAGAAGCGTGATGTGAGAACCGATGGTGATAATAACAAATATGACACTATTATAATTGAGGTAAGGTTGACTCTACAGGAAATGACTCACTAAAACTATTTTGGAGATGGTTTTTTCTTAGTGTGCAATTCACAACATATAGAACATTCTGAGGTATTACGGGTGGAGTTAGGGTCCTTCTTATACAAGGGTAACCATGTAATTATTCAATTATTATGATTTTCCAAAAAAAAAACGGTCTTCCGGTTCAGGCAAATAGATCTATTATTGATTACTGTGAGAACAACTGTTCCGTTTGCGTTATCTAACTGAAACAGTTTCGGAGTGGGGTTTATTTAATTATGGCATGATTCAGAACACCACCAGAAACCGACAATGAAAGATTGACTTTAATCATAATTGTAATTAGTGTGATGTTGACAATTACATACATAGGTATATGAAGGGTGGTTTCAGTTTTTGCAAAAACACAAAATTAAATTGACCAGATGTTTCATTGGCCAAGCTCAAAACTAATTATTTAGATAGCTAATGATTAAGAAAACAAATGGGGTAATACACACATTATTAGGTTGACCTATTTAGAATACAACACAATGTTGTCCATATCTTTGTACAGCCTTTATTTAGCATGATTGTTTGCTTTTGGACTTATTTTCCACTGACCCAAGTGCGGGCATTCATAGCCACTAGCAAATAGTTTTGTAGCTAGCTGTGGATTCAGCTATAGATATAACATGTGACTTATCTTAATAACTAAGATAAACATGTGGCCAACAGCCAGCAACTAGCCAGTTAGTGGAAAATAAGTCTTAGGCCTGAATCACATTATTTTATCAGTCACATATCAATTCTAATGCATATTAGCTTCATATAAGATACCTATTCTTAACAGATACAAAAGCAAATCCATGATAGTAAATGTGATTCCGGCCTTAGCCAAAAACATGACAAAAATACTATAAAACAAACTCTAAAATCCAGGACAGCAACGACACAGACATCATCAACGACAAACCGAAACCAAAGAAGAAGGTGTCACTAGAGGGGCTGATCCTGTCGGGCCGGGAGGCGCTAGCGGCCGACGGGGCGGGGGACGTGTCCGATGAGAGTGCACCTGAAGAGGGGGACGCGGAGGGAGACGACAGGGGGTTCCACCGGTACCGCGCCGAGTCCGTGAGGGCCGCGCTGTTGGGCGCGCCAGGCCGCATTCCCGACGCGGCGCTCATCCACGCCGCACGCAAGACCAGACAGCAGGTATGAGAGGTGAGGGACTAGCGCTGGCTGCAGACTGCTGTTCCACATTGAGGATGGGTGTTGGTTCGATGGGTTACTGGTCTTTAAGAAAATGGCGGCTTTATTTAGACTAGGGATTGCAATCTAGAGATCTCGATCTCCAGGTCAGTCTCGAGTGGACAATCTAGACCTAGCCTCAGCCTCCGACATTTTAATCTGGGTTGGTGGTCGACTATCTTAACTAGAGATTGGTTTGCCTTATATGTACATTCAAACAACTTTTTTAAAGTCTTTGCTGCACTACTTATTAATGGGAGAGCTCTGTTTTGTCTCATTCATTAGGTAATATCCGAGCCGCAATTATCCTTTTTCGGCACGAGCAGTGCCCGTGAGTTAGTCAGGGTTCTGGAGGTCAGATAGGCAGTAACTCCATGAAAAATTATTACGCAGGTTCTGGAAGTCAGATAGGCAGTCACTCCATGTAAAATTATTACGCAGGTTCTGGAAGTCAGATAGGCAGTCACTCCATGTAAAATTATTACGCAGGTTCTGAAGATCAGATAGACAGTATCTCCATGTAGAATTATTACGCAGGTTCTGGAAGTCAGATAGGCAGTCACTCCATGTAAAATTATTACGCAGGTTCTGGAAGTCAGATAGGCAGTCACTCCATGTAAAATTATTATGCAGGTTCTGGAAGTCAGATAGGCAGTCACTCCATGTAAAATTATTACGCAGGTTCTGGAAGTCAGATAGGCAGTCACTCCATATAAAATTATTACGCAGGTTCTGGAAGTCAGATAGGCAGTCACTCCATGTAAAATTATTACGCAGGTTCTGGAAGTCAGATAGGCAGTCACTCCATGTAAAATTATTACGCAGGTTCTGGAAGTCAGATAGGCAGTCACTCCATGTAAAATTATTACGCAGGTTCTGGAAGTCAGATAGGCAGTCACTCCATGTAAAATTATTACGCAGGTTCTGGAAGTCAGATAGGCAGTCACTCCATGTAAAATTATTACGCAGGTTCTGGAAGTCAGATAGGCAGTAACTCCATGTAAAATTATTACGCAGGTTCTGGAAGTCAGATAGGCAGTCACTCCATGTAAAATTATTACGCAGGTTCAGGAAGTCAGATAGGCAGTCACTCCATGTAAAATTATTACGCAGGTTCTGGAAGTCAGATAGGCAGTCACTCCATGTAAAATTATTACGCAGGTTCTGGAAGTCAGGCAGTCACTCCATGTAAAATTATTACGCAGGTTCTGGAAGTCAGATAGGCAGTTACTCCATGTAAAATTATTACGCAGGTTCTGGAAGTCAGATAGGCAGTCACTCCATGTAAAATTATTACGCAGGTTCTGGAAGTCAGATAGGCAGTCACTCCATGTAAAATTATTACGCAGGTTCTGGAAGTCAGATAGGCAGTCACTCCATGAAAAATTATTACGCCTGTTCTGGAAGTCAGATAAGCAGTCACTCCATGTAAAATTATTACGCAGGTTCTGGAAGTCAGATAGGCAGTAACTCCATGTAAAATTATTACGCAGGTTCTGGAAGTCAGATAGGCAGTCACTCCACGTAAAATTATTACGCAGGTTCTGGAAGTCAGATAGGCAGTCACTCCATATAAAATTATTACGCAGGTTCTGGAAGTCAGATAGGCAGTCACTCCATGTAAAATTATTACGCAGGTTCTGGAAGTCAGATAGGCAGTCACTCCATATAAAATTATTACGCAGGTTCTGGAAGTCAGATAGGCAGTCACTGCATGTAAAATTATTACGCAGGTTCTGGAGATCAGATAGACAGTAACTCCATGTAGAATTATTACGCAGGTTCTGGAGGTCAGATAGACAGTCACTCCATGTGAATTTATTACACAGGTTCTGGAAGTCAGATAGGCAGTCACTCCATGTAAAATTATTACGCAAGTTCTGGAAGTCAGATAGGCAGTCACTCCATGTAAAATTATTACGCAGGTAAAAACCAACTTAATATGGACTACCTATCTGACATGAACTGAATGCAGGTTCAGTTAGATTGGTAGCTGATCTCAAGATAGTTAGAAAAAGGCTAGGCAAAGAGACAAGTAAGCAAATTTTTGTTTTTCAAATTGGCAAACTTCTGTGCCTCTGAGGAAATAACATTGACAGTCTTCTGCCTGACCCACAAGGCACTGCAACAACCAACACCACAAATCTTATCAGGTTTGTGTATTTGTGAATTTGTGTGGTAGATATAACATGAAATGTTTATCCCAGCATTTATTCACAGGGATTTCATAAGAAATAGAGAGCTGTTACTTAAAATTATTTTGATTTTTCCAATTTGCAGTGCTGTGTGACAAGACACATCACGTTTAAATTATGTTGCCATCAATTATCTTGTTTTGATAATCATACCAACATGTTTCCCTTACTTTTATTTTAAAGCAAGCAATCTACATCCTAGAGGGTGTAACAGTACACCCTCTAGGATGTAGATTGCTTTACTCAAAAGTACTCTTTTTAGCAACCCGTTCTTTGCTCAACTTAGATTCTTAGTAACATTTATCATAATTCTTTTTTCATTCATTCATTGATTTAATCTAACTTCTCTAATCCCTGAAGGTTTAGGCAAAAATTAACCCTATAGTACATACACACAAGTTATAATATAAAAAAAAATATCCACTTTTTAAAATCCTGTTTCCCTATTTCTGTCTTGTCGCCAGCACTGATCTGACCCCATAATCCAGCAGTTCCACTCATTCTAGGCTCGCGAGTTAGGCGGCGGCGGCGCCGGCGCGGATTACATTCCCGTGAAGTCTGCTGAGTCCGCCCCGGGATCCCGGCTAGTTCGGGACGATGGGTCCGGTGATGATGAGGAGGAAGGGCGGATTCATGTCCGGGGACTGGACTTGCCTAGTGATAAGCCTAAACGTGAGTAAAGTATTAATAGTCTAGGATACTTTAAAACAAAGAATCGCAACCAGTCGACGACAAGACAAACCAATCTTTTCAGTATGTCTATGGTAACAATACGACTAAATGGATAAATTTTCATTGGTTTCTAAAAATGCCGTTAAAATTACAGTGGTTTTGCCACTTGCACTTTTTCTTTGAGGTTGATGAAGCATGCAAAACACCAACAACGGGGAACTTTCAATCTGATCTGTACACATGGCGACACATCAAGCTATACATTTTCAGTGTAACATGACCTAGCTTTGTATTAGTTTGTATAGATTTCTCGTACAATGAGAGATCTGCTTATTTTGGTTTTTGCGTGGATTGGACGCGTCGTGCTTGCTATCCCCAAAATTTCTTACCAAGTTTTTATTTGCTGCTGAAAATAACATACCATTCCTTTATTATTATCTAGAGATCATGTGCTGGGAATATTTATTAGGAATTCACATAAAAGCACATTCTCGTAAGCATGTAGTCTGATAGTCTTTCATTTAAATGAAGCGAGAGCGAGATAAAAAGAGATTTCAACGTGTAGTGTGAGTACGCACAGTTAGTTCAAGCAGTGTCATCTTTTCGAATCCTTTACAATAAAGGATGCTGGTTTCCCAGCGGTGCATTTCGAGCTAATCAACTGCTTTTCTCCCCAGGAGGCACAGCGGCAGTTTCTGAAGAAGAGTTAGACAGCGAATCGGAAGACTGGGTGGAACAACAGCTGCAGAAGGCGCGGCCCGTCCTCGCGGATCTGACTGGTCTGATGACATTGTATTCTATTCAAGACCCCATCCGACAAATGTACTGTCTCACACTAAACTATCTTCTTAATTGAGAGTCTGGGCGATGAATTGTGTGTGCTGATTGGCTGCTTGACTTTAATTGATGAATTCGTAGCCAATGATAATGCATGGCTCCTCAGACAGATGCCTGAGTAGTGAAGTATTTTTTCGGACTCCCATTTAATATACAATATTAAATGTGAGTCCAAAAAAATACTTTAGCCCAGATTTAAATTTAAGATTTTATGCTCGTTTTATTAATCTAATTTTGACCACCTCCATGGATCTTGATTTGAAAGCCGTCCAATAAAACCTGTTAACTTGATTGATCAGTCTTTCAGAAACAACTGTTAAATCATAATCCCTTACAAAATCAAGAAAGACTCCATCCTCTGCTGGCTATTCATAAACACTTCCTAAATATTTCCTACAGGTGAAGCGCCAATAGAAGTGAACCCATTCTCGGTGGCCTTGCCGCCGCCTCAGTTGTCGGCTCCCGAATACTTGCGACCTCTCACGACTGGCACGCAGCCTCCCGCGACTGCCAACGAGCTGGTGGAGGCGCTGAGGAAACGGTTAGTAACTGTAAATAGATCGCGCAGCACAGGTATGCGCTTCGGGAATCATCGTGTATCTTCGGAAATACGAAGAGGCAATAGTGAGGTCTAGTATAGAGCCGTTACAACCATGGAAGTACTACTATGTTTTGCAGTGGCGAAGGGTCAAAATTGAGTCAGGGGAAGTCGAAGAAAAAAAATGAGAATTGATTTTTTTTGTGTATTTTTTTCTATGTTTATTTTGACCTGATTTTCGTTATCAGCAACCCCAAAAACCACGAAAACGACACCCATGACAAAAAAACCGAAAATTTTCTTCGGCGCCATCTTAAATTTTCATGTTCATCCTCATTTTCGTTATCATGAAAATGACACTCGAATCTCTTCTTGATGCGCGGTTGTTTGTCGAAGGCACACATGTACATATCGAAGGCTTTTTTGAAACTGTTGTGAGAGGCGAGGCGAGGGTTTCAGACCATCAAAAATAAGCACAAAATAATTAACTACAACGTTACATTTATAATTATATTTTTAAAATTCACTGTACTTACACACGTATTACAGAGCTCCTTACACTTCCACCGTTCACTACTGCCTTGCTAAAATGGCGCTGCCTCGTAACTTTTTGTATCCCTCCTCTTTACTAGACTAATTTTAGTCAATCGACATCGCAATATCCGTTAGCGCCATTTTAGCATTTTAAACAAATCAAATAACTTACTAATTTTTCTTAATACATTTGTGTAATTTAAAAAAATACTATAAATATCTTAAAACTACTACTACTGTATTTAGTATTTAAATAGCTAACAGTATTGGAGCTACAAATTCACATGGGTAATTTATATATACATCACACAGGCTAGGAGAACTCCAAGTAGAACGCGAAGCAACATCAGAAACACAGAAGGACCTGCGCGAGAGGTTGCTCACTTCGGCAAGAATACGAGAGAATCGAGCGTCGCGTTGTGGGGAGTTAGATGCGGCCTATAGGAGGGCGCAGGCCATACGAGGATACCTTACAGACCTGATAGAGTGCCTTGATGAGAAGGTAAGCAGATTCTTTTAACATTTTGCTAACCACTACTTGACCGTACGCCATGAGCCGAATAAAAACGAATATGAATAGTAATTGCTTCGGGATTTGTTGTTCAACAAATACTGCCAAACGCTGTGGGCCGACCCAAACGAGTATGTAGCACCCCATATAACCTATTTTTTGTTAATAGCAGTGTTATCCTAGTCGTGTGAACTGTGACTGTCGAACTGCCAAGTCACAGGTCTCGAGTTCGAACCTAAGACAATCCCCTCTGATTTTTCGGATTCATGTGCGCATTGTATAATTATCACCTGCTTGCGCGAAGGAAAACAGGCAGGTCAGGCAATAAAAATTAGGAAAAAAAGTGATTTTTTGACTAATTCCAAAAACAAACGACAAACGCGCGTTCGACGGACTTTAACTTTCAAAATGTATAATTGTGTTTGTTCAGATGCCACAACTGGAGGCGTTAGAAGCTCGTGCGTTGGCGTTACACAAGCGTCGCTGCGAGTTTCTTATTGAAAGGCGAAGAGCTGACCTGAGGGATCAAGCGCAAGATGTGCTGGCACCGCCTGGTAAGAACATTAAGCAAAAAGCTGAATTTAGCTACGACATGAAAATATTCTTATTGCAGAATCTACGATTTGGGTGTTTGAAAATGAGTACACGATTTTTGCTCTTGTTTTGTTATCTGTATAATAAGTTTCTTAGTAGTTGTAGTTTAATGGTGACAAATAAGTGCCGCGAGATGGAGCTATACGAGGGCGGCACTGAAAATTTCGGGAATCAAGGAAGTGACACAACATTACTATTTAAAAATGTATTTATTGCTTTTCGGAGTATTCTCCGCGAAATTTGACACATTTTTCCATACGATGGAACCAATCATTGAAGCAACCATTCCATTCGGAAGTTGGGGTCTCCAAAATGGCCGTTTTGTAGGCGTCCACAGCTTCTTCAGGTGATGAAAATCTCTGACCACGCAATTTATTCTTTATTTTAGGGAAAGTATAGAAATCATTAGGGCTTAGGTCGGGGCTGTACGGCGGCAGTGGCGGAACTATCATACAAGCCGAAAAGCCCGGCTTGCCTTACAATCAAACTAAATACAACAAATAAAAAATAAATAAATAAATCTAACACAAACTAAAATTTACGTCAAACAATAATATAATATGTTAATTCATCTGATTTTGCGCGAAACGAGCGCGCGAAACTAATCGTACCTACGGCCTACAGTCAGTGCTATTGCCATCTTTTTCACACGTACTGGCTGGAAGCCAGATACATCTGGCTTCTGACCTCTCGCTTACTCCTAGCAAGTTGTGTCTGTTTTCGTCACTTTTCGTAGGTACTTATTTGGACAATTTGTATTGAATATAAAGCGGGGCTTTTTTTTGAATGTGTGCGTGTAAGTCAGTGTAGTTTGAGAGAGAATGTGTGTTCGCGGTTCGATGTTCGTTGTGTTTTGAGTGATTAGTGAATACTAGTGCATTTTCTTTTTATTATTATAGTTTTTTAAGACTAAAATGAATTCGGATACGCATGCATCTGTTCCTTGTGATTTGTGAAGGATTAGTGTGTGAAATTGATACTGGGCAAGGTAAATACTTTGAGTTTTACAGAAAAATATAATCACGTTCGTAATTGTGACAATTCTCGCGACAAGTTATATATATATTCATAATTTACGACAATAATTAATTGCTATAGAAAAACAGCTGTTGGTAGAATTAAAACCTTCACCAACATATTATGCTGATGTAATAAAATTATTTCTACAGAAAGATAGTGTTTTTGATTTAGAATACAGAAAGTAATTAAAGTAATTTTATTATACATTTAAGTGTCATTTACTCAAACGAATTGTCATTGTTGATATTAATAAGTATGTAAGTATCTGTAAATCTATCTAGTAGGTAATACCATGCATTACTGTGTGCTTTGCTCTTTGTCATCTGTCCGTGGTAAAGAAGCGAAGATTGAAGAGTTATGGGTGTTCACACTGTGAGTAATAAGAATAACACATTCATACATTTTCAACAATTTGCAGTCGTAGAAACCAATTTTTTATTTGAGCGCCATCTCTCGCGAAAATAATTACGAATTGATTGGAAGAGTTCTGTTGTTACGTTTATGTCAGTAGATGGCTCTTATATCATTTACTTCTTTTGTGAAGGGATATAAAATACGACTATTTGTATTTTTATATTTAGGCATATTTAAATAATAGGAAAAATAAAACCGGCGTTATTAAAAACCAATGTCAGAACTCAGAACAGAGAGTGAAACTTTATTTTTTCCCCAAATGTCGTCAGTTGGTGGTTGGGCTTTGCCTCTCTTTCATTGCGGGCACGCCACTGTACGGCGGATGGTCTAATAATTCTATGTTTTCTTGCTCTAAAAACTCTTTTGTTCTGTGCGCGGTGTGAGAACTCGCATTGTCGTGATGGAGGATGATGCGGCGGTTGCAGTTCTCTTTACGGAGTTCAGAAACGACCTGTGGCAAACAAATGCTAGCATACCATTCTGCATTAACCGTTCTTTGTCCCTCAAGAGGAATAGTCGCAACATGGCCGGTTTTGGAGACAAACGTGGCCACCATTTTTTTTGCAACACTCCGTGAACGAACAATTTTTGTTGGCTTTAACTCATTTTCGAACACCCAAACTCTTGACTGGTGTTTTGTTTCGGGTTCGTACGCGTATATCCAGGATTCGTCACCTGACACGATGTTGTAAACAGCATTTGAGGATCCTGCGTGGAATCTTTCGAGAGTTCTGACGCACCAAGTAACGCGAGCCGCTTTTTGCTCTTCACAGAGTGAATGCGGTATCCATCGGGAAAACAACTTTTTTACACCTAATTGTTCATGCAAGATTATTTGTATTTGACTCATGCCAATGTCTAAAGTTGCCTGAATTTCGCGGTATATCACATGTCGATCTTCCTCAATCAGCTTACGCACAGCATCACCGTTTTCTTGGTTGACTGCAGTTTTTGTACGACCTTGACGGGGATCATCACTGAGCTTGACACGTCCACGTTGAAATTCAGCAAACCAGCGATAAATTGTGGTTTTGGATGGGGCTTCATCACCAAATGCAGAAATCATCCGGTCAACACACTGTTTTTGTGTTAAACCACTTCGAAAGTCATAATAAATCATCGCTTTTGAATTTTCTCGAGTCAATTCCATTTTCTCAACGACTAAGCAAGTTTGACAAAACCTTGTGACAAGACCGAGAATCTTTTTTTAAATAAATAAATGGTATTCGATTTTTAAAACCAAGGAATTTTCAATTAAAAAGATTTTATTTATGACAGGAACAGTGGAAATATTCCATTCCCGATACTTTTAGTGTAGCCCTCGTATGGTGTTCTTGTCGCCGATTGAGTGCTGATTATTCAAGATGACTTTGAAAAGAGATAAAAACTCAGAGCTCTCTCGCGTAACTTACCGAAAATAACCCCATTGTCAAGCAAGCCTGTAGTGCCTTGATTTAAAACTTAATTGATGGAGACATTATGGAACTGATAGTTTTAAATCAATTTATGAATGAGTTTCTTTCGAGACTTTAAATGTAAGTAACGTTGCGTCAGGTCGAGCCATTAAACCAACGGACAACGAAGAGAAGACGCGTCGCGCGGCGGAGCGCGAGGGCCGGCGGCGCGCCCGGCGGCTCCGGCGCGAGGCCACGGCCGCCGCCGCCGGCGCCGCGCTGCCGCACCGGGAGGGGGACTCCTCGGATGACGAGCTGCCCCCGCATGAGATGCATCACTATACCCAGGAGAGAGGTCAGTACTGTTGTAAGGCCACGGCCGCCGCCGCCGGCGCCGCGCTGCCGCACCGGGAGGGGGACTCCTCGGATGACGAGCTGCCCCCGCATGAGATGCATCACTATACCCAGGAGAGAGGTCAGTACTGTTGTAAGGCCACGGCCGCCGCCGCCGGCGCCGCGCTGCCGCACCGGGAGGGGGACTCCTCGGATGACGAGCTGCCCCCGCATGAGATGCATCACTATACCCAGGAGAGAGGTCAGTACTGTTGTAAGGCCACGGCCGCCGCCGCCGGCGCCGCGCTGCCGCACCGGGAGGGGGACTCCTCGGATGACGAGCTGCCCCCGCATGAGATGCATCACTATACCCAGGAGAGAGGTCAGTACTGTTGTAAGGCCACGGCCGCCGCCGCCGGCGCCGCGCTGCCGCACCGGGAGGGGGACTCCTCGGATGACGAGCTGCCCCCGCATGAGATGCATCACTATACCCAGGAGAGAGGTCAGTACTGTTGTAAGGCCACGGCCGCCGCCGCCGGCGCCGCGCTGCCGCACCGGGAGGGGGACTCCTCGGATGACGAGCTGCCCCCGCATGAGATGCATCACTATACCCAGGAGAGAGGTCAGTACTGTTGTAAGGCCACGGCCGCCGCCGCCGGCGCCGCGCTGCCGCACCGGGACGGGGACTCCTCGGATGACGAGCTGCCCCCGCATGAGATGCATCACTATACCCAGGAGAGAGGTCAGTACTGTTGTAAGGCCACGGCCGCCGCCGCCGGCGCCGCGCTGCCGCACCGGGAGGGGGACTCCTCGGATGACGAGCTGCCCCCGCATGAGATGCATCACTATACCCAGGAGAGAGGTCAGTACTGTTGTAAGGCCACGGCCGCCGCCGCCGGCGCCGCGCTGCCGCACCGGGAGGGGGACTCCTCGGATGACGAGCTGCCCCCGCATGAGATGCATCACTATACCCAGGAGAGAGGTCAGTACTGTTGTAAGGCCACGGCCGCCGCCGCCGGCGCCGCGCTGCCGCACCGGGAGGGGGACTCCTCGGATGACGAGCTGCCCCCGCATGAGATGCATCACTATACCCAGGAGAGAGGTCAGTACTGTTGTAAGGCCACGGCCGCCGCCGCCGGCGCCGCGCTGCCGCACCGGGAGGGGGACTCCTCGGATGACGAGCTGCCCCCGCATGAGATGCATCACTATACCCAGGAGAGAGGTCAGTACTGTTGTAAGGCCACGGCCGCCGCCGCCGGCGCCGCGCTGCCGCACCGGGAGGGGGACTCCTCGGATGACGAGCTGCCCCCGCATGAGATGCATCACTATACCCAGGAGAGAGGTCAGTACTGTTGTAAGGCCACGGCCGCCGCCGCCGGCGCCGCGCTGCCGCACCGGGAGGGGGACTCCTCGGATGACGAGCTGCCCCCGCATGAGATGCATCACTATACCCAGGAGAGAGGTCAGTACTGTTGTAAGGCCACGGCCGCCGCCGCCGGCGCCGCGCTGCCGCACCGGGAGGGGGATGTTGTAATATGATATTAGCTTTACAGAATTTTTATGTCTATTGATAACTGGCAGTTTTGAAGTTTATGGTTTTTATAGTGTTAAGAAGTTATGATTCAAATATAGAAGGATGTTTGATTTTTGAGAAGTATCAAAGAAAATTTGTAACAGTCGGTTTGAAGTTTAGATATGAGGTTCTAGTAAAAGGAAAAATATGTGTAGTTGAATATTGTGTGTTGGGTTATTTCAGTTATTTGGATAATGTTTTAATTTTGGTAATATACAAACAAGATAAGTTTTGATATGTTTTATTGAGTGAAGATCCCAAGGGCAGAAGAAACTTTCCACCTTACAATGATGGTAAGATTTTAGACAGATACCAACAACAGGTTATGGGCCCTCGCCACCGATGAAGATATGGCATGAAAAGGTAAGGTGGAACGTGGAAGAATAAAGAACCCTTAAAAAATGTCTGGAGAAAAAGTGTAAAATTTAATTTAAAAAATATACAATAATTTTTGAACATGGCGGAAGAAATTACTATTTCAAAATTAAAAACAGAAGAAGAATATTTTATATGGAAACAAAAATTAATTTTACTTTTGACTGCAAGAGATTTAGAACAAGTTTTGGAAAGAGATGCTGAAAAAACAGTTAAGGATTTTAAAAAGAAAGACGCAAAAACAAAAATAATAATTATAAGTGCTATATGTGATAAATATATGGTCTATGCAATAAACTGCGAAAAATCAAAAGATATCATAGACAAATTTGACCAGTTATTTCTTGGACACAAAGACACACAAATTTCACAGCAATTGGAAGATTTTTATAAATACAAAATTATAAATAAGGATATAATGGCAGAAATTGCAGAGATTGAAAACAAGGCTACAAGAATCAGAGCATTAGGATATAAATTTGATGACGAACAGATAATGTCAAAAATACTATCAAATTTACCGAAGGACTTGATTCACTTTAGGACTGCATGGGAATCAACGTCAAAAGAAGACAAAAATTTAATAAATTTAATTTCAAGAATAAATTTAGAATTAAAAATGAGGAAAGGCAGTGATGATGAACCGAAACCAACAACATCCTATGAGAATGAGACTGAAAAAGAAAACATCTTTCATGTGAGGAGTTGCTTCAAATGCGGAAGGAAAGGACACATAGCGAGATTTTGCCATGATGATAGGAGAGTTAACAACAACAGCTTATGCTATAAGTGCATGAAGAGTGGACATAGACATGCAGATTGCAACTCACTATATAATTGTGCACACTGTAAGGATAATTCTCACTACACGAAATTCTGCCTAAAGCAAACTGTAAGTAATTTTTATACAGATCATTCTGAACAAGAGGAAATTGAATTCATTATAGATTCAGGAACAAGCAGTCACATTGTTACATCAGAAAGGTATCTAGTACATAAGGAGAAAATAAATTATAAAATTATGACAGCAGATGGAAACATACATCATGTTAACACAATGGGAAACTTATATTCTAACAATATTACATTAAAAAATGTTTTATGTGTTCCCCAACTTAAAAAGAACTTGATATCTGTATCTAGATTAGCTGATGATAATTATTTTTTAAAATTTTTCAGAACAAGCTGCCAACTCGGAGGTAAAAACTCTGAATGTATGGAGTCTTGCGAACGGAGGGAGGATGGTCTATACTATTTAAAATTATTAATAAATACGACAAAGCCAGTCGTACCTTCGAGGTCAGTCAATGTTTTTCAAATAGATAGTAAATTCTGGCATCGTGCATTAGGACATGTACCTGTTAACAAGACAAAGGAAATTGTTCGAGGGATAGATGGAGGCCGTGTAAAGGAAGTCGACATCTGTGAAGTCTGCACACAATCAAAATTATGTAGAAAACCATTTAAAACAACTAGACAGAGAGCTAGTCAACCATTAGAAATAATTCATAGCGATATTTGTGGTCCTATTCAAACAGAAACATGGGATGGTTACAAATATTTTATAACATTCTTGGATGATTATACTCATTTTGTAAAAGTTTATTTAATCAAAAATAAAAGCGAGGCTTTTTCAAAAATAATTAACTATATAAATTTGGCAGAAAATCACTTTAAAACTACAGTTAAAACATTTAGATGTGATAATGGAGGTGAATATACTAGTAAACAATTAAAAATGTATTGTAATAACAAAGGTATTAATATTGATTACACTATTCCATATTCTCCACAACTAAATGGTAAAGCTGAAAGATTAAATAGGTCTTTAATGGAACGAACAAGAGCGTTGCTTTTTGATATGCAGCTACCACATGATTTATGGGGTGAAGCTGTGTTAACTTCTGCTTATTTATTAAACAGGAGTGCAAATACCA
Organism: Eurois occulta; assembly: GCA_950022335.1. Lineage (NCBI taxonomy): Eukaryota > Metazoa > Arthropoda > Insecta > Lepidoptera > Noctuidae > Eurois > Eurois occulta. Next base: position 4,446,618 of record OX465481.1, on the reverse strand, counting down.
TTAATGTTAAAACACCAGCAGAAATGTGGTTCAATAGAATACCGAATTTAAAACATTTAAATATTTTTGGATCTTTAACATATTACAAAAATAATTATCAGTTAAATAAACTTGACTCCAGGAGTAGTAAAGGGCTTTTAGTAGGGTTTACTAACAATGGTTATAAGATCTGGGATCCTTCAAATTTTAGAATTATTTACTCGAGAGATGTGGTGTTTAATAATAGTAAGAGTGAAGTTGCAGATTATTTGAAAATGTGTAATTGTAGAGTGGAAAAGTGCGATTTAGAGAATTTATTTAAAACGGTTAAAGTTGGTATTGGTAGTGATGTTATTAATGGTGATAGTTTTCGTGGTGAAAGTGGTGATGAAGATAGTAATGAAGAAATTAGAGGAAGAATTGTTGAAGATAATATTTTTGAAGATAGTAATGAAGAAATTAGAGGGAGAACTGTTGAAGATAATATTTTTGAAGATAGCGTTGAAGAAATAGGGGGCAGAACTGTTGAAGATAATGATATTTTTGAAGACAGCGTTGAAGAAATTAGAGTCGATGTTGAAGAGAATGATACTTTGAGAGGGGACGGTAATGATAGAGTAGTTGAAAGTAATGATGAGTTTGAAGATGCAATTGAACCAGTGAATAATGATGGATTGAGGATTTTACCGAGAAGAGAAAGGAAATTGCCATTTTGGTTGAAAGATTATGATTTGGAGACTTCGTTTTTGACTTATACAGATGTTTTTAATAGTTTTGAAAAGGATTTATGGAAGATAGCAATGAATGAGGAAAAAGATTCATTAGATAGAAACAAAACTTGGGAAATTGTGAATAAAAGTGAAGCGAAAAATAGGAAAATAATTTCAAGTAAATGGATTTTTACTATAAAGCCTGGCGGAAGATATAAGGCTAGATTAGTGGCAAGAGGATTTCTACAAAAATATAATATTGATTATAAGGAGACATATAGTCCAGTAGTAAACACAAGTAGTGTAAGATTGTTGTTGGCGATTGCAGCACAAAAAGGGTTTAAAATTAAACAATTTGATGTAAAAACGGCATTTTTATATGGAGAATTAGATGAAGAAATTTTTATGGAAATACCTTTAGGATATGATATAAAAGATAAAGAGAATAAAGTTTGTAAGTTAAAGAAGAGTTTATATGGATTAAAACAAGCACCACTTATGTGGAACAAGAGATTAACGGAGTTTTTAAAGAAATTAGGTTTGTTACAATTAAAATCGGATCCATGTGTGTTTGTTAATAAAGAAAAAGAAATATACTTGGCTATTTATGTTGACGATGGTATTTTAATTGGTGAAAATGAAATTGATTTAAATAAAATTATTAATAAATTAGAAAAAGAATTTGAAATGCGGAAATTTGATAAGACAGAAAAGTTTATAGGGTTTGATGTTAAAGTAGAACAAAACTTTATTAAGATTTATCAAGAAAGTTATATAAATCAAATTTTGGAAAAGTTTAAATATGAAAACTTAAAAGATAGTAGTCACCCAGATATTTTAATTGATACACATCAAGAGGGGAAAGTAAATGTTGATGATGTGCATCGATATAGACAATTGATTGGTTCATTGTTGTATTTGGTGAATAAAACAAGATTGGATATAGCTTTCCATGTTGGTTATTGTAGTAGGCATCAAGAGCATCCTAACTTAAATGATTTTGGAAATATTAAGAACCTTTTTAGATACATTAAAAATACAGTCAGCAGTGGTATACAGTATGTTCGTGGTAACGATTTGACTTTGAAAGCATATTGTGATGCAGACTTCGCAGGTGATCCTGATACTAGGAAAAGTACGACTGGCTTCGTAATATTTTATGGTGGTGGTCCAATTCATTGGTGCTCACGTAAACAGTCAGTCACTGCTCTTTCCAGTACTGAGGCTGAATATATTTCTGCGGCCGAATGTATAAAAGATCTTCTATACATTCAGAGTCTCATCTTCGAGTTGACAGATAAATTACCAAAAACTGAATTGTTTGTTGATAATCAATCTGCGATAGTTTTAATTAAAAATGGAATTTTAAATAGAAGAAGCAAACATATTGATGTTAAATATCATTTCATTAAGGAGAAAATAGATAAAAATTTATTAAATATTTACTATTGTCCGACTAAGAACAATTTGGCAGATATACTGACTAAACCATTGGATAGAACAAAGTTTTTGAGATTGAGACAGTGTATAGTGAGTGATACATAAGTGAAGAACATTCTATAATGTGATGAGTTATGTAGGTTAATTAAAATATAAGGTTGTTTGGGAATTAATTTGAAATTGTAATGGATAAGTTAGTTATGTAAGGTGTTTAGATTAATTAATTCAAAAGTTTGTTTGTTGTAGTCAGTTAAGTTGGGTGGGTTAATTAAGTTGGGTTTTAAAGTAGTTGATGAGAAGTTATGTGATGTTATTCAAACTGTAATAGACATAAAATTCAGAGGGGATGTTGTAATATGATATTAGCTTTATAGAATTTTTATGTCTATTGATAACTGGCAGTTTTGAAGTTTATGGTTTTTATAGTGTTAAGAAGTTATGATTCAAATATAGAAGGATGTTTGATTTTTGAGAAGTATCAAAGAAAATTTGTAACAGTCGGTTTGAAGTTTAGATATGAGGTTCTAGTAAAAGGAAAAATATGTGTAGTTGAATATTGTGTGTTGGGTTATTTCAGTTATTTGGATAATGTTTTAATTTTGGTAATATACAAACAAGATAAGTTTTGATATGTTTTATTGAGTGAAGATCCCAAGGGCAGAAGAAACTTTCCACCTTACAATGATGGTAAGATTTTAGACAGATACCAACAACAGGGGACTCCTCGGATGACGAGCTGCCCCCGCATGAGATGCATCACTATACCCAGGAGAGAGGTCAGTACTGTTGTAAGGCCACGGCCGCCGCCGCCGGCGCCGCGCTGCCGCACCGGGAGGGGGACTCCTCGGATGACGAGCTGCCCCCGCATGAGATGCATCACTATACCCAGGAGAGAGGTCAGTACTGTTGTAAGGCCACGGCCGCCGCCGCCGGCGCCGCGCTGCCGCACCGGGAGGGGGACTCCTCGGATGACGAGCTGCCCCCGCATGAGATGCATCACTATACCCAGGAGAGAGGTCAGTACTGTTGTAAGGCCACGGCCGCCGCCGCCGGCGCCGCGCTGCCGCACCGGGAGGGGGACTCCTCGGATGACGAGCTGCCCCCGCATGAGATGCATCACTATACCCAGGAGAGAGGTCAGTACTGTTGTAAGGCCACGGCCGCCGCCGCCGGCGCCGCGCTGCCGCACCGGGAGGGGGACTCCTCGGATGACGAGCTGCACCCGCATGAGATGCATCACTATACCCAGGAGAGAGGTCAGTACTGTTGTAAGGCCACGGCCGCCGCCGCCGGCGCCGCGCTGCCGCACCGGGAGGGGGACTCCTCGGATGACGAGCTGCCCCCGCATGAGATGCATCACTATACCCAGGAGAGAGGTCAGTACTGTTGTAAGGCCACGGCCGCCGCCGCCGGCGCCGCGCTGCCGCACCGGGAGGGGGACTCCTCGGATGACGAGCTGCACCCGCATGAGATGCATCACTATACCCAGGAGAGAGGTCAGTACTGTTGTAAGGCCACGGCCGCCGCCGCCGGCGCCGCGCTGCCGCACCGGGAGGGGGACTCCTCGGATGACGAGCTGCCCCCGCATGAGATGCATCACTATACCCAGGAGAGAGGTCAGTACTGTTGTAAGGCCACGGCCGCCGCCGCCGGCGCCGCGCTGCCGCACCGGGAGGGGGACTCCTCGGATGACGAGCTGCCCCCGCATGAGATGCATCACTATACCCAGGAGAGAGGTCAGTACTGTTGTAAGGCCACGGCCGCCGCCGCCGGCGCCGCGCTGCCGCACCGGGAGGGGGACTCCTCGGATGACGAGCTGCCCCCGCATGAGATGCATCACTATACCCAGGAGAGAGGTCAGTACTGTTGTAAGGCCACGGCCGCCGCCGCCGGCGCCGCGCTGCCGCACCGGGAGGGGGACTCCTCGGATGACGAGCTGCCCCCGCATGAGATGCATCACTATACCCAGGAGAGAGGTCAGTACTGTTGTAAGGCCACGGCCGCCGCCGCCGGCGCCGCGCTGCCGCACCGGGAGGGGGACTCCTCGGATGACGAGCTGCCCCCGCATGAGATGCATCACTATACCCAGGAGAGAGGTCAGTACTGTTGTAAGGCCACGGCCGCCGCCGCCGGCGCCGCGCTGCCGCACCGGGAGGGGGACTCCTCGGATGACGAGCTGCCCCCGCATGAGATGCATCACTATACCCAGGAGAGAGGTCAGTACTGTTGTAAGGCCACGGCCGCCGCCGCCGGCGCCGCGCTGCCGCACCGGGAGGGGGACTCCTCGGATGACGAGCTGCCCCCGCATGAGATGCATCACTATACCCAGGAGAGAGGTCAGTACTGTTGTAAGGCCACGGCCGCCGCCGCCGGCGCCGCGCTGCCGCACCGGGAGGGGGACTCCTCGGATGACGAGCTGCACCCGCATGAGATGCATCACTATACCCAGGAGAGAGGTCAGTACTGTTGTAAGGCCACGGCCGCCGCCGCCGGCGCCGCGCTGCCGCACCGGGAGGGGGACTCCTCGGATGACGAGCTGCCCCCGCATGAGATGCATCACTATACCCAGGAGAGAGGTCAGTACTGTTGTAAGGCCACGGCCGCCGCCGCCGGCGCCGCGCTGCCGCACCGGGAGGGGGACTCCTCGGATGACGAGCTGCACCCGCATGAGATGCATCACTATACCCAGGAGAGAGGTCAGTACTGTTGTAAGGCCACGGCCGCCGCCGCCGGCGCCGCGCTGCCGCACCGGGAGGGGGACTCCTCGGATGACGAGCTGCCCCCGCATGAGATGCATCACTATACCCAGGAGAGAGGTCAGTACTGTTGTAAGGCCACGGCCGCCGCCGCCGGCGCCGCGCTGCCGCACCGGGAGGGGGACTCCTCGGATGACGAGCTGCCCCCGCATGAGATGCATCACTATACCCAGGAGAGAGGTCAGTACTGTTGTAAGGCCACGGCCGCCGCCGCCGGCGCCGCGCTGCCGCACCGGGAGGGGGACTCCTCGGATGACGAGCTGCCCCCGCATGAGATGCATCACTATACCCAGGAGAGAGGTCAGTACTGTTGTAAGGCCACGGCCGCCGCCGCCGGCGCCGCGCTGCCGCACCGGGAGGGGGACTCCTCGGATGACGAGCTGCCCCCGCATGAGATGCATCACTATACCCAGGAGAGAGGTCAGTACTGTTGTAAGGCCACGGCCGCCGCCGCCGGCGCCGCGCTGCCGCACCGGGAGGGGGACTCCTCGGATGACGAGCTGCCCCCGCATGAGATGCATCACTATACCCAGGAGAGAGGTCAGTACTGTTGTAAGGCCACGGCCGCCGCCGCCGGCGCCGCGCTGCCGCACCGGGAGGGGGACTCCTCGGATGACGAGCTGCCCCCGCATGAGATGCATCACTATACCCAGGAGAGAGGTCAGTACTGTTGTAAGGCCACGGCCGCCGCCGCCGGCGCCGCGCTGCCGCACCGGGAGGGGGACTCCTCGGATGACGAGCTGCCCCCGCATGAGATGCATCACTATACCCAGGAGAGAGGTCAGTACTGTTGTAAGGCCACGGCCGCCGCCGCCGGCGCCGCGCTGCCGCACCGGGAGGGGGACTCCTCGGATGACGAGCTGCACCCGCATGAGATGCATCACTATACCCAGGAGAGAGGTCAGTACTGTTGTAAGGCCACGGCCGCCGCCGCCGGCGCCGCGCTGCCGCACCGGGAGGGGGACTCCTCGGATGACGAGCTGCCCCCGCATGAGATGCATCACTATACCCAGGAGAGAGGTCAGTACTGTTGTAAGGCCACGGCCGCCGCCGCCGGCGCCGCGCTGCCGCACCGGGAGGGGGACTCCTCGGATGACGAGCTGCACCCGCATGAGATGCATCACTATACCCAGGAGAGAGGTCAGTACTGTTGTAAGGCCACGGCCGCCGCCGCCGGCGCCGCGCTGCCGCACCGGGAGGGGGACTCCTCGGATGACGAGCTGCCCCCGCATGAGATGCATCACTATACCCAGGAGAGAGGTCAGTACTGTTGTAAGGCCACGGCCGCCGCCGCCGGCGCCGCGCTGCCGCACCGGGAGGGGGACTCCTCGGATGACGAGCTGCCCCCGCATGAGATGCATCACTATACCCAGGAGAGAGGTCAGTACTGTTGTAAGGCCACGGCCGCCGCCGCCGGCGCCGCGCTGCCGCACCGGGAGGGGGACTCCTCGGATGACGAGCTGCCCCCGCATGAGATGCATCACTATACCCAGGAGAGAGGTCAGTACTGTTGTAAGGCCACGGCCGCCGCCGCCGGCGCCGCGCTGCCGCACCGGGAGGGGGACTCCTCGGATGACGAGCTGCCCCCGCATGAGATGCATCACTATACCCAGGAGAGAGGTCAGTACTGTTGTAAGGCCACGGCCGCCGCCGCCGGCGCCGCGCTGCCGCACCGGGAGGGGGACTCCTCGGATGACGAGCTGCCCCCGCATGAGATGCATCACTATACCCAGGAGAGAGGTCAGTACTGTTGTAAGGCCACGGCCGCCGCCGCCGGCGCCGCGCTGCCGCACCGGGAGGGGGACTCCTCGGATGACGAGCTGCCCCCGCATGAGATGCATCACTATACCCAGGAGAGAGGTCAGTACTGTTGTAAGGCCACGGCCGCCGCCGCCGGCGCCGCGCTGCCGCACCGGGAGGGGGACTCCTCGGATGACGAGCTGCCCCCGCATGAGATGCATCACTATACCCAGGAGAGAGGTCAGTACTGTTGTAAGGCCACGGCCGCCGCCGCCGGCGCCGCGCTGCCGCACCGGGAGGGGGACTCCTCGGATGACGAGCTGCCCCCGCATGAGATGCATCACTATACCCAGGAGAGAGGTCAGTACTGTTGTAAGGCCACGGCCGCCGCCGCCGGCGCCGCGCTGCCGCACCGGGAGGGGGACTCCTCGGATGACGAGCTGCCCCCGCATGAGATGCATCACTATACCCAGGAGAGAGGTCAGTACTGTTGTAAGGCCACGGCCGCCGCCGCCGGCGCCGCGCTGCCGCACCGGGAGGGGGACTCCTCGGATGACGAGCTGCCCCCGCATGAGATGCATCACTATACCCAGGAGAGAGGTCAGTACTGTTGTAAGGCCACGGCCGCCGCCGCCGGCGCCGCGCTGCCGCACCGGGAGGGGGACTCCTCGGATGACGAGCTGCACCCGCATGAGATGCATCACTATACCCAGGAGAGAGGTCAGTACTGTTGTAAGGCCACGGCCGCCGCCGCCGGCGCCGCGCTGCCGCACCGGGAGGGGGACTCCTCGGATGACGAGCTGCACCCGCATGAGATGCATCACTATACCCAGGAGAGAGGTCAGTACTGTTGTAAGGCCACGGCCGCCGCCGCCGGCGCCGCGCTGCCGCACCGGGAGGGGGACTCCTCGGATGACGAGCTGCCCCCGCATGAGATGCATCACTATACCCAGGAGAGAGGTCAGTACTGTTGTAAGGCCACGGCCGCCGCCGCCGGCGCCGCGCTGCCGCACCGGGAGGGGGACTCCTCGGATGACGAGCTGCCCCCGCATGAGATGCATCACTATACCCAGGAGAGAGGTCAGTACTGTTGTAAGGCCACGGCCGCCGCCGCCGGCGCCGCGCTGCCGCACCGGGAGGGGGACTCCTCGGATGACGAGCTGCCCCCGCATGAGATGCATCACTATACCCAGGAGAGAGGTCAGTACTGTTGTAAGGCCACGGCCGCCGCCGCCGGCGCCGCGCTGCCGCACCGGGAGGGGGACTCCTCGGATGACGAGCTGCCCCCGCATGAGATGCATCACTATACCCAGGAGAGAGGTCAGTACTGTTGTAAGGCCACGGCCGCCGCCGCCGGCGCCGCGCTGCCGCACCGGGAGGGGGACTCCTCGGATGACGAGCTGCCCCCGCATGAGATGCATCACTATACCCAGGAGAGAGGTCAGTACTGTTGTAAGGCCACGGCCGCCGCCGCCGGCGCCGCGCTGCCGCACCGGGAGGGGGACTCCTCGGATGACGAGCTGCCCCCGCATGAGATGCATCACTATACCCAGGAGAGAGGTCAGTACTGTTGTAAGGCCACGGCCGCCGCCGCCGGCGCCGCGCTGCCGCACCGGGAGGGGGACTCCTCGGATGACGAGCTGCCCCCGCATGAGATGCATCACTATACCCAGGAGAGAGGTCAGTACTGTTGTAAGGCCACGGCCGCCGCCGCCGGCGCCGCGCTGCCGCACCGGGAGGGGGACTCCTCGGATGACGAGCTGCCCCCGCATGAGATGCATCACTATACCCAGGAGAGAGGTCAGTACTGTTGTAAGGCCACGGCCGCCGCCGCCGGCGCCGCGCTGCCGCACCGGGAGGGGGACTCCTCGGATGACGAGCTGCCCCCGCATGAGATGCATCACTATACCCAGGAGAGAGGTCAGTACTGTTGTAAGGCCACGGCCGCCGCCGCCGGCGCCGCGCTGCCGCACCGGGAGGGGGACTCCTCGGATGACGAGCTGCCCCCGCATGAGATGCATCACTATACCCAGGAGAGAGGTCAGTACTGTTGTAAGGCCACGGCCGCCGCCGCCGGCGCCGCGCTGCCGCACCGGGAGGGGGACTCCTCGGATGACGAGCTGCCCCCGCATGAGATGCATCACTATACCCAGGAGAGAGGTCAGTACTGTTGTAAGGCCACGGCCGCCGCCGCCGGCGCCGCGCTGCCGCACCGGGAGGGGGACTCCTCGGATGACGAGCTGCCCCCGCATGAGATGCATCACTATACCCAGGAGAGAGGTCAGTACTGTTGTAAGGCCACGGCCGCCGCCGCCGGCGCCGCGCTGCCGCACCGGGAGGGGGACTCCTCGGATGACGAGCTGCCCCCGCATGAGATGCATCACTATACCCAGGAGAGAGGTCAGTACTGTTGTAAGGCCACGGCCGCCGCCGCCGGCGCCGCGCTGCCGCACCGGGAGGGGGACTCCTCGGATGACGAGCTGCCCCCGCATGAGATGCATCACTATACCCAGGAGAGAGGTCAGTACTGTTGTAAGGCCACGGCCGCCGCCGCCGGCGCCGCGCTGCCGCACCGGGAGGGGGACTCCTCGGATGACGAGCTGCCCCCGCATGAGATGCATCACTATACCCAGGAGAGAGGTCAGTACTGTTGTAAGGCCACGGCCGCCGCCGCCGGCGCCGCGCTGCCGCACCGGGAGGGGGACTCCTCGGATGACGAGCTGCCCCCGCATGAGATGCATCACTATACCCAGGAGAGAGGTCAGTACTGTTGTAAGGCCACGGCCGCCGCCGCCGGCGCCGCGCTGCCGCACCGGGAGGGGGACTCCTCGGATGACGAGCTGCCCCCGCATGAGATGCATCACTATACCCAGGAGAGAGGTCAGTACTGTTGTAAGGCCACGGCCGCCGCCGCCGGCGCCGCGCTGCCGCACCGGGAGGGGGACTCCTCGGATGACGAGCTGCCCCCGCATGAGATGCATCACTATACCCAGGAGAGAGGTCAGTACTGTTGTAAGGCCACGGCCGCCGCCGCCGGCGCCGCGCTGCCGCACCGGGAGGGGGACTCCTCGGATGACGAGCTGCCCCCGCATGAGATGCATCACTATACCCAGGAGAGAGGTCAGTACTGTTGTAAGGCCACGGCCGCCGCCGCCGGCGCCGCGCTGCCGCACCGGGAGGGGGACTCCTCGGATGACGAGCTGCCCCCGCATGAGATGCATCACTATACCCAGGAGAGAGGTCAGTACTGTTGTAAGGCCACGGCCGCCGCCGCCGGCGCCGCGCTGCCGCACCGGGAGGGGGACTCCTCGGATGACGAGCTGCCCCCGCATGAGATGCATCACTATACCCAGGAGAGAGGTCAGTACTGTTGTAAGGCCACGGCCGCCGCCGCCGGCGCCGCGCTGCCGCACCGGGAGGGGGACTCCTCGGATGACGAGCTGCCCCCGCATGAGATGCATCACTATACCCAGGAGAGAGGTCAGTACTGTTGTAAGGCCACGGCCGCCGCCGCCGGCGCCGCGCTGCCGCACCGGGAGGGGGACTCCTCGGATGACGAGCTGCCCCCGCATGAGATGCATCACTATACCCAGGAGAGAGGTCAGTACTGTTGTAAGGCCACGGCCGCCGCCGCCGGCGCCGCGCTGCCGCACCGGGAGGGGGACTCCTCGGATGACGAGCTGCCCCCGCATGAGATGCATCACTATACCCAGGAGAGAGGTCAGTACTGTTGTAAGGCCACGGCCGCCGCCGCCGGCGCCGCGCTGCCGCACCGGGAGGGGGACTCCTCGGATGACGAGCTGCCCCCGCATGAGATGCATCACTATACCCAGGAGAGAGGTCAGTACTGTTGTAAGGCCACGGCCGCCGCCGCCGGCGCCGCGCTGCCGCACCGGGAGGGGGACTCCTCGGATGACGAGCTGCCCCCGCATGAGATGCATCACTATACCCAGGAGAGAGGTCAGTACTGTTGTAAGGCCACGGCCGCCGCCGCCGGCGCCGCGCTGCCGCACCGGGAGGGGGACTCCTCGGATGACGAGCTGCCCCCGCATGAGATGCATCACTATACCCAGGAGAGAGGTCAGTACTGTTGTAAGGCCACGGCCGCCGCCGCCGGCGCCGCGCTGCCGCACCGGGAGGGGGACTCCTCGGATGACGAGCTGCCCCCGCATGAGATGCATCACTATACCCAGGAGAGAGGTCAGTACTGTTGTAAGGCCACGGCCGCCGCCGCCGGCGCCGCGCTGCCGCACCGGGAGGGGGACTCCTCGGATGACGAGCTGCCCCCGCATGAGATGCATCACTATACCCAGGAGAGAGGTCAGTACTGTTGTAAGGCCACGGCCGCCGCCGCCGGCGCCGCGCTGCCGCACCGGGAGGGGGACTCCTCGGATGACGAGCTGCCCCCGCATGAGATGCATCACTATACCCAGGAGAGAGGTCAGTACTGTTGTAAGGCCACGGCCGCCGCCGCCGGCGCCGCGCTGCCGCACCGGGAGGGGGACTCCTCGGATGACGAGCTGCCCCCGCATGAGATGCATCACTATACCCAGGAGAGAGGTCAGTACTGTTGTAAGGCCACGGCCGCCGCCGCCGGCGCCGCGCTGCCGCACCGGGAGGGGGACTCCTCGGATGACGAGCTGCCCCCGCATGAGATGCATCACTATACCCAGGAGAGAGGTCAGTACTGTTGTAAGGCCACGGCCGCCGCCGCCGGCGCCGCGCTGCCGCACCGGGAGGGGGACTCCTCGGATGACGAGCTGCCCCCGCATGAGATGCATCACTATACCCAGGAGAGAGGTCAGTACTGTTGTAAGGCCACGGCCGCCGCCGCCGGCGCCGCGCTGCCGCACCGGGAGGGGGACTCCTCGGATGACGAGCTGCCCCCGCATGAGATGCATCACTATACCCAGGAGAGAGGTCAGTACTGTTGTAAGGCCACGGCCGCCGCCGCCGGCGCCGCGCTGCCGCACCGGGAGGGGGACTCCTCGGATGACGAGCTGCCCCCGCATGAGATGCATCACTATACCCAGGACAGAGGTCAGTACTGTTGTAAGGCCACGGCCGCCGCCGCCGGCGCCGCGCTGCCGCACCGGGAGGGGGACTCCTCGGATGACGAGCTGCCCCCGCATGAGATGCATCACTATACCCAGGAGAGAGGTCAGTACTGTTGTAAGGCCACGGCCGCCGCCGCCGGCGCCGCGCTGCCGCACCGGGAGGGGGACTCCTCGGATGACGAGCTGCCCCCGCATGAGATGCATCACTATACCCAGGAGAGAGGTCAGTACTGTTGTAAGGCCACGGCCGCCGCCGCCGGCGCCGCGCTGCCGCACCGGGAGGGGGACTCCTCGGATGACGAGCTGCCCCCGCATGAGATGCATCACTATACCCAGGAGAGAGGTCAGTACTGTTGTAAGGCCACGGCCGCCGCCGCCGGCGCCGCGCTGCCGCACCGGGAGGGGGACTCCTCGGATGACGAGCTGCCCCCGCATGAGATGCATCACTATACCCAGGAGAGAGGTCAGTACTGTTGTAAGGCCACGGCCGCCGCCGCCGGCGCCGCGCTGCCGCACCGGGAGGGGGACTCCTCGGATGACGAGCTGCCCCCGCATGAGATGCATCACTATACCCAGGAGAGAGGTCAGTACATACTCTATTATTTGTGGCGACATCTTTAGCGCCACATACGAACTAAAATGGTGCATCTTACATCATGATAAACGATTAACTACAGAAACCAGGCCGGGTTTCTGTAGTTCGCTATCGGCATCGACACTCCCAAAAGCCACGAAAATTAATGCCATTGAAGAAATTGTTGAAAATTTTCACAACCGCCATCTTGGATTTTTCATTTTGACTCAATATCGTCATTAGCGCCCCCGAATACCACGAAAACGACTCTTATGACGAACATTTGCAAAGGAGACTGGCAATCGCCCATAGGCGAACAAGAACGACAATATAATCAAATCACGGCTAAAACACAACTAACGATGTATACTTAATGTTTGAATGAATATTAATCATGGATATAAAACGATAATCAAATTTAAAGAACATTTCTTAGTTAAAGGATATTATGATAATGTGTTTTGTTTTTTATTTTTTTTTCTTTGAAAATTTTATCTTAGCCTGCAATGATTATATAAATTAGTTTATTAAGTTGGTAAAGTCACAAAAAACCGAGATAATCAGTATCCACAGCACAGCGCACTAAAACACAAAACAATTTTTGCCATTTTTATTTCATTTGGCCTTTCGGTCACATCAAGATGCATTAAAACGTCTAAAAATTAAATAAGGAAGATAAATACCTATATTCCCTATATTGAATCGGATTTTGTTAACAATTTCAAGGGTTTTAATTTTTTTTGCACGGAACCCTAATTCTTTTTCTAAAATAAAAGTAGCTTAAGTTATTCTTATAATATCAGCTACCTGCCAGTAAAAGTCCCGTCAAAGTCGGGCCTTCCGTTTTGGAGATTAGCCGGAACAAACAGACAAACAGAAAAAGAAAAATTTGAAAATGATTTATTTTTGTTCGTTTGTCCATTCAGTAAAAATATGTGATTTTGAAATCACAAACAGACATTTCAATTGTATTTATTTGTATAGATAAATCTCTAAAATTTCACCTTGATCAGCATTGCACTTAAAACGTGTTTCAATTGATTATGGTAAAACACCCTAAAGATTGACGCTATTAAAATATTATGTAAGAAGCCATGTGTAGTAATCGCGCAACCAACCTTCTTACTTACTTCTCTTGTAATTCGTGACTGACTTCTCAAGTTATATTTCTTTTCTCCAGACGCTATCCGTCAGCAATCAGCGTCGTTGTTCAGCGACGCCCTCCCCGCGTGGCGCAGCGTGTCCGGCGTGTGCAAGCGCCTCGCGCGCTGGCGAGCTCGCGCCACCTCGCTGTACACGGACGCCTACGTGGCCGACTGCCTGCCCAAGCTACTGGCGCCTTACGTCAGACATGAGGTAAGGAGCCAACGTCCCCGGGAGACTGACAATCTTTCTTACCAAGGGGTATCGTGTCACCCAGTCACTGGATTGCTCGCAGCTGCATCCGGTTAGACTGGCAACCGACCCCAACTGGTGGGCAAAGGCTAGGATGATGAAAATCAATAAAGAGCGAATTCACAACAAAATCCTGAAGAAGCCTGTGAAGAAAATCATGAAAATGGACTCCATTTTGAATTTTGATATTACCTTTATTTTCTAATCAAAACTGTTTAAGCATTTTCCAGAGCCGCCATCTTTTTGCCACTAGTTTCAAAACTGATTCTATGACTTTCGAAATCAGAAAGTGAAGCACTAACTATATTGCACTATTTTCTCCTCTATTCTATCCTTAACTTAACCTACGGTATGGAAACTGGACTCTTGGATCTTACATTATTTGTTGTGGTCCTCAGCTAATACTGTGGAACCCGCTGGCAGATGAAGACAACGAAGATTACGAGAGAATGGATTGGTACAAGTGAGCATTTATGGTTTTTATTATAATTTAATACATATTTCTTTTGCATAATATAATAATTTTGAGATCTGTGACATTTTTATGGATTTTTGCTTTTACGTTATCACAGTAGTACACGTAGTATAATTGACCTCATAATTGCTTCAACAACCTAAGTTTGAATGCCACTTGCACGTCTTAGGATATTAACGTCTATTTTTACTTCAAGATCAATGTGTCGTGATCGTGTCAGTTTCGATTAATTTAGTAAATTATTGGGATGCATTTTTGTCACACAGATATTTTTAGAAATTCCTAGTGGGGCTGGGGACTAGGAATTTCTCCTGTATCGTGGGTGCCTTTACAAACACTCGCATACTCAAACAGCCAGACCTGTAGGCCATACAAATATTATTTTGTTCCGAATACGTAAAAAATGTCTCTAATATTCACAGTTATAACTCTTTAACCTACTTTTTTCCCCAGATGCTTGATGATGTACGGCGTCCGTACAGAGCGCGGTGCAGACTCATCCTCGTCGGGTTCAGAAGGCGAGGTGGAGCCGCAGCCGGTCACGGAAAGTACCGTGCGAGAGGACCCCGACCTGCTGCTGGTGCCTAGCATCATTGGCAGGGTGGTGCTGCCTTGTCTCACAGGTATACTTAGCGCTCGGCAGACGCCTGGTAACACCGTGCATTTTTGTGGCATAAATAACTTAAATGTCAGTTTGTAAAAGTGTAGCTGTATGTCAGTGAAATAATGCATTAAGACCTTTAGTAAATCTAAATCTCATATACCTAAAAATACAAAAATATTCTGAGTTCAGATTGCATTAAGTTTTTACCCGACTACCCCAGAAAGAGTAATGTTTTGAGTGGTTCAACGGAGGCATCAGTAAGCGTGTGTCGTGTTGCAGAGCTGGTGTCGGTGGCGTGGGACCCGGTGTCGGTGCGCTCGTGCACGCGCCTGCGCGGCCTGCTGCTGCGCGCGGCGGCGCTGCCGGGCTGCGCGGGCGCAGTGCGGCGCCTGGCGTGCGCCCTGCGCGCGCGCCTGGCCGCGGCGCTGGGCGCGGACGTGTTCCTGCCTGCGCTGCCGCCGCAGTATGTATTACGTGTCTACACTTTTCGACAAACAACAACAAAAGACAACTGACTGTACAGTTTCTTCGCTCAATATCTGTAACTAACAATTCACATTCTTTTTTATTTTTTTTACTAACTTCCTTTTCTTGCCAAATACCATAACTTACCATTTAAAACATTTCATTCCTGGATCATCAGTCTAGTGCCCTTATCCCAATTTATTTGGGGTCGGCACAGCACATCTTCGTCCATATTTCTCTTTTCGCCAAATAAATAGTCACCCCCTTCGAGCCATAATATGATCTTACACCCATTACATTCCTCAATATTCTAAAACATTTTTTTATATGCGTTCTGTCCCCTACAGGGTGATGGAAGGTCCAGGCGGAGCGTTCTGGCGGCGTTGCTTAGGCGCGGGAGTACGGTTGCTGCGCGCCACGCTGTCGCTCACCGGCCCGCCCGCGCTGTTGTATGCTGATCCACTTGTACTGTCGCTTATAGGTATGGTCACACTTATGATATTATTTTTATATTGTGAAATTCACAGGAAAGTGTATCTTTTGAGCGTTTGTAAGGAAGGTTACTTCATCTTTTCGATTTACTTTTATTTGGGATCAACAGTTCTTTTAAAAACCAGACGTGTTGAGGAGTTTATTGTACCACTTCTTTAACAGTCTTCGTGGGCTGTTTTGCAATTTTTTTGACGAAAAAGGCGAAAAGTTAATCATCCCCTATTTCCTTCCTTTGAGAGTGGATTTAATTTTTTCATTGTAAATGGAATGATCGAGGTATTCCTTCTTTAAAAAAACAATGTTAAAATCGTATTACCCTCTAAAGAGCTGCGTGGTCACACACAAAAAAAAATACGCGTCGACTTGAAAATCTCCTCCGTTTTAGTCAGTTAATAAAAGTGCTGAAAGCCCTAATTTGAATCTGATTTTGTGCAGAAACGCTTTGCACCGGCGCGGGCGCAGCGGGCGGGCCGTACGTGGCGCACGCGGCCTGCGCGCTCAGCGCCACGCTGCCGCGCGCCGGCGCGCTGCGCAAGCGAGCACTCGCGCGACTGGCCGCGCTCGCTACACTAGCACTGTCCCGGCTTGACACTGATAATCCTATGCATTTGTAAGTACTTTTTATTGGTTGTTTAGCACTTGTCCCACTGTCGCGTCGGTGATAAGCGAATAGAGCTAGCAACTAAAAATCACGCACTGTATTATAAAATTTTATTTATTATTAAAAGCGGTTTTGCTAACACTCGGCCGGCCGCTACTGGAAGCGGCATTGTCAACACTTTTCATAGAAAATTAGCTTGTTATCGTTTTCTTGCACAAAGGCCGAATGAAAACTAACGGCTTTGAATGGCATCCATCACAAAAAATGTGCCGTCTCTAAGCTGGCCCGGCGATGCTGTTTACTTAGTGTGTGATACTCAATATCTCAAATTGGATTTGGAACCCGGGCACTGTACTAATAAGAAATAAATATTCAACAGGAAAGCTCTAGAACAAGCAAGATCAGTCATCGCAGAGGCTCGCGCGGTTGAATGACACAAAGAACCGACACAGATGCCGCCACCTGCCTCCACGGTACTAGATCACCTGACAGCGGCAACCGGCACATACGGCCGAGATTGGTGCCATATAACACCAAATTCTGCCTCCACAGTAGACCAACAGACAACGTTAACCGGCACATACGGCCGAGGTTCGCACTATAGAATACTAACTCCTGCCTCCACAGTAGACCAACGGTCGAAGGCAACCGGCACAACACAAACCAGTTGGCGCCATAAAAGAAAGAAGAAAGGACAATACATGCCTCTTTATTGACCATGATCAACCTGAAACTTAAATCGATAGAAAGTTTTTCAATTTAAATGTAACTTTGTTCTTTGATTGTTTATTTCGGACAAATAACATAATATATTACTATTCACTCGAGCGAGTACTCGGTTTTGGTTCATTTTATGTTCACTTTTAAATTGAGTAAAAGACAAAAATGATTAGAAATTTAAGCGACTGAATTAGGCATTATTATTGAAAATACAGATACTTTGTGCGTAATATTTCACGAGTTTAATTGATATTCTATACTGCCGTCGTAAGTAACAGGGGCGCATCTGAGAAGGTATACATGTCTTTTTTGTTTGGTAAGGCTTACACCAGACTTTTCTTTACATTTTTTTCTGCAGTTGTGCCCCTTCCACTTACAGCGGCAGCATAGCTATCCCATTGTTGTCACAAGTTCAATTATTTCTTTCGTATAGATAATCCATTTGACTGTTAATTATTATCAGATTCTATGATTACAGCTTTAAGACAATCTTAGAAATAGTCGGTAGAACTGTAACATTTCTTTAAATATGAATGTACAATATTATGAGAATTAAATCGTTCAACACCGCAAGGATTTCTTGAATGGATAGCCTAAATTGTACCCTGTAATAGGTACCTATAATATAAATACAAATTATACGCACATTCGTACGAATTGAATTTGTTGACATCGAGTTTCCGATCATGCGAAATATTGTCTTTAAGACCGAGATCTACAAATGTTACTTAGTACGAACTTTCACTGTATTCACTAACTGCAGGCGACATCTAAGGGAAAACACAACAGTGCAGTAATATTTAGGTATTCACTTAGGTGTTGTTTAGTGTAAGTGAATAAGTGTTATTCGCTGTCTTTTTGTTTAGTTAACTTGTATGTGTAAGACAGAGACGGGAACATGATTAAAGTAAAAGCATGCGCCTAGTAACGTTGAGAGATCTTAACGGTGTCGGGTATTGATAACTGCTGATAGATGTTAAATACCTCATAGAGTCAATTTGTATTGGTCGTTAACCTGACATTGTTGAAAGGAACAAATATTTTGACGATTGTAAAAGGAACCTTATCGGTTTGTGATGAGAGTTAGTACCCAATAATTTAACTAATATTATAAATTAAAATTATATACAAACTACAAATAGATCTAATATAATAATGAAAAATTAAGACTAAAAGTAAGTACCTACATACAACGAGGACAATAGGATACTTAGGCGTCAAAGTAGGGACTCCTCCGCATCGCTGTCATCCGGGAATGTGCCCAGAAGACTGGCAGCATTGTCAAATTGAGTGGCAATGCTAATTGTTTGGCCAAAGAAAGAGTCAGCCCTCTAGCCACCAGTGGTCGACCAGTCGGTTTACAGATTAAATTAAAATAACTCTGTGTTTCTGTTTTTCATGCCTAAACTACCGAACTGATCGTTATGAAATACAAATAGGTATGTAGCCGGAGGCCTGAAGGATATAGCTACTGTCATCCTAGACGTTTGTAAAAAAATAAAACGCAGGCGAAGCCGCGGGCAACAGCTTGCATATTACATTTTCGTAGCACTAAGTATTATTTGTATGTGGTCTTGAATTGTTTTATATCTTTTTAGTACTTTAAAAATTTCTTGAGTCATTTTTTCTCAAAAAAAAAATGTCGTAACACAATGCACTTATTTTTTTAAGTTAATTTTTTGAGATATAATTGCGACTTTCGAGGTCTCGTCGACTGACTGCTGAAAATAGTTCATTACTGTGTTTTTGAAAAATGTTCGAGGTTAATACCTCAATCTTAGTCTACATATTTCCACATCTGCTGTTTAAATAACATAACATCACATCTGTTATCCCTGAATGGGTAGGCAGAGGTTCCCCTATGGTATACCTACATAATCAAAATCGAAATATTTTATTTCACATAGGCCTACATGGGCACTTATAAAACGTGGAGAAAAAGGTGCACGGTTCGGGTTGGTCGTTTCCTATGGAGAAGAACCGGCAAGAAACTCCATCGTTACTCTTTCAAAATTTATCATGTTACAGCTAATGCGTTGCTTACTTAACAAAGAATGTAAAATAAGATAAAAAAGTTAACACATAAATTTTGCCAGTCATGTTTAAACCCCATATAATAGCGGGCCAGCCTATTGCCATCTACCGAATGATATTTTATAGAACTTATTGAGTAATTTTAGAGGATTTAATTAATTTATGATTACTGAAAAACGACCTTATACCCTTTACAAAATGACTTACAAAGCTGATGCTGGTTGAACTTCAATACATCTTAAGGCTCTTGATACCTCGTAAGGTCGCAATTAATTTAATACTAATTTAGAATAAATGAAACATAGGAATAGGTCTGTACCTAATTATTGTGATGGCTATCTTCGATCATTGTGAATGATATAGCGTAGTTATTTATGTATACTTTGTATACAAGTAACATGATCTAATTGTGTGAGCTTCTGAACTACACAAATAAATGATATGGTAACAAGTAAAGTCTTTTATTTTTTTCTTTCCAAAGACGTGAAGTCCCGTGTAAAAAGAGAGAGGGGAAGACAATCTATACAAATAAATAAAATTGAAGTGTCTGCTTGTAATTTCAAAATAACAGCTTTTTACTGAATGTATATGAAATATATACGGTTAACCTTTTCACCGCCACGGACATCAATAGAAGTTCCAGATTTTCGTGCCACCAGCGCCACGACTTCATTAGAAGCTCTTCATTTTAACTTTGTTATAAAAATAAATTTACATTATTGAACAGGTTTTTCTTATCATTTTATTATTTAAAAGCACTGTCTAGTACCCTGTTTTGTTATTTTTCCACACAAGAAGCCCTTAGGGTCAACTCACACCGAAAGAGCGGCGAAGGGCAGCGAAGCGCGGAGTCACGGAGTCCCGCGACTTCTCGAGCATTCCAGCGACTTCTCGAGCAGTCGCGGGAATCCGCGCGCCTTCCCGAGCCCACCCGCGATGAATTCATGGGTCGCTCTCCTATGCGCAGTTCAATTTCAACAAAACTCGAGGAAACTTGTGTTTAAGCAGTGAAAATGGGTATTTTGGATTTAATTATTATTGCACATATAATTGAAGAAGAAGAGGAAGAGGCCGAAGAGATAAGGAGGGAAAGATTTAAAAGAAATATATGGTTCAATTGTATTGTTATTTATCGCTCGCGACTGCCCGAACATTCTCGGGACTTCCCGCAACTTCTCACGCAGTCGCACGGCTCCGTTTATGGAATTCCCCGGAATTCCTGCGGCGCCGCGGGCATCCGCGCGACTCGTTCGAGTTTCTCATGCGATAATAAGTATTATGGTAATGATAGTAAAGTTAAAATTCATATGAAACTGAAACTGCGCTCCGCTTCGCTGCCCTTCGCCGCTCTTTCGGTGTGAGTTGACCCTTAATGTTGCATTTGCTTGCCCGTTCTTCTCCATAGAGATCTACGTTAGGGAATGGGCAACTACAGTACTTTCACAGTTTTTATGCCTTGTGACTGGGACTGTAGCTAAATTTCATTGTTGTCTTTGTTTCGACAGTTCAAAAGTGCCTGTTACGGGCCTACTTGAAATAAATGCTTTGATTTGATTTGATTTGATTGATTTAAAAAAAACTGTCTCTCTCTCTGTTTCGGCGCATCTCTAAATCGACTGGATCGATTTTGACAGGACTTTTACTGGCAGTTAGCTGATGTTATATGGAGTAAAAAAAGGATTAGGGTTCCGTGCAAAGAAAAATGAAAACCCTTGAAATTGTAACAAAATCCGACTCGAAGGTCGCGGGTAACAGCTAGTCTATATCTATACAAGTTACATATAAATTATAATGAATTTGTCGAAAACTCGTCTTTGTACATCGAAAAAAAAATGCCAGGCTGATAAAGGATAACTCATTTCCAGCATTTTTGGAATTTTTGTCTTTTTATCTGTTTGTCTGTCTGTTTCGATGATCATGCGTCACGTAAAATTTACGAAACCCATTGGTTTGTAAATTACTTTTATACATAAAAGTTGTGCGTAACTTGTGGTATTATTTAGTTTTTGTTTCATCGCAATCTGTTAATTCTATCAAAAGATATATGAATTTAAAGTGTTCAAGAAGAACAAATGTCACGCACGACACACGCAATTCCCAATTCAGATACTCGTAACGACATCATAAGTCCACAAATAGAACTACTGTTGACAGTTGAACACCATATTCAATAGATGGCGTTGTGCATTTGACGTCATTTTCTGAATCGCGGTGTTAAGATTCTCCGTGGCTGAATGACCATCTCCCATGTTTTATGAATAGTTTTCATTGAAATTTGAAATTTCGAAGGTAGTTGTATTATCTTCTGCATTGAAATCAGAAATTCAGGACTTCATTTATTAAAGGTGACCTTAAGGTCATGATTATTTGGTTGAAATTGGTTGTTCCTGTCGGTTTCGGTAGGTCGATTGGTCGATAAAAGTACAGTAGTTTTCGGAATTCGGATTGATTGGTCAGGGATTTACTGGGATTTGTTTCGGTCTTTGATTAAGGGTTTGAAACTTTGAAGAAAAGATATAGTGAGGTATTAGGTAAAGTTTAAAAGTTATATAATTACTTCGTAGTTTGAATACTTTGAATTTTTGAACAGTGTAATTCGTTCGAAAGTTTGTCTTTGATTTGATTAACGAAGTAAAGGTTCTAATTATTATAATGTTTCTATCTATTTGAATTTTAAACAAGTAGTTTTATTTATTTCGTAGTTTGAATACTGTCATTCGTTCGAAAGTTTGTGTTGTTGATTGGTTCGAGTCGTGAGACGAACAGTCGTTTCAAATTGATTCGACTGTCCAAGGTGCTTGCTTAAACAGTTCTTTGTTATGGCTTAGTATAAGATCTACTCATTTGAGCTTTAATATGCGAGCACATTTAGGAAACGCGCGGATTTTTTCAATTTTACTGCTAATAATCGATGACGGTTCATACCCCAGTCAAGAAGGTGGTATTATAAAGTAATTTTAGTAGGGAGCCTGTGTCGTTCTGTTGCCTCACAGAAGAAGCTCATTTCCTCTGTGTATGGGGAGCCCACAGAGATCTCGAACCGTGACGCTTCTTGGCTATGCCAACGAGCTATTTTGGCCCCTCGAAACGACTAAACGGCAACGATCAATTCTCAAATATTGACACATGTTCCTGGGGAAAGTAGGGAATACATCTCTATCTCCATCTCATCTCTATAACACAGTTATGGAAGAAGAAGATGCTACACACTACCCGGTAGAGTTCTTAGGTTCCTTAAATACACCAGGTCTTCCAGCACACAAAATTTATTTAAAAGTCGAGAGTGCCAATAAATTCTACTTAGAAATTTAAGCTATGCAACAGCACTCGGCTGAAAGTAACAAATCTCCAACGAAATGTTATCAAAGCCGAAATGTTCACAAGTTGCGGCTCCGGTGATGTTATTTTTATTCTCGGATCCCCCTAATTCACAATAATTTTCCTTTTTGTTTCAAACGTGTGTAAGCCTCTCAGTAAGCCTCTGTTACACCATGACCATCAACAAAGCCCAGGGCCAGACATTATCTGTTGCGGGGGTAGACCTCACTATTGATTGCTTTTCTCATGGCCAACTTAATGTTGCTCTATCATGTGTTAGCAACCCTAGAAACCTCTTTGTTTACGCCCCGGGTAATTCCACCTCTAACCTAGTACATATATAGAGAAGCATTAATATAATCATGTTTTCTCACTGCATAAAGTTACAAGAGACCTGGCCGCAAATTCTTTATTTTAAACTCGCTGCCGCCCGCGGCACCAGCTGCGTGAATGTCGAAAATTATCCCAAGGGAACATACTTCCAGGATAAAAGTATCCTTTGTGTCACAATCTACCTCTGTGCCAAATTTCAGCACGATCCGTTCAGCTGTTCTATCGTTATTTGTGCCTGGTAATCATCATCTCATGTTGTAGATGATGGAATTGGAAGGTATAAGTCTGGATCTGATGCTGATCTTCGGAGATATTGTATTGTATTGTATAACGGGCTGGTGTCCGCAACTCCACGTCCAATGCGCGTATTTTGCGTGCGGAAGATATACAATGGAACTCTGATACACAGCAAAGAGATTTAAAAGACCTAAAGAGCGGACATTGGGAATATTTTCATACAAAAATTTTGATCCCGAACATTTTCGATTTTGATTCATGAATTCTACCTGACAAGCGGGCGTATGATACTAGACAGAACGATTTGTTACTAAGTAGTAACAAGTATTGGATTACGATTTTCTTCGTCTTGTCCTGTCTATCGTACATAAATATTTGAATGTATTTGATAGACAGCAAATCTGTCGTGATTTCTGCAATCGCTTGGATGTTTATTGTTTACACAATATCATAACATTTCGTCATTCTCGGTGGCCTGGCCGCCGCCTCAGTTGTCGGCTCCCGAACACTTGCGACCTCTCACGACTGGCACGCAGCCTCCCGCGACTGCCAACGAGCTGGTGGAGGCGCTGAGGAAACGGTTAGTAACTGTAAACAGATCGCGCAGCAAAGGTCTGCGCTTCGGGAATCATCGTGTATCTTCGAGATGTTACAACCATAGAAGTACTGGCATGTTTTGTATTATCACGGTAGCAAAATAATCAAAACCTATGAGTGACAGGTGAGGACCTGAGACCGGAGTAACTTGATAAAGAACGAAGCTGATTACATACGTGCAATGGTAAGTACACTACGACAAAGCGCGGCAGTACAAAACTTGAAGTTCTGCCTCGGCGGGGTGTTACTCTGTGGCGTAACATTCGTACTAATTCAGAAACACGAATAGGACCGAAGCACATGCATACTTTTTCTGTACCTCTACATGTGGCTAGCTAGACTATACTGTTCGATGTCTTCTATGGGTTGTGTTAAAACTATTAAATCAAAGGCAATATTTTAATCAAATATTTTCATTAAAGTTAAAGACATTTTTATTTTGTAAAACACGAATAAGTGTCGACACTATACAGGTCTTAAAAATGAATGAAAGTAGCTACATGTTTTGCCATATAGGAATGGCGTGCAAAAAATGTTTGGCTTGGAAAATAGAGTAAACTTAATTAATATTAAATAAAATTAAAAATGGCTTTGACAATAGGGTAAATTTAATTTAATAAATGGCAGTTGTTACCTAAAAATATTAAATTTACAAGAAATGACTTATAAAATAGGGTAAACTTAATTAATAACAAATTTTAAAAAATGGCTTATACAGTATAACATTAAAAAAAAATGGCTTCGACAATAGGGTAAACTTAATTTAAAAAATGGCAGTTGTTACCTAAAAATATTAATTTTACAAGAAATGATCTATACAATAGGGTAAACTTAATTAATATCAAAAAAATTGAAAAGGGCTTATACAAAAGGATAAAACTTAATTTAAATAATAGAGATTATTGCCTAAAATTATTAAATTTACAAGAAAATGTCGTACCTAATTTAATAGCCGATGCATTGGTTTTTACTCGTTTAAAAATTCCTCTAAGCTGTAGCATTTGGCTAAAAGATTTTTTTTAAGCTGTATTTATATAAACAATTTACATTTACCATAATAATATCTATCTATATCTAAAGTTATCCTTACTACTACTAAGAAACAATAATAACTAATAAGGTTCCATATCTAGCACCAACTTGAACGATCCATGCAGATCAATACACTTCAGCACATTAGCCTGATCGCCACAAAACACTTTCACATTAGGACTGACCATATACGCCATGCTCTCCACGAAACTGTTGCTCCTATTCGTGTAGACCTCGTTCCATTCATCCAGAAGCTTTACCTTATACCAGCATAACACTGCGTTGCATTCCCCATCTTCGGCCACAGTGACATTAATGACTTCAGATTTCAAATGAGTACAACAGCTGATTGCAAACTCTTCGGATAATGTTTCATATTCCATGCGGGCCATGTCTATGTATAGAGCTTGGGATACTTGGTAACGGTTCACGTGTTTCGCCATTCTATAGTCAACGTTCTCATCTAAAACTCGGTTGTTGATCTCCAACCATTTACTGTTAATCAGTTGTCCCATAATCGTCACAGATACAGGTAGACATAAGCCCCCCGAAATTAGATGTACTTGCTTCAAATGTTCGATAATCCTCTTTCTTCTTAAATCTATGTCACCATTGAACTCTATGATATTACTGAATATAACATGGAATTTCTTTCCTTTAAACACTCTGTGCGACCATGAGTCTGATACTAGAATTGTTACCTTATCTTCAGGTATTTCGTTTGCTTTTAGAACCGCTACTAAAAACGTTTTGTCATAAAAAGTTTTTACGTGACAAATAAGTGAGTTAGCTCCTCTTGTCATCATTAAAACTCCGAATAATGGAAATGGACTTAAATCGACCATATCTACATTTGAAACGTCTACAGTTTGTCCTAAATGGACACACACGGTAGGAATAGTTTTTCTTATCATATCCATGTATTCGACATCGTTTAGGAAAGCCAATGTTTCGGGTGAAATTCTTGATATAGCCGTATTCGTTTCTTGTAGAGTAGTTAATGTACCTCCGTACGTTAAAAATGACACATTCGCCGTCTCGTGTTTCCGAAGTGCCTTTGGTAAAACGTCGAAGAATACGGCTTGTTGCCATCCGTTCGCTTTGTCTTTGTTTCGGGGGTCACTGGTGATCATTATATCTTCAGTCAAGTATAAATTGAACCACCCAATTATCATGTTCATTTCGCCATCTTCTTTCGCAGTCAGCTTCGCGATATAAGGCTCCTGTCTATCCAGCATTTGGCAGATATCGTGATAGTTATTGAAGTCTATTTTCAACAGCGATTGAGGTTCAGACATGTATTTTAAGTTATCGTATGTATTTACGTCTTCGCTGCAGTAAGTTTCAGCAAAGTGAGTCGTTGTGTGCACGTTCATATGTGCCACGTTTAAGATGTCTTTGGTGTCCCGGCATACTTTGTACTTCTTGTTGAGTTCGTCACAATTAATGCCGGTGACGAAGTATTCAGCTCTTCCGGGTATTATTTTGCTGTTTTCTTGAAGTAAATTCTCCCACGCATGACATATGGATTGTAGGATATATTCTCCGAAAAGGCCAGAGTCAATCGTATCAGTTAGTAAAACTGATCGGGTCCCATAAATATCATTATGGTTGAGAACGACAGAGGGTTTGTTGACGATGATGACTTCTTGCGCGTCGTTGTCTTGCATCATGCATTCGGCTAGTCTAGCCATTGTGGCGGAAGCATCACAAGCTGCAATAGCTACAGGATTGCACTCGCTAGCATACAGGGCCAAAAGTCCTGTTCCTGTATCAATATCTATGACACTATCCACGGCAGGAGTCACACAGCTCCTGATAGCTCTTCTATACGCGTCATTCCGAATTCTATCATTCAAATATCTGAATTGATTCCTCGGGAATAGATAACATTTTACGTTGTTCAAATTCTTCTCGGTAGTGACGAGACTGTGGTCAATATTCAGCGCTTTTTCGAAATGGCACAGCGCTTCAGAAAAATAACCGTATCTGTACAAATACCTGCCGATATCATTCAGTAGTCCCACATTTCCCGGGAATATTTTGATGGCTCGTTCGAAATTGGCGAAGATTTCCGCTTTATTGTCCACAGGGGCTAACGCGTCGTTAATTCGAGATAGTACTGCTATGAATTCCAACTCGAATCTCTTCTTGATGCACGGTTGTTTGTCGAAGGCACACATGTACATATCGAAGGCTTTTTTGAAGCTGTTGTGAGAGGCGAGCTGCCGCGCCAGGATTATGAAGTTGTAGGCTATGTCAGCCATTTTGGATTTTGATTTAGGCACTAGTTTCTCGGTTGTCGGGGTAAATAAGTTGTTTTGCCGTGTTTTTGGTTAATTTTAGTTAGTTCACTCGACACAGTATTTTTTTGAGATAAGTACTGTAAGGTTTTTTACACTCGTAATTCACTCGCTTAACTACAATATTTTCACTAGAAATCGCGATAAAGATGCTTTTCGAAGTGGAGACGTCTTGCTCTCTCGAAGTTCAAATTTAAACTGATTGCGGAAGTGCTACTTTACCAAACTCGTAAATTATGTGAAGTTGCAAAATACGGTTCAGGTAATAATAGTATTAGGGCGGGAATAGCTAATGATCATTTTGACAGTTGTTAATCCTATTGGGTTGTTAAAGATTTTTGGTACGTATTAAATTGCATTGTCCTAATTGTGACAAGCTGGTATTGTTGTATTCAAACAATAGAATAGAATTATTGTCTAGGATTAGAAAGGTGTAACTTGGTAACATCTTAAAGACTTATTGCATTTTCTTAGAACAGTGATTTATGAATTACTTTGAAGTTTTAACAATAATTATTTCTTTATTAGAACCGACTATTTTGTACTTTTGTAGCAAGAAATGATTTAATATCACTTGAAGGCTTGCACTTATTTTTATTCTAAATAGCAACCAAATAATAAATAGGGAAGACTATTCTTAATCTATAGATCGTAAATAATGTGGAAAGTTTACTAGCCGATTCTTAAACCGATCACACATACAGACATATTGGTGCTACAAATTATATACACCACACAGGCTAGGAGAACTCCAAGTAGAACGCGAAGCAAAATCAGAAACACAGAAGGACCTGCGCGAGAGGTTGCTCACTTCGGTAAGAATTCGAGAGAGTTGAGCTCGCGTTGTGGGGAGTTAGATGCATAGTCATTTATTTCAAAAACAATATGACATTGTGTAGAAATTCCATAAAATAAAATGTAAAATAAAACAAAACAGCAGCACTAACATTACGATTGAAAAACATAATACAAATAGAATAACAAATTCAAAAAAACAAATTGTGTTAAAAATAATAATTTCATCTAATTTTCGGTGATAATCATTAATAAAAATAGAATGTCAAATATAAATAAAAAATAATAAAAATAAAACAAATTGTTATAAAAGGTCAGTAATAAAATGTCATCTAATTGTAAAATATAATAATGAAAAAGGAATGTCAAAAATAGAACTTAAAATTATTACTGGAGAAAAATAATATGTCATAATAATCCACGAGTTATACGATAATAAAAACAAAATTACAATTAAAAAAAACAATATTAAGTATAAAAAAAATTCAAAATAATAATAATCAACATACCATTTAAAATTCGTGTCGCTTATCATCTAGGTACTCATCGACACTATAGTAGCCCTTCCTCAATAAATATGTCTTCAATTTGTTTTTAAATAAGTTTGCGCTATTTATGCTTTTAAATTCTAAGGGAAGCTTGTTGTATAGAGCTACTGATTGGTACGTGGGACTGTGATGAACCACGTTTATTTTCGGTTGGATTGTATTAGGCAAGTCTTTCCTACGTGTATTAACTCTAAGTTGTCGTTGATCATCAGTTTCAGATTTGTGCAAGTTCTTAACAAAACTGGTGAGCAGTACCAGTATATAAAGGCATGGCACTGTCAAAATATTAAGTCCAATGAAATGGTCTCTGCACGAATCCGTCTGTTTTAAACGGAGCATTGTCCTTAAGGCTCTTTTTTGAATTATAAACGCCGAGTGGATATTATACTTATAGCTGTTGCCCCAAAACTCAATACTGTATCTAAGCCTAGACTCAACCAAAGCAAAGTATACCATCCTAAGCTGGGCCAATGTCAGTTCATCCCTCAGGCTTCTGATGGCATAGCATGCTGAGCTAACAGACTTCGTTACAGACGATGTCTCAACCTTCCAGTTTAACAATGCGTCAATGTGAACACCTAGGAATTTCACATAGTCAACCACTTCAACTTTGTTTCCACATGACAAAACTTCGATGCGGCCTATATAGGGGGCAGGAATGGGCACAATAGGTTCAAGTCCGAAGGCTTTGTGATGGATCCCCGTCTGGCGAGTTCATCAGCTGCATCGTGTCCAAGTTCCACTGTGTTCTTTGATCCATTGTAGTGTCACCGTGTTACGGTTTAGTACCGTAACTCGTTCTAACCAAACCATAGAAGTACTGGCATGTTTTGTATATCACGATAGCAAAATAATCAAAACCTATGAGTGACAGGTGAGGATCTGAGACCGGAGTAACTTGATAAAGAACGAAGCTGAATACATACGTGCAATGGTAAGTACACTACGACAAAGCGCGGCAGTACAAAACTTGAAGCGGGGGACGGAACTTCGGCGGGGTGTTACTCTGTGGCGTAACATTCGTACTAATTCAGAAACACGAATAGGACCGAAGCACATACTTTTTCTGTACCTCTACATGTGGCTAGCTAGACTATACTGTTCGATGTCTTATATGGGTTGTGGTAAAACTATTAAATCAAAGGCAATATTTTAATCAAATATTTTAATTAAAGTTAAAGACATTTTTATTTTGTAAAACACGAATAAGTGTCGACACTATACAGGTCTTAAAAATGAATGAAAGTAGCTACATGTTTTGCCATATAGGAATGGCGTGCAAAAAATGTTTGGCTTGGAAAATAGAGTAAACTTAATTAATATTAAATAAAATTAAAAATGGTTTTGACAATAGGGTAAATTTAATTTAATAAATGGCAGTTGTTACCTAAAAATATTAAATTTACAAGAAATGACTTATAAAATAGGGTAAACTTAATTAATAACAAATTTAAAAAAATGGCTTAGACAGTATAAAATTTAAAAAAGAATGGCTTCGACAAAAGGGCAAACTTAATTTAAAAAATGGCAGTTGTTACCTAAAAATATTAATTTTACAAGAAATGACCTATACAATAGGGTAAAGTTAATTGATATAAAAAAAATTGAAAAGGGCTTATACAAAAGGATAAAACTTAATTTAAATAATAGAGATTATTGCCTAAAATTATTAAATTTACAAGAAAATGTCGTACCTAATTTAATAGCCGATGCATTGGTTTTTACTCGTTTAAAAATTCCTCTAAGCTGTAGCATTTGGCTAAAAGATTTTTTTTAAGCTGTATTTATATAAACAATTTACATTTACCATAATAATATCTATCTATATCTAAAGTTATCCTTACTACTACTAAGAAACAATAATAACTAATAAGGTTCCATATCTAGCACCAACTTGAACGATCCATGCAGATCAATACACTTCAGCACATTAGCCTGATCGCCACAAAACACTTTCACATTAGGACTGACCATATACGCCATGCTCTCCACGAAACTGTTGCTCCTATTCGTGTAGACCTCGTTCCATTCATCCAGAAGCTTTACCTTATACCAGCATAACACTGCGTTGCATTCCCCATCTTCGGCCACAGTGACATTAATGACTTCAGATTTCAAATGAGTACAACAGCTGATTGCAAACTCTTCGGATAATGTTTCATATTCCATGCGGGCCATGTCTATGTATAGAGCTTGGGATACTTGGTAACGGTTCACGTGTTTCGCCATTCTATAGCCAACGTTCTCATCTAAAACTCGGTTGTTGATCTCCAACCATTTACTGTTAATCAGTTGTCCCATAATCGTCACAGATACAGGTAGACATAAGCCCCCCGAAATTAGATGTACTTGCTTCAAATGTTCGATAATCCTCTTTCTTCTTAAATCTATGTCACCATTGAACTCTATGATATTACTGAATATAACATGGAATTTCTTTCCTTTAAACACTCTGTGCGACCATGAGTCTGATACTAGAATTGTTACCTTATCTTCAGGTATTTCGTTTGCTTTTAGAACCGCTACTAAAAACGTTTTGTCATAAAAAGTTTTTACGTGACAAATAAGTGAGTTAGCTCCTCTTGTCATCATTAAAACTCCGAATAATGGAAATGGACTTAAATCGACCATATCTACATTTGAAACGTCTACAGTTTGTCCTAAATGGACACACACGGTAGGAATAGTTTTTCTTATCATATCCATGTATTCGACATCGTTTAGGAAAGCCAATGTTTCGGGTGAAATTCTTGATATAGCCGTATTCGTTTCTTGTAGAGTAGTTAATGTACCTCCGTACGTTAAAAATGACACATTCGCCGTCTCGTGTTTCCGAAGTGCCTTTGGTAAAACGTCGAAGAATACGGCTTGTTGCCATCCGTTCGCTTTGTCTTTGTTTCGGGGGTCACTGGTGATCATTATATCTTCAGTCAAGTATAAATTGAACCACCCAATTATCATGTTCATTTCGCCATCTTCTTTCGCAGTCAGCTTCGCGATATAAGGCTCCTGTCTATCCAGCATTTGGCAGATATCGTGATAGTTATTGAAGTCTATTTTCAACAGCGATTGAGGTTCAGACATGTATTTTAAGTTATCGTATGTATTTACGTCTTCGCTGCAGTAAGTTTCAGCAAAGTGAGTCGTTGTGTGCACGTTCATATGTGCCACGTTTAAGATGTCTTTGGTGTCCCGGCATACTTTGTACTTCTTGTTGAGTTCGTCACAATTAATGCCGGTGACGAAGTATTCAGCTCTTCCGGGTATTATTTTGCTGTTTTCTTGAAGTAAATTCTCCCACGCATGACATATGGATTGTAGGATATATTCTCCGAAAAGGCCAGAGTCAATCGTATCAGTTAGTAAAACTGATCGGGTCCCATAAATATCATTATGGTTGAGAACGACAGAGGGTTTGTTGACGATGATGACTTCTTGCGCGTCGTTGTCTTGCATCATGCATTCGGCTAGTCTAGCCATTGTGGCGGAAGCATCACAAGCTGCAATAGCTACAGGATTGCACTCGCTAGCATACAGGGCCAAAAGTCCTGTTCCTGTATCAATATCTATGACACTATCCACGGCAGGAGTCACACAGCTCCTGATAGCTCTTCTATACGCGTCATTTCGAATTCTATCATTCAAATATCTGAATTGATTCCTCGGGAATAGATAACATTTTACGTTGTTCAAATTCTTCTCGGTAGTGATGAGACTGTGGTCAATATTCAGCGCTTTTTCGAAATGGCACAGCGCTTCAGAAAAATAACCGTATCTGTACAAATACCTGCCGATATCATTCAGTAGTCCCACATTTCCCGGGAATATTTTGATGGCTCGTTCGAAATTGGCGAAGATTTCCGCTTTATTGTCCACAGGGGCTAACGCGTCGTTAATTCGAGATAGTACTGCTATGAATTCCAACTCGAATCTCTTCTTGATGCACGGTTGTTTGTCGAAGGCACACATGTACATATCGAAGGCTTTTTTGAAGCTGTTGTGAGAGGCGAGCTGCCGCGCCAGGATTATGAAGTTGTAGGCTATGTCAGCCATTTTGGATTTTGATTTAGGCACTAGTTTCTCGGTTGTCGGGGTAAATAAGTTGTTTTGCCGTGTTTTTGGTTAATTTTAGTTAGTTCACTCGACACAGTATTTTTTTGAGATAAGTACTGTAAGGTTTTTTACACTCGTAATTCACTCGCTTAACTACAATATTTTCACTAGAAATCGCGATAAAGATGCTTTTCGAAGTGGAGACGTCTTGCTCTCTCGAAGTTCAAATTTAAACTGATTGCGGAAGTGCTACTTTACCAAACTCGTAAATTATGTCAAGTTACAAAATACGGTTCAGGTAATAATAGTATTAGGGCGGGAATAGCTAATGATCATTTTGACAGTTGTTAATCCTATTGGGTTGTTAAAGATTTTTGGTACGTATTAAATTGCATTGTCCTAATTGTGACAAGCTGGTATTGTTGTATTCAAACAATAGAATAGAATTATTGTCTAGGATTAGAAAGGTGTAACTTGGTAACAGCTTAAAGACTTATTGCATTTTCTTAGAACAGTGATTTATGAATTACTTTGAAGTTTTAACAATAATTATTTCTTTATTAGAACCGACTATTTTGTACTTTTGTAGCAAGAAATGATTTAATAGCACTTGAAGGCTTGCACTTATTTTTATTCTAAATAGCAACCAAATAATAAATAGGGAAGACTATTCTTAATCTATAGATCGTAAATAATGTGGAAAGTTTACTAGCCGATTCTTAAACCGATCACACATACAGACATATTGGTGCTACAAATTATATACACCACACAGGCTAGGAGAACTCCAAGTAGAACGCGAAGCAAAATCAGAAACACAGAAGGACCTGCGCGAGAGGTTGCTCACTTCGGTAAGAATTCGAGAGAGTTGAGCTCGCGTTGTGGGGAGTTAGATGCATAGTCATTTATTTCAAAAACAATATGACATTGTGTAGAAATTCCATAAAATAAAATGTAAAATAAAACAAAACAGCAGCACTAACATTACGATTGAAAAACATAATACAAATAGAATAACAAATTCAAAAAAACAAATTGTGTTAAAAATAATAATTTCATCTAATTTTCGGTGATAATCATTAATAAAAATAGAATGTCAAATATAAATAAAAAATAATAAAAATAAAACAAATTGTTATAAAAGGTCAGTAATAAAATGTCATCTAATTGTAAAATATAATAATGAAAAAGGAATGTCAAAAATAGAACTTAAAATTATTACTGGAGAAAAATAATATGTCATAATAATCCACGAGTTATACGATAATAAAAACAAAATTACAATTAAAAAAAACAATATTAAGTATAAAAAAAATTCAAAATAATAATAATCAACATACCATTTAAAATTCGTGTCGCTTATCATCTAGGTACTCATCGACACTATAGTAGCCCTTCCTCAATAAATATGTCTTCAATTTGTTTTTAAATAAGTTTGCGCTATTTATGCTTTTAAATTCTAAGGGAAGCTTGTTGTATAGAGCTACTGATTGGTACGTGGGACTGTGATGAACCACGTTTATTTTCGGTTGGATTGTATTAGGCAAGTCTTTCCTACGTGTATTAACTCTAAGTTGTCGTTGATCATCAGTTTCAGATTTGTGCAAGTTCTTAACAAAACTGGTGAGCAGTACCAGTATATAAAGGCATGGCACTGTCAAAATATTAAGTCCAATGAAATGGTCTCTGCACGAATCCGTCTGTTTTAAACGGAGCATTGTCCTTAAGGCTCTTTTTTGAATTATAAACGCCGAGTGGATATTATACTTATAGCTGTTGCCCCAAAACTCAATACTGTATCTAAGCCTAGACTCAACCAAAGCAAAGTATACCATCCTAAGCTGGGCCAATGTCAGTTCATCCCTCAGGCTTCTGATGGCATAGCATGCTGAGCTAACAGACTTCGTTACAGACGATGTCTCAACCTTCCAGTTTAACAATGCGTCAATGTGAACACCTAGGAATTTCACATAGTCAACCACTTCAACTTTGTTTCCACATGACAAAACTTCGATGCGGCCTATATAGGGGGCAGGAATGGGCACAATAGGTTCAAGTCCGAAGGCTTTGTGATGGATCCCCGTCTGGCGAGTTCATCAGCTGCATCGTGTCCAAGTTCCACTGTGTTCTTTGATCCATTGTAGTGTCACCGTGTTACGGTTTAGTACCGTAACTCGTTCTAACCAAACCATAGAAGTACTGGCATGTTTTGTATATCACGATAGCAAAATAATCAAAACCTATGAGTGACAGGTGAGGATCTGAGACCGGAGTAACTTGATAAAGAACGAAGCTGAATACATACGTGCAATGGTAAGTACACTACGACAAAGCGCGGCAGTACAAAACTTGAAGCTTTGCTTCGGCGGGGTGTTACTCTGTGGCGTAACATTCGTACTAATTCAGAAACACGAATAGGACCGAAGCACATACTTTTTCTGTACCTCTACATGTGGCTAGCTAGACTATACTGTTCGATGTCTTATATGGGTTGTGGTAAAACTATTAAATCAAAGGCAATATTTTAATCAAATATTTTAATTAAAGTTAAAGACATTTTTATTTTGTAAAACACGAATAAGTGTCGACACTATACAGGTCTTAAAAATGAATGAAAGTAGCTACATGTTTTGCCATATAGGAATGGCGTGCAAAAAATGTTTGGCTTGGAAAATAGAGTAAACTTAATTAATATTAAATAAAATTAAAAATGGTTTTGACAATAGGGTAAATTTAATTTAATAAATGGCAGTTGTTACCTAAAAATATTAAATTTACAAGAAATGACTTATAAAATAGGGTAAACTTAATTAATAACAAATTTAAAAAAATGGCTTAGACAGTATAAAATTTAAAAAAGAATGGCTTCGACAAAAGGGCAAACTTAATTTAAAAAATGGCAGTTGTTACCTAAAAATATTAATTTTACAAGAAATGACCTATACAATAGGGTAAAGTTAATTGATATAAAAAAAATTGAAAAGGGCTTATACAAAAGGATAAAACTTAATTTAAATAATAGAGATTATTGCCTAAAATTATTAAATTTACAAGAAAATGTCGTACCTAATTTAATAGCCGATGCATTGGTTTTTACTCGTTTAAAAATTCCTCTAAGCTGTAGCATTTGGCTAAAAGATTTTTTTTAAGCTGTATTTATATAAACAATTTACATTTACCATAATAATATCTATCTATATCTAAAGTTATCCTTACTACTACTAAGAAACAATAATAACTAATAAGGTTCCATATCTAGCACCAACTTGAACGATCCATGCAGATCAATACACTTCAGCACATTAGCCTGATCGCCACAAAACACTTTCACATTAGGACTGACCATATACGCCATGCTCTCCACGAAACTGTTGCTCCTATTCGTGTAGACCTCGTTCCATTCATCCAGAAGCTTTACCTTATACCAGCATAACACTGCGTTGCATTCCCCATCTTCGGCCACAGTGACATTAATGACTTCAGATTTCAAATGAGTACAACAGCTGATTGCAAACTCTTCGGATAATGTTTCATATTCCATGCGGGCCATGTCTATGTATAGAGCTTGGGATACTTGGTAACGGTTCACGTGTTTCGCCATTCTATAGCCAACGTTCTCATCTAAAACTCGGTTGTTGATCTCCAACCATTTACTGTTAATCAGTTGTCCCATAATCGTCACAGATACAGGTAGACATAAGCCCCCCGAAATTAGATGTACTTGCTTCAAATGTTCGATAATCCTCTTTCTTCTTAAATCTATGTCACCATTGAACTCTATGATATTACTGAATATAACATGGAATTTCTTTCCTTTAAACACTCTGTGCGACCATGAGTCTGATACTAGAATTGTTACCTTATCTTCAGGTATTTCGTTTGCTTTTAGAACCGCTACTAAAAACGTTTTGTCATAAAAAGTTTTTACGTGACAAATAAGTGAGTTAGCTCCTCTTGTCATCATTAAAACTCCGAATAATGGAAATGGACTTAAATCGACCATATCTACATTTGAAACGTCTACAGTTTGTCCTAAATGGACACACACGGTAGGAATAGTTTTTCTTATCATATCCATGTATTCGACATCGTTTAGGAAAGCCAATGTTTCGGGTGAAATTCTTGATATAGCCGTATTCGTTTCTTGTAGAGTAGTTAATGTACCTCCGTACGTTAAAAATGACACATTCGCCGTCTCGTGTTTCCGAAGTGCCTTTGGTAAAACGTCGAAGAATACGGCTTGTTGCCATCCGTTCGCTTTGTCTTTGTTTCGGGGGTCACTGGTGATCATTATATCTTCAGTCAAGTATAAATTGAACCACCCAATTATCATGTTCATTTCGCCATCTTCTTTCGCAGTCAGCTTCGCGATATAAGGCTCCTGTCTATCCAGCATTTGGCAGATATCGTGATAGTTATTGAAGTCTATTTTCAACAGCGATTGAGGTTCAGACATGTATTTTAAGTTATCGTATGTATTTACGTCTTCGCTGCAGTAAGTTTCAGCAAAGTGAGTCGTTGTGTGCACGTTCATATGTGCCACGTTTAAGATGTCTTTGGTGTCCCGGCATACTTTGTACTTCTTGTTGAGTTCGTCACAATTAATGCCGGTGACGAAGTATTCAGCTCTTCCGGGTATTATTTTGCTGTTTTCTTGAAGTAAATTCTCCCACGCATGACATATGGATTGTAGGATATATTCTCCGAAAAGGCCAGAGTCAATCGTATCAGTTAGTAAAACTGATCGGGTCCCATAAATATCATTATGGTTGAGAACGACAGAGGGTTTGTTGACGATGATGACTTCTTGCGCGTCGTTGTCTTGCATCATGCATTCGGCTAGTCTAGCCATTGTGGCGGAAGCATCACAAGCTGCAATAGCTACAGGATTGCACTCGCTAGCATACAGGGCCAAAAGTCCTGTTCCTGTATCAATATCTATGACACTATCCACGGCAGGAGTCACACAGCTCCTGATAGCTCTTCTATACGCGTCATTCCGAATTCTATCATTCAAATATCTGAATTGATTCCTCGGGAATAGATAACATTTTACGTTGTTCAAATTCTTCTCGGTAGTGACGAGACTGTGGTCAATATTCAGCGCTTTTTCGAAATGGCACAGCGCTTCAGAAAAATAACCGTATCTGTACAAATACCTGCCGATATCATTCAGTAGTCCCACATTTCCCGGGAATATTTTGATGGCTCGTTCGAAATTGGCGAAGATTTCCGCTTTATTGTCCACAGGGGCTAACGCGTCGTTAATTCGAGATAGTACTGCTATGAATTCCAACTCGAATCTCTTCTTGATGCACGGTTGTTTGTCGAAGGCACACATGTACATATCGAAGGCTTTTTTGAAGCTGTTGTGAGAGGCGAGCTGCCGCGCCAGGATTATGAAGTTGTAGGCTATGTCAGCCATTTTGGATTTTGATTTAGGCACTAGTTTCTCGGTTGTCGGGGTAAATAAGTTGTTTTGCCGTGTTTTTGGTTAATTTTAGTTAGTTCACTCGACACAGTATTTTTTTGAGATAAGTACTGTAAGGTTTTTTACACTCGTAATTCACTCGCTTAACTACAATATTTTCACTAGAAATCGCGATAAAGATGCTTTTCGAAGTGGAGACGTCTTGCTCTCTCGAAGTTCAAATTTAAACTGATTGCGGAAGTGCTACTTTACCAAACTCGTAAATTATGTGAAGTTGCAAAATACGGTTCAGGTAATAATAGTATTAGGGCGGGAATAGCTAATGATCATTTTGACAGTTGTTAATCCTATTGGGTTGTTAAAGATTTTTGGTACGTATTAAATTGCATTGTCCTAATTGTGACAAGCTGGTATTGTTGTATTCAAACAATAGAATAGAATTATTGTCTAGGATTAGAAAGGTGTAACTTGGTAACAGCTTAAAGACTTATTGCATTTTCTTAGAACAGTGATTTATGAATTACTTTGAAGTTTTAACAATAATTATTTCTTTATTAGAACCGACTATTTTGTACTTTTGTAGCAAGAAATGATTTAATAGCACTTGAAGGCTTGCACTTATTTTTATTCTAAATAGCAACCAAATAATAAATAGGGAAGACTATTCTTAATCTATAGATCGTAAATAATGTGGAAAGTTTACTAGCCGATTCTTAAACCGATCACACATACAGACATATTGGTGCTACAAATTATATACACCACACAGGCTAGGAGAACTCCAAGTAGAACGCGAAGCAAAATCAGAAACACAGAAGGACCTGCGCGAGAGGTTGCTCACTTCGGTAAGAATTCGAGAGAGTTGAGCTCGCGTTGTGGGGAGTTAGATGCATAGTCATTTATTTCAAAAACAATATGACATTGTGTAGAAATTCCATAAAATAAAATGTAAAATAAAACAAAACAGCAGCACTAACATTACGATTGAAAAACATAATACAAATAGAATAACAAATTCAAAAAAACAAATTGTGTTAAAAATAATAATTTCATCTAATTTTCGGTGATAATCATTAATAAAAATAGAATGTCAAATATAAATAAAAAATAATAAAAATAAAACAAATTGTTATAAAAGGTCAGTAATAAAATGTCATCTAATTGTAAAATATAATAATGAAAAAGGAATGTCAAAAATAGAACTTAAAATTATTACTGGAGAAAAATAATATGTCATAATAATCCACGAGTTATACGATAATAAAAACAAAATTACAATTAAAAAAAACAATATTAAGTATAAAAAAAATTCAAAATAATAATAATCAACATACCATTTAAAATTCGTGTCGCTTATCATCTAGGTACTCATCGACACTATAGTAGCCCTTCCTCAATAAATATGTCTTCAATTTGTTTTTAATAAGTTTGCGCTATTTATGCTTTTAAATTCTAAGGGAAGCTTGTTGTATAGAGCTACTGATTGGTACGTGGGACTGTGATGAACCACGTTTATTTTCGGTTGGATTGTATTAGGCAAGTCTTTCCTACGTGTATTAACTCTAAGTTGTCGTTGATCATCAGTTTCAGATTTGTGCAAGTTCTTAACAAAACTGGTGAGCAGTACCAGTATATAAAGGCATGGCACTGTCAAAATATTAAGTCCAATGAAATGGTCTCTGCACGAATCCGTCTGTTTTAAACGGAGCATTGTCCTTAAGGCTCTTTTTTGAATTATAAACGCCGAGTGGATATTATACTTATAGCTGTTGCCCCAAAACTCAATACTGTATCTAAGCCTAGACTCAACCAAAGCAAAGTATACCATCCTAAGCTGGGCCAATGTCAGTTCATCCCTCAGGCTTCTGATTGCATAGCATGCTGAGCTAACAGACTTCGTTACAGACGATGTCTCAACCTTCCAGTTTAACAATGCGTCAATGTGAACACCTAGGAATTTCACATAGTCAACCACTTCAACTTTGTTTCCACATGACAAAACTTCGATGCGGCCTATATAGGGGGCAGGAATGGGCACAATAGGTTCAAGTCCGAAGGCTTTGTGATGGATCCCCGTCTGGCGAGTTCATCAGCTGCATCGTGTCCAAGTTCCACTGTGTTCTTTGATCCATTGTAGTGTCACCGTGTTACGGTTTAGTACCGTAACTCGTTCTAACCAAACCATAGAAGTACTGGCATGTTTTGTATATCACGATAGCAAAATAATCAAAACCTATGAGTGACAGGTGAGGATCTGAGACCGGAGTAACTTGATAAAGAACGAAGCTGAATACATACGTGCAATGGTAAGTACACTACGACAAAGCGCGGCAGTACAAAACTTGAAGCGGGGGACGGAACTTCGGCGGGGTGTTACTCTGTGGCGTAACATTCGTACTAATTCAGAAACACGAATAGGACCGAAGCACATACTTTTTCTGTACCTCTACATGTGGCTAGCTAGACTATACTGTTCGATGTCTTATATGGGTTGTGGTAAAACTATTAAATCAAAGGCAATATTTTAATCAAATATTTTAATTAAAGTTAAAGACATTTTTATTTTGTAAAACACGAATAAGTGTCGACACTATACAGGTCTTAAAAATGAATGAAAGTAGCTACATGTTTTGCCATATAGGAATGGCGTGCAAAAAATGTTTGGCTTGGAAAATAGAGTAAACTTAATTAATATTAAATAAAATTAAAAATGGTTTTGACAATAGGGTAAATTTAATTTAATAAATGGCAGTTGTTACCTAAAAATATTAAATTTACAAGAAATGACTTATAAAATAGGGTAAACTTAATTAATAACAAATTTAAAAAAATGGCTTAGACAGTATAAAATTTAAAAAAGAATGGCTTCGACAAAAGGGCAAACTTAATTTAAAAAATGGCAGTTGTTACCTAAAAATATTAATTTTACAAGAAATGACCTATACAATAGGGTAAAGTTAATTGATATAAAAAAAATTGAAAAGGGCTTATACAAAAGGATAAAACTTAATTTAAATAATAGAGATTATTGCCTAAAATTATTAAATTTACAAGAAAATGTCGTACCTAATTTAATAGCCGATGCATTGGTTTT
Source organism: Eurois occulta (assembly GCA_950022335.1). Lineage (NCBI taxonomy): Eukaryota > Metazoa > Arthropoda > Insecta > Lepidoptera > Noctuidae > Eurois > Eurois occulta. The sequence goes on along the minus strand of OX465481.1, from coordinate 4,405,835 downwards.
TACTCGTTTAAAAATTCCTCTAAGCTGTAGCATTTGGCTAAAAGATTTTTTTTAAGCTGTATTTATATAAACAATTTACATTTACCATAATAATATCTATCTATATCTAAAGTTATCCTTACTACTACTAAGAAACAATAATAACTAATAAGGTTCCATATCTAGCACCAACTTGAACGATCCATGCAGATCAATACACTTCAGCACATTAGCCTGATCGCCACAAAACACTTTCACATTAGGACTGACCATATACGCCATGCTCTCCACGAAACTGTTGCTCCTATTCGTGTAGACCTCGTTCCATTCATCCAGAAGCTTTACCTTATACCAGCATAACACTGCGTTGCATTCCCCATCTTCGGCCACAGTGACATTAATGACTTCAGATTTCAAATGAGTACAACAGCTGATTGCAAACTCTTCGGATAATGTTTCATATTCCATGCGGGCCATGTCTATGTATAGAGCTTGGGATACTTGGTAACGGTTCACGTGTTTCGCCATTCTATAGTCAACGTTCTCATCTAAAACTCGGTTGTTGATCTCCAACCATTTACTGTTAATCAGTTGTCCCATAATCGTCACAGATACAGGTAGACATAAGCCCCCCGAAATTAGATGTACTTGCTTCAAATGTTCGATAATCCTCTTTCTTCTTAAATCTATGTCACCATTGAACTCTATGATATTACTGAATATAACATGGAATTTCTTTCCTTTAAACACTCTGTGCGACCATGAGTCTGATACTAGAATTGTTACCTTATCTTCAGGTATTTCGTTTGCTTTTAGAACCGCTACTAAAAACGTTTTGTCATAAAAAGTTTTTACGTGACAAATAAGTGAGTTAGCTCCTCTTGTCATCATTAAAACTCCGAATAATGGAAATGGACTTAAATCGACCATATCTACATTTGAAACGTCTACAGTTTGTCCTAAATGGACACACACGGTAGGAATAGTTTTTCTTATCATATCCATGTATTCGACATCGTTTAGGAAAGCCAATGTTTCGGGTGAAATTCTTGATATAGCCGTATTCGTTTCTTGTAGAGTAGTTAATGTACCTCCGTACGTTAAAAATGACACATTCGCCGTCTCGTGTTTCCGAAGTGCCTTTGGTAAAACGTCGAAGAATACGGCTTGTTGCCATCCGTTCGCTTTGTCTTTGTTTCGGGGGTCACTGGTGATCATTATATCTTCAGTCAAGTATAAATTGAACCACCCAATTATCATGTTCATTTCGCCATCTTCTTTCGCAGTCAGCTTCGCGATATAAGGCTCCTGTCTATCCAGCATTTGGCAGATATCGTGATAGTTATTGAAGTCTATTTTCAACAGCGATTGAGGTTCAGACATGTATTTTAAGTTATCGTATGTATTTACGTCTTCGCTGCAGTAAGTTTCAGCAAAGTGAGTCGTTGTGTGCACGTTCATATGTGCCACGTTTAAGATGTCTTTGGTGTCCCGGCATACTTTGTACTTCTTGTTGAGTTCGTCACAATTAATGCCGGTGACGAAGTATTCAGCTCTTCCGGGTATTATTTTGCTGTTTTCTTGAAGTAAATTCTCCCACGCATGACATATGGATTGTAGGATATATTCTCCGAAAAGGCCAGAGTCAATCGTATCAGTTAGTAAAACTGATCGGGTCCCATAAATATCATTATGGTTGAGAACGACAGAGGGTTTGTTGACGATGATGACTTCTTGCGCGTCGTTGTCTTGCATCATGCATTCGGCTAGTCTAGCCATTGTGGCGGAAGCATCACAAGCTGCAATAGCTACAGGATTGCACTCGCTAGCATACAGGGCCAAAAGTCCTGTTCCTGTATCAATATCTATGACACTATCCACGGCAGGAGTCACACAGCTCCTGATAGCTCTTCTATACGCGTCATTCCGAATTCTATCATTCAAATATCTGAATTGATTCCTCGGGAATAGATAACATTTTACGTTGTTCAAATTCTTCTCGGTAGTGACGAGACTGTGGTCAATATTCAGCGCTTTTTCGAAATGGCACAGCGCTTCAGAAAAATAACCGTATCTGTACAAATACCTGCCGATATCATTCAGTAGTCCCACATTTCCCGGGAATATTTTGATGGCTCGTTCGAAATTGGCGAAGATTTCCGCTTTATTGTCCACAGGGGCTAACGCGTCGTTAATTCGAGATAGTACTGCTATGAATTCCAACTCGAATCTCTTCTTGATGCACGGTTGTTTGTCGAAGGCACACATGTACATATCGAAGGCTTTTTTGAAGCTGTTGTGAGAGGCGAGCTGCCGCGCCAGGATTATGAAGTTGTAGGCTATGTCAGCCATTTTGGATTTTGATTTAGGCACTAGTTTCTCGGTTGTCGGGGTAAATAAGTTGTTTTGCCGTGTTTTTGGTTAATTTTAGTTAGTTCACTCGACACAGTATTTTTTTGAGATAAGTACTGTAAGGTTTTTTACACTCGTAATTCACTCGCTTAACTACAATATTTTCACTAGAAATCGCGATAAAGATGCTTTTCGAAGTGGAGACGTCTTGCTCTCTCGAAGTTCAAATTTAAACTGATTGCGGAAGTGCTACTTTACCAAACTCGTAAATTATGTGAAGTTGCAAAATACGGTTCAGGTAATAATAGTATTAGGGCGGGAATAGCTAATGATCATTTTGACAGTTGTTAATCCTATTGGGTTGTTAAAGATTTTTGGTACGTATTAAATTGCATTGTCCTAATTGTGACAAGCTGGTATTGTTGTATTCAAACAATAGAATAGAATTATTGTCTAGGATTAGAAAGGTGTAACTTGGTAACATCTTAAAGACTTATTGCATTTTCTTAGAACAGTGATTTATGAATTACTTTGAAGTTTTAACAATAATTATTTCTTTATTAGAACCGACTATTTTGTACTTTTGTAGCAAGAAATGATTTAATATCACTTGAAGGCTTGCACTTATTTTTATTCTAAATAGCAACCAAATAATAAATAGGGAAGACTATTCTTAATCTATAGATCGTAAATAATGTGGAAAGTTTACTAGCCGATTCTTAAACCGATCACACATACAGACATATTGGTGCTACAAATTATATACACCACACAGGCTAGGAGAACTCCAAGTAGAACGCGAAGCAAAATCAGAAACACAGAAGGACCTGCGCGAGAGGTTGCTCACTTCGGTAAGAATTCGAGAGAGTTGAGCTCGCGTTGTGGGGAGTTAGATGCATAGTCATTTATTTCAAAAACAATATGACATTGTGTAGAAATTCCATAAAATAAAATGTAAAATAAAACAAAACAGCAGCACTAACATTACGATTGAAAAACATAATACAAATAGAATAACAAATTCAAAAAAACAAATTGTGTTAAAAATAATAATTTCATCTAATTTTCGGTGATAATCATTAATAAAAATAGAATGTCAAATATAAATAAAAAATAATAAAAATAAAACAAATTGTTATAAAAGGTCAGTAATAAAATGTCATCTAATTGTAAAATATAATAATGAAAAAGGAATGTCAAAAATAGAACTTAAAATTATTACTGGAGAAAAATAATATGTCATAATAATCCACGAGTTATACGATAATAAAAACAAAATTACAATTAAAAAAAACAATATTAAGTATAAAAAAAATTCAAAATAATAATAATCAACATACCATTTAAAATTCGTGTCGCTTATCATCTAGGTACTCATCGACACTATAGTAGCCCTTCCTCAATAAATATGTCTTCAATTTGTTTTTAAATAAGTTTGCGCTATTTATGCTTTTAAATTCTAAGGGAAGCTTGTTGTATAGAGCTACTGATTGGTACGTGGGACTGTGATGAACCACGTTTATTTTCGGTTGGATTGTATTAGGCAAGTCTTTCCTACGTGTATTAACTCTAAGTTGTCGTTGATCATCAGTTTCAGATTTGTGCAAGTTCTTAACAAAACTGGTGAGCAGTACCAGTATATAAAGGCATGGCACTGTCAAAATATTAAGTCCAATGAAATGGTCTCTGCACGAATCCGTCTGTTTTAAACGGAGCATTGTCCTTAAGGCTCTTTTTTGAATTATAAACGCCGAGTGGATATTATACTTATAGCTGTTGCCCCAAAACTCAATACTGTATCTAAGCCTAGACTCAACCAAAGCAAAGTATACCATCCTAAGCTGGGCCAATGTCAGTTCATCCCTCAGGCTTCTGATGGCATAGCATGCTGAGCTAACAGACTTCGTTACAGACGATGTCTCAACCTTCCAGTTTAACAATGCGTCAATGTGAACACCTAGGAATTTCACATAGTCAACCACTTCAACTTTGTTTCCACATGACAAAACTTCGATGCGGCCTATATAGGGGGCAGGAATGGGCACAATAGGTTCAAGTCCGAAGGCTTTGTGATGGATCCCCGTCTGGCGAGTTCATCAGCTGCATCGTGTCCAAGTTCCACTGTGTTCTTTGATCCATTGTAGTGTCACCGTGTTACGGTTTAGTACCGTAACTCGTTCTAACCAAACCATAGAAGTACTGGCATGTTTTGTATATCACGATAGCAAAATAATCAAAACCTATGAGTGACAGGTGAGGATCTGAGACCGGAGTAACTTGATAAAGAACGAAGCTGAATACATACGTGCAATGGTAAGTACACTACGACAAAGCGCGGCAGTACAAAACTTGAAGCGGGGGACGGAACTTCGGCGGGGTGTTACTCTGTGGCGTAACATTCGTACTAATTCAGAAACACGAATAGGACCGAAGCACATACTTTTTCTGTACCTCTACATGTGGCTAGCTAGACTATACTGTTCGATGTCTTATATGGGTTGTGGTAAAACTATTAAATCAAAGGCAATATTTTAATCAAATATTTTAATTAAAGTTAAAGACATTTTTATTTTGTAAAACACGAATAAGTGTCGACACTATACAGGTCTTAAAAATGAATGAAAGTAGCTACATGTTTTGCCATATAGGAATGGCGTGCAAAAAATGTTTGGCTTGGAAAATAGAGTAAACTTAATTAATATTAAATAAAATTAAAAATGGTTTTGACAATAGGGTAAATTTAATTTAATAAATGGCAGTTGTTACCTAAAAATATTAAATTTACAAGAAATGACTTATAAAATAGGGTAAACTTAATTAATAACAAATTTAAAAAAATGGCTTAGACAGTATAAAATTTAAAAAAGAATGGCTTCGACAAAAGGGCAAACTTAATTTAAAAAATGGCAGTTGTTACCTAAAAATATTAATTTTACAAGAAATGACCTATACAATAGGGTAAAGTTAATTGATATAAAAAAAATTGAAAAGGGCTTATACAAAAGGATAAAACTTAATTTAAATAATAGAGATTATTGCCTAAAATTATTAAATTTACAAGAAAATGTCGTACCTAATTTAATAGCCGATGCATTGGTTTTTACTCGTTTAAAAATTCCTCTAAGCTGTAGCATTTGGCTAAAAGATTTTTTTTAAGCTGTATTTATATAAACAATTTACATTTACCATAATAATATCTATCTATATCTAAAGTTATCCTTACTACTACTAAGAAACAATAATAACTAATAAGGTTCCATATCTAGCACCAACTTGAACGATCCATGCAGATCAATACACTTCAGCACATTAGCCTGATCGCCACAAAACACTTTCACATTAGGACTGACCATATACGCCATGCTCTCCACGAAACTGTTGCTCCTATTCGTGTAGACCTCGTTCCATTCATCCAGAAGCTTTACCTTATACCAGCATAACACTGCGTTGCATTCCCCATCTTCGGCCACAGTGACATTAATGACTTCAGATTTCAAATGAGTACAACAGCTGATTGCAAACTCTTCGGATAATGTTTCATATTCCATGCGGGCCATGTCTATGTATAGAGCTTGGGATACTTGGTAACGGTTCACGTGTTTCGCCATTCTATAGTCAACGTTCTCATCTAAAACTCGGTTGTTGATCTCCAACCATTTACTGTTAATCAGTTGTCCCATAATCGTCACAGATACAGGTAGACATAAGCCCCCCGAAATTAGATGTACTTGCTTCAAATGTTCGATAATCCTCTTTCTTCTTAAATCTATGTCACCATTGAACTCTATGATATTACTGAATATAACATGGAATTTCTTTCCTTTAAACACTCTGTGCGACCATGAGTCTGATACTAGAATTGTTACCTTATCTTCAGGTATTTCGTTTGCTTTTAGAACCGCTACTAAAAACGTTTTGTCATAAAAAGTTTTTACGTGACAAATAAGTGAGTTAGCTCCTCTTGTCATCATTAAAACTCCGAATAATGGAAATGGACTTAAATCGACCATATCTACATTTGAAACGTCTACAGTTTGTCCTAAATGGACACACAAGGTAGGAATAGTTTTTCTTATCATATCCATGTATTCGACATCGTTTAGGAAAGCCAATGTTTCGGGTGAAATTCTTGATATAGCCGTATTCGTTTCTTGTAGAGTAGTTAATGTACCTCCGTACGTTAAAAATGACACATTCGCCGTCTCGTGTTTCCGAAGTGCCTTTGGTAAAACGTCGAAGAATACGGCTTGTTGCCATCCGTTCGCTTTGTCTTTGTTTCGGGGGTCACTGGTGATCATTATATCTTCAGTCAAGTATAAATTGAACCACCCAATTATCATGTTCATTTCGCCATCTTCTTTCGCAGTCAGCTTCGCGATATAAGGCTCCTGTCTATCCAGCATTTGGCAGATATCGTGATAGTTATTGAAGTCTATTTTCAACAGCGATTGAGGTTCAGACATGTATTTTAAGTTATCGTATGTATTTACGTCTTCGCTGCAGTAAGTTTCAGCAAAGTGAGTCGTTGTGTGCACGTTCATATGTGCCACGTTTAAGATGTCTTTGGTGTCCCGGCATACTTTGTACTTCTTGTTGAGTTCGTCACAATTAATGCCGGTGACGAAGTATTCAGCTCTTCCGGGTATTATTTTGCTGTTTTCTTGAAGTAAATTCTCCCACGCATGACATATGGATTGTAGGATATATTCTCCGAAAAGGCCAGAGTCAATCGTATCAGTTAGTAAAACTGATCGGGTCCCATAAATATCATTATGGTTGAGAACGACAGAGGGTTTGTTGACGATGATGACTTCTTGCGCGTCGTTGTCTTGCATCATGCATTCGGCTAGTCTAGCCATTGTGGCAGAAGCATCACAAGCTGCAATAGCTACAGGATTGCACTCGCTAGCATACAGGGCCAAAAGTCCTGTTCCTGTATCAATATCTATGACACTATCCACGGCAGGAGTCACACAGCTCCTGATAGCTCTTCTATACGCGTCATTCCGAATTCTATCATTCAAATATCTGAATTGATTCCTCGGGAATAGATAACATTTTACGTTGTTCAAATTCTTCTCGGTAGTGACGAGACTGTGGTCAATATTCAGCGCTTTTTCGAAATGGCACAGCGCTTCAGAAAAATAACCGTATCTGTACAAATACCTGCCGATATCATTCAGTAGTCCCACATTTCCCGGGAATATTTTGATGGCTCGTTCGAAATTGGCGAAGATTTCCGCTTTATTGTCCACAGGGGCTAACGCGTCGTTAATTCGAGATAGTACTGCTATGAATTCCAACTCGAATCTCTTCTTGATGCACGGTTGTTTGTCGAAGGCACACATGTACATATCGAAGGCTTTTTTGAAGCTGTTGTGAGAGGCGAGCTGCCGCGCCAGGATTATGAAGTTGTAGGCTATGTCAGCCATTTTGGATTTTGATTTAGGCACTAGTTTCTCGGTTGTCGGGGTAAATAAGTTGTTTTGCCGTGTTTTTGGTTAATTTTAGTTAGTTCACTCGACACAGTATTTTTTTGAGATAAGTACTGTAAGGTTTTTTACACTCGTAATTCACTCGCTTAACTACAATATTTTCACTAGAAATCGCGATAAAGATGCTTTTCGAAGTGGAGACGTCTTGCTCTCTCGAAGTTCAAATTTAAACTGATTGCGGAAGTGCTACTTTACCAAACTCGTAAATTATGTCAAGTTGCAAAATACGGTTCAGGTAATAATAGTATTAGGGCGGGAATAGCTAATGATCATTTTGACAGTTGTTAATCCTATTGGGTTGTTAAAGATTTTTGGTACGTATTAAATTGCATTGTCCTAATTGTGACAAGCTGGTATTGTTGTATTCAAACAATAGAATAGAATTATTGTCTAGGATTAGAAAGGTGTAACTTGGTAACAGCTTAAAGACTTATTGCATTTTCTTAGAACAGTGATTTATGAATTACTTTGAAGTTTTAACAATAATTATTTCTTTATTAGAACCGACTATTTTGTACTTTTGTAGCAAGAAATGATTTAATAGCACTTGAAGGCTTGCACTTATTTTTATTCTAAATAGCAACCAAATAATAAATAGGGAAGACTATTCTTAATCTATAGATCGTAAATAATGTGGAAAGTTTACTAGCCGATTCTTAAACCGATCACACATACAGACATATTGGTGCTACAAATTATATACACCACACAGGCTAGGAGAACTCCAAGTAGAACGCGAAGCAAAATCAGAAACACAGAAGGACCTGCGCGAGAGGTTGCTCACTTCGGTAAGAATTCGAGAGAGTTGAGCTCGCGTTGTGGGGAGTTAGATGCATAGTCATTTATTTCAAAAACAATATGACATTGTGTAGAAATTCCATAAAATAAAATGTAAAATAAAACAAAACAGCAGCACTAACATTACGATTGAAAAACATAATACAAATAGAATAACAAATTCAAAAAAACAAATTGTGTTAAAAATAATAATTTCATCTAATTTTCGGTGATAATCATTAATAAAAATAGAATGTCAAATATAAATAAAAAATAATAAAAATAAAACAAATTGTTATAAAAGGTCAGTAATAAAATGTCATCTAATTGTAAAATATAATAATGAAAAAGGAATGTCAAAAATAGAACTTAAAATTATTACTGGAGAAAAATAATATGTCATAATAATCCACGAGTTATACGATAATAAAAACAAAATTACAATTAAAAAAAACAATATTAAGTATAAAAAAAATTCAAAATAATAATAATCAACATACCATTTAAAATTCGTGTCGCTTATCATCTAGGTACTCATCGACACTATAGTAGCCCTTCCTCAATAAATATGTCTTCAATTTGTTTTTAAATAAGTTTGCGCTATTTATGCTTTTAAATTCTAAGGGAAGCTTGTTGTATAGAGCTACTGATTGGTACGTGGGACTGTGATGAACCACGTTTATTTTCGGTTGGATTGTATTAGGCAAGTCTTTCCTACGTGTATTAACTCTAAGTTGTCGTTGATCATCAGTTTCAGATTTGTGCAAGTTCTTAACAAAACTGGTGAGCAGTACCAGTATATAAAGGCATGGCACTGTCAAAATATTAAGTCCAATGAAATGGTCTCTGCACGAATCCGTCTGTTTTAAACGGAGCATTGTCCTTAAGGCTCTTTTTTGAATTATAAACGCCGAGTGGATATTATACTTATAGCTGTTGCCCCAAAACTCAATACTGTATCTAAGCCTAGACTCAACCAAAGCAAAGTATACCATCCTAAGCTGGGCCAATGTCAGTTCATCCCTCAGGCTTCTGATTGCATAGCATGCTGAGCTAACAGACTTCGTTACAGACGATGTCTCAACCTTCCAGTTTAACAATGCGTCAATGTGAACACCTAGGAATTTCACATAGTCAACCACTTCAACTTTGTTTCCACATGACAAAACTTCGATGCGGCCTATATAGGGGGCAGGAATGGGCACAATAGGTTCAAGTCCGAAGGCTTTGTGATGGATCCCCGTCTGGCGAGTTCATCAGCTGCATCGTGTCCAAGTTCCACTGTGTTCTTTGATCCATTGTAGTGTCACCGTGTTACGGTTTAGTACCGTAACTCGTTCTAACCAAACCATAGAAGTACTGGCATGTTTTGTATATCACGATAGCAAAATAATCAAAACCTATGAGTGACAGGTGAGGATCTGAGACCGGAGTAACTTGATAAAGAACGAAGCTGAATACATACGTGCAATGGTAAGTACACTACGACAAAGCGCGGCAGTACAAAACTTGAAGCGGGGGACGGAACTTCGGCGGGGTGTTACTCTGTGGCGTAACATTCGTACTAATTCAGAAACACGAATAGGACCGAAGCACATACTTTTTCTGTACCTCTACATGTGGCTAGCTAGACTATACTGTTCGATGTCTTATATGGGTTGTGGTAAAACTATTAAATCAAAGGCAATATTTTAATCAAATATTTTAATTAAAGTTAAAGACATTTTTATTTTGTAAAACACGAATAAGTGTCGACACTATACAGGTCTTAAAAATGAATGAAAGTAGCTACATGTTTTGCCATATAGGAATGGCGTGCAAAAAATGTTTGGCTTGGAAAATAGAGTAAACTTAATTAATATTAAATAAAATTAAAAATGGTTTTGACAATAGGGTAAATTTAATTTAATAAATGGCAGTTGTTACCTAAAAATATTAAATTTACAAGAAATGACTTATAAAATAGGGTAAACTTAATTAATAACAAATTTAAAAAAATGGCTTAGACAGTATAAAATTTAAAAAAGAATGGCTTCGACAAAAGGGCAAACTTAATTTAAAAAATGGCAGTTGTTACCTAAAAATATTAATTTTACAAGAAATGACCTATACAATAGGGTAAAGTTAATTGATATAAAAAAAATTGAAAAGGGCTTATACAAAAGGATAAAACTTAATTTAAATAATAGAGATTATTGCCTAAAATTATTAAATTTACAAGAAAATGTCGTACCTAATTTAATAGCCGATGCATTGGTTTTTACTCGTTTAAAAATTCCTCTAAGCTGTAGCATTTGGCTAAAAGATTTTTTTTAAGCTGTATTTATATAAACAATTTACATTTACCATAATAATATCTATCTATATCTAAAGTTATCCTTACTACTACTAAGAAACAATAATAACTAATAAGGTTCCATATCTAGCACCAACTTGAACGATCCATGCAGATCAATACACTTCAGCACATTAGCCTGATCGCCACAAAACACTTTCACATTAGGACTGACCATATACGCCATGCTCTCCACGAAACTGTTGCTCCTATTCGTGTAGACCTCGTTCCATTCATCCAGAAGCTTTACCTTATACCAGCATAACACTGCGTTGCATTCCCCATCTTCGGCCACAGTGACATTAATGACTTCAGATTTCAAATGAGTACAACAGCTGATTGCAAACTCTTCGGATAATGTTTCATATTCCATGCGGGCCATGTCTATGTATAGAGCTTGGGATACTTGGTAACGGTTCACGTGTTTCGCCATTCTATAGTCAACGTTCTCATCTAAAACTCGGTTGTTGATCTCCAACCATTTACTGTTAATCAGTTGTCCCATAATCGTCACAGATACAGGTAGACATAAGCCCCCCGAAATTAGATGTACTTGCTTCAAATGTTCGATAATCCTCTTTCTTCTTAAATCTATGTCACCATTGAACTCTATGATATTACTGAATATAACATGGAATTTCTTTCCTTTAAACACTCTGTGCGACCATGAGTCTGATACTAGAATTGTTACCTTATCTTCAGGTATTTCGTTTGCTTTTAGAACCGCTACTAAAAACGTTTTGTCATAAAAAGTTTTTACGTGACAAATAAGTGAGTTAGCTCCTCTTGTCATCATTAAAACTCCGAATAATGGAAATGGACTTAAATCGACCATATCTACATTTGAAACGTCTACAGTTTGTCCTAAATGGACACACACGGTAGGAATAGTTTTTCTTATCATATCCATGTATTCGACATCGTTTAGGAAAGCCAATGTTTCGGGTGAAATTCTTGATATAGCCGTATTCGTTTCTTGTAGAGTAGTTAATGTACCTCCGTACGTTAAAAATGACACATTCGCCGTCTCGTGTTTCCGAAGTGCCTTTGGTAAAACGTCGAAGAATACGGCTTGTTGCCATCCGTTCGCTTTGTCTTTGTTTCGGGGGTCACTGGTGATCATTATATCTTCAGTCAAGTATAAATTGAACCACCCAATTATCATGTTCATTTCGCCATCTTCTTTCGCAGTCAGCTTCGCGATATAAGGCTCCTGTCTATCCAGCATTTGGCAGATATCGTGATAGTTATTGAAGTCTATTTTCAACAGCGATTGAGGTTCAGACATGTATTTTAAGTTATCGTATGTATTTACGTCTTCGCTGCAGTAAGTTTCAGCAAAGTGAGTCGTTGTGTGCACGTTCATATGTGCCACGTTTAAGATGTCTTTGGTGTCCCGGCATACTTTGTACTTCTTGTTGAGTTCGTCACAATTAATGCCGGTGACGAAGTATTCAGCTCTTCCGGGTATTATTTTGCTGTTTTCTTGAAGTAAATTCTCCCACGCATGACATATGGATTGTAGGATATATTCTCCGAAAAGGCCAGAGTCAATCGTATCAGTTAGTAAAACTGATCGGGTCCCATAAATATCATTATGGTTGAGAACGACAGAGGGTTTGTTGACGATGATGACTTCTTGCGCGTCGTTGTCTTGCATCATGCATTCGGCTAGTCTAGCCATTGTGGCGGAAGCATCACAAGCTGCAATAGCTACAGGATTGCACTCGCTAGCATACAGGGCCAAAAGTCCTGTTCCTGTATCAATATCTATGACACTATCCACGGCAGGAGTCACACAGCTCCTGATAGCTCTTCTATACGCGTCATTCCGAATTCTATCATTCAAATATCTGAATTGATTCCTCGGGAATAGATAACATTTTACGTTGTTCAAATTCTTCTCGGTAGTGACGAGACTGTGGTCAATATTCAGCGCTTTTTCGAAATGGCACAGCGCTTCAGAAAAATAACCGTATCTGTACAAATACCTGCCGATATCATTCAGTAGTCCCACATTTCCCGGGAATATTTTGATGGCTCGTTCGAAATTGGCGAAGATTTCCGCTTTATTGTCCACAGGGGCTAACGCGTCGTTAATTCGAGATAGTACTGCTATGAATTCCAACTCGAATCTCTTCTTGATGCACGGTTGTTTGTCGAAGGCACACATGTACATATCGAAGGCTTTTTTGAAGCTGTTGTGAGAGGCGAGCTGCCGCGCCAGGATTATGAAGTTGTAGGCTATGTCAGCCATTTTGGATTTTGATTTAGGCACTAGTTTCTCGGTTGTCGGGGTAAATAAGTTGTTTTGCCGTGTTTTTGGTTAATTTTAGTTAGTTCACTCGACACAGTATTTTTTTGAGATAAGTACTGTAAGGTTTTTTACACTCGTAATTCACTCGCTTAACTACAATATTTTCACTAGAAATCGCGATAAAGATGCTTTTCGAAGTGGAGACGTCTTGCTCTCTCGAAGTTCAAATTTAAACTGATTGCGGAAGTGCTACTTTACCAAACTCGTAAATTATGTGAAGTTGCAAAATACGGTTCAGGTAATAATAGTATTAGGGCGGGAATAGCTAATGATCATTTTGACAGTTGTTAATCCTATTGGGTTGTTAAAGATTTTTGGTACGTATTAAATTGCATTGTCCTAATTGTGACAAGCTGGTATTGTTGTATTCAAACAATAGAATAGAATTATTGTCTAGGATTAGAAAGGTGTAACTTGGTAACATCTTAAAGACTTATTGCATTTTCTTAGAACAGTGATTTATGAATTACTTTGAAGTTTTAACAATAATTATTTCTTTATTAGAACCGACTATTTTGTACTTTTGTAGCAAGAAATGATTTAATATCACTTGAAGGCTTGCACTTATTTTTATTCTAAATAGCAACCAAATAATAAATAGGGAAGACTATTCTTAATCTATAGATCGTAAATAATGTGGAAAGTTTACTAGCCGATTCTTAAACCGATCACACATACAGACATATTGGTGCTACAAATTATATACACCACACAGGCTAGGAGAACTCCAAGTCGAACGCGAAGCAAAATCAGAAACACAGAAGGACCTGCGCGAGAGGTTGCTCACTTCGGTAAGAATTCGAGAGAGTTGAGCTCGCGTTGTGGGGAGTTAGATGCATAGTCATTTATTTCAAAAACAATATGACATTGTGTAGAAATTCCATAAAATAAAATGTAAAATAAAACAAAACAGCAGCACTAACATTACGATTGAAAAACATAATACAAATAGAATAACAAATTCAAAAAAACAAATTGTGTTAAAAATAATAATTTCATCTAATTTTCGGTGATAATCATTAATAAAAATAGAATGTCAAATATAAATAAAAAATAATAAAAATAAAACAAATTGTTATAAAAGGTCAGTAATAAAATGTCATCTAATTGTAAAATATAATAATGAAAAAGGAATGTCAAAAATAGAACTTAAAATTATTACTGGAGAAAAATAATATGTCATAATAATCCACGAGTTATACGATAATAAAAACAAAATTACAATTAAAAAAAACAATATTAAGTATAAAAAAAATTCAAAATAATAATAATCAACATACCATTTAAAATTCGTGTCGCTTATCATCTAGGTACTCATCGACACTATAGTAGCCCTTCCTCAATAAATATGTCTTCAATTTGTTTTTAAATAAGTTTGCGCTATTTATGCTTTTAAATTCTAAGGGAAGCTTGTTGTATAGAGCTACTGATTGGTACGTGGGACTGTGATGAACCACGTTTATTTTCGGTTGGATTGTATTAGGCAAGTCTTTCCTACGTGTATTAACTCTAAGTTGTCGTTGATCATCAGTTTCAGATTTGTGCAAGTTCTTAACAAAACTGGTGAGCAGTACCAGTATATAAAGGCATGGCACTGTCAAAATATTAAGTCCAATGAAATGGTCTCTGCACGAATCCGTCTGTTTTAAACGGAGCATTGTCCTTAAGGCTCTTTTTTGAATTATAAACGCCGAGTGGATATTATACTTATAGCTGTTGCCCCAAAACTCAATACTGTATCTAAGCCTAGACTCAACCAAAGCAAAGTATACCATCCTAAGCTGGGCCAATGTCAGTTCATCCCTCAGGCTTCTGATTGCATAGCATGCTGAGCTAACAGACTTCGTTACAGACGATGTCTCAACCTTCCAGTTTAACAATGCGTCAATGTGAACACCTAGGAATTTCACATAGTCAACCACTTCAACTTTGTTTCCACATGACAAAACTTCGATGCGGCCTATATAGGGGGCAGGAATGGGCACAATAGGTTCAAGTCCGAAGGCTTTGTGATGGATCCCCGTCTGGCGAGTTCATCAGCTGCATCGTGTCCAAGTTCCACTGTGTTCTTTGATCCATTGTAGTGTCACCGTGTTACGGTTTAGTACCGTAACTCGTTCTAACCAAACCATAGAAGTACTGGCATGTTTTGTATATCACGATAGCAAAATAATCAAAACCTATGAGTGACAGGTGAGGATCTGAGACCGGAGTAACTTGATAAAGAACGAAGCTGAATACATACGTGCAATGGTAAGTACACTACGACAAAGCGCGGCAGTACAAAACTTGAAGCGGGGGACGGAACTTCGGCGGGGTGTTACTCTGTGGCGTAACATTCGTACTAATTCAGAAACACGAATAGGACCGAAGCACATACTTTTTCTGTACCTCTACATGTGGCTAGCTAGACTATACTGTTCGATGTCTTATATGGGTTGTGGTAAAACTATTAAATCAAAGGCAATATTTTAATCAAATATTTTAATTAAAGTTAAAGACATTTTTATTTTGTAAAACACGAATAAGTGTCGACACTATACAGGTCTTAAAAATGAATGAAAGTAGCTACATGTTTTGCCATATAGGAATGGCGTGCAAAAAATGTTTGGCTTGGAAAATAGAGTAAACTTAATTAATATTAAATAAAATTAAAAATGGTTTTGACAATAGGGTAAATTTAATTTAATAAATGGCAGTTGTTACCTAAAAATATTAAATTTACAAGAAATGACTTATAAAATAGGGTAAACTTAATTAATAACAAATTTAAAAAAATGGCTTAGACAGTATAAAATTTAAAAAAGAATGGCTTCGACAAAAGGGCAAACTTAATTTAAAAAATGGCAGTTGTTACCTAAAAATATTAATTTTACAAGAAATGACCTATACAATAGGGTAAAGTTAATTGATATAAAAAAAATTGAAAAGGGCTTATACAAAAGGATAAAACTTAATTTAAATAATAGAGATTATTGCCTAAAATTATTAAATTTACAAGAAAATGTCGTACCTAATTTAATAGCCGATGCATTGGTTTTTACTCGTTTAAAAATTCCTCTAAGCTGTAGCATTTGGCTAAAAGATTTTTTTTAAGCTGTATTTATATAAACAATTTACATTTACCATAATAATATCTATCTATATCTAAAGTTATCCTTACTACTACTAAGAAACAATAATAACTAATAAGGTTCCATATCTAGCACCAACTTGAACGATCCATGCAGATCAATACACTTCAGCACATTAGCCTGATCGCCACAAAACACTTTCACATTAGGACTGACCATATACGCCATGCTCTCCACGAAACTGTTGCTCCTATTCGTGTAGACCTCGTTCCATTCATCCAGAAGCTTTACCTTATACCAGCATAACACTGCGTTGCATTCCCCATCTTCGGCCACAGTGACATTAATGACTTCAGATTTCAAATGAGTACAACAGCTGATTGCAAACTCTTCGGATAATGTTTCATATTCCATGCGGGCCATGTCTATGTATAGAGCTTGGGATACTTGGTAACGGTTCACGTGTTTCGCCATTCTATAGTCAACGTTCTCATCTAAAACTCGGTTGTTGATCTCCAACCATTTACTGTTAATCAGTTGTCCCATAATCGTCACAGATACAGGTAGACATAAGCCCCCCGAAATTAGATGTACTTGCTTCAAATGTTCGATAATCCTCTTTCTTCTTAAATCTATGTCACCATTGAACTCTATGATATTACTGAATATAACATGGAATTTCTTTCCTTTAAACACTCTGTGCGACCATGAGTCTGATACTAGAATTGTTACCTTATCTTCAGGTATTTCGTTTGCTTTTAGAACCGCTACTAAAAACGTTTTGTCATAAAAAGTTTTTACGTGACAAATAAGTGAGTTAGCTCCTCTTGTCATCATTAAAACTCCGAATAATGGAAATGGACTTAAATCGACCATATCTACATTTGAAACGTCTACAGTTTGTCCTAAATGGACACACACGGTAGGAATAGTTTTTCTTATCATATCCATGTATTCGACATCGTTTAGGAAAGCCAATGTTTCGGGTGAAATTCTTGATATAGCCGTATTCGTTTCTTGTAGAGTAGTTAATGTACCTCCGTACGTTAAAAATGACACATTCGCCGTCTCGTGTTTCCGAAGTGCCTTTGGTAAAACGTCGAAGAATACGGCTTGTTGCCATCCGTTCGCTTTGTCTTTGTTTCGGGGGTCACTGGTGATCATTATATCTTCAGTCAAGTATAAATTGAACCACCCAATTATCATGTTCATTTCGCCATCTTCTTTCGCAGTCAGCTTCGCGATATAAGGCTCCTGTCTATCCAGCATTTGGCAGATATCGTGATAGTTATTGAAGTCTATTTTCAACAGCGATTGAGGTTCAGACATGTATTTTAAGTTATCGTATGTATTTACGTCTTCGCTGCAGTAAGTTTCAGCAAAGTGAGTCGTTGTGTGCACGTTCATATGTGCCACGTTTAAGATGTCTTTGGTGTCCCGGCATACTTTGTACTTCTTGTTGAGTTCGTCACAATTAATGCCGGTGACGAAGTATTCAGCTCTTCCGGGTATTATTTTGCTGTTTTCTTGAAGTAAATTCTCCCACGCATGACATATGGATTGTAGGATATATTCTCCGAAAAGGCCAGAGTCAATCGTATCAGTTAGTAAAACTGATCGGGTCCCATAAATATCATTATGGTTGAGAACGACAGAGGGTTTGTTGACGATGATGACTTCTTGCGCGTCGTTGTCTTGCATCATGCATTCGGCTAGTCTAGCCATTGTGGCGGAAGCATCACAAGCTGCAATAGCTACAGGATTGCACTCGCTAGCATACAGGGCCAAAAGTCCTGTTCCTGTATCAATATCTATGACACTATCCACGGCAGGAGTCACACAGCTCCTGATAGCTCTTCTATACGCGTCATTCCGAATTCTATCATTCAAATATCTGAATTGATTCCTCGGGAATAGATAACATTTTACGTTGTTCAAATTCTTCTCGGTAGTGACGAGACTGTGGTCAATATTCAGCGCTTTTTCGAAATGGCACAGCGCTTCAGAAAAATAACCGTATCTGTACAAATACCTGCCGATATCATTCAGTAGTCCCACATTTCCCGGGAATATTTTGATGGCTCGTTCGAAATTGGCGAAGATTTCCGCTTTATTGTCCACAGGGGCTAACGCGTCGTTAATTCGAGATAGTACTGCTATGAATTCCAACTCGAATCTCTTCTTGATGCACGGTTGTTTGTCGAAGGCACACATGTACATATCGAAGGCTTTTTTGAAGCTGTTGTGAGAGGCGAGCTGCCGCGCCAGGATTATGAAGTTGTAGGCTATGTCAGCCATTTTGGATTTTGATTTAGGCACTAGTTTCTCGGTTGTCGGGGTAAATAAGTTGTTTTGCCGTGTTTTTGGTTAATTTTAGTTAGTTCACTCGACACAGTATTTTTTTGAGATAAGTACTGTAAGGTTTTTTACACTCGTAATTCACTCGCTTAACTACAATATTTTCACTAGAAATCGCGATAAAGATGCTTTTCGAAGTGGAGACGTCTTGCTCTCTCGAAGTTCAAATTTAAACTGATTGCGGAAGTGCTACTTTACCAAACTCGTAAATTATGTGAAGTTGCAAAATACGGTTCAGGTAATAATAGTATTAGGGCGGGAATAGCTAATGATCATTTTGACAGTTGTTAATCCTATTGGGTTGTTAAAGATTTTTGGTACGTATTAAATTGCATTGTCCTAATTGTGACAAGCTGGTATTGTTGTATTCAAACAATAGAATAGAATTATTGTCTAGGATTAGAAAGGTGTAACTTGGTAACATCTTAAAGACTTATTGCATTTTCTTAGAACAGTGATTTATGAATTACTTTGAAGTTTTAACAATAATTATTTCTTTATTAGAACCGACTATTTTGTACTTTTGTAGCAAGAAATGATTTAATATCACTTGAAGGCTTGCACTTATTTTTATTTTAAATAGCAACCAAATAATAAATAGGGAAGACTATTCTTAATCTATAGATCGTAAATAATGTGGAAAGTTTACTAGCCGATTCTTAAACCGATCACACATACAGACATATTGGTGCTACAAATTATATACACCACACAGGCTAGGAGAACTCCAAGTAGAACGCGAAGCAAAATCAGAAACACAGAAGGACCTGCGCGAGAGGTTGCTCACTTCGGTAAGAATTCGAGAGAGTTGAGCTCGCGTTGTGGGGAGTTAGATGCATAGTCATTTATTTCAAAAACAATATGACATTGTGTAGAAATTCCATAAAATAAAATGTAAAATAAAACAAAACAGCAGCACTAACATTACGATTGAAAAACATAATACAAATAGAATAACAAATTCAAAAAAACAAATTGTGTTAAAAATAATAATTTCATCTAATTTTCGGTGATAATCATTAATAAAAATAGAATGTCAAATATAAATAAAAAATAATAAAAATAAAACAAATTGTTATAAAAGGTCAGTAATAAAATGTCATCTAATTGTAAAATATAATAATGAAAAAGGAATGTCAAAAATAGAACTTAAAATTATTACTGGAGAAAAATAATATGTCATAATAATCCACGAGTTATACGATAATAAAAACAAAATTACAATTAAAAAAAACAATATTAAGTATAAAAAAAATTCAAAATAATAATAATCAACATACCATTTAAAATTCGTGTCGCTTATCATCTAGGTACTCATCGACACTATAGTAGCCCTTCCTCAATAAATATGTCTTCAATTTGTTTTTAAATAAGTTTGCGCTATTTATGCTTTTAAATTCTAAGGGAAGCTTGTTGTATAGAGCTACTGATTGGTACGTGGGACTGTGATGAACCACGTTTATTTTCGGTTGGATTGTATTAGGCAAGTCTTTCCTACGTGTATTAACTCTAAGTTGTCGTTGATCATCAGTTTCAGATTTGTGCAAGTTCTTAACAAAACTGGTGAGCAGTACCAGTATATAAAGGCATGGCACTGTCAAAATATTAAGTCCAATGAAATGGTCTCTGCACGAATCCGTCTGTTTTAAACGGAGCATTGTCCTTAAGGCTCTTTTTTGAATTATAAACGCCGAGTGGATATTATACTTATAGCTGTTGCCCCAAAACTCAATACTGTATCTAAGCCTAGACTCAACCAAAGCAAAGTATACCATCCTAAGCTGGGCCAATGTCAGTTCATCCCTCAGGCTTCTGATTGCATAGCATGCTGAGCTAACAGACTTCGTTACAGACGATGTCTCAACCTTCCAGTTTAACAATGCGTCAATGTGAACACCTAGGAATTTCACATAGTCAACCACTTCAACTTTGTTTCCACATGACAAAACTTCGATGCGGCCTATATAGGGGGCAGGAATGGGCACAATAGGTTCAAGTCCGAAGGCTTTGTGATGGATCCCCGTCTGGCGAGTTCATCAGCTGCATCGTGTCCAAGTTCCACTGTGTTCTTTGATCCATTGTAGTGTCACCGTGTTACGGTTTAGTACCGTAACTCGTTCTAACCAAACCATAGAAGTACTGGCATGTTTTGTATATCACGATAGCAAAATAATCAAAACCTATGAGTGACAGGTGAGGATCTGAGACCGGAGTAACTTGATAAAGAACGAAGCTGAATACATACGTGCAATGGTAAGTACACTACGACAAAGCGCGGCAGTACAAAACTTGAAGCGGGGGACGGAACTTCGGCGGGGTGTTACTCTGTGGCGTAACATTCGTACTAATTCAGAAACACGAATAGGACCGAAGCACATACTTTTTCTGTACCTCTACATGTGGCTAGCTAGACTATACTGTTCGATGTCTTATATGGGTTGTGGTAAAACTATTAAATCAAAGGCAATATTTTAATCAAATATTTTAATTAAAGTTAAAGACATTTTTATTTTGTAAAACACGAATAAGTGTCGACACTATACAGGTCTTAAAAATGAATGAAAGTAGCTACATGTTTTGCCATATAGGAATGGCGTGCAAAAAATGTTTGGCTTGGAAAATAGAGTAAACTTAATTAATATTAAATAAAATTAAAAATGGTTTTGACAATAGGGTAAATTTAATTTAATAAATGGCAGTTGTTACCTAAAAATATTAAATTTACAAGAAATGACTTATAAAATAGGGTAAACTTAATTAATAACAAATTTAAAAAAATGGCTTAGACAGTATAAAATTTAAAAAAGAATGGCTTCGACAAAAGGGCAAACTTAATTTAAAAAATGGCAGTTGTTACCTAAAAATATTAATTTTACAAGAAATGACCTATACAATAGGGTAAAGTTAATTGATATAAAAAAAATTGAAAAGGGCTTATACAAAAGGATAAAACTTAATTTAAATAATAGAGATTATTGCCTAAAATTATTAAATTTACAAGAAAATGTCGTACCTAATTTAATAGCCGATGCATTGGTTTTTACTCGTTTAAAAATTCCTCTAAGCTGTAGCATTTGGCTAAAAGATTTTTTTTAAGCTGTATTTATATAAACAATTTACATTTACCATAATAATATCTATCTATATCTAAAGTTATCCTTACTACTACTAAGAAACAATAATAACTAATAAGGTTCCATATCTAGCACCAACTTGAACGATCCATGCAGATCAATACACTTCAGCACATTAGCCTGATCGCCACAAAACACTTTCACATTAGGACTGACCATATACGCCATGCTCTCCACGAAACTGTTGCTCCTATTCGTGTAGACCTCGTTCCATTCATCCAGAAGCTTTACCTTATACCAGCATAACACTGCGTTGCATTCCCCATCTTCGGCCACAGTGACATTAATGACTTCAGATTTCAAATGAGTACAACAGCTGATTGCAAACTCTTCGGATAATGTTTCATATTCCATGCGGGCCATGTCTATGTATAGAGCTTGGGATACTTGGTAACGGTTCACGTGTTTCGCCATTCTATAGTCAACGTTCTCATCTAAAACTCGGTTGTTGATCTCCAACCATTTACTGTTAATCAGTTGTCCCATAATCGTCACAGATACAGGTAGACATAAGCCCCCCGAAATTAGATGTACTTGCTTCAAATGTTCGATAATCCTCTTTCTTCTTAAATCTATGTCACCATTGAACTCTATGATATTACTGAATATAACATGGAATTTCTTTCCTTTAAACACTCTGTGCGACCATGAGTCTGATACTAGAATTGTTACCTTATCTTCAGGTATTTCGTTTGCTTTTAGAGCCGCTACTAAAAACGTTTTGTCATAAAAAGTTTTTACGTGACAAATAAGTGAGTTAGCTCCTCTTGTCATCATTAAAACTCCGAATAATGGAAATGGACTTAAATCGACCATATCTACATTTGAAACGTCTACAGTTTGTCCTAAATGGACACACACGGTAGGAATAGTTTTTCTTATCATATCCATGTATTCGACATCGTTTAGGAAAGCCAATGTTTCGGGTGAAATTCTTGATATAGCCGTATTCGTTTCTTGTAGAGTAGTTAATGTACCTCCGTACGTTAAAAATGACACATTCGCCGTCTCGTGTTTCCGAAGTGCCTTTGGTAAAACGTCGAAGAATACGGCTTGTTGCCATCCGTTCGCTTTGTCTTTGTTTCGGGGGTCACTGGTGATCATTATATCTTCAGTCAAGTATAAATTGAACCACCCAATTATCATGTTCATTTCGCCATCTTCTTTCGCAGTCAGCTTCGCGATATAAGGCTCCTGTCTATCCAGCATTTGGCAGATATCGTGATAGTTATTGAAGTCTATTTTCAACAGCGATTGAGGTTCAGACATGTATTTTAAGTTATCGTATGTATTTACGTCTTCGCTGCAGTAAGTTTCAGCAAAGTGAGTCGTTGTGTGCACGTTCATATGTGCCACGTTTAAGATGTCTTTGGTGTCCCGGCATACTTTGTACTTCTTGTTGAGTTCGTCACAATTAATGCCGGTGACGAAGTATTCAGCTCTTCCGGGTATTATTTTGCTGTTTTCTTGAAGTAAATTCTCCCACGCATGACATATGGATTGTAGGATATATTCTCCGAAAAGGCCAGAGTCAATCGTATCAGTTAGTAAAACTGATCGGGTCCCATAAATATCATTATGGTTGAGAACGACAGAGGGTTTGTTGACGATGATGACTTCTTGCGCGTCGTTGTCTTGCATCATGCATTCGGCTAGTCTAGCCATTGTGGCGGAAGCATCACAAGCTGCAATAGCTACAGGATTGCACTCGCTAGCATACAGGGCCAAAAGTCCTGTTCCTGTATCAATATCTATGACACTATCCACGGCAGGAGTCACACAGCTCCTGATAGCTCTTCTATACGCGTCATTCCGAATTCTATCATTCAAATATCTGAATTGATTCCTCGGGAATAGATAACATTTTACGTTGTTCAAATTCTTCTCGGTAGTGACGAGACTGTGGTCAATATTCAGCGCTTTTTCGAAATGGCACAGCGCTTCAGAAAAATAACCGTATCTGTACAAATACCTGCCGATATCATTCAGTAGTCCCACATTTCCCGGGAATATTTTGATGGCTCGTTCGAAATTGGCGAAGATTTCCGCTTTATTGTCCACAGGGGCTAACGCGTCGTTAATTCGAGATAGTACTGCTATGAATTCCAACTCGAATCTCTTCTTGATGCACGGTTGTTTGTCGAAGGCACACATGTACATATCGAAGGCTTTTTTGAAGCTGTTGTGAGAGGCGAGCTGCCGCGCCAGGATTATGAAGTTGTAGGCTATGTCAGCCATTTTGGATTTTGATTTAGGCACTAGTTTCTCGGTTGTCGGGGTAAATAAGTTGTTTTGCCGTGTTTTTGGTTAATTTTAGTTAGTTCACTCGACACAGTATTTTTTTGAGATAAGTACTGTAAGGTTTTTTACACTCGTAATTCACTCGCTTAACTACAATATTTTCACTAGAAATCGCGATAAAGATGCTTTTCGAAGTGGAGACGTCTTGCTCTCTCGAAGTTCAAATTTAAACTGATTGCGGAAGTGCTACTTTACCAAACTCGTAAATTATGTGAAGTTGCAAAATACGGTTCAGGTAATAATAGTATTAGGGCGGGAATAGCTAATGATCATTTTGACAGTTGTTAATCCTATTGGGTTGTTAAAGATTTTTGGTACGTATTAAATTGCATTGTCCTAATTGTGACAAGCTGGTATTGTTGTATTCAAACAATAGAATAGAATTATTGTCTAGGATTAGAAAGGTGTAACTTGGTAACATCTTAAAGACTTATTGCATTTTCTTAGAACAGTGATTTATGAATTACTTTGAAGTTTTAACAATAATTATTTCTTTATTAGAACCGACTATTTTGTACTTTTGTAGCAAGAAATGATTTAATATCACTTGAAGGCTTGCACTTATTTTTATTCTAAATAGCAACCAAATAATAAATAGGGAAGACTATTCTTAATCTATAGATCGTAAATAATGTGGAAAGTTTACTAGCCGATTCTTAAACCGATCACACATACAGACATATTGGTGCTACAAATTATATACACCACACAGGCTAGGAGAACTCCAAGTAGAACGCGAAGCAAAATCAGAAACACAGAAGGACCTGCGCGAGAGGTTGCTCACTTCGGTAAGAATTCGAGAGAGTTGAGCTCGCGTTGTGGGGAGTTAGATGCATAGTCATTTATTTCAAAAACAATATGACATTGTGTAGAAATTCCATAAAATAAAATGTAAAATAAAACAAAACAGCAGCACTAACATTACGATTGAAAAACATAATACAAATAGAATAACAAATTCAAAAAAACAAATTGTGTTAAAAATAATAATTTCATCTAATTTTCGGTGATAATCATTAATAAAAATAGAATGTCAAATATAAATAAAAAATAATAAAAATAAAACAAATTGTTATAAAAGGTCAGTAATAAAATGTCATCTAATTGTAAAATATAATAATGAAAAAGGAATGTCAAAAATAGAACTTAAAATTATTACTGGAGAAAAATAATATGTCATAATAATCCACGAGTTATACGATAATAAAAACAAAATTACAATTAAAAAAAACAATATTAAGTATAAAAAAAATTCAAAATAATAATAATCAACATACCATTTAAAATTCGTGTCGCTTATCATCTAGGTACTCATCGACACTATAGTAGCCCTTCCTCAATAAATATGTCTTCAATTTGTTTTTAAATAAGTTTGCGCTATTTATGCTTTTAAATTCTAAGGGAAGCTTGTTGTATAGAGCTACTGATTGGTACGTGGGACTGTGATGAACCACGTTTATTTTCGGTTGGATTGTATTAGGCAAGTCTTTCCTACGTGTATTAACTCTAAGTTGTCGTTGATCATCAGTTTCAGATTTGTGCAAGTTCTTAACAAAACTGGTGAGCAGTACCAGTATATAAAGGCATGGCACTGTCAAAATATTAAGTCCAATGAAATGGTCTCTGCACGAATCCGTCTGTTTTAAACGGAGCATTGTCCTTAAGGCTCTTTTTTGAATTATAAACGCCGAGTGGATATTATACTTATAGCTGTTGCCCCAAAACTCAATACTGTATCTAAGCCTAGACTCAACCAAAGCAAAGTATACCATCCTAAGCTGGGCCAATGTCAGTTCATCCCTCAGGCTTCTGATTGCATAGCATGCTGAGCTAACAGACTTCGTTACAGACGATGTCTCAACCTTCCAGTTTAACAATGCGTCAATGTGAACACCTAGGAATTTCACATAGTCAACCACTTCAACTTTGTTTCCACATGACAAAACTTCGATGCGGCCTATATAGGGGGCAGGAATGGGCACAATAGGTTCAAGTCCGAAGGCTTTGTGATGGATCCCCGTCTGGCGAGTTCATCAGCTGCATCGTGTCCAAGTTCCACTGTGTTCTTTGATCCATTGTAGTGTCACCGTGTTACGGTTTAGTACCGTAACTCGTTCTAACCAAACCATAGAAGTACTGGCATGTTTTGTATATCACGATAGCAAAATAATCAAAACCTATGAGTGACAGGTGAGGATCTGAGACCGGAGTAACTTGATAAAGAACGAAGCTGAATACATACGTGCAATGGTAAGTACACTACGACAAAGCGCGGCAGTACAAAACTTGAAGCGGGGGACGGAACTTCGGCGGGGTGTTACTCTGTGGCGTAACATTCGTACTAATTCAGAAACACGAATAGGACCGAAGCACATACTTTTTCTGTACCTCTACATGTGGCTAGCTAGACTATACTGTTCGATGTCTTATATGGGTTGTGGTAAAACTATTAAATCAAAGGCAATATTTTAATCAAATATTTTAATTAAAGTTAAAGACATTTTTATTTTGTAAAACACGAATAAGTGTCGACACTATACAGGTCTTAAAAATGAATGAAAGTAGCTACATGTTTTGCCATATAGGAATGGCGTGCAAAAAATGTTTGGCTTGGAAAATAGAGTAAACTTAATTAATATTAAATAAAATTAAAAATGGTTTTGACAATAGGGTAAATTTAATTTAATAAATGGCAGTTGTTACCTAAAAATATTAAATTTACAAGAAATGACTTATAAAATAGGGTAAACTTAATTAATAACAAATTTAAAAAAATGGCTTAGACAGTATAAAATTTAAAAAAGAATGGCTTCGACAAAAGGGCAAACTTAATTTAAAAAATGGCAGTTGTTACCTAAAAATATTAATTTTACAAGAAATGACCTATACAATAGGGTAAAGTTAATTGATATAAAAAAAATTGAAAAGGGCTTATACAAAAGGATAAAACTTAATTTAAATAATAGAGATTATTGCCTAAAATTATTAAATTTACAAGAAAATGTCGTACCTAATTTAATAGCCGATGCATTGGTTTTTACTCGTTTAAAAATTCCTCTAAGCTGTAGCATTTGGCTAAAAGATTTTTTTTAAGCTGTATTTATATAAACAATTTACATTTACCATAATAATATCTATCTATATCTAAAGTTATCCTTACTACTACTAAGAAACAATAATAACTAATAAGGTTCCATATCTAGCACCAACTTGAACGATCCATGCAGATCAATACACTTCAGCACATTAGCCTGATCGCCACAAAACACTTTCACATTAGGACTGACCATATACGCCATGCTCTCCACGAAACTGTTGCTCCTATTCGTGTAGACCTCGTTCCATTCATCCAGAAGCTTTACCTTATACCAGCATAACACTGCGTTGCATTCCCCATCTTCGGCCACAGTGACATTAATGACTTCAGATTTCAAATGAGTACAACAGCTGATTGCAAACTCTTCGGATAATGTTTCATATTCCATGCGGGCCATGTCTATGTATAGAGCTTGGGATACTTGGTAACGGTTCACGTGTTTCGCCATTCTATAGCCAACGTTCTCATCTAAAACTCGGTTGTTGATCTCCAACCATTTACTGTTAATCAGTTGTCCCATAATCGTCACAGATACAGGTAGACATAAGCCCCCCGAAATTAGATGTACTTGCTTCAAATGTTCGATAATCCTCTTTCTTCTTAAATCTATGTCACCATTGAACTCTATGATATTACTGAATATAACATGGAATTTCT
Organism: Eurois occulta; assembly: GCA_950022335.1. Taxonomy (NCBI): domain Eukaryota; kingdom Metazoa; phylum Arthropoda; class Insecta; order Lepidoptera; family Noctuidae; genus Eurois; species Eurois occulta. Next base: position 4,377,959 of record OX465481.1, on the reverse strand, counting down.
TTCCTTTAAACACTCTGTGCGACCATGAGTCTGATACTAGAATTGTTACCTTATCTTCAGGTATTTCGTTTGCTTTTAGAACCGCTACTAAAAACGTTTTGTCATAAAAAGTTTTTACGTGACAAATAAGTGAGTTAGCTCCTCTTGTCATCATTAAAACTCCGAATAATGGAAATGGACTTAAATCGACCATATCTACATTTGAAACGTCTACAGTTTGTCCTAAATGGACACACACGGTAGGAATAGTTTTTCTTATCATATCCATGTATTCGACATCGTTTAGGAAAGCCAATGTTTCGGGTGAAATTCTTGATATAGCCGTATTCGTTTCTTGTAGAGTAGTTAATGTACCTCCGTACGTTAAAAATGACACATTCGCCGTCTCGTGTTTCCGAAGTGCCTTTGGTAAAACGTCGAAGAATACGGCTTGTTGCCATCCGTTCGCTTTGTCTTTGTTTCGGGGGTCACTGGTGATCATTATATCTTCAGTCAAGTATAAATTGAACCACCCAATTATCATGTTCATTTCGCCATCTTCTTTCGCAGTCAGCTTCGCGATATAAGGCTCCTGTCTATCCAGCATTTGGCAGATATCGTGATAGTTATTGAAGTCTATTTTCAACAGCGATTGAGGTTCAGACATGTATTTTAAGTTATCGTATGTATTTACGTCTTCGCTGCAGTAAGTTTCAGCAAAGTGAGTCGTTGTGTGCACGTTCATATGTGCCACGTTTAAGATGTCTTTGGTGTCCCGGCATACTTTGTACTTCTTGTTGAGTTCGTCACAATTAATGCCGGTGACGAAGTATTCAGCTCTTCCGGGTATTATTTTGCTGTTTTCTTGAAGTAAATTCTCCCACGCATGACATATGGATTGTAGGATATATTCTCCGAAAAGGCCAGAGTCAATCGTATCAGTTAGTAAAACTGATCGGGTCCCATAAATATCATTATGGTTGAGAACGACAGAGGGTTTGTTGACGATGATGACTTCTTGCGCGTCGTTGTCTTGCATCATGCATTCGGCTAGTCTAGCCATTGTGGCGGAAGCATCACAAGCTGCAATAGCTACAGGATTGCACTCGCTAGCATACAGGGCCAAAAGTCCTGTTCCTGTATCAATATCTATGACACTATCCACGGCAGGAGTCACACAGCTCCTGATAGCTCTTCTATACGCGTCATTTCGAATTCTATCATTCAAATATCTGAATTGATTCCTCGGGAATAGATAACATTTTACGTTGTTCAAATTCTTCTCGGTAGTGATGAGACTGTGGTCAATATTCAGCGCTTTTTCGAAATGGCACAGCGCTTCAGAAAAATAACCGTATCTGTACAAATACCTGCCGATATCATTCAGTAGTCCCACATTTCCCGGGAATATTTTGATGGCTCGTTCGAAATTGGCGAAGATTTCCGCTTTATTGTCCACAGGGGCTAACGCGTCGTTAATTCGAGATAGTACTGCTATGAATTCCAACTCGAATCTCTTCTTGATGCACGGTTGTTTGTCGAAGGCACACATGTACATATCGAAGGCTTTTTTGAAGCTGTTGTGAGAGGCGAGCTGCCGCGCCAGGATTATGAAGTTGTAGGCTATGTCAGCCATTTTGGATTTTGATTTAGGCACTAGTTTCTCGGTTGTCGGGGTAAATAAGTTGTTTTGCCGTGTTTTTGGTTAATTTTAGTTAGTTCACTCGACACAGTATTTTTTTGAGATAAGTACTGTAAGGTTTTTTACACTCGTAATTCACTCGCTTAACTACAATATTTTCACTAGAAATCGCGATAAAGATGCTTTTCGAAGTGGAGACGTCTTGCTCTCTCGAAGTTCAAATTTAAACTGATTGCGGAAGTGCTACTTTACCAAACTCGTAAATTATGTCAAGTTGCAAAATACGGTTCAGGTAATAATAGTATTAGGGCGGGAATAGCTAATGATCATTTTGACAGTTGTTAATCCTATTGGGTTGTTAAAGATTTTTGGTACGTATTAAATTGCATTGTCCTAATTGTGACAAGCTGGTATTGTTGTATTCAAACAATAGAATAGAATTATTGTCTAGGATTAGAAAGGTGTAACTTGGTAACATCTTAAAGACTTATTGCATTTTCTTAGAACAGTGATTTATGAATTACTTTGAAGTTTTAACAATAATTATTTCTTTATTAGAACCGACTATTTTGTACTTTTGTAGCAAGAAATGATTTAATATCACTTGAAGGCTTGCACTTATTTTTATTCTAAATAGCAACCAAATAATAAATAGGGAAGACTATTCTTAATCTATAGATCGTAAATAATGTGGAAAGTTTACTAGCCGATTCTTAAACCGATCACACATACAGACATATTGGTGCTACAAATTATATACACCACACAGGCTAGGAGAACTCCAAGTAGAACGCGAAGCAAAATCAGAAACACAGAAGGACCTGCGCGAGAGGTTGTTCACTTCGGTAAGAATTCGAGAGAGTTGAGCTCGCGTTGTGGGGAGTTAGATGCATAGTCATTTATTTCAAAAACAATATGACATTGTGTAGAAATTCCATAAAATAAAATGTAAAATAAAACAAAACAGCAGCACTAACATTACGATTGAAAAACATAATACAAATAGAATAACAAATTCAAAAAAACAAATTGTGTTAAAAATAATAATTTCATCTAATTTTCGGTGATAATCATTAATAAAAATAGAATGTCAAATATAAATAAAAAATAATAAAAATAAAACAAATTGTTATAAAAGGTCAGTAATAAAATGTCATCTAATTGTAAAATATAATAATGAAAAAGGAATGTCAAAAATAGAACTTAAAATTATTACTGGAGAAAAATAATATGTCATAATAATCCACGAGTTATACGATAATAAAAACAAAATTACAATTAAAAAAAACAATATTAAGTATAAAAAAAATTCAAAATAATAATAATCAACATACCATTTAAAATTCGTGTCGCTTATCATCTAGGTACTCATCGACACTATAGTAGCCCTTCCTCAATAAATATGTCTTCAATTTGTTTTTAAATAAGTTTGCGCTATTTATGCTTTTAAATTCTAAGGGAAGCTTGTTGTATAGAGCTACTGATTGGTACGTGGGACTGTGATGAACCACGTTTATTTTCGGTTGGATTGTATTAGGCAAGTCTTTCCTACGTGTATTAACTCTAAGTTGTCGTTGATCATCAGTTTCAGATTTGTGCAAGTTCTTAACAAAACTGGTGAGCAGTACCAGTATATAAAGGCATGGCACTGTCAAAATATTAAGTCCAATGAAATGGTCTCTGCACGAATCCGTCTGTTTTAAACGGAGCATTGTCCTTAAGGCTCTTTTTTGAATTATAAACGCCGAGTGGATATTATACTTATAGCTGTTGCCCCAAAACTCAATACTGTATCTAAGCCTAGACTCAACCAAAGCAAAGTATACCATCCTAAGCTGGGCCAATGTCAGTTCATCCCTCAGGCTTCTGATTGCATAGCATGCTGAGCTAACAGACTTCGTTACAGACGATGTCTCAACCTTCCAGTTTAACAATGCGTCAATGTGAACACCTAGGAATTTCACATAGTCAACCACTTCAACTTTGTTTCCACATGACAAAACTTCGATGCGGCCTATATAGGGGGCAGGAATGGGCACAATAGGTTCAAGTCCGAAGGCTTTGTGATGGATCCCCGTCTGGCGAGTTCATCAGCTGCATCGTGTCCAAGTTCCACTGTGTTCTTTGATCCATTGTAGTGTCACCGTGTTACGGTTTAGTACCGTAACTCGTTCTAACCAAACCATAGAAGTACTGGCATGTTTTGTATATCACGATAGCAAAATAATCAAAACCTATGAGTGACAGGTGAGGATCTGAGACCGGAGTAACTTGATAAAGAACGAAGCTGAATACATACGTGCAATGGTAAGTACACTACGACAAAGCGCGGCAGTACAAAACTTGAAGCTTTGCTTCGGCGGGGTGTTACTCTGTGGCGTAACATTCGTACTAATTCAGAAACACGAATAGGACCGAAGCACATACTTTTTCTGTACCTCTACATGTGGCTAGCTAGACTATACTGTTCGATGTCTTATATGGGTTGTGGTAAAACTATTAAATCAAAGGCAATATTTTAATCAAATATTTTAATTAAAGTTAAAGACATTTTTATTTTGTAAAACACGAATAAGTGTCGACACTATACAGGTCTTAAAAATGAATGAAAGTAGCTACATGTTTTGCCATATAGGAATGGCGTGCAAAAAATGTTTGGCTTGGAAAATAGAGTAAACTTAATTAATATTAAATAAAATTAAAAATGGTTTTGACAATAGGGTAAATTTAATTTAATAAATGGCAGTTGTTACCTAAAAATATTAAATTTACAAGAAATGACTTATAAAATAGGGTAAACTTAATTAATAACAAATTTAAAAAAATGGCTTAGACAGTATAAAATTTAAAAAAGAATGGCTTCGACAAAAGGGCAAACTTAATTTAAAAAATGGCAGTTGTTACCTAAAAATATTAATTTTACAAGAAATGACCTATACAATAGGGTAAAGTTAATTGATATAAAAAAAATTGAAAAGGGCTTATACAAAAGGATAAAACTTAATTTAAATAATAGAGATTATTGCCTAAAATTATTAAATTTACAAGAAAATGTCGTACCTAATTTAATAGCCGATGCATTGGTTTTTACTCGTTTAAAAATTCCTCTAAGCTGTAGCATTTGGCTAAAAGATTTTTTTTAAGCTGTATTTATATAAACAATTTACATTTACCATAATAATATCTATCTATATCTAAAGTTATCCTTACTACTACTAAGAAACAATAATAACTAATAAGGTTCCATATCTAGCACCAACTTGAACGATCCATGCAGATCAATACACTTCAGCACATTAGCCTGATCGCCACAAAACACTTTCACATTAGGACTGACCATATACGCCATGCTCTCCACGAAACTGTTGCTCCTATTCGTGTAGACCTCGTTCCATTCATCCAGAAGCTTTACCTTATACCAGCATAACACTGCGTTGCATTCCCCATCTTCGGCCACAGTGACATTAATGACTTCAGATTTCAAATGAGTACAACAGCTGATTGCAAACTCTTCGGATAATGTTTCATATTCCATGCGGGCCATGTCTATGTATAGAGCTTGGGATACTTGGTAACGGTTCACGTGTTTCGCCATTCTATAGTCAACGTTCTCATCTAAAACTCGGTTGTTGATCTCCAACCATTTACTGTTAATCAGTTGTCCCATAATCGTCACAGATACAGGTAGACATAAGCCCCCCGAAATTAGATGTACTTGCTTCAAATGTTCGATAATCCTCTTTCTTCTTAAATCTATGTCACCATTGAACTCTATGATATTACTGAATATAACATGGAATTTCTTTCCTATAAACACTCTGTGCGACCATGAGTCTGATACTAGAATTGTTACCTTATCTTCAGGTATTTCGTTTGCTTTTAGAGCCGCTACTAAAAACGTTTTGTCATAAAAAGTTTTTACGTGACAAATAAGTGAGTTAGCTCCTCTTGTCATCATTAAAACTCCGAATAATGGAAATGGACTTAAATCGACCATATCTACATTTGAAACGTCTACAGTTTGTCCTAAATGGACACACACGGTAGGAATAGTTTTTCTTATCATATCCATGTATTCGACATCGTTTAGGAAAGCCAATGTTTCGGGTGAAATTCTTGATATAGCCGTATTCGTTTCTTGTAGAGTAGTTAATGTACCTCCGTACGTTAAAAATGACACATTCGCCGTCTCGTGTTTCCGAAGTGCCTTTGGTAAAACGTCGAAGAATACGGCTTGTTGCCATCCGTTCGCTTTGTCTTTGTTTCGGGGGTCACTGGTGATCATTATATCTTCAGTCAAGTATAAATTGAACCACCCAATTATCATGTTCATTTCGCCATCTTCTTTCGCAGTCAGCTTCGCGATATAAGGCTCCTGTCTATCCAGCATTTGGCAGATATCGTGATAGTTATTGAAGTCTATTTTCAACAGCGATTGAGGTTCAGACATGTATTTTAAGTTATCGTATGTATTTACGTCTTCGCTGCAGTAAGTTTCAGCAAAGTGAGTCGTTGTGTGCACGTTCATATGTGCCACGTTTAAGATGTCTTTGGTGTCCCGGCATACTTTGTACTTCTTGTTGAGTTCGTCACAATTAATGCCGGTGACGAAGTATTCAGCTCTTCCGGGTATTATTTTGCTGTTTTCTTGAAGTAAATTCTCCCACGCATGACATATGGATTGTAGGATATATTCTCCGAAAAGGCCAGAGTCAATCGTATCAGTTAGTAAAACTGATCGGGTCCCATAAATATCATTATGGTTGAGAACGACAGAGGGTTTGTTGACGATGATGACTTCTTGCGCGTCGTTGTCTTGCATCATGCATTCGGCTAGTCTAGCCATTGTGGCGGAAGCATCACAAGCTGCAATAGCTACAGGATTGCACTCGCTAGCATACAGGGCCAAAAGTCCTGTTCCTGTATCAATATCTATGACACTATCCACGGCAGGAGTCACACAGCTCCTGATAGCTCTTCTATACGCGTCATTTCGAATTCTATCATTCAAATATCTGAATTGATTCCTCGGGAATAGATAACATTTTACGTTGTTCAAATTCTTCTCGGTAGTGATGAGACTGTGGTCAATATTCAGCGCTTTTTCGAAATGGCACAGCGCTTCAGAAAAATAACCGTATCTGTACAAATACCTGCCGATATCATTCAGTAGTCCCACATTTCCCGGGAATATTTTGATGGCTCGTTCGAAATTGGCGAAGATTTCCGCTTTATTGTCCACAGGGGCTAACGCGTCGTTAATTCGAGATAGTACTGCTATGAATTCCAACTCGAATCTCTTCTTGATGCACGGTTGTTTGTCGAAGGCACACATGTACATATCGAAGGCTTTTTTGAAGCTGTTGTGAGAGGCGAGCTGCCGCGCCAGGATTATGAAGTTGTAGGCTATGTCAGCCATTTTGGATTTTGATTTAGGCACTAGTTTCTCGGTTGTCGGGGTAAATAAGTTGTTTTGCCGTGTTTTTGGTTAATTTTAGTTAGTTCACTCGACACAGTATTTTTTGAGATACTGTAAGGTTTTTTACACTCGTAATTCACTCGTTTAACTACAATATTTTCACTAGAAATCGCGATAAAGATGCTTTTCGAAGTGGAGACGTCTTGCTCTCTCGAAGTTCAAATTTAAACTGATCGCGGAAGTGCTACTTTACCAAACTCGTAAATTATGTCAAGTTGCAAAATACGGTTCAGGTAATAATAGTATTAGGGCGGGAATAGCTAATGATCATTTTGACAGTTGTTAATCCTATTGGGTCGTTAAAGATTTTTGGTACGTATTAAATTGCATTGTCCTAATTGTGACAAGCTGGTATTGTTATATTCAAACAATAGAATAGAATTATTGACTAGGATTAGAAAGGTGTAACTTGGTAACATCTTAAAGACTTATTGCATTTTCTTAGAACAGTGATTTATGAATTACTTGGAAGTTTTAACAATAATTATTTCTTTATTAGAACCGACTATTGTGAACTTTTGTAGCAAGAAATGATTTAATATCACTTGAAGGCTTGCACTTATTCTTATTCTAAATAGCAACCAAATAATAAATAGGGAAGACTATTCTTAATCTATAGATCGTAAATAATGTGAAAAGTTTACTAGCCGATTCTTAAACCGATCACACAGACAGACGTATTGGTGCTACAAATTATATACATCACACAGGCTAGGAGAACTCCAAGTAGAACGCGAAGCAACATCAGAAACACAGAAGGACCTGCGCGAGAGGTCACTTCGGTAAGAATTCGAAAGAGTTGAGCACGCGTTGTGGGGAGTTAGATGCGGCCTATATAGGGGGCAGGAATGGGCACAATAGGTTCAGGTCCGAAGGCTTTGTGATGGGTCCCCGTCTGGCGAGTTCATCAGCTGCATCGTTTCCAAGTTCCACTGTGTCCTTTGATCCATTGTAGTGTCACCGTGTTGCGGTTTAGTACCGTAACTCGTTCTAGGGCATTATGGCATTCTAGTATTAGGCTCGACGTGATCTGGTTTCTTTTTAAGGATTGAAGAACATGAGGCACTGTCGGAAAGTATGCGAATATGGGTATCGCATACAATAGGGTAAAGTTAATTAATATAAAAATATTAAAAAGGGCTTATAAAAAAGGATAAAACTTAATTTAAAAAATAGAGGTTATTGCATAAAATTATTAAATTTACAAGAAAATGTCGTACCTAATTTTATAGCCGATGCGTTGATTTTTACTCGTTTAAAAATACCGATAACCTGTAGTAGCATTTGGCTAAAAGATTTTTTTAAGCTGTATTTATATAAACAATTTACATTTACCGTAATAATATCTATCTATATCTAAAGTTATCCTTACTACTACTAAGAGACAATAATAACTAATAAGGTTCCATATCCAGCACCAACTTGAACGATCCATGCAGATCAATACACTTCAGTACATTAGCCTGATCGCCACAAAACACTTTCACATTAGGACTGACCATATACGCCATACTCTCCACGAAACTGTTGCTCCTATTTGTGTAGATCTCGTTCCATTCATCCAGAAGCTTTACCTTATACCAGCATAACACTGCGTTGCATTCCCCATCTTCGGTCACAGTGACATTAATGGCTTCAGATTTCAAATGTGTACAACAGCTGATTGCAAACTCTTCGGATAATGTTTCATATTCCAAGTGAGCCATGTCTACCTATGTATAGAGCTTGGGATACTTGGTAACGGTTCACGTGTTTCGCTATTCTATAGTCAACGTTCTCATCTAAAACTCGGTTGTTGATCTCCAACCATTTACGTTGTCCCATAATCAGTGCCGGCGTTAGGGGGAGGGGGGGTGCGATGGGGCGACAGCCCAGGGCGACAAATTCTGGGGGGCGCCAAGGTCTGGAGTTGGAGTCTCTGGCCTCCCCTACCTAGTGCAAACCCTCAAAACTGTGCTCTACGCTCTGTGCATATGCATATTTTTTTTAGATGGATTTTTTGAGGGTTTGTGGTCGAGGAGCGACTCTAACGATATATAAGTTGATCAAAAATTAACAAAATGTTCAATCTAAATGAAAAGTAAAAAAAAAAATGTTCGAGAAATTCAAATTCGAAATTTGAAAAAATTTGTGAATAACAAAAAAAATCAAAAGGAATAAAAATATTAAAAAAAATTAAAAATGTAAAAAAAATTAAAAAACAAAATGTAAAAAAAAATATATTATAAAAAAAAATATGTATAAAAAAGAGGAGCTACAAAACTTTCTACGTCCGCGTCGTTAGCTCTGGGTAACGCTAAAGGAAAGATGAAATTCCTAATATAATTTTACTTGGGATCAGCAACAATTTAACACTTGATATTGCTTCCCTCAAATGGGCGCCACAATATTTTCGCCCGGGGTGTCAGTGGCCCTTGCACTGCCCATAATCGTCACAGATACATGTAGGTAGACATAAGCCCGCGGAAATTATTTTTATTTATTTGTTTAGGTTAGCCTACAATTGTTTACACGTTACATTTCATTTCTAAGTACACGATGTGTACATTTATAAGTGCAATAATTACTTACAGGCTAACACCACATGCACTATTTTAGTGATATTACATTATACATTTTCATTATTGCAATTAAATTGTGAATTATAATATTATTGATAAAATTAGTGTAAAACAAAACATAGATCCAGGAATTTAACAGACAAATCAAGAAAATCGAATTAAATTAAATGTGTTATATTGATTGGTAATAAAATAATAAAACAAACTAATATTAAATGGTTACGGTTACGTTTATGGTTTACATTAGATACTAATTAAAAATAATTAACGTTAAAAAGGCATACATATAAATAAAAAATTGGGAATTCACATTATGTTTTATAGTTGTGCGAATAGTATTCAATAATTAATTTACAAAATTTTCCTAAGCTATCGTGGTGAACGTCAATCAGGTCACTGCAGCTGTTTAATATTTTACACATTCGCGGTATTGGTGAGTTAGCACCTAGGACAGTTCTACGCAATAGTGGGTATTAGATATGAGCGCCGATGGCCAATTCCACGGCGGCGGCGTGGCCTGAAAATTTTCACGGCGGCGGCGGCGTCGCGGCGGCGCGTCGCGTCTGGCCGTGGGCCTTTTTTTTTTTTTTTGGTATGTGAAATCATCAAATGACTCTTCCCGCTCTGGGCAGAGCGGAAGGGAGTGTCAGACTTTTACTGACTAAAAACCATCCATGTTCCTTCTTTTGCCCTTTCTGTTCCAGGGCCGCGGTATCTCTTTCGAACAGTCCCGCAGCCCTGGCAGGCATCGACCCTTGCGGGCCCCTCCTGTTTGCTGACATGTCTTTGAGGCGCGCGTGGAGCACGAACGCGCCGTCGACACGGCCTGTCGTCATACGTCGGACGGACGGCGAGCTAGCCAATTACTCACCGTCCACAGGCCCGCGCCTACGGTGGCCGCGAGCCACCACGTGGCCCCCGACGCCCGGTGCTTCTCCCGCGGCTGCTGGGACGTGAGGTTCTCTCCCTCTCACGTTCCGCCACCTCCTTCGCTAACATGACTGCTTCGCAGAAGGAGGTGACGGCTTCCCATTCCCTCTCGCCCCGAACCATGGCTTGAACCAGGGCCGGACGCGAGAGGTCGCCGCCGCCAATCGCCGCTACGAGGACACGGCGCGGTGCTCCGCCCAAGCGGAGCAGACCTCCACGGTGTGCTCCACCGTGTCCTCCGGGCGATCCTCACAATGATAGCACCCGGGCGTTTCCTCCCGCCCGTTTCGGCGCAGGTACCTCCCGAAACAACCGTGTCAGGTGAGGACCTGTGTCAGGCGGAAGGTGAGGGCGCCGTGGTGCCTCTCTAGCCACTCCTCAAAGAGGGGGCTTATCGCTACTATCGTGGCGTGCCCTGCACGGGGTTGCGAGAGTCGCTCTCTCCATGTCACCATGAAATCGTGCCGGAGGTCTGTCCGCTGAGCGACAATTTGCCGCGGCAGCGGAGTTTCCCCCCGGCGTAGTGCCTCCGCGCGCCACTCGTGCAGGCGCGCGAGGACTATCGCCTCCAGATCCCATGGCGGCAATCCGGCAAGGAGGCTCGGCGCCTCGCCGGAGATCGTGCGGTAACCACGGACCAGCCTTACGGCCACCACCTTTTGGGGCACGTTCAGATAGTGCGCGGCTCGCAGCCTCAACGAACGCGCCCACACCGGGGCTCCGTAAAGGGCCATGGACCGCACGATCCCCGCGTAGAGTCTCCGGCAGGAGGCGATTGGACCCCTCAGTTTGGGCAAGAGCCGCTTGAAGGCAGCCCCGGCCCGTTCCAGTTTGGGAGCCAAACGTCGGAAGTGCTCCACGAAGTTCCACCGGCTGTCGAGGACGAGTCCAAGGTACTTCAACGTCGACTCGACGCCGATGGGAACCCCACCTACCGTCAGTATGGATCCCGACGGTGGCGCATTCCGAGGCCCATGAAAGCACATGGCCTCGGACTTGTGCAATGCCACCTCGAGACCCAATTGCCGGAGCCTCTCCACGACTATCGCAACGTAAAGTCACAGAACAATACACGTTTACTCGGTAAAATATTGGACTTGACTGCGTGAGCTACGAGTGTGTAGCAAAGCGACTAGGCGAACTAATACCGAATGCCATCGGGCCGCGCGTGCGAGAGAGAAAGCAAGTTGCGACTCGTCGTGACGGCGCGCCGCGCGCTGCAGTCGGCGGCGGCGCGTCGACATGAATTCACGGCGACGGCGGCGCGCCGGCGCGGCGCTCATATCTAGTGGGTATACATAACTGGGATAACACTAACTTTCTTGTCAAACAACACTCCTAGATCCCTTATAGTTTCTACTTCTTGAATTTTTTTGTTTATTTATAAAGTAGTTCGAATGGATGGGGTGAACTTTCCTAGTAAATGGCAGGTGGTAGCATTTGTTGAAGTTCAATTCCATTTTGCTATTCTTACACCATTCAACTACTCTGTTCAGATCATCCTGCAGAAGCTCCATATCAGTTGATGACTCGACCTTCCTGGCAAACCTTACTCGTAAGTCATCTGCGTACAAAACACTCTGAAAAGTGAAAGCAGTAGGGAAGATCATTTATAAAAATGATAAATAACATGGGGGCCAAGTGGGAACCCTGTGGGTCACCGGAAGTCATGCGATAATTGTTGGTAGAGGGAAAACCATTTATCACCACATAAAATTTACGGTTGGCGAGGTATGATTCCAACCACTTCAGCAAAGGTCCCGTGATACCATATGTTGCCAGTTTTTTTTATCTAGAGTCTATGGAGTGAGAGATTTTGTCAAACACCTTACTGAAATCGAAAATCGATCGAATCGATCTGAAATCGGTGTATATCACATCAAACTGCTTATTCGAGTCAATCGTTTCTATCAGGGACTCTGTGAACGACACTAAGTTTGTGGCAAATTATATGTACGTGCTTCAAATGTTCGATTATCCTCTTATTCTTATATCTACGTCACCATTTAACTCTATGATATTACTGAATATAACATGGAATTTCTTTCCTTTAAACACTCCGTGCGACCATGAGTCTGATACTAGAATTGTTACATTATCTTCAGGTATTTCGTTTGCTTTTAGAACTGCTAGTAAAAACGTTTTGTCATAAAAAGTTTTTACGTGACAAATAAGTGGGTTAGCTCCTCTTGTCATCATTAATACTCCGAATATAATGGAAATGGACTTAAATCGACTATATCTACATTTCAAACGTCTACAGTTTGTCCTAAATGGACACACACGGTAGGAATAGTTTTTCTTATCATTTCCATGTATTCGACATCATTTAGGAAAGCCAATGTTTCGTGTAAAATTCTTGATATAGCCGTATTCGTTTCTTGTAGAGTAGTTAATGTACCTCCGTACGTTAAAAATGACACATTCGCCGTCTCGTGTTTCCGAAGTGCCTTTGGTAAAGCGCCGAAGAATACGGCTTGTTGCCATGAGTTCGCTTCGTCTTCGTTTCGGGGATCACTGGTGATCATTATATCCTCAATCGAGTATAAATTGAACCACCCAATTATCATGTTCATTTCGCCATCTTCTTTCGCAGTCTGCTTCGCAATATAAGGCTCCTGTCTATCCAGCGTTTGGCAGATATCGTGATAGTTATTTAAGTCTATTTTCAACAGCGATTGAGGTTCAGACTTGTATTTTAAGTTATCGTACGTATTTACGTCTTCGCTCCAGTAAGTTTCAGCAAAGTGAGTCGTTGTGTGCACGTTCATATGTGTCACGTTTAAAATGTCTTTAGTGTCCCGGCATACTTTGTATTTCTTGTTGAGTTCGTCACAATTAATGCCGGTGACGAAGTATTCAGCTCTTCCGGGTATTATTTTGCTGTTTTCTTGAAGTAAATTCTCCCACGCATGACATTTATGGATTGTAGGATATACTCTCCGAAAAGGTCAGAATCAATCGTATCAGTTAGTAGAACTGATCGGGTCCCATAAATATCGTTATGGTTGAGAACGACAGAGGGTTTGTTGACGATGATGACTTCTTGCGCGTCGTTGTCTTGCATCACGCATTCGGCTAGTCTAGCCATTGTGGTGGAATCTCCACAAGCTGCAATAGCTACAGGATTGCACTCGCTAGCATACAGGGCCAAAAGTCCTGTTTCTGTATCAATATCTAAGACACTATCCACGGTAGGAGTCACACAGCTCCTGATAGCTCTTCTGTACGCGTTATTCGGAATTCTATCATTCAAATATCTGAACTGACACCTCGGGAACAGACAACATTTTGCGTTGTTCAAATTCTTCTCGATAGTGAAGAGACTGTGGTCAATAACACGTTTCCCGGGAATATTTTGATGGCTCGTTCGAAATTAGCGAAGATATCCGCTTTATTGTCCACTCCCACTGTAACTCTTCGTTCATTCGATAGTACTGCTATGAATTCGAACTCGAATCTCTTCTTGATGCGCGGTTGTTTGTCGAAGGCACAGGCAAGTTCCTTGGCACAAGCACACATGTACAGTAGACAGCAGGTCAACCTACCCGAAACTGTCAGATTTTCCAAACCAACTTTGAACCTAATGCTTTAGAAATAAAGTTGAAAATTTATGTAGTAGTTTGATGTGTTGGCGTCTGTACATTTATCGAAGGATTTTTTGAAGCTGTTGTGAGAGGCGAGGTACCGCGCCAGGATTATGAAGTTGTAGGCTATGTCGCCATTTTGGATTTTGATTTAGGCACTAGTTTCTCGGTGTACGGGTAGTTAGTTTACTCGTCACAGTATTTTTTGAGACACTGTAAGGTTTTTTTTAAACTCGCTTTTAAACTGACAATATTTTCACTAGAAATAGCGATAAAGATGCTTTTCGAAGTGGATACATCTTCTTCTCTCGGAGTTCAAATTGTCGAAAGTGGTACTTACTTTACCAAACTCGTAAATTATATTTAATTATGTTACTAAATACGATTCAGGTAATAATAGTATTTGGGCGGGAATAGCTAATGATCATTTTGACAGTTGTTAATTCTATTACCAATTAGCACAGGAGGAGTTGTTAAACATTTTCGGTAATTATTAAATGCATTGTCCTAATTATGACAAGCTGATATTGTTGTATTCAAACAATAGAATGGAAATATTGACTAGGATTAGAAAGGTGTAACTTGGTAACAGCTTATAAAGACTTATTGCATTTTCTTAGTACTTAGGTGTTGTTTAGTGTAACAAGCGTTATTCACTGTCGTTTTGTTTCGTTAGCTTGTATGTGTAAGACAGAGACGGGAACATGATTAAAGTAGCATGCACCTAGTAGCGTTGAAAGATCTAGAACGGTGTCGGGTATTGATAACTGCTGATAGATCTTAATACCTCATGTTAACACGTTCGGTGCGGGATCGGGTTGATTATATCCGATGCTCATCTTTCCTCTCGTAAATAGATAAATAGATACGAAAATATTGTATCGGGTTCTTAAGACCCGATGCCGACTGAAGCAAATTTTTTTACGTCTAGTGCGTTCATCGGTTCCAAATGACCCGATACCCGATGACCCGATTGCCGCACTAGATTTCATGCTAGTTGAGCTAGTGAGGTCCATGTGTTAAGAGGAGTTTTTATGCTTAAGAGAAAATAATCGAATGAACACTACTATACTACCTATACACTACACTACTACTATACTTACTACACTATACTATTACTATTACACTACTGTATACCTGCTTTATTTAGTAATATGCGTATATTTTATGGCAATCATAGTGATTTATTTAGGCAACAATAGCGCATTAATTTGCTCAGTAAGATTTGGTGATCATATATACTGTTTTTGGTGTTTAATATATTTTTTTTGGTAAGGGATCTTAAAGATCTCAAAGTATTTTTGGTAGTCATTATATTTAATCCCTTTATTTTCATATGTCATTAAAAGGTTTGAAAAATATATTATATATTTTATCGCTATCGATGTTTTTTTTTTATCATCCACAACACTAAAAAAACTATCGCCACTTTTACTAACCAGTGCGGGTAACGGGTCGTAAAGATCCGACAGGCAATCCCTTTATTTACAAATAAACCATTCAGTGCATTTACCTACAATTTCGGCCTGTTATTGGGTGTTTATTTCTCAACATTTTGCTATAAAGGAATATGCATTAATCATTATACCTATAAAGATAACTCCTCCTAAACAGATGAAAGTCGGAACGGGTCTTTTCGATCCTGCAACGCACCAGGAACAAATCGTGCTTCGGATATAATATACCCCATGCCGCACCAACTGGAAGTCATCAAATCTGATTAACGCAGTGAGCGTGTTAAAAGTCAATTGTAGTGTATTGATCGTTAACCTGTCATATTGAAAGGAACAAATATTTTGACGATTGTAAAAGGAACCTTATCGGTTTGTGATCAGAGTTAGTACCCAATAATCTATACTAATATTATAAATAAAATTTTAAACAGACTACAAATAGATCTTAAATAATATTAAGACTAAAAGTACCAACCTACACCTACATACAACGACGACAATAGGGAATATGCATAAAATTTAAATTTGTCTCAAATATTTTTTTAGATTCTTTATTGTCTTTACATTATACTTAAAAGCTATTTTTTTATTTAGTTATTATTTAAACCCAGAAAATATTATATAAAAAGTGAAAAATTAGGGAGGTAAATTCAAACTTACTAAACGCGTCACCATTGGTCGAAACGAAATGTGACATCATTGGTCACGTCATTGGATGTATCGGCGTTGATATTCATACTGTGTTAGTAGTGTTTGTGAGAAAAATTGTTTAAAACTGTATTTCTGTGTGATTACTTGTGAAAATTATATTTGTAGTCAATCTAGGACGATGACAGAAACTGGTTTTGTCAAAGCACAATCGGATAATCTACCGAAAATAGATGCATTTATGATGTCAACATATCTGAATTTCTGTTAATTAATTATTTTTAATTTAATGAACAACTTGGTGCATAATCAGCGGATGTAACAGAAGAATAAGATGATATATAAGTACTATCAGCCGGGTTATCAGCAAACAAATTTCTTTTTAAAACAGATAGGTAGAATTATTGGTGAAGTTCTTTTCAGTAGGTACATTGACACCTTTACTTCTGTACTTCAGTTTAATATTGACTTGCATAGCTTTGTGGTTTGTGTTGCATAGCTTGTAGATTATATTTTCCTCCTTTCTGTTTCACTATGTTACATTCAATATAATTAACTGTATCTTCCCTAACAAACATCAAAATTTCGTAAAACCACAATAGGAATGAGCAAGCTCTATATAGAATTTTTTTATGAACTTTTGTAAACTAGGTTAGGTTAGTTTTAGACCAAATAATCTTCCAGACAATCTATACGAAATGTAAACGTTGCACTACACACATGATCGGGTAGTTTTTCGTTTTTAAGGCCCTGGAGGTCTTACATTCATGACACCCACAGGATAGCCCGGTTAAGCAGACGACAACCTCTTACAACTTAAGAGGTTATCGTCTGCTTAACCGGGCTATCCTGTGGGTGGACACATCCGGGGACATGCGAGATGCCATTAACAAAAAAAAAAATAACCTCAATTACCTAATATTTTGACAGTTTATTATTTGATCAAATGTCCTATTATGTTGTATGGAGCCCGACGTAATATTGTTGTCATAAGTTCCCAGACGTCCAATTAGTCGAAATAAATATCTGTAGATGGATAGATCATGAAAGTACCCAATCCTTAACATAAATCTCAATTCCCCTTGTATCCCTTCTCCTTATTCTGGTTTAATCTGTAATACAGTTCCCAGAAAGCCATTCTTCTGTAGAATGGACGGTATTCAAGTGTGGTCGGTTTGTTCAGGAGCAAGTATGGCCGCCGCGTCGGTTCTACTGGCTGCCATAGCACGGTGATGAGATCTGTCAACGAAGGGGTCGGGTTTCTGTAAAGTGAAATGAATGAATTATTTTTATTTGTATCGCACACAAGTTGAGTAAATTTGTAAATTTACAAATGAGGTTGGATCCCACTGGGTGAGAAAAGCGACGACATGGTGCCCGTACGTGCTTGCGCAGCTTGACAGAGCCTGAGACCTGTGACCACCGATGGACTGGGATAGGCTTTGTTTTGTACGTGCAACTCCTCATGGATGTCGTCCGCCCTAGGGTGGCGGTGGTGGGCGAACAGTTCTTCGACTACTTTTGGCCAGAGCGCTGTTCGTCACACTTCCCCGGCCAGAAGACTGTAAAAGAGTACTGATTTTAATTTTCTACTCACCCATATTTAGCGAAATTAGTCCACATAGTCGTCATAGTATCAATCATCCTCTGGTCTTCCTCATTTGCTACCTTATTCGTGAACATAGTCATATCAAACAAATAGCCCAGGTCATCCCCGTGGCACGCCCCGGGCGATGTGAAGTTCCCAGAAATCTTCACCCTATTTCTACCACCTTCATACGAAAACACGTATCTGTAAACTCGATTTGCTTTTGCATTTAAATATCTATCTACAGTTCTTTCAGCAGGATAACAAAAAACAAAATCAGTTCCAAAATCGAAAATATCGCTCTGTAAATCTGCGCTTAAACCTTGATCCCCGATGTAAAAATGTCTAATGGTATCCACATCATAAATTCCGTCAAAATCTTTAACTAATTCGTCACCAAAACTGTAATTCTCATAATACGCTTTGTCAGATTGTTTTGGGTATAGAAACATGACTTCTTTATTTGTATGACCGATCATGAGATCCATGCCTTTAACTTTAGGTTGTAGATTGACTGGGAAGTCAGTTAAATGGGCATCTTGACCGACGGTTTCAACACACGGCCGTGTCAGTGGGTGTCCGCGCTTGCTAACAATACGTGCGTTGTGTGTCGCTTGCATTACTTGTAAAGGATCCTTGTTGCTCAGGTAATCCAGTGCTCCTCTCACATCTTCCCCGGTATATCCGAGGTTATCAGCTATATTGAGCGGTATACTATCATTTTGCGTTGCAATAACCCACGTAGTCAATGCAGAACCACTCTGCATGATCGCCCGTTGGACTAAACCTTCAACAGTCAGTAGTTGAACGTCTAGAGTCATGGCTCCGGCTGATTGTCCAAACGCCGTAATTTTTTTATTATCTCCCCCAAACGCTTCGATGTTGTCTTTAATCCATGCCAGCGCTAATACTTGGTCTTTTAAACCTTGGTTACTGAAACCAGGTTCGCTTACACATAGGAAGCCATATGGTCCTAATCTGTAATTTATCGAAACAATTACGACGTCATGTCTGATTAAGAATTTAGGTGATAGATCTGCCATGGCTTTGCGTCCTAGGACGAAGGATCCTCCATGGATGTAAACCATTACGGGTAACTTGTTGGTAGAATTAGCAGTGTTGGGTACGTATACGTTAAGTTGCAAGCATTGTATCGTGCCCACGGGCTCGCCGCTCCTGCTGTACTGAGGACATGCAATGCTGTCGTCGTTGGCTTCGTAAGTGCTGTTGAAACCGGGATGAGGTGTAGCTGCCTGAAAGACGATGTTACAGGTTAATTCATGGTACATTTATTTATAATAGATCGAGGGAAGCGGGTGGATAACGCACGCACAGAACGGAGTCACAGAAGAAAGGGTAGGCCTATAATATATATATATATAGCCAACAGTAGGTGATTCCGGGATGAAATGATGAGTACTAAAATCATCAAACGAAAACTTTGTCAAGAGATACGTATGAAAACAAAGCGTTCTTCCCTACGTGCTTAGGTCGAAAGCGCTAGGGAAGCCTGCGAAATGATTAGCTTGGAAAACCATCCATGCTGGCAATGGCCCCCATCATGTGAATGTGACGACCTAGTGGAAGATCGCGGGAGCCCGCTGGATGTCGGCAATTCTTGCGAGAGGTCTATTTTCAGCAGTGGACATCATATAACTATTTGTGAGTATTTAGGGGATAAGGGAACAGGGTGGAAACTTCCTTCCTTCCGTGGAAACGGGTTAGCGGATCCCTGTTGATAATTTGTAATACTTTTTCCATTTCAATTAATTCGGTGGTAATGACATATATAATGTTAAAAATAAAATCGATTAGAATGAATTAGTGTGACTGATTGACTAGCAGTTGTCTTAATATCCGAAAGTCTTGAATTAATTCACATAGCAGAAATTTCCAAGGTCAATATTAACATTCTACGAATCAAATGTTTTTATTACATATCGAAAATAGGTGTACTGAGGCAAAAAACTAGAAACCGCATGTAATGTTTTTTCCTTGTACACTATACAAAAGGTACACTCGTATTATCTAGGGTGATAATTGTGTTTAAACAGTTTTTCACAATTGCGTACTTTTTATACCTACGGTCACAGTAGTATAGTTTACACACACGCACACACGTAGGTAAAATTAGTCTAGATTTGCGGGACGGTGTAGTCTATTCAAATCCTTGTTTCACTTTAACGTCCAATTTTTATGCCAGAGCTGATTTTAGAATGTTTGTAAATTAAGCTGATTTTACGATTAGTTAGTCAAACTGAACCTTATGTGTGGGTTTTAAAATGTTTTTCCCAAGTACCTACACGTATTTATTTATATTTCTGGAAAATGAGTAGGTAGGTTGCGAAAGAATTGACTAGAAAAATAGAAAAGAAGACTACAAAATTTATACCTAATGAAAACGTGTAATAAATTCAGAATTCCTAATGCACATCTGACTGACATGATTATCCGTGTGCCTACCTATTACTACTTTTCGATGTCATGTTAACAACAAAAATCTTTCATTTGGACTGAAAGTCGACCCTAACAGTCGGAAAGGCTAGACAGATGATGATGGTGGTGTTAAGAAGTAGACTTACCCCGAAAGGATTGCTCTCATCCACCAAAGCGTATGGTATTCCAAGAAACACTTCATAATCACCATCTCCTTTTAAACCTCTAATTGTTCCTTGCGCCGTAGTCACTAAAGTATCCTCCGAACCATCTCCATTAATACATTTGATTGTAAACAAAATGAGTAATAAATTCTTCATTTTATTGAAAACTTTTTTTATAAAACTGCCTGGCAGTTGCGATATAAAATATAGGCCAGTATTTTAGCGGCCGTGTTTACACCAACAGCCGAAGCAAACGACTGGTGTCACACTGGTGTGGACTGGTGACTGAAGATTTTAACTATGGATATGATTTTTTCGTTCCATTTCCACGAGACGATTCATTGCGAAATACATATTAATTGAGTATCGCCAGACGGAACGTGTAATGATAATGTTGTTTCATCTGTTATTAAATTAATTAAAACATTGTATGTTCGTAGGTAACTTTTTATTTGTATATATTTTTTCAGGTCAATATTAAATATCTCTGATTGTAGGGTCAAGGGGTCAGTTGAATTGAATTTATAATTAGGCATACGCCAAATGTGTCTAAAAACAAAAACCTTATCATAAATACGACTTTTAGGCATACTATGCCCCCACGTGATATTGAGCACTACAGGGCAATGGCTTTTGCTCATTCAGCGAACTAGAAATCTATACTAATAAGTAAAATAGAAGTGTCTGTTTGTCATTTTAAAATAACAGCATTTTACTGAATGTATCTGAAAGTATACAGGTCTTTCCGGTTAATCTCCAAAACGGCTGGACCAATTTTGACAGGACTGTCTGTCTGTATTTTACTGGCAGATAGCTGATGTCATAAGGAGTAACTTAGGCTACTTCTATTTTAGAAAAAGGAAAAGGGTTCCGTGCAAAAAAAATTAAAACCCTTAAAGTGGGGAAGTAATATGGCAGTTTCTATTTGACTTCTGATTGATTCCGCAACCGTTTTCCGGAGACCGATTCGCCGTTGGACTGTTTGTCGACAGGATGATTTATTTATTTCCGTTTCCCCGGCAGTCTTTCACCTACGGACATTTAGCGGACAGAACCTTTCATATACGTCACTTTCGACGACAGCCCTTTCCAGCTCCAAAATGTTTCACTGACACGGCGATAAACCTATAACTCTTTTAACTACAGACCTTTCCATCTACGGCGGAGAATTCGCCGAATTTGCCATCACAGCCCATCACAGTGCTCTTTATTTCAGTTACTATAAGGTTCATTTTAGCCCAAAACTGAACAAATTGGAAAGACTTGAAGGAGGCCTTCACCTGGTTAAGGGATTCATGCTAAACATTAGTTACATAAAAAAAACTCACCTAACTATTTTGTATTTAAGCAAGAAATACAAGGTGGAACACCGACGCGAAAACGGTTGCCAGTTTACCACGTATTCAGTACATCATGCTGAGCCACTTATAAATTTTTGATCGGTTATTAAAAAAAATCAGCCGTTTACTACAAAAGTGCAGTACCTACACGGTCAAAATGTATAGAACAGCAGTTTTTTTTTTAATAACCCATTAAAAATTATGAACGTCAAGATGACGGGACCCCGCCAGTATTTGCGAATATCATGTGAATAGGATATAATACAATATTTCTACTATTTCATTCTACACCCATAAAATTTTAAAATATTCTACAAACAAAAAATGGTCCCAATATTTTGATATCAAAATGACGGAACCACTATTCAGTTGATGAAAAACACATGGCGTGATCTTAAACTGAACACACATAATACGATGTAGTAAGACTACGATTGAATCGTTATTTTACTTTTAAAACTGTAATTTCAATAAAAAAAAGTGTATTATATTTACATCAGAAAAGCGCCTGAAGAAAAAGTATCATTTTAAGCCATGCAGTATCATTTTATAGCTCAAACAATTTATTAAGGGGTTTCGTTGTTACAGTTTTACTTTGGGTTATTCTAAAGTGCATTTATTTTAGTTTTTAGACTAAAAATTAAAAGTGATTTGAATACAAAACCAAAATGTTGAAAGAGACTTGCAAGTTGTAAGTTATTTTAAATTTAATTACCTAATTTATTATTAAAAAATTGTCCAAGAAAAAAAACATACTTATTTAACCTTTTTTCGATAATCTGAGAATATGGTATACGTTTTACAGATTTATTACTTTACAGTTCAACAAACGTTTTGACGTGACTGTGTAGAACTTTACTATGAAAGTTTAAAATAGTAGAAATATTATATTTTATCCTATTCACATGATATTCGCAAAACCTGGCGGGGTCCCGACATCTTGACGTTCATGAAAAATTTCTATGTAGGGAGGGCTCAAAATGATGTATTAAATACGTGCTAACTGTTTTCGCGTCTGTATAACCTCCATTCCGTATTCCATACTTTTTTATTTATTAAGGTTGATTTTGGAGTGCTGCTGTTAGAGTTACTCGTATAACTGAAATGCAACCCGTATTCTTCTTTCATTCTCCCCTGTCACTTATCATGGAATCATTTACTCTCTTTTCATTGTACCAGATGTTAGGGAAGTCATTGAAGAAATGTGACACTTACTTGTTGTCTTTTTTTGGTGTCTGACATCTCGCAGGTCAACAGGCGATGTCGTCTGCTTAACCGGACTATCCTGTGGGTGCTTTGAGTGTAAGGCCTCCAGCCAGGGGCGAAAAACTTAGAAACTAAGCAACTCTACGCTAAGTATGGCGCATTATAGCCCAATCCGTCTTATAAAGAGGAGGCCCGTGTCCCAGCGGTGGGAACGAAACAGGGTGATAATGCTAGGGTACTTAAAATAAAACAAAATCACTTCAATATTTCCTTTGGCTTTATTTCTAAACTTGCGCATCAGTTTCGCGGTCACTGACCACAAATTCAGCGAATCAGTACATACACATCTTAAAACAAACTTCACTTCGACCAGCCGTTCTTAATCATACAAATATATTATCACAAGTAAATAAAGCATTTTTATATAACAGTTGTAGAATAAAACCAACAAGCTATCCTTTAGAAAAATAATTGCTTGTTTTCACTAACTAGGCGACACTTAACTGAATGTGTAAATATAAGCGCTCTGTTGGATTTTAAACACAAAATCCAACATTGCAATTAATTTAGGGCTTAGTGTTCACGAAAACAGTTAATTATTTGAAAAAATGTCCCATTACAGAAGAGCGATTTTTCAATATTTACATACTTTGTTTACGAGTCAAAGCGTTACTAAACCTAAACGTAATTTAATTATACAAAAAAATAGTTAAGTAACTAAAAGCTTGGACAAATCTATACATTTCTACAAATTCGATTTCTTCTGTGTACGAGGATAGCTTGTTTTATAACGCTACATTGACGCACTTTTTTACAATCAAAATTTAAAAAATATATGAAGAAAATAAGATATTTTTAACACGATATTCAAACTGCTCGTCTATAGAACTTTCAGACTTGGGCAAGTCATATTAGCCTGGGACCTGACCAGTAACGCCTAAGTCCAGCAGTGGACTGTCGTACTGCCCTCCTAGCTATGTTAGGAGTACGATTGGAGTTACGGTCGTTTTAGTTAGGAGGGCAGTATAGCCCGAGTTTATTTATTGCTGACGAGCGTAATCAAGGTGCTCAAAATTCTTCGCTCTTGAATTTGCGTCGACTCATTTTGCGTCGCATAACCAACTAACTTAGTTTTAGGCAGTCTCTTTTAACAGTGTAAATTGAGCTGTGTTTACGCTAGAATAGGGGTCATTTTCCACCAAGCATAAAAAATTCTCGCGCACTTTTTTGATGTCACTGAATAAAGGACTGCATCAGTATTTACTTTTAGTATAAAATTGGGCGCTCGCGCATCCTCAAGCACGCGCGAGGAGACACTTACTGTCTGCGTCGAATTTTATACTTTAAGGAAATATTGAAACAGTGCTTTTTTCGGTGACATCAATAAAGTGAGCTTTTTGGAAACATACACTAGTTGTTCTCGACCGTATTCTATGTGGACACAGCAGATTCATAGTATTAAAACAACTCATTATTTTCGTTTCCTTTTTCTCAAAGTTATACCTACGAGCAGCACACGTCAACATAGCACAGTTAAGTATGACCACGTAAAAGTAAATGTGTTAATCGGTGATTAGTCACAGTATTATGGCGTTACCTAAAGTTCAACTGATCCTATATACAGGGTGATTTATTTATCTTTTATACAGATATAATTATGTGAGTTACTCCTCAGTGTTGAACTAAAATACAACGGGTTACATGTGTCGATTTATTGATATAACTGTACTGAATACTTTAGCTAGTATATTTATTGTTATAAAAGTTTGCAAAACAATCAATAGTTATAGGCGAAAATAGGCAGTGGGACAGTGAGTTAGAAGTGGAAATGGGCGGGTCATATTTACCGTAGAATGGATAAATGAAGACCCCAAGCGGACATATATTTTTTTAATGGCATCTCACAGGTCAACCTATGACGCTAGCTTCTGCTTAACCGGACTAGCCTATGGGTGGCTTGAGTGTAAGGCCTCCAGCCAGGGCCAAACCGGACATCTTGAAGGCAACGTACTAAAATAGACGGACGATCTGACCAGTGTCAGGAAAATATAGGACGGATAAACAGCAAAATCAGATTGCAACTTTCTTGTGATATATTTTTTTTCAGCTGTTTGTTAAGTTAGCCAAAGTAATGGCGTTGCGATTTAGTTCAAAACCGAGGAGTGTTATTATTTAACGAGTAATAATTAATAAAAAAAAAACTTTCTAAATATAATCGTAATCACTAAAAATTTAACGTTAACTTACAAAATCTCTACCGTAATTATCTTATAATACATAATAATTTGTTAACTATGTGGGATTTTAATGACGGGCAAACGGCTTGACTCACAACCCATCTTGGAATTTAAACCATAAATGGAGAAACTGCGAAGTGTTACTAGAAAATGTAGTAAATTAAAATGTCTGTTCTATCATGATTTTTATGAGAAAACTTGTCTAGTAACATCCCACAGTGTTACAAGAAAAAAAACAACAAAAATAATTTCGAGGCAACACTGATTTCAAAAACAAGTATTATAGCTACCTTCGTGATATTTAAATTACGATCTTAAATTGTTGATAACTGACTTCAAAACTATCTACAATGATTTTCGTATAGTTTTATTTATTTTAGAATAGATAAATAGTAACATAATCTTTGTTATTATAATAGAACTAAAGCCCATTGGCACCATAAATTAAAAAAAAAAACGCGTTAATCGTTAAACGAATTTAAAACAACGTTCTGTTACAGTTAATCTTTGAACATGACTGTGATATTTTAAAACTGTTTAATGTTAAATGCATTTAGTGATCTATGGTGCAAGTGAGCCTAAATCCACATTAATAAGTCACTAGAACGTCTGATTTTCTTTCTATGATAGTAAATAGTTTATTAACATGGATTTTAGAAAATAGAATACTCATCGTTATTGCACCTTTATAATTTATCCCCGATTCCCTTATTCGAAGTGTTTCTATTAAATATAACAATTTGCTCGACTCTTTTAATGCATCAGGCACTTTATAAGTAAAATTAAGTTTTGAATCTAATTTTTTGAGTTTTTGTTTCACAGCAGCAAATCATGGGAGTATAAACTTCATAATTGTTAGGAACTGTGTCTAGAGAAAGCAGTACTATACAGCGTGCTGTCACATACATTTGAGTCGAGTAAGTATTGACATTTTTAATAGCACAGCCGACTATTTTACGATTTTGGGCCCATACTGGAATTTGTTTAATTTCTTGGGCTGTACCACACTCTTAAACATGACCACATCACCACACCTCTGTCCTGCCACAACCAATTGCACCTATTAGGTTTTAATCGAAACAAATGTGAGAGCTTTGCAAGTGGCTACATACTGGTCTAACACAATCCGAGTTTCATCGAAACGTAATAAAGAACCGCGTCAGTGTCTATACGTCATGTCTGTCGTAGTGCGAGTGAACGGTGACACGCTTGTTTTGTATGGAAAGTATGGGCAATGTGGACTTTAGCAGCGCCCGAGTCGACTCATAACTAAGGAACAATAAAATCACAACAGAAATGCTTTACTGTAATACATCATCGGCCTAGCCTTTTCCCAACTATGTTGCGGTCGGCTTCCAGTCTAACCGGATGCAGCTGAACACCAGTATTTTACATGAAGCGATTGCCTATCTGACCTCCACAATACAGTACAGGGTAGTATTACCCAGTAGTAACTGGGTGCCCCTTGATAACCAGGACCACTGACTACCTACAACGACAGCTTACTGTGGTACAAAACTTCAAAAGAACGTGTCGTACGATGTTTAATGATTGTGACTGAAAAATATAGTGTTTACTTTCCAAAATATTTATTAAGATTTTCTTTACATTATTTAGCCATACTCTAATCAACATCTAACATATTTAGAAGTACACAGTTTGTGATATGAACTCCTTTGTCAGTCCGTGGTTAGTATTTTTTTTTATAGTCAAGTATTCAGTTAGTAAATATTGAAATTAATTTTGGTATAGTTTTAACAGTCAACGTTCTATGCTATTCAACGTTAAACTGATTGTTAAGCAAATTGACCACCAACTTGAATTGTCTACAAACTGAAATCGCACATCTTTGACAGTTGTGTGAATTTGACAGCCTGTGTCAATTTGCTGTCATAGACAAGGTGGAAAGGACACCAACGCACAAACGCTTACCACGAATTCAGTACATCATTTTGAAATCCCCACATAGAAATTTTTCATCGGTTTAAAATCACCTATGAAAAATTAGTATGCATACGACAAATTGCTGAAGATTGTCAATTTACTTAACAATGAACAACCCTGACTGTACAAGACAAGCGTATGTGCCAATCTTGTACTTATTCCTTTAGCAAACTGACTTGATTACATGCAACCTGCTTACACCTGGTGGTCTACATGACATCTTAATCAGTATAATTTTAATCTTATTCCTGAGTGGGAAAGAGATGGCGCTAGACGTCCTCTATAGCTCCGTATTTCCCACACTGGAGTGACATTAAAACAATACAGCTTTAAAACGTCAT
This sequence comes from Eurois occulta, assembly GCA_950022335.1. Taxonomy (NCBI): domain Eukaryota; kingdom Metazoa; phylum Arthropoda; class Insecta; order Lepidoptera; family Noctuidae; genus Eurois; species Eurois occulta. The sequence goes on along the minus strand of OX465481.1, from coordinate 4,350,423 downwards.
GGTAACCTTCCTGGTTTTTAAAGATTTCTTTAAACATTCTATATCTATAGTTAATGGATTATTTAACTGTAAATTGACGATATAACCTGAAATATTACATTAACAATTTTCTAAAATACGTCACATTTGAGTGGATAGCACGAAAGCTTTAGGACACAAGTTCACAGTGTTTTAAGCGTTTTTACAGTACACACGGCGGCTCATTTCTCATTTCAAGCTATACATTTTCAGTATAACATGGTCTCGTTTTGTATATATTTCCAATACAATAAGAGATCCGCATAAACTGGTTTTGTATAGCTGGATTGGTTGCCGTACGTACTTTATATAAATAATAATCGAAATTCGACGACTAATTGCTTTGATCGCTCGCCCAGCCATCTTGGATTCCGATCTTTGTCGATTACGATAGATATCGATACTTTTATTGAGATGATCTATACTAATAAAGCTGAAGATTTTGTTTAACCGCACTAATCTCTGGCACTACCAACCAGACGGATTTGAAAAAATAATTCACGCTACGACTCTCAGGAGCCGATTAAAAGAGAAACGGCGGCTGAAACCACGGGGCAGAACTAGTCACTCATAAAAGTATCAATATAAGGCCTGAATCACATGTATCAGCTTCGATTCGCATTTTGTCTATAAAATAGCAATTCATACAAAATAGCTATTTTATTGAACAACGTCAATATCACACAATCATAGTTTAAAGATACAACATTCTATTCAATCAAACTAGTATGGTACGCACAGGCACTAGAGCTCAATTTACCGTAACATAAAGGTACATACACACTGGGCGGGCGACAGAGCCTCTGTAAGGGAGCGTGCTCACTCGGTGCAGTCAGACGGTTAGACAATCAGACTTTCGGAATAGTCAGTGAGTCAGACGTTCATAAGTCCAGGTGGTGAGGCGTTGAGGATGATTGCGCTGGTAATGCTGCTACGCCTGTGAACGGAGAAACATTGATTTTGTAAGTTATGTTTATTTTGACTGACGGAGCCCAAAAGATAGAGTACACTCTTTGCGCTGTAGCATGGTGCGGGTGACAGCTTCAGTAACATTTTATTTCACTCTTGAAAGTTGCCGCGATGACTTAGTATTTCAGCTGTACTACATTCGTAATATATTTAGTGATGGGATGTTCTGCTACGATGGATAGTCGATATTTTATATAAAAAAAACGTATATTGTGTGTAAGTCAATTTTTGATTGTTAAAAGCTATAGACCTTCCAGATATGAGTTTAGACGAATAAAATGTATTTTTTCTTAGCAAACTTTTAGACAACATTACCCTATAAATGTTAATATAAATTTAACAAAACTGAAAACAAACAATGAAATCGTAATACGTGTCACACAATACAAGGCGCTAGCACGCGTACTCGTACTGACAGCGTCGCACGGGTAAACAAAATGGCCGATGCGCCATAGAGAAAAATGTTGTCACAAAAAAAAACATAAACCCGATTTTGATTATTTTATATAGGTACAAAGATACTTATGTAGCCATAAAACATTTATATTTACAAGTTTATACACGTAGTTAAACTGCACAACTGAATAAAACACTAATTTTCGTAACAATATTAAAGACAACTAGATCTAATCTAGCTGCGAGTATCGTTAGCGAAAAAATGAATTGCATAACGTCACATCCCTAGTCATGTGGTATTGACTGATGTCAATGTCATACAGGCAACTCTCACCCGCACCATGCTACAGCGCAAAGAGCTGCGCACGCGCCGGCGTGTCGGCGAAATGGTCCCCGTCGCATGAGTAGTGGTCGTCAGGCTCACCTTGTAGGTAATGTTTTTAATGTAAAATGGCCCTTTGAAAAATGGCAATCAGTATTCTATAGACAAATAATATAATCACATTAAAGATATGTACTCCGGTTTATCTTTTCGCTTTGCGAGTGAATGATAATCTGGCTTTCTATACTGAGATTACAAATAGATACATTTGTTTGTGCTTCACAATGCATGATTCGAGTCGTTGCTCTTTTAAAAATGACTGTTCTGCGCTCTAGCAAAAACAAAATGACCACAAAGCGAAATTCACGTCGTGGCTGCTTTGAAGATGGCCAAAAGCGTTGTTGGCGATTTCATTCGCTCGTGCACTTAGATTTATGAGTTAACTTATAGATAACTTACCGATCTCCCCTTGCGCCTCAGTGTTGATGGAGTGCTCGTCGGAGATCAGTAGCGGCGTCGCGTCCGTCGCGTGTGCGTGCGCGGCGTGCGTGTGTGCGTGCGTGTGCGCGTGCGCGCTGGCGGAGCGCGGGCGCGCGCGGCGCACGCGGGTCTCGGCCGCCACGCCGGCGCGCGGCAGCACCGTGACGGCCGGCAGGAGAGCTTGCCTGTCGCCTGCCTCCACGCTGCGGGGACAATCTATTGTATTAGGCTTAACAATGCATGTTAGCTATAGACTCGTGTGGGATCGCGCTATCACGCGTCGTTTAACCGCACCTTTACTTGAAAACATGTTGTGTGATGATATAAAAAAAGCTAAGACAAGAGAGAGAAAGAGAAATCATTTTGTTTTATATGAATGTTTCGCACACGAGAACGCGTAGTTGGAAAATATTAAATCCTTAAAGATACGCTATTGAGGTTGTTTATTATTACATTGTATTGTTTATTTTCCACTAATATTTTGCATAAAACGTGCTCGACTAAAAAGATTATGAATAATACTTACGTGTCGTCATTAACGTGACTCGGCTCGTCATTGTCTTCAGTAGGTGACGCTACCTGTAACAAGACAATCATATTTGTTAACCGCTACACTTTATGATCTCTCAACAAAGAATATTAATAATGTACAATAAGTAAGTTACCTCAGCGTTCTCCCCGTCCCGGTTGCTCCGCAGACGCGACATGAACCGCGCGGCGCGCACGAACGGGTTCTCTCGCTGCTCCTCGAATGTGCCGCCCTGGGACCACACACAGTACAATGATTAGCTACTTGTTACGCGATAGAAGAGGCCATCCTTTGATAACGTGAGATTTTTTGAAACCCCTTCCTCCCTCCCTCTCCCATTGGTGATACCGTCGTGAGGTTTTAGGCCACCCCTACGCCCCCCACCTAGCATCACGATTATTTTTATTTTTATTCATGGGGAGAGGTTTTGCCCAGCAGTGGGATGATATCGCCTCTTTTTGCGAGGTGATGCATGCAAGAGTGGCGGCACGGGGAGAGATAGCATGCCTCTCACTCCACCCGCACTAGAAGAGCAGCCGGGCATCGAAGGGCGCTTAACTACATCCATACTCTGGCTAGCAGACGTACTTGAGGCTAGCGCTCGAGCAACGATTCAATTTGATTTGCCTCGATTGAACCCTTCTTGGGATGGGAAGTCATCAAATGACCCCTCCCGCTCTGGGCGGAGCGGAAGGGAGTGTCAGACTTTTACTGACTAAAAACCATCCATGTTCCTTCTTTTGCCCTTTGTGTTCCAGGGCCGCGGTATCTCTTTCGAACAGTCCCGCAGCCCCTCTATTGAACCCTGCGTTTCTATGCACGTGTGGTAGTAGGAACAGTGAGGTTCTAGTAAGAGCTCGGTGGTCAGTAGAGGTACCTGCGTGGCGTTGTTATCGTTGAGTAGCGGCTCGGTGTCGGTGGAGTCGGAGTCCGTGTGCACGCGGCGTCGCTCGCCGGCCGCGAACACGCGCCGCTTGCACACCGGGCACACGCGCTTGTTCTGCGTCAGCCACGGGTCGATGCACACCGCGTGGTACGCTGCCAACAGATGTAGATGACGGTAAAACCTTCATATAGTATTGGAGCATCATTCAGACGCTGAATGATAGTTACAGCTCAACCCATTTCGCAGGAAGGAACTGTGTTTTAGCAGTTTACCCTAAGCTTCGCTCGTGTTCATTTAGATTTTGACAATCAATTCGAGTTGTACTCTACTTGTAATAATATAATTCAATCATGATTCGAAAGACAAGTGGCGCCATCTATTATCATAAGAACGTTATTGTTGTTTTCTTCGGGAACAGTATTTTTTTTGGGTTGAAAGGTACCCTATGTCCGTTTCTGTAAACCTGACAACGTATATGCAAAATTTCAGGATGATCGGTTCAGTGTTTTAGGCGTAAAATACAAACAAACTTACTTTCGCAATTATAATATTATAGTTAGGAACCGTAAAACTCCATGTGACTATATGTATTAGAGCGATAAACTGGTACTACTAGTGACAAATCTGAGAGACAAAAGCTTTAATAGAAGATTTTCTAAGTTTATTTAAATATTACGGTCGGACGGTCAGCTGGTCACCGAGCTTCGCTCGTTGGTACGAGTATTAGATATTGTTTCGCCTAATACCCGCTGTAATTTTAGTTGTAGTTTCTGTTTAAGTAAGTACCTACTTAAGTGTGTATAATTATTATCTAAATTATGTAGTCGTTGATTTTGGTGCACGGTAAAACTCTAATGAGTTAATGTTGGCACCAACTTGACAGATTAAATTGTATGTGTACTACTGAATAAATAAATAAATAATAATAATTTGAGGGGGTATGACAGGATCTCCCTTGCTGAACTTGCAGGTGAGTATCTTGTGTGTACTACTCACCGTGTGCACAGGGCAGGACCCTCAGCCTCTCTCCTTCCTGGTAGTCATCGAGACAAATGGCGCAGGTGTCGTACGGGTCTCCCTTGCTGAACTTGCAGGTGGGTATCTTCTTGAGCGCTCGGCTGGGCAGCCGGTGTCGACGCGCACGGCGACGGTCTTTTATGCATTTCACTATCTGGAATTGTTACGATAAAGTTATTTAATGCCATGATAATAAGTCATCGAAGAATTCACTTGACAGAACTTCGTTACACCGACAACAGTTAAAAACCGAAGTCGACTATTATTAGCCAAATATAATAAATAAACGCCCTTATTGTTTAAACAATTTCATGTAAAACTGGACCTTATTACTAAACGCATACGTACCATAAATACAAGTATAACGAGGAGACACAGCACCACGACAATCGCGAATGGCAGAAGCAGGTGTGTGTTTATGTTGAACGGGAGGTCGCCGTTCACCATTATATAGAAACTGAAACATACAACAAGAATATTATAATACAGAAAAAACAGAAGATTTTTTCGTAACTGTTGGCGTTCTGTTGGTTCTGTCCACACGTGGGGACCAGTCTGAACTTTAAGTAAGTCATCATCTGCTTAGCCTTGTCCCAAGTATGTTGGGGTCGGCTTCCAGTCTAACCGGATGCAGTTCAGACCAGTATTTTACATGGAGCGACTCTACGACCTATCTGATCACAATTTCAAAAGGTGAAAACTAGATTTTCACCTTTGAAATTGTGATCTAAACTAAATGTAATTTTTCAAAAATTTCAAATCAATTTTGAAGTAAACATTTTAACGAAACTCCACTTATTTACAACAAATGGTCAATTTACCTTTTTCTCTAGTATATGAATCAATCTATTCACAAAAAAGTATTTTTTCATAACGAATTTCAGTAATTGCACAAGATTAGATCGCTAACTAACACAACTAGTTCGCATAAACAATCAAACAGCACGCGCTCGAAACAGACACACATAAGTTCACATAACACAAACCCGCTATCATCAACAATCAATATCGTTATTTCATAACAATATTAATATGGTATTACGTCCTATCTTTCAATAAGGTAAATCATTGGACGCAGCCCGCGAAATTCAACAATTCATAGGATTTTTTTTGAAAATAGAGTCGCTTTTAATTTCGTATGACAATGTGGTAAAATGAAATTATTGCTACAAATCGTAATTTTTTCCCGAAATAGTCTTATTTAGAGTAAATATATTTTCGGATTCTGTATTGATGTAAACAGAGTATTTATTAAGTAAACATTTTATCATAATTGACGCGAATTGAATTTCAAACAACATACAGCGTACAACAACGAACGCCGCAATTTGCAAAAAAATTGAATTTCGCGGGCTTAATTGAAGGAATCGCGATAAAACATGCATTATGATTACTTACCCGTTGCCGTAGACGTACTCGTCGGCTAGTATGAGCCCCGCGAGGTCACTCACGAACACTGACGGTATATCTATCCCCACCGCATTTTTTGCTGACATAGTCTCTGCAAAAAAGGTGATTAACAAACATCATCCACAACTTGTGAAACAAAACAATTCGGCAGAATTACCACATTAAAAGTACAGGTGGTGAAATAAAGAACTAATTTTAAATGTATTGAATTTGACAGCTCGGTGTGAAGTGCCCTTGGCGAGTAGCGCCACCATTGAAAGGACTATTAAATTGGTATCCGGTCACGTTACTTGAGTTTTTAGCGTGCGTCATAGCAATGGCGTATACGGGGCTTTTTGTAGTAATCCTCACAATCATCGTGCTTCACTGAATGGCACGGCAGATGGTTTTTTAAATCAATGTTAATGTAAATTTACCTGTTATCAAAATAAGGTTTAAATTCTAATGCACGGAAAGCGATTGGAAAATTGGAGTTTTTATGGGGATTACCCTCAAAACATTTTATGGATTAGATAAGTATTCCCATAAATTGATAATAATTTAAAGAATTCGCTATTTTTGAAACTCATGGCTTGCCTAGCCTTTTCCCAATTATTTTGGGGTCGGCTTCCAGTCTAATCGGATGTAGCTGCGACTGCATATCAGACCTCCATATAAACCCAGTTAGTACTTGTTAATACGATACCCCTTGGTGAGACTGTCTTGGTGGACTTGGTGGGTTGTCAGACTTTCAGGCTACTGACTACCTACTGTCAATGTCAAAGATCTACAAACGACAGCCGGGACCAACAGCTTAACGGGCTTTCCGAGGCACGGAGAAAACTCGGTATGCCAGCCATCTACGGACCAAACTAGACAAGCCCGGCTCAACCTAAAGATCGACCCGAGCGGCAGTTATTAATTAGCCACAAGCTCCTCCGTGACCTCAACCGGTGTGCACTGGTCCTTAAGGTTCGGTTTCCACCATAGTGGAAACGAGCGGAGCGGTGTGGAGTCTTGCAAGATCTGACCAATCGTAGCCGTAGGAGAGACGCAAGATGTGGATTTCAAAGCGAATCGTCTCTGCTTTGGAGGTAATCGGCCCTAAGTCCAGCTGAGCGTATATGACGCATAATTTCACCGACGGTTTTCCTGTTTGGTTAACTTTTATTTTTACTTTTTTATGCGTCACGAACTCAAGACCGCGTCTCTGCGTCCAGTCAAATAAATGTATGAGCGAGGGACAGCAGTATGTAGAGGCTAGTACATTAATTTGTTTCACTGTATGGCGCAACGCTAACATTGTAGAATTATTACATTTATTTAGTGACACAATATTTCACCGAATTTTGTTAGATAAGTTGACAGATCCACGGTTGTTAATTTTTATAAAGGACAAGATTAGTGTGAATGCTCTTTTGTGAAGTAATGGGCGCATTACTACAAAATATTTAAATTTTCGCGCAGTAAGTATGAATACATAAAAAAGAACTTAGCTATGACAACGAAATATTGTGGTTTTTGAAGACCTGATTTAAAACTGTAAAAATTCAAATGGACTGTTATGATTGGCGTTTATTATTTCTCTTAACCAATTACGGGAACTATCAAAAGCCAATCAATTCTTTAGACATCCGATATGACAGCATTAAATTGAAAAGTCATTCAAAAACCCAGACACTTAGAAATCAATTAAAAAAAAAGGGTGCTAGGTGCCATTTTTGTGTGAATGATTCAAAATAAATTATTTATTTACTTTTTAAAGGGCCTATGCCCTTAACTTGATACTTGTTTAAACCAATAACAAAGCGATAAAGTAATATTTTTCCGTTTAATAAATCGACTAAGGAACTTATTTTTATCTTCGCTGAGTGCAAGTGCACTTAATGTAAATATTTGCTGGGAGTACTTGAACTCTTTGTATACTTTCCTTCCTACATGTCGATATGCCTTTCTTTAGGTTGACCCAGAGGGAAGTGGAGTTAGAGATATATATATGGAGACCAGCTGTGCCCGGCATGCGTTGCAATCATTGATATGGGTTTTTATATATCAATGGTTGCAATGCATGTTTTCCTACCTACTACCCTACCTACCCTAATTTTTTTTTAATCTAAACCATTCCCAGATCCCCTTGAACACACACAAAAAATTTCATCAAAATCGGTCCAGTCGTTTGAGAGAAGTTCAGTGACATACACACTCACAGAAGAATTATATATATAAAGGTAGTTACAAAGGTTACGGTTTTTATCACAGAGAGGAGGTATTCGTCCCAGCAGTGGGAAACGGTATAGGCTGATTATGTACTGCCGAGTTCACTGACGGTTTGCTACTTCTCGCCCTTTTTAACGTGTCAATGGCAAATTTAAATAAAATATATTTGGCCCAAAATTCAGCTATGCGAACTGATGCAGTCATAAGATCTTCAAGAGCGCATGCAGCGCAAGATGGAAGGTGGGCCATTGTCTATGGAGACACGCCGCATACACACTTAAGAGCCGTCCATGAACACCTATCTGAATAGATTTTCACCCTTATGCCCTGAGTTATAAGGTTGAAAAGTGGTCGACCGTCAGTGAACTCAGTAGTACGGGTTGCAGGTACTGCCCTGACTGGACTGACTGGGGCTTGTGAGAAAGATCTTCTTTTTTACAAGCCCCAGTCAGTTATATTATTGGGACGTTTATATATTAAAGGGAGCCTGAATTTAATGATTTGAACACGTGACGGCATACAAGAATTCAGCATTGGTGTGAACAAGTTCGTTCTGAAGGAAAAAAGTCCTTTGCAATATTATTACGATAAGTTAAAAACCGAAACAAAAAGCCAGGGTAGAGTTTATCTGAGGCCTTAGCACGAGCGTGCGGTGTGAGTAAACGTAACAAAAAAATATACGAGTACGTCGATTTTTGAATCGAAAATACAATTATCCTATAGCATTTTAGTTAAAATTATTTGCAACAAGCACTCAGCCCTTGAAGTATCTCCTTTACAACAAAAAAAATATCGAATACGGTTCTTAAACGACGAAGTTATCCGCGAACACACATAAAAAAATATATATATATATGTATATACGGTCGAATTGAGAAACCTCCTCCTTTTTTGAAGTCGGTTAAAAAGATTTTGGTTTTCCGATGTTTAAGTACATTTAGCACTAGCATTTGCATTTGCATTTGCATTGGCATCTTTAAGAAAAAGTTAATAAGAATCACATCCATAGAATTTTTCCATCACAACACTCCCACATTTTTAACAAAACACAGCATTTGTTTCCCACAAACAAGAAGATAAAAACATATAACAAAAAACGAGACTATTCACTTACTTGGAACAAAAACCGTTCAGAGATGATTTCCATTGTGAATTAATTAATAATAAAAATAAAATAAATAGTGAGGAGGAGTAAACGCCTCCTGCGGCCGTTCGTAAACAACTTTATCTGAGTAATGGTTTGTGCCGCAGATGAACTTTTTAAAGCCCGCAGATACTGAGTGCGATTTGTTGGGAGAAATGAAAGGAGGATTCATGAAAGCAATCATCAATGACCCAAGTGAAATCAATCAATGACTACTGTTTACGCCTTTTTTTTTTGTTTTTCGGATGGGAATCATCAAATGACTCCTCCCGCTCTGGGCGGAGCGGAAGGGAGTGTCAGACTTTTACTGACTAAAAACCATCCATGTTCCTTCTTTTGCCCTTTATGTTCCAGTTCCGCGGTATCTCTTTCGAACAGTCCCGCAGCCCTACTGTTTACGCCTGCGTTAAATATTGAGACGTACAATGTGTGTCGCGCTTTGCTATCCAAAACGGACTAGGCGCGCCGTACTGATGCAAATAATTATTCTGATTTTTTATTGTTCCACTTACATTTTTTACTTTTGTGTCCAAAAACTTTCACCGTGTCGCGGCAACCTCACGCTCCGCATATTATTATTGTAAAATACAGTTTATACCGAATTAAATAACCATACCTCGATACGGGAGTTTCATTGAAAACACTGAAGCCCCAACAACTACTTATTATACACCATTATTTTTAGGTCGTTCTGGAGCCGAATACCATGAACTCGATCATCGAACTCGAAACGATTGGGAGTATTTTTTTCAAAAAAAATAATAAATTTAATGTTTTTTTTTTTGAAATAATGAGAACTCAAAATGTGTGTGTAAAACGTATCCACGATTGGCAACACATGCGAACGATACCCATTGAAAAATTCATTCATCGATCGATTCTCATTATTTCACAAAAAAAACATTAAATTTATTCTTTCGTGTTTTTTTTTATTGTTATTTTTTGAAAAAAATAGTCCCAATCGTTTCGAGTTCGATGATCGAGTTCATGGTATTCGGCTCCAGAACGAACTAAAAATAATGGTGTATAGAGGACACCTTTGTTAATTTGGATTACGAGGTAATCTCTGAAACGTCCCATCCCATTTCATACATTCTTTCGCTGATGCCGAGTGCCATAAAATGTTTTCACGCGGGCGAAGTCGCGTGTAGAAGTTAATTCTATAATAAAATGGCGTGAAGATTTTGTCTCTCGTCGTAGTAACTTTTTGTTTTGTATACTGTTACTAGATAGTATTTGTATAATAGTTTCAGACCATAGGTACCTGGGAACCTTTTAGGTCCGGCGATATTGGGGGGAAAAGTTCATTTTTAAATACAAGTTGTTATGATTGTTATAATTTTACTTTAAATACCTCTATGACCCTTGTACTATTCAATGCATCCATCAGCACAATATTTTTAGTGCGTCATTTTTTAACCCCTTAACGGCTTCCTGAAGTGTCTGTTTACATTTTGTAAACTTCTACAATATATGAGAAAGTCGGTTCCGTCAATTTCGTGCGATATCGTATGGTTGGAAGAGTCGTTTATTTAAAAAAATTACGAATCCCGCATAATATTGCGTTGTGTATTTTTAGAGATCTGCTTTGATATCGTTCTTGTAAACACTCGGTAGGTACATTAAAAACTTTGTGGAATTCAAGTAAGGTGAAAACTGAAAATTCAAATATTGCTAGGTTTTCTGAAATTTGCGGGTCATTGTCGGGTTGTATGTTGATTAAAATATGGTTCGCGACCGTAACAAATATGGCTTTACAGAGTTATAATCATTGGAATCATCAATACAACCCTCTAATTTCATTGAATCCCATTGAATGACTTTTTCATGAAATAGTCATTGCATGAGATTAAACGAACGTAGAAGGTTGTATAGATGATTTTAATGATTATAATTGTGTAACTACATACGTGTTACGGTCGTGAATCATATTTTGTTGAACATACAGCCTGACATTGACCTGCAAATGGCAAAAAACCTAAGAAAATTTGAATCTCGCAGGCTACCGTGGCGCTTTTCACCTTCAAATTATTTGTTTTTTGGTCCTTTGCTTGTTAGCCTGGACATATTGGACATCTCAGGTTTTTGGAACGTAGTTCCTTATCGCGCGTTGCGGGGCTAGACGGAAAAAATTCAGACGAAAAGTGTGTACGACACTTTTACCCGACTGCGCGACGCAAAGGAGGGTAATGTGTTTTTGCTATAGTGGTGGCGGTGGTGGTGTTGGGGGTGGTGGTGGTGTTGGTGGTGGTTTTTTTTGTGCCATTTTTTTTTTACAATTCCTTCACTACTTAATCGAAAGGAACTTCGTTCCATCCGGGTGTCCCTTGACACCTCTCTAGTTTTTTTTTAGCGGGACAAGCCCGCCACACTATTCCCAAACCACTGCTACTCCTGAAAGCTATAATCAACAGTGGCGACCACCATAAAAGTGCCGAAGACCTCTGAAGTTACTGATGTGAAAGAGACATCATAGCTGCTACTAACCTAGATCACTGGAGTTGACATTGTGTACGATGGCACAGTCGTACCCCGCCAACTGAGCATTGCGCACCTTCACCTCGAAACTGCAGTTGTATCTGAATGAAGAATAAAACAAGTTATTAATATTAAGTTCATAAAAACGGATGGGTCGTCGTCGTCCTGTTATGTGGGAATGTTCAAGTTAGTTATTGCCCACGATTATGCAAAGTACAAGCAAGATCATGAAAAGTATGGAGAGATCCCGTTTCAATGAAAAGGGACCTTGGGGACGCTGTCCAGTTCTGCTTAGCAAGATATTGTTGTGATTTTTACAGTTGACTGTTAACCTGGTCGAGTATGTTTTATCCATATTATTTACATTATATTGTGCAACATGGTAACCCAATTAAAGTGAGCATGGAGCCCGACTATGTTCGTATTTTGTCACATTTAATCACACTCCATGTCACAAACTCTCGACGAGTCACTAGTCTTTTCCGCCCTATATTGAGCAAGTGTTACACAAACTGAGCACGTTGTTCGATGCATGCTAAAGTAAATGTGACTTTAAACCTAGTAAGTAACACAAAAGGGAGTTATCGTTCAACATGTTTGCATATGTGTCGTCAGAGGGACACCTCTCGTATAGAGTGCATTATCGAGACTATCTGATTGATGCAGCACTAAGTAGTTATTCTTTAAATCTTTTCACCAGATACTAAGGGGCAGCACGCCAGAGCATAATTGTTTGCCACGAGCACGGCGCGTAGTTCCTCGGGAGGCAGATCGTTGCCGAAGCTAGCGCGGCTGATATCATTTAGCCACGAGACCCTCAAGGATGTGATGCAGGTCTCAGAAAATATCCACTTGGCAAGAAGTAAGATTCACTTTTCAGTGAAGTTATCAACTGCTGTGGGCGGCTTGGGAAGCGGCGAGCACCCATCGGGCGGCGCCTGTACCACCACGAGGAAGCCGCGCAGCCCCTACAGAGACAGGTCATTTTCGAAGCCTATCGAAGTTTGCCGCTGTTTGCGTGTCTGATACACGAGCTCCTCAAGAATGTGATGTGAGTATATATTCACCTGGCTAGAAGCACGATCCACTTCCCAGTGAAGTTGTCAACTGCTGTGGGCGGCTTGGGTAGGGGGGAGCACCCATCAGGCGGGTCGCCGGCTACCAAGAAGCCGCGCAGTCCCTCGGGAGGTAGGTCGGTGCCGAAGCTTGCCGGCATGTCACGGAACTCCTCCATTATCTATGGAAAAGAAGAGAAGATGGTTTATTTTGTGCCAGTGACAATGACAACACGCGCATAATATGTCGCCGTTTTTTTTTGCGAAAACCCTTCGGTTTTTCCAAAGATACTGAGAAAGATTTTCATAATGATATACAAGTTATAGCAGAATTTGAGCCAACAATCAGACAATAGATCTCTTGACAGTTAATTACAATGATATCAGGTAAAACAATACCAATATTACAATATTGTTTGTATGTGGGTACAACAATTTTGTATAAATAATTGTAATCTGTGGAGAACGTTGTGGGTAGCATAATTGTTTTAAATTGTTATATTTAAGATATCATGACTAATTCTTATTGTGCTACTGTTTGTTTTTCCTTAAATAAATAAAATAAAAAACAATGTTCAGCACATCATTCGATTTACAAACAACATCACATTAAGTTAGTCCTTAACGGGATGTCGGTCCAGATATTTAAATATTAAAGCAATTTTCTCCTGAATAAAACCTTAAATTAATTCTCTGGCAGACAACACAGAGTCCAAAACGTTGCGTGCGTTGTTGTAAAATTAACACAATACTTAGGTTGTAGCATGCGCACCAAAGCCGAAATAGCAGGGGTGGCTTTCTGCTACTAGGGAACACAACGATGACGAGTACAATACGATGTTCAAAAACTCCACAGAATGTCAATAGCAAATATAGTGCATACACGTACCTTGGACTGCTACGACACACGCTGAGCCTTCCACCTCCGATGGTTCCAAGGGCAGGAACACAGGAATTCCGGGATGCGAGTTGAGAATTACGCGCGTAGAAGCTAGAACCGATGGCTTGTCCAGTATTGGGACAGGAGAACGTTAAGCGCGGAAGGAGATGTTCTCACACACACGGGCTTTCAAGAAGTGTGTTTTCGCTCCAACTTTTTACGAGTCACGGTATGCAACCACAGACTATAGAGGGTCTGCGTTTTGCTATCGCAAACTGATGGAACGTTGAACATCGGTGATTAGAATTTGTAGGATTAGAATGAATTACGTTTAGTTTTGTACGGTGACGGAACATCCCGCCCACCAAAATGGCTATGGCATTTTCTGGTTGAAGAACGATAAAAGAATAACATAAGCTAGTAATAACGATAAACTAAGTTAAACTAAAATTAAACGATAAGGTAAAGTTACGTTGAGAATTGAGTTAAACGATTTAGGCTATGGGTAATGGACATAGCTTAACCAACGGTCGTTGTATTATATGATTAGTTGCGGTTTTAACAACTGCGATCCGAACTACCCCGTCAGACCCAGGCAAGAGATCTACCACTCGAGCAAGAGGCCAATGTAATGGCGTACGGTTGTCATCCTTGATGATCACCATCGAACCTACTTGTAATGGTTTGGAATCTTTGGTCCATTTGGCACGTTGCGTTAAAGAGTTAAGATATTCGTTTTTCCATCTGGACCAAAAATTCTGATGAAACGATTGTAACAGCTGTCACCGGTGAAGCCGGTTAGTATTGACTTGTGATAGATCTTCATCAGGGACAGCGGTTAAAGGTTCTAATGTGAGGAAATGACCTGGGGTCAGAACTGTTAGATCGTTAGGGTCTGAGCTAATAGGGTACAACGGTCGAGAGTTCATAATAGCTTCGATTTGGGTGAACAGAGTTGTGAGTTCTTCAAAAGTAAGGACTTGGTCACCAACGATACGTAGCAAATGAGATTTAGCTGCCTTAATTTGAATTTCCCACACTCCGCCGAAGTGTGGAGCCGAAGGAGGATTGAATTTGAAAGTTATTTTCTCTGCACTAGATGCATATTGCATTAGAGTCGCTAATTGATTGCTAGCACCTACAAAATTAGTCCCACAATCCGCGTGTATTTCATTACACCGACCTCGTCGCGCCACAAAACGTCGTAATGCTGCGATAAAACCGTCCGAACTTAAAGTAGAAACTACTTCAAGGTGCACTGCTTTGGTAGCAAGACAGACAAACAAACATAGGTATGCCTTGTCTATCTTAGCGCCACGGTGTGGACCTAGCTTTATACGGAACGGGCCACCGAAATCGACGCCTACGGTGGAGAACGGTTTGACTTGGTTTACGCGATACGCGGGCAGATCGCTCATGAACGGTTGAAGCGGTTGCGGATTAGTACGGTAGCATTGAATGCATTTAGATAGGCACTGACGTATAACACGCTTAGCAGAGAGAATCCAAAATTGTTGTAAAAGTAAAAAATGTGTCGTGTTTATACCTGGATGTAGATAATTACGATGTATAAAATCTATAATTAAAAACGATAATGGATGATTCGACGGTAAAAAGGCTGGATGCTTTTGTTCGTACTCTAAGCCTGCTCGCGATATTCTACCGCCCACCCTGAGTATTCCTCGACTATCGATAAATGGGTTTAGTTTACGAAAAGGTTTAGGTATAGATTTCTTAGAGTTTAAGTTTGAAATGATTTCAGGAAATGTTGTCTGTTGTACATGTTTGACTAAATGCATTAACGAATTATGTCGCTCAACGTTATTGAAGAATTTGCAACGATTTGCTGAAGCCGGATTACGGCAATTTCTAATGAAACGACGAACAAACATAAGTATGTTTACTATCTTTTGTAGAGATGAGAACCGGTTTATTAAAGACTCTATAATTGATTCGATCTGTGACTCTCTATTTGCACAAATAGTTAAGGTCACCATTTTCCGAGCCTCAGCTTGCACGACTGACTCATCATCGCTAGTCAGCTGTGGTAGCCTACTAGTGGAATTGGTCGGCCACTTAGTTTTATCATTCGATAGCCACCAGGGTCCCGCCCACCATAACGAGTTAACCAGAATTTCACTCGGAAATTGACCGCGCGAGCAGATATCTGCGGGATTGTCGCCGGAGGACACATGATGCCAGCACTCAATGGGTGTTATATCCTGGATATGACTGACGCGGTTAGCGACAAACGTAGCCCAGCGCGAGGAGGGCGAACGTAACCATGATAGAACGATGGTTGAGTCAGACCAGAGGAAAACGTTATCGATTTTAATTTGAGAAAGATAGATGTCACGTACGAATTTATATAGGTCGGAAAGGAGAACTGCAGCGCACAATTCGAGTCGTGGCAGTGATATGCGTTTTAACGGAACCACGCGAGCTTTAGAGCATACGAGGAAAACGTTGACTTGATCAGCCTGGACCACTCGCAGATATACTACTGCTCCGTATGCGATCTCAGAGCTGTCGCAGAAGCCGTGGATTTCGTATGACTCAGCATCCGTGCAGGTCAATCTACGAGGAATTCTGAATTGAGCTAGTTCCGGTAGTTGGTCACGATAAGTGTTCCACGTTCGAATGACGTCATCAGGTGGGGTTTGATCCCAGCCTATGCCGAGTACCCATAGTTTTTGTATCAAACATTTCGCTTGGATGGTGATTGGTGAAAGGAAACCCAATGGATCGAAGATCCGAGCTGTTTCGCCTAAAATCGAGCGTTTCGTACAAGGCCGGTCAGAAGATTCTATAGCGAAATTAAAAGTATCTGAGGATGGATCCCACTGAAGACCTAACACTTTCAGAGTTGGCGTTTCCGTGGTGTCGAATGACACTGCACCAGCTAAGCAGTCTTCACTAGGAAGATCCGATAGAAGTTGAGAATGATTACTAACCCACTTTCGTAAATGGAATTGACCGCGTTGGAATAAAGCGATGATTTGCGATTTGGCTTCCTGAGCAATTTCTAATGTTGAAAATCCAGTAGCCACGTCATCAATATATACTTGAGTTAGAATAACTTGTCTTGCCAGGGGATAAGAGTCTCCTTCGTCTTCGGCGAGTTGTCTCACAGTTCGACACGCGAGATATGGAGATGACGCTAAACCATACGTGACAGTATTTAAGCGGTATTCTTGTAGGGGCTCGCTAGGCGAGGTCCGCCAGAAAATGCGTTGATAGTCGCGTTGGTTTGAAGACAAGACAATTTGGCGATACATTTGACGGGCATCTGCCATAAAAACGATGTTAGGTTCCCTGAACCGTAAAAGTAGTTCCAAAATATTTGGTTGTAATTTTGGACCGATGAGTTGTGTGTCATTCAAGGAACGCAAATGAAGATCCTTAGCAGAAGCGTCAAATACGACGCGTAGACGTGTGCTAACGGAATGAGGACGTAAGACGCAATGATGGGGAATGTAGTATTTTCCCTGACCTACGTCCTGGGACGGTACAAGTGACATATGACCGGATTCGAGGTAATCTGCCATAAATTCAGAATATTGACTACGTAAATCAGGATCGCGAGATAATCTACGCTCGATAGCGTAAAATCGGCGTAAAGCTACTTCCCGAGAGCCTTCAAAGGTAGGTTCCGTATCATTTTTGAAAGGAATTCTAACAATATAACGCCCTGTTTGATCACGTGAGTGAGTAGAAATAAAGATTTGTTCGCAGAGCGACTCATCTGGACTCAATGAGGACGAATTCGGTAACGAATCAATTTCCCAAAAACGTTGAACCATTGAATTTAGATCGTTATCACTACTAGGTATAGCAGATAATTGAAGCAAAGAAGTTGATGACAAAGACGTTTTACCTAAAAGAAGCCACCCATAAATTGAATTAAATGCGGTAGGTTGGTTGTAACTTCCTTTAATACGTTGGTTAAGAACAGATTCAACGAAGACATCTGCAGCTAATAATAGATCGATGGGTCCAGGAATATCGAATCCTGGATCGGCCAGCGGCAATGATTTTATATGTGACCACCCCGATGTGTTTAACTGAGCGATAGGTTGGTCGCCACATATTTTTTTGATCACGTGCATGTTTAATTTGTAATAAACACGCGTACTCGTGCCTACGGAACAAGTGACATCACCAGCAATGGGTGCCACAGCTTCCCCGAGTCCACTGACCTTGGTATCAGCCTTAGCTGGAGTGAGCCCTAAACGATTAACGGCAGATTCGGTAATAAAATTGCTCTGACTCCCGGTGTCGAACAATGCACGAAAAGATTGCATGTTGCCTGAAGCGTCTCTAACCTGAACGATAGCAGTAGCCAGCAACACAGTAGTATTTGACTGAGACCTTGAGACCAAAGACGAGACTGTTGGACTCGGTTCCTGTGGCTGAGGTTTCTCGCGGTGAAGTAACGTGTGGTGTTTGCGTTTACATGCACGGCATGTAAATACCGATTTGCAATCTTTAAGTTGGTGGGACGACTTTAAACAATTATAACACCATTTTTTCTCATTAGCTACGTTCATACGTTCGTCAACCGATTTCTGAAGAAACGTGGGACAAGACATTATTGAATGTGATTCATCACAATAAGCACATTTACTCTGTTGTGTAATTTGTTTAGCGTCACCAGAAGCAACAAGTGCTGTAGAAGCGGGGGCGCGTCGAGATTGAGACGACACAACCGCAGGCGCAGTCTGGTTTGATTTAAGTTTAGAAATAGCGGTAAAGTGTGTACCACGTATAAGAGCTTCTGACTTGGCACGCAAAAATGATTTCATTTGATCAAACGATGGTATTTCTACATCGGAATATTTCTCTTCAAAACCTTGGCGTACATCTGGGTCTAGTTTAGATAACATATGGTAAACCAAAACGAAGTCCCAATGTTGGACCGGGAAATCGAGTGTCTTTAAAATACATAAATTCTCTTCTAAAAGATCTAGTGAAGTTTGGAATTTATTCGCATCATTATGTTTAAAATCTGTGTTTAAAACCTCACGCCAACAAGTAAAAGATAGGTTGCGTTTAGACTTGTAACGATTAACTAATGTTTGATATGCATCGTGATAATGGTCTTGGGTCTTAGGGAACGTTTTCACTACCGTTAATGCTTCACCACTGAGGGAAGAAACCAAATAATGAAACTTTTCAGTATCCGTAAGTGTTGTAGAATTATGTACTAAAGCGTTAAATGTATCATAGTACTCGGGCCACTGTTTTATGTTACCAGAGAAACTAGGAAGTACTATTTTTGGTAATCGAATATTAGAATAAGAGTTTACATTTTGCGATTGAGATGATGGTGAAAGTGATTTTGTTAAACTTTGATAAATTGATCCTACTTGATAGTACATATCATCAAAACGTTCTTGCATCTCGTTATCATCATCTTCCGGGTCGTCTAAAATATCTAAAATGATTAAATGTGCTTGTTCGAAATTGTGTGCAATGGCCTTTATGTCTCGATAATACGATAAAAACAAGTCTTGCTTAGATGAATCACTCAATGCTAACGTGCCAATCTCTAAAGCTTTAGCTAACCGGTTGTAAGACATAGTACGCTTTCGACGTAACGATGGCAAATCCTGTGTGGTATATTCCTCCACATCGATAGACTTCGATTTAGATTTCTTTAACCTCCTAGTCGAATGTTTGCTAAGCAGCGACATTATGTGAAACTTAAAATAAAAATGCGTTAACACGTAAACAACAAAGATAAAGACTCACGGGAATGAATAGGTACAGCTAACCGCACAAGTTTTGTTTGAATGCGCTATGACGCACCATACAATGTACGATCCGAAACTTATGTGGAGCGGTGTACACGGTCGGCCGGTACCAAGAAATCGACGCGACGCCGATTACGAATGCTCGACCGTTGCGTATGATGTGAAATTACCCACAATATAAAAAAGTGAAAAAACGAACTTTATAATAATTTCGTAATTGAAATTTTAATGTTATACAATGGAATGAAAATGGATACGGATAGGTGAATTTGATACGGGTGGTAAGTAATTATCGTAAGCCGATGGAATTAAGCACCGATAGAAAAGTGATTGCCTAATTAGATCCTACAATAATTACGATGAGTGTGTGACAATAGATAATTCCTGTTCGATGGGGGTACCTCTTGGAACGCTTGTGATTTTACGTAGGCATAAACGGTTATTTCGATAAGAAATGTTAAAAATATAGCTTGGAATGCAGCCGGTAAACGTTTTGTTGTAATAGATTTGTTCTGTATACCAAGTTATATGACGTTTCTAACCAGAAAATACCATAAACGTAATAAGATTAGATGGAAAGGTCCCTGGTTTCGGCACCAAAACATGTAGCATGCGCACCAAAGCCGAAATAGCAGGGGTGGCTTTCTGCTACTAGGGAACACAACGATGACGAGTACAATACGATGTTCAAAAACTCCACAGAATGTCAATAGCAAATATAGTGCATACACGTACCTTGGACTGCTACGACACACGCTGAGCCTTCCACCTCCGATGGTTCCAAGGGCAGGAACACAGGAATTCCGGGATGCGAGTTGAGAATTACGCGCGTAGAAGCTAGAACCGATGGCTTGTCCAGTATTGGGACAGGAGAACGTTAAGCGCGGAAGGAGATGTTCTCACACACACGGGCTTTCAAGAAGTGTGTTTTCGCTCCAACTTTTTACGAGTCACGGTATGCAACCACAGACTATAGAGGGTCTGCGTTTTGCTATCGCAAACTGATGGAACGTTGAACATCGGTGATTAGAATTTGTAGGATTAGAATGAATTACGTTTAGTTTTGTACGGTGACGGAACATAGGTATTGTATAGAATAAGTAAATTAAAAAGAAAATAAATGTCTAAGACTGTCGCTCCCATTAATCTCATTTATGTATTGCCTATTATGATATACAAACTCAGTTAACAACTTATTTCATTATCAATGAAGTACTCAATTTCAAGAAATAATAAACTAAAAATAACTAAAGCGAGAATCTATCAAGGAAACTGCGATATCAATACTACTTATTTAGTTATTAGATCTCCATGTTTTTTATTACAAAAGGCGCCTGCTCTTGACCTCGATCACGCCTGATGGAAAGCGTTGGATGATTTATACCCAGTTAAGCAGATTATGGTCTACAATGTACCTGACCAACATAGTAAGTACCTAAGAACCGACCGGACACGTAGAAATATTGATAACCATTGACAGATAACTTCTAAATAAATGATAGCATTGAATGCATTCTCTTATCATTACCTAAAGATATCATCTGCCTAGCCTTGTCCTGTTGGGGTCGGTTTCCAGTCTAACCGAATGCAGCTGAATACTAGCATTTTACATGGTCCGACTGCCTCTCTGACCTCCACAACACAGTTAGTACTGGGTAATACGATACCCCTTGGTAAGACTGATTGTCAAACTTTCAGGCCACTGACTACCTGTAACGTCAACTGTCAAAGATCTACAAATAACAGCCGGGACCAACGGCTTAACGTGTTTCCTGAGGCACCTGTAGAACTAAAATTAAACTAACCTCCCTCCCTCTCCCTTTCCACACAATTGTGTCAGTCAAAATTATTTATTTGCTCTAAATGTGTAAGGTAGGTGCAAAAGATAGTACATTTAAAAGTGACAACAACAAACATAGGTAAATATTTAAGCATTTTCCAAGTTTGACTCAACATAATACATTGTACGTAGTGCCGATCAGTCCTTTCCGCAGGTGCCAAGTCCGTCCCACCATCTTCATATAAAAAAATAATGAAAACAAAATACTAACGAAATGCTGCATTCCAATAAGATACAGCACTTGTACTGCATTTATATTCAAATGCGGAACCGGAGCGACTTCCATTTTTAATTATACAGCCAAATAATATTTAAAAAAAAAACACTTTTTTTACATTCTTTAAGGCGAGTAAAAAGTTTATCTAAGTTTTGGCGCAGAAACACTTTTTTTTTAATTCACATTATCCGGCAAAGGGAATTCAGTTTTCAGCCAATACCACTTTTAGCTCTAAGTGAAGCACATGCGTTGTCCATGTACGTTGGTTGTTCAGTCACTGATAATAACTGGTATAAACTTGATTATTTGTTCCGTTCAGTTTAATTAACGATACTGCGGGAGGGATAAAATGGCGGTTTTGTGATAAAAATCTTTCGGATTAGTACTTGTTTCATGAAGCTTTAAAGGACAATAAACAAAGGATAAGTATCAGTTATTATTATTAATCAGTCATTTATAAAAAATATAGGATTATACAATTCCAAATAAATCTTTTTAATGGCGGCAAAATATTAAAATTAATATTTTTATTTAAATATCTGTTTTTTTTCTATTTTGCTTTTATGCCTCCCGCATTAATACTCGCTACGAACCGGACACAGTTATGATTATGACACAATACTGGCACAAAACACTATGCTACTCCAGCAAGAGATACTGGCGTTCGAAAATAAACAGTCTGCCATAGACACACACTTGACCACCATTATTTAAAAAAAGAACGACGATTCAGCAGGTATAGAAGGAGGTTGAGAACAAAATAGAACCATGTTCATAAGAAGACTGCAATAAATTAATAGTGGTTTGTTAACGTTGATATCGAATGGAAATATTCTCCACGTGAGATAAGATTAATACTTGTTTACTATGTCTAATTTACTAGAATCTGTCGTGGTTTCTAACGCGTTTATGAATGACATAGTTATAACAGTTTGATTGAGATTTTTTCTAATAAATAAAGGCTGATGATGAACAAAACTAAAACAAAAACTACTTGTCCTGACCTCTCGTGTGACATTTACCGAACTACACGCGGGCGAAGCCGCTGGCATAAGCTATTGCATAATAAAGATAAAAAACTCATAACATCGGGACATAACGATAGGGATTTTATCAACTATCAATATTGAATATACAAACAATCTAACAGAGAATATACATAGATGCGATTTATTTATATTGAAGATTTGTACCACATTCCTGCCTCGAGATCGCGTAAGTTGGCAAGAAGACTCTGTTCCAGGTGTGTATTTATTTATAACTCGAAGATATGTGCATAATAATAAGTAAGAATACAAAATTACAGATTACAGACACAGTGGCAGTTTTGACTGAGTATTTCAACGACAGCCAACTAAACCATGGAAGCTTTACTGTGTCTGCCAAGGAACCATCTTGGGACCGCCAACAAAATCAAATAATATGAGCAGCAAAGACAAAACTGTAATCCATCGCACTTTAGAAAAGACACTATCAAACATAAAAATGGGGAGCCGAATTTGAAATATTAGCAAACATATCTCAAGCTCTTGAGTCTTGACATTTAGCAATGTATAGTTGTACAAGAATGTTTTGGCGCGTCGCGTCGTCAAAAGTGAAACTTACAACGCCATCTTGTTTTTTTCTCGATTGTTTACCAACAACACACTACTGTCACTGTCATTCAAATGCCAAAAGACCCTTGTAGCATTATATCTATAGCAGATTAGCAGGGTACTATTCAGTATGCTGTTACGATAAGATTGAAGCCTAGCGAGCAACACTAGTAATCAGTTTCCTCTGACGAAATGATATATTTTACTAGAAATGATTACAAAGTGATACACTTTTGACTTCGCGAAAAAGTATCAGTCTAACAAAAACAAAACACTACTGATATTATGACCACCAAATTGTCGTCGCCTCCCCCGAAGTGTCGAACAAGATAATTAAAAAATATATGAATGTAGAAGAGTAGAGGAAGAAACGATGGATGGACTGTGTGAAGGATAATATGGCTAGAAAGGGGGTGACTGCTAAGATGACGAGTAATAGAGAAGAATGGAAGAAGAAGAGATGTTGGGCCGACCCCAAATAAATTGGGATAGGGGCAGGATCATGATGAGTGTGCAATGTGCGTTGAGTCGTCTAACTAAAAGACGTGCTAGATGCTTCAGAAACTCGGAAGATAAAAGGCATAGTCACACTATAACGTCCCCACTGCTGGGGCAGTGTCTTAATCCGCCGATCACCACGCCAACCCACTGCGGGTCCATGGATGTCACCATTATTCGAATTTTTGGTTCTAGGACATGCCGGTTCCTTGACGATGTGTTCCTTCTCCGTTTTCGAAGCAGGTGATGGATAAAATTACAGTAAGTTAAATGCCTGCTTGGGTTCAAACCACCAATGCTCTCTTTCGATAGATCAGGCCAATCCATGTCTCGTCTATCATCGTTGTGACTTTTCCCAGACTCATGGTCCTACTATATATTAGACTACTGCTGCATGGAAGCATCAGAAACTGAGACGATAAGGATAGACGAATGTAATTTTGCAAGAGTTTCTTTTGTAAAATAGTAAGCCATAAGGATGAAAGTTGGTATGTAAGTTCGTTTATATGTATTTGCCGGTGGGAAATCACTTCGGACACACGGCTTGTGTTTTTTTTTTTTTTTTTTGGGGGTGGGATATCATCAAATGACTCCTCCCGCTCTGGGCGGAGCGGAAGGGAGTGTTAGACTCTTACTGACTAAAAACCACCCATGTTCCTTCATTGGCCCTTTATGTTCCAGGGCCGCGGTATCTCTTTCGACAGTCCCGCAGCCCTGGCAGGAGAAATCAATATCTTCAATTGGCGTTACTGCATTACTTTGTCCTTGGCTCAACAAATAGGAGTAACGTGTTCAGTTCAATGAAAATAAGTCGTATTGTTTGAAAACAAAGTCGTCAACATTGTTTAAATTAAAGATTAGATAATGTCTGTCTACCGACCATGTGGATAAGAATAGCATACTACTGGTACTGTTGCGTTGATTACTTTTATCATTAAAATAGGCTTTATAGAATATACTATTACGCTAGATTGATATATTGTTTATTTTTTTATCTAAATCGTCAATTTTGATTGATGTTTGATTACGACATCATCACGCTTCTTACTCTTGAAGTGTTAGACGTGAGCTGTACCTATAGTAAAGCACATCTACATGTTTCCAATCATGTTTAAGCCCCTGGGTGAGGTGCCATCCACCGTGCACAGATGCGGGCTCCGAGCCGCTGCAAAACAGTTCTTTTAGAAAATCTTACTTTGTCCGACCTGGGAGACGAATCCAAGTGCCCTTGTGTCTACTAGACCAACGAAGCAGTCCAGGGATATTTCAATATCTCAACAAAATAATGTACCTACTTAATCGTTATCTGCGCCATGATTTACAAATTGTGATGCGTAGACCTTGCATAGCATATATCTTTAAATGTTATCTTAGCAGTTCATTATCTTAGCTGAGATTGTGTTTCAAGGACACTGGGTGATTGCTAAAGATACTAGGCCGATAATTGGGCCATTTAAATCATGTTTATGATTATAATTATTGCATTTAATGGGTCGCGTTGCCTGCTGAATTATTTGCGAAATTATTGCAGGTGCAAGTAAATAGCTCACTAACCCGGTGCGGCAAACGCACTTGCGCGTTCAGTAAATTCGTGTGGTGCTATGAACGCGTATCCGCGGTTGAAAAAAGTGTACCTAGTGCGGCTGGATGCGTAATATGTGCGGCGTTCAATACTTTGCCCAAGTGCGGCAAGGCGCTTATGTGCGTTTGAAAATTTTCGAGTTTTATGCCGGTCATAAAATAATTATATTTATTACGCTACATGTAAACCCTTACTTGACCCTTATTTTATGATGCTATCGAAACAATAGAGATGCACAATAAACGCACAGGTGCGGCGCGCCGGACTCGAAGGAAGTTATACAAATTGAATAATTTAATTAATATCCGTATAGGTATTACGGGGGCGAAACCGCGAGCAAAAACTAGTTAGTATATAACTGTCGTATTGCTCATTCAGGCTTCGTCCGTAGAAATAGGTCATGAACACACAGAATAAATAGCTATTTTGTGCCCTAGTTACAAGACATGTCTGGCCAAAAATAAATTTATTTGCAGGTTAGGTTAAAAGTTTTGAACCTAATTTTAATAGCGTACATTTTGTATCCTCTCGAGTGTGCTTAGTACGTTAGTAGTCGTCTTGGTTGTGTTTAAACAAAAAATGGGTATAAAAAATCGTGTGAACCGCATTTTAACTGAGTCTGGATATTTTTTATTTACTATCAGGTTGATCTTCAGGTTAAGCCGTGCTTGCCTAGGTTTGTCCGTGGATGCGTGACCCCCCATTACATACCGAGTTTCCTCCGTGGCCTCGGAAAGCACGTTAAGCGGGTGGTCTCAGCTGTCATTTGTAGATCTTTGACGGTCGATACAGGTAGTCAGTGGCCTGTAAGTCTGACAGTCTTACCAAGGGGTATCGTATTACCCAGTGCTAACTGGGGTGTGGAGGTCAGATAGGCAGTCGCTCCATGTAAAATACTTGTATTTAGCTGCACCCGGTTAGACTGGAAGCCGACCCCAACATAGTTGGGAAAAGGCTAGGCAGATGATGTGGTTGTTATGTTACTTACTCAATTCTGATTAAAGATATGTAGTTCTACGATTTATACCTATAAATACTTAATAGAGCGTCATATAAGCTCTTACGGCATACCTAGCAGCCAATAGACTGATTACGATTATGCACAACTAATTACTGTTGAATACTAAACGAAGCATAGACTATGAGTTATACTTTGACTAAAGTTATCAAGTTACTACGATACTGCACTATTGCCAAACAAATGCATATTCTATCGTCTTTACATTAGGGTGTAATTTTAACTAGAATTCAATGATTTTCTGGCCGATACTATTAGCGGTTGGGAGTACCCAGATATCGAGTAATGTACGTTCTTGACTTATATTTCGATTGTCAATAGAGTTGATCCTTTGTATTGACATCATAATGCATGATGATATTTATAATATTCTTTAAACAAGATGTAAACGGACCCTTTACGAAGCCGTCAACCAAGTATTCTGTACATCAAACTAAGTAACTAACTCTACGCAAAAATTATTGCTGCGAATCAACTTTTTTTTTGCGTGAAAAATCACGTTTTACGGTAGGAGTCATTGTAACGCAGTTAAAACATTGTGCTGATGGATGCATTAAATATCACGGGGGTTGTGGAGGTATTTGAAGTAAAGTTACAACATTAAAAACTATGTATGTATTTAAAAAAACTTCTAGAAGCTTCCCAGGTATGGTCTACTAGAACAAAAAAATGATCACAATGACGGGGAAAACCATTAGTGCCTTTCGGCTTTGTTAAGGGTATTTCCACACCCATTTAGTTTTATAACATGTTAATCTCTTTAGTAGTGGAAAGAGAAATGTTGGTCGTCCGGCGGCCAGATGGGCAGACGACATTGTTGTTACTGCGGGAATATCCTGGATGAGGCTGGTACAGGAGCGTGGAGCTTGGCACAAGCAAAGAGAGGCCTATACCCAGCAGTGGGTGAAGTCGGGCTGTGGATGATGATGATGAATCCCTTTAATGCATGATGCTATAACATGTTATGTTTATAGTACCTATGTAGGTAGGTACTACCCTTACATTGAATGCATCATTAAATGGGCAAGAATTTCAATAACAGGTGACTAAGGGCGGATATCGGCGAGGCAGTCTCACGAAATGAAGCCGTGAGAAATCATATTTCTATACAAAAATTCCAACTGAAGACTGCAACAAAGGAATGGAAGGCTATGGAAGCAATCTGGCATAGAATAAAGTTATGAAGAATTGTACAATTACTGAAAGAAATCCACATTAAGTCAGCACTTATTGAGACTAAAAATCTAGTGTTTTCAAATGACAAAGACTGGAACTCTGTTAATGTCCGTGTTCCACCTATACCCCGTCAACCTTTAAAGCAAAACTGAACAGGGCCATGTTCTGGGCCCGCTCATATTTCCCTTCCGATTTTCATCAGACGAGAAAGAGGCCAAGAACAGGCGATCAAGCAAAAAAAAACCGGCCAAGTGCGAATCGGACTCGCGCACGAAGGGTTTCGTATCATTATCTATAAAAACGGCAAAAAAATCATATCTGTTGTATGGGAGCCCCCCTTAATATATTTTTTTTAATTTTTAGTATTTGTTGTTATAGCGGCAATAGTAATACATCATTTGTGAAAATTTCAGCTTTCTAGCTATCACGGTTTATGAGATACAGCCTGGAGAGAGACAGACAGACAGACAGCGAAGTCTTAGTAATAGGGTCCCGTTTTACCCTTTGGGTACGGAACCCTAAAAAGAACGCGGTTTTGAACGTGCGTCTCAGAAGACCAAAAGTATCTTCATTTTTGTTAAGCCGTATTTGCCAATGTAGTAGCCGTCCTGTGCAAGCGGTAGCTACAAGCGTATGACTCAACTATAGTCACCATCCAGTGGGTTGCCAACCTGTTATTGCGGACGCATATTGATCTTTATACCTAACACGTCATTGTGGCATATGGTCGCAGTTTACAGTATTTTTTATGAAAAATCAATTAACAAAAATAAAGTTATTGAGTAGTTTTTACATCATTATCAAGGAGGGATTGCTTGTTATTTTACTGAATCCAATTGTTGGTGATACATTTGGTCTGTTTAACGGACTTTAAATATCTACTTTACGTACTAAAAATATTGGAGCTAAAAGAAACAGCCACGTTTCATTGAGATCTTCTTTTGAAAAATGCTGTTACGCGCAAGCAAGCAAATTTATCCGCGATATCTATACAAATAAATGAAATTGAAGTGTGTGTCTTTTTTTTCTAATTTTTGTCTATCGGTTCCGGCTAATTGCCGCGCCGGAACGGCTAGACCGATTTTGACGGGACTTTTACTGACAGATAGCTGATGTTATAAGGAGTAACATACTTTTATTTCGAAACCGAAAAAGGATTAGGGTTCCGTGCAAAAAAAAAACCCTTGAAATTGTTAACAAAATCCGATTCAAATATGGAAGTACCTAATATTTTTATAATAATTTCACGCCGACAAAGGTCGTGGGGCACAGCTAGTTAGGATATATTAATTATGTATATATATATATTATACAACGGCAAAAACAACTATCAGGCAGTATCCCACTAGACAACACCCATCAGCACCAGACAACACCCATCAAGTCCAAGAACCCTTGCTTTTCGATGAGGAACCTTCCACCTGTCCCTTTAACTCTTTAATACCCAATATTTGATACTGATGTTAGTCGGCCAATATTTTCTGAACATTCCATACTTTATTTGCATTCTTGTATGCGAATGGATCGTTGGATAATGCATACTGCATTATCAAACGATCATCCATCAAACATCGGTAAAGATAAACTGATGGATGACGTCTGCTGTTCGGCAAACGAAATTTGTTCGAAGTGAATGAACTTATTTGGGGGCGAGACGTTTTTGCGCGACAATATTAAAGCTGATCAATCCGAATATACATTGATATGCTCTAGGAACGGTCAAGAAAACATCGTGAGGAAACCGGCAAGACCTTGAACCAAACATTCTAAACCTTTACTATGACACAACATCCACCAACCCTCACTCTTTTAGAGGGAACCTGCAGGGTAACGCACTCACAATAAAGTCGCTATTCACTTGAAAAATTTAACAAAATTCATCGTTGAGCTGGCGAATTTTTCATAATTATGAAACAATGTACCTACTACGCCGCCAGCTTTTCACACTTATGCGTTAGGTAATAAGGTTCAAAACTAGTTAACCGTCAGTGAATTCTGTACTGAACATAACGATATGTTTCAAAATCTTTCGGCTTGTTATAGAATAGTGTGCATCCCAACAGGGTGAACATTATAGGTTGATTAGGTACGTACGACTCATACGTATTTATTTATAACTAAATACTTTGCCTTTATATACACCACACTTTGCCTTTGTATTTATGGTCGAGTGGTCGCAAGCGTGACTGCTGAGCATGAGGTCCTGGCTTCGATTCGAAAGGGCAAAGTGTTATTGGGTTTATCCTTTAAGAATTTTCTCAGTAGCAGCCACGGAGTCTGAATTTGTGCGCGGTTGACGTCTATAGGCTCGCCCCCTATTACAAGGGACTTGAATGTGGGTTTACTATTATTGGGTACACCTCTGCCTTACCCTTCGGGGATTACAGGCGTGCTGTTACTTTATCAAGTAATTTTTGCCGTGACTCATGTGCTAAGTGATTCAGACACGCACTAACCCAGCCTTTTTGTTATTACACAGTCATAAAAGATAAACACATACCTATTTGTATAGGTTTATGTGGTCTAGCATTGATTTGAGTTATGGTTTAACGTCTCATAATACGTAAATAACTTTATCACAAAGTCCTCTACCAAGATTTTTTCCAGTCCATCATCTGCTTAGTCTTTTCCCAACTATGTTGTGGTCGGCTACCAGTCTAACCGGATGCATCTGGAATTCTGGATATGAGTATTTTACAAGGTGGGACTGCTTAATTGAACTCCAGAATCCACAACCTGAAGTTATTAGGTAACACGGGGACACCCTTGGTAAAAATCCTTTGAATAAAATCCAACTATGAAACGGCTAGACACATAGAGCTAATTAGCTATAGTAAAAATATTTATACGACTGACTGTCAGAATTTCACACTTACTAAAATCGAACTCTGGCACCTATTATACGCGTAAGTCAGTGTGGTTCTATAGTAAGGTACTTTGTATACAAGGTAAGGTAATGTACTTGAATCTAAAGGCTTCGGTAAACGCCATAATGTGTCACCGTTTCTACGGTTTCTACCATAGATATAATAAAGAAGTTTTTAATATTTCTGTGGTTTCTACTTTTTCATTTCCACATACTTAAGCATCTGTTCCTATGCCACATTAAAATAGTCGCGCATCGTTGCACAAGGACAATCGACGAAATGATTATGACGTTATTTTTATATCTCTGCATTCATTAAGGAAATTCCGCCAATAGGAAGACTAGATTTAGAGTTGCGAATTTCACGTGGACATGAATTTTTCCTTCTGCCGACCTTTGTAGCGACTCTATGACCTACAATGTTGTATCCTAAAACGTACCGGCGCTACGGCAGAGTTATCCGCGCGATTAACATAATTAATACAGAAACAAGGCAGCTGTCGTCGTCAAGCAGTATTTTCAAAACCAGACACAATACCTGTCTGATCGGAGGATCTCCTATTTTATGGAGGAGGAACTATACACTCAGTTCCTCATACATCTGAACATAAAAAATCGATTCAGCTGATCCAAATGTAAGCAGCGTGTAAACAGCTGGCTAGGTGCGAGTTGGACTCGCGCATGAAGGCTTCGTACCATTCGTAGTACGGGAGCCCCCTTTAATTTATCTCTATTTGTTGTTAAAGCGGCAACAAAAAATACACATTCTGTGATAATTTCAACTGTCTACCTATTACGGATCATGAGATACAGCACGCTGACAGACACGACGGACGGACGGACAGCGGACCCTTAGTAACAGGGTCCCGTTGGTTACGCTTCGGGTACGGAACCCTAAAAAAGGAAATTATTTATTGATCGATGTTGGTCCCATGTGGAAAGTTAAGTATGATGGTCTATATTTATACCATAGTGGCGATACTTTCACACAAGCCTAAAAGCTTATATAAACTACTTCTAGCATTGGCTCGCGGCTTCGTTATGTACGGAAAATAACCCACGGTAACGTTTTAAATGTAGCCTAAAATACTCGGGGATAATGTAGATTCCCGTTAGTAAAAATTTTCCGAATCAGATCAGTAGTTCCGAAGATTACCATCTACATACAAACTTACAAAGAAATTTTACGTCTTCACAATAATAGTATAGACTACTCTTCATGATGTTAGGGTTTCTGAACAGTCTGCTTGCCTTTTGGGCTTCCCGTATTGTTGGCCCCTAGTCACGCCACTGACACCTATAAATGTGACAACACCTTTTTGATACATGCCGTACTCGCTGTATTACAATGGTCGTAGTCGTTGGATCAGTGAGATATTTCTGACGAAGGTTTACAACGACGAGGGCACATACCGACAGGTGTTGCTGCTTGGACGTCATAAATACGCAGTCGATTAGCTGTCCTCACTCCTAACCATGAGCAAGACTTATGACAAGCGTCGGAGTAACAATGAATGAGTGGATTTTAAGTGCAAAACTAAGACTACCAAGCATGTGGCTAAACGTACCTTGGGGTAACGATTTTGTGGAGATGTATGGTCGAAAGAATTATTTTGAGACACGACTTAGTAGCCTAGCAAATAAAGCCTAGAGAAGAAAGGAGGTTAGAGTCGATTTCCGATTAACTCTGGACAAAGAGAGGGTAGAAGGAGAGGAAGAAGTGTTTGATAAAAATGCAAGATTATTGTTTGGAATTCTAGTTTTACCTACTTTAAAATTCGTTTCGGTACGATAGGCTGTACATCGGTGATAAAAAATAATTTGTGTGGTATACTACAACTAAAAAACCCGACTACTGAAAAATCACGCTCTAATTAAATTCGGGGTTTACAAGGTAAAATCGACTCCCCCTCTATTGTTAAAGTCGGTTCAAATATAGCCTAATTATTTTACCCGGGCCATATAAGGAATCGATTGACACCTTATTCATCAAAATCGGATTACAAGTTTAGGCGCTACGGAGGAACATACGTAAATACAAACATAAAAAGACTGCTAAAACCATAACCCTTCCTTCTGGCTTCGCCGTAGTCAGGTAAAAACCAGCAAGCTGGCCTTGCATTCTACTTCGTACTACTAACAGCTGAAGTCAATGCGTTACCAGTGCCACAGACGTGGGATCTCCTGTACCTTTTTTTTTTTTTTTTTCTTCCCGGGGTGGAAAATCCACACGGATGTCCTCCGCCCTGGGGCAGGCGGAGGGGTCTGTCGGACTCTAACCGACTAAAAACCACCCCGGTGTTCCCTTCTCCTGTAGGTACCTGCTGTATCTCAAACAAACAGTATCGATTGTGCAAACCTACTCATACGTGTCCGAAGATAAACAGATAACACCTGTAGCGACCTTCGACACTTGAGATGCGCTGCGACGATAACCCTGTGCGACTGATGAAAATATTGAACTTTTTTGAGGGGAATTCGCTGATTGTGACTGGCTTTTCAGAGCTGAAGATGGAAGGCGTTAGAGGAAATCTTTGGCATAGTGACTAAGCGATTGACTGCAGGTCTATTATGTGTCGCGTCGTCTGTTCGTTTCCCTCTCGTATGGTCTACTAATAGTTCTTCTGCATTAAGCAGTTTGTGTTAGTATTTGTAAACGAATCCACGATATAGAAGTGTGGTAATGTGGATTCATGTTTACAAAAAAGTCTCAGATGAAACATCATCATCTGCGGCGCCGTTTCCTAACTATGTGAAGGTCGGCTTCCAGTCTAAGGCTGCGTTTTCACCAGAGATGTGTTTGTTAAGCACCAATAGAATCACTTCATTTACCTAGCCTCACTCAGTGCAGCTCTAGTGGAAACGGCTCAGCGGAGCGAGGTTTTTGTACATACAAAACAAGGGAAAGATGTGTGCTAGGGACGGACGCGTAAAAGACGAGTAAATTTAATATTTTTTGCCTATTTTTAAGCCATTTTTTTTAAATTTTATATTAATTATAAAGTTTACCCTATTGTCAAACATTTCTTGTACGCCATTCTACGGTAAAATATGTAGATACTTTCATTTATTTATAAGACCTGTATAATGTATACATACTCATGTTTTACAAAATAAATAAATCTTTATCTTTACACGAGCAAAAAAATAGCAGTCAGTCTGCAACGAGCCCGCTACACATCCTCGCACCGCTCATCTGCGCACCGTTTCACAGGGTCGCTACGCATCCTCGCACCGCTCAGCGGCCTAGCACATCTCTGGTGGAAACGCTCACACCGTTCCATAGCCTCGCTCCGCCTCGCCTCGCATCGCCTCGCACATCTCTGGTGGAGACGCAACCTAACCTGATGCAACTGAATATGTACCAGTATTTAATGAATAAATTTAAGAGGTTGCTAAGGCTGCTATTACTGGTAGTCTCGACTAATCCGACATTGAAGCAGATGTAATCTGACAACATTTGGCTATTGATTTCAACTGTATATAACAAATTAACCATGTTTAAGGATCGAGAGACCTACCACGGGCCAACTTTACGAAACACAACGAATCATTAAAATATAAAATTGTCCTTGTCCATGAACTATCGAATAAGTAAAGCACTTCCCGAGTCATATGACATCACAGTTCATAACAGGTTGATAGATTTCGGTGCACAATTGTTCGTAGAAACTATTTGTAAAACTCATTGCCCCCAGTTGACTCCTGTGCAAGATATTACAGCTGCTGCTGATTCACTAATTTACTTTACAACCCGGAAAAAACAATATCGTGTTGTTCTTTTTTTCGTTACAATTTAAGTTTGCGAGGGAGCAGCGAAAACTAGCAAAAAGTATGTGGAAAGATGATCAAAGGAAAGTTCTTTGTTTAAACACTTTTTGAAATTATAAGTACCTGCATTTACGACAAATAATATTGATTAAATGATCCCGTTCCTCCTGTCCTCTTTCTTAAGTCAGTCTGTAAATGTATGGTCATTTGCGCTACGCAGGATTGTTTAACTTATGGAGGTATGAGGAACAGCATGTAATGTTCCTTAGGGGCCGTCTCCACGAGCGAGAGAATCGCGGCGATTATACGTATTTGTATGGGATAATATCACCCTATATAAAGGATGATACTAATGACAAGAAAATATTATCAAGATCTGATATAATAGAAAAAGCAACAACATTTTATAACAATTTATACTCAGCAAAGGATACTACTCCGGAAATCGAAACCAGCAGCCAGGACTCTGCTACTCTAGATAGATTCTCTATTTATGAAGTAATAAAGAAAATCGAATCTCTAAAATCCGGCAAAAGCAACGGGCCAGACGGAATCCCAAATGAAGCACTGAAATTGGGGAAAATGATACTAGCACCATACTTGACAACCTTATTTAACAAGATTCTAAACGACAGGGCGATACCGAAAGAATGGGCGCAATCTGACATTATTTTACTGTACAAGAAAGGAGACCCCGCCGATATTGGCAACTATCGACCAATAAGCCTACAGCCAAATATGTACAAATTATTTGCTTCATGTCTTGAGGATCGTTTAGCAGTGTTCATAGAGAAATTCCAACCGCCGGAACAAGCAGGTTTCAGGAAAAACTTCTCAACAACGGATCACATCCACACTTTAAATTTGATTATAGAGAAATATACAGAGCACAATAGACCACTCTACCTGGCATTTATTGACTACGCCAAAGCCTTCGACTCTATATCACATAAGAGCATGTGGAAAGCTCTACATGAGTGCGAAGTACCATCGGAGACTATAGATCTTATAAAAGACATCTACTACAAAAGCAAAAGCCGTGTCAAGTTAGAGAGACAAGGCCCTGAAATAAACATTTGTAGAGGCGTCAGACAGGGAGACCCCCTATCACCGAGAATTTTTATAGCTGTGCTTCAAAGCATAATGAAAACTCTGAACTGGGAAAAGAAAGGAATTTTTATAAATGGGAAACTCCTTAGTAACCTTCGATTTGCGGATGACATCATACTCTTCTCTGAAACAGCACCCCAATTACAGGAAATGATAAACGAGCTTAATGATGTAAGCAATACGATCGGCCTGGAACTAAACACTGCTAAGACTAAAGTCATGACGAACCACCATACTATACCAATACGGGTTACTAACAAAACATTAGAATACGTTCAAAGTTACGTTTACCTGGGACAGCAAATATCTTTATCTAAGACAAGACACGAAGATGAGGTTAAAAGACGAGTCAACATAACCTGGAATAAATTCTGGAGCAATAAAGAAACCCTAAAATCAAAACTCCCTATACATCTCAAGAAAAAGGTTATGGACTCATGCTTATTACCCTGTCTTACATATGGCTGCCAAACATGGATATACAATAATAATACCAAAAACAGAATACAAGTCTGCCAGAGAGCTATGGAAAGGAGCATACTAAACATACAAAGAAAACACAGAAAAAGAAACACAGACATAAGAAAAACAACAAAAATAATAGATGCTTTGGAACATTCTCAAAAATTAAAATGGAAATGGGCGGGTCATATTGCACGTATGGACAAGGAAAAATGGACACAGAGAGTAACTACCTGGCAAGGACCAACAAACAAAAGGAAAAGAGGTAGACCGAAAGAAAAATGGGTTGATGAATTAATAAGAAAAGCCGGTGAAAATTGGATCACAAAAGCAAAGGACAGACAGACGTGGAACAAAATGGAGGAGGCCTCCACCCGTTGAGGGGTCCATATGGAACAATATAGAATTATATAAATGAAATTGTAAATTGGTTTTGAAAATTTAATTTATTTAATATTTAGAATCTATATATAAGGAAAGAAATGAATTTAATAATTTAGAAATTATTTGTTATGCGATTGTAACTTTATAATCTTGGATATAAATTGTAATAAGTTTGTTATTTTTATGCATGCACATAATTATGTACTAGTAATATTATGATATATTTGTTTTTTATAACTCATTCATTATGGAATTAAAGAGGCTATAATAATAATAATAATAATAAATTTTAATGTTTTTATCAATTTAACCCATATTTAAAGGACACTAACCAATTTTAAACAACAATAATGATAAAAGAAAAAAAAAACGATACCAAACTGCACAATACTGAAGCCTAAATGGAAAATAAAATGGAAAACAATATGTATGTTTGTCAAAAATATTATCACCAATGCTGACCAGACGTCGGGCCAAATTTCAAGAGACACACCCACCATCTCCGGGCTCGTCACTCAGCTCCGCCTCGCAGCCGCCGGGACGCGCCACATCCGTGAGCGCTGCATCGCCGGTTGCTGCAGTTGCGTCGAGCTCGAGTGACGAGTTTTTCTCCCCGCCGTCGACACCACCACGACGACGAGGAAGAGGACGGCCACCAGCGGGCTTGGGACCTCGAGGCCAACAGGCCCCGAACAGGGTCCCCGCTGCCGGTGGAAATGTGTCGCGCATTCGATGGACGCTGTCCATGAATGAAAATGTGATGCGCGCATATTATGGGGCTACAGAGGGAGGAATTAACCTTACAGCGTACCGATGTCGGATGCTCTCTCTGTTCCAGGCACTTGAACCTGCCGTCAATGTCTCTGCCCAACGATTGTCGGATCAGGTGCGCGTCATTCAAAATAGTCATAGGTTGGATGATGCTACACTTGATCGGCTGCGCTCGGAAGTGCAGATTAGCCCTGCCAGCGACCCTCTCCCTACCCAGAACGTTTCACATGTGCCTGCTGCAATACCATTGCGGGCAAATCAGCATGCTGAGGAAGAGGAGGACAGGGCTATATCTGCAGATAACCTGTGCAATGTGGAATTAAGGAGCGCTCTGGAGGATGCGATTCGTGAGTATCGGTTCACGTCACCTGATATTAGACCACGGTTACCACGTTTGCCCATGAATAAAAAGAATAGAGCACTGGTGTGTGCCCTGGATGCCATGTTACCAAATTTTATTGAAAGCAGCGCAAACCTTTGCGATACACACTCAATCTTGTATTGCACGGCTGTTGCGGCATGTCGTGTAGCCAATGTCAAATTTCCAAACACAGACAGTGCTACACGACCAAAACCTGCCGTGCCAGCCTGGCAATGCAGGATTGAGCGTCGTATTAATGAGGCCAGGGCACTCATCGGAAAGCTTATCTGCTTCAGGGAGGGCAATACACGTCCAAGGGTGATGCGCTTTGTGAGGCGGGCATTCTCAGGAACTGATATCAGTCCCCGAGAATACATGTCACGAGTCACAGAGCGCATCGACTTCCTGAAGCAGAAAGTTTATGCATGGGCTAACCGTATCCGTCGGTATAGGCGAAGAGTGGATCGATATACTCAGAACCGCATGTTCCAGAGTGACGAAAGGTGGGTATATAGAACATGGGAGCGGCCCGTCACCACTCAAGGAGTGGCTGACGCGCATCTGCCGGATAATGACGCCATGAGTGCTTTTTGGCGAAGTATTTGGTCGGTGCCCGTTGGTCACACTGAGGGTGATTGGATGCGTGTTGTTGAGCGAGCGTGTGACTCAATTTCAGAAATGGAGGCAATTTCTATTAGTCCACTGGATGTGGCCCGTGCAGTCCGTCCGTTACCTAACTGGAAATCTCCAGGGCCGGACGGACTGCACAACTTTTGGATTAAATGGCTACAAAGGTCACACGCTTGCTTAGCCTCACAATTCCAGTCATCCTTAGAGAATGGGTCGCTACCACCATTCTTTACAACAGGAGTTACCCACCTGCTCCATAAATCGAGTAGTACTGCGGAACCTAAAAACTATAGACCAATTACGTGTTTACCGACGGTCTATAAAGTTCTTACATCCATTCTGAGAGAAAAAATTGTTCGTCATATAGATAGCAATTCAATTATGTCTGTCTCTCAGAATGGATGTAGGAATGGGTCCCGCGGTACTAAGGAGCTGCTCCTTATCGACATGACCGTTAGCCAACAGGTTCGTCGATCCCGGAGGGATCTGTCGACGTGTTGGATAGATTATAAGAAGGCCTATGATTCGGTGCCACATACATGGCTCATGAGGGTGCTGGAGTTGTACAAAATAGATGCAACTCTTCGCACCTTCTTGGTGTCGTGTATGGGACAGTGGAGGACAGTCCTTCTCTATCCAGGATGTCGGCAGATTCTTGCGAACGATGAACCGATCAGGATTGAGCGAGGAATATTTCAGGGTGACAGTTTGAGTCCGCTTTGGTTTTGCTTGGCCTTGAATCCTCTGAGCACACTGCTGGAGGATTCAGGTCTAGGCTACCGGTTGAAGAGAGGTGGTCAGGTTATATCTCACCTCCTTTACATGGATGATTTGAAAATATTTGCTCCCAGCAATTTGCAACTGATGGAGCTACTAAAAGTGACTGAAACATTTAGTAGCGCCATCAGGATGGAATTTGGTGTGGACAAATGTGCGGTCATGCATGTAAAGCGAGGGGAGGGGAGATTATGGAATCCGTGGGAACTCAACTCTCGGATTCCATATTCCTTAGATCCCTCTCCTCAACCGAGACCTACAAGTATTTGGGTATGTCGGAAGCATTAGGCATCAATGCTGCTGACGTGAAACAATCATTGAAGGAGCGCTTCTTTGGTCGCCTGAATAAAGTGCTAAATAGTCTTTTATCAGGCGGAAACAAGGTGCGCGCCTTTAATGGTTGGGTCATGCCGGTTTTGATGTATTCTTTCGGCATACTCAAATGGACTCAGACGGAACTTGATGCCCTGGATAGGAGGGTCCGCACTCTACTGACCGCAAACCGGATGCATCACCCACGATCATCGGTGATGAGACTGTATATCCCGCGGAAGTGCGGAGGTCGTGGCTTCTTAAATGCTAAGACCTTGCACAACCGTGAGGTATGCAGTCTCAGGGAATATTTCCTCGAAACCGACGTGGGGATGCACCGAGATGTGGTCTCAGTGGACAAGGGCCTCACCCCGCTCTCCTTGGCTAACGAGAACTGGTGCAAACCTGTGATATTGGATACTAATGACCGTAGGGAGGTATGGCAGAGCAAGGAGCTACACGGACGCTTTTTCCGGGCCCTACATGGACCTGATGTAGACCTCTTGGCGTCCGTATCCTGGCTACGATTTGGTGACCTCTTTGGGGAAACCGAAGGTTTTGTCTGTGCGATTATGGATGAAGTTATCATGACGAACAATTATCGGAAATACATTGTCAAGGACGGTACGGTTGACATCTGTCGGGCATGCCACCGTCCCGGTGAATCGATCCGACATATTGTTTCCGGTTGTTCTCGTCTTGCTAACGGTGAGTACTTGCACAGACACAATCTAGTAGCTAGGATTATCCACCAGCAACTTGCCCTGCAATACAACCTTGTGGGTTCTGAAGTACCATACTACAAGTATGTGCCCGACCCAGTTCTCGAGAACGGTCATGCCACATTGTATTGGGATCAATCTATCATCACGGACAGGACTATTTTAGCAAATAAACCTGATATTGTGGTGATAGATCGCCGAGAGCGCCGTGCAATGATTGTTGACATCACTGTCCCTCATGACGAGAATCTCGTGAAAGCTGAAAATGATAAAAAAATCAAGTATCTTGATTTAGCACACGAGGTTGTCGACATGTGGGATGTGGACTCTGCAATCATTGTACCGATAGTCGTTACGGTTAATGGACTAATAGCAAAGAGCCTCGACCAACACCTTAGGAGGCTCTCATTGCGCGGCTGGGTCAAGGGCTTGATTCAGAAAGCAGTACTCCTGGACACGGCGCGCATTGTGAGGCGGTTCCTTTCTCTGGAGCCCTGACCACCGGCAGCCTGGACCTTGTTCCTGATGCCGATGGGACATCTATTTTTTATATTTTTAAATGTTTTGTTTACTTTTGTTTTTTAAAATATTTAAAAATGTATTAAATAAGAGAGATAATGAATAAAGGAGATAATAATAATAATATCACCGCGATTCTCTCGCTCGTGGAGACGGCCTCTAAGAGAGTGTACAGAAATACGTGGCAACGACGATAATATCGTCGCGATTCTCTCGCTCGTGGAGATAGCCCCTTATTCTCCATTTGAAAAGGAAGCATCATCCGACCAGTCGGTTAATGGGAAGTGGCGGTACTTTTATACAAGCCTACAAGCTTGGCCAATATAACCTACTACTCTTCATAATGCATATAGGAAGACAAGAAGAGGATCGATAAGGTTTCTGAAAAGTTTGCTAGCCTTATGGGCTTGCTGTATTGTTAGCCCTAGGCTGCACTGCAGACGGTTTTGTGTCTGATGGGCTATTACTCGACAGTTGCTGTTCGGGTTATTGTATCATAATTATAATCCCGCGGATATCTTTGCTTGGGCGATGCTGGGGATTTTGCGAGACTTCAGGATCGTGCGCAGATCCTATGTGGCGACAAACTGTACCTATGTGTTACTAGAAATAATAGGGAGAAACACCTAATAGCAGGTGGATTATATCGCACGTTTAAAGATAAATCGAAGTGCAAGATACAGACCAAGAAGGACGATCAACTAACCACGTACAATTCTACAGTCATACTGAGATAGAAAAGCAATTGAAAGCACTTACAACTAGCAATATACATTGTTGCAGGCCATTCAACTGGCTATAGATAAATCACTCCACACGAAATGTATGCTATTTGTTACAATGATAGTAATACTTCCTATGACTAATAACAAAATCATCTGTTGACCCGAAACCACAAATTAAAATTCTTCTGATAGCAGACTGTCATTTGTTTATTCTTTCAGTTACTCCTGAGATTAATGTGTGTGAGTATTAACGTATGCTATGACCTGTGACACCAAGGTCAGAAGAGAGGTTTTCTATTGTCTGCTAATCTCACCTGATTGAAAGCTATGGTTATGGTGTATGATGGACCGAGCGTGTCCAGAAGATGTGTGTTCACTCTTAGAAGGCTGAAGGGACATAGCTGGAAGGGCAAACTGGCAAAGAGTTCCATACAATGTCTAAGCAAAATATGTCTTCTGGGAAGTTATTAAACGATCATAGATTATTAAAGGCAGGGGTAACAAACTCGGGTAGTAACCCGAGTTTGTTACCCCTGCCTTGCTTACTGACCTTTTGTTTTATAAACGATGCCGAGGTTACAAACGTTAACACGCGTGTTAACCTCGCTAACAAATAAATTAACACTTCCTGTGCGACTACAATTAAGATCCGAGTCATCAACAATATGATTTCGCTAATACATATTGCGAAAACATAGACATTTTTTCCGGGTATAATACTCTAATTCTAATAATACAATAACATCAGTTAGGCCAGTGCTAGAAAATCGCAAGGAGTATCGCTAAACTCTAGTTATGTCATTTAAGGTGAATGCTCCAACCAGCCCGCGAAATTCAAAATTTCTTGCGTTTTTTGCAATTTGCAGGCCAGTGCTAGGTTGTATGTTGATTAAAATATTATTCGCGGCTATAAGACGTATGTAGTTACAAAATTATAATCATCAAAATCACCAATACAACCCTTCAAGTTCATAAAGGCGTAGGAACCAAAAAAAAACAGAAAAAGTCATTCCTACAGCTTTATGAATTTAGCGCGTTTTATTGATGATTTTGATGATTATAATTCTGTAACTACATATGTCTTACAGCCGCGAATAATATTTTAATCAACATACAACCTAGCACTAGCCTGCAAATTGCAAAAAACCCAAGAAATTTTGAATTTCGCGGGCTGGTTGGAGCATTCCCCTTAAGGATATTTATTGAATTTGAAAAACATGAGGTAGTTCTGTTTCACAATTTGAAAATACGAAACATTTTTATCCATGGTAGGAACTTATAATGATGAAACATCACGTAAGTATCTCCAAAACAATGTATATATGTTTTATTTTTATTACGAGTACAAGGAAAAAAAGGCACACTTCTGTGTAGGTAGGTACTTAACTTATTAGTTCAAATAACAATTGTATTACATCTGTTTAAGCAATGAAATTGCATTATTTTACAAATAAGTTTGCAACAGTTTGCACACAGAATAATAATTTAACATGGTTTTCTACTCCATGGTTATTATTACTGACACTTTGTTTGGTAGACAATAATAAATCTTTACTTATTATAAATTGAAGTTTTTCCCATCCATCTGTGGTCGTGCATTGTTCTTCCAAACTACAACGTATTTTGATGAGATTTTTATCGTAATTTAGAGAATTTATTCCAGAAGGTTTATGTGTTTAGTATTATTTAACTTAAATAAAATAAAGACTTCACTGAATAAACTAAAGTAAATAATGTTGAGAGGCAGATTCTTCGCTGAAAGAATGGACTCCAAGATTCAATATAATTTTTTATTAATAAAACATCTGCTAAAGGTGAAAAGAAATGTTATGTTCTGTCATGCCATAATAAAAATGGCAAACAGTGGGTGTTAAGTAAACAGGATTATAAAAATACAACAGTGTTATGTTACTGCGTTACATCCTTCCGGCTAACGAAAACAATAACATAACATTTTTATTATAAGTACCAAGGAGTACTTATTGAACACTCATTTTAGCAGTTTCATCTGCCTAGCCTTTTGCCAACTACATTGGGGTTGGCTTTCAGTCTAACCAGATGCAGCTGAATACCAGTATTTTACATGGATCGACTGCCTATCTAGTTTTAGTGCTATGTAATCACGGCAGTGATAGTAAAAAAAGACAATCAAACATCACCTAATGCCAGAATATAAAACCGACCACATCC
Organism: Eurois occulta; assembly: GCA_950022335.1. Classification (NCBI taxonomy): domain Eukaryota; kingdom Metazoa; phylum Arthropoda; class Insecta; order Lepidoptera; family Noctuidae; genus Eurois; species Eurois occulta. The sequence goes on along the minus strand of OX465481.1, from coordinate 4,307,361 downwards.
AAGCTACAACAAAAGGCGTGGAAGAAGAAAATGGGGTTCTCACACTTTTTTGTGTCACTTGGTAACCGTTTTGTAGCAGGAGGCGATTGGAATGCGAAGCATACTTGCATCTTGGGGTTCGAGGCTAATTACCACTCGAGATAGACAACTCAAACTGAGCATCCAAGAAAACAACTTGTCTGCATTTCTACTGCTGAACCTACATATATACCTGGATAAGCGACTCACAAATCACAAAAAACCCCAGATCTGCTGGATTTTTTCATAAGTAAAGGATTGTCCAAATACTACTTTAAGCCAGAACCGTGTTATGGTTATGATACATCATCTCGGTATTATTAACAATAAGTTCAAGACTGATTGAAATTGCGAGACCATCGACATTAACCAATAAGTACACCGACTGGGAGTGTTTTAGGAAGTATGTATATTGTCGATAATATTGAGTTAAAAATAGCATTAAAGACACAAGATGATATAAATACTGTTACTCAGTATTTAACAAATATGATCCAGGAAGCATGTTGGAAAAGTACACCTGAATATCCAAGTAAAATTAGATCCTCTGATTACCCCTTGCAAATAAAAGAATCATTGCTTGAGAAAATTGAGGCCGCTAGCAAGCTAAAAAAACTGCTTCAAACCTGGCATGATAACACCCTAGAAGCCCAGCTTGAATCACTCACTCCTTCAGCAGGCTTCAGCCTCAACCAATTACGCTCTTTGGAAGTTCACAAGGCAATATACCAGACCCCAGGTAGCTGTACCACCTCTCCGAAGGAACCAAGGTTGGGCAAGAACACCTCAAGAAAAGGTTGATACATTAGCTGAGCATTTGGAAAGTGAATTCCGTCCTAGCGAGACAACAAATACCGTATCTGAAGAAGAAATCAACGCATTTCTAAAACAAGATCTTCCAATGTCACCTCCGCCGCCCAAAAACCTCGGAACTAAAAAAGCACCTGGCTTTGACCTCATCACGAAGCCAGTCTTACTGCAACTACCAAAAGAAGCCATCGTGTTTCTAACGACACTTTACAATGGGGTCCTAAGAGTGCAATACTTTCCATAGGAATGGAAGGTTTCACAGATACTCATGGTGCATAAACCAGGCAAACCACCCAATGTGGTGACATCCTACAGGCCTATTAGCTTACTACCAGTACTGTCGAAAATCTTTGAGAAACTCCTGCTTTGTAGAATACAACCAATCTTTAAGGCAAATAAGACTATACCTTGTCACCAATTTGGATTCAGACATGAGCACTCCACTATCGAACAGGTTCACAGAGTGTGTGACAGGTTTAGGAAATCACTGGAGGAAAGGGAGTTCTGTTGCTCAGTCTTCCTGGATATTCAACAGGCTTTCGACCGCGTGTGGCACAAGGCCTTACTTTATAAGATAAAGGCTTGTCTTCCTCACAGCTTCAATGAGCTAATAAAAAGTTACCTAACAGATCGACTGTATCAAGTCAAAGAAGGTAAGGTAACGTCGGAGCTGTTGGAAATTGTAATTTATTGATATCGAAATAGTTTAATTGTATAAATACTAGTGTCATCAGGTGGCAACACCAAGTAACTTTTGTATCTTTGTTAAATAATATTTAGTTTAGTCTATGACTAGTTGATTTCTGTTATCTGTGAGATTACTCTCTGCTTTTTTCCGTTGTGAGAAATATAGCTGCGTGGCAGAAAACCAAATTATTGTGTTTCTATTAAATAATAGGTTATGGGCCCAGTTTGGCAATATTTTAGCTAGGAACAGTCGTAATTTTCAGTTTAGCTCAGTTTTTTAGCGTAGGTCGCGAGTGATAAACAAAAATTATCATGTCGACAAACTACTTGGTGAATGTACCGAAGCTAAAAGGGCGGGAAAATTACACGGAATGGTGCTTCGCCGCGGAGAATTTTCTAATCCTGGAGAACATGGAGCATTGCATAAAACCTGTTGCCGGGAAGATTACAGAAGCCGCTGATGATGCGAGGACCAAGGCTAAATTGATTCTCACAATCGACTCGAGTTTGTACGTGCACATAAAGGATGTCAAAACGTCGTTAGAACTGTGGAATAAGCTGAAAGCTTTATTCGATGATTCCGGTTTCACCAGACGCATCAGTTTATTAAGAAATCTTATCTCGATTCGTCTCGAAAATTGCAGCTCAATGACAAATTATGTGACACAGCTAGTGGAGACTGGACAAAAGCTAAGCGGAACGGGATTTCAAATCAGTGATGAGTGGATCGGCTGTTTATTGTTAGCCGGTTTAACGGAGAAATATTCGCCGATGATAATGGCGATCGAGCATTCGGGGATCGTCATCACCACCGACGCCATTAAGTCAAAGTTGATGGATTTGGAGGAAAACGATGATGGTGACGCTAGCGGGGCATTTGCAAGTTTTAGAAAAAACAAAGTTGGCAGCACTGGTCACGGCGGAACCAAAGACAACAGACATTCGCAAACGTCAAAGTCAAAGAAAGTACCGCGGTGTTATAGATGTAAACAAACCGGGCACTATCGCAATCAATGTACTGTTGACAAGGATTCTTCAAATACCAAATCGAGTGAACGTAAACAAACAAACGCGTTCAATGCCGTCTTCCTAAATGGCAGTTTTTCAAAAAACGATTGGTATGTTGACTCGGGAGCGAGCGCCCACTTAACCTCAAACGAAAACTGGATTAAAAATGTCTCGACCGAACATCCTATTAAAGAAATTGTTGTTGCGAATGAAGAAAAGCTTAGCGTGAAGTGCTCGGGTGATGTGCAAATTGCGACGGTTACTGACGACAGTGAATATGACGTGATTGTCGAAGGAGTGTTGTGTGTGCCGAAGTTAACCACAAACTTATTGTCTGTCAGTCAGTTGGTTAGAAAAGGTAACCGAGTGGTGTTTACTACCAGTGGATGCAACATTTACAACAGAAATGAGCAGTTGGTCGCCGTGGCGTCATTGACAAATGGCGTTTACAAGTTGAGAACTCCTGAGAGGAAACTGGCTACAACGTTTATATCTGTAGATACATGGCATCGCAGATTAGGCCATGTAAACAGCATGTACTTAAACAAGATGCCTGATGCAGTGAGTGGAATGGAACTTAAAAATAAAAGTGGCATTTCCCAATCGTCATGTATTGTTTGTTGTGAAGGCAAGCAGTCACGCCCTCCTTTTGGACATGCTGGTTCGAGAAGTGGTGAATTATTGGGTATAGTTCACAGTGATGTATGTGGTCCAATGGAAAATGCTTCGATTGGTGGGTCCAGGTACTTCATATTGTTCATTGATGACTATAGTCGGATGACCTACATATATTTCATGAAGCAGAAAAGTGAAGCATTTCAACACTTCCAGAATTATAAGGCCAAAGTAGAGAACCAGTTGAGCAGGAAAATTAAAACACTCCGCACTGATAATGGGAAGGAATTTTGTAACAAAAGTTTTGATGATTATTTGAAGAAAAGTGGCATTTTGCACCAGAAGTCGAATCCTTACACGCCGGAGCAAAATGGCCTGGCGGAGCGGTTTAATCGCACAATCGTTGAGAAGGCGAAGTGTTTATTATTTGATGCCAAGCTAGGCAAAGAATTTTGGGCAGAGGCATCTAATACAGCTGTCTACCTGCATAACCGTACTGTCCTTCCAGTGTTGAATTATAAAACATCTTATGAAGTTTGGACTGGATGTAAGCCAGACGTAAGTAATTTGCGAATTTTTGGCAGCCGTGTCATGGTGCATGTGGCAAAGGAAAAGCGCCAAAAATGGGACAAGAAGTCAGAGGAGCAGATACTTGTGGGCTATCCAGAAGACGTAAAAGGATATAGAGTTTATTGTCCCATCAATAAGAAGGTCAGCACCAGTAGAGATGTTATTATAATGGAAGAAGTGTCTATGCCTGTGACAGAAAGCAAGGAATGCAATGAAGAGAGCCTAGGTTCAGTGGGGGACATATCTTCAGGTGATTTAGAAGATACTATGATTGAGAATTATGTTGACAAGTCTGATGTGACATATATTCCGAGTGAGTATGAAGATGCTGAATCAACTGAATCAGGTGAATCGGAGCATACTGAAAGAGCTGTCAGGTTGCGGAAGAAACCAGAGCGGTATGGATATTCTAACATGTGTGCTGATTCTACTGTGGAAGCGTGGGACGATGCTGGTGAACTGACTCTGCAGGAAGCTTTGGCAGGGCCAGAGAAGGAGCAGTGGTTAAGTGCAATTAGGGAAGAACTGGACTGTTTTAGTGAAAATGATGCATGGGAATTGGTAGATGTTCCAAGTGCAGCAACGGTAGTGAAGTGCAAATGGGTTCTAAAAAAGAAATATTGTGACAAACAAGTGAGATATCGTGCACGGTTAGTTGCGAAGGGATTTACGCAGCGACCCGGTGTGGACTATGATGAGACATTCTCTCCTGTTATAAGACATTCAACTTTGCGCTATCTATTTGCATTGAGTGTACAGCTAGATATGGACATTACTCATCTGGATGTCACTACAGCATTTCTCAATGGTCATTTAAAAGAAACTATATTTATGCAGTTACCTGAATGTTTTCCTATTGTTGATTGTAACAAGGTTCTTAGATTAAAAAAGGCTATTTATGGTCTAAAACAGGCTTCCCTAGCCTGGTATGATAGAGTCAATGAAACTTTATGTAATTTAGGTTATGTCAAGAGTAATGTTGAGCCTTGTGTATTTTTAAAAGATTGTCATAATGAAAAAAGGTGATAGTTGGTCTTTATGTAGACGATTTCCTTATTTTTTCGAATGTAAAGTCTGAAACTGATAAATTAATTGATGCTTTAAGTGCTAAATTTAAAATTAAAATTCTTGGTGAAGTCAAACAGTATCTAGGTATGAGAGTTAATGTTGATAGGAAAAACTGTGTGGTTACCCTTGATCAGGAACATTATATAGAGCAGTTGATACGAAAATTTAACATGTCAGATTGTCACACAGCGGAAACACCTATTGAATGTAAATTAAATGTTGAGAAATCTAGTGTGTGTAAAGATAATATTCCATATCAAAGGTTAATAGGATGTTTAATGTATCTTGCAGTGATGACTAGGCCAGACATAGCATACTCTGTTAGTTACTTATCACAGTTCAATAATTCCTATTCAGATGTTCATTTTACTTATGTTAAAAGGGTTCTAAGATACTTGTATAAGACTAAAGATTACTGTTTGAAGTACTCCCAAGGAACAGCAGATTTGGTTGGTTATGTAGATGCCGATTGGGCAAGTGACAAGTTGGATAGACGGTCATATACTGGTTTTTGTTTACTGAAAAGTGGGTCTGCGGTTTCTTGGGAAAGCAGAAAACAACGCACAGTGGCATTGAGTAGCTGTGAAGCGGAATATATGGCTTTATCGGAAGCGTGTCGAGAGGCTATATATTTGCGTAGATTGGAAACAGAAATAGTTGGGTTTTGTAATAAAATAATTTTATTTAATGATAGCCAGAGTGCGTTAAAACTTGCCAATAGTCATCAGTCACACAAGAGGTCCAAACACATAGATGTGCGTTACAATTTTATAAAGGAAGTTATTGATGATGAGATTGTTGAAACTAAATATGTTGGGACTTCTCAGATGCCTGCTGATTTATTGACAAAAGGTTTGTCCAGGGCAAAACATTATAAATTCATGGAGACTTTGGGACTCATTAAAGTTTAATTTTTGTCTTATATACATTTGGGTTGTAATGTTTTGAAGTTTACTTTTTATTTTTATTTCGATATAGTGGGGGTGTAATTTATTGATATCGAAATAGTTTAATTGTATAAATACTAGTGTCATCAGGTGGCAACACCAAGTAACTTTTGTATCTTTGTTAAATAATATTTAGTTTAGTCTATGACTAGTTGATTTCTGTTATCTGTGAGATTACTCTCTGCTTTTTTCCGTTGTGAGAAATATAGCTGCGTGGCAGAAAACCAAATTATTGTGTTTCTATTAAATAATAGAAATAAAGACTGGCGTCCCCCAAGGATCAGTGTTGGGGCCAATTCTGTACACGTTGTGCACATCAGACTTGCCAGCAGAGGACAGTGACTACAGCTACATTTGCTGATGATACTGCAATTCTGGCTAGCAACCATGACCCTACAATTGCGTCACAAACAGTGCAAAAAGGTCTAGACAAATTATATCTGACTGGGTCCAAAATTGGCGAATAGCAGTCAGCCCATCTAAATCGGTACAGATCACTTTTACGTTACGCAGAGGTGATTGTCCGCCAGTAAAGCTAAATAACAATTTACTACCACATAAAGAGTCTGTGAGATACTTAAGACTACACGATCGATCGCCGTCTGACGTGGAAGTAGCACATAAAGACCAAGAGAGATGAGCTCAACTTGCGATACCAAAACCAAGACTGGCTATTAGGGCGGAACAGTAAATTATTGACTGACAACAAACTCACAAACAAACAAACAAACTCCTTATATATAAAACGATTCTAAAGCCTGTCTGGATGTATGGCATCCAGCTATGGGGGAGCTGTAGCAACCCTAATATTTCCTTTATACAGCGAATGCAAAATGTGATTCTGAGAACTATATACAATGGACCTTGGTTCATTACAAACACTGAAATACACAACCTACTTCAGATGAAATCGGAGAAAGAGGAAATCTTGGCCATAACCAAAACATCTTTGGAAAGGCTGGAGAGGCATCCAAATGAACTGGCCGCTGGCTGGACTGACAACACGAACGTACCAAAAACGTCTCAAAAGAAAAGACATTCTGTCTGTCTGTACCCTCTTGAGTAGCATAAATACATGCTACACCTAGAGATGGGTAGTGGGTTAAAACCCATTCTTCCCATTTGGGTTAAAACTGGGTGGTTTGGGTTATAACCCGGTTTTAACCCATTTTCACCTATTTTACTGGGTGAAAATGAGTATTGTTAATTATTAAATAGTGGGAAGTAGAGTTCATTATAAACTTGTCAAAAATAAACACAAAATCAGATACATTTATAATTAATTTGAAAAATTACAACAAATTAGTAGGCAGTTTAATCATCATCATTGCTTGCATCGGAAACGCGGTCACAATCAAAAAATTGAAAATTGTTAATGCCGATGTAGATGGTTTAGGGCTGTATGTACGTGGCTCCCTAGCGGCGTCAGTGTAGTTTGCTACGCTGACGACACGCTGGTGCTGGCGCAGGGGAGGTCGCACGAGGCGGCGGCCGAATTAATGACACGCGGGGTTGCGATAGTCGTGGAGAGGATCCGGCAATTGGGTCTCGAGATTTGGCATTGCACAAGTCCGAGGCCATGTGCTTTCATGGGCCTCGGAATGCGCCACCGTCGGGATCCATACTGACGTGGGTTGGGTTGGGTTCCCATCGGCGTCGAGTCGACGTTGAAGTACCTAGGACTCGTCCTTAACAGCCGGTGGAACTTCGTGGAGCACTTCCGATGTTTGGCTCCCAAAGTGGAACGAGCCGGGGCTGCCTTCAAGCGGCTCTTGCCCAACCTGAGGGGTCCAAACGCCTCCTGCCGGAGGCTCTACGCGGGGATCGTGCGGTATATGGCCCTTTACGGGGCCCCGGTGTGGGCGCGTTCGTTGAGGCTGCGAGCCGCGCACTATCTGAACGCGCCCCAAAAGGTGGTAGCCGTAAGGCTGGTCCGTGGGTACCGCACGATCTCCGGCGAGGCGGCTAGCCTCCTTGCCGGATTGCCGCCATGGGATCTGGAGGCCATAGTCCTCGCGCGCCTGCACGAGTGGCGCGCGGAGGCACTACGCCGGGGGGAAGCTCCGCTGCCGCGGCAAATTGTCGCTCAGCGGACAAACCTCCGGCGCGATCTCATGGCGACATGGAGAGAGCGACTGTCGCAACCCCGTACAGGGCACGCCACGTTAGTGGCGATAAGTCCCCTAATAAGTCTTTGAGGAGTGGCTAGAGGCGCCACGGCGCCCTCACCTTCCGCCTGACGCGGGTCAAATCCAGGATAAATGTATATATATTTTTTTTTGGGATGGGATATCGTCAAATGACGCCTCCCGCTCTGGGCGGAGCGGAAGGGAGTGTCAGACTTTTACTGACTAAAAACCATCCATGTTCCTTCTTTTGCCTTTTGTATTCCAGGGCCGCGGTATCTCTTTCGAACAGTCCCGCAGCCCTGGCAGGCATCGGCCCTTGCGGGCCCCTCCTGTTTGCTGACATCTCTTTGAGGCGCGCTTGGAACACGAAAGCGCCGTCGACACGGCCTGTCGTCATAAGACGGACGGACGGCGAGCTAGCCCATTACTCATCGTCCACAGGCCCGCGCCTACGGTGGCCGAGCCGAGCCCCATCGGGTATCGCATGGCAACTTCAAAGTTTCACCAGCATTTTTTTCCTTTACAATTTTTGCAAGTAAAGATGTTAAAACTTGACGTTTTTTTAATAGTTTTAACCATTAATTACCATATTCTTACTAGCATTTATTACATCAATTCTGATAATGTTTTTGCAGAGTTAATGTAAAGTGTGAGCTGCACAGTTTATAAAAGTTATGTGTGGATGTTCGTCTTTTACAAGACGAAAAGCTTTCTGCATTCTCCTATCATCGTAGCAAACTTATTTGTTCCATACTCAGATAATACATTAAAAATTTCTTCACATAAGTAATCACTTTGTATGTCGATTTTCTGCCGTCGCAATACTTTTATTAAACACAGGTTTTGGTTTTGCTATTATTATAATTAATTATTCCTTCATTCCTACAATTTGACCAACCATCTAACATTAAGTGCAAACATGTTTGCGATTTGACGGTTTCTTTTAACGTGATGCATATCCTATATGTATTGTATATATTTATAGTATTTTATGTCCTTGTAGTTTATAGTAGTATAAATAAAATTATATTCAGTATACACCTACCACTGCTTGTCTCTGCATCACCCAAAGGTTGACTAGTAGAAAATGCCTATGGCATTAAGTCCGCCTCTGTACTCTGTGCTCTGTGCTTGAAGTGTTATTGTCTAAAACGGTGGTAGAAGCCGTTTTCCTGGTTGGCAATTTGTACAGTGGCTGGAGTTCGTTGAAAAAATTAATCCACAGGGGGTGTTCTACTATTGAAAGGGGTGTTCCCGAAACATAAATAGCCTTACCTAATAATGAATTTAAATGTTCTTTATTTACATTTGTTGGCTGGCTCACTGAAGATGCACTGCCTTCAATCGACAAACTTAATTCAGACCCAGGCCTCCTTCCCCGGACTGCCGCAAGGTGTAGACCTAAATGGTCTGCAGTGCTGTAGACCTAAATGGTCTACAGTACTGAGTACAAGTCTACACCTATAAAAAGTTACAAAAAAATCATCTAAAACGCGCGCACTCTAACCAGCGAAGTAAACTAGACTGACAAGTTTGAAGTTTGAGCGGGGAAGGGGCGCGGGGATAGCTGCGCGTGAGTCACATCCCTTCCCCTCTCGGTCTTGTCACCCCGCACACCGGCCGTTGTTCACTACTTACATGTTTAAATAATAAATCCGAAACATTTTATTTTCACCCAGCCAAACCACCCAGTGGGTGGAATGAAACGGGTGATAACTGGGTTTTAACCCACTAGTAGGTTTTAACCCGGGTGGTTACCCATCTCTAGCTACACCTATGTATGAGTAGTTGCTCTCGCTGGGGAGTACACTCCAACTGCCAAATGTCACTTACCACATCTGCTTAAAGTACTCAAGACTGATTGCAGATTCAAAAGAAAAAAAGTGTAATCACCAAATAAAGCTTCCAATATGATTTAATAAAATAAATTAACAGGGTAATGTGGACAACCACTTTTACTAACTGTAATTTCATCATTGGATGCATAATGCAGATAAATAATTATTACGCTATGATAAGATTATTATGTGTGAGTGTAATTAATAATATGTATGTCACTGTAGTAGTGTCCTTTTTGCTTTGCCATTTGCATAGTTCGGTAAAAATAAATATTGATAAGTCCCAAATAATTTGACACAATAATTGTTTAATTTATATTCTTGACCTGATTACGAATCTTTAGTGGATCAAAGATTAAGAGTACGAAATAAAACCAAAGCCTGTTACCAACATTTCATTGGACAAACTTAGCAGTATGCTTTTTAAGTGAGGCGTATGCCAAAGCATGACCTGGTGTATAATTGCAAAAAGTCTGTGGTCATGGTCTTTAAGGCCAGGGGTAAAAGCTATGACAAAGTGCCTCCTGTACGACTGCATGCACATGTGGCTTGTTTTTATGCAACATTGCGTAAATGGTATGTTTTCCTGGTTCGCAGGGTGTAGGGCCAACAGTATCCTAAGCATGAGTGCAAATCGCTTGGACTGTGCTTGTGTGGGTTGCTGCTGTGCAAATACTCATGGGATTTCCACCATTATTTGTTGTGTTGTTTGTTTTTTCAGTGCTTACAAATAGTCGTAAGTTTACTAACAATATTTAAGTCATGGAGACTTAAATAAAGAGAAATTCTATTCAAATAAGTCAAGTAAGTAGATGCGTTCATAGGACATACGTAGTGGCAGTAAAAGCTTGGCTTGTCCTTAAAACCTGCTACTCTTCGTAATGTTAGGGTTTCTGAACAGTCTGCTTGCCTTTGGGTTTGGGGTATTCCTTTGGTTGGGACCTAGGGATGCCACTGTGACGTAAGCCATATCAAGGAAGACATCTAACATGTCAAGTAAAAATGACTTAATATTAAAATGCGAGACAAAAAAACTTACCATATGAGGTGTACTCTGTGTGTAAACAATGACATTGCCAAACGTCTCCGTCAGCAGGGCCAAATGCAGTGTGATCGCTAAGCCCAACATGATGGATGCACGTTGTACGTGCTGTGCGCTTGCTGTGCTCAAGTCTCATGCGCTCCTTCACAGGTGGGTGTAGGCCGATGGGGTGATAGCATGGTTTTGTACCTGAAACAATGATACAATAACTTAAAGAGGGATTTATAAGAGAATGATTTTGCCTACTAGTTGTTAATGTATTATTTTTGTATTTTAAATCACTAAACCTTTAAAGTAAAATACTATTTGTATCAACAGTGCATTATAGATAATGAGTCAATTGTAAAAACATATTAGAGTTATAGTCATTAGTAGTCATTAGTGTTAGTAACTAATTTCTAATAAATATTATCCTCCTAATAAATCCTGTTACATGTTTCATAAGAGGGTAGGTGTCTGAGATTAAATTTGAAGAGGAATTATTATTCACATATCAATAGGACAGAGAAGTTTACCAATATGAAAACAATAGGAACTAATGTAGGTACCTATTTAATGAAAACAATAGGAACTAATGTATGTACCTATTTACTGACACTGATAAGCATCAGTTCACAACAAACAGAAATGGTAGCTTAGGAATTGGCCACACATTGTACAAAATGTAAAAACAAAACATACAGTGTTGTTTTTTACAGTTAACTTAGTTTCTATAGAGTCACAATGTCAGACAAGGTGAAAAATTTGTCATAACTGGACTGGAACAGGTAGGAACACATACATTACACTGTTAAAACACTAAAAGCATAATTTGGTGTCAATCTCAACACAATCTTAGCTTTATCTTGACATCTTATTTTGGTCACTATGTCAGGGATGTAAGTATCAGTCAACAACCCAATAAAAATATTTTTAAACTGTATCAGGAACTGGTTTGACAAGTTCCTAACCAACCAGCAACCGTTTACAACACAATGATGCACAAAGAAAATGTTTTGCGGATGATAACGATTCGGTTTCGTAACTAAAACATTATACATAATACTTTACATATAAACAGTAAAATGTCATGGAGTAGAGAAAAGACAAATAAGGTAATTCAATTATTTGTTGCGACAAGTGTCGGCCTTAGCTCACGTGTTTAACGACAACAATAACTTCCTGAGATGTCCACACACAAAATAGAACACTGCAAATATCATGAAACACACGGGTGAACAGTTTAATTGTTTGTTCGACACAACGCTACTTACTATCTATTAAACGATATTATCTCCTCCGATTTAGTCAGAATACACCACGTTTGTCAACGACACACTTTATCATGAGAATTTAGACGAAACTAAAAGGAAAAAATTATAAATTACGACTAATTCATTCTTCCTCTGGTGCAGGAAAATTAGCGAAACGTCAAACTGAAGTGTGTTCTAAAATGTTCTTGCTTAGCACAGTTGTTATTCCGATTGCATTCAATTATTGCGGGAAGTTTTCCAATAACTTTCCAATAGTGCAATTTTTTATTTGTATAAGTCTATGAAATAAATTCGGTTAAGAAAGAAAACAAAAAAAAAATGGAAGAAACAAATAAATTCCTTTTCTTTGCCCAATGAGGGAACTTTGGACCAAGTTCGGAACGCACAGTTAGGTCATCAGACTTCATGTCAAAATGACAAATATTTGAGGTAATTATTTCAATGTTCAAAATATCAACAGAGATGATAAACTCAATTAATATAAATGAATTTTGGTATAATATGTGATGATGAACTTACCTATAACATTCCTATAGCTCAAGAGATGTCTTTCACAAATGTATTTTTTTGTGTGACCAGTCGGAAAAAAAGAACAAAGAAAACGACATCTGCTGGTTTTATTGTATGTACTAAGCTAAGCCATGAATAAGAAGTGAAATTAACGCTAGATGATGATAAACATTTCAAACTATTAATTTCATGATTCCTGTCTTTTGTAGACACGAGTTTAGGGAAAGTAGAACAGGTAGCACTTTATTTCTTAAAATAAGCGCCTGATTATTTTTAAATAGCTTTTTGTTCTGTACCTACGTTACTTTAAGGCGCCTGTTTGAAACAAACATCGAACTTAGTATGTTACATACAACTAAGACGAGTTGTAGTTGTAGTTGTTTGTACAACATGTTTTAAATGTTGGTATCATTATTTCAATTTGGAGGGCATTTTAATCAATTTCACGGAGTTAGTATAACAGTTTTCCTACAGCTAAGTACCTACCTACTGATGATATCCTGTAGTCACGTCTATTATTTCTCTATAATATTAGACAAGTGTGTAGGTGCAGCATGTCGTCCCGTTCGCAATACAGTATCTACTTACTTACATAGTTTTTGAATCACACAGGTCTTGCCAAAAAAAATACTCAATTTTTTTGACGCATGGTTGGCACTGTGACTGAGCGATTGGCTGCTGCGCTGCGACACGCAGCGGGTTCGATACCTGCACGGAATAAATATTTGTGGAGCTACAGGTCATTGTTCTGGGTCTGGCTGTATGTGTATGTATGCACCCACGATACAGGAGAAATTCCTAGTGTGGGGCAACGTTTTTCAAAAAAGAAAAATAAAGTAAAATGTGGAACCGAAAATGGAATAGTTATTAAAAGAACCAAAACAAAATCAGTGTAAATACCCATAAATAACTATTAGACATTTATAGGACTAATGTATCTAATTAAGCCATGAGAACCGTGAAACGGTAATAAAATGTTCTCCTAACTAATTAGACACCTAATTAAGTGATCAGTTAAGAAAAACAAAGCGTTGAAAATTAATGTTGATTTTCCGTGACTTGTTATTTGCAAGCTAAGCGGATCTGCGTAAGAATAGAATCGTTGTCGAGATAAAAATAGGAAGCATGAAATGACAATTAAGCTTTAGTACCTACTGAATTGAACACTAGGAGCCAAAATGGGGGAAGCAAAAAAGGTGGGAGGGCCTGTAAGTTCAGCAGTGAGTGTAGTCGGGCTTTGGATGATGATGAGGTCAGACAGTTTTTAGAATTCAATAAAGGGATTACTTATCCCTAAAACGACAGCTATCAGCTTTACGAAGAAATAAAAAATAATAAATACTTAGAGTTAATTCTATGTATCTCTGGACCTAGTTGTTTTTGATGTAAGTACATGTACAGACGCCAGCACATCAAGCTGTCAAATTTATTGAATAGATTTTCAACTTTATCGCTAAAGCATTAGGTTTAAGGTTGATTGGGAAAATTTGACAGTTTCGGGTAGCCACATCAGGCTACCCGAAACTGTCAAATTTTCGCAATCGTCTGTACATTACAGCCGCGAAAACAAATGATAAGTTACGATTTTTTTTAATTTCCCCATTTTTAGGTCACTTTTACGGTTGACCTAGGAGGCTAGGACATGCATACTCAGCATAATTCCGCCTATGACGTTCCCAGAGCTGGGACACAGGCCACAGGATTCTTTGCTGTGGTAAAAGGTACAAATCCAGCACGCGGTGTCATTACGCGCTTGTAAGTAGATGTAATATGTATCATAAATTATGTCTGCGATTTTTTGGTTCTAAGAAATGGTGGTTTATAAAAAAACAACTGTTCCATGTTCCATACATTTTGCCATGTAGGTATCGCAATTTGCACTTTTGTTATTTTGTGTTATGTACTGAACACGTGGTAAATTCTCATTTCGGCGTATCAATGCATGGCATGCATCGGCAGATGACCCAGAGACAAACCGAAAGCCTCGTGTGTTGGAAAAAAGTTCGATTAACTGGAATATTCAAACTCGTTCAACAAGTTTTAACTGATTGAACAAGTAACCTACTTTCACCATAATATTACTATAACAACATTCGATTTTTAATCGGCTACTGGACCGATATGTTCTGTTAATGAAGCGTAGTTGCATTACGATTCATCGGCGGCTATACGGGTAGCGGAGTAACACTGGCGTTACAGAGGCGTAGCATATGTACAGGCGCAGCAAATCTACATCGGCGTAGCAACACAGGCGTAGCTGCGTAGCGTTGCCGTTGTCGCACAGGTGTAGCTGCGTAGCGTATCTTCACAGACGTAGCTGCGTAGCGTATCTACACCGGCGTAGTCTACGTGGCTGCGGGCGTAGCGAAGTCTTTCTCAGCGCAGCGAGATTGTCATGAAGTATCGTAGACCAGTGTAGTACATCATCCGAACCGTAGTTGCTGGTCAAGGAACGTATACATATAGGTATATTAACTGGAATGATTACTAACAAAATCTTGATATCAAAAAAACCGTTTGAAAATGAACTTTATCTCAAACACATAGCGTTCGTATTAATTACTTTAATTAATTCAAAGGGGGAGGAAAATTTCAGAGCGAGAAAGCGACCAGAGTGGATTGTGTCCTTGTCTAACAATTGCCAGTATTTTTTTTTTGTGTAGTAATCGGAAATCACGTTGATAGCTAAACTAGCACTTAAATCGTAACGGGATTAATTTAATTTTCAAATAACAAATATTAAAATAATAATTTCTTGCGAAATTGAATTCTTCAGTAGCAACTTACAAAATACACAATAGGGTTTGCTGGATGTGGAATTTCTTTCTCAAGTAAGTTCTTTTATCTTTGTTTACAAATTACGATTAGGGTGACAATAATGTCTATAAACGGGGATCATGAAAATATTGTAAATCAAATCAAAATCAAATCAAATAACTATTTATTTCGAACAACATGGTCCATCTGTGTTAGTGAAAAAGTACTTAAGAACTATGTTAGTGGTGAGAATTTGGTGATTACTGATTATTGGAGATACATTAATTAATTAAACATTCTTCAACTTACAACCTTTTACAAATTAATTCATCCCTTTTATGGTAGTCGTCTTAGTCAGCACCCTAATGTGATGACTTAGAATAGGGCAGTCAAATTTATCAGCAATAACCGCCAGAATGCCATTGCTGCTAGCACGAACTCTGCTCAATAGGGAGGCGACCTTCTTGCGCAAAATAGCTGCGAATCCGTCCGTACGAGCCTCCATGAACATGGCAGATGCACTACAGAAACGTGGGAGCCGCAATAACATTCTGAAGGCATTGTAAAGAATACGCCTTTTATATTATCAATATCGGTAATTATAATCTTGTGCACATAAGTACAAAATACAAAAAGAATAATGCAGTAGCAAAACTTAATCAATTACTCAATTCAATACTTATTTACAAAAATAACTTCTTGAAAACAAACATTTGAATTCTATCTTAACTATGTATTTAAAATCCCTTCCATTTTGGCGGCAACTGTCGATTCAACCTATTTTTTTTATTCGACACCAAAGTCGCGAGTCAATTCCAAGAAGTTTAAATGAATAAAGTCCTTGGTCAAATGAGGAGAAAAACTCAAAGGTCGACTTAGATGTCGCTAGCATCGACCTACCTTGTCAGATAAATGTTGACGATTTAGTGAATTTGTTATTGCTGTTTTCGAATAATTTTATATTTAAAATGTATTCTTTTTGGACTGTTTCACAATTAAAAGTGGAGTTACGCAAAAGAAATGCATCAACAGCAGGGAAAAAAACAGTTTTGATTGAAAGGTAATCAATAAATAATTTTAAGGTTATATTGATAAATAATCGATTTTCTCATCGAATCTATTATGATGTATGTTTTTGACTTTCAGATTAGAAGCATACGACCGAAATTTTAATTTTAATGTCAACCTAGAGCCTGGCACATCTCTCAGTGACCCACAATATCGGTGCCCACCAACTTCTTCTTACAAAGACATCAATGCCGATTCGCCGATTCCTGCTCTAAATAGGAAAGAAATACAGTCGTACTTCGAAAGGTGAGTTCATTTATAAAATATCTTGTAGCATCTCTTTAATGATACCTTTATATTTAGACCTTAGGACTAAAATTATAGGAGGTACCTTCTATGTTACATGATTTACCAAAGTGCCTAAAGTGCTATTCTATTTCTTTCAGATTCAATGCTAGAATGCTCAGCCGAAAGGACAGGCTATGTATGAAGCCAGGTGTTTGTTGACTGCACGGTATAGCATTGAAGGTGCATACACATACATACAGGGCCAATGCAAGGCCCAAATGAAAAAGTTGTCTATATTGTAAATATTCTGTTGAGCAATGAAGGCAACATTGAACAATGTAATTGAAGAAATTAAAGAAAAGATTGAAGGCACTGCAGTTTTCTTTAAGAATTTAGCCTTAGGCTCATACACTGAAATAAATAACATATTATCATTACTTTCTATGCAAAATGATCTACAATTATCCACGAGTTATTATGAATCAATCACACGTACCGGTATATTTTTACTTTGGCCAAAATAATCATCAGCTTTAAAATGAGCAGGGCACAACACAGAGTGCTCGGTTGCTTTAAAGTTTTTGATTCTCAACGCTTTTTCCCAGGCTTTTCGGCGTTTTGGATCCTTTGGAAATATATGTCTCCCTTGATTTTTGCAGTCTGGAGCACAACACTGCGTCATATTTATAGTATTTAATTATTTTCGATATTTGTTTATATAAAAATCGTAAATTAGTATGGATTTTGACAGGTGACAGAACACAATTAGGCAAAGTTGATTATGCGACATCTGGTGGGATAAAAAGGCAGTTTTTCACCCCATTAAATACTATTAATTTTATTTAAAAAAATCACAGTAATTCTTATTAATATTTGGAAATCATAACATAACATTACGCCTGTAATCCCGGCAGGGTTTGTCAGAGGTGTACGTAATAGTACACTCACATGTCGCCAGTTATGGAAATCATAGTACGTGATTTTTTATCATAAATTAGAAAAAAATACTGTCCGCCCGGAGATCATGCTTGTCGTCGGCAGTAGTTTAATGTAAAATATTAATAAATTTGTTGTTTCCGTGCAGTTGCCCTAAAAATGAGAATCTTTAGCAGCGGTGGCTTGAAGTTGTCCCTTTAAAGAAGAAGTATTCAACCTATTGCCTAGTTTACAGCCGTCATCCATCATCAGCATCTTCGTACTTAAATGTAAGATTAGTCACTCATACAAAAAGCCAACAATTAAATAAAACCATACGTTGAAAAATGTGTAGTGCGATTAATAAATTTATCAAATACTACGTTGTTTGAATATGCTAAATGCTCATGCTTCATCTATGTGAATATTGCAGCCCTATTTGCTTTAAAATCTTTTGACAAATGAAGGATGTAACCTAACATGTAGACCACCG
The DNA here is from genome assembly GCA_950022335.1 of Eurois occulta. NCBI lineage: Eukaryota > Metazoa > Arthropoda > Insecta > Lepidoptera > Noctuidae > Eurois > Eurois occulta. Next base: position 4,289,405 of record OX465481.1, on the reverse strand, counting down.
TGAACGAAAATAAGTGTCACTTAATCTTCATAAACCTATGCCATTACAGAGTTTTTTTTAAACTGTGTCACCCTTTGAAAACTAAAGGTTATGGAGATATGTACAAGACTTTACCTCCGCTAGAAGCAGTCATATGAGGTTTTTTTTAAATATGATTATACTTAAAAAATGACGTAGGTTTATTCCAAATGGCTCTGCCTTTGATGAACAATATGCGTAGGTTTCGTAGGGCAAGTCTTTTTATACCCCGTAATTTTGAATAAACTGCCATGAAAAAGGGGGAGGGGTGTGCTAGTAAGTTATAATTATACCAGAATAACTGTCCCAAACGTAACTACAAATATTGTATACCCTATTGGAAAGGGATGACATCCACTATTGAAGTTCTCTCGCTTGGAACGCCTTTGCATTGCACGCCATCAGTCCAGTTAGTATATAAGTTTCTTGTTGCTGGTGCATAGCATTGTTATTTTTTTTTGTTTTTTTGGCAGATAGCAATAATTTTATTGTTTTTTTTTGTCTTTTCGGGAATTTTATCGAGTTAGAGTTACCTTATTGATTGCCTATCATATATGTACTTACAAAAGTTTATTTATTTACAAGATCGCTTAAAGTGAATGTTTGGTAAACATGCTGCACTGAAAGCGAAGGAGCACGGACTTTGATCCTACGCGTTTAATCGTTGCATAATGGATGTTATGGATGCTTACGCCAACGTGTTAGTGCCGCCGCCACTACAATGAATATTTTAATTCTCTATCATTATAGTTTTCGCAACAAAGCCGGCCCGGAAATGCGAAAATGTACGAAGAAGGTGAACTGTAGTAAAATTTTCACGCGCCCTTGACTCTTGATTCGTCGATAAAACTTGCCAGCTTTAACCTTATTGGCTAGCTCGAGCCGACAATGCGGCATTGCGCCCAACGTGAAACAGAACTTTCTTCTGAAACAAAAAAAGACGTGTTTACCCGCACAGCTGTGTGAGGCAGGTAGTCCGTCTCGTGTATAAAACTAACAAATTTAAGCTTTACCAGTACACGGTAGAGTAGACATTTCTTTGGCCGGCGATGTAAATACTACTGCAGTCATTCATGTGTTGTGCCATCTCACATCTGGCAGTACACATTCGTGATACCATGGAGCGGTCGCGCCAATCGGTTTAAAAAAAATATTACGAACATGTTTGTTTTTTTTTTACTCAAGTGACAGTTGAAGTGGCAAAGGAATTTTGTTTATGATATTACTTATGCTGTAAATAGAACTCGAAATAACTGTGTTGTTCTAAAATTAATCAGTGTTATCATCAAAATGGTAAGTTGGCACATGTTCCAATTTTGTTTGTGTGTTTTCTTCAGCTCTTTTAATGGGGAAATAGACTTAGCGAAACATTTTTTTTCAGCCTCGTGAAGGAAGGACAAATGTCCCAGGTTTTAATTTGAGCGTTTAATTATTTGTGAGTTAAAAATAATAATGAACACGCATTGAACATTAATTACTAGGTACTTAACTGTTAAATTTTGAATAGGTACGTATCTCTATGTGGCCTAGTATTTCGCACATACCTAAGTATTGGTGCTAGATCCGCGTGTAATTTGATAGGTAATAAAACATCCGTTTTGTACGCTTTGAATTACCATAATATTGACTAATCTTAGCAAAACTTTTTACCCAGAGCTCCCTCGTCGAATACCTACCAACCTAATGTTTTTTTAACACTACCTATCCACAAATAGATTCTAATTTTAAGATGACCATATAAGTAGATAAAGATTAGGTTGTCTAAAACGTGTTTATAGATTAATTTATAATAAGGCATTTTGTTATACCTATTTTTTTTTTTTTTGGTATTGACTAACTGGCTAACTATTCCTATAATAATATATACATGAATACTTGAATACTGTTCTGGTTATTGCCAAATTAATAATTTTAATGATACTTACATTTCGAACGAAAGTTAAGTTACAACACACGTACCTAAGTTACATATATGTAAAAATGGGTATAAGTTCATTATTTTAGGCGATATTCTAAGATATCAATCAACAATTAAATGAGTTTAGTAGAAGACTATTTACATTAATTTCAGTCTGGTTCATCGTGTCGTTGACTCGCCAAACAATATAAAACAATGCATGTTGTTTATCGAATCAACAATACATTTACGCTCCCGTATAGGTACAATGATGGTGCATGCTAATCACAACCTAATCAAATTCCGATGCTCTATGATCTATAGTCCTTAAATTCCTTTCCTAGTTTGTGTACTGCTAGCTATTAAGGTGTAAGTGCCAGGATAGCCCACGAAATTTAAATTTTCTTACGTTTTTTTGCAATTTGCTACCGTGGCGATTCCCCCTTTTACAATACACAATCCTCAGGTTAGCCAACTTAATAGCTAGCGGTAAATAAACTGCGAATTGACAGTAAAGTAGGTGATCTGTCAATGTAGGTACAGTAAACCGCACGTACACTCTACGAACATCACCTTTACTGCTACGACATAAAGGCGCTTCAACATGCTGTCAATGTCAAATTGCTTCGATTTTGATGTGCGGCGGCGTACTGTATGACGGAAATATAAGCACAATATCTTCGTCCAAGCACGTGAACAAACTGTAGAAAAAAAAGTCATGTCATTCATGCCACTTGCTGCTGGCCATTGACATTTAGAGGCCAGACGCGAAAAAATAACAATTTATATTTTTGCATATAAAAGTACACGCAAAGGAAATTAAGTCTCGAGTCCACCATTGTAACAAGTTTTAATTTATAAAAGAAAAGAAAAACCCAAAATATATGTTTATAATTTTAATGAAATATAAAAGATTAACGAGTTTATCGTCGACGCAGATAAACCGAAAATAAGAAGAAAAAGTTCGAACCTATACATATAAATAAACCTTCACGAACAAAATAAAATATTTATTACTCAAATTGTTTTTCTCCCCTGCAAATAAATTGCTTTAGGTATAGCATTTTTTCGTCGATCATGTTGAAATACAGTAACTCCTTATTATGTTTACTGCTGATAAATAAATTGTTTTGTGATTGGGTTCTCAAAATATTTTAGCTTTCTTGGCTACAAATTATGTTTTCAGTTCCACCCGCGGGAATCTTAAGGCTACACTGGAAATTATACCTTCTGAAAGGGAACAAGGTGAATGACCTTACCTTTCAGTAGCCTTGAAGGCATCCTTCAGGACGGCCTTCCTTTCAGAAGATACCTACATACAATACATTAAGTATGTAAAAGCATCCGACGACTAGTTACTGCACCTCCCTAGGAAAACTTTCTATTTATTTCTACCTACTTATATACTTCTACTAATATTATAAAGACGTAAAGTTTGTATGTTTGTATGTAGAGGTTAGTGGCGCCAGGGTAGCCCGCGAAATTCAAATTTTCTTACGTTTTTTGCAATTTGCAGGTCAGTGTCGGATTGTATGTTGATGAAAATATGATTCGCGACCGTAACAAAAATGGCTTTACTTCATCTATACTCTTTTTCATGAAATATTCATTGAATGGGATTTAATGAACGTAGAGGGTTGTATAGATGATTTTAATGTTTATTATTCTGTAACTACATACGTGTTACGGTCGTGAATTATATTTTGTTTAGCATACAGCCTCACGCTTACCTGTGATTTGCTAAAAAACCTAAGAAAATTTGAAATTCGAGCTACCATGGCGCTTCCACCTCTTCGGAACAACTGGTACAATTCTGAAAATAGGAAACGTTTAACTCCGTGTGTCGTAGACTATATTTGAAATAATCCCGTGGGAAAATTTCCAATGTGAGCGAACCTGTGGCCAAAAGATAGTAATGAATAATTTGGCCAACTGCAGAAAATATATAAGTATGTACTACCTTTTCCTTTGTTTCCTGTTTTACTTCCATATTTATTTCGGGTTTCGTTGGATCCCCAACGAAGGTCATGGTCATGAGCTTTTTAACCATTGAGCTCAACACACAGCGAAGTCCGACTTCTCGAGTTAGCTGATTATTTATTATGATATCAAATATCACAAAAACAGGAGATTTTTTAGGGTGATTTAAGCGCGAATTATCATATTCAGGTAAATACCAGTTTGTACGACGATCTTGATCCGTCTGCCAACTTCAGCAATTATGAAAATAAGTGCTTCCCACACGCTTTTATTTAGCTGTCATTGTTTTATAAAAAAACTAAAGTGTAAAGCTAGCTGGCTGTTATTATGTTTAATTTTTATTTATTTGAAACCAACTTTACTTTACTGACAGTTTACACCACAAATACAAGTTATTGTTTGAACATAAAAATCAAATAAAATTACATTTTGTCAAAATACGTACATATGTAGTTTATACTTTCACATTGCATATACCTAATGATGCTTTAGTAATGTCGAATATGAATAACTCTCCTTCTGAGTAACCCATCTGTTTATTTTACAACTCTACATAGCTGTGTGCGGACTACGGACGTCATAGGGTGCGTGCTGGCTGAGCTTGCACTAATCGGTTCTACTATTTTGTTATCAGATCGCCGGGGTCGGTATACCTTCAAGGTCATTTCCATGGAGTAGGTTACAAGTTCTTTGTGTGAACCTTCTATTTATTTGTTGAAGGAAAATTTTGTTTTAGACGGTTTTCGAGGAATTTGATCTTTTCCGGGGAAAAAAGTGTGACATGTTATTATTTCCAGTAAACTGTTTCAAACATTAAATCAAAATGTAGATTAGGAGTTAAAGCTCGCGGTAGTATCAATGAATTTTTCTATCAACTGAAACAAAAACAAACAGAACAAAAATGCTACGCTTTTCAGTTGTTTTCAGAACATTTTGCAGAATACAGGAAAATACACACTTTTTACAAAGAACAAGGCTATCTTCCTAAAGAATTCGCTTGCCGGATTAGAGATCACCTAGCTCGCTTTATAAAGACATTAGCTTGAAGGCTGAGGACACACTGATTTATTGTAATGCAAAATGTTCACTCTTTTCAAACAGTAAAGCCGCTTCAAAACCTCGTTACAGACAAAGCAAAGCGAATCCAAATACTTATTTCACGGAATTATTCTGTATACAATTTCCACACCTTTCATCTTAGATAATGCAAGTTAACATTTTGAACGCCAGAGCATAATAAACCTCCACGCCAAGCCACAACTTCACCTACCATTTTGTCACATAATATTGTGTCGCTTGGCGTATTGGTTGTCACGTCTAAGTGACTATGGCGTTCAAAAGATAATGTTCCTGTATGTAAACTGATTCAAGCCTTTATCAGTAAGTAGATAAATGCATGAATGCATTTGGTTACAGTAATCTCTACAGTTAAAGTAACGTGAAGATAATAAAAGTGAAAGTATCTATAGGTGGGTAGGTATAATAATCTTTATGACTGACGTTTAACGTGTGAATATCACACAATAGCAAAAGGAAAGACCGCTAAAATACACAAATGGTCAATGAAGTATGTACATACGTAGGACTTACAAAATCCCCTCATCATCTTCCTGCCCTCGTTCCATGTTACTTGGAGTAAGCTCAAAACCTTATTTTCCATACCTCAGTCAGTAATCCATTACTCTATCATTATCTCCAAATTTTAAAATGGACTTACAAAATCACAATACAAAAAAATACAGTAATTTAACTGTACCTATGATGAGCTGAAACATTAAATAAAATATCCACCTAATGTTCAGGTATTACTTCAACTTAGTAAGAACTAAATAGTTGCTAAGTAAGTACGTATAGTTTATTGCATAGCTTCTAGTCTTCTACAAAGTTGTGTAAACACCCACATGTAGGTAAATAAACTATTTACCATTGCAGACCATAGTATTCAAATTGTGACATTGACATGGTTACATTACATATATACTTTAGTCACTTACATTATGCATAACTAATTACATACTTATTTCAGACTTGTACCTGTAAGACGAAGATACGCTCTGGCAAAAAATATGAATAACAGGATATTACATTACATTCGACGTTTACTATGTATTTTCCTTATAATTCACGATGGCGATTTTATTTTATGGATTAAATTTCTGCTCGACCCACAGTTATCGTAAAACGCTTGTCTAGAATATTGTTATTCAACGAGTTTTAAACGATATTCTGCCTTAATCGTCTCAATTCAAATTCAAGTTTACTTTCAATCTTATTTTGCGAAATGTGTGTGTTGTGGCGAAATGTGAGTGTACTATTAGGTACACCTCTGCCTAGCCGTTCGGGGATTACAGGCGTGATGTTATGTTATGTTAATTGATGAAAATATCTTTAGTTTTACATCATCCCCTAAGGATTAGACAGAGGTCTATTATAGTACACCAATATTTCGCTAGGGGGTGAACCTATTACCATTAAACGGGCACACACCAGACTCCGAGCTATTATCGAGTAATTTCCAACGGAAAAATCCATTAACAGTATGTCCAACCTGGGAATCGAAGTCAAGACCTCATCAGCAGTAGTTCTTTGCGTCTACTAGACAAGATTGCTTTGAAGTTTAATTCTGTAGAATAGGGATTTTGAATGTCATACTATTTGTACCGATACAATACAGTGTACAAATTACTTAAACCCGTTGGGTTTTCTTAATTGTCCTGAGAATGAGCTCGATTAAAACACACAGCCTTAATAAATCCCTATTAAGTTCTTCCCAGTTGTTCAGCAATAAGTACTATATACATATATGCAGTTCAATAACAATTAACATTAGGGCCAGAGGACCAATTACACGACTTTGTTAAGTCATTGACCTCAGTTTTATTTCTCGAAACCAACTAGATAATGTAGAGTCACTCTTCTGATCGATACTACTGCAGTATTGAGGGTTAATGGTACTTATGCAAGGCTGAGGAGCTTGTTACCTCACCCAGAGATGCCTGCTATTTGGTACAAGTCATCTTGCGGTTGTATTGTCTCGGTAGTCAGGAAAAGGCGTCAAAAAACTTTACATGAATTGTAATTTTTTGCTAATTAGAGAAAGTTTAATTGTACATTGTGTTTTAAGCTAGCTTTCCCACGGCAATTTCAGGACAGACCTAACCTACCTATCGTCGTTGAAGTTCTAAAACCACGGAAGTCATTTTAGGCAGTTTTGATTTTTGATGCCGTTTGCTAGAGAATCGGAAGACGCGCTGTTTCAGCCAATCACATAAACAACATCTCATCTCTTATAAATAAAATAGTATTGTACCATTACTTGGTCTAATTATGCAGTTTTTTCAATCTCCTGTAAAGTTGCTATTTTGACTTACGTGGTGTTAGAGCTTCAACGTCGCTATGGTCTTGCCTCAGACCCAGTTTCACCAAAGCGGAGACGAGTAGAGCGACGTGGAGACGTGTAGGCTTCGACCAATCAAGAGAGACGTAAGATGTGGATTTCAACCAGCGCATTTGTCGATTCCCGCACTCTTGGTTCTGCTCGTTGCCGCCGCGGACCTTAGCCTGCATAATATAGTTTTGCAGAAAACCATAAAATGTCATTACGTTTTTTATTTCTCACGCCTCGGTGGTCGTTGTCGGTTGTAAGTAGTCCATCACGTGTTGCTGAAGACACAGGAAAAACTGTTAAGTATTGCCATCTGTCTACAGGTTTGACTAAATTTTAAGGTTATTAGAAAAATGCTTATCCAGAAAGGTTATGTTGACCATCAAATACATACTAATTACTGGTAGTTCTAGATCAGAGTCTGTGTGTGTGTCCCAGTGTATCCATGCAAAAGAAATTGCATGATCATCATCATCTGTCGGGCCTTTTCCCAACTATGAACAGTATGAACTATTGGGGTCGGTTTCCAGTCTAACCGGTACAGCTGAATACCAGTATTTCCTAAAACCATAAATAAATCCTCGACCCGCACTGGGCCCGGTTGGAAAATTATGGCCCTCTCATTGAGAGGAGGCTTGTGTGCCAGTGCCAGCATGAACGCCGCACCGCAGGCTGGTTAGAGTTGATGACCTCAGCCTTCTCCCAAAAATCGAAACAAGGAAATAATTCAAGTTTGAAATGTTCCAAATCACTATTACCGGTAATGATGAGAAAAATAAACAACCGGAGCGATGCGAAAATCACAAGATCTTCCGCAGATTGAGACGAAGTCATAACACGGTTGTAATGTAAACATTTATTCATAACACAGACAGTTGCTTTTTTATGATAGATAACTTCACAGTCTCACTGTTTATCAACCATTATAGGTTGATAAACAGTGAGATCTACCTGATGGGAAGTATTAGCTTAGTCTGTATAAAGTATAAAGTGAGAGGTTAAAGGGGAGGTTATATGTATACAGGGTTACTGGTAACTCGACGTTTTCCTTGCAGGACGTCATAGTAGGGTTAAAATGCAGCAAATTAAGCCACCAAATGTTCTACCGAAGTTCAGTAGTTTATGAGTTATATTTTAGGTTCAAGTAGGTAGGTTTTTTTTAATGAAAAATGCCAGATTAAATCATTTGAAGCCAATTTAAAAATGATTTACGGCGCGACTGTTCTGAAATTTAAGTTAATATCATAGTTGATGCCGTAGCAGATAAAGTAAAAATGCCAAAAATCTTGGCAAATAGGTATCACTAAACAAACATTTCATTTTTTGTGATTTTGGTATTACTTCATACAAAATGTTATTTTGTGAAAAAACATTACTACGCCTGATGTACAAATTACTACGAACATATCCTTGTCTTATCTATTAGCTATTCAAAAGGTATGAAATACAAAGTTATGGACTACATTATGCGTCTAACAAAAAGGTGATTATTCGGAAAATCAAATAAAACAATTTCGTGAGTACTAGCATTATTTATAATCAATATCAGTTTAAAAACTCTAATTACACTTTCACACGTTTTGTTCGATGTGTTGCTCTCGGTTTGGAATACATGTCGATAATACCCATCCAAACATTAAGCGAGAACCTACACTAGGATGCAGTTGGTTTCAGTTTCTTAGGATTTGCTTCTGCCTTCGGTGCCCAGTAATGTAAGTTGTGGTAATTTGTGCATACCATCACGGCAAAAACATGACTCATCGGTCCACAGAATGTTTTTTTCAAAAGTTTTCGCCTTCGGCGTCGGCACTTCGCATAAAACGATAAAATTCAAGCCATCTCGGCGGATCTCCCTCTTCTAACGACTGGACAGGTTGATAGTGGTATGGATGTCGGCCTGAGAAGTGAACTACAGACCAGACTTTCCACTGTGACATACCAAGCTCACGCGCTACGATGTTTGTCGATATGTTGGGGTAAAATGAATAAAACGTTCATAATCATAATCACAATTATTTATTTACAATAAGTATTTTGGTTTATTTTAATCATTAAGTTAGTTGAGCTTATATAGAGTCAGATATAAATGACATGCAAAATTTTACAATTTCTTTAATTCTTCAATATTTCACTACTATTACAAAATAATAATTTAGAATAGATTAATTATTGTGATTATTAATAAATTCATTAATAGAATTTAATCGTTTATCCAGCCGCCTTAGTTTCAACTGTATAAAAAATAAATTATTTCTTAACTCTTTAAGGTTATAATTTATTAGAATCAGGTCCTTGTCCTCAGCCGTGTATCTCCGAGAACGACCGGTGCCAATTTGCCTGCTTCTTTGGACGCTGCCAGTTTCAGATAATCGCCGATAAGTTGATCCAAAAACACTAACGTTTGGGAGTCGGCGTTTGGGAAAGCGAAGTCGATATTCTCTCCGCGCCTGAGCAGCGTTACCGCCACTAAGTCCGTAACAGTAAATTATGTCAACGTATTCCGGCTTAGAGTATGCAGCCATAGTCAGCACTTATGAAGGCACAGCACAGCACAAGAACAAGATACGCGGCAACAGTTAGGGTAATAGCCAGATAACAAAACACGAGCTTGCGCGACGTGGAGTTGAAAGTAAGTAACGCTGACGACCAAATTTTGTAAAGTCGCACCCCGTGTCCTGCCGAGGGAACAATAGTGACCAATCACAAAGCTTGCCGAGTGTTTGGAGTTCAGGCGCAGGTAAAAACTACGAATAATACGAATACGAAACAATAGGTTGACCGTCTCGCAATTTTATCTGCTCACCATAGAACTCTTCCCGTCCCTGTCACACATGCAAAAGTACATATTGACAATCGTACCTCTCTGAATAGCTGATAAGACAATTTAAGGATCTTTTCCAAGTAATTTGTACATCAGGCGTAGTAATGTTTTTTTTCACTAGATAACATTTTTGTAAAGGCAGAATACAGAAAGTGCTGCTAGAACAGTCGCGCTCGCGCCGTAAATCATTTTTAAATTGGCTTCAAATGATTTATTCTGGGATTTTTCTTAAATAAAAAATCCATCTAACTCAAAAACTACTGAACTTCGGTAGAACATTTGGTGGCTTAATTAGTTGCATTTTTACCTTACTTTGACGTCCTGCAAGGAATACGTCGAGTTACCAGTAACCCTGTATATATAAGTAGCGGCTTGACCCGGCTTTGCACGGGTGAATGTATAGCTTTCCAAAGGTGAAAGAATTTTTGAAATCGGCACAGCAGTTTTTGAGTTTATTCACACACAAAAATACATTTTTTTCCTATTTATAATATTAGTGTAGATATAATGACCATAAGAAGAATGTCGAAATGTCTTATCACCTTTATAAAATTGGCTTTAAGGAGGATTCGCTAAAGTAGCCCGCGAAATTCAAATTATCTTACCTTTTTTTCGAGTAACTTAAGAAAAATTTATTCAATGGGATTATATGAGTAAAAAGGTTTTAATGATGTTTTAATGACTACAACTCTGTAAAGCCATATTTTTTACGGTCGTGAATCATAATTTGGATCAACAACAACATACAGCCTGACACTGACCTGTAAATTAAAAAAAAACGAAAGAAATTTTGAATTACGCGGGCTACCCTGGCGCTTCTCCTTGCACCTAAAGAAACAAATGCAAGGAGCTCTCTGTTGTAATTAAATTCATCATCATCAGTCTTGACTTTTTCTAGCTATGTTAGTATCGGCATCCAGTTTTAATTTAATAATACTCATCCTTAATCATAATCTTTTCCCACGAGACTGGACAAACAAGACAATAATTCAGGCCTGTTAGTTACCCGTCGGCCCTAACTATAAATAATTGCTCTTTAACTAACTCCGCTGTAATCTAAAAGAGAGAAGATAAACCAACAAAAACAAACTTATAAGCGTCCCTGACTACTGGGCATAGGACGCCAAAGTTGCCAGTCATCATCAGCATCATCCACAGCCCTTCACCCACTGCACTGCTGGGTAGAGGCCTCTCTTTGTTTGTACCAATCGCCACGCCTCTGTGCCAATTACCAATAGTTTAACAACATGTCGTTCGTTACATTTAAATTTTGACTGAATGACAATGCATTAACGGCTTTTAGTAGTTGGCAAACGTGTTTTTATGAGGTTTACCTATTCAAAATGGCAAACACATACAGGATAACATTGAATAGACTTGTTCATGTGCTACATAAATTGCAGAGAGGTTTGTCTTTAGCCAGGCGTTTGAATATAATTATCTTTTTTCCTATGTTCGGTTCAAGGATTTCGGTGGACAAATTAGACAATTAGACAAGGCTGTTGGTTATAATTATCTTGGGACTATTGGACAAAAAATATCGGAATATTTTGGTCAGACTGAATTTACATAAATTGAGATAGGAACTAATAAAGAACAGAATGGTGGACGATGACATCGCAGTGGGTGTCAAATTTATTCATGGGGGTTGGGTCTGTGAGCTGAGCCCCGTCACCTTCTTTTTTGCTTGAAGTTTGTTTACTACCTTTCCGATGTTGCCGTTCTTCTCAGTAGCTGGAGGTATTAAGTTTTTATAAGCGTCGCAGGACTCGCAGGCAACACGGCAAAGGACACATGTTTCCTTTAAAATAAATTTTGGTGGTTGTCAACTTTTGAATCTGCTTTTAAATGGCCCTACAGATGACGAACAAGAAAAGGGGTTTCTTGGTCGTTCATGCAGTGGTTTATGAGAAAGAGGAACCACCATTCACCGCGTCCATTAGGTACCGAACAGATCAGTTGACATAGCGCCGGCGCGGCGCCTCGTCGCCGTCTGATGTTGCGACTTACGACGGAATATTACGAACGTCAGGCGATGCGACGCGACACGCGCGTTTCTCTTGTTTCTTCCGCGTCGTTGCGTTGCGGCGACTCATGCTCTTTGCAATTTGGTTTTTTCGCATATCGTTTGAGCTTGTATCCCGAGTCAAGCGTTTACGAATGATAATAACGTATATATTATGATATCAATCGAAGTCAGTGGTTCACTTATACGTAAACGTTCATAATATTTCTAAGGGAACGCATACTTACTTGACGCGCTACAATAACAGCGTGATATAGGATATGGAAGACTAGTAGCTAATTACCTATAGGTACGAGTAGCTAAGTTTATGAAATGTATTGAGTTCGAGATGTTTTACATAATAAATCTTGGATTAAATCAATATTGAATTAGGTAGCTTTGAAGTGCGGTTGGTATAGGCAGAGTTGGCGGGATTAGCTTGACGGATTTCAGTACCTATTTCATTATCATCATCATTCACAGCCCGAATCCACCCAGTGTTGGGTAAAGGCCTCTTTTCTTGTGCCAATCTCCGCGTTCCTGTGCCATCCTCATCCAGGTTTTCCCCCAATGGCAACTACTTATATCGTCACTTAGAATGGAAACAATCATACGGGGAAATAAATTAAGCCTTAGCTTGCAACCTACCAGCCTGGGACATACTTGAGACTACTGACTAGGTGGCGCTTCGGCTTAATAGGGGATCATAGACCACACCGACACCCGGTGCTCCCGACCAAACCATGTCCCATTCGTTTGAGTGTCCAAAGTTTCCCAACACTTGCAATATTGCTGAGGACTTAAAAACGCCACAGATGGCGCGATTGGCCGCTACCGTGAAGATTTTTTTGTCAGAAGAAGACTTAAAAATTTCTGTTCAGCTCCATAGGAAGATGACCAAACAACGTGACGGACCGCACGGAACTTTAAATGAAATTAAAGTTCCGTGCAGTCCGATGCAGTACAGTTTCCGCACTTAAACTGGGCTGAATTAGGAGGGCATTTAATTCACAGTGTCAAACACACTGGCAACTGGAGTTCAAGGCTGGCTTCAAGTGGTTGCGTTGCGTGTTAGTCTAGTCATGAGAAGGTTAAGGCAAGATTGAGGCGGCTTCTAGTAAAGCGGTCGTAATTGATTAATTGGCAATACGAGACACAATCCGCTGATAAGTGATTCTAGTTAGGCTGAACAGTTATGGGTCAGCTTTGCTGTTTGTGTAGCAAAGATTTTTATAGACCGTCCGTCAGTCTGACTTCTAGAATATTCAGATTCATGAAGGAAGTAGGTAACATAAAAACATTCGTAAAAGTTATACCGAATTTAATTTAATTTGCCGAGGAAACAAAGTTAAGTTTGCTCCCAGTCTAAACAGATGCAGCTCTGCAGTTCAAAACCAGTATTTTACATGAAGCGATTGCCCATCTGACCTGAACTTGCACTGCATAATGTATGTATATCGGAACTGTACAATCTTCATAACGTCTACACCACACGCTGATGCTGAACATTTCTTATGCATTTAGTCTCTCTAGTACGCCTGCACCAAAGTTGAGCGCTCTTTATAGTCATACCACGCAATGATAGTGACGCTTGTGTGATCAACTGATCACTGTATTTCTGTAAACATGCTGCATTCAGTTAGGTCCAACCTTCAATATAAAGGCGTGTACACACAAAAGCCTTTACATGGCAAAGCATCTGTTATTGACAATGCATTCATATTCTGTTTTACCTATGTTTAAATATCTTCAAATAATTAATTTTAAGTACTAGTACCTACTCCCAATTTTAACTTTAGAATCTTGACTAAAAATTTTGCTCCATATAAAATGTTACATGTATACCTAAGCCGGAGAGGTGATCTGTAACTCAGGACCTTCCTACTTCAGACACCTTTCTCTATATATAATTTCTGATGTCGAGATAAATAAAGATTTATGATTATGATTATAATGCGACATATTTGTCGAAGAATGACAAAATTGTTACATTTTCAGGATGTACAAAAAAAAATCAGCTGTACATTTTGACGAGTTAATCGATCATAAATGTAGAGAACAGCTGATTTTTTTTTCGCGATTTCAAGTTTGGTCCCATACTAAAAGTTGTTCATAGTGATGAGTAAAATGACCTCTTAAGAGGTTTCTGGTGTTTTACAAATAACCCTGTATAGTTTTTTTTTTAATTGTCGGGTATTTGGATTGTGTCTTGGCTGTCGGATTACCCCCACTTAGAAAATGTATGAAAAGCAACTTAAACCATGGACTGTCCTTCGTCTTTCATACATTTTCACGCAACCGACCCACCGACTATACGTTTTGACTTGGAATGATAATGGCCTTACCGGGCCTTACGTGGTGAAACAGCTGTATAATTTTTCACTCTCGCCCGATTAGAAACACGAGACCTGTCGGTCACATAACAACGCCTAGATGCATGCAAGTATGTGCCACGGTGGATTGGGTTAAAAGATGCCAATGGTACATTATTGTTTACAAGTCTCGTTGCCTCCAATTGTCGGGATGCGGGTCATAATATATCTTATGTTGTCAACAATTCGTTTTATATAAATTTACCTTAATAGATACTATTATACGAGTTTGTGGGTACCAAGGATGATTTAGGTTCGCGATGTTCCATTCTCACAACATAATATCGTTTAAGGCTGGTTCAAGTCCATTACTTAAACGTTATTATGGACTCCACGTAGCAAAGCCGCCATGACGGCGACTTTCGTTCGCGTTCAGGTTACAAGCCGCCCGGGTAGAGTCCATAACAGTTGTGTGTAACAAATCTCGAATTATTTAAGACCCTGAAAAAACAATAGAGTTTTAATAAATATCCCTGGACATTTCACACAGCACCATCTAGTCCCAAGCTAAGCAACCTAATGCTTGTGTTATGGTAGCTAGATGGCTGATAAACTACATATGTATATAATTTTTTTTTTGTAAATACATACATATTATAGATAGAAAAACACCCAGACCCGGAACAACTACTTGTAGGTCATACAAATATTTGTTCCGTACGGGAATCGAACCCGCGACATGCAGCGCAGCAGTCAATCGTTTGACCACTGCGCCAACCGTGCCGTCAAAAGTTTTGTTCAAACTATACTGCAAATTGTAGCGGCAATACAAAAAGTACAACAGCAACATACTTAGTACAAAAAGTACTACAGCGCCATCTATGAGTATGACACAAAAGAAGAACTAACATCAAAATTCTGAATCGCCCTAAAAGTTATCCGCGACTTAAGATCATATAGAAAAACCCGTCAACAACTGTCGGGCCGTAGCCCACCAGACACAACACTCGTCTGGTCGGAGGATCCTCCCTTTTCTATTGCGGATGAAGAACTTTACACCCTGTTCTTCATACCCAAAAATCAGTACATTCTGAACTGAAACCGAACCGAAACTGAACTGTTTATTACATTGTAAAAGACAGTCTAACAAGAAAGGCGCTCGCCCTTTACCTGTTTCTAGTTACCTAGAGTTTTAGCTGAATAGAATTGGCGAAAAAAAACTCGTCATTTTTTTTTTTTTTGAAGTGAAAACTTCTTTAGCGGCGTTGAGCACTTTAAAAAAATTGTTCTGTAATGGGTATAAAATCTTAAACTCGCGTCAGGACACTCGCGTCAGGACACGTGACAAAGCGTAAGACGGATGGATAGTAGACGATTTTGAACTTAACCTTCAACATTTTATGGTTTAAAATTATTTAAAGAAATTTGGAAAAAGCGTAAGACGGATGGAGAGTAGACGATTTTGAACTTAACCTTCAACATTTTATGGTTTAAAATCATTTAAAGAAATTTGGAAAAAGCGTAAGACGGATGGAGAATAGACGATTTTGAACTTAACCTTCAACATTTTATGGTTTAAAATCATTTAAAGAAATTTGGAAAAAGCGTAAGACGGATGGAGAGTAGACGATTTTGAACTTAACCTTCAACATTTTATGGTTTAAAATCATTTAAAGAAATTTTTAAATGTTTCCAATCAACTTTGAACCTAATGCTTTAGGGATAAACACGGAATAGAAAAAACCGTAGACAGAGTATTCTATAGACTGCTGGATATCTTCCTTTGCATTCGCACAAGAAAAAGAAGAACATATAAACGTCACTAGCAAAGAAAAGAGACAGAGTATAAATATTTCTGTCCCTTATCGCGTGTCGGCTGAGCACATCATTGTCAGTGCACAACAAGTTTGACGTTTGTGGCGGTGCCAGATTGACATCCAATTTGTTTATTAACAATTGCATCGAAATTATACACATTATATGATCTTTTCGAGCTTAATTCGACAACAGTACATTTGTGCAACTGTGCAAAATGGTAAGGTGCAGTGTAATAAACTGTAAAAGTGATAGTTTGATGAAGATTGCTGGACTGTCCTTTCACTCGTAAGTATTAGATCTTTTTAAGTATTCAATCGCTTTGTGTCCTATTATTTCTCATAAAATAGTCGCAGTAATGTACCAACTAATTCGTTTAATGGATAAATCTCGTATAATCGTGATTTTTGCAATAATTTTATTATCTTACCTCAAAATTCAGTGTTGCCACTTTTTGACGGGGAATTTACCCTTTAATATGGGTAATACCGAATAATGCAATGTCTATAAAAAAATACTCTTCCGACCTTGATTCATATGATATTAGTAATACGCACTACTTAAAATCTATGTTAGTAACACACGTATTATACGATTTTAATTCATATAACTGCACTCACCTGACGCAAAAAATGAAAGATAATAAAAAATCTTATTAAATTTTCAGATTTCCGAATAAACCCGAAATAAGAAACTTGTGGATTGCTGCTACCGCATGAATCTTTAGGATGTGATCCTATGATCAACATAGATCATGATTATTTAACAGATCCTTCTAGGCTTACTCTTTATTCTAAAGAAATAATAACCTATATTGCTGGTTTTATTGCAAGAAAGTTGAGGAAAGTTATTAAATGTGAGGATTGTCTTTTGGCTTTGATCACAGATAAGTATCACGGAATCATTACGACTGAAGGACATGTATCCATGGTCATGAATAAATTAAAAAAAAAAATCACGGAATCATTGCTAGAAGAGACAAAGGAGGCCTTATTTATCCTTCTACTGACTTAAATAAAGTCTGTGAATTGGCAGAAAAGATATTTCGAGCGCGTTCACATAAAGGAAATTCATTTTTTAATGAGAAAAATGTGATGTCAACACTTATATTATCGTGTTACAAGGAATGCACACGTACCAATATTAATATATTTATTAATGACCATTTCGACAGTCAGCCTTTTATAGGGAATCACAGAACTCTCCTCATTAAATCAATCGCAATGCATTACTTCGAAACCCGTATTCACCATAGTACCAAACAATGTTTTGAACCACAATCGAAAATAAGAATTATACATAATAAGTTAGTGCTTTTTCAAGGACAGTAATTTGTTTATAAATAAAATATTACAGTTGCATCATTGCTATGTTTTATCGTTTTCTGTGTATTGGAATGTTCATTTTAATTTGCAAGTGTATGAGTTTGGCGACACTGGTTCCCGTACTAAGGCAGTCTAAGGGCACTTCCATAAATGATAGTACTTTTATACTGATAAAGCAATTGGTGCAAAATTATTCCCTAACCATTCCAAAATATCAAACATGCTCAACGTTAATAATCAAGTTTTCACTTCTGCCGGCACTCCCGGAGTGCTAGTTTTTTTTTTTTAAAAAAACGTTGCCCCACACTAGGAATTTCTCCTGTATCGTGGGTGCGTTTACAAACATTTAAACTCACATACACAAACAGCCAGACTCGGAACAACTATCTGTAGGCCATACAAATATTTGTTACGTGCGGGGATCGAACCCGCGACACGCAACGCAGCAGTCAATCGCTCAGCCACTGCGCCAACCGTGCCGTCAACATTAATTATTTATAACATTTTATTCCAACTGGCTCCTTTTTCAACGGGAGTCGGTTTCCAGTCTAACCAGAAGCAGCTGAATGCACGTATTTTACACGGTACTACTGCCTCTATCTGACCTTTACAATTTACTGGGGAACACGATACTCCTTGGTTTGCAAGCAATTTCCAACTTATTAAAGTAGGTTAATAATATAGAGGTAAAGATTGGCGGTACTAAAGCATGTGTGGCTCGATATAATAAATGCAAATCGATAAAATCCGAGAATTGATAGGTCAGAAGTTCAGAACCCTATTCACCGATGAAACTCGGTCAACCTTTTGTTTGAAAGGATGAATACTTATAAAATGATGTCTCAGTGCTTAGTTTAAGTACCTAGATGTCTACTGGCTAAGTATCTCTACAATGTAGGACATTGGAAGATGCTGATCATTGGCAGAAAGTAGATATCTGTGCGCTCAGTGGGAGTTTTAATACATATTCATGAACTGAAAGTAGCGCTATCTGGTGACTAAATTGGAAACACATTTCTTATTCCATACAAATCGAAGTTTATAATTTCGCTATGTTAGTGATAAAAATGCACTAGGCCCGCTTTTTTAATGTAATAGAATTGTGGGTTTATTTTATTGCCCGCGACTACGTCCAGATGTTTTAATATAAAACTAATCTTAGTATTTTTCTTGGTCCAGTGGTCGCAATCGCGGCAGCTGAGCATGAGGTCCTGGGTTCGAATTCCGGGTCGGGCAAAGTGTTATTGGGTTTTCCCATCAGGGTTTTTCAGTAGCAGCCACGAGTCTGGATTTGTGCCCGGTTGACGGCAATAGGCTCGCCTCCTATTACATGAGATTTATATGTATAACTGGCGAAATGTGAGTGTACTATTAGGTACACCTCTGCCTAACCCTTCGGGGATTACAGACGTGATCTTATATTGGCTAGTACCTATATCACTCAGCACTAGTGTAACTTTCCATAAAAGAAAGAATTATTGAAATCGGTTGAGGCGTTTCGGAGATTAGCTCCATGACCATCATACATCACAAGTCATAACTTATAAACTTTGCAGCATTTTCATTCCTCGATGTGTCATAAATAGTCTCAACGGCCTTTGTCTATGACCTAGCATACCAACTCTTTACAAATATGTATATGAAGATTGAAGAACCTTTACCTCTTAAGTTATGAATATAAATTATGTACTTACGTCATAAAATATTACAGTCAGAATATTTTATGATGTACTGTCTAGTACATCATAAAATATTTTTATTTATAACTAACGTTGTCCGCGTCCTTCGTCAGCGTGAGAATATTATACAAATAATAATACTTTCCTATTTGAATCGAATTTTGTTAACAATTTCAAAGGCTTTCATTTTTTGCACGGGACCCTAATTCTTTTTATAAATAACTAACACAAGCCAAACACTAACTAACTTAAGTTACTCTTTATGACATCAGCTATCTGCCAGTAAAAGTCCCGTCAAATCGGCCCGGCCGTTTTTGAGATTAGCCGAAACAAACAGAAAGGCAGACAGACAAAAATTAAGGTTGTTGTAAGTGCCGTATACCTATATTTTCATATGCATTCAGTAAAAAGCAATTATTATGAAATTACAATTTCAAAATAACAGACTTACTATCTTAGAATTTTATTTATTTGTATCTATAGAAGCTGTATAGTTAAACCAGAAGGAAAATGTTTCTCAGAGTACCTACGCACGACAATATTATAGCACGTATCTTTCTTTACCTACTACATACCCCAAACTGACCGGAGGTACCAATTACCTTCATTACCACGCACGTTTTCTAGAGTAGGTACCTACCCATTTCCGAGATAGGGATCCTGTAATGAGTGTAGATTATCTTGGCAGCCTCAGTTTCACACAGTTCATCGACCCCGGGGCATAGGGCAAGGCTTCACTACCTTCTCTGCTGGAATGTTTATTTCTAAATGACATAGTCGTAATGACATGTTTCGTAAATATGTTATAGGTATATTGCTAAACCACCAATTATCTTCTATTTTAGGTTACATGCAATCTTAAATTCACTCACTGACCAGGCGCCTAGCGCCTTGAGACGACTTGGAGCTTAAAATTCACAAGAGTTCTTAGTACCGGGAACAGTCAATAGAACTTTTTGTAAATTCATCAAGGAGTAAAAAAGAGATGAAAGCTTGTATTGACGTCCATTATTTTTGCCGATGGGAAAACTTGTTGCAGTATAAATTGCTCTCAGCAGGCAGCAATAGATTCGAAAAACTCATCATCTGCCTAGCCTTTTCCCAGCTATGGGTTCGGCTTCCAATTTACTAGGGAGCAGCTGAATACCAGTATTTTACTCTGAACAGTTGCTTATGTACTGGCCTCCACACACAACCTAGTTAATGATGGGAAGACAACATGGCAGAACAAGACTGTTTTGTTAGAAAATGGGGAAAACTGTTAGCTCTTGAATCGATAGTGTGGGGAAAACCCGTGGGGGAACCTTGTCACGGTTTTGGTACAGATTATAGAGAGTATTTAGCACATCAATCACAATGGTTAATTCGTCTGTAGGAATATTTGGCTTGTCATTTTTAGGGTTCCATACCCAAAGGGTAAAACGGGACCCTATTACTAAGACTCCGCTGTCTGTCTGTCTGTTTGTCTGTCTCCAGGCTGTATCTCATAAACCGTGATAGCTAAAAAGCTGAAATTTTCACAAATGATGTATTACTATTGCCGCTATAACAACAAACACTAAAAATTAAAAAAAAAATATTAAGGGGGGCTCCCATACAACAGATATGATTTTTTTGCCGTTTTTATAGATAATGGTACGGAACCCTTCGTGCGCGAGTCCGACTCGCACTTGGCCAGTTTTATAAACTCATCTCGGCTCCTGAGAATTAATCGGGTCTCCCTTGTTTTACCGAAAAGAAATTGCCAAATTATCACTTCCCAAACAAATTTTCGCATAATTTCATTTGCCAAATTATTACTTACCAAAAAATCTCTTTACAAATAATTGTTACGAAAACCTATGTTTGGCAAGTGAACGTTTGAACAATAACTTGTTCACCAACTAGTACTTTACCATTTTTTATCTAGTCAAATATTTCAGTTGGTATAACATATTTTACGCAAAATTAAATAAGCCAAATATTTGGTGTCGTCAATTTTAAAACTTACCATTTCAGTCAAAAGCACTATTAACTAGTTGGAATCTCCTATTTGGATTCGGTTGGGGCTCCTATTTCTGTCTGCAGGGTTTACAGGCACCTAACTAACCGAACCTCGGGGTGCCCCTGACGTCGACCGTCTAGGGTTAGCGTTTCCGTCAGCAGGTCGACGGATCTCCGCTGCGCGGGGCTCCTATTTCTGTCTGCAAGGTTTACAGGAACCTAACTAACCGAACCTCGGGGTGCCCCTGACGTCGACAGTCTAGGGTTAGCGTTTCCGTCAGCAGGTCGACAGATCCCCGCTGCGCGGGGCTCCTATTTCTATCTGCAAGGTTTACAGGAACCTAACTAACCGAACCTCGGGGTGCCCCTGACGTCGACCGTCTAGGGTTAGCGTTTCCGTCAGCAGGTCGACGGATCCCCGCTGCGCGGGGCTCCTATTTCTGTCTGCAAGGTTTACAGGAACCTAACTAACCGAACCTCGGGGTGCCCCTGACGTCGACCGTCTAGGGTTAGCGTTTCCGTCAGCAGGTCGACGGATCCCCGCAGCGCGGGGCTCCTATTTCTGTCTGCAAGGTTTACAGGAACCTAACTAACCGAACCTCGGGGTGCCCCTGACGTCGACCGTCTAGGGTTAGGGTTTCTGTCAGCATCTGTTAAATTTCAATTACGTTATATTAAATCAATTTGTGTTATGTCTTCATTCCAAAATTTTTGCCTTAATATTTTTTGCCATAACAAATCATTTGACTAAAGGTTTATAAACAAAATTAAGACAATTTTGTTTGCTGTAATAAATCATTTGATTAAAGACCAAAAGCCTTAATGACATTATCCTTAGTAATAATCTGCCAAGTAAACATTTGACCAAATGAAAATGTGCGTACTAAAATTATTCCAAATATTACATTGGTATAAAAAAAGGTTGCTAAAATTTGTTTGGGTAATGAAAATTTGGCAAAATCTTTTCGGCAAAACGGCAGGATCCCGAATTAATCTCCGGATTATAGACCCCTTGTGTATACTGCTTGAATACTTAAAAAAGATAAAAATTATCTATGTGCTGAAGCTCAAAGCTGTATCAGTTCTTTTCACACAGCCATTATTATAGCTTATTGCACATCCATAATTATTATGCACAGTAGGTACACACGTATGACGCGCATGCTTTGTAAAATAATTGCTTTATTTATTTATCTGTAAGTATTAATAATTATCATTTGAAAGAATCTTGTTGTTACCAACTCCTTTATCACCAGCTGGTCCTTGTACCTAACCGCTACCACAGAATACATACATAATAACGCTACTTACTGTAAAAGTTTTAATTAGTCTCTATTATTCTTCAGTCTTCAATGACGAAAGACCTTTTCATTTCAGTTCCTCAAAAGATTCACACACTAAATTCACACAGTAAAAACCAGTACGGTTAGCTTAAATACCTACCTAACGCTCATTAATGGGGTGAAAAACTGCCTTTTTATCCCACCAGATGTCGCATAATCAACTTTGCCTAATTGTGTTCTGTCACCTGTCAAAATCCATACTAATTTACGATTTTTATATAAACAAATATCGAAAATAATTAATTACTATAAATATGACGCAGTGTTGTGCTCCAGACTGAAAAAATCAAGGAAGACATATATTTCCAAAGGATCCAAAACGCCGAAAAGCCTGGGAAAAAGCGTTGAGTATCAAAAACTTTAAAGCAACCGAGCACTCTGTGTTGTGCCCTGCTCATTTTAAAGCTGATGATTATTTTGGCCAAAGTAAATATACCGGTACGTGTGATTGATTCATAATAACTCGTGGATAATTGTAGATCATTTTGCATAGAAAGTAATGATAATATGTTATTTATTTCAGTGTATGAGCCTAAGGCTAAATTCTTAAAGAAAACTGCAGTGCCTTCAATCTTTTCTTTAATTTCTTCAATTACATTGTTCAACATTGCTCAACAGAATATTTACAATATAGACAACTTTTTCATTTAGGCCTTGCATTGGCCCTGTATGTATGTGCATGCACCTTCAATGCTATACCGTGCAGTCAACAAACACCTGGCTTAATACATATAGCCTGTCCTTTCGGCTGAGCATTCAGAGCATTGAATCTGAAAGAAATAGAATAGCACTTTAGGCACTTTGGTAAATCATGTAACATAGAACCTCCTATAATTTTAGTCCTAAGGTCTAAATATAAAGGTATCATTAAAGAGGACCTTTCGAAGTACGACTGTATTTCTTGCCTATTTAGAGCAGGAATCGGCGAATCGGCATTGATGTCTTTGTAAGAAGAAGTTGGTGGGCACCGATATTGTGGGTCACTGAGAGATGTGCCAGGCTCTAGGTTGACATTAAAATTAAAATTTCGGTCGAATGCTTCTAATCTGAAAGTCAAAAACATACATCATAATAGATTCGATGAGAAAATCGATTATTTATCAATATAACCTTAAAATTATTTATTGATTACCTTTCAATCAAAACTGCTTTTTTCCCTGCTGTTGATGCATTTCTTTTACGTAACTCCACTTTTTATTGTGAAACAGTCCAAAAAGAATACATTTTAAATATAAAATTATTCGAAAACAGCAATAACAAATTCACTAAATCGTCAACATTTATCTGACAAGGTAGGTCGATGCTAGCGACATCTAAGTCGACCTTTGAGTTTTTCTCCTCATTAAAGTTGTTTCTTTGTTGGACGGGCTGATATGAAAAGGATCTTTACGTAATTAAAATAAGATTTAAAAAATCATGATTAGGAAAACTAGCGACACACTCTTGCTTTGCACGGCGCCACTTATCGTTTCCAAAACTATCCTATTAGCTTTAAAGAGGGAACAGCAACAGGGCTGCGATTCTCCATACAAATGTGTTCCCCTTTTTTCTTCCTGAATAATGCCTCTAGAGCCGTCATTTTTTCTTCATAAAATCAACGTCTACTGTAGAGACGTTCCTGTCATTTCCTGTTTTTCACCAACTAATAAGTAAAGAAAATATGACCCTCCAAAAATGACGAAAAATTCCCGACAAATTCAAAAAGTTTTTAACATAAAAGAAAATGACCGGAGCGTCAAAATCAAAAAAAAATCAAAATCAAAAATAATTGAATCAGCTAATTTTTGAGAAAAGGGGTATACGAAACATCGATGTCGTCAAAATATTTGTGTGATATAAATTATATGCAGCTCAGAACGATTATATCATATAATCGTTCTGAGCTGCAGTTGTTCCTATTGCACTCTACGGGGGCAGGCTTGACGCAGCGTTCCCTGTTAAACTAGCTGGAACCAACCAAACACACACTAAGTTTAAAAAAAAATCGGGTAAACCACCCTGTTTCGGAGATTAGCATGTACGAAAATCATGACACGTGATTTTTAGGTATTATTTTAGTGTTAGCGGAATTGAAACTGCAATTTTTATGTCATGGTTTCAGCAAAGTAACGCCTAAAATTGTAAAGATTGGTTATTAATAAGCACCATTTAGCTTCTCAACATTTACTCAATCTATGAACACATCCATCACTCATCATTACTTATTAGGAATGCAGTTTACACAACAACTTAGCACCGATTTGGAAAGATTCTCCACAAAATAAATCATCCAATATATCTTGACATGCGGAAAAAATTGGAAACTATTTTAAATTTTCCAATTTTCGTCGCTTGTCTTTGAAAGTGGCGCCACCATGAACTGTCAAAGTATAATAGGCCTTTTCGCCTTGGCCGCTACTTGACGTGTAGAACAAACATTCAGACAAATTATTATGGTTCAGAAGATGTTTGCATACAACCTACGCATATTGCTCAATGTTTGTCGTAAGACTAGACCAATTATGTTTTTGAATGGAGTCTAGGTTTTGCCAAAAACTGGTATAACCGTTAGGTAAAGCCATTATTTTGGCTAATATTTCAAAAGTGAGTTAGTAGACTACGTAATACTTTTGTGGAGGCACGCCCCCGTCAAGCAGAACTTCTACTGTTTCATTCGGTCTGTCTGGACCTAAATGGTCTGAAAGAATCAAGGAGGCCAGATGTAAAAGGTGGAGAACCATGTGTTGTAACCAAACTTGAAAGAGGTTATGTCCAAAAGAGGATTGCAGTCAATTTATCAAAATTTTTATCATGTACTTTTCGCAACAACATAAAACTTCTTTGTCATTATTTATTGGTTTAGCGAGTTTGGAAGTTATTGTGGCAAACTACAGTTAGATTTCAACTCAGTATTTGTACTGGAACGTTAGGAAGGTAGGTAGCCCATTGATATTCATCAGTTGGCGCCACGAAGCACGCAGAATCACGTCACGCGGACATAATTCATCCATTAGAGAAAAAAATCACGTCGTACCATAAATATAAATAAATCTTGATTATGCCATCTAATCACGCGCAAGATGGCCGATTATATCAATTTGCTACATAGTGAGAATACCTTTTATAAAGTCATCTATTTATATAATTGTACCTCTTAGGTTTTTAATTAGAACATCGATTTATTTTAATTGATTTATTTACTATGCGGTTGCGTCTTGGTTTCCATTAAATTGCAAAGAAAACGACATTCTAAGGATTTTTGAAGTGAAAACTTCTTTAGCGGCGTTGAGCACTTTTTCTGTAATGGGTATAAAATCTTAAACTCGCGTCAGGACACGTGACCTGATCGAAAAAGCGTAAGACGGAGGGAGTTCTGAAGTGTTAAAAGAGAATGCTCATGGAAGTATGGAATCCCGTACCATGCTGCATCAAAATCAAACCTTGTTTTTTATAGACTACACTGATCGTATTAACTCCTACAAAAATTATTTTTGAAAAAAAAAACCCGCGTTTCAGAGTTATTTTATAAAATCGAAACTAACCTAAAAAGTAGGTCTATTTTTTCGACGCTACCAACGACGTATTTTAACACACATACATTACATTATTGCTCTAAAAACAGCGTAATACACTAATATTAGTAAGAATTACGAGTTAAAGTAACATCCACAGTATGCTTGACTGAAACTCGATTTTATTTTAGACCTTTACATTGCCAATAGTCAGTCAGTACAGTACAAATGTCAGATGCCACAGATAAGATAACTATAAACCATAGAGTATAGTAAGTGCTATAAACTAGTCGGGATTTAGGGATGTAATCGATAAATCAAAATCTTTAGGCTGAGAAAATCTATTTTGTTGCAAATAGCAATAAACCAAACTAAATCGATTTGGTGTACTGATCTTACTTAATTGTAATTAATTTTAGAGTCCCCTCGACAGACAAGGGTTTGTTCAATTGAAACGGAACGTCATTTATATTCAGTTGAAACGGAACGTCATATAAAGGGAGTAAAACAATATTCGTACTTTTAAACTCGAAAAGGATATTTCCAGTTCAAAAATCAAATCCCCGACGCGTAATGCCGTAAAAAAATATGAAACTAATTACTATAATATTTTGGTTTTGAGGCGCGAGACTTTTTGGTACCAACTTTGGTCATTGTCCTTTGTAATGTAATATAATTTTTTTTTATTCATCTGATAGCTGACCAAAAAGGTCCACTAATATGAAACATCCCAGATGCCACTTGGCTATGCATTGGTCAGATAAGTTGTTTAAATAAATTGAAAAGTGGATATCTTAAAATGGAATATAATTGTTCGAGTTGTATAGTATCACTAATCTGTACTTATACGACGTATTCGTTGGTATTTTGGTAATGATCTTCTCTGAAGCTCATCATTCTTTTCTTACAATTATTAATTTGGGGCCGGCGCAGTATGTCTTTCCTTCCATAGTTCTGTAAAAAGGGAAATCATCGACACGACTAAGAAGAAGAAGTCGTCATCTCGTTTAGGCCTTTTTTAACCTTTGTAATACGATCGCGGGATCGCCTCTGAAACCGCTCTTCCAATTGAGCTGTACCTGTTTGTTTGTGCCCTCATTATGTTCTATGATAAAATTACCTGTCACACAAATGCAAATAATCATTGAACAAACAGACAACGATCACTGAATAGAAACCTTTTGCAGCCATACATTAGCATAGATTTTATAGCAATTTGTACGTAATCGTCCGACCTGTGCGTGTAGGGTGGCCCTAAGGTCAACCGAGCAACAATGGGTTAGGGAGAGCCGTAATCATTATGTAACATTTATAATAACAGCGTACCTATTTATTGACGGTTTGAAACTATAATTTTAAGCCTATTGACGGCTTGAAACTATAATTGTGAAGTTTGAGGAAACGCGTAGTTTCATATCAACGTTAAATCAAACTACTATACAATATCTATGTTTAATTTAAAGTTGAATTAGCTAGGTGCTAAACACCGTGAAATGTTTATGTTTTTCAGCAGTGTACTTACACTACAGCGAATTTGTTTCGATAGTGAGTAGTCGGGCGTGAAAATAATAATAATAATAAGATTTATTTTCTCCCACAAAGTACAATTATTACAATAATACAGGTGTTCCAAATATTAAAGGTACAAAGGTTTGTGGGAGTCAGGAATCCAAACTAGGATACCCTGTGCTATGGACTCCTGGAAAAGTGGAAACTGCTGTATTCCGGTCGACTGGAAGCCGAACCCACCAAGGTTTGGCAGATCATGATCCAAATGAAGCTGCACTAGCAATATTCTGCTTCTTCAGACAAAAATAAACCGCATCGCATCTATGATCCGAATTGTACCTTGAATATTTCTAAGTGGCTCATAATTGTGATCAAATCATTATCATCCTGATTTTCGAAATAACTGTAATTTGTATACATTTTTAAGATCACGATGTAATGGTGACTTGTATTTATTATACTGGAAGATCCCGTAATGTTAACCTTTTCTGAACATTCGCAAAAAAAGGCCTTAACATTGAAAACCTGTAACGATTTAACGAAGGTTTATGGTCCAAATTATCTCCAATTTCCATTTCCGTCAACTTTCGTTCGTTTATTTTTAGCGTCGAATTGACCAAGTAGGTATGACTACCACCAAGTATGGTATGCAACCTTCTTGGTGGGCAAGTTTCGTGGGTCGTCGCATACTTGATTACAGTCTTTTAATCTTGCTATAGAAACATGTGCCTTGTGGAATTAACTCGTCTTGAACTGGGCCAAGGAAATGATAAACATTTGTAAGTATGGTCCACTGTGTGTTTAAGTGTTTGTTGTATGTTATCGTTGTTATCTTCTATGTAATGGGTGTTATAAATGTCCTGTTCGTTCTTAGCCCACCTTGTAACTTAATGTGGGACTCTTTACCACTGGATAGGATTGCTGACAGCTGTAACTCCGTGTCTTGAAGTCCAGGTGAATAGATTACTTCTAGACAATCCATTTTGCAATCGGGAGTTTGTTTGAGATGGGCTGAAAATCTTTATAGTGATACTCTCTGTGTAAATGTTTTATTCTAGAACCTATTTTTTTTCTAGCGTGCTCTGTTCTACTCCTGGCAAAGGCCCTCCGTTCCTTAAAATTATCGCATTTCTATTTTTGTTCTTGTTATGATTGTTTTGAATTGCGTCTGGCCGCAACTAGTCTCATGTGAAGCGATGAGTCGGCCTATGGTGGACTACGCTTGCCTAGAAGAAACCGATTCACTTAGGAACTTAAATTAATATTAATTTAACAATACCGCGTGTCCGACGGGATTAAAACATAAGGATCTTACAAACAAACTTCAATCCCTTCAGGGAATGAGTTTTTTAAATTTTCTGTGCTCTTTTTCGGTATACGAAATCTTGTCCAACATTTCATGGTCTTCATGGTATAGTCTGTGCGTTATCTGTTAATGGGTAATTGTCATGGTGACTAACATTATCATTAACACTAGAAACAGGATATTTACCATGTTTGCTGTTTGATTTGAGTTTCCGTTAAAAAAAAAAAACAATATCAGGAACTCAAAACAAACAGTAAACATGGTAAATATCCCGTTTCTAGTGTTAATAATAATGTTCTATTTTGTTTATTACTTACCTACATTTATATTCACTGCCACTAAACATGTAGTTTAAGTATAATTTATTGTCCATCATTCTATCTATTGTTTCTTGTTACTTGGTTATTTAAAAGATGATCTACGTCACACTTACGTAAAGTGTGACTTTTGGACTGGAATGGATCCATTATCTATTCTCTTACACCTACATCCTCATTGAAATTTTGGGCCTTAGTCTGGCAAAGGTAAAAGTAGGTAGGTAAATGTTCTGAAGAATAGTGCGAGTGATTATAATACCCATTTGTGGACGTTTGCGAAAACATCAATTTGTGCTGAAACTTAACTAGCGCCGTCTAGGGACAATAATTGGAAACTTAATTCATAGAAATAGAATTTATTTAAACGCGATCGAGAAGGTTTTGTGTGAATGTCACTAGTGGTTTTACACTTTGCACTAGGCCTCCATATATGTATTATATATATGTGTAGTCTTTGGGCCTAAAAGCATTGTAGATAATGGAAAATAGTCACTATTGATTGGGCCTTTGGCATAAATAATATTGTGTTGCTCTACATAATTATATCCCATTTCTGCAACTGGTTTACTGGTATTTTATTTACTCTACTTATTTACTTTTAAAATCTGGTTAGGGTCGTTCAAGGCCAGTTAAATATAACTTTTTGATGTAAAGACATAAAATCTCCACGGCCGCTGTGATTTAAAAGGTTAATATGTAATTCAGCTTGTTTAATAAAAACGAGGGATTTTTCCTCGCAATTCTGTCCGAAATATAAATGCAATCTGGGAATTTCGTTGCTTGCGTGGGCAAGTTATGAAGATTAAATTAAATTGGTACCTACCTAGGTCGAATAGACTTATAGGTATTTCTCTTGGGACTTGATGATGAAGGCTGGTTGTCCAACAACCCAACATGACTGTCAAACAGGGTTGTTGGACAACCAGCCCTTTCAAGGTGTATCCTGTTACTTAGTAGGCGAGTAGATTGTGGAGGTCATTCAACACCATCCAGTTATACTTGGAAGCCGACTCTGTAGCAGCATTACTAAACAGTACTTCAGCAACATAGTATAAAAAGTACTGAAAATTCTGAATCGCTCTATTAAAGTTATCCTCAGACCACATAGAAAAACGATATATGTATTTACATAATATGTATACATATAATTATCTATCGCACGTGCCTAATTACAATAAAACTACTAAATACAGTGTAGTGTACCTACACTACTCGAGGATGTAGTCAACACCCGTCCATGTTTATAAAACAAGTGCCAATGGGCAACCTTGTCAAGCCGACGCGCGACGCCAGTATAGTCTATCTATTTACTACAATTTCACGGTATCATCATCATCATCTGCCTAGCCTTTTCCCAACTATGTTGGGGTCGGCTTCCAGTCTAACCGGATGCAGCTGAATACCAGTATTTTACATGGAGCGACTGCCTGTCGGACCTCCACAACCCAGTTAATGCTAGGTAATACGATACCCCTTGGTAAGACTGGTTGTCAGACTTTCGGGCCACTGACTACCTGTAACGACTGTCAAAGATCTCCAAATGACAGCCGGGACCAACGGCTATTTACAATTTCACGGTATATTAAATAATATTTAAAATATAGGAACTCTACGTCTACACGTTTTGTATATTATACAAAACGTGTAGACGTAGAGTTCATATAGAATACAACATTGTCGAACGACACACGGTACAATTTCACGGTATATTAAATAATATTTAAAATATAGGAACTCTACGTCTACACGTTTTACAAAACGTGTAGACGTAGAGTTCATATAGAATACAACATTGTCGAACGATTTGCTGGAAATAATGGGCAGGCGTTGAGGGCATGGGGGGGGGGGTGGTTTAGGTCTTCTGGATTCCTCAAAATTGTCTTCGTAGTTTAGTAATTAGAGTGCCAGAGTGTTAACCGGCCTGTATTAGTCTGTATTGGCAACAGGCTAGATGCTTTCGTAGATATGAAGTGATCTATTTTGGTAGGTAACTGACATTTGATCCCCGTGAACTAAAACGGATGTACTTATTATAAAATTACGCACGGGGACACCTTGAGAAAAGCCATGGTTGCTCTAAAGATTCTTGAGAGTTCATGAGACGATCGAGTGACGGATTCAGAGAGAGATACCGCGCATATCTCGAACCATGGACAGTAGCTGCTCGATCATCCCTTTTGTTTTATACTGGAGAACAACCTCTTGTTCTCCAGTATTTAAAATTCAACAACATGCTGCTGCCCTTAACTTTTTGATTAACTGCTAACTGCATATTAAGATTAGCAGGTATCCAAAAAGTCAGCAACTGAATGTTTTCCTGCACCTACAACCGTAGAAGCACATACCATTACAAACCTAACAAAAATCTACCCTGTAGGCTCACGTGCTCGTTAACACGCGACAATAATAAAAAAATCCTTGTCGCACTATTTGTATAATAATTATAAAAAAATAAGTTAACCATAGCAACACATTGAACACACTAGGCAAATGATTAAGTAGGTACAAAATAGAGATTAAAAAAGCAGCTAAACTTATCTATACTCGTACAAATTTATAAAATGAAAGTGTCTGTTTGTAATTTCAAAATAACAGCTTTTCACTGAATGCTTTTGAAAGTATACTATACAGTATTTATAACAATTTTTATATTTTTTGTCTGTCTGTCTGTTTGTTTCGGCTAATCTTCGAAACGGCTGGACCGATTTTGATTTTTATATTATTTCACGCGGAAAGTCGCGGGCAACAGCTAGTTACGAAAATAAAGGTAACCCTAGCAACACACTAGGAAATCGATTACAAAATAAAGATTAAAATGAAAGTAGGTACCATCCTACCTAATTGATGAGTATATCATCAATTAGGTAGGTATGTATCCCCAAAGTGTTTCATTGATAAAATATAAGTAGCACAATCGGACATAAGATCTCCGATAAGGTTGACTGGTGGATTTCCCAAAATCATTTAACATTATCTTGTGCATCCGCCAGTAGTAACAGGTAAAATAAACAAGTTTTGATGATTTCTGATTGCCTAAGATTTACGAAATAAATAGGTACCTACGTAATGAAATAATGATGAAATGACGTTCGGCTGATCGACTCTCGTTTGACCTCTATCTCACATCTTCGTAAGTGATGATGAGTTCGATGACCTCTCTAAAATTTACCTATCCACTTAAAAAGATGTAAAAAAATATCATTGTCGTCATCCACAGCCTGTTTGGTACCATTATTGCCCTTTGACGACTTACTTCTTCAATCAATCATGTCAGGTTCTTTCAAACAATCTCATGTTTCTTTTGTTTTCGTTTTAAAACCTTCATAAAGCGCCTGGGGGTGCCCAACTCCATTTATAGTCAAGGTGTCCACAAGGTCCCGGTCCTCTTAAAACACCGCTCCAGAACGCCCTTGCACAACACATAAGGGCCCAAAACATCTCTGAGGAAATCTCCCAACCCCTCTGGACAACCTTTTACAGTCGAAAGGGGTGTCCCTTAAAGCCTCATTAAATCTACAGCAATTATTCGTAGCTGATAAACCTAATTTACACAAACTTCTTTAGGCAATTTCTCTCAGTCTGGAAATAGATTAACGACTGTGATAAACTCAAGGTCAAAGGTCAACAGATAACGACGCTTTTAGCATATTTTGCTAAGCCGACTAAAGCAGAGTATTTGCCAGCTGAATTCACAAACAGTTCCGATTTCCAAGGTTTCGTGTTAATGTAGCTCTTGGAGAAATGTGCCTGTCGACCTTTACAAATTTTAGGGTAGGGTAGACTCTGGATTATTGACTAAGGTCTAGGCTGACACATCTACTATTTTACTTAAAAAATAAAGCGCACACTGACTATTGTTCTGATTGAAAAATGAATCACCCTTTACGTACGTTACTCACTAGGTATGTGAAAACGAAAGCGACTCCATTATGGTATGGAGTTCGTTTTCAGTTCAACATGGAATTACAAATACCATGGTTTTACAGTAATTAGTAGGTCAATGACAACAAAATATTCGCTCTTTGCTGCTACATCACATTTTGTATCGTATTGTTTCGGACCATGTTTACTTACTTTTTAGGGTTCCGTACCCAAAGGGTAAAACGGGACCCTATTACTAAGACTTCGCTGTCTGTCTGTCTCCAGGCTGTATCTCATAAACCGTGATAGCTAGAAAGCTGAAATTTTCACAAATGATGTATTACTATTGCCGCTATAACAACAAATACTAAAAATTAAAAAAATATATATATTAAGGGGGGCTCCCATACAACAGATATGATTTTTTTGCCGTTTTTTATAGATAA
The DNA here is from genome assembly GCA_950022335.1 of Eurois occulta. Lineage (NCBI taxonomy): Eukaryota > Metazoa > Arthropoda > Insecta > Lepidoptera > Noctuidae > Eurois > Eurois occulta. Next base: position 4,255,912 of record OX465481.1, on the reverse strand, counting down.
TGGTACGGAACCCTTCGTGCGCGAGTCCGACTCGCACTTGGCCGGTTTTTAATAAATATTCAAAACATGTTTCTTCACCATACGTGTTTCTTACTCGTACTTCAGTCAAAAACAAAAATGAGCATCGTTTCCAATAATAAAATTCAAACAGAAAATCATTAAAAAAAGGTTGATTACATCAAAAAAAGATAAGTAATTCAAATACCTACTGCGCTGTAAGCTTGCCCATTAAAATCAACCGGTTCACATTTGTTAATGTTATTAATAATACCAGTAAATAGGATAATTAAGTATTAATAAAAAACTATAGGTGCCAATTAATAAAATGTCATGTTGAATGTTGATACATTGAAATAATGGATTTTAAATAAACCTTTGTAGTAAACCGACTCAAACGACCGTATTTTAATCGATTATATTGAACACAGAGACCGTGACATTGATTTTGTGACACAATTAGCACTGATAGGTAATGTAAATTAATAGCCCTGACGAGAATAGAAGTTCTGACAAAGATGCCTATTGCTACTTGCATTCGTAGCTCCAGCTAAGGTACCTCCTAGTCCTACTATTACGTTTAAAAGTAAAGCTGCGTCGCCACAGTTATCTGAGCAGTTTTGAACATTTTATACAATACTAGCTGTGCCCTTCCCACCTTTTTTTACCTTACCCTACCCTACCTACCTACCTACCCCCTTATCACTAAGGGGTATGAAAAATAGATGTTGGCCGATTCTCATAGATACCGTATAAGCACAAAAAATTTCATCAAAATCGGTCAAGCCGTTTCGGAGGAGTATGGCAACGAAAACTGTGACACGAGAATTTTATATATTAGATGATCTACGGACGAGAATGTTTGCTGGCTCAGAAAACTTATAACTTACCATTCGTGGAGTTTCATAGTTTGAAGCAGTTCCTGCATGTTTTGCTGTTCAACTACAAAATTGGATTTTGGTTTAACGCATAAGTATTAAAACCGTCTCGACTAGTCGAGATACTTTTGAAACTTTCTACGGAATTTCTATTCGCTTCTATTAAAGATTCTATTAAACCTAAGGAATAGTCTGAAGTAAGTACAGAGAGTTTTCACAAATGTGTACACCTTAATTGTTTACTAATTCATTTTACATAATATAACATCACGCCTGTAATCCCCGAAGGGTTAGGCAGAGGTGTAGGTGTAGAGGTGGAGGAGTACACACAACAGAAATTCCCTTGAAAAGGGAATTTCAAAACGCTTTGTTGACACTTCCCATGACCCAAAGGATAACTTTCACCTTGGCCAAAGGCTTAGCGTTGCCATACAACGTGGCAATGCTGCCAGTCTGTTCGGTACATTACCAGTTGACAGCGTTTTTTGACGCCATTTTTTAAGTTATTATTTCATTTATTCTTTATCTTACATACCAATTAATTTTTAAATATTTTTATCAACAAAAATTATATAAAAAACATATAAAAAAGCGAGCTACTGGTGGTCAGTCTTGAGAGAGGAACCTCCTAACAATTCGCGCCGTGTCCAGAAGTACTGCTTTCTGAATCAAGTTTATTATTTAAATTTTAAATTTATTTTTAAGTTAGTTACTTTAGGTTATTTTAATTTATGAAATAATATAATACATCTACATTTCAGGAGTTATGTTTTAAGGCCCATGAAATAGGGGGCTAGCCTATTGCCATCAGCCGGGCACAAATACAGACTCCGTGGCAGAAGTCAGAGCAGTCATGCTGGCGGCTACTAGACTAGACCAAAGAGGTAGCCATAATTAGTAGTATAGTTTATAACTACATCAATAATATGTATATGTTGGTGTACAAACTAGGCATTAGGTCAGGATTAAGAATATATTTATTTTAGTGGTTCTTTAAATTTACATTCATTATTAAATTAAAATTTGTCTAGACTTTTAGTCATCAATTTAATTTAATTGGCTTATTATCATGCACGTGGCTTGCAAGCATCTGGACCCAAGGACTTGCCAACAACATTGTTAAGTTGAAACTACTTGTTATTGTAATAAAAATAAGAATTTTCTAATATATTCTTAATATAAAATTAAGACAAATATACATACATATATAAACTCACGCTTTTTTCCCATGGGGGTGGGCAGAAACCACAGAACGCCACCTGTTACGATCCTTACATACTCCTTGTGCCTCGTCCACGGCCATACATCTGGCCATACACGCGCGCCGGTTGCGAGTACTACGCACCTGACCCAAAGACAACACCTAAGACAATAAGTTTAAAGAACTTTTTCTACATTTTCTCAGTACGGGATTAGTAAGGATACACGACAATTCAAAAGTGCCTGTAACTGGCCTACTTGAAATAAATGCTTTGATTTTGATTTTTGACACGAAAATATACGTAAAATGCTTGACACCCTTTGTAATTTTCCATCTAAGCGCAATTTATGTAATTTTCTTTAAACATCCACGTCCAATTTTGTCAGAAACTCGTTCATTTTAGATCTAATCTCTTTCCTTTGTAGACTTTTTGAACCTGAACAGAGCCATGATCTCTACGGAGCACTGGAAAGTGATATTAAATTCTGATTTTCAGCTTAACAGAAAACGGAACGGGAAGAAAGCCTTCTGCGGCTCGACGACGCGCGACGCTTTCGTTTAACAGAACACGAAAGCGTCGCGCGTCGTCGTCGAGCCGCAGAGGGCTTTCTTCCAGTTTTTTCGAAGAAATGTGCGAAAAAATTGTGTTCTGTAAACAAAAACTAATAAATGAGGTCTTTGTTAAATAAATTAAAGTTAATAAAATAAATTAATGTAGAAGGTGCATAATACATTTTACTAATCAAACGTTTTGTTGTTGTTTTACAAGCTCAGTTAATTTCCTCGTGGAAAAATCCAGCGTTAATCATGATTGGTCACAGCCGTTTAATTTTGTCAAACGGCGATTAGGTAATAATCTGTTAATTCCATTCATTTCCTTTTTATTGTCTTTGTCTGCCGATGGGTGACTGTGTATTCTGATTTATCATCGTTTAAAAAATGTCTCTAGAAATCTTAGGAAATAGGAAGAAAATGATAGATATTTAAATACATAGTTACCTAATAAGAATAATTATGTCAGTGGGGGCATTGATATCATTTGCATAAAAATAAAGATATTCATCTAAATTATTTATGAATGAAATCAGTATCAAATGTTTTATTAATGAATAGTATCTAGGTATTTCTTCTTTGACCTACAGCTGTAGAAGACTTGGAACTCCTGACAGACTGACTCATCAACGTTTAGCTGTTTAGGAGTATGAAGAACAGGCTGTAAAGTTCTTCATCCCCCATAGAAAAGGGAGGATCCTCCGACCAGACGGGTGTTATGTCTGGTGGGCTACTGCCCGACAGTTGTTGTCGGGTTTTTCTATATGATCTTAAGTCGCAGACATTAACCAGAATTTTGATGTCAGTTCTTTATTTGTGTCATAGATGGCGCTGTAGTACTTTTTGTAGTGCGGCTAAAGCTGAAACTACTGAAATTTATTCACAGATTGACAAATTTAACTGTTCGATAAAGCTCATAAGTAAACCTGAAAATTGAGTTATACACCATTATTTTTAGGTCGTTCTGGAGCCGAATACCATGAACTCGATCATCAAACTCGAATCGATTGGGACTATTTTTTTCAAAAAATAACAATGAAAAAAACACGAAAGAATAAAATTAATGTTTTTTTTTTTAAATAATGAGAACTCAAATGCATATTTGTGTGTAAAACGTATCCACGATCGGCAACGCATGCGAACGATACCCATTGAAAAATTCATTCATCGATAGATTCTCATTATTTCACAAAAAAAACATTAAATTTATTCTTTCGTGTTTTTTTTTATTGTTATTTTTTGAAAAAAATAGTCACAATCGTTTCGAGTTCGATGATCGAGTTCATGGTATTCGGCTCCAGAACGACCTAAAAATAATGGTGTATTACGCACGTTTTCTCTGATGGAGTTTACAGTTGTCTGGTTGACGCAAGCGCGACCGCTGAGCGTGGGGTCTTAGGTTCCATTTCTAAGGCAGGCAATGTACTTTGCCTAAGTTCTCTATGGTCACATCGGATTGCCGTCCTGCCGAGTTAGACAGTAAAAGAACATGGATATATACCTCCAACCACCACACAGACTTGTGCACTATAATAGCTCGTTTAGTTAGCTAATCTCCGCTGAGGCATGCGATATTCGGGACTATCTATTTTTTTTTGTTAGTAGTGCAGTCATGATGATTACTCATGTTGATGGGTTAATGTTTATTTTTAAAACGTTGCTGCCCACACTAACAATTTCTCCTGTATCGCGGGTGCGTAACTCACATACAAAGTAACAGCCAGACCTGGAACAACTACCTGTAGTGCCTGTAGGTCGTAAAATATTTGTTCCATTGTTTGGGATCGAACCCGCGACACGCAGCGCAGCAGGTAATCGCTCAGCTACGACGCCAACTGTGCCACCAGACACAGCACCCTTGGACGGGGGTTCTTCCCTTTTTTAAGGGGGATGAGAAGATTCTACACCCTTTTTTTCCGATGGGAAATCATCAAATGACTCCTCCCGCTCTGAGCGGAGCGGAAGGGAGTGTCAGACTTTTACTGACTAAAAACCATCCATGTTCCTTCTTTTGCCCTTTATGTTCCAGGGCCGCGGTATCTCTTTCGAACAGTCCCGCAGCCCTGGCAGGCATCGACCCTTGCGGGCCCCTCATGTTTGCTGACATCTCTTTGAGGCGCGCGTGGAACACGAACGCGCCAGATTCTACACCCTGTGCCTCACTTTTTAAACACCTTACGAGCACTTAAAAAAATACGTACAGTTATTGTTAATCTTTATCTGAAAGAAAGCAACGAATGCTTTCGTAACCTTCCTTACTCGTAAATCATTTCCACGGAAGTTTGTGTTTTGCTCACTCCGTTGAGTAAGACAAAGCTCGGAAGGGTGAAGACGAGACGATTGTGCTTTTAAGAAAATATTATTTATTTATTCTTTAGAGAGGCCTGGCCTGGCCTGTATCCCAGCAGTGGGAACATTATAGGCTGATTATGCTTATGCTATTACTTATTGAAGATCGATCTTCAAGGTTAAGCCGCGCTTGTCAAAGTCGGTCGGTGTAGATGACCATCCATTACATAGCCGCATGATATAGCGGAAGCCGACCATAATACAGGGTGTCAGGGACAGCCCTCCGCATACTGATAGGGTGAGTTCAGTACTTACATCATACTAAGATGACCGGTACATGAAATTATTTCAGGAACGTCATGGGAATCCAATAAACCTGATTTGTTTATTACCTACCTCACACACACTGTAACGTTACCGCGGCAAACCGCACGTAGAGAACGGCAGCGCAGCAAGCCTTCGTCCGCCCTCCCCGGTGTTTCATTTACATAAACGGAGTGCTGCGTACAGAGAATATAATTTTACATTGAAATAAAGAAATATTAGCCGAAGAAACGGTGTAAAAAATGAAAATTTTCCGGAGAAAATTTCCGGTGGAATATGATTCAGAATAAGAGCTGAATGCACCCTGTAAGTTTGCGGAGGGCTGTCCCTTACACCCTGTATAGTTGGGAAAGGCTAGGCAGATGAACCTCTGTCTAGCCTATGTTCGTACTAGCAATATTTTAAGTTTAGTATCTGAACACTGTTTTGTGCGTGTGTGTCTGTTCAACACAGCTTCAACTAGGTCGATAGTTGTTTTTTCATGTTTTCTAATCTGACTATGTTTATTGCATCATTCATGATCTTAATATCTATAGTAGGCACATGTTTGTGGCGGCAATCTTTTACATGGATTTACAATTTTTTTGGTCAAACTTTATTGTCCCACTGCAGGGCAAAACAGTTACCCATAGGCTTGCACTCTGTGCCATCAATACGAAAAATTCCCGAGTGGGAACTGTATACCGGAAGGCGAAGCGTTGGAAGATCTCCTTTCCACGATATGAACTGATGATCTGGCGCAACAATCCGCTGGATTCACGAAGCACAGGATCGGTCGATGTGGAGAGGCAAATTTCATCTTTTGGCTGAAATGTTGATACTGAACCATTACTAAGTATTTACTATTTAAGTTATGATTTGAATACCTACCCTTTTTGCAATTCTTTGCCGGATTGTATTAGCTGATCAGATCTCTGATCTTTTAATCCGCTTCAACATCCTTGTAGGTAAATAGATAGTGATTTGATCGGTTATCCGAAACTACAATCATGCTATTAATTAGTTGATAAAGATTAAAATTAGCAATGATAGTAGGCTTTAACAAACATAACCTATCTAATAATCTATCTACATTTCCAAACTCCAGGTTTAACCTTGAAAATGAAACTCTATCAGAAAGTTATCGACAATTTGAAATATAATAGATTAGGGGGCAATGATTCGGTCGTTTTTGATAATTTCCCGTAAATACATGATCAGGCGCCGAATCTTATCACTCAGTCTCCGGACTCCGTAAGGGAGCGACGCGTGTTCTATATTTGAAAGTGGTGATAAGCGCGTGGTTATGGGTACGGTGCACGAAATGAAAATTATTTCCGGAGAGGAGGTTATGGTTAGTGATTTTTTTTTAAATTATTTTTCTTTTAATGACATGTGTCGTGAGAAAGAGAGATGAGACCTTTGTGGTTCCTACACAATAATTAATGTTCCTTCCCGAAAAAATCCTGAAACCATCGAGTGAAGAGTTTCATGTTCCGCGGACTGGCAATATGCCAAGAGTAGTCTCTAGTAGTACCTACTAGAGAGTGCATTGTGGAGTAAAATTTTATGAACTGCAAAACTTTCTATATTTGTAGTTATTTGTTTGACTTTAGAAGTTTAGATGGTTCATAAATGTTACTTTATGTTTCCTTAGAATGCTCTGTATCCCCATTATGGTACAATTTGTGTGCACGGGTCGTTTCACTAGATGCTTATCTTGTTTTAAGGTCTTAGTAGTACTGCCTCGTTGCTCTAGTGGTCGCAAGAGCGTCTGCTGAGCATGAGGTCCTGGGTCCGATTCCCGGGCCGGGCAAAGTGTTATTGGGTTTCTCCATCAGGAATTTCTCAGTAGCAGCCACGGAGTCTGAATTTGTGCCCGATTGATGGCAGTAGGCTTAAACATAACTGGCGAAATTAACGTGTACTTGTTAGGTACACCTCTGACTAATCCTTCAGGGATTACAGGTATATAGTACTACCGGAGGATGAACAGGCTTTACTTGAACACCTACTAGGAGTATACTAGCTATAGACATAAAACATAATCATTATATATTCAAACATACATAAACGTACCAGGAACACTTCAAAAACTGTTAGTCCTTTTGATTATTCTGAACAATGGATTGTAAATTACTCACCGAGTGGGTTTAGAATTAATTACAAGACGAACACTTCTATAAAGACTGTTAACCCCAAATGCTACTGCCGTTTACGTTGTGTCACATTTACTACCAATGCCTGATATGAAATGAAGCAACATGTGTTTTTAATCTATATACTATCGGAGATTATAATTTATACAACACAATACGTTTTATATCAGACGAATATTGCGTTTTCTACCTAAGTATACTTACTGTGGAATAAACAAACAAAATATTGGTTGACTGGTCGTAAATCGGTTCTGGCGATGATAAATTGTTGTGGAATAAAGTAAATCACATACATACTGTAAACATGAAACTCTGAAAAAAAACACTCCATCTTTTAGGGAGTCGTTCAAAAATACTAAGTGTTGACAGTTTGGTTTTGTTAATGTTTATAAAATAAATTGTGTTGTGCTGCGTCTATGTATGAGGTTTAAAACTTGTTAATCTTGGGTCATTGACCCATTTAAATACGATAACAGTATAAATTTATGGACCGCTTTTTAAATGTTTTTGTTTTTTTTTTTGGTTAGGCGCGGTACCGGTACCGATAAAACAAATGGAACACTTACACACAAATATTTATTAGTTTATTTTGTTTGTATACCTAATACCTATGTATGTGTATTAGTTTCGACTCTTCGTTTCACCCCTTTTCAATTTTCATCCTTTGGTTCACACCGCGAACTATTAATCGAAAGATACAAACAAATTATGGAAAGGGCACAATATAAATATGGATATGGTTACATATTTATATTGTGGAAAGGGCGTCGTTCGCGTTAGTATTGAAGTCGAGTAGGTATTGAAGTTTTGTATGGGATGGGACAGCTGATTATTTTTCGCGAAATTACAATGTTGGTCCATAAAGACAAAGTTTTTCAGTTTGATTGCCCGGATCACACCGTTGAATACGAAATACGACCACACTTTTCTGGTATACGCCGTCATCATTCTCCCGCCCTAATCCCAATTTATTTGGGGTCGGCGCAGCGTAACTTCTTCCATACTTCTCTATTAGTTCTATTACTCGTCATCTCATCAGCTACCTACTTTCTTGCTGTACCTATCAGTTTCTGGTACACGGTGTAGGTATGTATTCAAATTGCTGCCTACGCCCACAAAAACAACTTTGTCAAAAATAGCAACGTAGGTACCTACTTAATAGAAATGGCGACCTTGACCGGGCGAAATATTTGTCCGTGTATCTAATAATAAATTATAACAACCGGTTTTGTATAAACAAGTCGTTTCGTAGGCATATTTTAATGTTAATTTATAAGTCGTTTTGATTTACGGTCACCGGCTTAAATTGTGGTTAATTTATGTAGGATTATAAGGTATTTAATAGACGGTTAAGTAACAGTGTTATAGAATAATTATGCTATCTATTAGGTAAGGAACTGACCTTTTGCCATTATGGGGAAATAGTTCCTACCTAGGTATAAGGAGAACTGAAAACTAGCCAGTTTTCAAAGCTTAAACTTGGCACTGGTTTTTTTTACATTTAAAACCTTCCAAACCTACTAGTAGTGTAGTGCTGAAAACTTGCCAACAATTGGCACGATATTGTTTAGGTAGACCCCGTCACCTGCCGCTCTTCAACCAATTTGGCGGGAATTTTGTGGACGCCATTTTGTTGCAAATGGTCATTGCAATTTTAGATAGGTACCTACCTGAAATTTAGGTTAGGTGCTTACCTATCTATTCCCTATCGGTTGTTTTAATATACCTACCAAGTATGTTATGGTGTTTATAGACGTATCTAAACATGAGAGACTAGAAAAATTTCGCAGGTATACAAAGTTTAAACGGACCTATCACGAAGCTGTCAACCAAGCGTTTTGTACATCCAACTAAGTACACATTACATACATAAACTTTCGACTTTTTCCTATGCGAGTAAGCAGCTAAACCACAGAACGCCACCGGCTACGCTCCTTACACACTCCTTTTGCCTCGTCCACGTTCATACAAACAACAACAACTAAAAATATGCAAAAATAAATTGTTGGGAAACGACTTTTTTTTTTGGGTTGAAAAATCAATCACTCAAAACATTGTGCTGATGGATGCAGTGAATAGTACAGAGGTCATGGCGGTAATTTGGTAAAGTTTTAACCATAAAAACCGGTGTTTTTTTAAAAAAAAAAACTTGTGAAAATGTTGGAAACTTTACCTCCAATATCGAACTTTTTTTGTTCTGGCCCATACCTGGCAACCTTCTAGTAGTATCGCAATGACGGTGATAAGAAGTGCTTTTCGGCTCCGTAAAGGGTCTTTTAAACCCATTACGAGGAGCTCGTGGCTAAATAATAACAGCCGCCGCCGCCGCGCGCGGTCGATCATCTTCGCAGTTAAACCCCGCTTGCCTAGTTCGGTCCATGAATGGGTGACCATACTGACCGTCCACTACATCTGAAAGCATTTCAAGCCGTTGACTCCGGCTGTCATTAATTTGTACATCTTTGACAGTCATTACAGTCAGTGGCCCGAAAGTTATTAACCAGTAACTGGGTCAGACTGGCAGTCACTCCATGTAAAATACAGGTATTCAGCAGCATCCGGTAAGACTATAAGCTGACCCAAACATAGTTGGGAAAAAATATGATTATGTTTAGATAAATCTGGGTAGTTTCACTAGCTAAACTAAATTGACCGAGTGTTTCACCTTTATGGCAATAATTGAGACTTCTTGATTAAATAACATCCGCCGTTCTTAAGTACTTAGTGTGCTAGATGCATAATTATTATGATCAAAGTGCAACTGTAGTTAATTATAGGTACATTTTAAATACGTCTATAAAACTCTTCGATCAACAACATTTTTGATCGAAGATAAAACTGAAGTTAATTATCTTTAGTGCAAAGTTTTTTACTGCAGTGATGATTTCGTTCTTTTATTAGTTGAGATTTTTTTTTCTCAAGTAGGTATACACTTTTCTTAACTAAAGATGGTGTTTTGTTAATTTTATTTTGTTAAATAAGATCTGAGGTTACCTGACGGCTTTTTACTTACTTTGTACTTGTTGGTTATTAAAAAAATAAACAAAAAAAAATCACCGGAGCCGCATCCAATGAATATAGTCAATGTGAGACACAGGTACCTATATTACTTATTTATTTTTTAATTAAGTCATAAAATGATTAACACTATCTACATTTTAATAGATTGCCTTAATCGAAGACTATTTCCTAGTTTAAATTAAAATCAAATGTCAAACACATTTAGTTTTTTACCTGAGTTATTGAACGAGAGCGTCAAGTTTTCTTTTTTTTTTGTTGACACCATGACAGATAAGTATTTTAAATACAACCTTATTATTTGGCCAACTACATACATAGAACTTGGTACCTATAAGTATTATGATTAGGGAGCGAATGAGCGAATAATCGGAAGCATATTTACCGGAAGTTTGAGTGTAGACCAGTATATAGAGAGCGCGTCAGTACGGTAAAACGTCTCGGTCTAAGTATTTAAATACCTACATAGTTTTTTTTTCATTTTAGTGTTTTACTTCAAACGAATTGGAGGAGCTGGTGGCTAAATAAGAACAGCCGCTCGGGTCGATCTTTAGGTTAAGCCGTGCTTACCTAGGTTGGTCCGTGGATGGGTGACCACCCATTACATACCGAGTTTCATCCGTGCCTCGGAAAGCACGTTAAGCCGTTGGTCCCGGCTGTCATTTGTAGATCTTTGACAGTCGTTACAGGTAGTCAGTGACCCGAAAGTCTGACAACCAGTCTTACTAAAGGGTATCGTATTACCTAGTGCTAACTGGGTTGTGGAGGTCAGATAGGCATTCGCTCCATGTAAAATACTGGTATTCAGCTGCATCCGGTTAGACTGGAAGCCGTCCCCAACATAGTTGGGAAAAGGCTAGGCAGATGATGACTTCAAACGAATTGTCATAGTTACCATTTTTACATTCGAATATTCAGCAGCAAAATTTAAAATTGTATAATTTTGATTTTTCGCTATTATTTTCAACAAATTTCTAATATTCATTATGCTTATGAGTAATACATTTTGTAGACACTTTATTATTAACACGTTCACTGCGTAACAGGCCGATATCGGCCTGCCGCGGTACTTCAGCTGGTGCGGACGAAGAAAACTATGTCCCTCTCGCTTGTGCGAAACGATTATCTCAGGTGTTTTTAAAAATTCGACAGAGACAAATATATATTTCATCTTGCGGTCAAAAATGTAGGTGTTCCCCATCAAAACATAACGGCAGGCTTTTATCGACCTACCACGCACTGACGGTGAAAAACATCCACTGAGTGCGGCAGTGGGCCTATTTCGGCCCGCCCTCCCAACAGGCAGCAAGCGACCCGATACCGCACAGAGCGCGCGCCCCGCCAGTTAGTGTTGTGCTATCTAACTGATCTGACGTAGCGTTCGATATAATCAACGATGGCAAGCAATAAAAGAAAAATACAAATTTTGGAAAATAGAGTAATTCGCCCTGCAGTTACTGACAGCAGTGAAGAAATATTTTCCACTAAGAAAAATAAAAAGAATTTGGAAACAAATGTGCACGGAAAACGAAGCACAAGCGGTAAGTTTTGTTTACTATCTACACATATTAGCCTTAGACTCATAATGACGTGGGGATTTTTTAAGTAATATCATCCTTTATGAAAATGATTATTCTTAAAAACTAGCTAACTCCTACAGTAAATAGTTTTTGCAATATAATTTTTGACGTGATAACGTCTTATTTGTTCAGTTTCGCGAGTTCTGTGGTAAAACTCATAAATGGTTAATAAATCACACGGAATTAAGAAAAAAAATTCATTTCAGAAAATCAAGTAAAACCTAAGGACAATGACCATGTCCTTGAGATGAGCGCTAAACGAAGAAATTGTGCAGGGTGCTACGACAGACTGCGGAAAACCTTTAATAGTACCCAAGCAAACAAAAAGTTAAGAAAATAAAAAAAATATTGCAGGAAATGCAACCAACATGTTTCCAAGACCATAAGTAAATAAAAACATTTTTCAGTTCTTTTACGATAATTCTGTTTTATTTTCGATATCCCCTTATTTTTCTCTGTCCCATCACTACTAAAAATACTTTCTAGTGCGGTTCAGGTCGATATCGGCCTGCCGCTTTTCCTGCTTTATTTCACATTTCCTGTTTGGCAGATCCCGGGGCGAATCAAACCTAAGGAAGTTGGGTTCAAGGTCATTCTAACAATATAAAAAGAAAATGTATACATTATGTTTCCACAAAGTTATAGCAATTTAATCTATCCTAGTGCTGGTGGGTCTAGAAAGACCTGCCACGCACTGGCGGAAATATCATTGGGGGCGCATTTTGGCCCGCCGCCGCACCAGATGAAGAATTATGATTTTACTTGCCGCAGTGAACGTGTTAATAAATACCGCGATCCCGAGAAAAATTGGCATTTTAAGAAGCCGCTTTCTTACTTTTGTACCCGGAAAAAGCGTAAGTACTTTAGGTAAATATGCATCCGGATATCCGATCTCTAGTTGTGATGTTTTGGTAATTATGTAATTATTTTCGGTAGAAAAGCCAGGACATTCACATTGACTTTCAAAATACCTAAGTTATCTAATGTAAATCTTACATCTATAAAAAATAAATAAAATTGAAGTGTCTGTTTAAAATTTCAAAATAACTGAATGTATGAAAGTATAAAGGGTGTAATAATTAAGACCCTTAACGAAGCCGAAAGGCACTTGTTCTCCCCGGGCCGTCACTGCTATAATTTGTTCTAACTAGACCATACCTGGGAACCTTCTAGTTACGGAGATATTGGGGGTCAAAGTTCCAACTCTTTCACAGTTTTTTTTTTTAATACATATATTTAATGAAGTTTAATGTACTAAGACTATAAACACCTCCACGACTATTCAATCCATCCATCAGCACATGTTTTGAGTGCGTTACATTGAGTCCTACCGTAAAACGTGATATTATTTGTTTTGTATCAATATTCGGAATCCATCTTGAGTCAATCACCCGTCTTTCAGCCTGTTGACTTGACAGCGATTTCCTTTGTCTCTCCGCTGGTCGCGCCCTCTATGCTTACCGTTGATACTAAGTATTTCAAGCGCGCATCGGGTGATCGCCCGATTTATCGTCACTAAGGGGCTGTCTCCACGAGCGAGACAATCGCGACGATATTATCGTTGTGGTCATGTATTTCTATACACTCTCTTAGAGGCCGTCTCCACGAGCGAGAGAATCGCGGCGATATTATCCCATACAAATACGTAATATCGCCGCGATTCTCTCGCTCGTGGAGACGGCCCCTAAAGCGTCGTTTTTCGCGCCGTTCGTTTGATTGGGTGATTTAAACTTCGCGAAAAAGTAACCCACTTATTTCAACTAAGTGTGGTAAAGAATTATTTTTACAAAACTAATGAGTAAACTAAAACTTTATAACAACGATTATTGATTTCGGACTTCCTAAACATTTAACAACAAAAGAATATTCAGTTTATACGATACGTAAGTGATGCGCCCGTCCGCAGAGCTGTCCCGAGCAAAAAGTGGTTGAAAGTCCTTCTGTTAGATCTGTCAGTTGATTTTGACAGTTCGGCTAACTTCACTTTGTTGATGTTTCCTTATATTATTATAATATTTAAATTCGTGAAATTTTACCTCTCCGTTGTATTATGGAAAATCGTAATAATAATTTAGAGCCAGAAGGTGTTACTGACGGTTCACTATCACGTAAACGAACTCGTTCTCCGACGCCAACTGCAAGTGATAGTGATAGCAGTTCTTCTACTAGCAGTGGACCCAGCCCTGAGAAACGTAAAGTAAGGAGGGACTCCCAAACCGTGAGTTATGCATACTTCGAGTTTTTATCACAACAAGTGGCTTATTTAACAAACCTCATAACGAAATATTCCGTTATTGAAAATAATACAACTTCAAGTGTTAACATTAAAACCGTTTCCGAAACCACAAACGAGTTAAATCTACGATGACCTGAAAACTTGTCCAAGAATAACAAACTTCAGATTTTATCGTAAGTCAGTACAACAGTAAAAGATCCGAATTACACTAGGGCAAACGAAACATACCTTGAAAAACTAACGGAGCTACAGCGTTTTAAGTGTGATGATTGGAATGTCGAATCCATTTTCGGATGCACAAATGAAATATTTAGCTACCCCCGGTTTTGTCGAGTTAAATGTTAACGACGAATTAAAGAGTTTTGAATCGGACATGTTGAAAGAAGATTCGCGCTCATATTTATTGGAAAGATCTTTTGCTGGATTAACGAATGCTTTACTTTGTCAAAAAGACGAATTGCACAAATCCTTACAATCATTGATGGATTGGACACGTTATTCGAAAAAGTAGAATCAATGTTTTCAAAAGAATCCACGTACAGTACGGTTACTGATGACTTATTATAAATAGTGTGCGGCCGAAGAGCTGATTTGATAAATACACGTCGAGAGGCTATGTTGAGTCAAATTTCCGAAGGTTTTCATCGTGATGTCCTACATAAAATGCCTCCCAGTACAGAATATCTTTTTAATGATGAGGCAGTTCAAACCTACCTCCAAAAAATTGGGGGGGTGGATAAACTTACTGTATCAACTAAATCAGTACCACAAACTTATTCTAAAGAAAACTTCTATCAAAAACCATCGACTAGTAAACTTTTAATAAAAGACAAAGACACGCCTCAAACACTTCAAACTAAAACAAAAACCGAACAAGCAACCACCGATATAAACCAAAGGGTAAGAAATCGCAATCGCAGGCTATCCCTAAAATCAAGCGTCGCGAGCATATTTCCACGTGGCCATCGCACAGCAGTATCGCAGGTTCCTGAGGCTAAATTATCATCAAAATTCACATCAACATCAGCTACTCCAGATGACGTGTTTGCCGTTCGGCCTCTCATCGGCACCCAGAACGTTTGCCTCGATAACTAATTGGGTAGCAGAATTCCTGAGGAGTCATAAGGTCAGGTGCGTAGTTTATTTAGACGATTTTCTTTTGGCAAACCAATCAAAATTGCAGTTGGAAGACGACATTGCATTCACGACAAAAATACTCCGTTTACTAGGATGGACAATCAACTACGAAAAGTCTGTACTGGTTCCGACACAGTGCCTCGAGTTTCTCGGCATTACATGGGAAACAAAACGCAACGCAAAGTCCCTGTCGGAACCAAAGTGCATATCGCTACGCAAAGCACTTCACCAACAGCTTCAGTTAACAAAGTTCCCTCAAACAGTACCAAACTCTAATGGGGAGACTCAACTTTGCAACGTTCGTGACTCCGAGAGGTCGCCTTCACTGTCGTACTCTGCAATACTACAGTCGACAGCTGTCGGTGAAACACCCGTATCGGTCGGTCACTGTCCCTCAACCAGCACGATCAGAGATGGAGTGGTGGTGTCAAGCCATAGGAATGTCGATGCCGATTCACTTGAGCTCAGTGACGTCACAACTGTTGACCACAGACGCATCGGACATCGGATGGGGGCTCAACTCGGCGACACAAATATTGTGGGACCCTGGACAGATTCTCGAAAGACATGGCATGCCAACAAAAAAGAGATGTTTGCCGTTTACACAGCTATACGTCAGAACCAGCAGCAACTCCAGAATGCACAGATACTACTGCAAACCGACAATCGGGCAGTAGTCTCATAAACATAAACAAGGAGGGCGGCACAATATCCAAAAAAATGCTTCATCAAACTCGACAACTTCTTGCTGTTCTAGACAAGTTCCGGGCAGGTTCAATGCCGAGGTAGATGCTCTTTCTCAGCCGAAGGCTTGTCCAGAATGGCACCTCACGAGGACGGCAATGACAACAATTTTTCAAATGTGGGGTACGCCGGAGATAGACCTCTTCGCGACGAGAACAGCCCACATAGTATCAAAGTACGTATCACTGGACGTCAACGAGCAGAAAGCCCAGCATTACAACGCATTCTGTCATCAGTGGCACTACGATCTAGCTTGGTTGTTTCCACCACCAAATTTGATTCCCCGAGTTCTCCAACACCTGAACCAAGCTAGCGGAGAATATATATTGATCGCCCCGAAGTGGAGCAAGGTATTTTGGCAGGCGGATGTTCAACGGCGAGCGCGACATCCCTCTTATCTGATTCCAGATCTAGCCTGCAGTCTAATAGACACCAGGACAGAGACGCATCTGCCGCAAGTGCAAGACCTACACTTGGAAGCATGGCTGATTTCGGGTGGCAAGATATTTGGACTGACTGGACAGATCAAGAACAAAAATTCTTTATGTCAAGCTGGAGGGACTCCACAATCAATACCTACAGACCAGTGTGGCGCAGATGGAAGCGATGGTGTGACTCCCATTCGATTAGTTTTAAATATCCTAATGCGGATCAGGTAGCTCGATATTTAGCACATTTACACTGTGATATAGGTCTTACATACAGAACTATTTTGGTACACAAATCGGTTATCTCAACTTTCACGCACAAAACATCTAATATTGATTTGTCGTTAAATTTCTTTATAAAACACATATTTATTTTTGTGGCGACAGAGAAATCTGCTAAACCACCTATTTGGAACCCTAAAGTTTTATTGCAACACATGAGTGCTTATGATTTTGATGAAAATAATAATATAATATTTCAAGTATCAAGACACGTGGCTACTCTTTTGTTGTTAGCATCAGGCCGTAGGGTTCACGCACGACCTTACTCTGTTGCGAATCGATAACACTAGCTTAGTCGATGAAGATTCCTCTATTGTGTTGTGGCCAGCATTCGGTTCTAAAACAAATAACCATAACCACAGACAGTCTGGATGGAGGCTTAGAGAACACCCTGATAAAAAATAAATCAGATTTTTTGGTTAAGACAATTAATATTATATTACTTCAAACTGCCGAGGAAATATAAAACATTTGTTTATTACAGCTAGAGGGGATATTAAACCTGCGTCTAGAACTGTTATTGGTGGATGGGTGAGATCTCTTTTAAAAGCTGCTGGTATTGATGCAAATCCAGGATCAGTAAGATCGCCAGTTGCTTCTCTTAATTTCGTAGAGAATTTTCCTATTGATCAAATTCTTGCAACTGGTAACTGGAAACGATTCACACTTTCCAGAATTATTATCAGAGAGAACTGTTAAATCACAATGATTCAAATGTTCCCAATAATTCTACATCTTTGTCTAATTATTTTGATCCTGTTCATTAAGAGTACCCATTATTTTTTTGAAACCATTTTTCTTTTGCTATATGACTAAAAGTAGTACTTAGGTCATACCAGATTCAATCAATCAATCAAAATATTTTTATTTCACATAGGCCTACTTGGGCACTTATGAAACGTCGACAAAAAGGTGCACGGTTCGGGTTGGTCGTTTCCTATGGAGAAGAACCGGCAAGAAACTCCATGGTTACTCTTTTAAAATGATTAGATTTAACAATATTATCATGTTACAGCATTAGTAGTAGTACTCAAATATGGGCGTACAGCATAGGCCCGACAATAAGTCGTTGCTTACTACACAAAAAAACGGAAAACAAGATAAGAGGTTAACAAAAGTTAACACACCTCTAGGAATCTACAAGGCCTATACTGTTCACACATTCACAAACAATCGTTAAAAAGAATCTATACAAAGGCAAGAAAATATTATAAAAGACTAAATTAAACATGTGACAAAAATATTGTCATCAGTGCTGCAACTATTCTGAACAAAGGGTGTTTAAATGATGTGAGAACCATTGTAAAAAAAAACCATTGTAAATTAAAATGAAAATAATAAAAAATGAGATTGAGAATAGTTAGAGACATCCACATATTTGTGGCGTTTATGAGCTACCAGGGAAGCCGCATACGCAGAAGGAACTAAAGCCAAACCTCTTTATCTTCAACGTAGTCCTTGATTTTGTAATATGCTTTTTTAATAAGGACACGTTCAATGTACTTTTTGAACTTTCCATCGGTCAGTTCTATAACTGACTTAGGTAATTTGTTATAAAAACGTATACTGTTTATAAGAAAAGACTTAGTAGTTTTTGTTAACCTGAATTTGGGTATTACAATTTCATGTTTACTGCGTGTATTAATATTGTGGAAGTCGCTTCTAATTTTGAAAAGCCCTCGGTTTTTGAGGACGTATAAAATACATTCTAGGATATAAAGGGAAGGCAGAGTCAGTACATCGATCTCTTTAAATTTTTCTCTGAGGGACTCGCGAGGACCCATTTTATAGATCGCGCGGACTGCCCGCTTTTGTAAAATGAAAATTGAGTCAACGTCTGCCGCCGATCCCCACAGCAGGATTCCATAAGACATAATACTGTGGAAATAAGCATAGTATATTACCTAGCTGTAGCTGCATCAGTTAACTGCCTTATTTTCCTTACTGCATATGCAGCTGAGCCTAACCTACCCGAAAGAGTTCTAATGTGCGGTCCCCACTGCAATTTTGAATCGATAGTAATCCCTAGGAATACAGTTTCCGCTATAACATCAAGTTTTTTGCCGTCAAGATTTAAATTTATATCCCGTTGAGGTACATTCTGGTAAAGAAAATTTTAGACATTTTGTTTTGTTCGCATTCAATAAAAGATTGTTAGCTGCGAACCATTTCGAGAGAACAGTTAGACTTTCGTTGGCATGTAAGACATCCGTATCCTTTCTATCTATTTTAAAAATTAGCGAAGTGTCATCAGCAAATAGAATTATATCCGATAATTTGGCCATCATGTAAGGGAGGTCATTAATGTAAACAAGAAATAGGAAAGGCCCGACAATTGAACCTTGGGGCACGCCCATCTTTACTAGGGACCCGGAGGACGTCACCCCATTTACATTTACTTTTTGCTGCCTGTTTGATAAATATGAGAGAACAAGATCAGCAGCTTGTCCACGAATTCCGTAGTGGTGTAATTTACAGATCAGTCTATTGTGGTCGACGTAGTCAAACGCTTTTGAGAGTTCACAGAAAATGCCAATGGCATCCTGGGACTTAATTATTGTGATACATTTACATTTTGATTAATTATTGTAATACATTTACATAATTTTGTTGTTTATTTTTATTAACCCAATATTTTACATCCTTAAACACATTATAGCATCTTTGGGTTTAGCGCACCAGGTGATAACAAACATATCACTCAAGATGGATTCCGGATATTGATACAAAATAAGTAATAGAGAGTTTTACATCAAATAAAACTTACCTAATATTTTTTCATCAATATCCGGAATCCAGGTAACGTCTACCTGGTGCATCATGAGTTCCATAATGACGATAAATCGGGCGATCACCCGATGCGCGCTTGAAATACTTAGTACCAACGGTAAGCATAGAGGGCGCGACCAGCCGGGAGGCAAAGGAAATCGTTGTCAACAGGCTGAAAGACGGGTGCTTGACTCAATATGGATTCCGGATATTGATGAAAATATAATAGGTTTATTTTATTTGATGTAAAACTCTCTATTTTTTGAGTAAAGTTAGTTAGTTTAATTTACATTATGTTTGGTTAACGGCTTCGTGAAGGGTCCGTTTACACCCATACGGTACGGTACATACTTTTTACAAAAAAAAAAAAAAACTTTTTTTAATTTACTCTGTCTATCTGTCCGTCTGCCTGTTTGTTCTGGCTAATCTCCGAAATGGCTGGGCCGATTTTGACAGGACTTTTACTGGGAGACAGCTGATCTTATAAGGAGTAACTTAGGCTTTTATTTTAGAAATAGGATTAGGGTCCCGTGCAAAAAAAAATGAAAACCCTTGAAATTGTTAACAAAATCCGATTCAAATTGGAAAGTAATATTTTAATTATAATTTTACGCGGATGATGGTTGCAGGCAACAGCTAGTATAAAAAAAAATATACAGACACAGCAAACTACCCGATACTGTCAAATTTTCCCAATCAAACTTGAACCTAAGGCTTTCGAGATAAAGTTGAAAATCTATTAAAGAAATTTGACAGATTCTAGTAGCTTGATGTGATGGCGTCTGTACTTAACTGTTTGTTTTTTATTAGATTTAATTGGTTATCATAATCGTCAAATCAGCCAAAAAACTGCCATCGCTGGACATGGGGCCTCCCCCAAGCATTGGCACATCGACCAGTCGTGTGCTTCTTGCATCCAACTAATTCGGAACCCACTTAAAATAAATAAAAATGTAATAGGTTAATCTGCTTCCTAAAAGCCGAGAGCCACCTACAGCAACGCAATTTTACTAGCGTATCTTGATGCTAATTTAAGAATAGACACACTCATAAAAGCGATTTAATATAGGATATAGATATAGAATAATGTATTTACGCACGGGTAAACCGAAATGGTTTCGTTCACAAACAATCTAAACTAAAAATAAAATTTTTAGTAGCGCAAAGCGCGATTGTAGCAGAAAAGTTTACATTAAAACATTCAAGACCAACGGGGTACTAAACAACTCCATTCTTCAATGGACACCGTAAATCATAATGTTAGCGTTGTTTAAAACCTACTTACTTATACTTACAAAGCAATTTAAATTACATAGAAAAGCACAACCTGTGTAGTAAATTCCAGGAGGTCGTTGAACTCATTGAACTCTGAGATGACCCGCAATAGTTCTTTCACCGTATTTACAGCAGTTTTCATCAACTCTTTTACCATGTTTAGGCTTATCTAGGAAGACGCTACAGTCATCATCTGTCTAGCCTTTTCCCAACTATTTGGGCGATTGGCTTTCAGACTAACCGATAGATTTGTCCAGAGGGCACAAATCATAAAGTCGAAGTCAAAGCATTTATTTCAATTAGACCATTACAGGCACTTTTGAAAGTCAAAAACAAAAAAGCCAAGCTACAGTCACAGTCACAAGACATAATAACTTGCGAAAGTACTGTAGTTGCACATTCCAAATCGTAGATCTCTATGGAGAAGAATGGGCAAGAAACTCCATGGACACTCTTTTAAATCAAAATATTGTTACAAAATCTTGGTTACATCATTCATGTTGAGATTATACATATATGTGAGAACGATGTACAAAGACGTACACACTAAGAGCGTCCAGAGTAAAAGATTAAAATAAATTGAAAGAGGTGTGCAACTGTAAACATTGTCATGTTCAATTAAATGGGTGTAATCTTATTTATTTTATATGTATTGTACGTTTTTTTTGGTTCACTATCCATTTGCATAAAATGTTAAGACCTAATATAACTTAGCATAATTTTGTTTGGCATAATTATATTTTCGCATAATGTAATTACGCATAACAGCTTACGCATAATTTTTTAAGCATAATTTCCCTAACCATAATAATGATGAAGCATAATATTCTAAAGCATAAATTTATTAAGCATAAAGTTCTAAAGCAAACTTTTTTATACGCCCTAGCTTTTTTGCCCGAAGAGGATAATTATACCAATTTATTTCGACGATTGGAAAAAAGCCATATCTCCTGAATCAGGTAATAAATAACATATTAATATAATATACCGTATTGAACAATTTTGTGGGTTTTTTTTTCGCTGTAGGAAGCATGAAGCAAGCAAGCATACAGCATGCAAGCAAGCATACAGCATGCAAGCAAGCATGCAAGCAAGCATGCAAGCAAGCATGCAAGCAAGCATGCAAGCAAGCATGCAAGCAAGCATGCAAGCAAGCATGCAAGCAAGCATGCAAGCAAGCATACAAGCAAGCATGCAGCAAACAAGCAAGCATGCAGCATGCAAGCAAGCATGCAGCATGCAGCATTCAAGCGAGCATGCAACATGCAGCAGGCAGGGTTTCTGTCACGGCTCCGGCGCTGCGGGCCTCCGGCGGCCCCACGCGTGCTAATCGTCGCAGACGGCTTTCGCTCACCACCGCAGCTTCGGCTTGTTGGCCGGCTTCGCCGGCCAGCCTCAGCCGCGGCGGCTCGCTCGCAGCCACTTGCTCCTCAGCCCGCGGGCCGCCTCGCCCCTACGCGCCTACGCGATTTTAAATTACACTCTAGGGGTAGGACAAACAAGACTACGTGGAGTCGGTTTTGCAGCAATTCGGTTCTGTCACTAACTTTTGTTGCACAGCATATTAAATTTTTAACCAACA
Source organism: Eurois occulta (assembly GCA_950022335.1). NCBI lineage: Eukaryota > Metazoa > Arthropoda > Insecta > Lepidoptera > Noctuidae > Eurois > Eurois occulta. The sequence goes on along the minus strand of OX465481.1, from coordinate 4,233,482 downwards.
ATATTTTGTATGCCTAAATATTATTATGCTAATGGTCATTAGGCCTACTAACGTTATGCGAATCAAATTTATGCCAAAACAAATTAGTCTTTAAGATGATTATGCCAACATAAAATGTATGCCTAAAAAAATTATGCCGAAGTATTATTATGCCAAAACAAATTGTGCCAAAATCGTTATGCCGAAGTATATTAGGACAAAGAACATTATGCGAAAAGAAGGGATCCCGTTTTTTTTTCTATTTCGTGTGTTGATATTGTATGTATTATAGCATCGTATTAGACGAGTCTGTAATGCTGTTATAATTGGTGGTACCTAAATAAGTAAATAAACTAAAGCAATGACAACGGCAGATATTTGTTGCTTTCAGTAGACCTACCTTTATAGCCTAGCAACGAAGTTCTACCATCATAAAATATGTACATGTTAAACGTTTCAGATTTGAGAATTTCGCAGTTTTTTTGATACGCTTTATAGCGTAATGAAAGTAAATCCTACGCTTCACTTGTAGCGCAGTACTAACATGCAATGTAAGACACAGTTACTTATTCAAGACGTGTTCTCAAGAGGTAACGGTTTTTATATCCTTGCACATTTTTATCTGCAAGTGAAATAAATTCTGAACCAACTAATGGTTGCATTTTAAAAGGGTCAAATTAAAAGTCCCCACATTTGTGGCTTACTTAAGGGTCAAACAGGTACCTATAGGTATCTACGTTGATACCATTAATACTTATTGTGGGTTCAATCATTTAAACAGTCATTCTGCACAAGCCTCCATGACAAATTAACCGATTAAGTCTAAAAAGCTAACATCAGATATGTTAGCTTGGCGCGTTTGTGTTCCACGCGCGCCTCAAAGAGATGTCAGCAAACGGGAGGGGCCATGCCTGCCAGGGCTGCGGGACTGTTCGAAAGAGATACCGCGGCCCTGGAACATAAAGGGCAAAAGAAGGAACATGGGTGGTTTTTAGTCAGTAAAAGTCTGACACTCCCTTCCGCTCCGCCCAGAGCGGGAGGTCATTTGATGATTTCCCAAACGAAAAAAAAAAAAAAAATTTGGCATGGAGGCTTGTGCAGAATGACTGTTTTCCGTAATTCCCTTACGCAAAATAGACAAGGAAAGCTGGTGGAGTAATTTAGGCACATTCGAGAGAGCTAAGTTACAATCTTGGCACACTATCCACGTGTTTCCATATGAATACCTAAACAATAGGATATTCCCCTGTGCACTGTAACCGTTCCTCACATGCTTATTTCGAAACAAACGATATTTATTTACGCTTTTAAAATAAGAAATAGCTTCGAACGAAGAATGTCAATTGCTTTTTGGTCAATACCGAAACGGTTTTTGGTGGCGAATAAGTTACAACATGAACATTTTGAACTGAATTGTCGTTCGACTAAAGCTCAATTTTATGGAGTTCCTGATGCTATTTTAGTTACAGCAAAATATTTTTTTTTGATATCGGAATTACTGATTTTACACGATATTCTTTACACCTACATCATGCATTTTGATAGCCAATGTAAAAAAAAAAAGCCCAAGCGGAACAAAACGTGCTGATTATCGCAAAAACGACGACAACATGCACTTTTTGGTCGAAATTCGTACAATTTTGACAATTTCTCTCGTTTAAATATTATTATCAAGGTAAAGGACCCGTAAATGATCCAATTTGCCTTGTATGTTCTGTTTTTGTTCATTTTGGAGTAGAAACAATCATAAAGATTGTAAAGGTTTTGATATCGAAAAATCATAAATAATATTTACACTTAAGTACTACGGAAATTATTTTCTTGAAAAGGGTCTCCTTGTTTTCGTGTCTATGCAAGTAGTTGGTCCTTGGTCCCAACTTTGAGTTAATTTCGAGTCAATAATGATTATTATGCTGCCCACAAAAATCTTCGTTGAAGTTCTAACAAAAGCAGATTTAGTGAACCAACTGCATAATTATACCTACGTAGGTAATGGTACAATACCATTTTATACTTTGTGTTCACTTCAAATTAGATAGAGATGTTGATTGTTTCTTAATGGCTGAAATAACGCGTCTTCCGATTCTCTAGCAAACGACATCAAAAATCAAAATGTCAAAACCGCCAAAAATTGACTTAGGTACTTGGTGACGTACGATGAATGAACTAAATAAAATCACCTCAATGAAAATTTCTTCCTCCCTTTAAGTTACTTACTTTCTCAAAAATAAAAGCTTGTACTTAAAAAAATACAAAGGCTCACTCTCCCGACACTACCAATCTACCAAACTACCTCATTCACTCAACCAAAAACTTCCTTCCACAGGACGCAAAAGAGGAACTCAACAAAAAATCGAACAATGACGCAGACGTGCTGGAAGCAATCCTCGGGCACGTGGGCGACATGGGGCGCTACCAGAAGTTCCTGTTCGCCTTCATGATGCCCTTCGGCATATTCTTCGCGTTCATCTACTTCGTGCAGATGTTCATAACTGCGACGCCGCAGAGACATTGGTGTAGCGTGCCGGAGTTGGCGCATTTGGATATGGAACTCAGGTTGGTGGAAAGATTTTTTGGGATTGTATATTGAGTGTGATCGCAAGTTACTGCTGAACATGAGGTCTTCGATTCGATTGCCAGGTCGAGCAAAGTGATATGGATGTTTTCATCAAGGAATTCTCAGTAGCGGCCCGGAGTTTAGCGCGGCGGTGTGTTACCTCAGTGGTACTTGTAACTATATAACGCGTAAACGTTGTTGATCAAAGCGTTTGTAAACGTTAGCAAAAACATAGGTACACCTAGTAGGTAAATGTTGCAATACTAAATTAGTGCTACGATATTTACATTACAAAGAGACCTGGGGGTCTAAAATTCGTAAAATGGTCACAAGGTGACAATTCATAATACGTCTATGACCATTTAAAGAAATTAAACGTAATTCATATTATTATCCTATTATGATACTGCTAAAGCGGCAATTTTAGAACCCTCGACATTTGTTTATTCACCAGACAGTTTCAGGAATTTTTAAACGGATTTTTTTAAAGGACGGAGGTACACCACGCAGCGCTATAAAGCGGCGTAAGATTACAAAATGACCTGTGGACTTAGGGGCCCTCCCCCTTAGTCCGCATCCATTACATAGCGAGTAGACCTAGCCTTTCAAGCTCGACGCAACTTCCTTTGTTCGTTCCTAGCACAGTTCTCCTTGTGCAGTGAAGCTTTGACATACAAAACATGGAATATGGTTTTGGTTTGTGGGTCATAATCATGAATACGAGTAGAAATCTAATTTAGTAACAACTTAAATGCAAGGAGACACGGTATTTATTTTTAGGAGTAATTTGCTGATATATAAGTTCGCTCTATTAGTTAGATTTAAGGTAAGTGCTTTACACAGTTCCCCCAAAAATAACAAATCTTTGTTTTTAATCATTTAGACAGGATAAAAACTAACAACAAACTATAAAAATCAGAAAACTCTGGCATCAAAAAACTCCTCCTCAACGCTGTCAGCAGATAATGTGCCCAAGAGCCTGGCGGCGGCGTAGTCACACTGTATAGCAACACTTAGCCTCTCTGGCCAAGGTAAAAGCCAGCCCTTGGGTCACGGGAAGCGTCAACTAGGCATTTCGAAATTTCCTAAAACAGGCTATGAGCACTAGGACCCCACGGCCCCAGAGTTTCAACCCCAAACGGCTCGAAAATATAGTTTCCACAAAGGTCGCTATATTTACGCGCCTTGAGGTTCTCTGCAGCCGCAGCGGCAGCGCCAGCACAGAAATGAAGCTGAATGCAAAATGCTAAAGTGACGGAACGCAAACCACTCTTAAATACTTTTTTCTCGATTACCTATTGGGCTGACCCGAAAGCGATAAATAACACAAATCGATCCATGCAGATTATTTTTAGCCAGAACGTTTTGTAATACAAATGTAAACACTTGAGATAGATGTGGTAATCGCAGATTTATGTTAGCCCTGAATTTCTGATAACAGGAGTAACGTAATAAAGCATCGCACCTGTAATCCTCGAAGGGCTAGGCAGAGTTGCCCGTAGTATATCAACCCCCCCCCCGTAGTGTATCCCTCTGGTACAAGCACACACAACGCGCTTATAACACCTTACGTGTGCAATATAACAACGCATTTAGGTGTAAATTTGGGCTACCCTGGAGGTGTAGTGCGTCCGGCATGTTTGCGGAGAACAGAGTAGACGGTTTCCATGCTGTATTGCGTAAAGCGAGGGCCTCCTTTATGAGCCGTGTACATGATTCTGTCAATGGAATATTGAGAGCCATATATGAAGCTAATTATTTCTTTGTATATGGCTGTCAATATTCTTGCTAACGATTTTAATTTTATTTTTAATTAATACTATTATTTATTATGTAATTTTATTTCATTTTCTTTATTTTCATTTCCTTTACCTAGTTTTTATTGTGAAATTAGGTCCGGAAATTATTTGAATTTTTTATTATTTATTTATATTATTATTTGAATTTTTGGTCTTTGTCTATTGGAAATTTGTCTTTTGTATGGGCTCGTGCCGGAAATAAATGGTTTTTTTTTATATTTTTTATATCTACATTTCCCCAGATTAGTTTAAGTCATCAACCGGGCATAAAACCAGACTCCAGGCTGCTCCCCCATGGAAATACCTAACAATAACACTATGCCCAATCTGGGAATCGAACTCAGGACCTTATGCTCAGCAGTGACGATTGCTACCACCACACCAACGAGGCGGTTACATGAGAAATGTGTCAGAAATAATTATGAAATGAGACGAATGCCTAAAAAATATAAGTATTATCAACTAAATTTTTTGTCGATTTAAGTTTTTTGTCTACTTTAGTGGGATAGGAAAATACCTATTGCATCATTTACGAAATTTTTCGTAACAATTTATTTGGTTGAATCACTTTGGCAGGAAATACTATATAATTACTTTTTTTTCTCTTGAAGAATAGCTCAAAGGTTTATTTAGTACAGTAGTTAAGACTTCTTTTTTATCGATTAGTGGTTAGTGAATCACTGATTCAGATATTATAGACTCGCGTTTCGGCGTTTCCACGCTGTTTTGATCCCATTAGAAATGCTCGGCGACATCGTGGTAGATCAAACACAGATGCATAGATGGAAGGACGAACTGGGATGGGCTATGAGATTTACAATTTTTCATTCGGTAAATCGGACGACAGTCCATACAATTCGGGGTGGAAGCGTCACCGACGCGAAAACGGTTACCACGTATTCAGTACATCATTCTGAACTCTACAGACAGGTCGGGTGCGTAGTATTCGCAACCGGCGTGCGTATATATGAAGGAGTACTATAATGGATCGGTCGTTGTCGTCGTCGTCGTCGTTCGTCGTTTTAATCGGTTATAAAAAAAAACAGCTGTTTCCTACAAAAGTGCAATACCTAAACGGTCAAAATGTACGGAACAGCTGATATTTTTTTAAATAACCGATTAAAAATTTCTATGTAGGGAGACCCTTCCCTAGAGGTGTAACCGTTTTCGCGTCGGCGGCGTCTCTTCCACCCCGTATTTCGTACACTATTAAAACCCTATAAGGATGAACTTACAAAAATCCTTCCTTAGCTGAAACCAAGCTTCTAGATTCAGCGATTTAGGCTGCGCATTGTCTGTCAGTGATTTTTATTTAAAAGTTCAGGGGAAAGCGCCAGGATATGCCCGCGAAATTCAAAATGTTCTTGAGTTTCTTGCATAGTCAGGCTGTTGAACAAAATATGATTCGCAATCGTAACACGAATATTTTTAAGTTTATCTCCCATTGAATGACTTTTTCATGAAATAATCAACCTGACACTGACCTGAAAATTGCAAAAAACGCTAGGAAATTTTTAATTTGTCGGGCTACCCTGGCGCTTTTATCTTGACAAAATAAAATTACTTGTACTCTGGTACGGTAACTAATTTCATAAGATGATATCTTTTACACACTTCTTTTTCCTCGTTCATTAATAAATATCACTTTGTTTTTTCTATTTGATTAGGTAATTAACTAAATTGATTGGCCAAACCTTTTACCTGTTGATAGGCAGACGAAAAGCTACGAATTAATAGTGGGTGTGAATTTTGTAATACTGATATAAGGTGATAACGATATCATTGAACGTTGTGTGACTCAACCATTATGAAAAATAAAGACTTTAGATGTAATCACGATGGGATATCTCTTAATATCTCAGATTGCATCACACCTTATCTGCCCTGCCCTCTTTGTTTCACACCTTGACGTTGTTTGCAATTGGCAATTAAATTAGTGTATCCTAATCAATAAAAAACCGGCCAAGTGCGAGTCAGACTCGCGCACCGAGGGTTCCGTAAAATTATTAAAAATATTTTTATTATATGATATAACTAAAAATGTATACTTTTCGCAATTTTTCCTATATCTCTGCTATAAGACGTTGCTTCATACCAAATTTCAAGATTCTGAGTTCACGGGAAGTACCCTGTAGGTTTTGATTCCCTTGCGAGTGTCGAAAATTTGCGGCATAAACGGGAGTATCTTTTGATCGCGTTGACTTAGAAGTTTGATTTTTTCACAGCTCCAAGAGACCATAGACTTGAGTATTTGATATGAATTTCAGCTTGATACCTCCACGCGTTCCTGAGAAAAAAGGTCTTGACAGACAGACAGACGGACAACAAAGTGATCCTATAAGGGTTCCGTTTTTACCTTTTGAGGTACGGAACCCTAAAAAATACTATGTTCACACACGTTGTTCTCTGAAACCACCCAACCGAACGATTGCAATGAAATTTTGTGAATGCGGTTCGTTCCGGCTTGAAAGACAGGATAGTTAGCGGGTTGCTACCTACCTACCTAGTTGTTTTATTAAGGCTAGCACAGGTTTTCCTATACTAAATAGGCTAGTGTTTGGCTGCAACGCGCCTGATGTGTGTAGCGATGACGCTTGCTTAAAAGAACTCGATTCACTGGAACTTTGAAGAGATCCAGATAATAATAATGATTGGGAAACAGAGACGCGCCGGCAGTGAATTCCACCGACTGGCGGTTCGCACAATAAACGTGGAAATGTCCTCCTAAGTCCTACAGTCACTTTGGACCATCCCACACTTAGGTCGGCCGTTCTGGGCCATCTTTAAAGATCTAATCTGTTTATTTTAGCTGTTGTTGTTTGCTTAATAAACACTATCGTTAGGATAAACATCTACAAAAGGGGCTATCCTTATCGTCTGTGAAAATCCCGAAGGCCTACGATAAAAAAGATATCTCGTAATCAAGATACAATCAAATCACGACAGTTCTAATGCCACTGTTGAGTTTTATCGGAATTTAAGAAATAGCAAAGAATACTTTTTATGAGATCATTTCACTTTCATGAATTGACTTATTTGACTTCTGACGTTTCAAGTGTTGATGTGTGACTGTTGAGTTATAATGTTAAAGTATTATGCCAAAATATTCAAACACAGTTTAATATATCATAGATTTTCACATTGAGCCTGTTAATTAAACTGTCGGTCTCTGGCATCTGCCTAGCCGATTCCTCAACTATGTCGGGTGGTCGGGGTCGCCCTCTAGTCGGTCCCGGATATTAACGAATATCTATGACATTGTTACGAGTCGTCGCTGGAAAGTCGCCGGCCGGTCCGGGGCCTTTAGTATTTTGGAATTGGGTTGTGGGGTCAGGCGGCCGTCTATCAGTGTAAAATATTTTCGCCTGCATTTAGCCTTGAACGTTCCCACTGCTAGGGACACAAGCCTCTTCTCTATGAGAGGGAGTGTGGAACACGCAGGCCCAGTTCGAGTTAGTGGATATCAAATGTCTGTATGTTTGGTGCTAAGACACGCTGGTTTTTTCATGATGTTTTACTTCTTCTTTATTTTATAATTCTCTCCATTCCAGACGCAACTTATCAGCGCCAGGCGCCGCCACGGGTGAGTGGGACAAATGCGCGACCTTCGACGTGAACTGGACGCAAGTCTTGGAGACCATGACCCCGCCCCCACCTGGCACGCCCACCATACCCTGCCAGAATGGATGGGACTTCGAGCTGGTTGATATTCCATATGCTACTGTTGTTAGCGAGGTAAGGAACTAAAACCCTTTGCGAGTCTTTCTATGAAGTAACTGCGAGACTTCAAAATTGCTGGGGATTTTGTTCTGCCCACACGGCACTTCTCTTCAGTTAAAACACTTGGTGAAGGGCGGGCGTTTTTTAGGATCTTCTCATGTAATTTTGGCGTTCAAAAAGTTGTGATTCTCAGTCTAATTTGAATAAATATAATATTTTGGTTTGATTGGTGACAAGCATCCTTAGAAATGAAAATTCGGGTGCCAAAGAACCTTAACCGCTTCCCAAAAAGTACAGATTCAGTTAGTAATAGTTCAATACATTAAGGATCCTCAATAATGTTCTGTAATTCCAGAGAGGCTGGGTGTGTGAACACGCTGGCAACGTGCCGATGGCGCAGGCTGTGTTCTTTGCGGGAGCCTTCATGGGTGGCCTGATCCTGGGCTCGCTAGCCGACAACTTCGGCAGAGTACCAGCTGTCATATGTAAGTTGTAGGGACACAGGCTCTTTATTTGGCGTCATTTACTCATCAACAAATATGTTGCCCTATCGAGATCTGATTCTGGTGAAAATCGATATCTACTTCTGCCGGAAGAAAACAAAACTAAAAATATAGTGTACGCAGAAGTACTTTAAAATAACATTAGTTTAGTTTTTTTGAGAATAACCTACACTCTACTTGATATAGTATTATAAGACCCAGTACTTTAGTTAGCGTTAGCCCAAAGTAACTATTCCACGCGGGCGGAAGCTAAGTAGTCAACAAATATTTATACGAGTCATTAAACAACCCATACTTCTTGATGATGTTTTATGTAGTGGAGCATACTAATCGTACTTACACTATTGACAGCTTTCTTAATGATTTGATTTGATTTATGTGTAATGAAAATAAACTAGAAAGGTAATACGGTTATAATATTATATTTATAACCGTAGAAATATTAGCCAGTCCGATGACCAGTCCCGCTACCTTAACGTTTGTACCACAATCGGTGGAATGGAATACCAAACAATGCAACTGCTCCACTAAAATCCCCATTATTAGGCAAACGAGCTTTTGAGTATCTTGCTTGAAAAAATCTTAATTGACAAAAAAACCGTATCCACAATGCAGTTACATCAAAATTTATATTAATCATCGTCTGTGTTATCCTCGCCAGATGTTTGCTATTAAACATCAGTGTCCACATTTGTTTAATTATGTACTGTGGGAATCAACGCGACACTTGTGTTTGTCACATTTTTTTTTAAAACATGTTAGTTTTTCAGACATTAACGAGTCGATAAACTTGTGTTGATGTTATTTTTGGAGTCTTGTAACATAGGTATTTTATCAGAAGCTTCTGTTGACTTAAAATGTCAGATAATTTATTTAAGGCATAATTTTATTGTTCTTTTTTGCATAAACTGATGCTGTTTTTAAAACCTGTGAACGTTATTTCTGCACTATTATTGTATTTTTTTATGTTATAATTTTTTTTTTTGCATGCTGTGTCTATCGCATCATATTGTACACTATGCTTGTATTATTAGGATAAAAAGTGTAACAATTATATATAGGCCAATAAATAAATATATTCTTCATTTCCAGGTGCCAATGTGATCGGTGGTATAGGAGGCTTAGCGACCATCTTCACGACGGGGGTATGGGACTTCGCACTCTGCCGGTTCTTCGTCGGCATGGCGTTTGACAACGCGTTCATGATGACTTATATTTTGGGTAAGATTGATCAGGCACCTATTAACTAAATAGCTGGTCCTTGGTATAAAGTTAAATTAAAAAAAAGGGAAAAGACTGATCCTGGCAGGATGTGGGCTTAGGCCAACGTTCGTGCCCAAATTGCACAACGTATGTACGTACACACGGCTGCACATCAACCTATACAAATCCAGTATAACCTGACCTCGTTTTGTATGAGCTTTCCGTACAATGAGAGATCAGTTTAGTTTGATTTTGTATAGCTTGATTGGTCATCGTGCGTACATACAACACCCTACAGAAACTATTTTCTTAGGCTGAGATTTACAGAGCAAACTTCGAGTTGCAGCGTTTTGTGAAAACGAACCTTATTAGTATGAAGTTACAGTGCAAATCGTCGCTTATTCTGTCACATATAGAATAAGCAACTGAAGAAGCGTTTAAAACGAATATGAATACCTTTCCTTTTTACGAATTAGAATCATTTTTTTATAAAACGCTTAGCTCTCTTTACAAGTAAGGCCTCAATTATGTGCCCAGTTGGTCAAATACCTAGCTTTCTCTTCTCAGTTCTGGAGTACGTGGGTGCCCGCCACCGCACCTGGGTAGCCAACATGTCCATTGCGCTGTACTTCGGCATGGGTTGTCTGTGCCTGCCGTGGTTGGCGCTGTGGATCAGCGACTGGAGGAACCTTCTGTGGTATACATCGGCGCCGATGTTACTTGTTGTGTTCGCGCCTGTAGTTCTGCCGGAGAGTGCAAGGTGAGTTTGACTCTGAAAGGTAACATATCATGACAAAGTCCTATGTTAGGGGCCTTCGGGCTGTTACTGACAAATTTCTGATGGAAAAACCCAATAACACTGCTTTGCGACCACTAGGACAAAAAGTCAGTCTCACTCAAGATGTGAGCACGTTTTAGTGAAGCACATTTTAGTAAAGTCTTGGGTTGTTTAAAAGTGGTGAATGGGGTCCTTAAATTGTGCAACTCTTTGAATAGACTCCGGATCCAGGTTGGTTGCAGTAAGGAAAACCTGCTCAGGTGGGGATTCATTAATGACTCTGCCCTGGAGTGTAAATGTGTGTTCTACAAACGATGGGGCACTTAATATCGTGTCCTGCGTGTCCTGTTGTTTGTTCGCTACAGGAACTGATGGACGCTACTGAAAGCACCAAATTGGTAGCTCAGTTTTGGGCTGATACAATTTAGATTGCCATCGATACGCTAAGAAGATTGTGCAACTGAGTAACACCCTGTCTCCCACTTTCTGCGTCTAGTCTGTTCCGATCACTAACGAAGACCTCACCTTTTCCGACTTCCCCGTCTCTCCACTGTATAATGTTGCAGTTGCAGTAGATAGAGCCATGATTCTGTATTTGGTGAAGTGAACGTAACGTTTCTGTTTGTTCCAGGTGGTATGTGAGTCGCGGCCGCATTAACCAAGCCGTGCAGGTTCTCAGGAAGTTCGAGAAAGTCAATGGCACCAAAATACCTGATGATATTATGGATGAATTTATTGTAAGTTTAAGTTGGCAATTGTTCTCTTTTGTGTTTCGAAATCCTAATGGATGTAGGATTTATTCATACTCTTACTGACTTTAACCACATGGTGTGTTCAACTACTTTGATCCAACTACATTGTACAGTACGTCAAGTTCCCCTGGCTAGGTCCACATGTACAACTTACTTATCCATTCATCCAGTTTACATATAACGTCATAAAAACCTAAATCTGTTTAGTAATGACGTTTCTGTTACCAACAACTTCCATCTTTTAAATCTTTACCGCCTAATTGCCTTACAGGTAAGATCAAACCAGACCAAAAAGAGCAACGAGTCCCTCTTAGTCCTCATGAAGAGTGCGCCCCTACGGCTGACCATGATCCTCATGCTGATCGTCTACATGGCCTGCGCCGTGATCTTCGATGGGCTGGTCCGAATGTCCGAAGCGTTCGGGCTGGACTTCTTCATCAGTTTTACTTTAACGTCGGCCACGGAGATACCCTCGGTGACTCTGCTGGCTTGTGTGCTTGACAGGTACGGAGGATTTACACCTTTTGGTTTTTCGAACGTAACTAACTTCATGTAGCATAGCATAACCAGCTTATAATATTCCCATTGCTCAGACATAGGATGCCTTCTCCACAAACATTCGATTAAAATGACGTTCCGAGTACTTCCGAAACCATAGATTTGACATCCTCCATCCCAGAACTTCTTGGACCTATACCGCTTTACGAGTTTTCCTTCAACGTTTTGACTTGTGGTTTTATCAGCAGTGGTGATGAAATAAATTACTCAAAGGAACGACTAAATTCGTAAGATGGAGCGGAACGAGTTCTTCATAATAACTTAATATAATTTTCACAAATTCGTCGATTGCAGATGGGGTCGCAGAAATCTCACCGCTGGTCCCTTGTGCATAGCGGGTATACTCATCAGTGTCGCCATGTTTGTGCCTAAAGGTTGGTTTGCTTTCCGTAGTTACAGTTCACAATTACGTTACCCTTGACTAGCGTCAGTGAAAAAATCACTGTAATCTCTATACTCGACACTTTAAGGTTGTTTTTGAGTATATGCTACTGACAACTCTGTCAAAATTACAGTGATGTTATTCGCATTACAATAAGGTTGCTAATAACATAACATCACGCCTGTAATCCCAGAAAGGTTAGGTAGAGGTGCACTTAATAGTACACCTATATATTTCCGATAGTACGCAATATCGGGCGAGCCTATTACCATCAACCGGCCCAACGTCTCCGTGGATGCTACTGAGAAATTCCTGACGGAAAAATTACAATGACACTTTGCCCGACCTGGGAATCTAACTCAGGACCTCATGCTCAGCAGTCGCGCTTGCGACCACTAGACCAACGCAGTTGCTGATTTCAGATGTGAAATAATTGTGAAACTTCTTTGTCTAGGGTTTTGACTTCTCGAGTTGGTGGCTCAAAAATTGTTTGCTAACCCTCCATCCTTTCCAGGTATCCCTGAGGCGTCACTGGCGATAATGGCGCGGTTCTGCATCAACATGTCGTACAACGCGGTGATCCAGTGGTCCACGGAACTGTTGCCGACGGCGGTGCGGGCTTCGGGCTCGGCGACGCTGCATATGAGCGGCTATGTCGCGTCTGTGCTGTCACCTTATATTGTGTACTCCGTAAGTTGTTTGAGAATTATGTATCGAGACCATATGGGGGTCCTTTTTAAAGATTAAACGAGGTAAAAATAACGTGATCCGCAACATCGAAGATATAGCCAATGTCCTGAGTTATCTCAGCTCGCTTTGTTTCTTCTTCTTTTAAGGGGCAAGTAATGTGGGCAATGACTGCACATCAACGCGAGTTAAATGATTAAGTCAATTTATCACAAAAGACCTTTGATTAGTCCTGATGTTATCAAAATATTCTCAGACAATAAGTGGGTACTTGTGCCCTAAATCATAGTCTTAATTTGCACCTTAAACTCCCTTGAGTGGCTTTGCCTTGATCTAAACAGGAGAAGAATAATCTGAATAGATGACGTAGACAAGGTGTCGGATAAAATATGACCTAAACATTTCTGTCATTCACAGGAGCGACTATGGACTACCCTGCCTCTGCTGATCTTGGGAATACTGTCATTACTAGGTTCTGGCATCAGTCTGGTGCTACCAGAGACGATGGGCCGTCCCATGCCACAAACGATGGCCGACGGTGAGAGGATCGTGGAGGAACAGTCGTTATTCGGGTAAGTGTTTCTAACATAGTAAAAGGGTAACGATTTTTGATAAATGGGGAAACGCTTAGTTTGTAACAAGGGCAAAAATGGGCATAATGGGCAATATTTTACGAGGGGAAATATTGGGTATGTTGGGCAATCGTAAGGGACGAGGGTGTAAATGAACAAAATGGGGTTGCTGTGAGGGATATAATGGTAAATATAGGCAAAATTAACAGGCATGTTGGGCAATCTCTTGGAGGCAGACTATAGTATAAAAATGAGTGTAATAGATGTCGCACCGTCGGAGACGAGGTTAAAAAAACCTCGTGATGGGTAATCCTGCTCAGAGATTTTTACTCTTGTCACTGAAATTGGTTGGTGATAATTATGACCCAAGCAAGGATAAAAATGATGGGCAATTAAAAAAACGAATAAGACGACGATAAAAATAAGCATTTGGGTATTCACATAGGGCTCTAAGGGGAATACGGAAATGATGGGCAGATGTGAACACCGGGGTTGTACAGTCAGCAACAGTGTTATTGTTAGTCACATTAAAGACTCAATTGTTCAATATTGAGTTTTAACATTTGATTTGTCAAGAGTTTCTGCATTTGTACTTTTTTAATGTTTGTGTGATGAAAAACAACGGTATATTTGTGTTTTTTGCATTTCTCTCATTTTGTGTAATTGTTCCTGCTGGTAATTGTGCCTGCTGGTAATTGTGCCTGCTGGTAATTCGACGAGGTAAGTTTTTCTTTTTTATGCTTTTTTGTCGCTTCAGCTTTTGTTTTATTAGTTACTCAAATATGTGAATTATGAAAGTATAAAGCAGTTATTCATTATAAAAATTCTCAGCGCTAAAAAATATTTCGCTTTTTTTTTATCTCGATTCAAAGCCAGTTTTCGAGGAAGTACTATTGAATTGAAATAGTACATTTTGATTTAAGTGGAGAAACTTTGTTATTGCATTCGAGGGAGAATTAACGAGGATGAATTAAGTGTTTTAAATTAAAATATATTTTGTTTTTTTTTTCATATTAGGTTGTTTAGCGGCTTCATACCTTCGCTTCTTCTTCAACCTGACGAAAGCAAAGCGCGGAAAAAAGCGCAAATTAAATCATAGTTTCCTAATACTTCATGACAAAAATACTTTTCGTTCTATTATTTTATTTCTTCGAAAGTGCATTGAGAAACGTCGTTGAATAAACGTGTGCATTTGTTACTGCAGTTCTCGGTATCATAACAACCTCGCCTGCGGCTCGGGTGTGATTTCGCCTTGAATGCAATAGCAAAGTTTCCCCACATATATCAAAATGTACTATTTCAATTCTGCAGTAGGCCGACTTAAATTGCCTTTGAGGATAATAGCCTCTAATAAAATAACAAAAAAAGAAAATCTGCAGTAATGCAATTCAAGCATTTCTAGACAGGCTATAGATCGACTTCCCTAATAACTCGCACGCGTGCTGTTAGTAGTTGTGTATGATTTTTAATTAAACAAAAAAAAATTGTTTTAGATGCCTCGACAGCATTAGAGAAAGAAAAAGAAAACAACAGACAGCTAAGCAAGCAGTAAGAAGCAAAAAGTTGTCGATGGGGAAATCTACAGTTCATTCCGAATCCGAAACTAAACCAAGAATATTTGAAGAGTTACATCTGTAAAAGTTGGGGTAAAGCGGCCATCAGAGAGCAACTAAGTGCGATCGCCGTCCAAACTCAAAACTGATTTCTGTATTTTAGTTATAAGTTGTCAGCTCCCTACCTCATGTGAAGTCATGTGTGAAATTTTTTTCATTACATTATATTTGTCTCAATATATGTATATATTTTTAATTGAATTGAAAATAGAATTGCCAAACTTAAGTGGCAGTGGGCAGGACATTGCTCGCAGAACGGATGGCCGATGGGGCCGAAAAGTTCTGAAAGTCGTTGCGTTGGAAGGCCTCCCATTAGGTGGACCGATAGCCTAGTGAAGGTTGCGGGCATCCGCTGGATGCGAGACTCACGAGGCGAGCTTTAGGGGCTCTGTCAATGTGTCGACACTTGGGGGAGGCCTATGTCCAGCAGTGGACGTCTTTGGGCTGAAATGATGATGATGACATATTTTTTACATTTTTATACGCAATCGTGGTAAACTTGGTGTTATGTTTTTATCTATTTGTAAGGTTTCCGACTAATTAGATTACTCCAAAACCTACTGAGATAACTGTTCCGATAGAGAAGCAATAAAAAAATTATAGTTGTAAAAAATCGTTTTATTTGAATTTTCACAAATTGTAGGTATTCGTAATTCCCTTTTGATCGTGGGATTAAAGGAGAATTTATTAAAATCATGTTTTTGTTTTACAGAAAAGCAGAATGGAGGCACGAGCAAGAAAAGGCTTTAAGGGCGCTGTTCCAGTTTCGATGAACTTAAATTTAGGTATCTAAAGTCACACACAGCAACATTACGCACCTATGCACACATAGAACCACTCTGAGCACTCGATTTTATACTTAACTTATATAATCTTGGTCCTTGATATTACTTTTTAATTTTATTGAAATTGATTCCGGAAGATTACTCGGACCTTTGAAAATGCATGGGATAATAATAAGGCATCACGCGGGCAACGCCGCGGGCATAAGATAGGATACGAGGTAGAAGGGACACCGACACGAAAACGGTTACCACGTATAAAAATTTAATACATCATGCTGAGCAAAAAATCAGCTGTTAGCGTAACCGTTTTCGCGTCGGTGTCCCTTCCACACACGGTCAAAACATCCATTTTTTTTTAAATAACCGATGAAAAATGTGTATATAGGGGGCTCAGAAAGGTGTGCTGAAAACGTGGTAACCGTTTTTGCGTCGGTGTCCCTTCCACCCCGTATATTATATCCAACTAATATTATATATGCGAAAGGATGTTTGAATGGATATTTGTTAGTAAATCACGTCAGAACGGCTGAATGGATCTTGATAAAATTTAGCTCACAGATAGGTAGGTCATAGTCTGGAAAAACACATAAGATTTTGGTTTTGATTTCATATTCATTATTAGCGACCCTAAAAATACATGAAATTGACACCCAAGACGAAAAGTGGCCGTATTTTCGTCGGCGCCATCTTGGATTTTGGCTTTCACCTCATATTCATTATTAGCGATCCCAAAAACCATGAAATTGACACCCATAACGAAAAGTGGCCAAACATTCTTTGGCGCCATCTTGGATTTTGCTTATGACCCTATATTCGTTGTTGGCAACCCCAAAAACCATGGAATTGACATCCATGACGAGAAATGGCCAAATATTTTTCGGTGCCATTTTGGATTTTAGTTTTGACCCTACATTCGATATAAGCGACCCCAAAAACCGTGAAAATGACACCCATGAAGAAAAGTTGTAAATTTTTTATCGGCGCCATCTTGGGATTTGGTTATGATGATAAATATCCGATACTAGCGACCCCAAAAACCATGAAAATGACAGCCATCACAAAAAGTTGTCAAATTTTTATCGGCACCATCTTGGATTTTGGTTTGGTCTCCATATTCGTCATACATTCAAACGGCTTAAAATTAAAATCATAACCCTCCTCCCGCCCACCCGCTTCAAAACCTCATCACCGACAGCTTGACCTTATCCATACAAATCCTAACCTTACTAAGAGCTGCTTACCCCACCCATCCATTTCGCAACCTTATCAACAACTGCTTAACCACCAAATCCAGATCTTACCCAACATAATTTCTAAACCACATTCTAATAAATAAAGTATGAAACTCGTACTTATTTTTATTTTAGTCCAAAAAAAGTTTCAACTCCTTCCGATTACGCTATACGACGACGGTACTCACACGCATGCACACTACAATAGTTTCTAGTAATTTTGTCGTATTTATTTTTTTCAAGAGAGCGATACACCCGTCCTTCCCACGAGCGCTTCTGAGCGCGGAATGATGAACCGCGAGTGCAAAATGTATGAAGAAGTCGGCAAATGTTTTTATTTTAGCTAATAATTGGAAAGTGTGTTGATTTTTGTACAAAATAATTAGCTCAACCTATAATGGACTATATATACCGCAACTTATTATAATTTTTAAGACAAAATATGCTGTAAATTTACCTAAACTGGGACCTATCAGACCCTATTTTTTTTTAATTTTCTGGATTATTGTGATGGGCAAAACGTATTTGTGAGAAAATTTTGTATACAATTTCGTCGACGTCATACAATTTTTCTGATGCCAATCTGGAGATGAATATATATCTCTAAATTAAGACCATGATATCTTCACATTTGTGATTGCTTATAAATTAAAATGGTACCTGAAAAACACTGTTACTTGTAGAAAAATGTAATAGCGTCCTTAATTACATAACGTATAGACTTTATTAACGGTTGTTATGGGATCTACCAATGGTAGACATTGCTCCGAGTTAAGGGTTGCCTACGATATCCTGCCTTTTCGCCGAAAATTGTTTGGCAGATTGTCACTTGCCAACCAACGTTTCGCCGATGTTTCACTTTGACAACTAACGATTAGCAAATTTTTTTATGACAACGTTTCATTTGGTAGAATTATTGTTAAGCTTATTATTATAATGACACAAAACGTTTGGGACATTTATCATTATTTTGTCAAACTTTTCACTAGGCCACACAACTATTAGAAGAATGACGTTTTGTCAGTGTAACAGTTCCCTTTTCATACATTGATATCTTGCGTATCTTTTGGCGAAACCCTGGTCTTGAACTTGCGGCGATGTGCCAGAACCGACTCGCTTTTGTAAAAGGAAACTGGTTAGGTCACATTAAAGATAAAGTAAAAAAAACAATTGAATAACAATAACTACCAGTATATAATTTGTCCCAAATGAAAATGGCATCCGTATAAATAAATTTCTTCAAAATTTAATCTAGGACTCAGTTTTGCAGCTTTTTCAAAATCTAACACACATACTTTTGGTGCAAGATTAATACCGTGTTCTTTGCCGTATTATGTTATTAGTTCAAACTTAACATTACATAATACTACATAATTATTAAACGAAACCCAACTAGACTTGGTAAACAACAAACAACTAGATAAATGAATATTACGCAAACTGAAACATTCAGCTACTTGAAAGTTGGCATTTTAAAAAGTGTCATTATGAAAAGCAGACCAAACCACAGATGACCAAACGTACAGTTGGTAACTGTGAGGTTGGGAAATAAAACAAAATTATATGATAAGTTGGCAAATGATTATTCAGCGAAATAAAATTCTGCGAAACGTTAGTTGGCAAGTGAAAATTTGGCAAACAATTTTCGGCGAAAAGGCAGAGAACCGTTGCCTACGGATGCACTTAAAGGTGCTTTCTTTTAGCATAGGTACTTAATTAAACAATTACCTTATAGGTATAACGTAGGATGATTTCAAAATATTTTTGTAATTTTGGAGTCGGCGAGGAATTTTAGAACGGTAATTTGTTGATTGAAGTTGTATTGTTAAAAACTTTCTGTGTAACTTGCGGGATAATGCTGTGGGTACTTGCAGACAAAAAAGATAAGTTTGCAGGCATTTATTATTGTGTGAAACATTAAACGAGTGATGGTAACATTAGCCACTCCGCATTCTGGCGTAGTTGCCTGCACACATAACTTTTTCGCCGACTGTACCGAAGTCGAAGCAGAGATCGATATCAACAAATCGTGCTAACTTAAACGTAACGCTTGTACCAAGGTGCCTACATGATTTTGGGTTATGTTTTTAACGAAATGTTATCCTTTAGTGAGCACAGTGAGTGCGTTGCACGCAAATAGAGCCTTATACACGCTTTAGATTTTCTCAATTAAAAAGTAAATATTGTCCAATTGAGGTTTTTTGCAAGACTCCGATCAGTTGTTAAAATATCATAAAAGCCGACATGAGATTTCACTGCATATGTACCTATCTATCGTTGTCAGTCGAATTACCTGCACAGGGTAATTCCTAAGTTCAGGCTCACTGTGTGAATGTTTTATTTTGTAACTTTGAAATGTTTTTTTTTACTTACCCTATTTTAGTAGGTAAGTCAAAAAAACTTTTTTTTAAACTTACCCTGTGAGGGGTAAGTCTAAAAAACTTTTTTTAAACTTACCCTATGAGGGGTAAGTCTGATAACTTTTTTTTTGAGAAGCAAAAGTAGACAAGTGATATAAATATGCATTATTATCGCTTTGTGATATTGACAAATAAGTTTAAAATAGGTGACCAGCCTTAGCCGTTAAGATCGCCTAAATCAAAATTTTAGGTAAAGCTTCCAATATTTTTAAGGTTGTTAGATAACTATTAATATTGTTCAATGCTAGACTAAGCAAACCTAGGTTAGGTAGAAACAGTTGTATGTTCAAATCTCTCAATAATTTAGAAATTGGATAGTCAGAATACTTTGCTCAGAAGTCTTTGGTCAATTCATAGTAATTCTATTGACATAATGTAGGTAAGTCAATACCTAGGCTACCATTGGCAAAACAATCGAGGATAGACGAATACACTTAAAAAATAATTTAGAAATTGAATACTTTGCTCAGAAGTCTTTGGTCGATTCATAGTACCTCCCTACATTAATTAGGAAATCCAAATAATATCATTAATTCGTACCGGCTATTATGGAGAGCCCGCAAAACAAAGTGATTTTTTCATACCTGTTTTTTTTTATATCGAAGCAGATAGCTACGTGTCAATGTAGATAATACATTTTACGAAAATAACAATTAGTCTGAAAAATATTTTTTTGCAACTAATTCAACATTTCTTGACCTCCTAAGGGCGAGATTCACAGATCGCACTTTGAAAGTAATGTCAAAGGCCAGTCTGTAAATCTCGCCTTAGGACTTGCGAAAAAAGTTAATATATCTTTGAAAGAAAAAGCGCGTTGTACCAATATCACGATATTCTTTGTTTTATTTGTTTGGTATTCACGTTGTGTGCCTACAAAAGAGTATTCGCTCGTTTCAATAATTTAGGCTGTAATTTAGAGAAGATAATAATTTTAGTATTAGGTAAGTAGATTAGTATGTTGTGTTACATTAAAGGAGATCGGAATAATTGTTTATTTGCCTAATGGTTATATTCTCTATGGATTCCCGAGTCGGGCAGTGTTATTGGGTTTTTACATCAGGAATTGGGAACATTAGCAGCCATGGAGCCTGGATTTGTGTCCGGTTGATGGCAATAGGCTCGCCCCCTATTACATGGGACTTAAAACATAACTAGCGAAATGTGGGTTTACTATTAGGTAGGTACCTATACACCTCTGCCTAACACTTCGGGGATTAAAGGGGTGATGTTATGTTATGTATGTTTTTGCCCAAAAAATCGCCTAACCTGTGGATAATAAATAGCTCCCTATAAAAACCCGGAATGATTTTAAAGTTCCGAAAAAAAACTGTCCAATTAGAGAGAGGTAATTATCAACATGACAATAACCTTCTTGTAGTTAAGGCAAATAAACTGTACCTATCCTATTCCGATCTCTGTATAAGTATACACAGCAGAGTAGAACAAACAGTACTGTGATATTATTGAATTCAATTAATTGTTATATTGAATTAAAAATAATACGGTACCTAGACGAGAATTTGTACAAAATGAGAGAGATGACGTTTTTTGGTCCAGTGATTGGCCATTATACAGCGTGTAACGGAAGGGACCCATCAACCCTGAAGGAGGTGAATGTGAAAAAAAATTTGGCCCTCCCATAGTAAATCAATCAGCTGGTAGGTAGTCAGTTTTGTAAGGGAGGGCCAAATTTTTTTTTCATATTTCGACCTATGTTCTTTGGGGAAAGTTGTTGAGTTTCATGAGCACATTCACCTCCTTCAGGGTTGATACGCCCCTTCCGTTACACGCTGTATAGGAATACATTTCGATTAGATTGTAGTTTTATTAAAAAATCATTAATTAAATCGCTCACTTGCTGCCTTTCAGTTATTTTACCTCTGTTGGCAACCTTGTGTCAACGATTACAAAGATCAATTTGATTTTGACAGCGACGCAAAATCAAAGGTATTACGGAGTTCACTGACCGTCGACCACTTTTCAACCTTATTACTTAGGTTATAAGGTTGAAAATTGGCAAACCGTCAGTGAACTTGGTACGATAATTACTATGAAATTATTGTCTATGGCGAATTTAGACAGAAAAAATGCCAATAGATTGTCAAACTCCAATATTGGAATTTGACAGTCTGCTGGCAAATGAGCTGCCTTTTAGTAACTCGAGAACAAACATTCGAGATTAAAATTATGTTTATATCTAACGATAATATTGTAAGTAAAAAACTAAAAATAATTTAGCATAAGTCTGAGTTATTGTATAAAAATAATAATGTAATTAAACATGTTGTACAATACTTTTAATAAAAGTATAAATTATGATTTTTATATTTTGTTTCATTTATTTTACCCAACGATCCGCTGATTGCCGCCACCTTGATTTTAGAACTTAATCCTGTCGTCGAAATCAGTTTGAAATCCGAAGTGTTTGAGAAAGAGTTAATATCAGAACATTCATTACTTCATTAACCTTACTAAACTCGCGCGTTGGTCTGTGAGACCGATAAAACAGTCTTTCGTGATTCTGCTATTCAATGATGGCATTTTGTACTTCCTGTTAGCTGCATGATTAGTTGCTACAATAATTTTAGGACTAGAAGAGTATTGGTGCGAATAGCGCAGTATTAGGCAAATATCGGTCTGTGAGACCGACGCGTGATTTTGTACTGAAACTTAAATTATGTTACTTAAGTCTCAAATTATTTTTGCTTATAATAGCTAACAATGTATCTTTTAAGTTTGTAAGTATGTTGGAAGAAAAAAAAAACACCTTTGCTAACATTTTACGACTTTACAAAAATCTAACTATTTTTCAGAGACTACAATGAAAGGATATACTCAGTAAATGACCGGTAGGTATCTTGAGGGTAAATTATCAGTTTTACGATACTTCGTAGTATATAGTCTATATAGTACGAAGTATCGTAAAACTGATAATTTCAGAGAATATAATATCCACGTATAAGTTATTTGAAAAAAAAAACCGAAATTGATTTTCAAAACTTCGGTCTGTCAGACCGTGCGCGAGTATGGGTGTTATAAAATTTGGCGCGAGTATACGAAGGTTAATATCTGAGCAGATGCTTGTCAATAATTTCTATATAAACAACTAACCAAAAATATCTGAACACTTACAACGTCAAGTGTATCTACGCAGACAAACACTGAGCTTACCTAATTCGTTACTGCGTGATATAAAGGACGAACCAAAAACGACTATCGACTTGACTATGGTGGTTAGTCCAGTCATTTGGTAGTTTTACCTGGAAAATTTTTAAACTGGTGATTTTATTGAGGTCGACGTGCTCTCTACGAATTTTCACATTGTCCCCAGAGTTCTACCGTAAATGCATAAATGACTATTGATTTTACCAAAAAATTGTATTGTGTGCGAGCGGCAAATTCGAAGAGAACACATCGAGCTCATTAAAATAACCAATTTTCAAAACTCCCGGAAAAAAATCCAGGTAACACCCTTTTTGAACACCAAATGACTGTTCTAGGTATAAATACGATGGAGAGGGAATAAAAAATTATAGAAAATCATTAGCTACAAAATGTTATAAACTGCCATCATAGTGGTCATCATAGTATATAAATTAGCAAAAGAGTTCCTATATATATTGTATTTATAGTAAAGTTGGAACCACTTCCTACTGCAATTTTTCCTCAACTGCTCAGATATCTAAGACTACCCCATCTGCGTAGATACACTTGACGTTGTAAGTGTTCAGATATTTTGGTTAGTTGTGTGTATAGAAATTATTGACAAGCATCTGCTCAGATATTAATGAACTAATGAATGTTCAGATACTAATGGTAACTTGTAGTGTAAGGAACTTATTGACATTTTAAATTGTTCAGAAGTATTTGGTCACCTTGTCTGCTACAATATATCTGACGGCGACTGTACAAGCTGATCATCTTTGTTTAGACGTGGAGAATTGCAGCAGCAGAATCTACACAGGGGCGAGCAAATATTGACTACTGCACAGTCATTTGTCAATGAAGCAGAATTTACAACCTTATTGCACTAGGACTTAAGGTCTATTCCTAGGTAACAAATCAAAATGTATGATACCTGGTATGAAGTTATCCCTAACTTCTGCTTAGTATCATAAATAGTGGGCGGCGAACATCCATCTTCTAGCCATTGGATTAGACGGCAGATGCGACCGTTCCGGGCGGTTGAGAGTACAAAAAAACAAGTATACAAAATAATCAATTTATTGAACTAAATCAGGTGTTCTTTATACTAAGATACATTTTTCCATTAATATTCTGTTTGACTGGGTTGATTCGCTTCAGTATTTGCGTCATGGTCTCGACCAGACGCTCGCTGCTGACGCCCGTTCGCTTGGACTTGAACTTTGTGAGTAGTTCTGTGGTCGTCATCGGTTTGCGTGCGAGGTAACGACGTACCGCCTCTTCTGTTACGCCGCATTCGCTGTAAGGTTATGGTAAGTTTTAGACGTTGGTTTCAATATTCATAAACGGGTTTCAATAGTACATATTTTATAGTCCAGCTTCTGTACTTGTTCCCTACAATTGAATGTTGACTCTATGACTAACATCATAAAGATCAACATTAAAGTTTCGTAGGCGTCTGCGGTATTGAGATACAGATCCTGTTCTTATAATTATTTATGATGATGAAGATACAGAGCAAGGTAAATCACACATCGTCGGAATCTGGCTTAGAGTCACGAATTCACGATGAATTCAAAACAAAAGTTTAAGTGCATTCAAGCTAGAATCATTTTACAATGACAAAAGTTAAAGCGCCAATTTTACTGGCGAGAGAATCGCAGCAAGTCTCACCGTGCCATCAAATTCAATAGAAACTAAATGAAGCAATCTCTAAACGGTGATAACATCTCGGCGATAATTTGGAGGTGGCGCGCCCAAGGTTTAATGGAAACTCGACCTTACAAAATAGAATTACGGTTTCAAATCCCTTCTTAAGAAAAGCATAACTACTTTACTATGTATACTCACGTGTAAGAAGCGTCAAGCTTGGGTCTCTTGGCGGGCGGCAGGTTGTTGCTGGCCGCGTTGGCCGCCGCCACGGCCGCCTGCGCCGGCGTGGGCGAGCCCGCACGCGACGTGGCGGCGCTGGCGCCCGCTGACAACAAACATGTGAAAAAAAAATTAAATATGTAAAGCGGGTCATAAAAAACGCGTGTGTTACCAAAGCAAATAGTTAAGTTATAGTCCATACAAATTCCATAACAGTATTATTTGCCATTTCAAATATGGAACTGATCGCCGCCGCACGACTCCAGCTAGTGAGCAGCGCGCTGTTGCTATTCAAATTTCGAACTAATCGCCGCGCGGCACCAGTCAGTAGGCAGCGCTAGCGCGCTGTTAAAATGGCGGGAAAGCAACAGTGTGCATTCACAGATTGAGTTTATTTAAAAAAAAAAAACAGTTTATTCGGTAATTTAATAACTTGGCTGCATGCTCATGCGTCTTTGCCAACATTTTCACGCAGCCACGGCAGAAAATAATCCTCGCGCCATTTTTCTCAAAAGAGAATGCTCATGGAAGTATGGAATCCCGTACCATGCTGCATCAAAATCAAACCTTGTTTTTTATAGATTACACTGATCGTATTAACTCCTACAAAAATTATTTTTGAAAAAAAAACCCGCGTTTCAGAGTTATTTTATAAAATCGAAACTAACCTAAAAAGTAGGTCTATTTTTTCGACGCTACCAACGACGTATTTTAACACACATACATTACATTATTGCTCTAAAACAGCGTAATACACTAATATTAGTAAGAATTACGAGTTAAAGTAACATCCACAGTATGCTTGACTGAAACTCGATTTTATTTTAGACCTTTATATTGCCAATAGTCAGTCAGTACAGTACAAATGTCAGATGCCACAGATAAGATAACTATAAACCATAGAGTATAGTAAGTGCTATAAACTAGTCGGGATTTAGGGATGTAATCGATAAATCAAAATCTTTAGGCTGAGAAAATCTATTTTGTTGCAAATAGCAATAAACCAAACTAAATCGATTTGGTGTACTGATCTTACTTAATTGTAATTAATTTTAGAGTCCGCTCGACAGACAAGGGTTTGTTCAATTGAAACGGAACGTCATTTATATTCAGTTGAAACGGAACGTCATATAAAGGGAGTAAAACAATATTCGTACTTTTAAACTCGAAAAGTATATTTCCAGTTCAAAAATCAAATCCCCGACGCGTAATGCCGTAAAAAAATATGAAACTAATTACTATAATATTTTGGTTTTGAGGCGCGAGACTTTTTGGTACCAACTTTGGTCATTGTCCTTTCCACTGTCACCAATATGATACCATTGGTAAGACTGGTCTTCAGTCTTACCTGTAACGACTATCAAAGATCTACAAAGGACAGCCGTGTACCTACATATCAATGGCTTAATGTGGTTTTCGAGCCATGGAGGGGTCCCGATATGTAATGGATGGTCACCCATTCACGGCCTGACCTTTGCTAACGTAACCGTGCGGCTATTATTATTTAGCCACGAGTTCCTCTTATGGCTAAGTAACTGATACTTATTTTCAGTGTACATACCGGATGTGCTAGCGGCGGGTGCACTCTTATCACCTCCCTTACTCTTCTTCGATTTCTTCGCAGGAGTGGGGGCGGTGGTTTCTGGATCCGTGTCTGAATCTGAACTCAACTCGCTGCTCGAGTCTGGAAATGAAAAGATATTATTGTTCTTAATTATAAAGAGTTAAGCAGAGGTGTACCTAATAGTATCCACATATTTTGCTAGTTGTGTTGAAGTCTCATAATTATGATAGAGGCGAGTCTATTGCCGTTCTAATCTGGTTCATCTGCCAGCTAAGTTGTGTCCTGAAGTGGTGGAATAGGCACAGGCAGGTGGAATAAGCGGCTCACGATTTAAGGCCGATTTTACACGTGGCTTATACAACATATAACATAATTAACGCTCATCCTGAAAGTAGTTCGTTCAGAATCGTTTACTGAATCGATTTCTATCATTTTTAATATAGGTCATTTTTTAACCCAAAAATAATTAAAACTACGTAAATTACAGTCACACTACCCCTGCACAGTTAAAACAAACTGAAATGGACCGTAACTCAAGGCAATAAGACTTTTAAAAGTGCAGTTTTATTTGCATTAATACAAATTCCATCATTCAATACAAAATAAAGAATAATGAACCTTATTCCAAGCAAGTTAAAGTCTTTACAAATACAGTTCAGTAAACTTAGCGATTTAACCGCGCGCACACCCTAACAGGTCACTGGACAAAGGACACAATAGATAAACCGACAAAATACAAAATATGTCATGCTTCTTTTCGTACCCTTTCTCCTGCAAACTAAAAACGTGGGATAGAGGGAGATAGCCACTAAGACACCTGCGCGGGCGCTAGCGCGGCAAGGATGAAAGCTAGGCTTAAAAAATGTAAACAACATTAGTCACGCGCGGACCTTATTAGTGTAAAGTATTTACGTAGAGTGTTTGCAAATAATATTTCGCGCGCGATATTTTTCCAATACACAAATGTTCAGTACACCGAAATGGTGAGGACTTTGGGACGGTGTGGTGATAATGTGGTTCTAGCTTGCAGAACATTCAACCAAAGGTATGGTACAAGACTAGATCTCAGGACTATGTTAGCTGCTACTCAGCGGCTTCGCAACCACGGAACGTTCCGTCCGAACACAGCCATCGACAGGGGGAGCCGATGTGCCTACACGAACTCGTCTTCAAAACGAAATAAGTACTGGCTATACTGGACTATTTCGATGAGACTCCCCATGCCCGTACCCGAGAAACTCTACCTACGCTGCTAGAAGACATACCTCTTTATTTACGAGTATTTACAAGAGGTATTCTACCAACACGATGTTGCCCCTACTCATTTCACTAGGAAGGAGTGTTCGACAGCACCTTGATGAGTAGTAGGAGTCCAGTGGCCTCCCAGATCAGCTGATTTGACTTTTTGTTGTGGGAACGTATCAAGCTGTTAGTTTATTTTAGTGAGACAACAAGTGCGAGGATCTAAAAAATAGGATAGTGAAGGCTTTTGAAATAGTGAAAAATGACACTGAAGTGCTTTCTAAATTAAAATATCAATTAAGAAAACGGGCATTAAAATGTATTGAACAAGGTGTTGGACATTTTGAAAGTGTATTTTAAATACAACGTCGTTTGAGTGTTTACGCAATCAGTAAGTTAAGTATTTGATTTTTTAAATTATTGTATATAGGTATTTTAATTCACATCTTTTAACAAGTGGTCTTTGAATTATGTTGTCGTATCGCCTCTTATTTTTAGCAGTTCATTATTCAAACACATATACACAATACATTAGCATAACATTTTGTAACGAACATTGCCATTTGTCGTAATCAATAAACAAAATTATTCAGAGTCGACACAGTCCAAAGCCTGAAAAGTGTGATGGAAAGATGCAATCAAACGTTTATTAGACAAAAATAAACAGCTCGATGCTCGAAGTTCGGACATCGGTTAATGTTCATATTTCTTTAACGTAAACAATCGTGTATTGTCGGCTGTTTTCGGCACTAATACCTACAGTTCTGTCGAGCGGCGCGAACGCGAGCGAATAACTACTAGGCTAGCAAGACCCTCATACCTACGCGTGCGACTGTGTGCGTTCTTGGATTTGTACTGTGACCACAACATTCTTCCGGAATTAGTATAACTAATTTGTTGTTGTGCTTCATGTTTAACTAAAAATTCAGTGTAAGTATTATGATGATATACTAATTGGGGTGTCTGAGGGTGTGCGTTAATTACGTGACATGTTCTATACTCGCAGGAACATAACATAACATAACGCCTGTAATCCCCAAAGGGTTGGGCAGAGGTGTACTTAATATTACACCCACATTTCGCCAGTTATATCTAAGTCCCATATAACAGGAGGTGAGCCTATTGCCATCAACAAGGCACAAATCCAGACTCTGTGGTTGATACTGAGAAATTCCTGATAGTAAAACCCAAACACTTTGCCCAACCCGGGAATCGAACCCAGGCTCTTATGCTCAACATTCGCGATTGCGACATCTAGACCAACGCGGCAACGAGGCATTCCAATGAAAAATTGGTACAAGACATTAAAGTCATCATCACAGTCGGTTACGGGACGTATGATACGCCCAGTTTCGCGTTCAGGCTAAAGATTTACTACCATGCATCCTCGAGAGGTTAGGCAGAGCCAAGGCCATTCTGAATGCAATGGTTGTTAAGTTCCCGTGATACTAACGCTTTTTAAAGCCTACTGCCAAACATTTTACACCAGCAGCCTTTGGGATAACCATACCCTAAAAGCAGACAATGCCCTGCGCATTCAATACAACAATGCCTTCAGGGCGCTGTTGAGGCTTCCACCTCACTGTAGTACGTCCGGTATGTTCGCTGATGCACACACTGACGATTACTTTGCGATTATGCGGAAGAAAGTTTCCTCAGTAAAATCCCGAGTGAGGGGAAGCAGCAACAGCATTCTGAAGGTGTTTTCAGAGAGGCTGGATGGGCCTACAATGGGGAGGTTTACCAAGCTGCATGTTGGCAACAAAGCTTGTTAAACCTTCCCGTGAGTGTGATTTTCTTTTTTTTCTCTTTTTAGTGTTCCTGCACGTTACTAACATAGTTTTTAAGGGCACTGATTTAAAGAGGCAGTTGTAAATAGCGGTTTTGGTAAGTTAAAAATTATAAATGGCACGTGTAATAACTAGTTCAGCAGTTAAAACTTAGCAGTAAAGTAAACGGAAATGAGTCGTAATAAAAAATAATAAAATGGATAATTTAATAATTATACTGAGCAGTAAAATAACTAAATGGGCAGTTACGAGTGCGCAGTTATTCGCCTAAAAAGCGTAGTGAGCGTAGCCCCGCTACGCGGGGTTCCTATTTCTGTCTGCAGGATTTACAGTAACCTAACACGAAGGGTATGTCGGGGTCTTAGTTCGCTCTCTCCGCTCGCTTACTAGACCCCGCCATCCCCTTCGAACCTAACCTGTCCGAGTCGGGGTACCCCAAGTCCGGGTGTCTCCGCACCCTATGAACTGCCGAACTATTTATCAAACCGCTCATTCCATAATTTTTAACGCTCATTCAGTTATTGAGACTGCTCAATTATTTTTAAAATTGACATTGTATGATAAAAAAACCGACTAATTGATTTTTTATTAGTCTGATTTTTTATTATTTATTATGATTTTTTATTATCTGTCCATGTTTTACTATAATTAATCAACCGCCATTAAATTAAATAACTGCTCAATATGTTTTTCAACTGATCATAATAACATCTCGAATATTTAAATAACAGCTCAAAAAATTAGTTCCCGTTTTTAAGTAAGTTGTAATACTGACACCCTATGGGCCTTGATGCCTAACAATAAAATATTTTTATTTATTTAAAGTTAACCCGCTAACCTTTCTTAGTGTCGTCGGGTTTGCTCTTCTTCTTCTTAGTAAGTTTGCTGGCGCGCTCCTCTCCCTCCTTCGTGGGCTCATCCTCTTGTTCGTCTTCCTCCTTCTCTTTGTTCTCTTGTTCTTCTTCCGAGTCCTCGTCAGAGGCCAAGAGTTTTCTGTGACACGTATTTTGGGTTAGATTGATTCTAAATGCTTTAAAACTTTTGTTTCAGATTTTTTGTAAGTAGTTATTATTTCCTTATATTAAAATAAAATTATGAATTGTCGTATGTTACCTGAGCGCGTCTTCCTCTGAAACGCCTTTGAGCTCCTTATTAGGCTTGCCCTCGTGGTCTGATTCACTGGAACAAGATTACATTTTATGAACACAGTTAACAATTTCTAGTACACAGTCAGAATTTCAGATGCTTTCGATGTTCCATACAAATGAATGAGGCTTGTTACATCCTTTAAAAAAAATTTACCAGCTTATTTTAGTTTATAACTTTTCAGATTTGCAATAAAAACTATGAGCAATATTGCCAAATTCTTCAAGCAATAATGGTATAGAGAATACGATGCTATCAGACTAAATCCAATATACCGATTGATGAGTATAAGATCTCGTTACCTCTCCGAGGAGTCTGATATGTAGTCCCTCTCCCGTCCCTCTTCGTCCCCATCGTCACTCTCCTCAAACGCCTCGTCCTCCACTTTCTTCTTCTTCTTATTTGCGGCGGCCGCTATAAAATGACAATTAATTTAACTGAGGTTTGGAAGTGCACTGTTTTTTTATGACAGTTATTCAAACTGGTATTTCTCTTCTGATAATACTTTGCATGGAAATTATAACGTGACAGCCGTTTTGTTGTTTGATTAAAACTGGAGCCAGACAAACAGATTGCATACGCAATAGGAGATAAGAAAGTCTGCCTCTATAACGTCGTGTGTTCTTGTCTCATTGTAGTTACTTTTATACAAGCTTTTTTTTTAATTAACCTTCAATGTTTGTATATTTGTTTAGGTCAAATCTTGCAACTGAATTTTAAAACATAAAATTTTGCACACACGTTTAGTTTGGATGACAATGCATGGTTAGCTAAGTTACGTCATTCTTCATCCAATATGGCGGATTCCCAAAGATAGGACTTGTTATTTTTTTATGCACCCCCATGATATCGGTATCAATTAAAAAGTTTTGCTAAAAAGAATACAAAAAAGACTTCACAAAATCTTGATTTAAAAAAGCTTTTTTTCTATAAGCTTGTTGTCTATTACTAATATCTATTCCACGCCATAAACACAACAGAAAGCGTCCCTTACCTTTCTTTTTATTCTTCTTTTTCTTATCGCCGGCGTCGCTGTCATTGTCTTTCTCCTTATCATTGTCAGAGTTCGACGAGTCGTCGTCCGAGTCTATCCACTCGTCCATCTCTGACAGCTTTAGATCTGAAACAGAAGCAAGTAAGGAGTGTATTCGAGAGGAAATATGCAACTGGCTAATTAAGTTTAAAAGTAGGGAAGGGTTTACGTAAAAATAATAACCAGTTTGATCAATCGAGTAACCGAGATTGATCCAACTCATTCATTACTTCCCAGAATTTTATCCCTATTGGCAACACTATCGAATGGTGTAATAATAAATAACTTTTTCAAAATCAATGGGTTCGATTCCAGGAAAATGATTTTTCAAAAAAAGCAATGATGCAGGTTTATTTTTCATCCAAATGTGGCCTGAGAGTATTTTTTGCGATTCCTAGTAGTTTCGGATATGACCATCCACGCCCACTCGAAAATCATCCTGTATACAACTAGAAAGGATAATGGTTTAGGTCGTACCTTTCTTAGCCTTGGCACCTTTGATTTTCTTGTCGTCAGGGTCGTCCGCGTCATCAGCAGCGTCGTCACCGCGCATGCGCTTACGGAACATGAGCGAGAAGTAGTTCAGCACTTTGTTGCGTCTGGAAGTAGAAAGTCATAATTATACAGGGTGGTCCAAATAGTGACGTCACAAAAAAAATAGATTCCTCATGCCCAGGGGTCGCTGAAAATACCTCATGTATGTTCCGCGATGGTTTTTATCAAGAATCGCGGAACATATATGGGGTATTTTTGGATACCCCATATATGTTCTGCGATGGGCATGAAAAACTTTTACGTCTGTATTTGCTGGACCACCCAATATATAGGATGGCACCAACCAAAGAGAAGCTCTGGCTGGACTGAAATAATCGAGCGAGATGCGGGACGAATTTCACTCGCGCCAATAGCGTCTCTAGGTCTCCGCAGAAACCAGTGGTAGCTCTTTACGAATTGTAAAATGATGTTTACCTTCCGAATTCTTCGTCAGCCTCTTCAGCAGACAAAGCTTTGTACCGTTGGATGGGTTGGAAATTATACCTGGAACAAAAGGAAGCGGGTAAGACCGGTCTGTAACTGAATTAAGCTTTCTCAGCCTGATTTGAATAAATGATTTTTGATTGCTTTAAAAAACAAGATACATAAGTAGATAATCACCATTCTTGTAGCGGGTACGCGTCGATAGCTCCATCAGCTGCGTGCGTAAACACATAATAAGCCGCGTGTTCCGACACGCCACCCTCACGAATACCCTTGAATCTGTAAATAACAGTTTTTTAGAATATGATAAATATGCTTCTTAAAGGGTCCGTTTACACCTGTGAACGGACACTTCAAGAAGCCGTCAATCAGGCATTCTGACCATCGCATTAAGTAGCACTGCGCATAATATTCGACATAAAAAAATGTTTTGTATCGTATTGTATCAATCTGTTATTTATTTGCAAAGCGATGCAAAATTTAAGCGCAATAAACAAAATGTTGCAAATTACGCAATACTTTTTAGGTCAATACACAGTCCAACTTGGTGATTAAATGAGTATTAATACTTACTTCTTGCCGGTCTTGCCTCCAACTTTCAGTATCCACGGCTGATCCTCAGGCTTGTATTTCCGCGAGATGATACCGAACTTCTTACGCCGAGCCTCCTCGCGCACGTCACGCCCGTATTCTGAACCAGCGCCGAATCTTATTGGGATTTGATAAATGTCTCAATTGATAGCATAATAATTACAAAGTATACATTTGAATCGATATCTATATAAATAAATAAAATTGAACGGTCTGTTGTAATTCCAAAATAACAGCTTTTTTACTGAATGCATATGAAAGTACTTATGACAATGTTAAATACTTGCTTGAGTATTTAGGGGAGGTTGACCTGAAGGTACACTAGCGGGATCATGTAATAAAACCACTGCGTACCGATCTGACCTGATAGCTCATTTATTAAAAAAAAAAACTAATTGCTTATATACTATTCGAGGTAACGAAACCATAGCGACTTCTAATTCGACGTCAACGCCATCTATCGAGCACGCCGGAAGCTTTATAAATAATTAAGTCGTAAACATACCGCCCACCAAGGACGTTACTGACGGAATGTCCTTCTAATATGAACTAAAGTGGCACATTGCTAAAGCAAGTTGAACTAAACATTTGTACTACATGAGAAAATAATTGAAACTAAAATACTACAAGCTATGGTTCTTATACATAACTATAAACTCAATTCGTAATGGCTAACAATAATGTTACAATAACTTAAAGCTAAACATAAATTATTCTAGGTTGTAAAAAAAGGTGTACTGTAAACAGTGTAAAAAAAAACTTAAAATACAATATTTGATTCACACAGTTGATCTAAAGTTAACAAGCGTAGAAATGGTTGTATAAATTGATTCTTACAAGATAAAAGTGTAAAATAGTTGTAAAAAAATCATAGTAAAATAAAACATGTAAACAGTAAATACAATCCAACTTTCTTATTCGACTACGGGTAAAATACATATTTTGGATGTTGGTCTTTTAATTGTTGATGATTTGGTGCGTAACGTGACGACACGGGTGAGGTTATCATCCCCAGGATGTTTTTGTAGTATCCTACCCATCAACCAACGACTTGGCGGCAAGTCGTCTTCTTTGACTAGTACAATGTCTCCAATTTTTGGCTCAGCAACTTGGGAAGACCATTTGTAACGTCTCGTCAAAGTAACGAGATATTCGTGAGACCAACGTCTCCAAAAGGACTGAAGCATTCGTTGAATGAATTGCCAGCGTGATAAATAATTAATGTTGGAATGTTCGTACTTGTGGTCTGGTACATTGACTAAGGGCTCTCCAATAAGAAAATGTCCAGGTGTCAAGGGTAACGGTTCACCAGGATCATCAACCTTAATTGTGCACATAGGTCGCGAGTTCAAGCACGCTTCTACCTGACTGAGAAGTGTCGTCAGTTCTTCGAATGTGAGAGTCGCTTCACCGATTACTCGTTTCAAATGGAACTTTGTGGACTTCACTCCGGCCTCCCAAAGTCCGCCAAAGTTGGGACTGTGAGGAGGAATGAAGTGCCACTCCGTACCATTAGCTTCGAGGTGTTCGGCTAGTGACGACTGGATAGCTGTCAACTGCTGCAATTCTCTGGAGGCACCTACAAACGTGGTGCCATTGTCACTCCACAGTTTGGCACAATGACCTCGCCTTGAGACAAAACGTCTAAATGCCGCTAAAAAGGTTTGAGTGCTCATGTCACTCACTGCTTCTAAATGCAGTGCACGAGTGACCATGCATACAAACAGGCATATATAGCCTTTGTATGAACGGTGGCCACGACCTTTGGTTGTCCTCACATTAATTGGACCAGCATAATCAACCCCGCTATGCAAAAATGGTCGAGCTGGGGTGCACCGAACAGCTGGTAGTGAACCCATGAATTGGTTTTTAGTATTGGCTCTTTGCTTGGCACATGTCACACACTTGATCACATGATGTTTAACCACATTTCTGACCCCAATAATCCAGTAGGCTGTCCTCAAATAATTTATCATAAGCTGAGGACCCCCGTGAAGGGTTTTTTGGTGTGCGTCAGCAATGATTAGCCGAGTTAGATGACAGGAGTGAGGCAGAACTATCGGATGCTTCATTTGTTCGCTTAGCTCTGATTTCTCCAATCTACCTCTAACTCTCATAATGTCCTTTTCGTCGAGGTAGGGGCAGAGTGACCTTAATGGACTTGTTTTTGATTGTAGATAGCCTTTCTCTTTCAGTTCCTTATATTCTGTTGTAAATAGTTCTTCCTGTGTTTTCCTAATATAACATTCGAGTGCAGCGTCTAATTCTGTTTTTTGTAAATATCCTTTCCTGTATATTTTGTTCTTGTTTAAAAATCTTCGGCAGTAAGCAATGATCCTAACCAATCTTCGTAACTGGGAAAATTGATCAAAGAAGGAACAGTTTGGAATGATCGCTACATGTGCCTTTGCTGACTCTTCTAAATCTGTACTGCAACAATTATTTGGCCTATTGTAAATTACGTTTTGTAATTTAAGAAACGATGGTCCAGAAAACCATAAATCGTTTTCTAGGAGTGAACTAGGAAGTATCCCTCTAGAGGCGCAGTCTGCTGGATTATCTTTAGTGGGGACGTGAAACCATTGCGACGCTTTCATTGAAGTCAATATTTCAGACGTTCTATTGGCCACAAACGTCTTCCATTTACTTGGGTGGCTATTTATCCAGGCCAACACCACAGTGGAATCCGTCCACGCTTTGACCTTGTCTTGAGAGATACTCAAAACTTCAGATGTTTGAGACAGTATCTGTGACAGCAAGACTGCTCCACAAAGCTCTAACCGCGGAATACTTATCTGCTTTACTGGTGCAACCCTGGTCTTAGCAACTAGCAACGACACTTGAACATTGCCATCTGCATCTACAATCCGCAAGTAAATCACAGCTGAGTAAGCTGTTTTGGAGGCGTCACTAAAACCGTGAAGTTCCAGATAGTCGTTCGACTTGGTGCCAAGCCAACGAGGAATCCGAACCTTGGTGAGTAGTAACAATTCCTCACGATATGATTTCCATTCGTTTATTAAGTCGTTGGTTAGCTCCTCATCCCAACCAACACCTGCAAGCCACAATTTCTGAATAAATACTTTCGCTAACACTACACTAGGGGCTAACCAGCCCAATGGATCAAAAAGTCGTGCTATCACAGAAATAATGGACCTTTTAGTTACAGGTGCGGTCGACGGCGGCGGGAGATTCACCGTGTACTGGAATGTGTCTGCGTTGCGGTTCCAGGTAAGTCCTAGAATTTTGATGGTATTATCTAATTTTATTTCTACTTCCTTTTCTTTGTGTTCTGATTTGTTGTAATCTATTGCTTGTTTTACGTCCTGTATGATTTTGTTCTTATTTGTGTTGTCCTGGTTCATGTTGTCCTTTTCCATGTTGTCCTTTGTCCTAATTTGATCTATTTGTCCTTTTAATGTATTCCTTTCCATTTCCTGTATCCTGTCTACTATTTTTTGGTTGTTACTGTTCCACTTTTGGAGCGTGAATCCACCCTTTCCTAATAACGCTGTCATTTGCTTGTAGATTTCCAGGCCTGCGTCTACGTTATTACAACCGGTCATCAAGTCGTCCATATAGAAGCAGTTCAGAACCATATCGGCAGCAAGATTGTAATTATTACCTTCATCATAGGCGACTTGATGTAGGGTTCTAACGGCTTGGTATGGTGCTGATGTCGTACCAAAGGTAACCGTCACCAGCTCGTAGTCCTTGATTTCGGTTTCAGGACTGTCTCGCCATAATATGCGCTGAAACATTGCGTCTTCTTCCGAAATCCTGACCTGGCGGTACATTTTAACGATGTCCGCAACCAGTGCTATGGGATGAAGTCTCCATCTTAACACTGTGTGTCGTAAATCCGATTGCAATGTAGGTCCCACCATCAACTTGTCATTGAGTGAGACTCCATTGTTGTTCTTCTCGGACGCGTTGAAAACAACACGTACCTTCGAGGTAAGTTTGTCTTCCCGGATTACAGCATGGTGAGGTAAGTATACCGCCACTTCCTTGTTCTTATCATTCTTGTCTATCTGCCTCATGTGTCCTAGTTGTAAGTATTCTTCAATTACCTGCTTGTACTTTTCCTTTAGATCTGTATTTCTTTCTAGCCTTTTTTCTAAAGACTTGAATCTCTTTTCAGCAATAGCACGAGAGTTTCCACTTTTACAAGAAGGATTTTCATCGCGGAAAGGTAGTCTTACTACGTACCTTCCACTGCTATCCCTTACTGTAGTCTTAGTATAAAACTCTTCACACTTCTTTTCTTCAGGTGTTAGTATTTTCTTTGAAATATTTTGCTCTTCGATTTCCCAAAATTTTCTTAATATTTCGTCTTCATTAACTTGTGCATGCAACACATTAACTTTGGGTGAACTTTTAGATGTGTCCTTACTAACTGCACCGGACAGAACCCAGCCTAAGGCAGTGCTCTGAGCAATCAGACTGCCTGACGGACTCTTAACTATGCCTGCCTTAATGATGCAACTGTAAGCATCAGCGCCCAGTAAAACATCTATTTTATTGGGAGCATTGAACTTTGGATCAGCAAGCTGCAGCGTGTTGATGCCTAACCAATCTAAGGTAGTGTCGACTCTACTCTCAGGTAAGTACGATGTAATTTTACTTAGTACGTAAGCGTTAACTTTAAGATTAAAATTTGAATCAACTCGCGATTGGATATTAAAATGTACCATGTATGTTGCCATGGTTGAACTATTACCAAGGCCAGAAATAGTTCCTTGAACAGGGATTTTTTTCAGGTTGAGTAGCTGAACTACGGCTTCTGTCACAAAACATGCCTGTGAACCCTGATCGAGTAAGGCTCGGACAGTCTGAAATTCACCAGAGCGTGACTCGGCTTTTATTAGCGCTGTGGCTAATAAAACCTGTCTGGGCTTGGGAATATTACCTGTCGATAGGCACGAAACAATCGGACCAGTATTAAGTGAATCAACACTGTCGATAGCCGATGATGTCGAAGGTTGATCTCTTTTGTCCGACTCCTGACCTAAATGCAATAGCGAATGATGGCGCTTTTGACAAACCTTACATGTGGTTGGTTTTCTACATTCAGAAACAATGTGATTGCTGCCTAAACAGTTGAAGCACATTTTATGTTTTGCTACAAAATCACGTCTAACTTCAACTGTCTGCTTTGAGAATTTCTTGCAGAAACAAAGTTTATGTTCTTCAGCACAGAACTCACATTTTATTGAAGTACTCGTAGCCAACATTGCTTTTGGAGTATGAGCAACTGAACCTTTATTATTGTTGTGACCCTGATGAACTGATGCCCTTTTAGGCTCTATACACTCTAACGCACGAAACCGATTTTCCATAAAAGTTTTAAATTGGTTGAAAGTTGGTAAGTCATTGTTGGAGTCATCGTTGCTAGTACTAAGCTCCCATTGTTTACGCGTTTCGTTGTCCAATTTAAAGGTAACAATGTCTATGATAATTACATCCCATGTACTCACGTTTATCTCCAAATTACTCAACGCATTAAGACAATCGCACGTGGTATCAAGCAACTCCTTCAAAGCAGTAGCTGATTCCACCTGCATACGTTTTTGACCAAACAACCTCCTAAGAATACACTTTGATAGATATTTTTTATTGCTATAACGTTTCTGTAACTGAGTCCAACACTGAATATAATTGGCATCGGTTATAGGAGTATGACGTATTAATTGCTCTGCTTAACCAGAAAGGTGAGCTTTTAAATAATGGAGCTTTTGCACATTATCTAAAGTATCATTTTTGTGTACTAATGATGTAAAAAGATCATGGAAAGTTGTCCATTCGTCATATTTTCCTGAGAAGGTAGGAATGGATATTTTGGGCAACTTAACAAAAGAACTACTAGATTTACTTGTACTCGTTGAAGTACTATCTGTTCGATGTACAGAATCCTTAGCTGGTCGAATTTTATTAAGAGCTGTTTTCATTAAACTTTTATAAATAACATAAGTGTCCTCTGTCGCATCATAGATATCAACCACTTTTTGTACTATATCGTCTGCTTTAAAACGTTCGTATAATTTAGTGTTATATTCTTTAAACAATGCCCAATCCCTTTCTAATAATTCTTGCCTTGTTTCAATGTATTCTAGCGTTAATCTATCTTTACTACATTTCTTAAAATTCGTCAATCCCTTTGTGATAACATTCTGTTGATCTTTTAAAACGTTAATTAATGCTTCCATTTTTATAATTGATTTATGAACCTAAATTAATAAATAAAATGCGTTTAATTTTAACTTGATCAAATTTTTTAAACAAAACAAATGTATAAGTTGATAAATCAATGTAAGTAAACAAATGATTTTTTTACTCAAAAGTAATAAGATATGCAAAATTTCTGAGTGTTGCAAAATTAAGCAGTAAACATATAAGTTAATAATAGCTGACTAAAATTTTCTAAGTTTGACAACTTATCAAACAAAAATAATACAAGTCTCAAAACTACTTAAAATTTTACAAGTGTTCCAACACAAAATCTGGTGGAAATCGGGTATAGGTTCCCCGTTCCCCCGTTTTCTATAAAATATTTTAAGTCCTAATATTCTAACATGCACACAAATTAGTAATTTACTAACTATAAAGTTTTCTAAGTTTAAAATATTGTTAAATTTTACAAGTCCAAGATTACGAAGTTATTTTCTAAGTCGAAACTTCTGCACTATTTCTTCTGGTTTTACTTAGTTGGAATAGAGTTCAAAATTGTTTGACTCGAACTGTTTGTCCAATTCGTGGACAAGATAAATTAAATTAAAAATTGTACTCACAAAACTGCACTTCACACAAACACTGTTTTCAACCTGCAAGTGGCGCCCTCTGGTGGCCGCTATCTGAACTGCGCGTGACGTCACCTGTGACGTCGCGTGATGGCTGCGCCTGCGTCACCTTGCCGTCGTCCAGTGAAGTGTTGATCTGAGAGTGGCGCCCTCTGTGGCCACTCTTTGAACTAGTCCGCTAATGCTGACTCAGCTCACCGCCAATGCTGGGTGAAGCTGTCGCCGCTAGTGCGGAGGACCGTGTACCTTGCTGCAGCGATCCACTGCAAGTACACGGGACGGAGAAGCGGGCCAACTGTAGCTCCACTTGTCTCAAAAACTGTCCAAATGATCCGGCTCGAAGGACCAATGTTAAATACTTGCTTGAGTATTTAGGGGAGGTTGACCTGAAGGTACACTAGCGGGATCATGTAATAAAACCACTGCGTACCGATCTGACCTGATAGCTCATTTATTAAAAAAAAAAACTAATTGCTTATATACTATTCGAGGTAACGAAACCATAGCGACTTCTAATTCGACGTCAACGCCATCTATCGAGCACGCCGGAAGCTTTATAAATAATTAAGTCGTAAACAGACAAAAAAAAAACTTTTTTTTTAATTTTTGTCTGCCTGTGGGTCTGTCTGTTTGTTCCGGCTAATATTCGAAACGGCTGGACCGATTTCGACGGGACTTTTACTGGCAGGTAGCTGATGTTAAAAGGCGTAACTTAGGATACTTTTATTTTAGAAAAAGGATTAGGGTTCCATAAAAAAATGCAACCCTTGAAATTGTTTAAAAAACCCGATCCAAGTAGGGAAATATCATTTTTATGATAATTTCACAGGGACGGAGGTCACAGGCAAAACCTAGTAAACAATATGGCCAACCACAAAAAAAAATGGGATAAGACTGGGATAGTAATCAACCAATGAAAGTTTGTTTCTCTAGGGTTTAATCTATGCAGAAAACCAGATCATGGTGTATTAATATGCAAACTTTTCAGAGGGGGCTGTATGGGCACATTGTAGT
Source organism: Eurois occulta (assembly GCA_950022335.1). NCBI lineage: Eukaryota > Metazoa > Arthropoda > Insecta > Lepidoptera > Noctuidae > Eurois > Eurois occulta. The sequence goes on along the minus strand of OX465481.1, from coordinate 4,192,768 downwards.
TACAGTAAAAACAAAACATCAATTCTAATGTTTTATTTTTCATCAATGCAATGGTCATGGGCGTCCCCAGGGGGGGCAGGGGAGGGCTGCATATATACATATTCAATTTTGATAGAAAAATATGGTTTCTATCATGACCTCATTCTGCAAACAGGATTGTCTTTTCATGAGGGAACTCCTCAACGGTTAATAGCATGGATTCGAAAATTTTTAGATGTGTTCATATTTGATGAATAAACATGGTTTCTATCATGACCTTATCTTACAGCCAGGATCTTCTTCACACTTCACAATTCTGGCTGCAGGTTGAGGACCTGCAGCCAGAATTGTCTTATTACGAGGGAACTCCTCAACAGTTAGTAGTGCAGACACGATTCTTTGTATACGCGTTCACTTTGATAGATACAGATGTTTTCTATCATGACCTCAACTTGCAGCCAGAATTGTCTTCTTACGAGGTAACTCCTCAACGGTTAATAGCGCGGACACTTATATTGTATCTGCGTTCAATATTGATAGATAAAGATTGTTTCTATCATGCCCCCATCCTGCCAACCAGGATCGTTTTACTTGTAGCAGCGCTGTGCTGCAAGCAAACTGCCTGCCGTCCAGACCCGCGGGACCCGGCTTGACAAAATCTGATTAGCCCCCCCCCTGACCCAGAACCTGGATACGCCCATGACAGTGGTCATAAATAAGGAATAAACCAAAAATTGCAAATAAGGTTTTTCCATACTAAAAAAAAAATATCTAAGCAGTAACATTACCAAGAAAACCATAAAGTATCCTGTGTTCAAAAATAACTCACTTGGGCATATCCTCATCCATTCCCTTGAACTCTTTGATATTATTCTCACGTTCCATCTTGACATGTGTCCATTTTGCAAAGTCCACATTCAGTGTGGCATTGAACCGCATAACATGGTGTTTCTTCTTTACATTCTTTGGGACCCTGATTTTAAACTCTTGTACGGTTGCAGCTGATGTTTGTTGGAATGAATTCTGAAAAAAGGGGTTTTTTTTAAGAAAGGAGTGAGGTTATTGTGTCTATCTTGTACAATTGTTTATCAAAACGTACTTAATTTAACAGTTCATTTTTGTTAAGATTGAAATATGTTATGAACTTATGACTGAATATCAACTAAGAATATTGGCAAAATTCTAGTGGTGAGTATGGTTTGTAAACACTTAGATCGTTTAGACCTGTTCTAGAAGATAAGTTTTACAGCTGTTATGAAAATTGTGCATTTTATCTTCAATCATAATACAGATTCCATAGCATTTTACAGGTTACGGTATGGTCTATGTAATTAGCAAAATGGCTGTAAACAGTGGTTTTATTGTAAAAATAAACAAATACGTACCGACGGCCCAGGAGACGTCATTTTTCGAAATGATTTTCACTTATACACTTCACTGTAAAGTCTGTAAATAAGACTGAGAGCTATATATTGCACAAGTGATTTTATTTTCTACATATTAATACTTATAAATACGTGTAGATTATTACTATGGACAAAAATCGAGTAACAAGAAAATAAAATTATCCTACTCGGTCACTACTAACCTGCTGACTGAAACACACTGACATTTTGCAAATGCCATTGCCAAGATGACAAAATACGTTTTGTTTTTTATCGTTTGTGCTGTTTTGTGTACTAAAAATACGTTACTAACAAGGTAACGGTAACTATTGAAAAACATCTTTAAACAACGCATCATTAATTATATGAAATAAATTATGTATTTTTAGTCTTTTAAAGGTTAAAAGGATTTATTACTACATCATTGTGATAAATGGCATCAACAAACAAAACGTAAAATTGTGGGTGACAAGTTGCGTTTATAACACTTATTTAAAATTAGGATTAAATTAAAAAAGATTTAATAAAAGCAATATTCAAAATACTGGATCAAATTCGTTTTTATTTGATTTTTTAAATTACATTTGAAATTACAGTCTATTGATGTCTAAAAATATTGAAATCACGTGGAAATGTTCAAAGAAGTCCAAGTCATGGCATGGTGTCAAATATTTTCATTTCAATCAAGATATTCGAACGACCTAACCTATTAGCACACATCTCTTGCTTGATTGTTTTGATACATTTTTAGCATCATTTTCCAGTGTTTATAAGCCAAGTGTAAGTAAATAATAATCTAGAAATATGGGCAAAAAGAAGAATAAAAATAAGGTCAGCGGCGCTGTGAAGACCGCTGCTAAAACTGAGAAGAAACTTGCAAGTAAATTGAAAAAAGAACTCGCCAATCTGGGAGAGGTTAGTTAAATAGCACTGTGTCGTGTCGTACATCTAGAAGTTTAATATAGTAGTAAATATGCCATTTTATGATAATATTCTTCATTACCAAAATAGGTCAAGTTTGTTAGACTTGAAATATTAAAGTAACTTGGATAGAATGTCGAATCAGCCCGTATGCTAAGCACGGCGACGACTTTTGATGATTAAAGCAAATTACTGCATTATTCTAAGATTGTAGACCCTGTGACCATGAAGTCTAAGGATCGTAGCTGGTGGATTTGTGTAGTTTTAGCCTACCCACATGGGAAAAAAATATGAGTTATAAACTCTACTAATGTCGAACGTTTATCGGTATAACTTTCTACATGTCTGTACAGTCATTGGTAGGATAAAAAGTTCTATGTTAAAATTAAAATCCCAAAATTATTTCAGGAAGACATAGCCAAAGTGCTAGCAGAGATTGAGAAGGAGGAAGCCAAGCGGTCTGCAGCCTCAGAGAAGACCCTGCCAGGTCCTCCCTCACCCAGGGCATATGCAACCCTCACACCACACCCTACCAACAATGAGCTCATTGTGTTTGGTGGAGAATATCATAATGGGCAGAAAGTAAGTTTTATCAATTTATAAACAACAGGCTTTCCTGTCTCTTTAAACCCCTGGTCAGTGGGTAGCCTTAGGGGCCTTTTTTTAGGGTTCCGTACCCAAAGGGTAAAACGGGACCCTATTACTAAGACTCCGCTGTCTGTCTATCTGTCTGTCTGTCGGTCTGTCTGTCTGTCTCCAGGCTGTATCTCATAAACCGTGATAGCTAGAAAGCTGAAATTTTCACAAATGATGTATTACTATTGCCGCTTGTAATACTAAAAATTAAAAAAAAAAATTAAATGGGGCTCCCATACAACAGATATGACTTTTTTGCCGTTTTTATAGATAATGGTACGGAACCCTTCGTGCGCGAGTCCGACTCGCACTTGGCCGGTTTTATGCTTAATTCATACTATAAACATGGAGTCTCATTCCTGGTCTGGCACATTTAATTATTTTTAAATAATTTATGACCATTATAACATTAATTATTGAAGACCATGACCTTTTTTTAACATGTGTTTTCAAAAACTTATGAATTTAACTGCAAATCAATCAATCAATCTGTATAGTTCTCAATGAATGATTAAACCATAGTTAAACTGTTAGGTAGAGTTTAATTGTATTTTAGCCTATAAAAATAGATATATTTATGTATTTTATTGTTATAGACTGAAGTATACAATGAGCTGCTCTTCTTCAACCCAGTGAACAACACCTGGAAAGTGCTGAAGGCTCCTGGACCACCACCTCCAAGAAGTGCACATCAAGCTATTGCTACACCTGCTAACAAGTAACATCTCACTCTGTTTATAAGTCCATTTAAATAGAAAATTGTTTATTATCCGGGTAATTCATAAGTAGGTACAAGTGTACATAAGAGATGAATACATAATATGTTAAAATACCAGTAAAATTAAGTAAACTTGACTAACAGAATCATCATCGTCATTCTCTGGCCCTTATCCCAAATTTTGCAGGGTTGGTGCAGTACGTCTTCTTCCATACTTCTCTATTCTTTCCGTAGTCACCACCTTTCTAGCCATATCATCTTTTGCACAGTCTATTCATCCTTTCTTTAGTCTTCCCCGACTCATATAGCCATACACATTCTGACTAATAAAAAATACACACATTTCTATATTGTATTGTATTTCCAGAGGTGAGCTATGGGTGTTTGGAGGAGAATTCACAAGTCCATCAGAGACACAGTTCCATCATTATAAAGATCTATGGTGCTTCTCACTGGCTGAGAAGAAATGGGAAAAGGTACTTTTTAATAATTGAATAAAGCATTTGAAAGAAGACACATGTTCTTTGGAAATAATGTTTTTTCTGACTTTCATAAAGTTCTTTTTAAAGGACCATACTAATCGACGCGTATCAGAAAAAGCTTTAAGTCCATGGAATAAAGCGGATGAGTCTGATGTGGTGTCGTTCTTGTATTTCTTGTGTTATCACTACTTATCACTTTCTAAACTGTTTCATTAGAAAACGATTTATTTTAATTTAAACCAAAAACATCGAGCCAGTTTTGAATTTTCAACTTTATTCATTCAGATAAAAATATAACCTCTTTTTGTCAGAAGGCCAAATTGTTTTACATTTTTGATAATAGCCTACAATATGTATTGTCTCTCTTCTCAGGTGGTAGCCCCAAACGGCCCCTCCCCGCGCTCCGGCCACCGCATGTGCCTCCTCGGGCGTAACATCGTCGTGTTCGGCGGGTACGCAGACGACGGCCGCGAGTGTCGCTACTTCGATGACGTGTATACCTTCTGTTTAGACACTCGGACGTGGACCAAGCTGGCCCCCAGTGGCAGGGGTCCGAGTGCGAGGTCCGCTTGTGTTATGTTACCTGCTGGGAGCGATTCTGTGAGTATTATGTGCCTTATGTCTACTACAATAAGGTATCTACTGTTTAGTAGACACTCGCACGAGGAACAAGTTGGCCCCCAACGGCAGAAGACCCAGTGCGAGGTCGGCTTGCGTATTGTTATCTGCTGTGAGTGATTCAATGAGTAACTGAGTAGTATCAACCTTACGGATGTGGGCCAAGCTGGCCCCCAGTGGCGTGGGTCCGAGTGCGAGGTCCGCTTGTGTTATCTTACCTGCGGGGATCGATTCAGTGAGTAAATGATGTAAATAATTAAGTCAATGATTTGTTTTCTAAACGTGCAATACTTTTATAAAGTTTTGTGTCATATACAAAATCATATGAATTACCTAGCAAAACTCCATAGTCTTGATTTTTAAAGTGATGACTATAGTCGCATCTAGACTGACTGTCAGATTGGGATGGTCGATGGTACTTGGGACAATCAACGCACTTTGCACTTAAATATGCAAAATTCTGAAACTAACATCTCCTTCTTTTCCTCAGCTCCTTATCTACGGCGGATTCTCCCGCGTTCGGGAAGGCCGTACAGAACGCACGCACACTCACACCGACCTGTTCCGCCTGGCGCTGAAGACTGGCGGCGCCTGGACCTGGCGCTCCCTGGCGGGCGGAGCGCTGGCCCCGCCTGCCAGGGCCGGCCAGGCCGCCGCTGTCAATGTGTATAATAACAGGGGATATGTGTTTGGAGGAGTTAGTGTGAGTATCTTATTTCTTGTCGATATCCATTATTAGAACAAAAGTCAGCTTTATTCTCAATAGATTGAAACTTCAATAAGGCTATAGCTGTCGTAAGTATTTATCTGCCACATTAGTCTTAAAAACAAAATGGACTTTGTCTTTTTATGACATGCAAGTGACTTTAAACCTTAAGTTGATAAAACAATAAGGTACCAGGTCGAATTAACTTAGAGCTGTTGTGTTAACACTGTTAACTAGCTGACAGTAAGCTGGCCCATAAGGTGGACCGAACACCTGGTGAAGGTTGCGAGAACCTGCTGGGTAGGAAAAGCGGAGGTCTTTTGGCTGCACGATGATAACTGAAGATGATGTTTGTTAGCCAAAATTCAATAATTTATCCAACTAAAAAAAGAAAAAACTGATAACAGGATGTAGAAGAAACTGAAGAAGAGTTACGCGGTGAGATGAGCGATGATCTTCAACTGCTAGACTTGGAAGCCGGCAGGTGGCACAACGTGACGCTCAAGTCTGAACAGCAGCATTTGCAAGCGGTGGCGGAGGAGCCCATGGATGTGAAGGAGGAAGAGGCTGTCACAGGTAATGCGAATGATAATTACACGTTAAATCACTCTCACAATCACGTTTGCGGTTAGATAAACGGCTTCGTAATTTTACGATCGCTTGAGCGAAGTCTGATCTTTGAGTTGCCACACTTTTTTTATTTAAGGTCAGGTAAGCGCCAGGGTAGCCCGCGAAATTCAAGTTTTCTTATGTTTTTTTGCGATTTTCATCAACATACATTCCTGTCCTGATCTGAAAATTGCAAAAGATAAGAAAATTTGAATTTCGCGGGCTACCCTGGCTCTTTGCCTTTTACAGCTATGTTAGTATCGGCATCCAGTTATAATTTAATAATACTCATCTGTAATAATCCTTTCCCACGAGACTTGACACTGACACGGGCTTACAGAAGAGTAGGGACAAACAAGACTATAATTCAAGCCTGTTGGTTATCCGTGTTCGGCCCTAACTATAAATGATTGCTCTTTAAGGGGAATGCTCCAATCAGCCCGCGAAATTCAAAATTTCTTGGGTTTTTTGCAATTTGCAGGCCAGTGCTAGGTTGTATGTTGATTAAAATATTATTCGCGGCTGTAAGACATATGTAGTTACAGAATTATAATCATCAAAATCATCAAAAAAACGCTCTAAGTCCATAAAGCTGTAGGAATAACTTTTTCTGTTTTTTTTTTTGTTCCTACGCCTTTATGAACTTGGAGGGTTGTATTGGTGATTTTGATGATTATAATTCTGTAACTACATACGTCTTACAGCCGCGAATAATATTTTAATCAACATACAACCTAGCACTGGCCTGCAAATTGCAAAAAACGCAAGAAATTTTGAATTTCGCGGGCTGGTTGGAGCATTCACCTTAAGTAACTCTGCTGACAAACATAAAAACATTTTAATTTCGCGGTCTACCTTGGCGGTTTCATCTTTATTATAAAAATCAGAGAGTTGAGAGAGAAAAATCTATGTCTATATAAATAAATTTTTGTTCCGGCTAATCTCCGAATCGGCTAGACCGATTTTGGCGGGATCTTTACTAGCAGATAGCTGATGTTATAAGGAGTAACTTAGGCTACTTTTATTTTAGAATAAGAATTAGGGTTCCGTGAAAAAAATACCCTTGATATTGGTAACAAAATCCGATTCATTCACGAAAACCGTGGTCGCGGGCAACAGGTACCACCACGGAACAGTGGTGCCATTGTCTTTTTAAATGTATTATGACTTCAGAGGTCTAATACCTGTGTACTTATTTGTAAACATTCCAAATTTAGTCACAATATCATCTCAGCAACGGTCCAAAACTTGACAAATATAGATAAATTAGAATGCTCTTTATTAGAATGCCAAGGTTCTTAAATATGCAGAAATGCACTCTGTTATTCTAACTGATTATAAATAATTTATGCAGAAACCTAACACTATACAGGGTGAATTTTTCAAGTGGTCGTGGATTGCCAAATCCGAAACTATGAGGAATAGCGAAAAAAATACTCAACGGAGTCTCGAGATCGATTTTGATGAAAACTAAAATTACATCATTAGATTTTTGGAAAATCAATGTTTCTGCCAGGAATCAAACCCGTTGATTTAACAAAAAAACACACTTTATTATTACACCATTCGATAGTGTTGCTAATAGAGATCAAATTCTGGGAAGTATATAAAATCAACTTTTATTTCTCACAGTGGTAACCGACGAAGTATTCACAATGAAGCTGGGCGGCGCGTCCGCCCCGGCCCCGGGCTCGCCGCCCCCCGCCCCCCGCCCCCCGCGCTCGGGCCCGGGCGCGCGCATGTCGGCCATGATGGCTGTGCAACGCTCGGTGCTATATTTGTACGGCGGAGTGTTGGAGAAGGACGATAAGCAGTTCTATCTGTCGGATATGTATAGTCTTGGTGAGTGAAGAAACTTAAATGTATGTCTATATTATCTTTCTTTTTGAATCCACATTTATATATCTTAATTTTGGTACTATAAATTGAACTGGATATGACAAAGAGTTATACAAAAGAGTGAGTATGTTTGTACAGGACATTGTCCAGATCAACTAATACCATAAAGAAATACCGTTGCTTATGTAAAATATCTATGAAAAGGTAAACTCATTCGACATTTCAGCTTTGTTAGTGATTTAACAATGTCTTTGAAAAGTTTTTTTTTTTTAATAAAATCAATATACTGGGTTATTTGTAAAACACCAGTAACCTCTTAAGAGGTCATTGTACTCATCATTATGAACAACTTTTACCATGGGACCAAACCTGAAATCTGAAATTACAAATAACCCTGTATTATTCCTAAAATTACTTTCATAGATCTACAAGTAATTTCAAATAATTCTTTTATTTCAACAGAACTACACAAACTAAACGAATGGAAGACGTTAATAGAACAACCATCTCTCCCCGACTGGCTCGGTTCTGACTCCGAATACGACTCCGAGAGCGGCTCCGATACCGGGTCCGACGACAGCGGGTCCGAAAGTGACGGTTAACCTGAACTGGACCTTGTACAATAAGATTGTATGTTGAATGTACTGTGATGTGGTATTGTAAGGATAAACTTATTTTTTTGTACGTACTTTGTATTTTTACATTCTGTGTGTCACTGATAATATAATTAATCTGAGGGATACAAGTACTTAGCTTAATTCGGCTCGTAAGTGTTCAATTTAATGGTAAAGGACGCCTTTGCCCTGTACTTAAAAGTGGAATTATTTAGATTAAAAACAATAAGTAATACAAATCATTTTAAATCGTCATGGTACTATAAAGGTGTTACAAGACCGTTAACGAAGCCGAAAGTCACTTGTTCTCCCCGTCATTGCGATATTTTTTTTGTTCTAGACCATACCTAAAGATAAAGGTTCAACTTTTTTTTTATAAATACATGTTTTTAATGTAAGATTTTTACTTTAAACATCTCCACGACCACCGTACTATTCAATCCATCCATCAGCACAACGGGATTTTTCACCCCAAAAAAAGTCGTTTCCCAGCAATTATTTTTGCGGAAAGTTACTTAGTTTGATGTACCTACATAATGGTTGGTTGACGGCTTCATTAAGGGTCTTGGTACACCCTGTATATTGATGTGTTGTATATTTACGTCTTAAGATTCAAACTCGTATTGTAAATATTTTAAGTTTATAATAATAAAAAAATACTTTGTGTGGACTCAGCGATCATTGTGCTGATAGTCGTGTCAGATCATGGCTTAATTGCCAAGAGTCTCGACCATCTAAGGAGGCTCTCTTAATCTCTTTAGGTAGCTGGATCAAGGGCTTGATTCAGAAAGCGGTACTTCTGGATACGGCTCGTGTTAGGTTCCTCTCTCTGGAGCCCTGACCGCCGGTAGCTTGGACCCAGTTCCCGATACTGGTGGCCTACATTTTTTTTTATATTTTTAAATGTTATTTATATTTTTTTAAATTAATATTTAAAAATGTATCAAATATGTACACAGATAAAGAGAATAATAAAAATTACTTTTAATACTTAAGACAGTATTTCATTTTATTCCTCTAAAAAATTGCGATCAGCTCATTTAGGTGTTTTTGGAGTTCAAATAGGGGAAATAAAACAGCTTCATTACACATGTTATCATTTTTATTGTATGTACATGTTATAAATCTACGTAATAATATATCTTTATAAAAATCATTAGTCTACACACTCGTCCTAACTCACGTTTCACTATTATTCACTCACTGAGCGCACCAGAGAGTTATTATTTAAATTCTTTGTCAAAATCTAAAATAGGTACTCAATCTTTTTTACCATCCTGAGATTTTGTCTATGTCAATTCCGAAATGTATCGAGTAGGGAATAGTGTTGAAAATGAAATAAAGATTTAGAATTTACGCCGAAATTGAAACTACTATTAGGAATGTGAAAGTTGGTCACGCGAAAATAGATTAGGATAGAATTTGACATACAGTTACACATTGTGCCTTGAAAAATGTACTTCTATCCCAGCAAAAGATTCCCTATGGAACCTTAAATCACCACAGACAGAGTCACAGGGAAAACTAGTATTGGGTCATAAAGGGAGGTCTTAGACAGCAATGTTAGTGAGCGAAAAAGAGATGGAGCAATTCAGTACGAATAGCGCCATCTCTTTTTTGCCTTGCCCTTTATAACATTATATATCGATGGTTCTTATACCTTTACAATAATACCCAACTGTGCACGCTCATTTATTACGTATATAAGTAGGTAAGTCACATATTCAATAGGAAAAGCCACAGTAGGTGTATTTAGCTTTTTAGTGAACACAGCACAGCACCTTTACCACCAAGAACATTTGACAGGATTTTTCCTATTACACATGTGACTTGTTAGCGGTTTGCAAATCAATGAGAGTGGATTACAATCTGATATTAAAATGTATCATTTTTGAAAATGTCGAGTACCAACGTTATTAAAAATTGGAAAGTTAAAAAATAACGAAATGGTATCAGATAATTACCACCACGCACCACGTAAAGTCAAAACGCATTTCAAATTTGCCACCATGTTAAAAGAATGCGATCAAAGGTAGGTAATGTATTATTAATTTAATTTCCAATTTTCAAGTACCTAGTTCATGTACAGACGCCATCGCCAGCAAGTCAACCTACCCGAAACTGTCAGATTTTCCCAACCAACCTTGAACCTAATGCTTTAGTGATAAATGTGAAAATCTATTAAAGAAATTTGACAGATTGTAGTAGCTTGATGCGCTGGCGTCTGTACATAGCTAGAGCAATTTATTAAAATATGGTTGAGCTAACGAGTAGATCGCAAATTATTCCCATTGATTTGAAAACACAGATGTAACATTCATTACAATAAGTCCGATATGAGTCAGAAAGTACTCAAAACAGTAATTAAAGTATCCTTTCAATCAATAAACCAAAGAAAACATCGAAACCGTTCACTCTTCTCCTTTCAAATGAAGTTAGTTAAAAGAAAATAACCATCGAGTTTAGGATATAAGATTTATTGATGACTTTCCGCCGTTTATTCATTCAAATTAATTAATTAATATGGAAATTAAAACGTTAATACCCACAGACATGCATGACACCTGTTATGTCGCAGTCAAAACAGACAAATGGTAAAGTGATAAAATGTCTGAGTTAATACGACAATTATAAATGAACATAGAATGATAGATGTAAGTAAACGATATCGGCAATAAAGATAGAATTTAATAAACGCATTCCTCGTTCCAGCAATTAAGTTTGATACCAAACAATATGCTTCGTAAACATCTACTTTTACTTTTACCGTAACATATTGGTATAGTTTCATTTTCATGACGTTTTTGTTACAAATCGTGTCCATTGAGTGCGTAAATAAAATTCTGTCGTTTTTATCAAAGTTTTTCTTGACATTCGTTTTCGCGCATGGTCAGTCATGTCCGCGGAAATCATCGCTCATAATGTTCTGATTAATAAATCGTACCTATTTCTTAATGAGTTCGTTATACGTATATATAGATACATGCAGTTATTCATGTCGGTACCCTGTTACACAATAATTCATGACAATGTATAAAAAACTACAACTTTCTAGCAACATTTAGCGCGGTCTGCTTCACCGGTGGTTAATAAAAGAAAAGTGTACTTTTTCACGTTGGCATAAAGCCAGTTTTTGTTACAACAGTTTTATTTATGCTCCATGTAGGTATGTAAATGACTTATGCAAATATTAACACTTTTTTTTTCAAGGCATTGGGGGTTACTGGGAAAGAGACAGAGCTATATAGGTTGTCCAGCGCCATCTCTTTCCCACACTGGAATTACTCCTGTTTTAAGACATCATGGTAGACCCCTTGGTCATAGAATCTGTTTGTGATCAACCACCCGTGAGGTAGATGCGACAATTATTTAAGATCTATAAATCTCCAGTAACTAATTTTAAACATGATTATTTACATTACATAGAGCGACCGTTCAATATTTTACATACGAGTTATTTGGGACAGATGCAAGCCAATTATTTACTCTTAGCTTGAAATTAATTACATATTTTGAGTAATAACGTCTTCTGCATATCTTTACTTAAGTACTGACACAGTGGAATTCAAAACATTTAATAAATTAAATAATATTCTTGCGTCTCTTCGAGATATATTATTAAACTTCATGTCATTGAATACGGAATAAGTTAAACATTTACTCTGAGTTTTGACTTCCTTAAAATGTCGAAAGAAATCTGAAGAAAGAAGTTGAACTTTACTCAATATAAACAAAGTAACATTTCATGTGAAAATTAATCTTATTTGTATGATTTCGATGTACTACCACGCTCACTGCATATGGGTGTCGACCATCAGTGAGCGCGGTAGTACGTTTTCAAAATATATAAAACGAGTGTAATCGAGCTTATCATACGAATATGAACATTAAGTTGATACGAAAAAGTTTTATGTTCGTATAAAATGCTACTGTACTGAGCTTGATGGCTTACAATACTACCTATCTTAAAAGGTTCTCTGAGGACTGAAGTGAAGATAGAAACTGATTTGACATATTTTTTGTATAGTTTTTCATACTCTATGTAAAATATTGTCACTGATCGTACAATTCACCTGACACACGTACATACAAATCGAAATAAAACACGGACCGTAAGGCGTGGCAGTACATTTTGTGCGCTAAATTATTCTTAAATAGATGGCACATAGCGATACCTCATAGTTTGGTCCCCGTACTTTTTTGTTTTTGCTTTCGGTATACTTGTTTATTGATGTCATTTTTGCTATAATATGTACTTTTATATTTTGGAGGGTTATAAAATTTGCATTGCATATTTATGGTTTTTGATCATTTTCACAATTCATCTAAGTATTTTTTTTTTGACTTGCCGTGAAAATTTTACATATTATTTTTCTTACATGCAATACAAACTGTATAAACCTGTAAATGCAAAACCCTTCATTGACTATAGGTTTTAAATCAAATGATCTAATGTCTGACCTACGGGTTGAAGTTTTACTTCATAAAAAGCACAAAGGAAGGTATACATAGGTCAAGATTACAAAAATTAAAAACAAAGACTACTTTTAAAAATAATTTTTATTATTTCAAATTAGTTGAAAAAACGTGTAAAATTGTACACTTTCTATTTATTACACAAGACCTTCCTCTGCTTGTTCGAATATTAAAAAATAATTGTGCGTTATTGTCGCAGCTGTCTCTTTCTTTAAAATGCATCGAACTGATTTTATATAAAATGACTTAGATATTTGCCAAAAGTCGACATTCAAAACATTACTATTCGTTTGTGAACACAAGCTAAACATTATCCATTAATGGATATTTTACTCCAAAAATGTATTTCTTTTTCAGCTGCGACTCATATGACATATCTACATATAATATACGACGCCACATTACGTATAAAAAGAAATAACACTTAGAATATTATACACTGGTGTGACTTATCTAGCGTAAAAATATTCAATTTGCAATCTATCGGTCGTTTAACAGTTTGCCTAATTTATAACATTGCCTGCGACATTAAATTGCAAACTAAACTCTATTCTTAGCAAAGTAAAGCTGAAGCCAAAATTGAAGATATTCTAACAAAAAAATATTATTAATATTATATAAAAAAAATGTAAAATTCAAATTATCATTACATCAGTCGGTTAAATGATTAGTTATCTTAGTCCGAATGAAATAATAATATTATAATTTGCATGTAATAAAAAATATAAATCGAAAGCAAATCAGTCTATAAACTTACTTTAAGAATTATGACTAAGTTTTATGTACATTTTTAGACATGTTTTTTTTTTAAGTTCATGGTAATCTGTGGTTTGGGGCCAAACAATTAAAATCTCTGAACTCTTGAAACATTTCCAAAGCTAGAAAACATAGTTTTAATTCATTTTAATAAACACTGGTAGCTGTAAGGTTTTTTATTGTAATAATCAACTAAAGAGGAAATAAGGCGTTTAGTTTCAAGTTCAAAGATGAAGCAAACAAAAACTGTCATTAAATAAATGTTTTGACGCCAACCCACAGACTATACAGCATCGTACAAACATTACAACTTACTCGTAAAATAAAACATACATTCACTATCTACCTCATTATAATATACAAATTATTTACATTTACGAAAAAAGATCATTTAATAAATACATAATTTGGCTGTTTTAAATTTTCGCTAAATAAAAAAAAAAATATAATGCCATATTTAATTGCCAGAATAAAAAATACTCCCCATTTATTGTCGTTCACTTCGAATAAGGGTGTAACAGTAACTGAATATTTTAATTTGAAAATATTAAAATAAATTAATTCACTACACAATGCACTGTGTATAAATTTGTTAATAGTCATTGTCCGTTCCGTACTTTTCGTAACATCCCAAGTATAACCTGTCCACTTTTTATCACAGTAGCGCTTTTTGCGCTGTAACACATCCTTCGTCGCTCACTGACTAGGCTACATACAAACCAATTTCTATACACTTAACAACGTCCTTAGAAAAGATCGGTGACTATGGTGCCGAACCACGCGCAGACGACGGGTAGGGCGTACGTGAACAGTGCTTTCTGCAGGGAAGGTCTGTCTGCTGAGCCGGCGACGGGTTGCTCTCTAGCCGGTATGTCTTGTGGTTTCGGTGTGTCTTGCTCCGTGTCCGTGTCCGTTTCAGTGTCGATGTTGACGATGACTTCATGGTCTGCTTTGTCTTGAGTACGGCCGCGCACGTTGACGTTGTTGGTACCGGGAGTGTCCACGATGCTGGGCACGAAGGGAGCCTCGGTGACGACGGCGGGACGCTGTGGGACCACGTCGGGTTCGCGCTCAGTTGGCTCCTCGTCTACGTCTGGTGGGCTTTCGCCTGAGCCTGGAAATTGAGATCAAAATTAGGAGGATAAAGATAGTACCTAAAGTTTATCTGAGTTCTCTCTAAAAAACAGAGTTGAATGTATGACTACATTTTGTAATTCTAACAGCCAATTAAACCTGCTTTTAAAAATATAAAATTATAGGGTTTCTCCGTCAGGGACCTCACAGTAGAAACCCTGCCCAGGGTTTGGATTTGTGCGTTGTTGACGGCATTAAGCTCGTCCCCTATAACAAGGGACTTAGATACGTAACTAGCGAAATTTTGCTGTGGTGTTCCCTACAAGGCTAATAGTCCTTGTAGGGAACACCTCTGCCTAAACCTTTTGGGAAACAGTCGACACCATCAGCTAATATTCCAAACCTATAGCTAAAATTCCCACATATTACTTCAAAATTAATCTGCTGAAACTATAAATATCCTTCCTTCGTCCTACAAAATCATTCAAAAAACAAAAATGTACCTGTATCGTAACCGTTGAGCCTGTCCTCATCATCATCAGGCAGACCGCCGTCAGTGCCCCAGTCTCCGGACCCTGACCCGGACTCCACGTCCTCAATGATCTCGCGCCCGTACGAACTGGACATTTGTAAGTCTGGAAATAATATTAGAGTTTTATTAGTATTCTTTATATTGGCACGTCTTACGGGGAAATAAACCATAGTGTGGTGAAGAAGTAGCTAGATTTAGGTGTTTTCACCTTCGTGAACGACAGTTGAAATACCTGAATGGGATGACAGGGTTGATAACATTTGTCTTGTTTTCAAAGTATTGAGTGAAGTATTAGCCGAAGTCATTGCTAACACTTTAACTGCAAAAACTCTAATAGTTTTGGAGTATTAGCACTACCCAGATATATAAAAGTCTAAACATGTTTGCACTGGTATTTCTACTTTTCCTGAAACAAGCCTTGAAATTCCTACAGAACGCCTTAATTTAGGTATTTATTAAAGTGTGTGCTTAGTGAAAATTTTAAAACGGGTATTAGTATCGTTCGGATAATGGTTTGACTAATTTCTGCTCGCAATTTCGTCCGCTTGAAGTCATATCTTATGTATGGCACACAGCAAGAATTTTTAAAATGTGAGCGTTTTTTAGAGCTTACCTCCAACATCCAAACTTTACCTCTTTAGAATATTAGTGTAGATATAAAAGTACATAATTATATCTAGACAACTTACCCTTCCCCTCAGTATCAAGCCACTGCACCTCCACACCATTGTATGCGTCCTTCAACCTCGCAGTCAACGTCCGCAGCTGATCCGCCTGCGTGGCCACGCTGGCTGCAGCGCTGGCACTGGCCGCGCCGCGTACCTCGGGGTTGCTGGCGAGACCGGCCGTACCTTCACTGGCCGCGTTTAGTGTGTAGCTGGGGGTTTAGAAATTGGGTATTTCAGTGTTTTGGTGCCATGTCGGGTGCCAAATTGAGAAGTTAACAAAAATTTATTACATGTCGAATTGTAGTGAGCATCGCGTACAAATGTGTCAGAGACGACGCTCTATGAGGACAATTATTATTCTCGTTAATTCATTTATAAACACATTCTTTATATTTTTACATATTTAAAAAAAAACTTATTAAAAAAAAACATTTAAAGATATAAAAAATAGGTTCCCGCCCGTAGCAGGGTCCCAGCTACCGGTGGTTAGGGCTCCAGAAGAGACAGGAAAACTCCCACAATGCGAGCTGTGTCGAGGAGTACTGCCTTTTGAATCAGGCCTTTGATCCAACCGCCTAAGGATAGCCTCGAAAGATGGTAGTCGAGGCTCTTGGCCATAAGGCCATTGGCCGGTACGACAATCGGCATAATGCTAGCCGAGTTCACATTCCACATGTCGACAACCTCGTGTGCCAAGTCGGGATAATGGATAATGTATTTATGTAAAATGTTAATCTTGCAACAATGTTTCGTCCGGTGATAATTGGCGCCCAAGCCAATTTATTATAAAAGATCAAGTTTAACGTTTGTGTTCGCCTAATATTAAACAAGGCCTTGGCTTTGTAGTGTGATGCCCATATTTATTAAAGAAAGCTATTCTAGTTACCTTGCAACATCAGTTCCATTAAAGCAGGGCGAGCTGGTGACGCTAGTCGAGGTGCACAGTAGCGCGGGCAAGTGGTTCCAGTAGCGCCTCGTGTTGCGCAGCCGCACTCTCGTCTCGCGCACTAGCTTCTCTAGCGCGGGCCCTCCCCAATCTGATCCTGTAAGACAGATACGAATATGCTTACCTAATATTCAATTTTTCCTAACCTAACATTTCAACAGATTCTGCAAGTTGAAACAAATAAGTAATGTAACTTTTCAAAATCCTGCAGAGTGCACCTCTTTTCGTTGGAAAAGTGCATTGTTGGATTTCCAACGCTCAAAATCAAAATCAAAGCATTTATTTCAAGTAGGCCCGTTACAGGCACTTTTGAACTGTCGAAACAAAGACAACAATGAAATTTAGCTACAGTCCCAGTCACAAGGCATAAAAACTGTGAAAGTACTGTAGTTGCCCATTCCCTAACGTAGATCTCTATGGAGAAGAACGGGCAAGAAACTCCATGGACACTCTTTTAAATCAGAATATTTTTACAAAACCTTGGTTACATCATTCATGTTTAGATGGTACATTATGTGAGAGCGATGTAGCAAGATGTGCACGTTAAAAGTGTCCATAGTAAAAACAAGGAACAGAACAATTCAAAAAATAAAATAATTAATTCAAATAAGCCGTGGCAACCTAGAGATGACCAGTCACCACTGACAGCGCCCGTTCACGAACATGACGCATGTATCAGCACCATTCAACTCAACCATTTTGAAGGGAACTAACTGATCCGACACACCCGCCACCATCAGCGAGACATTTGAGTGAGCATGACATACACTTAACCGCCAGGGCAAATTCAAGTCAAAAAAAAAAAATGACGTAGGTTTCCAACGAAGGATAGCTTTCTATTACATAGTACTCACATAATATGGGCTATGCGGTTATATAATACCAAAAGAAATTGAATCTATACAATGCAAAGATAGTTGTACAATCTTCAGCAGCTCCAACAATACTATTTAATGCTATCCATCAATCAGTTTATGCGCCCCTGTCCATGTGGAACAGGACCGGCATTGAGCCAAGCATTTTTATCAGAGATATAATCGTCCAACTTGTAATATGCTCGTCTTCGCACTGAGAGTTGAAAATCCAGTGGATACTAAAATAATCGCCCATGCGAACGTTGGTGCCTGTGCTGTGGGTTCGTTGATCATCATTGGGTGGAAAGGATCCTAAAAGTTGGACGACCTTAGGTATCGGTATATCTACGTAAGTTTGGAGGTAGCTTTATGTTATTTTATACGTTTAAAACTCGTGTATCAACTTACCGCGACTTTCTTCGCTTTTCACTGAAGGCTTCTTCTTCTTAGATCCCTTCTTCTCATCAAAGTCGTACGATTTGAAGTCGATATCCATTGCACCGGCGGCCGCGGGTTCCGGGTCCGCATCTCGGCGCTTCCTCTCATGCTCCTCATACTCCTGAAGGTCTATATTCCCTCGCATGTACTGCAAGAACCGATCTCTCAACTTCGCCTGTTCGGCCATGTCTTCTGTAGCCTTACGGATGCCTTCGGGAGTCCGCAAACTTACTAAAGAAGGATCCTCGTTTACCAGGCTTTCGAATGAAGCTTCGATCTCGAAGTCGTCAACGTCATCGACTTTCTGAGGCCAGTCGAAGTCTGGGATGGAGCGGACGGAGCGGCGAGTCTTGCCGGGTGCGAAGAACGGCCCCGCCCCGCCCCCGCCCCCCAGCACTGGCTTGCCGCACCCCGTGAATATCTTCTGCGAGATCTCCCGGTTGTGCTCCTGGAAGCTCATGATGGCTTCGGAAATTTTGATGTCTATTGGTTCGACTACCATAGCTATGTTAAATGGACCGAGCAATCTGTCGGCCACTTTGTCTACGGCGTCTGGAAATTAAACGAGAGTATTTTAGAACGATTTTAATGATGCTGGTAATAGATCCTGATTAAAAAAAACATAACAGGAACCATAAAATCTCACTTGTTACATCATCAGTTTACTCACCGACATAGGCATCCCACTGGTCGCCGAGGTCGGCGTGCGCGGGCAGACAGCCGCGGATGACGTTGTGGCAGTAGCGCGTGCACGCGGGCGGCTGGTAGCCGGCGCAGCTACCGCAGTAGCGCAGCCGGGTCCAGGCTGTCACACACTCTGAAGTCACTGCCACCTGTGGGACGAAGAATTTGTTAATAAAAAAATATTTTTTGTAACTATAGGACATGCCAGAAAAATACGCGGATATTTTCATGATCACTTCTTGGGATGCATGCCATTAAACCATATTCTCATAAGCGATGGTAAATTTAAAAAACTTCAAAGGAATAGTTAGTTTATTCAAAGATATCTAGACATAACGCAGTGGAGCTACGTCAGACATTGTGGGCGTTGAGAATAAGTAATTGACGCTTCAAACGAGCCCGCGTTATCTATCAAGTTCGTTGATCTAATAAACGCGAAGCAAACATATGAATAAAACCCAATCATTGTTTCATTGCGCCAATTAAATAACATAGTTAGGGCAACAAGTGGAATGAATAAAAATAAATCAAACGAAGACGAGATAACAATTACAATTAATAAAGCCAAGGCCTTGAGCTGTGTCACCTATGGCGCCAGGATCAACGCACCACAAATGATACGCGGATAATGAGTCATTTTCTAAAATGATACCCTGAGCCTCAGACGTTCACAAGTTGAAGGTCAAGCGGCCAACAGAATATATATTCGCATTGATTAGCGTATATTTGCATTCTAATAGCACGCTTAACATTCGACAAATTAAAACGTGCGCGCAATTTGGCAATGTTGGTCAGTAAAGCCAAGAATGTCGCGAAAAATTGTGTGCACAATTATTAGTTCTGAAGGTTGTGGTCCTTTTTGGACCTAAGAGAATAGAAACTGAGAGCCATATGTGTTGAATAGATGTTAGATAATATGTAGTTGATTTATGTCTCGGTTTGTCACTGTTTCCGGGTGTCTGTCGGGTGAATCACAAATTCAGAAACGCATTTACATGAGAGCTTGTAAATGTCTAATCGTTAACTAAAAGCTCATAACGAAGTTTCGCTACCATTATTCATGCTTGGTAGGCGGAATTGTTATTAGTTTGCATTCATATTTATTCATAGGCGGGAACTCGAAGACACTCGGTGACACACACATACGCTCAAAGCATGCAGTTTTGCAGTGTGCCTCTTCCAAAAGCTACATGTGACTTACACCCAGTGGTTTGGCAATAGCAACCATTCTGGGCTGACCTATCATTACACTCCTCTGAATTTAGGGATTGGTAACCTACCTAAGAGAGTCAGGTACCATCCTGACTGTCACCAACCTGACTTGGTTGTCAATCTTTAATCATTCTTCCCATTCCCCAATCTTAATTAGGATTCTTAAATCCTGATAGTGTAAGCCTGTTAAGTTTCATAAGGCCTTCTTACCTGCATCATACTCCTCACAACATCAGCTCCGGCTCTCAGCGCCTTGTGGAAGGTGCGGGTAGCCACCACAGCTCGTCGCAGTTGCACGGACAGCTTGTTGGGCACATCCTCGAACGGCTGGATGTCGCGCATGTGTTCGTTCACGCATTTTAAGTACCTGGAACAGAAGTTTTAGGTTAGAACTACGAAGTAAATGTGGCGAAATTGTTGAATCAATAGATCTGATACCAGATGTGAACCAAAGTTGTCGCCATACGTCATAGAATAAGCAAGTCGAAGTGTCAATGGGCCGGCCATAATAGCCGTAGAACCGATAACCGTTGGGATAGACGTGTTCTTGAGTGGAGACCGCGAATCGGCAAGCGTATTATAAGGTGGGATGCCATCAGACTCTGTGGAGCGACGATCTTGGCAGGGTGGGCTATAAGTAGCTGGATGAGAGTTGCCGAGAATCGAGTTGAATGGCGTGTGATTTGAGTCATTTGAGGGGTTTATGTCCAGCATTGGCTGAAGATGACGATGGCGAAATGAATAAGGAGCAGTCGTTGGAACAATAGATGTAAGACTAAGAGGTCACCGAGATCAAGCCTTGGATTTATAAGCATTATTTTGAAACGTCGAGCCAAATCTCTAAATCCCTCAAACGGTCCGCTGAGGGTTAGGTTTAAGATGAGTTGTGAGTAAGGATTGCTGTCTTTTACAAGGTTCGGGTGAGGTCATAAATATTTTGGTAACTGAAGACACAATAAAAGTGATGACAAGCAAATATAAGCGTAAAATTCACGAGAATAATTTGTTACAGCAATCAATCGTGAGACCCAAACAGCAGTTGACATTTATAACCTTTGCTAAATGAGATGTGTACCTATCATAAAATATGGCGACCACATCTTGGAACCCATTCGGTTTTGTTAGGCGTGGTACATTAAAATGATTGTGACCTTGCGTCATTCTTCGCAACAGGCGGTTTTAAGGACAAAAGATTTTTTCGCAATTATTACAATATTTAATGCTATGTCAAAGTGATAATCGTTTTATAGGTTTTTTTTATAATTTGTTGTTTGTCAGTTTTATGTTAGTGAATAAATCTGGCGATTTTTATAAGCGACAGCAAATATATTGTTATACACTAGGCGACATCTTTAATGTGTTCTGTTGGATTTTCAGTACCGAGTTTTCAAACTCCAACAGTCCTAATATTCTCAGTAGTAGCCACGGAGCCTAGATTTGTGCCCGGTTGATGGCAATGGCTCGCCCCCTAATACATGGGACTTAAACATAACTAGCGCAATGTGGGTGTACTACTAGGTACACCTCTGGCTAACCCTTCGGGGATTACACGCGTGATGTTATGTTATGCAGTCCTAATATCTAGGCATCCATTTAGGTTGATATACTTACATAAAGCTTACAAACTAAGTTTACCTTAACTCCAAAGCTAGCAATAAAGTGTATATCACCCAGTTTTGCACCACGGTACCTTACACAGTACCTATCTTTTTATTTATCTTCCACACGTCTTAAAGTGTGAACAAACTACATTGTAATGTTTATTACCGCTGGTATTTAAGCTCCATTTCCAGGATAAAGTACTGGGTCAGGCTAACTTTAGTCTTGCTACAATAAACCGTTTCCCGCAGGATGTAGGTATATTCGGGATTTCGGGCTAAATACCTGGAATGTTCTGTGGGTTTATGCACAGATTTTTTTAAGGAAATGAGTAATTGCATCGTATTAGGAACATAGCAAGTGGTGGTTTGGTCAATGAGTTTAAATGGAGACACAGAAACAGATTGTAAATTGGTGAAGCTGGTAACAGTATGAAATCATTGTTACCTACACTCCTGCAAACAAATCTCGTTTAGCGTCTCAGTTGATTGGAAGAATTAAACATGGCATGCTTAAAGACGATATAAGTAAACTAGCATATTATTTGAATACCTGTTTAATTCTGAAAAGGCGTTTACGAAAACCATTACTTGTGAAACACTGGATAGCTAATAAGAGCTTTCACGCATGCGACAGCTAAATCTCCACCAATTTAAACCTTATTAACCCACACAATACCCCCATATTCGCCTAACCCGTCGACACTTCAACTAAAAACACACTTCATACGCAATAACATTAATAACTTGATTGTGTACAACTCATAAACTATCCGGTAGCCCTTCATAACGTTATCATGATTTGTTTCACGCCACTTTGTGCCCTATTATCAGGAGTTTATGCCCTATTATCGGGCCTAATCGTTTGTTTACGTGTCCATAACACTAAAACTGTCTGCTAAAGTGGTTTATTGACGCGTCTTTATAAACAAAGAGGGCGTTTTCCAACTGAACGACACTGTGTTTAGTGTCAGAGCTTTCTTTAGTGCGAAGTGCAGTGTGGTGAGTCGTGTAAACACCTTATATGTGTTAGTGTATCTTTTATAGTGATTTGCAACTTTGTTTGGCTCCTGGATAAGAATGGACAGGCCTGTCTTCTCATTCATTCAAGTAGGTACACTAACTAGGTTCTAGGAAGTCTTCAGATAACCGGGACAATAAAGAATGATGCTGAAGAGTATTGTTATATATTATTATAGTTGATATTCTATCAAGTATTTGGTTTCGTTCACCCACATATTTAGGACGAAGGGTCCTCATTTCTTTACCTACGCCAACGATGCGAATGATATTTTAGTTTTGCAAGGTATTCTCATGTTACATGAACTCACTGCTGTTGACATGACATCGGAAAACAAAATATTTGAACGGCAAACTACAGGCCAGCTTTTCCTCATATAACTCTAACTATGCAAAATACCAATCTCTCCAAACAGATCAATAATCCAGCTGATACAACAGCAACAAGATAAAATATAAATACCCAACAATATTTGGAACAGACACATCCATTTAACGATCAGCATTGTGAATAGACGATTCATATAAAGTCTAGACTAAACAGAATAACTGATAGCTCAGTAAAGCTCTGTGTTAGGTTTCGGCGAACCAAATACGATTCGGCGCCCATCATTGTGCTGAATGATATGATACTGAATGAATGAAGACACTTTATTATAATTGCGGTCTTCGATATTAATTGCAATTTGCGTCACTGACCGCAAGGACAGTTCGTGTGAGGCCGATGCGTAAAGGCAGTGGTTGCAGGCAAGATATTATTTGGAGTTTAGGACGTCCTATAAAATGAAGCATCTTTGCTATGAAATGTAAAGCTAGACGGAATGTCGACAAAGCGTTATTTTTTCCGTGGAACCTAACACTGGATGCTTAGCTTGAATGAGATAACTTGAACTATACAAAGATTTATTCTAACAACTCTTTATCACAGATCTCCTATAATGAAAGATTTGGTACGCTGCTTATGCAGTCGAAGTAATCTCTAAAGGCCACGATATATTTGAAACGTTGTTTATTGCTCACCAGGATGCATATGGCAAAGTGATTATCATTCATAATAATAAATGCAATGTACCAGCCCAAACAAAGACGTTCAGTGCACTCAAAGTGACTTCATTAATACACATCATTAACCTTCATATCAAACCACGACGGGCAACATTGGAGTTGATTTGAGACGGGACTCCAAGTACAAAATGACCGCTACCAACGTCCACAGGACGTATTGCTTAAATTAACACGATAAACAGCAAGCCTATTGCCATGAACTGAGCAAAAATTTTGACTTCGAGCTGCTGCTGAGATATTCCTGACGGAAAACCCAATAACATCTTGCCTGACTTGGAAATCGAACCCAAGAACTCATTCCCACTAGACCAACAAGACAGGAGCAGGAGGCAGTCAAACACAACTGAACTTATCTAAGTAGTAAAATGTGGGTGTACTATTATAGTTACACCTCTGTCTAACCCTTCAGGGATTACAAGCGTGATTGATGATGAAAACTTACTTCTCGTCAAACTCGTACTGCGAGTTGAGTACGGTGAACATCTTGTTGTACAGTATGCTGAAGAACCCGTCCATCATCACGTCGAAGTTGGTGTCGCCGCGCGTGTAGTACCTGAAGACAAAGATATATTTAGTAGAAGTTACTTATGGAGAAAGATGATGTTACAGTTTGTAACCTCATCTTGAACTGAAGCCCTAGAAGTTGAACCTATTAAATATACAGTCTGCACCCGAATTGCGTAACAAACACACACTTTTCCATTACAATCCGAATGATCTTGAAGGAAATTTCAATATTTTAAATAATTGCTTCATAATATTATGTTTGAAAAAATCGTCTGGCCAACAACCAATGCAACAGTTCTGAAAAATTATCAAAATGAATGGCATTCAGATTGTGAGTGTATTAAATCGAACGTAACTGAACAAAATTACCCCGCAGTACTTATAGACGATAGGATTTTGGGAATTTCAAAAGAAACTGTTGAAATGTTGCGGCTACTGAACTTTTATGAGATCTGCATCACCTTCGCTTGGGTGGCTTATGTCTTGGTACTAGGGCATGCAAACCGGATACCCGGATAACCGAAAAAACCGGATAACCGACTGATTTGAAAACCCGGTTTTTTAGCAAACCAAAACCGGATTTATCGGTTTTTTCGGTTTCTCCGAATTAGCTGATTCTTTAGCTGTCATAAAAGCTACTGTAGAAGCTTTATGTCAGCGTGATGCTAATTTAATTACAGCAGTAGCAGCAATAAAATTTATGCTTAAAAAATTGAAAGAAGATTCTTCTTCCATCAGCACTCAATTGGAAAATTCATTAGAGTCAAGAATAGAACAAAGATTGACAAATCTTACCGGGATACTGTTATATTTGCATAGCCCAGCTACATACTACAAAGATCTTTCGGATGACGTAATAAATAACGCGATAGCCCTCGATAACGAACAAATTCGAAGTTTCATAGTCAACATTATATCTAAGCATTTTTCAACTAATACACAGAGGGCGACGACAGTCGAGGCAAACGTAGACCATACAATAGTTAATGTGTCTCAAAACATTAAGGACCAACTCGGTCAAGAAATAAAGAAGGCGCTTAGACAACATACCTCTTCTGCAAGCCCATCTGCAGAGCTCGATATAGACACGAAAATCAGGGTGGAAATGGCTCTTTACGACGGTGGAGGAAAATGGGAGAGCACTTAACAAAAGTATATAAAGCTTTGAAATCTATACCTCCAACAAGTGTGGAATCAGAAAGAGCCTTTTCATCAGCGGGCCTCATGTGTAATAAAATCCGCAATACACTAAATGATGACTCGCTTGACGCACTGGTATCATTACGGTCTTCTTTCGTCTTATCTACGGTCTACCAAATGTCCCTATTTTTTATTTTCCTAGTAATAAGCTTTATTCTATGTCAAAAAATATTTAAGTTTAGGTGGTACAACTGTTAACTTAGTAGTTGTAAGCTTAATTCAATCCAAAAATGCTCATTATTTAACAAATAAATCAGATTAACGTAAAAAAATACATATTTTGATTAGACTTCCGCATTTTCATTGCTTCACACACAAATTTCTCATTTTCTTAATAAAAATTGAAAAAAAAACCGAAAACCCCGATTTAACCGGTTTCACCGGTTTTGTAAACAAAAAAACCGAAAAAGTCGGTTTTCTTAATTAACCCGGTTTTTGCATGCCCTACTTGGTACAAGACACTCGACAGATTAATTAAGTAATTGGTTCCGAGAAAACACCAGGCTATCCAAGATTCGACTACATCTAGAATGGAGAGTACAATACTACATTGATATAATCATATACTTTGGGAATGTGAACATTAAAGTACATAGATAGACAAGGACGTTTACGTATTCATCCTGTACAAAAATATGTATACAGAATCCCATAAAGAACCCAGTTTTATCTTATTACCAAGAAATTCCCGTAATAAGCCTGGCTGCTGATACATTTTCTTTTAATAATAAAAAGGCAAAGATCACGCTCAGTACTGCCAGACGTTCCACAGGGGATTTGCATAAATTTCTTTAGACTTCAACATCGTAATCCTGAGATTTAGACTTATTATACTTTGTGCGATCCATCCATTTTTTCTTTCATCTTGTTTGGGACATAACTTTCGTCATACACTAGTATGAAGAAGGGCTTTTCTTTTATTTTAAACTCTGTGAGAGTTGATTTACTGAACAGTTATTTGCCGTCGCTCAACTAATCTTTGGTTCTTAGTACCTTGACCAATCACTACTCCCGAGGAATTCATCTGCTTAATGTTTACAATATGAGAAGCAAAATATGAGACCGACTGGTTATCCGTTGAATTTATTATGAGAGAAATAGCACAAACAATGTCTATCTTGCTATAATTCTCGTGTCGTGTTTTCCAGGCATATCACGTAAGCGCATGACAGATATATCGTGATTTATATTTCAGTGAAGTGAATTTCATTCAAGATTCTGCGCCCAGATTGACCATGGTCGCGTCTGTTGATGTCAGAACCTCGTTTAAACTTTAATGCTCATGATTGGTGATGTCATAATCATAAAGGGTGCGGTGTTCACTGTTTATTAATATACTAGTGACCAGCTCCGGAGCCATTTAAAATTAATGGAAAGCCTTCCACGATTAATGGCCTGAATAATTATGAAAACCGCATCAATATCCATCAGGCCTTGAATTTGGAATTCACAGACAGAGGCGGCCAGAGATTTCAATGTATACAATTTAGATAAAGCTATCATCCAGGCAGAAGGCTAGTTCATAAGGTATAGGGGAAAGACTCCTTGTAACGTACCTAGGTGAAATCTATACGAATTGTTAATATATTTTCGATGTAGGATGTTATCTCCGAGACTATTCATCTGATATCAAAAATTCTTCCATTTATGCAAAACTTACACTATTACCGGTGCCATAGGATAATTCATAGACACGGACGAAGTCCCGTGCAGAAGCTAGTTAATAATAAAGAAACTCTTACCTTTCTAGTTGCTCAAATAATTGTTCGAAGACATAGGAGTGCTGTTCGTAAATCATGCCGTAAGTTCTCTTGAACATCATGTGGAACTCCTCGCGAGATAGCTTCAGGAGCCTCCTGAAGAACTCTGGAACAGAAAACAAAAGAATTATGAATTTAAAGAACACTTTGAAATTGTTTGGGACGCTGACGTTTCGGGAGCATTAATGGTAATGGATAAAAGAAACTGGCCGAGTTTCCATAACTAATTTCTGCTTGCGCTATTATTGTTTAGTGAAACATATTTCTTTTCGCGCGTGGCCATAGTAAGAACTAACGTCGCATTTTGTTTTTCCAATACAATTGCCGAAGGCGATTACACAAATGACAGCGCCCTCCTGTCAATGTAATACAAGCGCCAAAAATCCATGCTGCACGATAGCTATGTTTACTTCATAATTGATTTGTCTCGTCTCTCCCTATAAACTTCACCGCCATAGCAAGAGATTTCTTTATCATAACCAATCGTCCAGTCTTTCCAGCTTTTCATTCAAGGGTGAATGACATTAGCAAAAAACTATATTCAACAAAGAGAGATCTGGCCAGTTAGAAAAATATCTATTAAAGTCTTAGAAGGCATTGGATCGAATTAATATAGTGCCGCTAAAACGCACATTAAATATTAATAGCAGATGTTTCGAGGTTCTTAATGCCGGCCGTAACACTATTATTATAAAGATACGTTTATACGACTCTATTGAGTCACTCACGGATCTTAATACCGTCATGTAATACTGTGAGATTGAAATGGAAAATTACAATATAACTGATTTCAAATTAAAATATCTATCAGAGGTATACCTTCAGTTACAAGACTTCGATGAGGTGATGTTAAAGATCAAGGTGGAAACGCTAGAAATCAAAGACTTTCAATGTAAAACAAACTTAAGAGAACAAACAAAACAAGACCAAGCCAAGACCAAAGACAAGTCAAGCAAGCAAGCAGGCCAAGACCAAGAGCGGATATTGGGAACATTTTCATTCAAAAATTTTGATTCCCGAACACTTTCGTTTTTGACACACCAAATGGCACAACAAGTATGACACTACGATTTTCTTCGTCTTGTCCAGTCTCCTGCTCGTAAATATTTTAATGTCTTTGATTAAAGCCTTTTGGAAGAATGTGAAAAATTTAAGTAAATGATTATGACATGTATTGTAAGTGGCAGAGGGGTTATTATATTATTGTGTATTTCTTTCACTAATGTTGCAACGATGAAGAGTAATGTGGTATGGATGCAGGATGAAGAAGCTATGGTCTTCTAATTATTTTCCAATTAAATTCCAAAATCTATGAAAATTATGCCAAAACATTGAATGGTTCGTAAAGCCCTACTATCATAGTAAAATCCACCTACTTACTACGCTATCAAAGCAGAAAAATAAAACATCTGTAGACTGTAGTAGTCCTCAACGTGTTGAATAGTAAACTATTTCTGGCAATGACACTGGTACCAAGCTTTGTTTACAGGCTGCCTTCTGAGAAACAGAATCATTCACCCAAACTTCAGGGAATTTATTAAAGCAACGGTTCTAATGAAAAATCCAGTTTTATTTCTTAGAGCTTGGCTTTAAAGGATACTGATTGGTCGCAAGAACTAACCAATGGGTTCCTGGATAACATTACCTTTCAACGTAGACAGAGAATGCTATAGACTAATTGATATGTTTTGTCGCATTCACACAAGAAAAAGAACAACTTATGCCGATGTCGTGTAAAGAAATGAAACAGAACGATAAAATTTTTTGTTTCATCGAGCGTGCCACGTTTTTTCAAGGTCAGCACACTAGTTTGCTAAACAAAGTTTGACAGCTGACGTGCAGCTAGCCATCGTCTACCTTTAAAATACAGTTTTTACGTGTTATATGTTAAGTAATTTATGTTATATTTTGTTTTGAACAATTTAGACTTACTATTTCAACCATTTATACAAAAAAAATGGTGTGGTGTAGCGTTAAAGGGTGTAAAAGTGATAGTGGAACGAAAATCCCAGGATTGTCTTTTCATTCGTAAGTATGCCACTCTTTATCAGTTCTAGGCATTCAGTAACATTTTATTATGTTCATATATTGTGTATAATGTACGCTAGACGTACGATTCATCCTTAAAAAGCACAAAAATAACAATTATTATTCAATTATAAATTCTAACCTAAAAACGTTGGTGTTGCCAACTTTTCTATAAATTATTACCCACTATTATGGGAAATAATAATATGATGGCTTCTGCAGTGAGTATTAATTAAATATCTGAAATATTTAATGACTTTTTGCAGTTTCCCTGAACCTGATAATTTACGTCAGAATTGGATTGTAGCTGCAGGACGAACAGATTGGACACCAAAACCGTCATCAAAAATTTGCAGCAAACATTTTGAGAATTAAAAAGAAGAATATAAGTTAATTAGAAAGAAGAATTCATAAATAATCATTTTGAAAGTCAACCTTTTATTGGAAACCACAAAGTTTTACTTATTAAGGCAATTGCCATGCACTATTTTGAACTGCGTATACATCACACAACAAAAGGATTTGAACCTAAGCAAAAAATTAGAAACATACGAAGCTTGTTTTATTTAAAGGACAATAATGTGTTAAATCAATAAAAGCTTATTAAAAATAAACATGTTCTATTATTTACCCACAAACCCAGAACCTACTATCACATCAGAAATGGCAGTAATTTAGAACCACATCATCATCATCCATCGTCACTCCTGCCCTCATCGCAATTAATTTGAGTTCGGCAGCATGTCTTCTCCGCATCGCATGCCTTTGCGTACCGCTGGTAACGGATATGTCATTGGCTTATTCAGGCTTTGTCTTACGTACTAATTTTCAATTCTCATAAATTGTGGGGTAAATTTTTCCTCACCCGGTAACCCTAAATTCGTGACGTATTTATTTTTTGTCTCTTTTTGCGACACGCTTTGCCGGTGTCTATAGGATACTCTGTCTACGCCTTTCAACAACTCAATTTCCCGTAGCAGAGACAGGTTTTAAAGAATAGCTTTGAAAAATTAACAAATGAATTTCGAAAACTTCGAGTAGGTAAAACCTGCTTGGAGATTTCAAAGGTTATTAGAATTTTCCTTCTAGATATAGTTGGCTATAAAACATTAGCACGACTGTGTGAAAAAGTTAATGTACCAAAGCTAAGTATACAAATCAATCGATTCGATCGTAATTTACCATATTTTTTATCGATGCAAACTGCAGACATCGAGAAAAATGTAGTCATTACAACCTTTTCAATCGACAATCACGCCTCTATGAAAAAACAAGACGTTTCTTGTAAAAACATTAGCATTAACAGGTTACTATGTGTTATAATTGCACAAACAATGCATTATAATTACTAGTTACAGTATTTAATAACTAATAATGTGTGCTATAGATTATACACGGCATCAAGTTCATTGACTCTACATTTTTTTTTTTCATGGCCGCGGTATTTTTGTCGCGTGCAAAAAGTTTCGTGGACAAAAAACAAATACCTACACAGCTCGCTGAAAACGTAAATAAATTATTGTAGATATAAGTGCTGCATGTATAAATGTTTAGTTTATATGATGTGATCGGAATTCGGATGTTTAGTGTAAATGATGTGATCGGTGTTTAAGTTTACGTAACCGGAATGTTTATCCATCCGTTTCAACTTTGACCTATTTTGAATTCCGAATTCTAGAATTGCGGGCTTTTTGTGGCGCCATTTATTTTTAGATTTATACAAAAAAAGGTTAATAGCCGACCAATAGAAATTAAGAAAAATTAGGATTCACTAAATAAAAATTTAAATTCATTGACAGACAATGCAGCCTTAAACTGTTGGGTCTAATACCAAGAAGCTTGAAATTCAGCAAGAGCTCCTAATGTAAGGAAAGTGAACATGAAGGAAAATGTTTTGAATATTTCTAGCTTGTAACCTACATTCAAGCAATCAAAAGGAAGTTTTACCTACAAAAGACGTAGGTAATACCACATTGAACTGCCTGTGTCAATCAAGTTAAAAAAAAAACTGCAACGATGCAAGGTGATAACTTTGACAAGTAACAATCATTGGCGATAATGTACCTATGCCACGCTATGCAAAACAAAAGGAAATCAGTTTGTATGTTTGTGCCCATCGGTGCTGGTAACCGATGAGCTGATTATTATTACCTGTCGAGTATTTCCGTAAAATGATAATTTATTGAATGAATCGAACACGTGGTTCTCCTATTTCCATATTGTTAGATACTTCTGCAGTATTGTTTGGCGCAGGTGCCGCAACCCAATCAAAACAAAACATTCAGTTCAGTTCCTTAGATACATTACTATGTTGCTTTTTATGAAAAGTGACTGTTTATTTTCAGAAGGTAGGTATGTACCTAGATTAGATATCAATAGTTTAATCTTTCGAGGCGCGAATCAGACGACATAATAGGTTAAAAAGCATAGTTTTATCTCACTGACTACAACTCAGTGATATGCCAAAATAGTTGTAGAGCTAGCCGAAACTGTTAAATTTTCCCTATCAACCTTGAACCTAATGATTTGGCGATAAAGTTGAAAATCTATTAAAGAAATTTGTCAGTTTGAAGTAGTTTGTGGCGTCAGAACCTACTGATTCAATGTTGATAATACCTATATGCTTATCATCGCATAGCCCAAGTAAAGTAAGTACCTCAGAACGCAGCAGGGAAAGCGACACGTTTCTAAAACCCAAAAAATCTCAATAAAAACTGTAGTACTTAGTCGTCGTAAAGGAAATAGGAAACATTCAACACTCGTTTGACGAATAACAAAAATACAACGAATCGAATACCGAATCGATTACCGAGTTACAAATATGTGAACGATTTTAACGCTCGATAACTCGGTTTATTCTTTCCGCGCCATTTTTTACGGAACGCGTTGAATTTATTAAACGAATCGAGTTTCCCGTCGCGTTGTTGAAGTTAATAAAAATGTGATTTAATATTATTGTAGTCCCTTTTAATATTAATTGCTGGGACCCGAAAATGGCGGACCGTTAATTTTCCTGTTTAAAATTAATCACTTTGTACATGAACATTTTGTTGCTAGATTTATTATTTTGTTGAATTAAAATGAACGTAAACACGGTAAGGTGAATAAACTTAAATTAATTAATTGTGCATTTGTACTAGTTTAATTAAAACGCGGAAATTCCTCGCTCGTCAATCGTATGGAAAACGCTTGCTAATAAAATGTATGAACAAAAAACACACAACATCCGTAGATGGCTATTAAGCTATTAACGGAGCTAAAGATCCGTGCAGACACAAAAACCGCACAGTTTTTGCATCCTCTCCTCTAAGTAAACACATCCCGATCATAAGACATCGTAAAACGCATAAACCAGACGCAGTGCAAGCCACGTCGAGGGCACACCGCATCTGTGCATGCAGTTACAACAACAAACAAAGTTACAGAAGGAAAAGAGGATAAATCGTTATAATTTCTAAAGACGGTGTAAACTTTCACACCCCTGGGACGATGCCAATTTTCTGGTGAAAGTACTCATGAAATTTAGCAACTTTTGCGATGGACTGGATTTTGCTTAAGCGATCATGTCGTAGACTTAGCCACAACAGTATAACTTGATAGTCCTATTTTTCAAATCGGTACTTTATCAACGTCACTCCCAATTTGTTTGGGGTGGGCACATATTTTAGTCAACACAGTTCATCCATCGTTTTTTTTTTTGGTAATGGCATCTCGCAGGTCAACCTGAGGTTGTCTTCTGCTTAACCGGACTATCCTGCGGGTGGATTGAGTGTGAGGCCTCCAGCCAGGGGCTAGCCCCATCCATCCAGACAGTTTTTTAAAAAACACTTCTACTTTTCTTCGTTGTCTTGCTTTATATCCAACAGTTCAATAAAGTAGGTCTTCTGAGCTTTGCCTACAAATAGGCGCAATAAAATCAGATCTGTGCGGTCCTCCGCGCACGTGCGCCGGCGCATCAGCTGCCCGACACCGACG
This sequence comes from Eurois occulta, assembly GCA_950022335.1. NCBI lineage: Eukaryota > Metazoa > Arthropoda > Insecta > Lepidoptera > Noctuidae > Eurois > Eurois occulta. The sequence goes on along the minus strand of OX465481.1, from coordinate 4,159,468 downwards.
CCGAGCGTTTGACCTCTCGTGACGTGTAATACGACACATTGCAATCGTGTAGGTTAGGAGGGTTCTGTGTGTATTTGAACAAATTTGAGGAGGTGAAAGGTGATGATAAGTTTTACCATTGTCAATTTCATAGATCTTTATGTCCAAATTAAGATTTGCTAATCGATCTTTGTAGTCTTTGGTCAAATTCTTATGTAAGCCAGACTTAACTGAAATTGGTGTTTTCTGTAATGGTTTGAGGGTTCCTAAGTAAACTTACGATAATACGACGGACAATAGCGCGAAATCTGGTGCTTTGTTCCCGTGTCAGCATCATCTTCCTGCCCATGTCCCATTCTACTTGGGTCGGCGCAATACGTTTTCTTCTTCCATTCTCCCCTGTCAGACGTCACGGCACCATTTACTGATTTCTCTTTCATATCATTCATCACTCAATCTATCCATCTTTTCTTTGGTCTTCCTCTCCATCCATCAATATATTTTATATTTATCACTCTAATCACATAATGTTTCATCCCTCCTCATCAGATGTACTTACCAAGACAGACGATTCCCTTCCAATGTCTCTGTAAGCTGTAACGGGCGCCACTTTTAAACATCCTCTAATATCTATGCTCATTCCTTTCTTTATCCATTCTTTTGGTAATTTGATTTATTCTCGCTTGTGTGATATGATGGTCTCTAGCTATACCCTATTATTATGCTATAGCAGAGTAGATAGTGTGAATAAAGGCTCCATTGAATTCAGAACGCGTATGTGGTAAACAAGCCATTAGTCACCCTTTGAATCCCATAACAAAATACATATTTTTACATTTCACCCTTTATCTCAACCCACCCTTTAGATCGAATTACAAGGAAGGAATATCTGTTTGCTTGCGTCATGCAAAGAGGGAACTAAAAATAAAATTAAGTTGCGGCGTTACAACCTAGATTTTGAAACAAGGTGTCCGAGGAGGGTCCTGCGGATGGAGAGTTTTAAAAGCCTAATCTTATCAGGACTGTTTCAAGTTTTTTCAAAGCGACAGAAATGTTGTACTCTTAGATGAGCAAGCCCAAGAAATCCATGCTAAAGTTAATGATTCACTGCGAACGCAGACTGGCACAATACCCCCAGATCTTTCCGTTTCAACTGCTCATAGGTTACTCTCTATTTCCTCTCCCTGAACTGCCGTATCAACTACCGATTCTAATATCCAACTGCCACCCCCACTGCACCACGCCCCCACTATCAACAGTATCGTCAGTAACACGACACTCCGACACCACAATCGGCATAACGAGCAGTTAGTTGACACGTACGACAAAGGCCCAGCGCACACCTGCAGAGGCGGCGAAGCACTGTTCTTGGTCGTAGAATTCGTGCGTCTCCGAGCTGTCGTGGCAGATACGCACGTGTTCAATATAATTTAGCTTTGGCATGCCATTTCCAGAATAATCAAGCCGAGTGACAATGTTAGCCGTTGGGGTAAACGTCCTTTTGATTGAGTGGAGACCGCGAATCGGCAAGCATATGGTGGGACGCCATCAGCCTCGGTGGAACGATCTCCGTAAGGTGGGTTATATGAGAATTGTCGAGGTGAGTGCGTGCAATTGGAGAGGCCTATGTTTAGCAATGGACTACTGCAAGCTGATGATTCCAATTATAACAATATATGATTGAAATTAAGATTTAGTTTAAATTGTTATCTTCTCAGTCTCTTCGCTGTGCTTCCGCAGTTGTGCGCCGGGCCTTACGACCCGTTGTTAATCTCCACTTGTCATGGCAAGGTTATGGCCGACGGACTAGTAACGACGGTTTACGACACTCATCGTCGCCTTTGATGTTTGTAGTTCATTATGAAAGTAGAAGTGGAGGAATAGGGTCAGTAGGTTAGCTTGTTGGGGAATGTCCGAGGCATGTGCTGGTGCGAGAGAATTAGTATTGAACACGTGATGTGCCGGAAAATTATGGAAAACTTCACAAATAATATGCTCCATATAGTCCAGTTCTCAAATCTCAATACTCTGATCTCACGTCTAAAAACAAATAGAATTACAAGTATCATAAGAAGACCATAATACCGCTACGGATAGGATTATAATTTTCCTAAATTCTTCTGAAGGCTCTTCTAAAGGATGAAATGTTAACTTATCCTATGCATCAGAAGCTATAATACTGTTGATCTTAACCGGCAAGTAAGACACGAATCTAAACGGACCTTCCGTACTTCCGTTCGCTTTTGTATTTATGTTTATTTTTTTCTAACTCTGCGCACATACTTTTATATTTTTGTAGTGTTTATTATATTTCCGCAAAATTTCGAGTATAAGTTTACCAGCTTTCCTCTCCTCGGTCTACGGTACCGAAAAATTAACCAGGGATATTCTGACGTCCTCACTGGTCGATTTTGAGGTGCCGTATTTGACTGATGCGTTGAACGCCTGGAAAATGGCTTGTCCCAATACGGATGTGCCCGACAACCTGTCCTCCCAGAGACAGTGGGACGTGCCGCTCTGCAGTATTGTACGGAACAACCTTTTAAACACGTCAATCAATACTGTGGAGCGTGCCCGTCTGCTGGCCGTGGGGGAATGGGAGTCGGGCTTGTGGCTTCAGGCACTTCCATCTTTCACCATTGGCACTATGATGGATGACGCATCGTTCCGGGTCGCTACGAGTCTACGCTTAGGCGCACCTTGTGTTGCTCCGCATCGGTGTCATTGCGGTGAAGCTGTCGACAGCCTCGGACACCATGGCCTGTCCTGCTACAGGAGCGCAGGTCGCATTGCACGGCACGCCAGCATTAACGACATGATTCGTCGAGCTCTTGCCAGCGCCGGCGTACCAGCGGTTTTAGAACCAAACGGCTTGGTACGTGACGATGGGAAGAGACCAGACGGCATGACGTTGGTGCCTTGGAAGGTGGGTAGGCCTTTGGTGTGGGACGCAACTTGTGTCGACACCCTTGCGCCATCTCACGTTTCAAGCACGGCGGGCTGTGCGGGCGCTGCTGCTGCGGCTGCTGAGATCCTCAAGCGGCGCAAATACTGTAACCTTATTGGTAACTACAGTTTTGAGCCGTTTGGGGTCGAAACGCTCGGGTCATGGGGCCCGAGTGCGCGTCTCCTTTTCAAGGAAATCTCTCGCCGACTGGTCGACACTTCGCGTGACCAGAGGGCTGGCTCTTTCTTTGGGCAAAGAATTAGCATTGCCATTCAACGTGGCAATGCTGCCAGTCTTCTGGGCACGTTTCCAGATAATAGCGATGCGGAGGAGTACTTTGACGCCTAAGACGTGTCCTATTGTCGTCATTGTATATATGTAGGTACTTTATTTTAGTCTTCTTTTTATATTTACTTTAGTTCTATTTGTAGTCTGTATATCATGTACATAGCAATAAAAATAAGTAGATGGAAATTATAGGTATATATATTTTTTATTAGTTTACATATCTAAGCATTATGTATTTATATAAGTTTATATTTCCCATAGTTGTTTTATATTATAATCCGAATACTGTTTATTTTATTTTTTTCCTAATTCATGGCAATATAATATTATTTTATGCTGTCTTGATTTCCGTACGTTTTTTTCTCACGGGTGACCACTGAAAACCAGCGCTGTGCTGTGGGCCCCCCATACATAGCACAGCATCATGCTGAGTGGTAACCTGCTTGTCGCAGTCACGACGTGCAAGCTGTTAACTTTTCTTTTTCTGTCCTGTTGTATTTATAATATTTGATGCGCCTTATGATTATTGTTATTTCTTTTTTTTTGTATGCACTTCATGTCCCTGCGACAAATAAATATTTTTTTTTCTTTCTTACTGCTTTCAGCTACACTAATGCCCAATTAAAAACTTATCTTCAAGACTCAATATTACGATCAATAACAAAACCTCCATAATTATTCCCCATTAAAATTCACTCGCATACACTCAGTATTAATTTAGATGAAACTGTGTACTTTAATACTAAAGGGTATTTATGCAGAGGCACGTATTCGTAACAACTGGTGCGCCGCCGTTGTCGTAAAGTCGATACATGTAAATGAACCTTCATAACTCTTGGTATATTCTAGTTTCTGATCGAGTTCGAATACGACATTGTTTATTAATTGTAGGGACTGGAAAATCAGCAGTTACTGAGTCTATTACGTATATTAGTTTCGTTTAGATTTCTATTGTCCAAAATTCATGCAACCCATTATTTTGAGGAATATTGCAAACTATATGTGTAAGTGGATGAATACCATGCAGTAATATCGACAATATCGACGAAAACTACACAGAGACAAGCCCAGAAGAAGACGAGAATGTAGTTGGACTCATTTTTAAAGTATTGGCCTGCAATAGCATTAGATCAAGAACAGTGGGAAAAGGAAAGGGAGGACTTTGCCCTGGGTGTTTTGATAAATTAGTCACTCCAATGACTTACTCACTTATACATTTTTTGGGGTAATGTAACAAACGAGTAAGGAGTAAATGATGCCGTGACATCTGACAGAGGAGAATGGACCCCAAGTAGAATGGGACAAGAGAAGGAAGATGATGATGAGTCTTCTGTTCCCAACTTTTGCATTTGCTAACAGTCCAACCTAAAACTCAGCTCATTTGGGTTTTACTTCAATGATAGCCCCAGAATGTCTTCATGTTCTAGTTTAATGATACCATTGTTGCAATAAAATTGCGATAGTGCTATTGTTTCCGATAAAATCCATATCTTGACCTAGGAAACGAGGCAGGTAGCGCCATCGTTCATTTTGATAGTCACCTCCGTTGGCGGCATGAATTACATACAATTATGGCTGCCATTATCGTGTTCCTATTTAGACTGGGAGATCGATATTGTATCCACTACCAACCCCTGTATGAATGATGTATGGATTCATATTATGTATAGGACATGTGGACCATAATTGACGAAAAGTAGAGCAGACCGCGTGAATGTATGATTACACAGAGTTTTAAATGCTTATGGGAAGAAAATTGTTGATGTTTTCAACAGTTCAACGATTTTTTGTAATGAAAATGCGCAAGATAGTACGATGGTATGTGGAATGGCTTTGCCATTAGCCGGTATCCTTATTCTTTATGGCTATGTAACATTCAATCTACGATGTTTCCTGGTTATATAAGCTACAGTTCTAAAGAGTTCTAAGACATGGGACTTAAGTTCGGTTTTGAACAATTCAATTTGTTATAATTTATTCTAGAAATAAACAAACACAGACTATGAATCAAATGATGACTTCAGAAACTTTGCAGTTTTCCTCGAAAGCAGAAATTCCCATCAAAACATCCGGAATCGACAATCTTACCCAGTTTTTCCTTCTTCCCCAAATTGCTCGCAAAAAAACGTGCTAGTTTTTCCCCAAATGTTATATTAAGTATATCATGTATACATGCAATTATTCAATGTATGTTTCGTAAGAACACTTTGTTCTATCATCGTTCGGCTAAGAGCTTCGACAGACGCCCAGTGCGGTATTAATAGAACCGAACAGTGGCGGGTTATCGCGAGAAAATACTTACTCACACTTTTGAACCCCTACTATGAGTTTCTGGGGAATTGGTTGAGCTTTTTCGGGTTAAGAAAGTACCCTATGATTTTTTGGGGGACCTCGAGGTCCTCAACTAGTATGGATTCATTTTCGAAAAGGACATCACCTCGAATATTGCCAGGAGCTCTGAAGTCATCATTTTCGGAGGCTGGACTGATAAGAGGCTCATTTCTATCTTTCTTTGTTCAGGAACTGGTCTTTTGGAAACTTCGGAGCAGATGAATGATCATAGAAATCAAGACAGCTATCTGATCAATGAACTGCGAACAGTTATTGTAAGCATTACATCATTCGACAAAGTCTAGTGCCGTTCTATTCGAACGTAGTCACGAGCATGAATTGGTCACATTACTACGTGAGACCTCAGACCATTCCATCACGAAGTGTTAAGTACTGGCATTCGAGACCTAACAATAACACTATTCAAAATATTTAAAAAGCTAAACGGAAGTTTGAATATGAATCGTGTTCCTGTAGTAATTCCTCCAGCATCGAAGTGATTCATCTGCGTCCCGGCTCTTCGATTGTCGACTTATTACTCATTGTAGGGGCAATGTTTAGTCTTGCCATTCGCTATTACGATAACACTCGAGTATTGCGGCCGGACTGAAGCTTATAACATCTTTTGTTCTCACAACCTCATTTAATTATGTTATTATAAACTTTTCATAGCTTTCTTTCATGTAATTTTGGCGGGCATCATTTTTGTTTATAGAATAGCAAACGTATTACGACATTCAGCCTAGTTTACTGTGCATACTTTTCAGATTGACAAGGCTGAATATTTTCTATTCTCTATTTATATTGCAATCGCGCGGAAACGTAAGCTTTACACAAAGTCCACCGGTTTCCCACACGGATCGGAAAATAAAAGGAAAATAGATTGTGTAAGCCGCTTATCGGGCCGCACACGGCTTTAGAAATAACCTGAGGGAATAAGGTCAGTTTGGTGAAAGCATTTTCACACTGTAAGCAGAGATACAAACAGACCTTTCTCACCTGAAAAGGAAAAAGGATTTTTCTGGACAAAGACCGCGTTTTTATGGACTTTTTGCTCTAATAACTTTAACCAGAAGAGTAGGTAAACTTTTATAATACCCAGCGGCATATTCTTAAGATGTTTTAGCATAAAAATCTCCGAAATCAAGTAAACATCTCAATTTACTCGTTTGAACATTCAATTATACATAACACAGTGTAAAGTCGTGACTCGATGTTCAAAGTCTGCCTCAACGACATTCTTTTTTTTATGACTAATTTAAAAGCGCTGTTCACTATATGTACAAATTATCAATAATCAACAGTTTCTCGTGTGATTGAAACACAAGTCGCTTGAATGAATGTTGGAAAGTGGCTGGGGCCTGTGTCAATATTGATCTGGCCGGTTGCTGGTCACCGACCGGACACCGTAATTACGAATGGTACTTTGTTGGACTCACTGTGTGATGGACAAACATTTTCATATTGCCGAGCTAGTAAACAGAAGAACTTGGTCATGTTAGATTCATTTTATTGTATTTGAACGTTATAGCTCTAAAGATGTCCCAGATAATTCTAGTAATTAAATGAATACGATTAATACAGCTGCTGGAACATTCCTAGCTTAACGTTAGATTGCAATATGTGTTGGTAACATTTTGTATGAATAATCATGCAATCCAACCCCAGCATAAATTCAACACTGTAATAAACAGGCAGGTTGATGTTAGGTGACCGCCTGTTGGCTATCCTAACCATATTTGTTTTTGCACGTTCGGTGTACTTTCAATTTGTGAAATACTCCGAAGTGTTGGGAAATGGAAAGGTCAGCAGATTGGCGCGAAACGCTAATGGTAATCCGATTGTGATTGGTTTGTCAGATAGAAATGCAAATTAAATGATATGTGAACAAGTCATCATGGTTTTATCGAGTTTTCTGTTGAAATGTATGAACGTACAGAACGTAAGATTGGTAAGTTTGACATTTTGAACATGAAACTAACAGGGCCAACTGGTCAAAGACGTCTTTTATGTAGACTTAATTTTCTTGAGTTCATTTCAACATCTGAATTCTAAAACATGATTGAATTGAAGCCACAACAAAACTTTCTTCAAACAGTGCGGGCTCGCAGTCGCAATCCACTTTGTTAAAAGCCCTTTTGTTTGCTTCTACAACTTGTACTACATTGTGGTCGTACTTTAAATTACAAGTTTGCTAACAACTGAAGTTTGCGTAAATGAATAAACTCCGTCCATTTTTTGTTTGCTCTTCTGTCATATTCCAGAAAACTTCTTAACATTTTGGTCATTTCTTTCGGGCTGGTTATCGACAGTAGCATCTTTCTTAATTAAATTCTTCCAATTCCAACATGGTGCTCGATTAATTCGCGGCCATTTATCCGACACTGTGCCCTTTGTTCGACTGTGAACCCATTTATACAAAATGTCAACGCACCGTTGCCACTATGTTTTATTTTTACTTTTTAATTGTGTTAGCTTCATTGCAACCTTTTTTAAATGTTGCTCTTAGTTCGTCCAATGGAGATGGCAATGTTATAGCTCCAAACATCGTCTTTGGTTGAAAATCTGCTAATGTAATATTATGTTTCAAAATATCTTGGCCTCATTGGTCAGATTAGGACCTATGGTCATGCCATCGACAATGAGCTTTGAATTCAAGACCTTTTCGTTTCTTTTTTTTTTAATTAACACTCCGATCATAGATCAAAATCAGAATAACAAATCCTTTCGGATTTTAAAACTGAATAACATTCTCTAACTCTCTCTGAACAACTACCACATACAGCTTGTATCTGCGATCATTTGTCCGGCAGTACGTCGTGCACTTTGTTCGTGGCGACTGCACGATGGCGAGTCGACTTTCAAGTGTCACCGCCATGTTTGGACAAGCGGGCTGCGGTCCCGTTCTGATGCAACTGCGCCGGCGCCGGACGCGACGCGGTAAAGGTTGGGGTACACGGACGAAGCGTAGTAAGGTATTGTGTGCAAGTGGGTTTGAGGGGTAATTTATGTGGGCTGCGGGACTGTTCGAAAGAGATACCACGGCCCTGGAACACAAAGGGCAAAGAAGGAACATGGATGGGTTTTAGTCAGCACAAGTCTGACACTCCCTTCCGCTACGCCCAGAGCGGCAGAGGTCATTTAATGATTTTCCATCCGAAAAATAAATGAGGTAGTTTATGAAATTTGTCATCATGCTGCACCGTGCTTAGATGCAGTACCTCTAGCATAATCATTTCATAATGCTCCCTCTGTTAGGTCTTAGGCGTCCTCTCTGCGAAAGAGATTAGGCTGTATGTAATCCACCACACGGCGGATGTCTTCGATTTTTTGGTTCTAGGCCGATTTCCACACAATATTTTCCTTCACCGATTTGAGAGTAATGGTGGTAAAATAAATTATACAAAGTAAAGCGCCTGCCTGGCTTTGAACCCACAGTCTATGACAAGAGAGTTGGCTGTTAACACCGGACCAACACTGCTCTAATGTGAGTCATTAAATTGTAGTCTTTCTTTCATTATTTGAAACAATAATCATTACTAAGTCTCCTCTTCGTGCAACCAACAGCACAATATTGAATTACACGGAATGGACCTTGCACTTGTATTTGCGGTTGGCTACAGCCGCAAGCAAGCCGTTTTCGCGTTCATTGTAACCCAGCCTTTACACTCCGTCTGCGATGCCAAGTGTTTGCGGAATTTTAATTAAAATTTGTATTTTATTTTACTTTAGTGATTTCCTTATTCGTTGCCCTTTTAAGTTCGAAGTAATGTGTGGAACAAATTGCTTGGAAAAGTACCTAAGGTCTTTGATTTTCAGTCTCTAATGTGTTTTTCCCTTAATAGGCATAGTGTGCCGTTGTCTCTACCATCAAACGGTTTTGTGAGTCTACATGTATATTCTTTACATAATAGGTTATTACATTATCGATTACAAGCATCAAATCATCCTTAATAGCACAGAATTGATTGCTATGATGACAGTAATCGGCACTTATGTAATAAAAAACGTCGAGCTTTTGTCAATTAAAATGACATCATGCTGAGTACCTACGCGACGGAGTCAGGGGATAGGATAGGTGGTACTTGTCGGTGAGTGACACAGAACGGCTCTTCACAACACAGTACCATAGGCCGTACGTTAGTGATGCCAGACCCAGCATAAGCTGGCCTCTTATTCTATTGAAACTCCCTAATGCGCTAGGCCAACTCAAGGTCAGTCTTGCCACATGACAGACGTGCAGCCTATCTGCCGAGCCTTTTCCCAGCTATGTTGGGGTCGGCTTCCAGTCTAACCAGATGCAGCTGAATACCAGAATTTAACGTGGAGAGACAGCCTATCTGATCTCCACAACCCAATAACTGAGTGATGAGATATCTCTTGGTAAGACTTTCGGACCACTGACTTCCCTTACGGACCATCAAAGATCTATAAAAGACAGCCGGTTCTACAAAAAAAAACCGCATGTTACTTGATAATGGTTTTGAAACTCACCGTCAAACTTGATGGCTCTATTGGTGAGCGTGTCGGCGAGCTTGCTGAGCTCGCTCCATAACGCGGACTCGAGCTGCGTGCGCGCAGCCTGCGTGAGCTTCAACCGTGCGCCCGCGCCGCAGCAGCCGCGGTTGGCGCATAGTTGGTCTGCGTCTGTGGGCAAAAGAGAACATCGTTAGTTTTTTTAGCTATATTTTATGGTACACTGAGTACAGCTTTCAAATATTCATATGGTATTCAGGCAGCCAGTGCCGTTACAGGTGCCGTATCAGTAAAACCTGAGAGAGTAAAACAAATTATTTGACCTCTTAGAACTTGTGGGACCAAGTCTGTCATGATTACAATTTTTTAGCTGTAGCTTCGACTCCGTGTTTGTCAATTGTCAATTCAAATTGCCATAGCGTTAATATGGTAAATCGGTACCTAATTAGTAACTACAAGTCCTGCAATCAAGATTAAATACTGACTTACAGCAGACAGTGTTGGTGTCAAGATCTCACGGTGCAACATTTTCATTTTATCTTAGTACCAGCTTTCTCCGCCATTAAACCGTCTAAACACTAGTAACCACTAATACTTCTACCACAACCATTGCAGTTCCGAAGACATAAAGACTGACGACTTAAGAAGTGAAATACAGAAGGCTCAGCCTGATAAAAAGAACCATGTACTAGAACTACGTAATTAAATACATAGTTAATCCTTTTGAAATATCAAGTAATTAGTGATTATGGTACTGTCTAAAACAACCAGACCAATTTAATTTCAACCTTTTCTCTGTCTTGTGATCACGTACATGATTCATGGCGATTATTGAACTATTGTGTTAGCCCCCTAATTCATGGGATTCAAACTGGCTAAATGTGGGTATTACTATAGGTACATCTCGGCCCTTTATAAAATATGGGATGTTACGAGTATGTTATGTTGTGCTTGTGCCTGCTTAGCTGACAAAGAAAGTGTTAAGACACATAGAAAGTCTTTGGAAATTTGCTGATACAATTCAATCAACCACCACGGTCCACGGTATCTTTCAAACTTCAGGCCTGTAATCTTCGAAGGGTAAGGCAGAGGTATACCTACCTAATGGTTTATCCACTTTTCGCTAGTTTTGTTTAAGTTTCATGTAGTAGGGAGCGAATCTATTGTCATGCACCGGGCACAAATCCAGACTCTGTGGCTACTGAGAAATTCCAGATGGAAAAACTCAATAACACTTTGCCCGGCCCAGAAATCGAACCGCGGACCTCTTGCAGGACCAATGAGGCAGTCTATCTTTCAATTTAGACCACAATATCCGGGTTACCGTCCTTATCATAAATTTTAGTGGTCTAGTCATAAAGAATCTCCCTTCAATTACGTTTATATCGTTCCAAGGTCTACCTAGCAGTCTTAACTCATCACCCACTTGTTAAGACAGACATTCAATTAGCAGTAGCGAAGGATCAATTTTTGTAAGAATCAGTCAATGTGTATAGAATACTGACTGTGCCATTTTTCAAAGGGAAGCTGGTAGGAATCGAATTGTATGGAACCTTCGCCACTGTCAATTAGCTTCTAATTACTTGAACCGGTAGCTTGGACGGTATCATCGCCTACAAGCTATTAGTAGCAAGTGAGGTGACCCATTTGTGATGCGTGCGTGGGACGAGAAGCAGCTGTTTTGCTTTCTCTCCTAAATGGACATTTCAAATTAAATGTTGTCGACTTTTTGACATTGTAATTCTTTGTGACTTGTCTCTATATTGCGACTGTTACATCACTATAGTAGATGAGGTACATCACTTATGTTTCAAGTCGCTTTTTTAAATATGTTTAGCTCCGTGTCTTTTCACAATAAAGATGATTATATAAAAAAATAAAAGGTTTTTGTCATCGAACAGTAAACTCCACTGTCTAAAGCTTTATAGTTAATAGTAGTCTTCAAATGGAAGTAGGTATGGAAGAAGACATACTGCCCCGACCTCAAATAAATTGGGATAAGGGCAGGGCAACGATGATGATGAGTAGTCTTCAAATACTAAAATAAACTCTTAACACTGCAAAGGACTAAGAACTATCGATCAACAGAAATTAGATTTTCGACTCTAAATGAATTTCGTCTCGTCTGCCAGAGAACCAATGACATCCTGTAGTTTAGATCAGGAAAGTTAATAATTGTCGACTAGACGGGTCGAATGGGGGTGCTTTGGGAGCTTCCATAGAGGGGCGAAGTGAGGGGTGCAAATAAATTTAAACATCCGTCGAGTACCGACGTTATTGCATTACTGAGGCAACGAGGGTGCGAGCCTGTTTTCTTTGATTCTTACAAAAATCGATAAATTTTGGGAAACAGTGAGTGTTGCCAGGATTAACGAACTGAAATGGCTTCTTTGGTTTTGTTATGTTAGCTTAACTTTGAGGAAGTAAGGGAGAGACGAGAATCAATATAAATTATTTTTAAATCTAAGCATAGCAGTCGTCCTGGTTCCGCCAAGCGACAAAAAATTGCAGCAGAAATATGATTTTATAAGACACCTTTCATTGCCATTCTCAGACACTCGCATCAAACTCGACTCGTACTTGAACAAGTCAAAGAAATACCAATTAACGGATTTATCTTGACTGGATGTTCTACTCAGAAACCACTTATTATTCCACTCAGGCAGTTCAATTGGTTCAACGCCAGCGAATTACATCCATCGCTCCATTAGCTACTACTTTGTTGAACCGTCTTTAAATCAGCGCCGGCAATGGATGAACTTCCAAGACGTTCTCTCGAGGAACGAGGAAAATCGCTTGCTTTAGCAGACAGCAACCTGTTACTTTAGCAATACTCTTAGAGCTATCTCGTGTGAAATTTTATCACCTCGTAAAGAGAACTGGCGTGAAAATTGAAGTATTTTCACAGTTCACCTTTAGCCCCGATTTGGCTAACATTTATGTCTGCGTCTTCACTGACCTTGTTGATGTATGTTGTAATTTTGTAGCGTTTGATGTTTCGAAAACTTTATTAAATGTTAGTTGTCGGTAAGATGTATTTCAGAAATCTTTGAAGTGTCGTTTAGCCTTTATTGTCAAGTATTGTTACTTGGTGCTACTAGGACTAGGTGCTCAATGCAGTTCCACATAACGTACCTATTCCGTTAAGAAAACCCAATAAGTAAATCTAGCTAACGATCTGTCGTGGACCAAAAAAGCTTCAAAATCTTTCCTAATATTATTATATCACGTTGAGAAACGTTCCATCCAGAAACAAACAGTCACCCGAAAGCAAGATGGCGCACATCGCACATTTGACAGCTGAGTTGTCATTTGAAACTCACTTGTGTTGACAAGTAATTGCATAAACAATCACATCTCAGTGTGAACAACGGCTCAATAAACATAATGTCTATTGAATGACTAAATCAATGTTAATTCCTCATTCCGATCGTGCTTTCTACGACTGAGACGGGATAAGCCGAAATTACTGATTTACATAGTTTGAAGACAATGGAATTTAAACCTTGTAGTGAGGTGTTACGTTCCGATATTGAATATTTGATGACAGATTGAGTGGTTTAAAAGATGGTGCAATGCATCGAATAACGCGGGAAACAGAACGTTTCATCAATGAGTAATTTAATTTTAATGAAATCAATGCATAATTTAATTAGTATGAAATCAATGTTAAGTACATTGACTTACTTTTTTTTTTAATCTGAGTATGTGAATGAACTACTCTGTTAATGCATGACGAATGGTGGACGTTGACTGAGGACGAAAAATGATTTTAATGTTAAATAAATATGGAACAGCGATCCATTATAATAATCTTATGAACTGATATTTCACCTGTGATAAACAATAAATGATTTTTTTATTTTTATTTATTTAGATGAAGTTACGGTTACGATACTCAACAAATCGGTATTTTTGTTTTCCTGAAAACGCACTTTTTAAAATTGTATATAAAATGAATGTATGTAAGTTAAATATCAAAGATAGGATAGATCAAAGGATCGTATCGAACCATCTTTAATATAAATTATATTGCCGTCCTGCAATGAGTCAGAAACCGGGACAACTTCCACGCAAATAAAAGTTTCAAAGAAGATGTGGGCAGAGACTGTCATTAATTCTATCATTGCGCATTACGAGTATTACGGGCGATCATAAACGTTTCGAAATCCACAATAAACTAAATCTTAAGCTCAATTGCAAGGCCAGCGCGATTTAGATAATCATTATTTAAATTAAACATCGGAATCTGAATGAACACATAAATTTGACTATTCAATGTGAAACTAGAAGGGGTGAGCAATAGAAACTTGTGAGTTCCAATAATGGTGTTACTTAATTAATTTATAGTTTTTCTGGACTGACCTACCTAAACACTTATTGCAATAAATAATATACCTATCTTAAAATATTCATACACAAACAAGCTATTCAATATTTTGCAAAAAGCGATTTTATTAGGACTCTCATATTCTTCGTTTTCCGAAAACATATCAAACATTATAATATATTTGATCAGATCAATCGTAAAAACTATTCGTCACTGAATGACACTAAAGTGAGCAAATTAACTGTACAAATTTTGCTAAACCACGTAAGAGTAATTCAAAAGTAACAACTTCTAACAATCAAAATAATAGAAAATCCCACGAGATAATCCCACTTCCCTCTTCCACCTTGGGCCACACAACAAGATGAACAGCCCCAAACTAGGGGGCGACATGTCTGCCGACAATAATGTGAGTCACCGCAGCTTTGATACTAATGTTTACTATGAGTGTGATCACCACGGAAATGTTATGAGTTTTTTCGTTTTTGGGAACGCCTTTGTGGTTTTATGAATTGGATATAGTGGCTTTAGGAATTTTAAGAGATCATTCATTTGTTTTGCCGGATTCTTCATTTATGAAATTGTTGTTCGGAGCTGAGGGTAACAAAGTGGCTATCGCTTTCGAAGCGTTTCGTATTTCTTCATCGGCTTTCAACAGAATTGACATTAATATTTTCGGTATCTTTTTCATCATCATTATTGCTCTTAAAAATTGTCACTGTTTCTAGACTTTCAAGTTTCTGTATAGTTTTGTTAATGACCTAGAGCTTAGTTTAGTTGTCCATTGCCATATTATTGCATCGTATTGCATTAGAAATTCAAAACACAGCCTGCGTTCTTTATCCAATGCCAAAAGGCCTTCTCTTGTTTCAATTAATTCTTCTTTACGGCCTTATTATTTAAAACCTTATTAGATATACTATCATAATGCATGTATTCCACTCTTACGACATAAGCAGAATGCATTAGTAACAGCTTATAAATTACAAGAATTTGCTTAATGTCATGGTTACTCGACTGTACCTATTGTATCAAATTCAATATTCAAGATGTTGTTGGTCTAATCGATACCTTTCTTCGAATTTATACACCATAAAGCCACATCAATCATTGTCTGGACATTCTTCAACGTCAATCGCTCCATTATCATACACGTCGTCCATTAAATTAGGATGTTTGGGTGTGTTCATGTGCCAACATCCAATATCCATTACGTCTTAGAAAAAAAAGCTTAGGTATTTCGACTGATGCACGATTTGGTTCTAAATTCGAAACAAAAAGTGACATTTGACAGCAATGACAAGCCGAGTGACGTAATCAACCCGTTTTTGCATTCATCTAAAACCTCTGATTCGTATTTTGAATGAATTTTGAAGTATGATCGTGCACAGCGCCCCATCGCGTCCTGGGGCAATGTAACGCAAACAAACATCTCCCCCGGATAGACTGTTTGAACAAGCTGCGCATGATTTGATTTCGAATTCCGTGTTATGAATATATTTTCGAATATTGTTATAACTACGCCGTATGGTGTGACGACCTTTGCTTGACTGTTTGTGTTCTTTTTCTCTTTTTTTAGGACGCCATTTTTTGAAATGACGCCAGTTACTTGACAAGACTAGGTCATCATTATTCTCAATATTTAAAATGTCATTTTAGCAGTCATTCTCCAGTACAGTACATCCAAACCATGGAAATTGTAAAATTAAACACGAAACGCCTTAGCAAAACACAGAACTTGCTAAGTCACCCCGACACAACCGAGAATTTATTGATCATTGATACCATAGACTCATACACATCGACCAAAACAAATGAACAACTAATAACAACCTGTCACCACAGTCGGCACATGATCATGATAAATTCAACGGCCTTCTGTTAGATGAACCGTTACTATGCAATGCAGTATCGATAGTCGATACATCTTGCGTATTATGCTTGGTCATAATGTCCATAGATGACAACTGCAACTCAATATGGTCTGACAGAATACGGGATATCGAACCAGTCTAAATACCTGGGAAACAAGACAAGAAGGCAAGAATAACGGACCTTCTTTGTGATGCCAGTATGATTAGGTCTAGGTAAACACAAAGCTGTTACTGCAGCTAAATTAAGGCTAAGTCCTGTAGCAGACTGATGCTGATAAAACATAGCACTGACACTTGACAGACAGATCGACAGAGAGGAATTGATACTAGCAGTAG
This sequence comes from Eurois occulta, assembly GCA_950022335.1. Lineage (NCBI taxonomy): Eukaryota > Metazoa > Arthropoda > Insecta > Lepidoptera > Noctuidae > Eurois > Eurois occulta. The sequence goes on along the minus strand of OX465481.1, from coordinate 4,142,907 downwards.
CGATTGTTCCAAGTCTAGAAGACTGATGGTGTTGGTCAGTGCTTTTTATAAATGATAGTTGGCACACAATTGTCTGAAATATCGTAATGTTACTCGGAAAATGAGTGCGAGTGTGTACCGAGATTTGCATGAAACGATGGTTTCTTTTGACTATCTCAGTGTTAGTATAGAGTAAGTTGTTCAGATTCCTGAGCAATTTCATCCCCTGAAAGATTGTAAATGCATTCAAAGTTAGCCATTGTATTAGTCTTTAATCTACTAGAAACAACTGTAAAGTGATCTCAATAAATGGCAAGTTTACGCTGATTAGTCTTGTTACAGATTCAGCTGCAAACGGTATCTAAACGCAGTAAGATAAGCACTGTTTACACTCTGACGACCCAAATGCTGTTACGAAATGGGAGCAGTTTTACAAAACGTTATGTGTTATCTTTTGTTATTTTTGTGATTTATTATATTTACATTGCGTGTTTTATGGTCATTGTAAAGTTACTGTTCGTGCACTGGCTTGTGCATGTATGTTTGGTTACGTTTGGCGAGATTGAAATGGTTAAAAGAAAGAAAATTGTATTGTCTATGATGCATTTCTTTTTCTCTTTGATTTTTTATGCGTGGTGAAATGTAGGCCTGTCTGTAAGGATGCTACTTCTGCTGAATATCTTTATAAGCTTAATAAATTAGGTATATCAAAGCAGCAATATTATCATAGCAGTGATAGCCTAGTGGTGTGACCGTGTGATCGTCGGACTGCCAAGGCATGGCTCTTGATTTCGAAGACACGCACCTCTCATTTTTCGGATTCATGTGCGTATTGTATAATTATCACTTGCTTCGGTAACGTAAAACATCGTGAGGAAACCAGCATGCCTAAGAGATATTTCTTGACGGCATGCAAAAGCCAAGTCATAGGCCCATAGGCGGCATAAAAACTCTGACACCAGCTTAGGCACAGGCAGTAACCACAGGATAAAGAAGAAGAAGCCTAATAAATTTTCCTAAGTAAGCAATCACGAACAATGTATAGTTCCTTAAAATGTATTTACTTATTTATATTTTAATCTTCTTTTGACACTTAAATGACGTGGACAGGAGGGCGTTGCTGGTACACAATAAAATTGTGAAATTATCTATGGAAATTATAATGAAAAAACAAGATGGCTCTCTAGGAAGTTGGGAACAAAAACATCGCTTTCGAGGCACCTTACTACCGTACCTCTCAGAACAAGCAGTAAGTAAAAGCCAACGTAGCTTTAAAACCCTGACATAAACTTTGAGTTAAAATAATTCATAATCTGTGGCGCGGTGCAACCCGACCAACCGACTCAAATGAGTTTCATGCTCCATTTAATATAACGAATATACCTTGTCGATAGCTATTAAGTTACATTCATTAATGATATGGAAATATTTAATGTCTCCATTACGTCTGCTACTAACTTGAATATCCCGTCAATTAGTAGGCAAGCGAGACGTTTCGGTAATAGACGCCCACTTAGCATTTAGTCCTTCATTAGCATTTACGTAAGTACATAAATCAGCTTTTTTAATTAAGTTATTTTCGTCTTTGGAATTTTACTTCTTCGAAGTACGAATATAACTTATAAAATACACGTCACGGAAAATAGTACCTACATCTAAACTTATAATTTAAGTAGGTACATACTTACTTAGCTTTTTTGGTCATGGAAAAAAACGTTATTACCTTATTCCTGAATTCTAGTGACCAAAATGTCGTGCAAGCGTTGGTCTCTCTAACCCTAAACTGCAGCGGTGTACAATTCGGCCCGTTCGTGCGATTATATCTAACACTATTAGCTTAGGAATGTGTCTGGCAGGCAACACTGACTTATCTCTACATTATCACGCATGATTTCGCTTACAAATAGCCGTGATAGACTAAATATACATTTTCACAGAAACTAAGCGACAACTAAATATTATGGCACCGTCGAAATTTCAACTCTTGACGCTGGGACAAGCGTTGAATATTCGGCTGACAGCATTTATTTAGTTAGGCGTCACTGAAATCAGGCATAAAATATTCTAAATAGTAACACGCTGTCAGATTCTACATTCAAAACCGCTACTGGCGTCGTGGAAAAATTATACCTAAGTAAAGTTATAAGAAGAGCAAGTATTCTGGAATGCGTACAGTCTACGCATATGTATAAGGCCGTCACTTGTAAGGGAATTCGTGTGGACCTACGTGATGTGCGTGAACAAATGCGATGCCTCGGAGGGAGCACAATGAGGAGGTAAAGAAGGCTCACTCATTCCCAAGGCCTGGTCTATAAAATGAGTAAGTATCTGTATAAGGAGGCTTCTCTATGTAGATGTTGTATAAAGTTTAGCAGTTTGGTTAAGGTTATTGCGTGCCCTATTTTTCAGGCTTCAATCATTGCTTGGACCTTTACGTCAACACAGGATAAGGAATTTAGCCAAACATTCTCCTGTCTTACCTCCAGCTATTGCAGTTATATGCTGCGGTGTGACGGTTTACTGCAATCTATTTCTAAAGGGTTTAAAGCACATTGTTGAATTCTTCAAAAAATTATTGTTTTCCGCCAATTCGCAATACGTGAGGGCTTAGACATAATGATATTCTATAAGTATACATCTAAGCGATGCGCGATGATGAAAACTAAAAAATGTATTGGATTTGTGTGGAAATTTGTTGTAGAAATATAAGACACTGGCGGGAAGTACTACGTGTCTTCAAGGAATCTTTTTTGTAACTGTGCGTGACCTCGCCAAGCATGGAGTAAACCTTCTCTACATCTCTGCTTTGTCTATGGCATGCCCTAATGCCGTTCTTCACACCAGAGATACGACCATCGGTGTTTTTGGGAGCTCTAAGATTTTATCTGTGCGTCTTTATTGTCACGACGCGGACGCATAGTCTCGTAGTTGCGTGCCCTATGCGGTCGCGGTCGATAGAGTGATAACTTTGTGTTGTATTGTGTTTGGTGTTTGTAAAGGGAAAGGAGGTGTTTATTTGTGATCTGACAGTATACTAAAAGACGACACAGACTTCTTGGAACTCCTGTAATATCTGAGACAATGATTTCTACCAAAAATATAGTACTCTTTGTAAATTTGTAATCAGTTTGAAAAAAGATTTCTTTCTGAAGACTACTATTTAACTGAGCATTTTTTTCAACATGTTGCTGGATGGAATGAATATGGACAAATCCAAAGAGGAAAGCTATATTATCCAGCTACAACACCAACACTTATAATCCGAGCAGATCTTCACCAAAACAGTAATTATGATACAGCAATATTCCGCCGAAAATTTAACAAAATTAAAGGCTTTTTAGCGCAGGAAGTAACTGAACAACAAGTCAAGCACACTAAACGTATAATTAAACCTTTCGAACTTTATTTTCACGATAATCAATCTTTGTTTCGCGCCGAACTTAACCCTTTCCCCGCCAGATATGGGCAATTTTGACCAGCATGCGGCATCCCGACTGGATTGTCTAATTATAAAAGAATTCGCTTATGCGTCATCCTTTATTTATCTGGCGAGAATCTGGATCCGACCACGGGCAAGCAAAAAGAAACGAGTTAGCTTATTATTAAAGGCGTTCGAGAGCATTCCAAGTTTGCAGTTTACCGAATAGGCTATCATCGTTTTATGGGTATCGTGTGAAATAAGGAAGTATCTATGGAGCGAATGAATAGCGATTGTTGAAGAGAAGATAGATGCGTATTTTATACTCAGGATTGTGCCTAGGGGTAAATAAACAATAACATATATGTAGATACATTACTATTTCACGAGTCTTACACGAAATTACAGATATAAATGTAACTTTGCAAGTCGCAACACCGGTCACAACGAGCATATCTCCTTATTTGGATAATAATTGACCCTCCGAATGTTAAACCATCTTTATTTCGAGGAAAATTTGCCCTTAAACAGTTTTGTGTGGTAAAATGAACGTTCATTTTGCAACGACACATCACACATCTGCCAAATTAATTGTCTCCGTAGATAGTTTTACAGGTTTTAAAGTCTTTAAATTAATCCAAAAGACAAGGCCTATCACATTCACGACGATATTAACCCACATTACAAGCTAACCATTCACCTGCAAGCCGCCAGATGACCACAAAGTTTTATGCTCGCGTGAAACACTCCACGGGTATTCTCATAAAGAGCAACTTCTATCGCTGTTCTTATATTATAAGCTCCAATTAACTTGTAACAAAGAGAGCAATGGACGCAAATCCCTCCCGTTGGTCGGTCAACGTGTGAAGGCAGGGCTATAAATGTGCAACTTAATCTTCGACATATTTATTGTGCACTAAATATAAAGTGGGAAATCTAAGATGGCTGCCGAGGCGCCGCCGGTCTGCAATATAATTTCTTTAGGGCAAACCTCCACGGCGAAATATTGCAAAGCTGTTTTTCGCTCACTTAAAGAGCTAACTTCAAACTAATTAAATAACGCCAGGTCTTAAGTAGGTAATATCTTGAGTATATCTTGCTGCAAAGCACATTGACAACGGCTAATCTATACGTCAAAAGGTACATTTAAATAAATGGAGTAAATTGAGACATCAACTGCTTATCATTAAGCACGAGACACAGACACCTTGGCACGTTCGACTTTAGAGTTTAATGGGTCTGTGGGACCATAAAGTCATTAAGATAAAAAATGTAACTCATACGCCTCATTAAGGAGCTTGGAAATACTTGTTTTTTTTTTAAACATCATACTCAAAACTTTCTTCACAACATAGCTTTGTATGGAGCAAAGCACTTAATACTGAGTAAATTAGCCGTCCTATAAATCCATATCGTTGTCAAGACGTCGCAAGGAGCCGCCAACGCCTCCTGTTGAGTCGGGATTATTTTACGTAGTCTAAATTCATGACTCACTGATTGACGCCGCAGCAGAAGGGTTAAGTCGAAAATTGTTTTAATTTTATTACCTACCACAATTTAAAATAGGATTTAAATTATAATATTGAAACATCCCATAAGTTTTGTTTTAGGTGCTTTAAGTCGGTTAGTTTGAGTTTCTCATTCGAGTAATAATTATAAATAGTTTTGACTTTCATGTGTAATTGACGAGAAAATACTAGCATTTACGAAATTAATTTTACCTAATTCTCTCGTTACATTACATAGAGTGCTCTTGGGAGATTTCTAACTTTATGTAACGCTTGTAATTTTATTAGTCTGGCTTACTAAGTGCGTACTCGTGTACTCGTATAACAAGTCCTTTTAATATTCACAGACGAGTAACTTCTAGATGAAATGAAACCATAAAGTAATGCGTAGACTCTAGCCTATAAAAGCAAAAGTATTAGGTTAGGTATACCATTCAGCCTTATCGCTCTTCCAGGGATCTTTAGGAGTTCGAATGAAGTTGACAGGGGGAGTTGTGAGTAAACATTTGGGTAATACTCGGAAATAATGTTCCTTTACCTTGACAATACACTAAATTAGCCTTTATTTTCATTAGCATAAGGTTTATTTCAGAGGTAAAATAACTGTACAAGGACCTTAGTTACTTATGTGAAATATTTCGAAAAAAAAAAACTATCTAAATGACGGCATCGTTTCATATGTCACCCACGCGCCAAAAGATCCTTGTATAGCTTCACTTTGTTTATTACTTCTCCACGTGATTTTGTTTTTGAACAATCATTTTGAGCCCTCGATATTTCGACGCTGTTGCTAGCGCCATCATCGCGGGATGACTGGAGAATGCGGGTGGATGGTAAATAAATTGTTGTCAGAAGCTTAGAATAGTTGAAAATCACGAAAGATATCCCGTAGGCCGTAAGTGACAGTATAAGTTGATTTATAAACCGTCAAAGCTTAAAACAGCATATAGTCATTCATATACATAAACAAGTATAGGGGCCATAACAGCACCATAAACAAGTAACACAGGGTCAGTGTAGTGCTTGCCGGAAAGAGGAATCGTCCGGAACGGTAGCCGCGTTCAGTCACAGGCGGTCGGTTCTTCCGGCCGCGGAAACACACTTGTCTTACATTGATGGTTTATTCAAACTGCTAATTTGTAGGCCTAGTGATTATAGGAATCGATTAGATCGTTAATAGATTCGATTTTTAACTGGTTAACGTACATTATCGATTGTCTGGTTTACTTTTTATTGGAGAGGGTTTAAGCTGTGTTTACATTGAGATATAAGCGGTTTGGGCAAAACTAACCAATCATATAGCTAAGTAGCTTAGCTGTGAAACAGAAACGATATTATCGTTTACTAGCTCTGCCCACGACCTCCGTCCGCATGAAATTATTATAAAATGACTACTTCCCTATTTAAATCGGATATAATCGGATTTTGTTAACAATTTCATGAGTTTTTTTTTGCACAGTATTCTATTATTTTTTCTAAAATAAGGGAAGCCTAAGATACTCCTTCTACTTATACACACATACATACATACATCAGCTATCTGCCAGTAAAAGTACCGTCAAATCGGTTTAGCCGTTTTGGAGATTATCCGGAACAAACAGACAGACAAAAATTTTAAATAAAAAAGTTTTTTTTTTTTTTTTTTATCAATACCGTACTTATATTCTTTCACATCCATTCAGTAAAAAGCTGTTATATTTTTTTAAATTACAAATAGACACTTAAATTTTATTCATTTGTATAGATTTTGACACATTCCTCGCTACGCATCCTCGCTCAGCTCTGGTGTAAACGCAGCCTTATAGTGGGACTTTACTTTTTTCTGTAAGTAATAGGTTTCAATTAAAGCGGTGTTATCTTAAGATTTTGATCAATTTTATTAATAGCTGTGGGATTTTGCAGCTCAATACTTTTGCGATAGAGCTAAAACACTTAAATATTTAGGAAAATGTTCATGTAGATATTAAACATTTAAATATTATTGTTTACCTGATGGATACCCCCCTCCGTCTGGGGCGAGCGGTGGGTTATGTCGGAATCTAATCACTAAAACCCCACTGTTTCTAGCACTACCATGTGTCACCCCCGACTGAATTACGTTTTACCATAAATAGTTATACCGCAAAAGCCACATATGACTAATCGTAATCAGTAATAGTAGATTTAATAATGAACTCCATATTATTATTATTTCATATAGTATCAAAAATAATGATATTATTTAAAATGAGTCAATGCTGCAAGTTGGAAATACAATTTAGGTATAATAATATGTACATACAAACATGTTAGCGTTACCAATTAGAAAATAACTTAATATCAAATAAATAAATGTAAGTAGTAACATTGTTGACTGCGGTTAAGAACAATGGCCATGCAATAAAGATAGTAACAGTTCAATACTAGTCAGCCTTTGTTCTACGGTAAAATATTTGGGTTTAGTTATACTTAGTTAATATTTAGCGGTTGATATATCCTTGTTATTGATGGAAAAGTATCCACGAGTAGTTTCATAAAAATATAGGTAATATTGTATTATGGGATCTACATCTGCCAACAAACTTCTTTACAGTTTGACAGAAGTAGGTACATTTTTTTTAATATGAGGTAATCACGAATAAACGCCTTTTAATTTTTTTTTTCATTTTAATTTTTTTTATCTGTCAATAGGTACTTTGTTTGTCTGCATGACTACTGACTAGTGATCGGATAATCGGGCGCTTATATACCTAAACTTCTTCCCGTGAAAGAATAATATGGACATTTCTTTCTGAATAAATAAGTAATCCCGGGTTCCCGGGATTGAACAATTTTGTAAAAACAACTATAAGAAACTTAATTAAATTAAAGCAGTGGTTATTTTGATTTAGTATCTTTATTTTATTCAAAACAAATGAAAATTCTATAAGAATCGGTTTTTTTAAATAAAATAAAAATACAATGAGAGTTCACAACGAGTTCTAACTATATTTTGTATGCGGGCACTTTCAGTTTTTCACTTAGCAGTCTCAGTAATTACGAACGATTCCGGGATCCGGGATTCTGAAGAGCATGTCCGTATTATACTTTCGTGGGAATAAAAGTGAAGTTTAGGTATATTAGCGCCCGATTATCCGATCACTGCAAATAACTGTCCCATACACCCATACTCGGCAACTCTACCTACCTACTCATACTGTAAAAATACAGAAAGCCTGACATTGGTCAGACTGTGGACATCGATCGACATAAACCTGTACAGACGCCAGCACATCAAGCTACTACAATCTGTCTTTCTTTAATAGATTTTCAATTTTATCACTAAAGCATTTGGTTCAAGGTTGATTGGGAAAATTTGACAGTTTCAGGTAGCTTGATGTGCTGTGGCTGTGGCGTCTGTACATCAAATACATCAAAGTAATTAGTTAGTAATTCATCAGCATACGCCCGTGTCCGACGTGTGCATGGAGCATTAGATATGCAGTAGCCACGCATAGAACTAAACTAAAGTAAATAGGTTAAGGGGAAAGCGAAAGTTTTTAGCAAATAGGGTAGTTGACACACCGATCAGTTGACATACTTTTTATGATCTGTCAAAACGCGATTCCCCCTTATATTTTGTATGGCAATAGCACGCTGTGATGTCACTATTTCGTCAATTATATGACTCGATTATTTATTGATTTCAAAGCAACTAAAAATCTAATTTAGCAATTAACTGAAAATAAATCGCGTTTTCAGGTCTAAAATAAAGTGTTTTTTTTTTTAGAGAAGCTGTCTTTGAATTATTTTTTAATGGTGTCAGTGACGGGTTGTATGTTGCTTTAAAATATGGTTTGCGACCGTAACAAATATGGCTTTGCAGAGTTATAATCATTTAAATCATTAATACAACCCTCTAAGTTCATTGAATCCCATTGAATGACTTTTTCATGAAATAGTTATTGAATAAAACGGTAATAATAGTGTTCTGAAACTACATGCGTGTTACAGTCGTGCATCATATTTTGTTTAACATACAGAGTTACAGACTGACACTGACCTGCAAATTGCAAAAAACTTAAGATAATTTGCATTTTGCGGGCTACCAGGGTGTTTCCCCCTTAAGGCCGCGGCCCCATGTCCACGGCGCGGCGCCGGCCGCCGTGTGACGTTGCGGCGCCGCCGCCGTAACACGGCACGACGTCGTGCCGCAGCACGGTGCCGCGGACGGTGCGCCATCCATTGCCCCTTTCAGTCGATATTTCGCAGTTGATTCGATCGACTGAGGGGCAATGGATGGCGCACCGTCCGCGGCACCGTGCTGCGGCACGACGTCGTGCCGTGTTACGGCGGCGGCGCCGCAACGTCACACGGCGGCCGGCGCCGCGCCGTGGACATGGGGCCGCGGCCTAAGACTGCAATCTATAGGAGAAAAGAGAATGCTCATGGAAGTATGGAATCCCGTACCATGCTGCATCAAAATCAAACCTTGTTTTTTATAGACTACACTGATCGTATTAACTCCTACAAAAATTATTTTTGAAAAAAAAACCCGCGTTTCAGAGTTATTTTATAAAATCGAAACTAACCTAAAAAGTAGGTCTATTTTTTCGACGCTACCAACGACGTATTTTAACACACATACATTACATTATTGCTCTAAAAACAGCGTAATACACTAATATTAGTAAGAATTACGAGTTAAAGTAACATCCACAGTATGCTTGACTGAAACTCAATTTTATTTTAGACCTTTACATTGCCAATAGTCAGTCAGTACAGTACAAATGTCAGATGCCACAGATAAGATAACTATAAACCATAGAGTATAGTAAGTGCTATAAACTAGTCGGGATTTAGGGATGTAATCGATAAATCAAAATCTTTAGGCTGAGAAAATCTATTTTGTTGCAAATAGCAATAAACCAAACTAAATCGATTTGGTGTACTGATCTTACTTAATTGTAATTAATTTTAGAGTCCGCTCGACAGACAAGGGTTTGTTCAATTGAAACGGAACGTCATTTATATTCAGTTGAAACGGAACGTCATATAAAGGGAGTAAAACAATATTCGTACTTTTAAACTCGAAAAGTATATTTCCAGTTCAAAAATCAAATCCCCGACGCGTAATGCCGTAAAAAAATATGAAACTAATTACTATAATATTTTGGTTTTGAGGCGCGAGACTTTTTGGTACCAACTTTGGTCATTGTCCTTTCAAACAATAAAATAAAACCACAAATCTTAGATTATCACGAATTACTTACCGCGGGCAACACTGACCGTTAATTCAAACTAGCACTACTGTCTTTTCATCACTATTTTACCTTTCATTTTTCAGTACCGTGACCTTTATATTCGTTGCCATAAGGTCTATGTCAGAGATAAATAAGTGTGGAAGGACTGTAGGTTATGACAGCTTTTATTGCCCTGTTCCACGCACTGTCCAGCGAGGTGCATACTAGGCCCGAGGGGACAATAACATCACTATGAGCCTCTCGATTACTGGGGCGAACTCGATTAGTAGAGTCCATTTGATGACTTCATTGTGTCGATTATTATTATTTTCCTACAAAAAGCTTTCTGTAATAGTCGCCGTCGTCGATGCGAGATCGCGCGGGTGGTCCATGTAATTACAACCAAGTTTCTATATGCCCTTTCTCTTTCACACCTACGATGATATCGCACTAAATGTGCGTTGTACTACTTTAACTCACATGGTAATCGCTCTAATCCGTCTTTCGTGAGATATGCAAACAATGGGTACCATATTGTGTCAACTAATATAAATTATTCCTTGAGAAAGTATTCTTAGCCGATAAAGTGAGTTTTTATTCAGTCATTGATTAGAAAACCTCAACTTGATAAAACATCAGCGGTCTTTGTTTACTCTTATAGGTAGTCTTCAATATCCCCCGGTTAACGGAGAAAGTTCAATAAAACCGTTGATAGTGTCTTACAAGTTGATACGATACACATACCTTTTGAATGACCTCACATTAATAAGTCGTTGGGCCATCGACATTCTCCTTCAACTTTCGAATAAAAACTCTAGACTCAAACTCCTTCCTCCTTGCAGCATAATTCTTTTGGCTCTGAATGTCATTTTCCAGACTAGGGTGCTATTAAATATTTCAGATATTAAATATTTCAGAAAACATCCGTGGTAATAGTGGGTATTGAAAAAAAATTGCGGCGTTTTGGAACTATGGCCACACGCCAAAATAATCATGCAGCAATATACTCGTAGTGTTGTACCAATGGTACCTGCATGGTCATTTGACATTTCTCCAAGTGTCCGCCCTCCCTGTGGTTCGTGCTTCGTCGGTAATTTCCGACCTAATGTATCCTACGCAGGTGGTCGGCCGGCATCTCGTCTCTAATTATGTAGTTTTCACAAATAAACAGCGCCCAAGGTACCTATTTGGAAATTATATCATTCCATTATAGATAATCGGTTTGGGTCACTATCGATTACAGATAATAATCGATAAAGTGCGGTGACCGCAGATGCCAAACTGTGGTGATGACACCATGAATGAACAATGGAGTCCGTGATAGGTTTTAGAATGAGAAAAAATGTGTATTTCATTGTTCTTAAGTTTGAGTAGGCAAGTGAAAATGGCTTCGACTTATTTGGTACAAATGACTTCTGTGCCTGCTTATACTATCAAACGTTGTCTATTTAATACTAGTGACCGACAGAAATTGCTTCAAAGATCATCATCACACACACACACACACACACTGAAAGATACTTCAGTAGTACATATTTATATGAAAGTGGGTTTTTTTTGGATGGCATCTCTCAGGGCAGCCTAGGAGGTTGTCGTCTGCTTGACAAACCGGACTATCCTGTGGGTGCCTTGAGTGTAAGACCTTCAGTCAGGGGCAACAAACAAACTAAGCGCCTACACGCCACGCTAAGGGTACCCCCTGTGGGGGACGAGCATGAAGGAGGCCGTGTCCGGAGTCGCATACGCAATTGTTCCGTATCAATTTGACCGAAACTTAAGTCAACTCAAGTTTTAAATAGAAATGTGTCAATACATTGGCTATTTATCTCAAGTCATTCGTAATTAATAAGGTGTTTTTGCAAAAGAGCTAAATCCAAGTTTCCTTTTCAGAATTTTCCGGGTTAAAGGCACAATCGAATTCAAAATATAATTTTATTGAGCATAATCAAAGACTCCTTGTTTGCTTGAAAGCTGTTTAACTAAGCACGCTTTCCTTTTGAATGCGATCTGTTCAATTAAACTTAGTATGTACAGCGCTGGTTTAGGTAGGGCTGGCAATTTAAGATGGGTTTCAACAAGGATACTGATATAATATAATTATACTAATATATATATATCAATAAATGTTAACGGCGTTTCATTTAAAAGCTCTCAGTGCCATGATTGCTATAGAATATGGACAATGGCAGTTCCTGAACGCCGTTATTGGTGAAATTAGCTCTTAGTAACTGTCCAAATGCAGAAGTTGATATTCCGAAAGATTTTAAACTTATTTTTACAGCAACTTGTCCGGTACCTCCACTGATAAACTTGTTTGTTGAATTTATAAGTATAGGTATTGTAGTTATCTTCAAGAAAAAGCTCACCGACTGAGGTTAAGTTTTCGTTAGTCAGTTTTATCAACGAATTATTGTGGGTTACTGGGTGGTTGTGTGGGTTTACTGTTACCTATCTTTCCGGTAACTAATATCATTATTTTAACATCTGATTTCTAATTGGGAATCCCTAATTAAAGACGCAACAAACAAGGCAGATGATTTTGCATTTAAAAAATTGTCATCAATTTAAATTGTCATTCACTGCAGACTGTTATTCAGTGCCTAAACAAATAGCAAACAAAAAGATTTCCTCCAATAAAATTCTAAGTACGTGGCAACCCTGATTTTGAGGGGTTGCTGCGAAAATTTTAACGCTTAGAGAGGTTGAGTGGCATGAAATGAAATGATTACCCCACTTAGCAGAGGCGATAAGAGTGCCCTCTACCGCTGCCCGACATTTTATTTAGAACTCTGCTTATTTTTGCTCTGCGTTTTTTTTTTCTTTTAGGCTGTGGGATTTATCTTGAGCCATAAAACTTTTTAATATACTTTTTGTGCTGCAATATGAAAAATAAACAAACTGTTTTACTTTTAAATTAAACGTGACGTATACGATACGCAAATGTCAAATACTGAAACTGTGAAACACATTCTGCTGAGTGTAAATAAATGGTAATAAAACACCTGTTTACTGGTCAATAAACGCTAAATATTACGCTTGTAATAAGAGAAGGCATAACGCGACTAATTACAACTTTTTTACTTCAACTGCTATTCTCAAGATTTTAAATTAATTGACTGTTTTTGCAGTATATTCGTACAAATTGCCATTTCGTTGGCATGCTACGTAAAAGGTACTTTCATCGCGTGCAACCCGCTTTAAACTTGTCTTAAAGATTAGCTGGAAAAATGTTGCCAGAATCAGAAACAAAACACGATGTAATAATATAAACTTTATGGTACCATTAAAGTAAATGAAAGCGTTTGTTTTAATAGCGGTTATTGAAAGTGATAAATGATGTTTATTTTGCAAAAAGTTTTTACAAACACTGGCATTTTTTTTAAGATGGAAACGGAGTTTAGTAAAAAGTGAATTTTATTTGCGGAAACGCGAACCAGAAGAGTATTAAAATAAATGTGAACTATTAAATATGTAGGAACAAAATGTTAGTAAACAAACAATTTCAGTGGTTTAATTTACTGTTTTAATTAATAAATGCACTAATAAGAAAAATGTAAATTATTGTTTTACGACCGTAATCGGATAATGTTTTGTTTACCAAAAATCGTTTCGTGGTAAAGGGTGCTATCTAAAGTTGCGGTTGCCCGTTGCCATATAAAAAGAAAACCGGCCAAGAGCGTGTCGGGCCACGCTCAGTGTAGGGTTCCGTAGTTTCCCGTCCGTCACAATAAGTGTTCCCACTTATGAGTTTAAAGGTGGGTATCCATACTATCCATTATGTTCGCGATCCAGCAGCGCTCCGCGCTCCTGCAACAGCTCCCGGTAGTGGGTACGTGCGCGAACACGGAGCGTGCAATGTTTTCGATGGTAATTTTGAATTGCGAGAACCTATTTTAATAATTATTTTTTTGTTTGAAAAAAGATACGTTCAGGATAATAAAATATTATGTAAACGAAGTTAAAAAAAAAATACGGGCAAATGAAACTTGACCTCTGGATTGTATAGGCGCTCATACGATTCAGGGACCAAATTATATTGGTTAACTGCAGTTTCCATCTGTTGTTTCCATCCAAGTTCAAAATAATTTTCCTAGAAAGTCCTTATAAAGTTCTACTTTTCAGATTTTTTTCGTATTTTCTAAACTTATGGTTCAAAAGTTAGAGGGGGGGGGGACGCTTTGTTTTTTACTTTTGGAGCGATTATTTCCGAAATTATTGACATTATCAAAAAATGATTTTAGTAAACCCCTATTCATTTTTAAATACCTTTCCAACAATATATCACACATTAGGGTTAAAATTAAAAAAAAAAACACTTCCCACTTTACATATAGGGGGGCTACCCTAATAAAACATTTTTTTCCAATTTTTATTTTAGCACTTTGTCGGCGTGATTGATACACATATTGGTCCCAAATTTCAGCTTTCTAGTGCTAACGGTCACAGAGATTAAGCGAGGACGGACAGACGGACAGACAGACAGACAGACAGACAGACAGACAGACAGACATGGCGAAACTATAAGGGTTCCTAGTTGACTACGGAACCCTAAAAACGTATGTTTTCAGCCTTTTTGGTAGTTCTATCGCCAATGCCACATGTTTAAAAAAAGTTTGTATATTTTTGGAGTCACTTTGTAAGTGCCGCTTGTGAAATAATAAAAATGTCGTAAAATTTGGGAGCACCCGAGATTCTTATCGATGGTTGGACGGATCGGGAATAATAACGAGACGGAATGTTGCCTGTTCACATTACAAGCAAATTGAATTGTTGTTGTTTATTGGCTCGATCAATAAATTTTATGTTATTGCCTTTTGTAGGAGTAGATACAATTATATTGTCAAATTGCCTACTTGTTGCCGAGTTTGCTTGTAAATTGGTGTGCGTCTTCATGGTTTACATTATTTCTGAGATAAAGGGAATCTACCTATTACTGATGAAGAGGAAAATGTCGTAAGGAAAGTTTAGAGTGTGAATGTGGTGGGATAAGTACCTACAAGAGTAGAGTAAGACTTAAGAGCAGACCAAAGAAACGATGGATGGACTGTGTCAAAGGCTAGAAAGGAGGTGACTGCTGAGATGACGAGTAATTAGAGAAGTATGGAAGAAGAAGACTTTTTGCGTCGACTCCAAATAAATTAGGATGGCGGCAGGAGAATCGAGATGAGAAAATATTACAGATAATCGATATTGTTAAAACGCTGATACCTAATTAGATGCTATAATGTATTTAGACTGAACGATGTTAAAAGCGTGTGTTGAGCGCAGGCAGGCTACATCGCCAGCTAGCGAGCGAGCGAGCGACCCGGGCGGGCATCGTTCCGCCTCTTTTCATACTTTGATTCACACCGCGAACTATCGAGCTAAGCTACGTCAGCGATGCTAACGAAATATCCACCTATGCCAGCGATGCTATTCGTTCACATCGCCCGCGCCGCCCCGAGCGAGACGGAATGAGACGGAACGCTTCCTCGCTCTGCAGCTCGCCCGTCCGTCCGTAAAAACGGTGTGAACGCACAATGACATAGTTTAGCTCGCCATTATCTTCACGTAGTTGAAATATACGAGTAGTCTCCACCGCCTCGATTCGCCCGCCAGCTCGCCCCCCCCCCCCCCATGGCGGCATGGCCTGCGCTTTGTGGTTGTATCTTGGGTTTCATCGAAAGTTGTCTTGACTGTCAGCCATACTGTCAGCGTTTGCTTTGACATGCAACATTTTGATTACACGTTTTACGCCCGTTTTTTTAACATGAACTGCGCATTTAAGGGTAGGTTAATCATCCAGGATAAAGTTAAAACCATATTGATATAAATTGCAACAGCCGGTATCAAAAGCTAGTTCAATTAGTTGCAATTACAAATTAATTCAATAGCTGTAAAACTAAGGAATTAGTTTTAACCTTCAATTCAGCGGTCTGCGCCTTGGAAATAGCTATGGTATGTTTTGTTATAATTTCGATGTTCTCGTCAATATTCAAATCGACCTTTAAAAATGTTAAAATTAGTTTTTTTAACAGAAAATTAATATATATTAATGCAAAAAAAAAGCATTTGCATTTTCCATTGCATTTGCCATTTTGAAATATGAATATAGATTTTATTCATGTATGATCTTCACATTTAAGTATCCTTAGCGATATTGGCTAAGAGTCAAATTTATAAATAACATAACTTAATTTCATAATATCTTGTAACATTATTAATCACGCGAATAACTAAACTGAACGTTCTATATGTATCTAATCGGCAAGAACCCTAAACCTTTGATTTTATTATAATTATGTCAATTTTATAATAATTCAATATTCGTCCTTTTACTTCGATTAATAATAGTGTTTCTGATTTTACATACATATAGCGCAGCGCAGGCCACACCGCCAGCTAGCGAGTGAGCGAGCCGAACGAGCAAGCGGGTCGGGAGAGCAACGTTTCTCCTCTTTTTAAACCGACTTCAAAAAAAGGAGGAGGTTTCTCAATTCGACCGTATATATATATATATTTTTTTTTTTATGTGTGTTCGCGGATAACTTCGTCGTTTATGAACCGATTTTGATATATTTTTTTTTGTTGGAAAGGAGATACTTCAAGGGTGGTCCCATGATAAGGAAACCGGGATCTGATGATGGCATCCAAGAGAACTTGAGGGGAGCTTTCAAAAATTGTAGTGGCGACTAGTGCGTTTGTACATTTTATGATTAAGTATTTTAAAGCACTACAATTTAAAGAAGGTCTGGAGTCGCTCTGGTGATGGAACCGAAAGACAGTCGAGGGAACTCCTCAACGGTTTACAGCAGTCACCTTGTGTTTGGGTTTGATTAATTTGTATTGTTGAGAAATTTACACCTAGATGGGTTGTGACTGTCATAAGGGGTCTGATGATGAAGACGAAGGACAGTTAAGGGAACTCCTCAACTGTTAACAGTAGCTACCTTGCGTTTGGACTTAATTCATGTATATTGATCAAAACTTTGCACCCATCTGGGTTACAAGTGCCATTACAGGTCTGATGATGAAAAATATTTCTATTGAATATTGCAACTAAAAATAATAAAATAAAAAAACTTTTTTGCAAAAAATAAAACCGACTCCAAAAACACAAAAAAAGTGAAAAATAATTTTAGCTTCAGAAGTCGGTGACAAAAAACTGAATCAAATAAACAAAAGTCACCGACTTCTGAAGCTAAAATTATTTTTCACTTTTTTTGTGTTTTTGGAGTCGGTTTTTCATACTTCGTTTCGGCACTTTCAGTAGTTCGCGGTGTGAACCAAAGTATGAAAAGAGGGGAAACGAAACCTCGCCCGGCTCGCTCGCTCGCTTGATAGCTGGCGGTGTGGCCTGCGCTTAATAAAAATTTAATATGCAGCAAACTGATTGGACCCTTACAAATGATCGTTCATTCCGTATTAAAATGATCGTTTCATCTCAAAAGACAAGACTTTCAATTATTATTGACTAAAATATAACTTACAAATACAAGTCAGTCTTAAGACAAAGCATGTTAATAGGTCCCTATTGTTACCAATGGTACAGACAAAATTGCCCATAGATCAACGTTCATTACACAGTTTTTTCTGCTTGTCTGAATGGGACCCAATAATTTGTTGGAGGTTTCCTTTTTAAAAATCACTTGACATGTGCGCATTTTTACACTTTCGTAAAATGGGAATAGCGTATTGTTTGAAGCATGTAAGTAGTGTTTTAAGCAAGTATTCATCGCTAGTCAGACGTCAGTACAATGTCAGTACTTACATGTCTGCAAATTATTGTTCATAAAGACGCAAAAATGTGTGCGCTTTCTTTGGCGTTCGGTTAAACTGCAAGTGAACTTGCTTCTATTTGTCATACACTCATGGATTCCGTAGGTTTTTCTCTACCAACCGACTTCCACATTTCTTGGTGGAAATTAGTTTATTAAATAATACATTGATAAATACGCTTTGCCCGCGGCTTCACTCCCATGCAGGGGAGTTTTTCCGAGACAAAAACACCATGAGAGCAGACTGCTATAAACTAAGAAAAAAAAACACTTAAGTATGTTTATTGCTAGGTGAAAGAAGGACAAGCCAATATTTAAAAAAAGAATATAAATACATACTTAATTAGATTTGCATTTCAAATTTTGGCAACATTGGCAATGACATATTAAGTAAAGTTTATTAGTTCCAATCACGCACGAGAAAGCCATTATTCATTTTATTTCATATATACCTACAGTAAAAAATATACCCATTGTTTTTCGTATGTTTTTGTAAAGCTGAATGTAAAATGTGAATTCACTGAATCCTAACTTAAGAAATGCGGATCCGTCTACGTTACTAGACTTACTAGCATAGTATAGAATACATTTTATTATCCATTGTTCTACAACTACTGTTCGCCGACGAAGAAATGCAAAGCCGAGCCGTAATTTACATTTTATGCTTGAAAACATTATGCGCTCGCTAGGGAGAATACGTAGGGCCACAAGCCCACAACAATTGTGTACAATCTAAAAACCATAATTATAACGCACATTTTAGAGGCTGTATATCTCAGCATAAACAATGGAAAATAAATTGACAGCAAACTATTTTGACAGCCCGCCAAAATTAGATTTCGAATCATTAGTGTCAAATAAAATACAGAACATCTACAAAATAAAGCTAGTTTTGCTCTTTCATTTTTCTGTAATAATAATTGAAAAGGTTTTAAATCAGCGCCTTATTTTCCCGCGCGCGTATTAAATGTTGTCCGAGGGAAAATGGTTACATGGCGGTCGTAAAGTGGCTGGCAACCCGTCATTACTTGATGCATTATTGCAAACTTAAATTACGACGCACGCCTTGCTTGTACCTCAATGATTTTGCGCTAACAAACTTGAAGGCAGATGGTGAAACCTACATTTTAAACACGTAAAGAATTTAATTAATAATTCCAATTCATTAAATGAGAAACTCGTAGATGTAGGTAGTTAATTATATGTTATCGAAAAAATAGGTACTAGTTTTTGATAATTAAAAATAATGAATTGTTTTTTAGCTAGAGCTTATCATAGTGTTTTTGATAAAATATTTCACTATGACTTTTTTAATTAAGAAAGTATGATTAGACCTTTTTAATTAAGTATTCGAAGGTCTTTTCGTATAGATTATTAACAATAATCCGCCAAAATAAAAATTAATGATTAGTGTTTATTAATACTGAACTATTTTGTCATTATTTTTTTACTCAATAAAAGATTAGAATTTATTAATTAAATTATAGCAGTAATCAACAATGATTATTTCGATTTATTATAAAAACATGATAATTAGCCCTACTTTCCTTACTAACATTTTTAAATTATTAGGTACTCCCATACTATTCTAGTACCTACAGTAAAATAAAATAATTAAAACGAAAGCAGAATTTGCATGACTAAAAGGTGTTAATTATAAGTATCTATAGTGCGTTATGCTATTCATAAGGTAATAAATAGCTGTGTGTGCCCGCATCCGGCCGTAAACCGAGTTATAACTATTGTCGCCCTTCCATTGAATAAAATTGTTGAATAAATGTCACACAACACACAAATAAACAACAATAAACATAACAGCGTGAGACTTGAGATTAAGATCTAAGCTCAGTGAAAATTAATTTTGACGCTTATCGCTATTATCGCTTCTTGTAGTCAATTACTGAACCCGAACTAAACTATGACACTGAACTGAATTTAATGAACGCACCTTAACCTCCCAAAACTTGTTTACAAGTAAAAAAAAACAAAAACAAACTTTTTCATAAAGCATAGACAAACGTCAGACGGTCTCATTTAATTTACGATCTAATCACAACGGTTACGAGGTCATTAGAAGATATTTTAACTTCTAACTCACGAACACGTTAGTCAGAAAAGGGATATGTCTTTTGACGAGGTCGTTATCGTAGTTAAATGTGTAACAAGATGTCCCTTTAGACACAGTCACACGTTGCCTCCAAACTGGGCGTTAAGTTGAAACTGCACTTAACATAGATAAATTCCCTTGATAATCTGTGAATGAAGAAGTTTGAGTTTGACAGGTGCTGATTTTTCCGCGATAAATTAAAAGAGGTTATGTAAAAAACGAAACTAGTGAAGGAAATTGTAACGTTCGAAAATGTTATGTTCTTTCGAAGTTCCGTTTGCCGCCATGGTGTCTTAGTCTTAAGAAATGAAAAACAGTAATCTTTTAAATAAGTAGCTCAATAATTAATTCATTGAGTGACTTTAACTGTCAGATTTTCCCAACCAACCTTGAACCTAATAATATAGAGATAAAGTTGAAAATCTATTCAAGAAATTTGACAGATTGTAGTTGCTTGATGTGCTTGCGTCTGTAGAATACTCCAAGACTAAGCTCAACACGCAATGTCAAAAATACAAAATATATTTATTTTACAGCACTCTTTAAATGTTTATCCAACTCTCAACAATAAAGAACAGAATATACAGGCCAAATAATCTACAATAGACATCTACGCGAAGTCGACAAACTTACAAACATAATAATTATTCAAAATGTCGACTTGAAAGTCATAGATCTTAAATTCTTATGTCAATATACGACGCGACGGTTAGATGTTCGCTCGAACAATTCCGAACATGCAAATTGGAATAGTTCATAAGAAGTTCGACGTTCGCTATTTGAAATCGAGTTGAACGTTGCTGGAATATCAACGATATTGTAAAATAAAATGCAAGGTAAATAATTTAACTTTGCATTGAGGGAAAGATTAGAAAATGTTCTAATTAGGAGCAAGGAGACTAAGAAGAATCTGGGAGCAGAGAAAATAACGGCATGATAAAGAGTTTTGTTTGTGGATTTTTATATCGGGTTAACGGAGAGCACACAAGATTTCCAATGTAGTAAACCTGAGTAAACCATAGAGAAAATCTTTAAAACAAATTTTGATCAGGTCTATAATCCGCCACTTTGTATACTTTTGAAAATTGTACTAGCAATCTGCCAACACCAATATTCTTCACAAATATTCACCGTTACGATGTTACCTATATTTAAACCTCCCAGATGGCTAGACTTCCCCTAGTAACCGAACCATAAAATATAAAATCTTCCTCGATAGTCAGCCTGGCTTCTTACTCTTTGTATCTGCTGTCAGTCAGATATTAGAAATGTTATTGTTATGCCTAGATAATGCAGATATTCTAAATGAACTCGTTGAACTTTTAGTATAAACAATAAATGTTTGAAATATTAAATATCTGGTGGATTATGCGCGCAGTAAGGAAATTCTATATGAGAGCTGGCTTCTGATGTTGGAGTTAAAGAAAAACAATTTATTTGGTTGGTTTTTAGAAAAAGCTCTTTAAATTATACTACAGGAAATTATGTCTGAAAAGATAAACTAGAATAAACTGAAGTATGTTAGACCATCAAAGAAATAACTGGATATTCAAATGCAGATACCCCGAGGATAGTGAAACGGATTTATTGAATACAGTTTTAACTAGGAATTCCCTCAAAACAACACTATGGCGTTGAATAAAGACTAAAAGAATAAAAGATGCATTGACCGAAAAAGAGATATCTTCCAACAATTATTATATCATCAATGTAATAGCGAAGTGCAGGACAAAGATAAACAATAAGAACTTACACAGAACGATAGAGAAAAATTTGAGGATATGTAGTCACACTTGTAATAATTATACACTGTAATAACGTGTTTAACTAATTAATTACCACTGATGCAGGTGATGGTAATAAACTATGCAGTCTAGCGATAAGAACTGATTAATATGTACTTGCTCATCTTCAGCGCGAAACATGATCGATCCGACGCCGAAGGTGCCTCAGACTTAATAACTCAATTTCATGCAATATTCTACACCCGTAGGTACAGCAGGTTAGAGCGCAGTAAAACCAGGGATTTTAATACGAAACCTCTTTTACTGAGACCTTCTTTGTTAAAAAGAGGAACATAGACAACCTGGTTTACCTTTCCCGAGAGACGCAATGGGTGCAAAAGGTATCTAGTAATTAATTTACGAAAATTGTACTTCAGTTAAGCTCACATCGGAGTTTCAATCTAACTTTGTTAGTAGATAGTGTTCACTAACTAAACGAAATATTAGTACACTCTTTTAGGCTGTCGCTCTATTTAAAACTCAGTTTTTTTTAGCCTCCCTAATGTTTCCTAAACCTTGAGACCATTTAGCGTTACAATATCTACCCCATATTACTCTGGCTAACTACGTCCAACCTACGCAAACTCTCCGTACTATCGCAGTCAGGTAGTGCGAGGTCGATGCTATCTCCTCTATCGGGGTGAAGAGCCACTCCTGAAGCCATTGTCCCACCTGGACCACAAAGGTATATAGGTCGGCCGCGTAGGACGCTTATAATGTAGGACTTTTCATAATATTTGTTGAAGTAAATTGAATGTTGATGGAAAGCGTATGGAACGAAAATGTTTTCTATTTCTGTTACTGAAAGTAATGGGAAAGTGTACTTTGGGTAAATTAGGTTTTCTTTTCGTTGAAATTTATAATAGGTACTCCGACAGTATTTTTGATGAGAATATGTCTCTTGAAAAATATTAATCATCGTATACACATAAAAATAAAGTCCATTTTCATGTCTGTCTTTGACCTTGTTCTTTTAAACTGTGTATCAGATTTTGATGCGGTTTTTACTATTATTTGGAAGATTTATTTAAAGTTTAAAATGTAAAAAACATTAGTGTCAAACTTTTTCATTATCACTGGGTACTCCCGTTTTAATTTTGGCATCCAAACTTTTCCTGTCTTCCCAAGCAACCGAGTACCTCATATAAGTACAAAAGCTCCTGCCACGAGCCCAAATAGTTGGAACATGTCCATTACCACGTCATGTTTACTTTAGGGCCCCATGCGTTTGTTTTCAAGCGATGTAAGCAGACGCCTACAGCGGCCAAGGAAAATATTATATTATTATCTGTGAACGTCAATAGTTCGGAAAGTACATAATATTTAGATTGAGTTAGCAAAATGGCCTTTACACAGCAAAGCTTTGATGTCAAACTCGCTTGCAATCCAATTCCTGCCCAAATTATAATGGTCACTGCAGTCGAAATATCGAAGGCATATTGTATGAAGCCAAGTTCAACTTTGATATTGGAATCGATGAATGACGTAAGTTACGCTCCCTAACTGGACGTCTGAAATCCGGGGATGCTCTATGACTGCGGGCAATTTCACAGAAAAACTGAACTAGACCAGAACATCTAAACAGCGTTCAAGAGCGGTTAGTATCATCTTTGTGGTGGAATATTGACTCTGACTGCTGTTTAACGCGGTTTAGATGCGCTGATCGAATTATATTTAATTGGTGAAACTAGCCTTCATCTACATCTTCCTTGCTAATGAAGATGTGACCTAACCATAATATGGCAAGAATTCAAAGTAAACTTGTAGCAAAGTTGGAGTTACGGTGGATTTTAAACGTGCCTACATATTAATCGAATAAGTTCTTCAAATGTCCTCCATTGTGTACACGATCCGTAACCACTAACAGAATTCTAAATACAGTAACAGAATCCTAAACACACTCTACGTAGGTACTTTGGTAGTCGTAACAGTTGGCGCCATCCATCATGGTTCGCACAGTCGCACACCATTACACACATTAACATTACTCCTCAAGTTCTCACTCGTCAACAGACACGTGTGGGCTTCACACTGTTTTCTACGGATTCAGGTTAAGTGAGGGACTTGATGCAAGTTAAGAAACTTGGTGAAGTGCCTACAACCCGAATGAAAAGAATACCTTTTAAAGAGTTACTGTTACTAATGCTATAAGACTTTAAAGATAGTCTAGAATTCTAGATCTTAAGTAGGATTCCTGTTCATAAGAAGAAATTGGTGACTTAACAGTCTGCTAACTTGCCAGATACTTTGTATCGCCGTGCTGGGCCTAAATTGTGGTTAACGACCCCTCCCTCTCATAGAAAGGTGGACAGGTGTTCTGTGTTCTAGACTTCTAGCAGTGACCTGTAGTGGGAACAATAGAGGTGTATATGGACACTTTCAGGACTAGATTGAGGTCAAGAGTAGACCCATTTAATATAAATACGATGACAACGAAGGTACACTGTCAATTTCAGTTTTAAATAACCAAAGATTTTCTTTAGACTAACCTTTTGTTCTTGTTTTAGTAACATCAAATAGATTACTCGCAAGATCAGCGAAAATGGAAGCTCTCTATTCTGCCAGATGTTTTTTTCTCACCCCATGATTACCTTACCACCTGGTACATCACATTCAGCTTAAGCACTCTATAAACAACGCGATCTTTTTACCTGAAAATAAAGAAAAGATTTCTTTCGTAAGTACACATTGTTGAATGTTAATATAATCGTACGGTTGTAAAGACATGAAATCACTTAACTATTGTAGGTCGAGGGCTCTGAGGATTAAGGGCAAGATGGGTATTAACTTGTGTTATAAAATGAATGGACGACTCAATAAAACATTGTGCGTTGGAGCGGAAAATTGTGACAAGTGAAGAGCGCGTTTCAAAGGTTGGAGTACCGGGGCATAGAGAATATTGGACAGTCGAGTACAGGAGTATGGTTTTATGCTTTCGTTGTAATTTCTGTTATGAGTTTGTATGTACAATTTAAGGTCGATTTAAAACCAAAAAATAAAAGGTTATACTGAAGTTATTTTGTATTTTTATCAAATTGTATCTTCAAAAATACTGTCGTAGAGCGATAAGGAAAACCTAATTTTCTACGTTACCGTAACGCACAAACAAGAAAAACATCCTCATATTATGTAGACCTCACCATTTTCTTACAATTATATCAAGATACCACTTGGTTTAATATTACTTGATAACAATAAATATGTCTGTGTAAGCGGATCTTAAGATGAGCTCAATATTTTATGGGGTAATAAAATTTGAATTAATTCGTATTAATGTAGAACGATGTTGTAATCTTGATGCGTAGGCGGGGCTGATAATTAAACAAGTAATTGATATTCGTTGATTAAGTTGGAATTTGTTGATTCATTTCTGAGACAACAGTTCCGATTGATGCTTTTGATATCGGTCGCGTAATTCCTTACAATACGTTTATTATTCTATTACGTCTGTTGTTAGATTGTTTCCCATCTAAGTTCTCATGGCAATAGGGGGCGACCCTATTACAATGGGCACAATCATAACTGGCGAAATGTGAGGATACTAGGTATACTTACTCGTAGTTACACCTCTGCTTGGAAAAAAACAGGCATAAAGTTATGTATCTATTCAATGTATCCTTGAATATTTAACTCGCAATTTTAACCGTATAATT
This sequence comes from Eurois occulta, assembly GCA_950022335.1. Taxonomy (NCBI): domain Eukaryota; kingdom Metazoa; phylum Arthropoda; class Insecta; order Lepidoptera; family Noctuidae; genus Eurois; species Eurois occulta. The sequence goes on along the minus strand of OX465481.1, from coordinate 4,117,500 downwards.
CTTCATTTATCAAGAATGTTAACTAACTAAACGTTGAGTACTAGCGAAAACAAAACGCTTTATTACTTTACGCGTTCCCTCGTTTAGCGAGACTGCGGGAAAGATAAAATGAATAAAACATCTTCATTTACAATTCGTGAGCACCGCTGTTGGTGACTGTACACCGTTTTATTGCAAAACATAAAACGGTATTCCCACTAATCCCTTATCTTTAAATCAGAGCAACGATGGGGCTAACTTTAGAAGTTCAAGAATGTGCAACCTTTTTTTTGTACCTATTTACAGTTTTTTTTTTTTCGGCGATAAAGGAATGGCAAGGCGAGAAGCTACAAAATATTTGTTCAAAACAGGAAGAGTGATGTTTTTGGAACCAATATTAGAAGAACTAGCAGTACGCTGATTTTTGAGATTAGCTATGCTGAATACTCTAATTACCACATTTAAATAGTGTTCTACTTTTCTCTCTCTATCAAATTCTTGAATAAATATCCTGTTCATGTCCACAAACAAATTCCCAAAAACAAATGGCTGAACTCAAAGTCGAGTTGCCGGATTAGTAACATTTCCCATCCCTACAGGAAGGATCGCCATAATCCGCTATCCCCACACGAAATGCGATGAATGGACTTCAACAGCGTTTATTACTTCATCGCTTAGTAATTTGAGTATTTGCCGAACGACAAAGGACTGGGTTTTAATAAAACCGTGTCATTTGAGCGAAACGTATTGTTACTATGTTTGCTCAAGTTTTGAGGTAACGTTACATTGTGAAGAAAAGTATTTTTTTTTAATTTTTTAAGGGATGGCGTGAGATTTTTGCTTAAGATATAGATCGTATGAGAAAAATAAGGTAGATTATTGTTATTTAAATCCATCATTCATAGAAATCATAGATGACATTGCACACAGGTAACAAACCGCAGTCGCAAAAAACAATTGCAAAGACAGTAGAGTCGCGGTCGTCTTCGGAAGAACACCTTTATTCAAAATAGCACTAGGTACACGCTGGAAATGCAATTCAAGTCCTTTTTACACCAAGATCCAATAGTTGTAGTAGCTTCTCAGTAGCAGCCACGGAGTCTGGATTTGCGCCCGGTTGATGGCAATAGGCTCGTCCCCTATTACATGGGACTTAAACATAACTGGCGAAATGTAGGTGTACTACTAGGTACACGTCTGCCTAACCCTTCGGGGATACAGGTTTGATTTTATGTTATTTATCCAATAGTAAAATACCTACTGATATTTCTGCTGCATCCGGTTAAACTGAAAGCCTAGTTTTGCGAAATAAACTAGGCAGATGATGACCTAACAATGCCCAGGCCCACCTGCTTAGCAAAATCTGCCAACCCACCCCAAAACAGTTCACAATTCCTACAACACATTACGTTTACCAACTGAAAAAACAATTACTCTTTCCTTCAGTATAGCTGGAAATACATGACTCACTACGAAGTACGGAGCAATCTTTTTCGCAGTAACACCCAGCTGCATTGAACATTAAATAATTACTGAAGCATGTGCTGTACCATCTCATACTCATGACTTTACGTAGCTCGAAATAGCAGAGTGTCAGTACGTTAGATTTTTAATGATAACGTTATTTTCACGTCCGGAGCGACGCGGCCATCTTGTAGGGTTGCCTGTGTTAAAGTTTTGACACCTGTCACTTGTCACTGTCACTTGGTCAGTGAAATCGTTTCTAAATACGGTAAGTAGGACTGCGACTTTATGTCCTATTGAAGTAACTTTAAAGGCATCATGAACTGGACTCATATCACCAGTTGGCTTGGGTAACGCAAGTCACTCGCAATCGCTTTTATTTTGGCAGTTGAAAACCATGTTCACATATTTTACTATCAGTATCGAATAGTCATCCGCACATTTTGTGGTAACAACTTCAAATTGACAGCGCCTTTATCACATAGTTATATGGGCGATTTTCGTAGTGCAAGTGCTACCACCGATGTACGGTTGATTATACACGCCGACAAAATCAAAACTGTTAGGTACAATCCGTACAATTAGAGAGTGTTACTCAATCTACCTCGACTATATTTTTATTAGTACACATATATTATCACTAAACCAGTAATAACTAAATACATCACTTCAATATCTTAGCTCAAAATATCTTATCTTGATTGTAAACACTTATACATTTTTGTCTAATCGCTAAATGAAAGTGACCCTTCCTTTTTATTGTATCTTTATCAGTATTGATAAGAAGACAATAATAATATACACTACAATGTCAGCTGTAAGTGCTAGACAAGACTGTGGTATCAGGATGTTGTGAAGGATGATATGAGTGTCAATGTAAGCGTCATAAAACCATAATAACGGTTAAAGTGACCTAGTCTGTAAACATACTTGAGTGTTACAACCATTTATTACCGAATACCGTTATTCATACTTATATTACATAAAACCAAAGACAATCAAATTCACAACGCGAGTTAAATCTCTACAGTCAATTGATTACTGTCGGTCTGTCGGTACAATTTGTAAAGTGTCAAAATTGACAGATGTCATTTTGGTTTAAGGCGTCCCGCGTCACTGAGACCTTTTCCTTCCTGCCTCTCTTTAGTATCTTATCTCTTTACATAAACGGACTTGAACATAAAACAATCCATATAAGCACTCATAAACCCTAAATACCACTTAAAACACTTCCAAATTGAAAATTACTGGCTATTCCATTAACTATTCTTAGCCACAGACCACACACCAAACTTAACGTAGATTAAGCCGTCAATACATTTCATATTTCGAACACAACCAACCCTAACGTGCCGTGTGCTATCTTTAGCCGTTTCCCGGTGCGATCTCGATGTGTTAAGTAAACAAAGGTGGTGTATGAGCGCGCGGTCGATATACCACCGGCCACCGCAAATAGACGCCGTGTGTCATGCGTTGCAGCGGAAGGGTTAGACTCGGTGTAGTGAACTAGTGATGCGCTTGTGTTCTGTGAACTGTCACTTGTTGTAGGTTGTTAAGCAGACTTGGGAATATTTATTGTGCTTTTTTGATAACCTTTTCTCTTATCTTTCGAGGTAAATAATACTGTTGTAAAAACAGTTTGTTTATTATAAGTCTGCTTTTGGTATGGGTAATTTTTAAACTGATTAATTATTTCTTACGAAATTATCTCCAGCATATTAGTTGCGTCAACGGTGCAAGAAATATGCTGCTACAACGAGAATTAGACGTTCGTTAAAAAAAAACGCGTTTCAACACCATAATATGTTACGAAAAATTCGTAACACATAAACGAAAGGTAAACATTCAAATTACAGAACAGTCAACAATTAAAGACATTTCATAACAGTCGGTTTGTCTTCAAAAAGCTGAGAACAATGCACATACATGATGCAGATTAGATAGTGCAGGATCTAAACGCATAGATGCCGCGTTTTGTCCAAAACCTTATGTAAATTTGCCCACAATGTGTACGGAAGCCGATACCGTGGGCGGTATACAGAAACGCTTTTTTAAACGGTTGAGAAACATGCTGTAACCTCCTTAGTCGATTTTTGGTTAATCGATATGGCGGGCGTTTTATAATGGCAACATTATTCTTCATTAACTTGCCATAGTTGGGTAAAGAATGCAGAATTTTACGGTTTAGTTTTAAAACATTTTGAAATAATTGATACGGTTTTGTAGTTGTTATTTTATCGCTTTTACAGCATAAAGCTTTAAGGTACATAGCTTACTATACTACTTAGCTTTTTTTGGTGGACTTTATGGTATATAGCTTTATGGAAGTACTAATTCTACAAAGGACATTAAAAACCATTACACACTATAAAAGGCCGAACCAAGCCAGTACCAAGCCTTGGTGTAAATTAAAAAAACCTATAGGTAAACCCAGGTACACCAAGAAAGGGAAGGATCGGCCTATAGTATGCACATTTATTACACCCCGTGTCATTTATAACCGACGCCATTTTTGGTGTTTACGCCGCGTCGAATTGTTAAACGACACTTAAATAGCTTATTTAATTAATGGCTTAGCTATAAATATATGAAGTAGGTCGTGATGGTTCGGAGGTTAAGATTCTGGAGTCGGAAGCTGCTGTTTCGAACCCGACAAATGATAACCAATGCAAAGATTCGATAGATTTGGGACACGCAAAACCATTTGAGGATGCTTCGAAAACACCCATGGTCAGTACTAGTCAGGAGACAGGACCTCTTTTGACTGAAAATTATGTCGCTGATGTACAGACTCAGCACGTCAAACTACCCGAAACTGTCAATTTTTCCCAATCAACCTTGAACCCAATGCTTTAGCGATAAAGTTGAAATTCTATTAAAGAAATTTGACAGATTGTAGTAGCTTGATGTGCTGGCGTCTGAACTTACATTGGTTTTTAATAAGAAATGTGCGTTAATGATACACTGATTGACGACAAAGGAAAAGAGAACTCCCAATGATCTGAAATTGCCAACTCGCTTTGATCAAGGCTTTTAATCAATCTGTATGTGAAGAAGTCTTTGCCAGGTATTGAGATAATTACAAGCCATTACAGTATGTTAAGTGAGTAGAGCAATAAATTCGTCATTCTTAGTTAACAACTGGGAGAAATCCGGATTCACAATTGTGCCAAGTGACCTAGAAACGTAATGCCTACGCCAGTAAAAGTAAATACTTCTGAAGTTATTTATCTTTGCATTTGTATCGTTCTGAATTTACTCTGGCATAATTATTTTGAGTATTATGTAATTGAGTACAAGTTTTGTTGTAAAACTTTTTGACCAAAACCCATCCTTACCAAAAAGTATTTAATGGCGAAAACAGTAAGCAGCTGAGCTTTGGAAAGGAAATATTCAATTTTATAGTTATAAGTACTAATCAAATTTGAGAGATAAAAACAACAAGTAGATCAACCATTACCATTAAAAACTTTAGATAATCAAAAGAAGTGTTCAACTTTCGAGATCAAAACCAAACCATACAAGTTTCAAACATAACCCAACATAGTTAGATTCCATTCAAACATTCCAGGAAACAAATGTATAATTAAAACACGTTCAAACAGCTACGAAACAAAACATGGTATATTGTGGAATGTAGTCAATGTACTCCATACGGATCTGTATGCACTGTTCTTGGGCCAACTGTGTACAACACTTGTGTCCACAAATCACATGGTTATTCAATGATTATAAAGAATTTTTCACTGTTTATCGAGGGTTTTGAATTGAGGAAGACCGAAGAGACCGTAGCAGACAGACTTTTGCTACAGCTTTTACTCTAGGAATTTACAACGAATGCCTCTCTAATGACTCCTTTTAATTGTATTAATTGTATTGTGGTTCCTTTTGACCTGATTTTGGCAATATCCTTCAGTATCTTTCACTTAGTATGCCCTGTTTTATTATAAAGCTCTTTACTTTCAACTCTTACTACAGCATTTACTGCTTTCTCAATCGACCAAGACATTTTCCTTTCGCCTCCTCTTTTTACCATAATGCAAATGTACTTTAGTAATGCGGTCGCCTTCAGTTAGTTTTGCATGTCTATGGTCCAGTTCGCTTTAGCAAAGCTCTTCCTCAAGCATCAATGACAGCCGTCACTAGCAATAACACTTTACGAATCGTTACTATTACCACTAACCACTCGTACACCACTACTAACAGTAACTACTACACTACAGTATTCACAATTATTTAACGTTTGATTTCAACCTTATAGCAATGAGAATAAAGACCACTTGCATGCATACTCAATGGTAAAATAGCCGTGGAAGGACTGTACAGCCGAGTTGACTGACGGTCGACCACTTTTCAACATTATAACTCAGGGCATAAGGATGAAACGTGGTAGACCGCCAGTGAATTCGGTAGAACCTATATATTCTGAGAAACGTATCGTATACTAAGATTAGATACAAGGTATAACAATTAGTTCTAGGCGTTATGTCACTTGCAACCGCACGATAACACTAGTAGCTTGTGGTTGAACATGATAGCCTGATACTGTATCAAAAGGGCCTTTTTGTAAGGTGTGCCAAGTAGCGTGTATTCATGATAAAAGGTTTATGTTAGGTAAATAAGTAACAGTATTTTGCTTTGGTTTGATAAGCATTCTAAGATTTGTAATTTTTTCTTGCAATCGGGTTTCAAAACAAACTGTCATCATGTCATCCAAAAAAAAAACAGATTTTATTGCACACCTGATTAAATCTATTATTTATGGGTAAGATTCCTGAGGAATAGTTCCAATTTTACTTTCATCTGAACTTCTTACAAAAACCTCGATAAATGATTTCTCTGCTAGGTATTCATCAAATACCTAGCACATCAAGTATCTCGTTTCCTTCAACTTTTCAAATCCTACTAACGCTAATACCATTCTTCAAAGAGATTTAACACATAAACTGGGGAATTTTATCCGGCACATATTGCACATCGTTCCTGAATATTTCAAAGAATGTTAGCACTCCTGGAACAGATAAAGTTGAAGGAGTCTAGTTCATGAATAATTTTACACTCTACTTGAATGTGGCAGCAGGTGCATTTGATACCGGTTCAGGCTTTTATACTTATTATATTAACCGTGCGAACGTTAGGTTTTAAGGAAAACAAGTTAATAGCAACGGAAATCTGCACTTTATAACCATGCGAGGCTTTCTTGGCCATATAAAAATGAACACATGCTAAAAATTTAATAACCTACATGGATGATTTTCGCCTCATTTCCATTTGATGGAATCCCGATACCATATCTTTTCAAAACCTACTTACATAAATAAGTCGCCACCTCTAACTCGTTGTTGGAGCGCATAAATTCCGCACACAACAGCAAATAAACAAAGAGCTAAGAAATAAAACGGTTAATTTGAAGATTGTAATAAGAATTAAGAGAGTCGGCGCCACCAGTCGGCAGGCGCTTCATAAATCACACCGTCTGACTTAAGGGACTGCCGACTGGCAAGCAATATACTGCAGCTAAAGGTTTGGTTCGACGAGCTACTTTTAAGCGACTTACGACTTTATATTCTTGTTAAATAATGCACTTTTTGAATTCGAATTTCTAAATAGTTTTCGGTGTTTGTCGTTGCGTTCATAAAACGTATAGGAATTATTATTTTAAGACCTTGTTCCAGGATAGGTTATTGAGCAAAGGTTAATGAATTACTAAAAAGGTAAATAAAACGTAAATTTCTCTTATTTCATTATTCAATGCCGCATAAACAACAAACCTTAAAGCAGCTGTCCAAGACAAGACGCAATGGAATGAACATTAAGTGTTATGTCGATGAGTCACCGACAAGGGTGAATCACCCTACCTGCGCGCACGCCGCGACCCGAAACTGTTATTAGAAAGAGACGGAAGACCTACCGCACACCTTTTGTGGACCCCTATGGTAAAAAGGAGAGAAGTGACAATTTATTTTAGATATTTTTGACACCGAAGTGGCGAGCCTCTAAAAAGATGTTTAAACTTTTGAATCGTTCGTTAAAATATGTGGCTTTATAGCCTGGCTTAAAGTTCGAGATTTATTAATAATAACGTGGTCTAAGCTAAGCTTTTACTAGCACTAACCTAACAGTAGTAAAATGTTATTTAATGTTAAGAACAATGCGTCTTGGGAGGTCTAAGAAGCACCGGTTGATAATTTGAAAATGACGGGCTTCAAATTGTTTTCAAAGTCGGACCGGGATATTTATGAGTGTTAGGATATTAAATTGAAATACTAGACGCAGCACGGAGAGAGAAAGCCATAAAGGTGATAAATGAACATTAAAAATATCAAGTTTAGAAGTACTAGAAGTAATTAAACTTAGGCCCGTAAGAAAGTATTTCAAAACGATATTATAGCATGAATCTCAAAGCTGGTAAACATTTCGAATCTTGATTCATGCTTGACAAGCAATTCAGAGTATTCAGACCAAGTATTAAAGCACTGAAGCTTTTAACTTTATCAAAGATTATCATTAAAATGTTAACCGTTTTCCAAAATGCCGGCTTATTCAAGTTAACGATGAAGTAAACGTTAAAAAGGTTCTTATACAAATTCTACACGCTTCACCTTTCTTAAAACTATGAATTCATTGCCCCAATAAACTTTAACACAAAGAGATCCGACAAATAGCTAATTAGCATATCGAATTTAATGCCGATATCTATGCAATAGATCGAATCTATATTAGTCGACGCCAAGTATGATATAATGTGTTGTCTGTAGTACAAGTGTTTCATATCTCAGCCACTTCACGCATCGGTCTCTTGAAATTCGAAGGCAGCTGCTAAAGAGAATCAATAATCGGTAAAATATAAAACGAAATTCACAGAATATCGGAAGGAATTTCATCCGAATTTTAGCAATTCAAAAACTTATTCTTCAAGAATAACTTCCCGATAAACGGTGTTATATTGAGCGTTAAAGATCGAAGTTTGCAAAGTCGCAGAATTCTTCGGAATATTCTAATAAAATTTTGCATTTAGAAGCTTTGGGGACAGTTTAAGTTGTTATGGAGATGAAGTTTATATAGCACATTGCGCAAAATATCAGCTTATTGAAGTCAAAAGTTCTATAGCATATCTGAGTGAAAAGTCTCAAAAGTAGACACCTATGGGTGAATTTGAAGATGGATTCTCTCCGGATATCGAAATGAGTTAAAAGCAACGTACGAGGGTTCTTGGATCATAATGTTCGTAAGAATGTGCGTATAATATCTAAGTAAGAATCTTGCCAATTCTACCCAGCCTCATTTAGTAATAACACCGCAATGTTCCCAAAATCCCAATACATTTCGCTACATTAACGATTACTTGGTTCGCTTATATTTAAGTTAAGCCAAGCTCGTGGCAAGAAGCCAACTATTTCTGCCATTCACTTGCTGAATCGTTATATCTTTAATGTTTGAGCAAAAAAAAGGATCCTATCGTCAGAGTTCACACTACGGTTCGCGAATGAAACAATAAATTCAAGTGGTTCCAAATCTTTTGGTAACTTAAAAAGCGCTGAAGTTTATTTTAGCGTTGTGTGAAATCAAGCAGAGATATTGCAAGAGGAAGTTATTTTCTTAAAGATTTCTTTTTGGAAATCCGGAGGTAGAACAGAAACTAAAGAAAGTCTGTCCGTAGACAGTGATAAATGGTGTATCGCTTTACTGCTTGATAAAAGAAGAATATAGGCCTTCAAGAACATATTTCCATCAAGGTCTTTAAAGCATTTGCTTTTGATGTAGCTTATTACTCGAGATACTCGTACGTTTACAAAAATTTTGCACGCGCAAAAATAACATCCTTAATCCTATTTGAAGAACTTATTTCTGTATCCTCTGTTAACACACATGGAGGCCTAAAACTCTATTAAAATTATGACCAAAAACGCTTTTTTTTACTTTTAATAATAAAAAATGTAAAACAGATATTAAGTATGCCATGGATGTTAGTGCTACCTGTTTCCGGTTACGCATTGATGAATGAGGCTTGTAAAATGACGACGTAAGATATTGTTCATATGACCTAAGCATGACAATCGACAATGCTTGATCAAATTCTGAATAATTTTAGCACTGTTGTCGCCTTCCGGTCCTGGATGAAATTTAAATTATTAATGGTGGCCAGGATTTATAATTATGTTGGTACGTGTTGAGGATGGAGGAAACGACAGTTTCCCAACGGTTTTTAAAAGCCACGTGATCACATGAGCGTACCTGAGGCTACTTTTAAAGAGCTTATGGATGACTGTATATATTGCTTTATAAGGTTAATTCGAAGTAATTTTACTAGGCTTAGCACCGGTCTAATCATCTTTAATTTGAATTTATGTAAAAATCCCGTTTATCTCAAATCCACTAGTTTTTGTAGCTTTTATGCACCATTATGCTTTTTCTTTTACAGGTAGCTTATTAATAGTATGTAACCTATGTGCTACTTTGCTGACTTGGGACCCATTTCTTAAGGAAAAAAATCAAAACACATAACATACGCCTGTAATCAACGAAGGGTTAGACAGACGTGTACCAAATAGTACACCCACATTTTGCCAATTATGGAAAAGTCCCATGTAATAGAGGACGAGCCTATTGCCATCAACCGGGTACAGATCCTGACTCCGTGCCTGCTATTGAGAAATTCCGGTTTTAAAACCTAATAACACTTTACCAGACCTGGGAATTGAACCCTAGACCCCTAGCTCCTGCCGTTAGTCGCGCTTCACCATCAGCATCACTATCTTGCCCTTGTCCCAATTCACTTGGGGTCGGCGCAGCATGTCTTTTTCTTCCATACTTCTCTATTACTCGCACTATTTGTCTTATGTCCCATAAATTCTAATATGTAGTACTAATCTATTTGCTAAAACGACGGCAGTTAATAATCTTTTTAAACGGCAGCCGCTACCCACAAGCTAATCATTAGTCATAGTGATTCTATTAATAGAAAGCATATTAATTGACGGGACTATTATAAAATAATAACGTATGGACTGGTCTATTTGAAGACAATTGCAGTCAATTAGCCATGGGAAGTAAGACATGGGTATTGATTGGATAGAAAGGAACACATAATGGCTTGAATTGGATTGGTGATTCTGTACTGACTTCTGACTAATGCGATTTTTATTATGATTGATTACGGATCCAAAGGCACTTGTTGCCTTCGATAATTACTGAAAAAAAAACGAAATTAATTGTTTCTAGTAAGTACTACTTTCAGACAGTAACTATTTTGTTTTCTTCAATTTCCGCGTTCAAATGAACTACCTAAGCAAGATGACTAATAGTATCTCTATCTGAGTACATATTTATTTTTATCATTTTGTCGGTAATGCGAATAAAGTGCTTCATTGATCTTATTGGACAGTCGCCATCTTGAATTTATTACAAATCTCCAGTCTTCGTTAATCAAATCTTCAACGCTTTTATTACTATCTTGTCACTCGAGAAAGCATCATGTTCCCAAAAGTAGGCCGAATCGATTGACGGTATATTTTACTAAAATAAACTATGGCGAACAAAAACGAGATTATTATACCTAGTCACCTATCATTATGTTAGTACAACTGATTTTACGTTGAAACACACAATCGGGTCCACCACAGGTACGTATGTATCTAATCTTCAAGAAGCTTTTAAATTCAGTGAAATATCCACCATCACTTCGACTGCGTAGTGTATTTTCTACTAGCGCGTTTCTCGAGTGATTCTGATTACATAGGCCTATTAGATTTTTCAGTACTTTAATATGACCTAGAACATCGTTTAGCGTTATCTGCGCGAACTAAATCGATTCATCATTGCTTTGATCTTCTTTAAAAGGTTTCGTATTTATTATTGTGAGACTTTTAGAGGAAGTAGTGTTTATGTTAGTGCTTTCAAAGTACATTTGCACGTTCATCGAGAGTCTGGGTGGGGTGAGGTGGCTGTTCTTTGAACTCTGCCTGGCAACAGAGAAGCAGTGGGGTGCTGACCCAAAGCACTCCAAACTCCAATGCTTCTCTCGTGATGATGAACAATATCTGTCTTTACTGTTGAGAATTTTCGGACATAGAATTATTCTTTTTCTTTAAATGATTCTAGTCTGGATCCACCGCTACTATATTATGGTCAACAGCTCTGTCAGTAGAGAGTACACTCTCCATGTAAAATACTGGTACTCAGTTGCATTTGATTAGACTAGAAACCAACCCTAACATAGCTGAGTAGAATACCTCGCGCAAGAGCAGATATTGATTATTCATTTTCATCCTCTGATGTAGTAAATTATCCATTTCTTTCGACTGATCAGTGGATGGATAGATGGATAAAATAAACAAAATAAATAATAAATACTCTTCGAACAAATAGCACAGGACCCCATTAACATACTTCCTGCAGTTTGGTTTCCGTGCTAAATCTAGCCTGTTTGCTTTGATATACGACGCCGTTACTCATTCAGTACAAATTAGCAGTGGAGTTTGTTAACTGTACTTACAGTATGCACTCGGCTATAAATATGAGTCAGGACTTTTAGAAGAAAAAAAGTTCAGCTTTTTATAGCGTCGTTTCTGTCACTCATACCTTCATGTCAGCCTTTTGTCTCTTTCTAGGCCGCGAAGTGTCATAAACTCGCAAGTTGTGTACTGCCCTGCCAGTAAGATTCAATAGTAATTCAATAAAGATCAGCTTTATACGATTAAATCTCACAAATTCCTTCCTTATCTGTGGCCAGATTATATCATTACATTCATTATAACGGAAATTGAAAATATTTCGGCTCCATTAAAATACATAACATCGTATATTAGTCATAATTAAAAGCTTATCAACATGCAAATTATGTTGATTATTATGAGGATAAAAATCTTAATCGTATCATTCAATATTTAGTACACGTAGTGATCAGAATAACTTGGCAGATGGGGGTGGCGCTAGTTGTACAGACAAACGTCAAACCAGTGTCAAATTCAGTACATTTCAATTTAGTTCCTTAAATTTCCGCACGTCAAGATACAGTGGTAGAAGAGTCTTGTATGAACCGTTTATTATTAGCTGTTTCGGGAAATAGTGTCTTATAAACAACGCTTAGTATTCATTGAAAGCTTATATAGTACTGAGAACATGTTATCAAAACAAATATGACACATCCGACTAGGTATGAGTATGACACAGGCTCTCTGTACGAGCAGGCCAGGCGCACTCCGCATTTTAGGTATGAAGCTACAAGTACGTGGCGGAGCCGCGAGGTCGAGTCGGACTCGGACCAATTCGGTTGGGCTGCCGCGTGCCCACTACCCGCACGCGCTCCCGGCTCCACAGAGTACATTGGTCGCACGTCATTTCGATACTAACTCACGCACCGCGTCGCGTCGTCGTCGACCGTTCGTCACGATGCATGGGAAAAGCTTATTGCATGTTTTTGGGTGCTTAAAATAAGAACAAGGATCCGAACCTCAGGTTTTGCACACTTCCAACAGATATCGAAAGGTAAAGAAATGCAAATCTACCTATAAGTAATTAGGTAGTATAGGTCGTCGCGACGGCCCAATTCAGTAAAGATGCCGCGCGCCGGCCGCGTCGTACGGGTACCACAGAGTAGATTGTTCTGTGTTTACATTTCTTATTCTTATTTATGTCACCCATATTAACGTAGTTAGAATATGAATTATTATTATTTTAAAATACTTAGGTACTTGTAGGTAATGTTTTAAAAAGATGCTCCAGCTTGGTCTATTGTGTAACAAGTATATATATAAATACTTGTTACACAATAGACCAAGCTGGAAAATCTTTTTAAAACATTTCTACAGCAAGTTTTATTTTCAAATTCCAGGAGCCGGAAATGGTTGATATTAATCGATAGAGAAGACTTATTGAAAAGAGAAGATTTGATTTTTTTATTTAGTTTGTTCTGCACATTTCGAAGATTCTTCAATTAAAAAACTTAAAGAAAATGCTCTTGCATCAATGCTTTTACACAACCCACCTGTAGAATGTGCATCTTGTTCTGAAGTACAGTCCACATCCGCACGAATGAAAGACAAGGGTAAAGGCTAAGTGATATTATCGAATAATAAAGAATATGTTACCATTGGAACCCAAACAGAATCATTACGATCAACGGAAGCACAAACACAGACATCAAAGTCAGTTACCAGAGGAACGCCGGGAACACGAAAAGTTTCAAATGAAATATTCGAATCTAAGTTGAAACGCCGAAAGTTGGATCAAGAAATTACAAAAATTAAGAAGGGGTTAGAAGCAAAAAATGAGCATATAACATGAAATGATCCCGATGACATCGGTCGGAGATTTAAAAAAATAATTGAATGGCAGAAAATTAATTAAAAACAAGTACGCACGACGACCAATTAAGCTATACAAAACAGTTTATGAGGATCTCTCATTGGACGGGAAACCTATAGAAAGCGAGGCCATGTTATACTGGAAACTGGAAATGTATAGTTTGATGTGTCGCCGTGTGTACAAAGGAAATCGGTACGACGCAGAGTACAATGTTTTTGCTTTAAACTTAGATTACTCAAGTCCACGTGCATACGATGCTTACAAACGGTATTGAAACTACCATGTAAGACGTACTTTGAATAGACTCAAAATAAATATTAATCCCAAAATTTGATAATCGATTACTAGATAGCTTGGCCTTTTGTGGTCGGTCAAATGAAACATCAACATCAGTATTAAATACGTTATTGTTTCATTTTCGGTAACTATAATTAGTTATATCAGCACTCCAATGAAAAAGTATAAAAGTTACGCGATAGAAAGAGAGGCAACTTGTAGCTGAATATAATTGAAGGTAATTAGCGCTGTGCGGCCTGAATTGCACTTTATTGTGTCGTAGCAAAAGTCGCTATTTATTTAAATGATTTTGTGGAGTGAATCTTCTGTCCTTCTACAATTATGTATTCTGTGATATGACTGTACGAGGTAAACAATGTACTTGACTAGTTCTTGTGATAGGTAACTTTTTAAGAATATATTACTTTACTTATCTTTTAAAATACAAAGATTAAATAAATAAACATAAGCAATCAAAAAGTATCTAAAACGAAAGGTGCAAACTAGTTAACAAAGCAAAGGCAAACTAATCCCATAGTAGACTACGAATACTATCGGCAAAATCTTCTCCAAAGAGGTAAGACTGGTGACTTGGTGAGCCAACAAATGGACATCTGACTGTGGTGACAGACTGACAGCAGGTGACAGTTATTTATAACTAGATTGACACCTACTTCAACATTTATGTACTTTTCTCGTTCTATGTCATTTACTAAAGCAAACTGTGCTCCTACCGCTAATGCACTCTCGCACGCAGGCGCATGTAAAAGTACAATGTTGAATTGCATAATGTAAATGAACATACTTGTGTGAAAGTAATGACTACTTGTCCAGCACATCGCTAAGCAAAACAATATGAATTTATAAATACATGACAATGGATAATACAAGATTTTCAAAATTTTTGGGGAGGTTGGAGTTTTATATGGTAACATTTAACGTATCTGTCATCGACTATCCATAATACAGAGGAGTTCTCACCATTACTATTTCTGAAATGTTTGCCGCCAATTTTGGTTAACTTTTCAAACAGCTGGCCCATCCGAATAGGTACAGAGCCGTCATAAAAATATTTTAATAACCGCTATTACGACTATGTTTCTGCCCCTATATCAAATCTGGCTTTTAATTATCTAGTTCTATTTTTGCCAATGAAAATTAGGGCTTTGATTAAATAGCGTGCGGTATTCTGGCGTCAATAAATCACGTTCACAATTTTTATATGTCAAACACATAAAATGAAACGGAGATCGTAACATATTTAATGTTACAATAACAACATAAATTCTGCACTATCTGTTAGCCTGTCAAACAGTCTGTTCTTTGTCAACATCGAGATACAATTTTTAAAAGTAACTAGTTTGCTGTCTACTTCAAAGAGTCGACGCTGTTTCGTTTCACGTAGTTATAATATAACTGACCATCCTAAAATAATACTGCTATGTGGGTCATGCAGTCTAGGCGATATGAAATATTGGCGCGAAAGGGCGTAAGTTAAGTCTAAAATAAGTCCTGTGTTATTGTGAACTGTCAAAGCTAGCACTTTGACAGTTCACAATAACACAGCAATGTCTTGACATTTAGAAATGAACATTGGTTTGAAATCTGGTTTCTGGAATTCCGATTTCGAATTATTTGATGTAAGTAGGTAGACTATTTCTGACTTGATTGAAATGGAACGTTTGGGGCTTCGCCTGTTTATTTCCAGGGAAACACTACCTATGATAGAGAACAATCCAAAATATATAAATAGTAAAATGGAAATTCGTCAAAAAATTGGTTACGAATTAATTAGAAGTAGGCTATTTAATTTTCCTGTTCGGAGAATTTGCTCAATAAGTTTCATAAATGAAGATGAGCTCACAGGAAAATAAAAGGTTAATGTGCGAATTGTGCTCTGATTTATTTATTGAAATAAGGCAGTATTTTTATGTACACGAAATACGAATATAACCCAATTTTTTTTTCAAAGGCAACTTTCTTCCGGTTTTAGCATACTTAATTTATATTGCGTTGGCCATATTTATGTAGGTATACAATGTACTAACTTATGTAGATATAGGTACTTTCTCTCCCAAAACCCGCTATAACACAACTGTATTGCCAGGCTCAAATATCCAGGCCGTTATTGGGACTGACCCGATTGGCAAGGCGGTAGAGAATAGCGAGAAATCGTTTTGGCATTGCTTTATCTTTGGCATTGGACTGCAATATACTGCTTATCTTGTCTTCCATCAACATAAGCTATAGACACGAGGATACTATCTTGGGCCGTGGCGGTGGTGATTAACCTGTCTTGCCAAGAGGCATCGTGTTACCCAGCATCTAGGTTGTGGAGATGAGATAGGCTGTCGCTACATGTAAAATACTGGTATTTTAGGTACCTAAGTATCGCCATTGGTGGAGACGCCTTTTGTTTACTTTTCCTATAGGAACCTCCACTAGATCTGGAATAAGTGTGTTGTTTTATTACAATATGTAATTGATTGATACTGTTTCAACATAAGCCCATGATGAGCCAACAAAGCTTACAGCTGAAACCTGTCAACACAGACGACATCCAACAATCCACGATGGCCATTGAAATAGAACTAAAGCTTACACCTGACTCATTTATTATAACAGCTACGGTTTTAAGCATTTATTAATGAGCCATTTGTCAGAGCTAATGAAACCATAGGCTAAAATTAGTTCAGACTTATTCAATTTCAATATTCAACCTTTTAGAAGTTTGGTTAAGGTTGGAACTTGCGTGTGCTGCAATCTTGATTTTACATCTGCTTTTCATATTTATATTATGTTAACATTCCAATAGCACGATAGATTATCTAGTAGAAATTCTTGAGCGGAGTCTATATTTGCAATAATAATGATCCGAGAGAATTCTGTACTTTATAATAACATGGTTATGTTGGCACTATTTACATTTTCATTCTTCATGTTGGTTTACAGGGTTCGCTTTTAACATCCGGCTAAGATAGTCTCAATTTTTTTTTTGTAATAATCGAGACTAAGATCAACATGATCTTAGAAACAAATTGTTTATGAATGAGCGCAACCTGTTAGAGAGTATCCCGTTCTTCTTCAATACAATGTATTCATTAGGGTTACAAAAAGAAAAAAAAAAGAAATACAAATTCAACCTTTTTCAATTTCAAATAAAAACATAAACCCATATCCCTTAAAATTTTGAAACTGGCCAGTTACAAATAACATAAAACAGACGGTAAGAGAACGCATTCGAAAATTAACACTGCTATCAAAAAAGCAATTGAATATCGTTCAGGAACTAATGCGCGCGCCGCCTCTAATGTAATTCTCTCACCAAACATTTCTTTTAATCCTAAACGCAGCTGCATAGTTTATTTATACTGGCCACAACACAACCCGTTTCGTTTATCTGTGCGCTTGGGTTGCCAGATAGGGCATAAAAAACACCTGACTTTTGACATAAATAGGGACTTGTCAATTATAATGATGTCTTAATCAAACTGGAAGAACAGAATAAAGTACAAATTGTGTAATGATCAAGGGACAATCCTGAAATATTTCCTTTTAAAAGAGCTCTTAATGCCTCTTACGTAATTATTTATACAAGTATTTTGACTCAATTAAGTTAATTATAATGACCGGTATTTCGATAGATGTTTTCGGTATTCCGGCTTCAAAGAAAACCGCAATGGTGACTGTAATTATTAAATCATTACTGAGATACGACTGAGGGTCGTTGTCCGTTTATTCCTTGAGTACATAGTACGATCTATTTAAGTACCATTTAATACGTAAATGGTTCTTATTATATCGTCTGCTAATGATAAGGGCTCGCTATTACATTTGTTTACCAACTTCCGAACACATTTTCCTCAAGTGGTCTATAGTATTTTTTTGCTTCCACACATTCGGGGGTCCTTGCACCTGGCAACCCTGTCAGACTAACATCTACTTTAATTGATACACAGCCCGCATTCCGTGAGCTTTATTGGACTCATTCGAAGGATAAAGGCAATTTCTAAAGAATTTTTATAACTAACAACATTTTATTCATGTTAAAAGCTTGATTCAAGAATTTTAAAGCTTTTGACAGTTGTCTTTGCTGCGTCTGTCACTCAAATTGAAGATGAAAAGTACTATTCGCGTGATAATTTGTCATTTTCTTTGCTTGCTGCCACCAAAAGACATTCAAATATTTACGAGCGATACACGGGCCAAGAAAATGGTAATGCAATACTTGTTACCAGTAACAAATCGGTCTGTGTAGCGGGCGTGTGACATTAGCTAGACTCTAGCTAATGTCACACGCCCGCTTGTCAGGTAGCATTCGTCTGTCAAAATCAAAAATGTTCGGGATCATAATGTTGTATGACTTTATTCTTAATGTCTCCTCTATAATTATTTTTAATCTCTGGCTGCCACTGACATGATGGAACCACTGTCGTTTATGCAGTTACGTTTTCGCAAATAACAGGAATAGCAAGCTAGCTGGTTCAAGCAAGGATAGGCTAAGGTCTAACAAGTAACGTTCTAGCTTCGACGGACATTAACCAATCGGTTTGGATTATATTGTTGTGTAGATAGATTGTATGCTGAACAATTATAGTGGGTGGCCATTTCGACATTTATCACCGATATTTCGAACCCGGGTTATCAAAAATATGTGAGAAGTTTTCCCAGTTACTGAGTTAAGATTACAAAAGTTTAATAAAAAATTGATAATACACATATTTCATATTTTATGATGTGATAAAAATATACTTAACACGTTATCTTTTAATAATATTTTTTTCTAATTAATTATTATCTATGTAACTAAATACACACACAGCAAGCAATAAGACAACGTTTAACTAAAATGTTAAGTTGAGGACACAACTCAGACTAACGACGCCGCGACGCCCTGAAGTAAAATGATCAAAGTATCGTATTATTTTCAAAAGCTCCTTTTACAATAAAATTATTGGGCATCAAAAACAGATAAGCAAACATATCGAATTCGATACAGATATCGATGACTTTCCAGTGACGTCAATTCGGATGACATCATCACTGCACTAGCAGTTTCTGCCTAATGTTTATACACAAACTATGACAAAAGCTTACAATCTGACAAAGTGTTGTAATTCCACACCATTACACATTTTTACCGTCCCAGAACTCCGTCAAAAATCAACTTTATTCTAAGAGCTTAGGGTTTGGAGTTGAATGGGTGATGTTAGGAAACGGAGTCGCCGGCGCCTTTGACCGACAAGATAATATCTACGTGGAGCAGGTAAGCTTTATTGCTGCCCCCGCGCCCCTTGTTCACAGTGCCGCGCCAACAATCCTCAGTGTTGTTTTTCACACGAGAAACAAACATCCAGTGGATATCCAAGAGAAAGACTTGGATGCCATGATGTTCAAAATTTACAAAAGGGCGTGGATCGAAGTTGTTATTTGGCCTCTGCAATTCTTCATATTTCAAGAATGCACATGGAACAGAATGATACACCTTTTCCTGTCAAATGAGTACCAGGTGAGTCGGAAGCAGCGTGCGGCCCACGTAATCCGGATATCGAAGATTAAAAGTGACAGCTGTCATTAATCGCTACAATGAGAATAGCTGCAGCGCTGAAGTGACTAAACTGTCAAAAAATCATCTTTTGAAACTTGTTTCATTTCATTCTGTATTTTTTATGCAAAAGTAGAGAAATCATTACAGAGATCGCGAGACATAACGGTTCTGTGCTGAAACGGGTTATGTATCAAGATGACTTGCTCGTTTGTTTGGCTTTAGTTGTCCTTATCGGCAGATTATCACTTAGAATAAGTTGTTTAGTTACTTTTTGACGTGTAAATTCATTCAGTAACAAAATTCTGTGTTAAAAATAATAAAAAAAAACTCACGACACCATGAATGTGTTCTAAACCGGATTGTCGCAAGTGTGAGCTAGACCTTACTATCAAATATGCACATCTTTCTAAACCGCACTTTAAACTAAAATGGCTAGAGATATTCATCCAAGTTGAACTTTAACGACTTCGCAATGTAATAAACTTCATACTTAAGAAAACTTTTGAAATGATATCTTTAGTTTAAAATGTAATTTTCACTTAAGAAGTTATCTGTCACTGTCATCGTTAAGCATAGACATTTTTGCTTTTTTTTTGTGCTATCCAAACTAGGCACAGGTATCAACTTAGTCATTCGATCATTCAACAAAGTTTTAATACCAAGCTATTAACAACTATCGTTAAAGGATACTTCCGTAAACTCGAACCGAATACGGCAGCCTGACAGCCAGAAGCAACTGTAGTAAGCATGTAGCAACAGCAAGTCATCTAACTCACTTCTTTTGTGTCGCGCATTCATTTCATTATGGATATTGTCCCGCGTGTTTAATCAGGCTTGATTCAGAGCCTGACTGACACAAAGGAGGCTTCACACATTTAATTATGTAAATATTACCGGTATTACGTTGATTAATGTAGGTGCTTGTGTTAGGACATATTACGAAGAAGGATGTAAGACCACTAACGAATTTCATGATGAGCTTTTGTAGGATGCAATGAAATTCGGAAATGTTCCACAGAAGTTAACACTATTTAAATTTAACCATGATATGGTTAAATTTAAATAGTACGGGGTTAGGTTAGGTTTGGTTCCGATAGGATAGTTATTGCTTCTATTTTTATTTAATGAGTACCTACAGTTTATAATTATTATAATAATTATGCCTAGAGTATATATGTATTAGATAAGTTTAATAATGATTATTATTTTAATAAATGTAGCAGTGTTTCATTAAATAAAAGATAAACCATATCATTTAACATTAATTTTACGATTAGAAATTCTATACGTCCGTTATAAACGAACAGATTATTCCACAGCCTCATTCCTACACGACATTAACACTCAATTCCCGATGCCTGCGATTAGAAACACCTTATCTCCGAGCTAAGTGCATCTCAAATAGTTGCATCACTTAAAGGATGGTTAGTAAGCGATCCACCGCAGCCCTACGTGACACGACACCAGATCGAATGGAAAACTAGAGTTTTCAATCGCGACTCGGGCGCCGGTGAGATGAACCACATTCCTCAGCCAGTCTTTGTCATGTTAACCAAACAGAAGTCTCATTATTCTGTTATTTTAACTAGCCGTGGAGCGTAAACCGGCCGCCGGTACACATCACTACAAACCCCTCGGAGTATTTTTTTAAATGCATTTCTTAAACATGCACAGGGCATTCTCAAATAGCCGGTATCATATTGAATGTTACACGGAAGTATTGGCTTCCACGTACGAGTACATATTTGTATATCAACTCTTTATGAGCCTATTACGTTACGAATGTGACATGTCAGAAGCGATTTGAATAAAATTATGTCTCCAGTAGAAATATTTACAACATCGAGATATCGTAGGGCATAAATATTATGAGTTTTGTGTGGTATTCTTGAAACAGTCGCAAGTCGACACGACGGCGACCCCTCGCGCTATTGTGTCGGATCGACTAGTTTTTTTATGTGTAAGCGCATCGACATCGCCCACTCAAGTTTTTGGAATTCCGATAGCGGTCTCTCCCCGCGGCCGGCGGCCAGGCCGGTTCATTCATAACCCGGCGTGATGCCGATACCCTCTTTCACTAGCTTTTCAAACGATCACATGTGTCTGTCAAACCGGAAACGTAAACGAAAACAAACCTATAATTGTTTTAGTTTACATGTTTGATTTATTGTGAACCAAGAAAAACAAACCACCAACGTCGCTGACTCGCCTATCTTCATTCTGAAATGGACTATATTACTCATTGTTTTAGGTAAACAATGTGACTCATGAAGACATGACTTGTCTGAAGTATTTTTTATTTATAACAGTTGAATAGAAAAAGGATTTTAGACATAGGTACCTATAACAGATTCTGCCAATGTAAAACTGTTTAGTCGGTGAGGGAAATGCAGAGGCAGATACCTCTATTCGTAGTCGTAAACATTAAAATGTCGTCAACACAGTACATTTCTTTGGCAGCATTACAACTGTACTTTTAATACCCCCTAAAGTTGCGGAATAGCATGTTTTTCCGCTACTTTTTGTAATCCATAACAAACTTTATAGAGTAGTAATGCATAAAAAGTTAAAGGTCGTAAAGCTAAGCCTGTGGGGTGTTGTGGGCGTTTATCGTAGGTTTTATGTAGGTCACAGATTATAAAGCTGTTTACAACTATTATGAAATGCTATGCTTGTTTGTGAAGAAACTTACATTAATTTTTGTGCAAGATTTGCATGGTAAATGTTTTCTGCGCATATGCCAAACTTCGACTCAAATATATCGATCAAGATAGATTCCAGGTCCTTATAAATTAAAAGTAATTGTTCAAGAAAGCAAAAACTACACTAATTAATGATATCCGTTTCAGTTAAAGGTTCCAACTACCCACCAAAAAACCTTCAAAAAAAGAACAATAAAACAAGTGCTTGCACAAAAAAAGATTCAAGTAATTTCAACCAAGTACGTTCTAGGCATTAAGTTTATAAATCATGCATGCAACGTCGAATGTGTTTTTCAAGTTTGATATTCACGATATACCTAATACCTACCAATGTTTTAAATGTCAACGCATGATCAAAGCGTTTTAATGCTGGCTGGGCACAAATGCGCCCATTATTATGCTAGTCAAGTAATGACCGTAAATATTTCTGTACCCACTTCTGTTCACAACAAAAGTGTCTTTGGCCGCAGAAAATAATACAGCGCTCGGTTATGTGTTTTAATTACCTTTATTCTTTTTTCATCTTATTGGTATGCACTGAAGATACAGCTGCGATCCCTACCTATGTTCCTCATTAGTCATTCCTAATTAATGAAGAAACTATTTAATTATTCATTGGTTTGCAAAATCTCGACCTAGATTGGGATTCCGAAACTGTCTGCGACTCCTGACTTTGTGCCTAGGCTAACAACTGCCGTCCACTAGACCATTCTAGCTGTTAATCTCTCAAAACATCTACACCAGAGTTCGCATCAACGATTAAACCTGCAGTGGCGTTATGGTGCATCAGGGGTGATCGTCCAAGCACTCTCACGGCATAATAATTACGGGGCGCGTGAACCACTCGTCGCAGTTTATAGGCCGGCTCGGCCGTGCAGCCTGCCCCCCTCCTCTTCCTCTCTCCCCTCCCTTACACCCCGCCCGCCGGACCGCATTCCGCTCCCATGCGACTGGGTCCTGCATCCTCCTGACTCCAGGACCTCTCCAAAATGTCATGTTTTTATTAATTTCGCTGATAGTAACTGAGCTCGCAATTCTTGATCTTATGGAGCTCATTAGTGGGGTGGAGTTGTAGAGTTTTCTAGTCCATTTGGATAGTATTCGCTTTCGTAAGGATGCATTTTGGCAAGATAGCCGTGAACCAGTTGCTTTCGAAATAAAATGCAGCAAACTTGCAGCGAAAATCTAAAGCTGCATAATATAACATTTAGCGATTTCAGAGAATGTAATTTATTTGTCAAAAAGTTATCTCTCAAGGCTTTGATCTGAATAAAAACCTGACTTACTTTCTCTAAATTGAATAGTTGGTAGATGGCATCTGTAATTTAATTAGACAGACAATCGAAAATCGTCACAGAGGACAACTTTTTTTTTCGAAGCTCGAAGGTGTCTATTATCAACATCTATTACAAAATCGGGTGTCCATCACAATGTAAAGTCATCTCGGTCGTTTCACACGCTTATTGCCTATTCCATTAACTAAATCAGACGATGACGAATCGACCACTAAATCGAGATTATAATCATTATACGATCTCGCAGGCTCACATTCTTAACGAAGAATCCGTGAAGCGTCGGAATGCACAGAATCGATTCTAACTCGTTTTGTTTTCGCCACGTCATAACTCGATGTTCGATCTCGACCTGCACGAAGCCGTTCGTGCTCGAATATTGAATCGGTATAGTTTTCCAATTTGGTTTAACGGGAGACAATGTAACGCTCTTGATACAACACAATGCAATGTGTGCGGCTTTTCACACTATTTTCAAATTGGCGTGCGATTGTGCGAATCGAATTAGCACCAGTGTTTACTCTATTCGTTTGCTAATACTGGTTCAGTCAGCCTGTTAGGGGAATGAAAAATGAGCGTAAAGCTTCTAAATAAGCTATCTTTGGTGCTTGTTTCAACATTACCCTATTACCATATTTGTTTTCTTTCACGCCTTTACAAACGACGCCATTTATCTAAGCAAATAAACCAAGCTTTCATCAAAATTAAACGCCAATTTCATTTTTATTTGCGGTACTTATGTTTGTACCGCAGCCGCAAATATTTGTAAGCTTTGACTCGCAGAAATTGATGTAGAAGTAAAAGGAACTATGTGTGGAGGTACTTGGAGTATCTATACTCCAAAATATTGACATGATTAGAAACAAGAGAACTAAGACAATGAATCTCCAATGCACTAAAAAAGAGCCACCGGGAAACTGCAGAAAAGAAATTCCAATGCAATATTTTATTTACATAAAATATCTATTCAAAGGAAATCGAAACTTATACCAAGATATAAAACGAAGGATATTATGCTGATATATCAACATGGCTGAATGTAATTGATACTTGTGCATTGCACATAAATGGCCATTGAGTGACGTCCAGTGTCCGTCCATATGTTGTCAATGGTCAATGTGGCGCGAAAAATGTTACGCATATGGTTTGTTGTTGTTTTTGTTCATTTGGCTATTCAGTTAATTTCTATATTGCTTGACAATAGCCGCAATAGTTTTAATTTTCGAGATAAACTTCAACAGAAACAAAATAATATCAAGTTGAATTCACTAGCTCATCATTAAAATAACTGGAATTTTATTTATGTTTTACGAACAGGTACTGAGTATTTTAAGTGATTTTTATTACCTACCAAGTATTTTTATTAAATAAGGCGGAATCACTGGTATTTGAATTGCTGAACGCGACCTTTACAAAAAATTAGTTGAACATAGCTGAATTAAAATCAATATAAGAAGATTTAAGTTAATTCTGATCTGGAATGAATTTATAATTTTATACTGGCTTAGTTACCAAGCTCTGGTACTACTACATGCTATACGAACATGACATGTGAACATAACTAAGTTTATTGCCAATACAGTTTCATTACAGCCAAGCCGACCGCCTCGGATTAAATTTTACCATAAAACTGCTAGAAGTTATTATTTTAAACAAACACTCATGCAATTGAGAAATACCGACAAAGAGAATTTTATGTAATCTACGTTTATCACGAAGTGCCTCGATAGTGCTATTAAGATAAAATCTCAATAATTTATTCGGCAAATCGGTTTGTGTATACGTTTTCTGTGGTTGCTGGTAGCAACGGAATAAAATGCAACCTTTATGGTCACGGAAATGTGCAAAATAAAATACTGTTTGATCACCGTATAAATAACTACTTATGTGTTAAAGTTATACATAATAACTTCCTAGTGCAAGTAACCAGTAACGTGGCTCTTTTCTGTTTCAAATCTGTTATAGAGTTTACGGACTGCAGAAATATTTCGCGTCAGTGTTGAAGTCATAAACCCAAAAAGAAAACGAGTTCTTGGAATCGATTGTGTTTCATTTATCTAGAAGACTGATTTTCAAGTGCAATGCACATTGTACACATTGTGTTGCCAACATAGTTAATAATTATACATAGTCTGCTTAAATGTCTTTCCGATGTGAGTTTGTTACAAAATTATTAGGAAGTAAACCAAAAACATATTCCTGCGCCATGAGAGGTATGTCAGGGTCGCATAAAATCAAAGAAGAGCAATTTGCAATCCATTAAAATTTAATTACAATTTTAAAGTAGACAACATTCTTGAAAAAACGCTCTTGAACAGTATTCTTTTCGATTCATAAAATATTTAATTCAATTTAAATAAACGATTGGTAACACCGGTTTTAAATATCGAATGCACATTTTTTGCGCGCGGTTGGCAGGCCAGTGCCACGACCGGCGCGCCGGAGACCGGTCCGGTGGAACGGCGACAGGTCGGCACCTGCCTCGCGCGTGGAATGTCCGGTCGCAAATTAAAAACCTTTGAGATACTCTTATTTAGTCGCGAACAATGACGATTTTCCGGATTACAGCTAATTACCGAGAGTTTTTATCTTTTCCATTAAACGTGTATCGCATTTTAATGAGCTCGGTAGCCAATTAAAGAAATGAAACCTCCCTTAACTTTGTCGTAGTTTAGTTTATACGGTGATTAAGTCCCATTTTCAATCAAACCGATTCTTACCTACCTACTTACTAGAAGCTTTTCTCTGTCCCAGTTGTGGCAAGTCTTATCCTGGTTCAAGTTCAAGAATGGTATTAAAATTCCTCCTATTTAGCCAACATTGAATTAAAACCCCTGTAATGAGCAATTTTGAGATATCAATTGAATAAAAAATTAGTTCAATGACATGGAATTCCGAAACTAATGAACTGTTTATACTCGCAAATAACATAATGAACGCAAATTGCTTCCCAAGATCGATTTAGACTGCAAATACTCAATTTAGTCACGATTGTATTGGGATCAATGGAATCTAACGCATCCTATTTACAGTTACATGCTCTTGATTTATTCATTTCCTAAAAGTGGACAAATCGAAAGAAAAGTAGTATTTTAAAGTAGTAAATAAGCAGCCTGTATAGTTACGAGCTTTTCTTTTAGTTCTAGTATTATTGGAAATTCTATTTTCCGCCAGTATTGCACTGGCCATCGCCGCGCCGTAGCAACAACTTACAAATTACGGAATGATGACGAAATCGTGTGACTAACAATGTATATTTTTGCACAACAAAGCAATACCTATCAGAATGTAAGAAGACACATCGAAAAATATTATGGTATTTATTACCTATTTAATCTTAGTAACACTTGACCTCTTACTCATTCTATGGCAAAGTTGAACGCAATTGCAATTTGTAATTCACTGGACCCATTTGGGAGTCACAAAAATAATAGCAAAGCCCGTGACATATTATAAACATGCAGCTGCTACACATCAAGGCAGATGAAAATAAAAGTAGAACATGAACAGATTCGCGAGCAAATACTATAAAATAAATAAAATACCACGTGGTCACGATGTTCAAACATGCACTGTACTTACGTCATATTCGACCTCCATAACTCCATAGTTTCGGCATGCTTTGGTCATACTACGTATTTAACTATCTATAATCTGCTATTTATGTCTTTCCGATTTTCTGGGATGCGTCGGATCATCCAGAAGTTGTAAGTATTTCGTGTAAAATGTTCTGTTTCATTTCAGAGTATGAAATTGCAAGCTTCCCTTTGGCAGTCAACTACAAAAGAGATGGATAACCGCTAATAAGGATTAACTTAAGCCGCTAAAGGCTTGTTGGATATCTACGCAAGCGGCAACCATTATCAAATAGATGCCTCACCTACAAATGATCCCAAAAAGATCATTCAATAACCCAATATCATTAGACGTATAGAATATCTCAAAACTCGACAATCGAATCATTCAAATAATAAAAATCTGCAAAAACTTAATACGCGGCATCCTGTTTCCCCTATCCGAGCCTAATTACAGAATAAGAGGTTATGGAACGCGACATAAAAGGCCTGACGTTCCCTGTGACTGATGGAGCACCATTCAACCAGCTTGATTGAAAGGGTACACTGTGAAAGCCCGAATAATGTCGGCATAATGGGATTTCTTCTTCAGGTATGTGCTAATTCGCCAACGGGGTACGATTTTATGTGTTAGCTTTTAAACTTGCAATTTGTAGGAACATGAGCACCGTTTTTACAAGAACAATTCCAATTATTTTAAAACAAACATTTTGGTAAAATGCCTCGCTTCTAAAATTTTCTGTTTCGGGAGTTCTAAAGGCGGAAACAGGTACTTTTTTTCCTTACAAAAGTTTCGTAACGAATTTGACAAGTTATCTTTACAAAATTTAGTTACAGAAGTTTCCCGGTGAGGTAACTGATAAATTAGTAATCACTTGGACTTTAATCAACGAGGCTGAAGCCATGCCGTGGGTTGTCGACCTTATACCCGTGTTTACTCAATGCCCAGTCGGCTTGTCAACCAGTCCTCCCACTGAACGATTTTGTATGTCATTCCAAACATTCAGATAGGTGAGAGTTCCTCAGTAGCTTTCCAACTACATTAGTTGGAATTAAATGCGATAGAACTACACCACAAGGCTGTAACGTTTTGATCCTTTCCTTCCGCCAATTTCTTTTCAGTCTTTAATTAATTTTCTTCTACTTATGTCAAGTAAAAAATTGATCTTTTTTATTGCATACTTTCACTAAGTCAACTTGTATAAAGTATAATCATTTTAGCAGCTTAACAATAATAATATGTTTTAAATGTTTCTATATTTTATTATTTATTATCTGTTTTCTTAAACACAAAGACTTTCTTGATCACTTAATGGCGACTTAAGTGTTACGTTTAATTCGCTCATAAATTTTAAAGATTTATATCATCCTACTTAATTGGCCATAAATTATCAGACCTTTATTAAATAATTTTAGAAGGTAAATATTTGTTTTTATAATTTACAAATACTTCAGATGCAGCTTAAGTTATGATTTGATTGATGTATGAATTGCATTCTACCAAGTGAATTCAGTTCATAAGACTTTCCCGCAGTCGATACTTGTTATCTTCAACTCCTATGACAGCTTTGATAGATAGGGTAGTTGAGAAAATAAGTACCTATCCAAACAGGATACCCCAACCCATGATAACGATGTCCATCCTGATGACATTCTACAGTGCGGCGAAGGTAAATTTATTTAAGGAAATCTGAGGCTACTGACCTTAATCTTACCGAGATTCCCGTGTACCCAGAATATTTTATGCGTTGTTTTATTCTTCATGGGATGAAGTAACATCACATGACGTCAGCTTCGTATTTCTGGTAATGCAGTTTATTATTTTTCAACTCGTGATTTACGTTCCGGTGTTCAATATCATACCGAATTTATTTGGCGTGGTGTAGTTTATATGCGCAAACTATGAGATTGAAGCTGTTTTGTGGAAAACTGATGGTTACAAAAAAAAACCTATTGTTATGAGCAATAAATCATCGATTCTTCTCAGCTATTCAAATTGCCATCGTTCAAAGTTCGTTTGGGTCTTAAATATGTATATTCAAACGTTGGTCGTGTACAGATGCCGGTAGTTGTCGCGACAAGTCTCCGTTAGAAGTCCCGGCGATCGAGTATTGCATGCTAAACAACCGGCGAGCTATGCAAAATACTTTGTATAACCTGATAGTGCGGCGATGCCGGCCTATCTATCAGACAGTAAGCCTTATTGGGAAACGTGGCGTCAATCTGCGCTCTTAAAACGTAGTCTATCTTAATAGCAAGAACTAGTATCGCCTGATCTTGCCGCTTCCATTGAATTACCAATGGCGCCGAATAAAATTTGCGTATAAATTATTATGTCGTGGCGAATTATGATTATCTTTAATAAGTTTGCACGGCCCAGAGTTGTTAAGACCTATTCCTGTATCAATTATGACTGCACAAACACCAATTAGCGTTATTAGGTCGATATAAGGCTTTAGTAGTTTCACGGGTAATGCGTTGGGTGTGGCGCAGTGGTTCATTAATAATGTATCAGTTTACAGAGGTTTACAGTAACGAATGGGATGGGTCCAACTTCAAAGGGTTTGGCGCAAAATGCTTTCGCCGGTAAGAAGTGTGCGTGGTGGAAACTCATTAAATTAAACAATGTCTTATTATTTGCGCTCACTGAGTATTTAATGGTTTCGAGTTGTTACAATAGTTATAATTATTTGGATGTTCAAATCGGTAGCATTTCGTGTTAACGACATTCGTGGGAAGGCACCAAAGAAATGCTCGTGCCAAATACCGTGTCCGTGACTGTACATTTTCACGGAATAATTCGTCGGCGATTATTCCAAAGAGTGCGGGCGATGAACATGCTTTCGAATGCCAAAAAAGGAGGATGTAATGACTGAATGGTCCCGTCGAGCCGGTCCAGGCATAAAACATTTTTGGAAATGTAATCGAAGTCTCGATATCTTGCGCCCTCGTCTTGAAATCTTATTTCTTAAATTCGAAGCCATATTTTCGTCAAACTCGACAATCAAGTTTTCTCCCAAATTAATTTGATTAAGGCGGCTTCTTCAGAGGCCTGATGAAGTTCATTAAAATACAGTAAGTTTATACACATCTAAATCAATTGACAACACTTATCAGTAAAACCAACATGCGATATCTTCAAAGAAGCTTTGTGTAAGTAAGTATGTCGGTTGTAAAGCTTTCATAAATCCGAATAAACGTCTGAAAACCATGTCAAATCGCGTTTGAACCTTCCGCAGCGGATTCGCCCACGCTTATTCTGCGTGCCATTACCTGCCTACTTGCAGCCAGGCTTTTAACTTAAATGTTTTCTGGCATTGACAACGTGATACGTTCGACTTTGAACTTTATAATTGTCAGTTTAGATGCGATTTTATGGACAACATCTTGATATTTTAAGCTGAAGTTTGTTTCGCAGAAATGTTCATTTTATATCATTATGTTGCAATGTAGGCATTTCACAACTCCGCCTACTGTATCCACTACACCTACGCCTTTACAAATTGTTTTGGGAGATGTTGACTGCTGGACATTACCTACGATTTCTTCAAGGTTGACTCCACGACTGAATTAAAAACTAATCAATGTGTATTCAATAATGCTAATAACGTAATATCCACGTACAGTCACGATTTTAGTGTGTGATGATTCTTTTGATTATGCACTCGCATGCACTAACTGTGTTACAAAATGTGAAGTCAGGAATTACATTAATTTACGCCTTTAGCTTTTGACGATGTTGCTAATTACATGATAGGTATTCTTCAGCTTTTTCTGCAAGTTAAATGTGTTTGATTGCCTTTTAAGTCGAGTGGCTTCATTAAAAAGGCAATGAACACAAAGTCAAATTAGTCGACGGCAGAAGTTTCTTGGATTATTGCCTTGTAAAAAATCTTGCTATCATGTCTTGACTTGTTCCTGTTCAGGTAAAAATGAGTTCAACGGAAAGGAGTTTTAAGTCTTTATTCTTTAAACAAAATAACAATAGCTTCTGTTCCCTTTTCCTTTCATCAAGAGGTGTTTACAAAAAGGTTAGACTGGGTTATGCACCAAAATTCGTGTAAAAATTTGCGTATTCTTGTCTCTAATCTCTTGAAACGGTCATGGCTGTTAGCAAGATGTTAAAACATTATTACAGGTAGTAAGAACATACAAAATGAGGTTCTATCTACTAATCCTCAATAGGTATTTATATTTACATCAATAGACTCGTAGGTGGGCGAATCTTACCTGTGGCTTTGTCGGCTTTCAATGTGTCGTATGAAGGTAGGTATAATTTTGTTTATCAGTTCATTGTTTTGATAACGCGCTGATAGATTACACATGTTTTGCTTTGTCAGTTTATTTCTGATTTGTAAGGACTTTTGAGAAATGTGAATAATAAGATTAAGCAATTAGCCTACTAATTAAGTTTTTCTAGGAAATTATCTATTCTACATAGCTACAAAGCCGACTGTTCTACTTTTTATAACTACTAGGTGGTAAAATGCTTTTGTAACGATAAAAATAATTAAGAAGTTAACATAAATACTACAATAGGTACCGCGTTTCGGAGGTAGTATTTTATTCTAGTTTCTTAGGACAAAAAGCAATAGGTACATATATCCGTACATCATATCATGCATTATCGCTAATCATTATCACATTCAGCTGTGGAATAGCGCGTGAATCTCACCTGAGTTTGGTTGCGCTTGCAGGTCTGCCGCCGTCAACATTCCATTCTTTTCAAAGATACTTTTCACATTTGCACAAGTTCCTTCAAAGTCAGCGGCAGAAGCCACGGTTAAGAAACAAGAAGCCAACAGTAAATACAGAATTTGACTCCGCATTCTCAATCCGAAAATCGATTTTTTGTTAGGCGACAGTTTATCACAACAACACTCTTTCACAGCCATGTTCGCGACTATTGAATTATAAGTGTTAAACGAGATACACTTTTATATACGGTTCATAAATAAAAGTACAAGTAAATGATTTTTAATTTAAACTTAAATTGCGGTACTGTATACGCCATACGCACGACACGCGACGATTCAACTGCGAACCATGATGGTCGCAGCTCGACTGCTGGCCGACTGACTGAAGTGAGCCGAAAGCGACGGAGTGGCAAGCGCGGCGGTGGCATTGCCATTCTACCGTGTTAATTATAATTAAGCAAAAACGTCAGAGCCAATAAAGTGTTCGTAAAATCAAGTCATTAATTTTTAAAGTTTTAAACTTTTATCTGTATTTAAATAAAAAAGGCCCTCTTCACGCCTTCTTTGATAATTCTAAAAATGATTACTGAGCAACACAGACAAATCATATGGCGTTTAATTTGCTGTAGCAATATTTTTTTATAAAATCGTTTATTGGTTACTCATATGGATTAAAAACTTTGTTGACCAATGGAAGATCACTCTCACTTGAAGTCTTTGCTGTGATTGGTTTTTTGTTTTGACAAGACTGACGTAGCGTAAATTGTCAAAAAAAACTAGTTAACTTAATAATGTCAAATGATAATCAAACAAACGAAATGTTATTCAATCGATGAACACACGTTTTATGTTTGTGTAGTGTTTAGAAAATAAAATCATTTTTAAAAATAAGTGAAACCTGGGTAAATTCTTGTTCAATAGTGTGTATTTATAAGGGAAACGGAATATCAGTGTATATTCAGTTTATTATTGTAAATAATTTTATATAACCGGTCACCATGAGGATATATTTGTTAAAAAGTGTGTCGCGGGTGATAGGCGCGAGATGCTACTCTACGCCGAATTATAAGAAAGTTACGCACTGTATTTTCGATATGGACGGACTTCTGCTTGGTAAGCTAAAATTACGACCTTCGCAGAAATTG
Organism: Eurois occulta; assembly: GCA_950022335.1. Classification (NCBI taxonomy): domain Eukaryota; kingdom Metazoa; phylum Arthropoda; class Insecta; order Lepidoptera; family Noctuidae; genus Eurois; species Eurois occulta. Next base: position 4,084,516 of record OX465481.1, on the reverse strand, counting down.
TCAATGTTATTGGATCGCAAGGTTATATCCGCGGTCAAGCTTTTACATAATTAATAACAAACATTTTCATGTATTCTACTGAGAAGACCGTACCTAATTTGCTTGAAAAGGTTTCGCAATATTCAAATTCCAAACGAGTTTTAAAAAAAGTTTCGAATCGTATTACTACAGCTTCGAAACTTTGAACCTGTTGTTAATTTATTCATGTACCATATTTTAATTACTCTAGTCCTATCATTTTTGGAAACTTGCTATTTAATTGTTTAACATACCATTGATTTAATATTCCACTGACACACATATTTTTATAGCTTGACATTGTTGTCTAGCCTAGAACTGCCCCTCCTAATGTTTATACATTAATTATGATGGTGGCAGTCGGAGGACTTAAAGAAAACCAATGCTTGTACTGAAGTGCTGAATTAAATTATTACAAAAATACATTTCTAAACGATTGCGAAACGCGGATGATGATGCCCCTCATCAGATTCGAAGTGGGTGGTCGGCCCGCCACGGCGACACGAGGTGTCGAGTCAGCAGATTCCCTGTGTTGCAATTTTATTTTGTGTTCATAAACATCCGTGGTACGATAATAGCTACCGTGTCGCTATTCAGCCGATTTGGTGTAGGCAGGCTGAATTTGATTTATTTATTTGCAAATTAATTTAATTTGTAAATAAATAAATCAAATTCAAATGTCATGGGTACAATGATTTCAATTAATGAAATTATTCTTGGTTTGCTCTACAGTATTTACCTCACCCCAAATAAAATGGGATAAGGGCAAGAAGATGATGCTATACAATATTCACGTCAGAGAGAACAAATTTGATCAAATACTTTTATTTGAGTATACAACTAATAGTTGAAAAATAAATTCATAAACATTTTCCAATATCTTAAACAAACCAACGCTAGAATTTGTCTTGAAGAACATTATTAAAGAAGGTTGCAACAACATAAAAACCTTTTTTGTTTTCAGATACGGAACTGGTATACAAGAAAATGATAACACAGCTATGTGCAAACTATGGCCACAAATACACAGACGAGCTGATGATGAAAGTACTAGGTGGCACTGAGCAGCGACTATCAGAGATTCTGGTCAAAGAACTGAAGTTACCATGCACTCCGGCAGAGTTTAGAGACCAGTTGCTAGTTCTAGGAGATACTATGTTAGCTGGAGCACCTTTATTAGATGGTATGAGAATTTAATTATAGTTATAGTTAATTATAGTTTTCACCAGGCGTGATCAAAGTCAAGAGCAGGCCGATTTTGTAATAAAAAAAAAGTAAAACAAAATCTAAAATATTGTGAGGAAACATATTGGCATGTGAGCAAAAATATTTGAAGAATCCATCAAACTGCACTGGGCCTGCGTGGTTACATCCGTATCCTCCAACGAGAGACAAGACCTGTGTATCAGAAATAGGATTATGATGATGCTTCTGTAAATAAAACCATAGTAATTTTTTTTTTAGTTACACTGCTGTATTATCCCACAGCTGGGCAATGGTCTCCCACATAGCTTTTACTCCTCCCTGTGCGTGGCAAGCCCCCATAAATGGATCTGTCTAATAATGCTCACTATACAGGGTGTCCCAGAACTCAACGTCAAGCCGAAACGGGGCGACAGGATTGATTGTAAACATCATGAGAAAAATCAGAAAAAAAATCTATCCCATGCAGTATGAAAATTTTGGGCATTTAAGAAAAACCTAAAAATTTGGTCAAACTGTAATCATTTTTCGATTATTGTCGTTAATTTTTATTATTTTTGTTCATTTAAATTTTGGAACCGTAACCCTTAATAATATTTCTAAAAATCACAGTCAAAAATAATGACACAATTGCCCCAAGTTTCCTAGAATTAAAACTTTGTTAAACTATGAATTTAAAATTTTCAAAAAAAGAGTAAAAAAATAAAAACCTCAAGTAACCCGATTTTTGCTAACCCATTTTACTCAGTTAAAATGTTTTTTATTCGCACAAGCTCTTGGTAGGTTCTTAATTTACTCAAAGAAAAAGTTTGAAAAGAGTAAACTAGGTCAAGATTTTTCATTATTTTATTAATTTTACTTACTTTTGTTGACTTTGGTAAAAGTGGCTTCAATATCTGTCTCTCTCACTCATGGCCAACATGTCCACTATCTATCTCTCTCATCATTTTGCCGAAAAATTAAGAACCTACCAAGAGCTTGTGCGAATAAAAAACATTTTAAATGAGTAAAATGGGTTAGCAAAAATCGGGTTACTTGAGGTTATTATTTTTTTACTCTTTTTTTTAGTATAAAACTAACAAGTATTGTACCATTTTACAATCCTGATTAAATGCGCCAACTTTTAATGGCACTTGCCAAGGCACTCTAGTACATTTTTTTTAAAGGAGGGCCTTTCAACGTCGACAAATTTTGAAAATTTTAAATTCATAGTTTAACAAAGTTTTAATTCTAGGAAACTTGGGGCAATTGTGTCATTATTTTTGACTGTGATTCTTAGAAATATTATTTAGGGTTACGGTTCCAAAGTTTAAATGAACAAAAATAATAAAAATTAACCACAATAACCGAAAAATGGTTACAGATTGACCAAATTTTTAGGTTTTTCTTAAATGCCCATAATTTTCAAACTGCATGGGATAGATTTTTTTTCTGATTTTTCTCATGATGTTTACAATCAATCCTGTCGCCCCGTTTCGGCTTGACGTTGAGTTCTGGGACACCCTGTATATAACACAAACTAAATGTATGCATTCACTAGAACTACTAGATATAATATAATGTTTAAAATTTTAACATTAAAAGCAGTGCTAGCCTAGTGGTGTGACCGTCAGACTATCAAGTCATAAGTCATAGTCATCAGTCAAGTCTCAAGTTCGAACCCAATATACGCACCTCTGATTTTTCAGATTCATATGCATATTATAAAATTATCACTTGCTTTGGTGAAGAAAAAATATTGTGAAGAAACCAGCATGCCTGAGAGATATTTCTCAACGGCATGTAAAGCCACGTCAGAGGCCCATCGGTGGCATAAAAAACTGACACCAGGTTAGGCACTAACCACATGTAAATAAAGAAGAAGAAATGATTATGTAGAGATTTTCTCCCATGTTCACTTGTTCACCTAATAATCGATTATCTCATCTAAACTGATTAACTATTCAGAATAACCAAGAACCGTGAATGCATAATTTGTAATGGTTAATAGGATTTCTTAAGAACATATTAAATTGTTTTATGGGCATTAAAACTAGCAATGTGCAAAAAGAATGGACATAAACATGCACTATTCAGATCATGCATCTATTTAATTGTTTGATGTTTTTGGAATCTTGTACCACAACTACTTACCATGCAAAATACTGATATTCAGCTGCATCGGTTAGACTGGAAGCTGATCCCAACATCGTTGTGAAAAAGCTAGATAGATGATGACTAAGAATCCCACCCTCGTTTTGCTATCTTGTAATCCAAACAATGAGCATAGTAACAACAAGCTAATTAACAATCAGTACCAAACAATGTATTTCGCAATTTGCAATGCTTGGCATAAATCCATCTTCATTGAGGCGGATAGTTCATGTCCAAGGTTAAGATATGCTAAATTAGAACCTGTATACATCAGTGGCTTACATAATTCTTTTATAGTCTTCCTGTTTATCTTCTGATGCCCAGGTTCCTCATAATATTAGATTTTGCCCTCGTTTCTTTGAGGTCACGTTGTCAGTGCGTTTGATTCGGCAGTATTTGCTGACCAAGGAAGCCAACCCGAAGCAATTACTATTATATTCGGCTTTAATTCGACTCGTGCCGACCGACAGCCTGTTCGGCGTCTTCGTTTACTGAATCATAATCGACACGCCGAACTAGCAGTAAATAAACATATGTCTGCACGGTGGAACCCTGAGCAGTGGGCCCAGGTGGTTTTCCTAATCAATTTTATGTTGATCAAGAAAACTTCTAAGATATTGAAAGTAAATATACAAGACATCCGTTATCTGCTGGCAACAATGATCCAATATCTGTTGATTATTTACAATGCATTCAACGGGAACAATACAATGCTCATGTACTATGTAACTCCTGTATAAGCACGTTAATTACGTTACTATCTACTAATCACGTTACATACCTTTTAGCGTATGGGAAATCTGTTAGGATACCCTCCATCTAGGAAGAACTAGGGTTATGTGTCTCTTACAGACTAAAACGCCACTGCTTTTGAGTCACGTGGGGGAGGGGGGGGATTACATTTAGATTCACGTTCACGCCCGACTAGTATCTGTTTCCATCACCAGGTAACCAAACTTACTCTGTCGATGGGGACTCTTGTTTAATCAAAAACAGCTGTAATAGACGATCAAAGGTTAAGTTGAGAAGACCGAGGGCGTTCCGTGGATGGATGAACATCTTTTACATATCGAGAGCCCCGTGCCTCGGCAGTCGCATTAAGCCGTTGGTGCTGTCTAGAACCTTGACAGAGTCGTAACGGGGCATTGTGAATTAAACTGGTTTGTAGATCTTTGACAGTCGTTACAGGTAGTCAGTGGCCCCAAAGTCTGACAACCAGGGTTCTGGAGGTCAGATGGCAGCTGCTCCATGTAAAATACTGGTATTCAGATGCATCCAGTTAGACTGGGACCCCAGAGTTGGGAAAAGGCTGGTCAGATTGTGATAATGTTACACCTTATATGTCTTCTGAATTACCTATGCATGAATGAAAACACTATGTGGAATCAAAACTAAGTTGTTAACCTATAAAACGTAGGCCATGTGATATTCTTATCGGTTCCACTTAATCAACTGTGACTGTAAACACAGAAACAAAAAGTAACGAACAGTCTTTTAAAAATCCATTCTACCCTCCTCTCGCTTCAGGAAAGAACTATGCCAATTTCGCGCATTGGTTACAGCACGTTGTAAGAATACTGATTGTCTAAGCCTTACATTGATTTTACGCGATTTTAGCGTAGCATAATCAGCCTATACATATAGTTCCCACTGCTGGGACGTAGGCCCCTTTCCGTGATACCCCGCCTTGATGCCACAATGCATGGTTAGCTAAGTAAAGGCATTCTAAGTTATTTTAATTTAAATATACATTTTAAGTTATTTTTTATGCACCCCCATCATATGCGTATCAATTAAAAGAGTTGGAAGGGAAGAATACGAAAAAAATTTACGTAAAATACCAAAAATGAATCCTTAATCCTAATTTTCCATTGCAGGCGCAGAACGATTAATACGTCACCTACACAAAACGAAAGTACCCTTCGCAGTAGCAACCTCTTCAAGTGCTCGATCAGTTGAAACGAAGATAGCCCATCATAAGGAAGTGTTCTCATACTTCCATCATATGGTCATGGGCAGTACTGATAAGGAAGTCAAGTTTGGAAAACCACATCCTGATATTTTCTTGGTGGCTGCTGCACGGTTTCCTGATAAGCCGGATCCTTCGAAGGTATGTTTGATTTGAGTTACCATAAGAATATATGTATAAGACCTGGTTGAGACTGCAGATCAGGGAAGAATTCGACATTACACTCTGTAATCACAGTGGGCAATGCTAGTTCTGATATGAGGCATTTGACTGGCTTTGGAGAGTAGACAGACAGTATCAAGCTGGTTTTGTGACCATTTGGCGTACCTACTTGATAGGTAATAAAACTCGTTTATAAACGTGTACAATATGTAGGTACATATGTAGATATTGTGCGTCCAATCCTCATATTCAGCGCCAATTGAAAGATTGACGTAACTCGACCAATGATGTTAATCCCCGTTTTTATTTTACGAACACTAAGCGGGAACGACATCTAATTGAATGCTTTTATTATGTGGGAATTTTAACTCTCGGCGCTGACCCGAACGTTGGCGCTTTTATTTAGACATTCATTGGTAGAAGCGTCAAGGTACCCCGCGAAATTTTTTTTTCGGTTTTTTGCAATTTGCAGATCAATGTCAGGTTTTATGTTGATTAAAATATGATTCGCGACCATAATAAATATGGCTTAACAATAATTTAGCGGGCTCCAGTGTTCGAACGGGCCAAATATTGCTAGTTTTATTTGGGCATTTGACGTAGACAATCAGAATCGAAGCCAAAATATCATTATTACGTAATAACAGTTATAAAGTTCACAACTGTTTCAAGTTTCGTTTGAAGTCGGTAATCGCGGTTGTTTCATAATACTTAGTGAGTGTTTACCGATGCTGCCGCCCACATGAACCAAAATATCCCATATCCTCAATTGAACTACTTTTAGCTCGTGAATTGCAACTAGCGTGGGTGGTATACCACGTCTAGTGTATGATTTTTTCGTTCGGTCGATATTGAAGTTAAAATTTTAAACCAAGATTATTTCTTAAATATTTGCAAAGTAATAGATAGGGACTCACGGACGGAGGGATATAGAGTGAAGGGCCTCCTGCATTGGTCATGTAACAGTAAGACACATATAAGGCTAATAATAAGGGAGGTTAATGATAAATCTGATGGCCTGGTTGTTTTCTGACAACTGCACTGAATAAATCCCAGTCGGTGACCAAAACACTATAGAAGAATGCGGACGTCTTGTTAGGACCTCAAGTCCAGCAGTTGTACAGAAGCAGGCACTGATGTGCTGGCGAAACTGTCAAATTCTAGCTATCCGAAACTGTCAAATTCTAGCTATCCGAAACTGTCAAATTCTAGCTATCCGAAACTGTCAAATTTTCGCAGTCAACCTTGAACCCAATGTTTTAGCAATAAGTATGTTGAAAATCTATTAATGAAAATATATAATACAATTTAATTGTCCCTTAGGACCACAGAGGGTTAATTAGACTACTCACCCGACATATTATGTATTTACAGAAGTGATTCTGTAAATATGTCGACTGAATACCTACTCTAATGAACTTGGTCGACCAGTAGGTAGTATAAAATATGCTAACGTAAATCCGTTTTGTACTCAAAATCCAAACTAATCTTAGCTATTTCATGCTGTTAGCATCGCATCGTCAGAACGTGCGATGCGAATTAGGACCATTAATCACTCCGACTTTTTTTGCGTTCAAGGCAAAATTTCAACAGCTAGACAATTCTTTTATAAAATGTATGCTGGCTGGAGTTTCAAAATTGTAGTCTATATTTTTAGTTGGCTCTCTTTGAATAAAACCAGTGGATTGTACTGTCGGCTTTAGTTCAACGTAATCAATGTCGATATTTGTTGGCAACAAATATCAATAAACATCTCAAAAAATATCAAATAAACTTCTTTATTACCATTTCAGTGCCTAGTATTCGAAGACTCCCCGCACGGCGTGACAGCTGGCCAGAAGGCAGGCATGCAAACAGTCATGGTGCCCGACCCACACACGGACAAGAAGCTGACCACACATGCGACCATCGTCCTACCCAGCTTAGCCAAGTTCAAGCCGGAACTCTTCGGACTACCCGCGTTCTAGTGACGGTAGTTGGAAATTTTGTTTAAGAAAAATCTGTGTGCTCTCATTTTTTAAGTACTTCAACTCTACTCAGGTAACTGTGATCTGTAGTCTTAGGGCAAGATTTACAGATCACAGTTTGACTATAGACATTATTGTGATACAAATAAAGATCACATTCGTATGAAAAGCTCATGTTACTTACCAAAGTAAAATTTCAAGTGTGGTTTGTGAATCTAAAGTAGAACTTCGAACTTTTTTGTAGATGTTTGTCAAGACCAGATTTCTTTTCAGGATCTTGGAACTCACTACTAGTAAAGCCAGGCGCGGTCCCAGGCGAGGGGGGGGGGTCACAGGGATCATGACCCCCCAACAAATACGCCAAAAAATACCTTTTTTCGGATAAATTTAACTTCCTGCTTATCGTTACATGCAAAAATTTTCGAGCTCGCTTCCCTCGCTAATGCATCCTGCCCTTTTGAGTTTGCGAACTGCTTGAATTTTGAAGCTCTCTTCTCTCGCTCTTGCATTCTATTAGTACCAAGAGGCGATCCAGGGGTGGGGTCATGGCCGGGCGTCATAACGACCCCACCCTGGCCTGGGCCTAGGTCGACCGTGATCATGATTCTGAACTCATTGATTTAAATAAAATAAATAGAGGGCTGGCTCACTTCACTGTCTCATTCTTCACTCTCTTCATCTTAATACTTGAAAATCTAACTATCTCAGGGGCAGGGCCGTAGGCAAGGGTGGTGTGACAGTTCAACCACCCCAAAATCTATACTATAACTACGGCAACTATAAAGAAATCAACTTATCAGAGGCGGAATGCAAAATTTTTCTCGCTCGCTAATACATCCTGAACCTACTTATTCAATTCTCTATAAGTTGACAGAGTTCCTCCCATTCCTGCATGAATTAACAAACAGAACTTAATTTCGAGAAAGGGTGCAAACATTGTCGAGCTCGCTTTGCTCACTCTGATATGCTGCGTTCAGACACGATTTGTGAAATCTTATCAAATTCGAACTGGGTGCTAGATTTTACGAGCTCGCTCTTGAATCCTGACTTTTCTCAATTGATAAGCACTTCTGTACAAGTCGAAAAAATTATTCCTTGCATGAATGCCTGTAAACGTCCATGATCGTTTTGTATAGGTAAATCCAGAGATGGTTATGGATATAATTTCGTTTTTCAAAAGTTCCCATCTGTCTTTTTTTTAATTCGGGGTAACCCATCATCATCATCATCATCAGCCTATAGCAGTCCACTGCTGGACATAGGCCTCCTCCATCGCACGCCATTCAACTCGATTCTCAGCAACTCTCATCCAGTTGCTACCAGCCACCCCGCGAAGATCGCCACTCCACCGAGCCTGAGGGCGTCCCACCTTACGTTTGCCGATTCGCGGTCTCCACTCAAGAACACGTCTACCCCAACGGTTATCGGTCCTACGGCTAATATGACCGGCCCATTGCCACTTCAGCTTACTTATTCTGTGGGCTATGTCGGCAACTCTGGTTCTCTGTCGAATCACCTCGTTCCGAATGCGATCCCTCAGAGAAACTCCAAGCAGAGCCCGTTCCATAGCTCGCTGAGCGACCTTAAATTTATGGACCAGCCGTACCGACAGTGTCCACGTTTCGGCTCCGTAAGTCATAACAGGCAGGACGCACTGATTGAAGACCTTAGTCTTTAGGCTCTGTGGAATACGCGACGAGAAGACCCGGCGAAGCGGGGTAACCCGTCCCAACCAAATTCCTGGCTACGGCCCTGTGTGACCCGCCCCAAACTCTTAGGCTGGGACCGCGCCTGAGTAAAGCTCATGCCAGCCTGCAACCAACAGACAAAACTCGAATGTTGGGCTTATAACCAATCTGAAAATGTATGGGATAGCTGATTTTTTTCCTAATTACGATTTTGGCATCCCTTTCTCATACATGCTGTAGGTATATTTCATGAGCCTATCTTCGATCAAACAACTTATCTTATTCTGAATTTAGTTCTAAACGAAAAGAGATTTTGCCAACGTGTAATAGAATCAAAATTATGTAGGTAGGTAATGAATGCATACGATATATTTTTTATATTCACGTTCATGTTTAGTCTGTAAATTGTTAAGAAACTGTGCATTCAGTATGCAGACACTTTACGTTTTAGGAAATTAGGAACTCCTTGAATGGGTTGTTAATTATAATATCTATAGTCAATTTACAGAACTATAAAATAAGTAGTACTTATTAAATTTTAAGAGAATATAGTTGTATGTTCATGTTGCTTGTTAAGAGTATTGTTACCATACATGTTGTAATTCTTTCAGGACAGGTATTAAAAAGTAAGGATCAGTTTAGATTAGATACAGCTCAGACGTAAGCAAGCAATGTAGTATCAACTATCATAAAAATTGTACACTCATTTCTTGTAAAGGATTATACCGACTGGTACAGACAAATTGCTGACCGGCTGTGGACACTGGACAGGAACAAATACTTCTGTAAGTATTTGTATCGTGATGTTAGTATCCGGTACTGGACTGGTCCGCATCGGTCTGATGGAACCTTAACCAGTGCTATAAGAATGTACGGCACGGTTGGCGCAGTGGTTGAGCGATTGGCTGCTGCACTGCGTGTCGCGGGTTCGATCGCCGCACTGAACAAAAATTTGTATGATGTTCCGGGTCTGGCGGTTTGTGAATGTGAGTTTAAAACTTTAAATGTTTGTAAACGCACCCACGATACAGGAGAAGTTCCTAGTGTGGGGCAAGGTTTTATTAAAAAGAAAGAAAATGTAATTTTAATAAAGTTATCAATGACACAAAACACTGCCTATCTTATTAATAAATAAATCAGGGTGATAATATTGCATAAATAACTCTTTAGTAGTGCAATCATTGTACCATAATAGATGCCATTAATGTTGTTATTATTATATACAAAGTCTGGTAGTTCTAGATGATTTTAAGCAATAAATTATTTGTTTAAGAATATTATTCTTTAATTTGTATCATATTTGATTGCCACCCCAGTATCCTACTCCTAAAATAAATAATATTATAAATGCGAAAGTAAGTTTGTTACCTTTTCACGCCTAAACCACAGAACCGCTCTTCTTGAAATTTTGCATATACGTTGTCAGGTGTACAGAAACGGACATAGGGTACCTTTCATCCCAAAAAAAGTACTGTTCTCGAGAAGGAGAGGGAGAAAACAACAATAACGTTCTAATGATATGGCGCCACTTGTCTTTCGAATCATGATTGAATTATATTATTGCAAGCAGACTACAACCCGAATAGATTGTCAAATTCTAAATTAACGCCAGCGAAGCCGCGGGAAAAAGCTTAGTTAACTTATAAAGTTAAAATCAAAGAAAAGCCATAATATCGACAGTGTTATAAATGACGGAAGGGATGTAAGGGTGCTGATGGATCTTACTTCTTGTGCTGAGGCTTACATTCTAAATCCTACAGTGCAATAAAAAATCTAAAGTTTGTCTGTCTGTAATATTTTCACGGCTAAACTACCTATCATTATGAAGGCATCTGGAGTAGGGAAATAAAACCCTGGAAATTTGTTAAATAAAATTATGAAATTCAAATACACGCAGACGACGTCAGGGGTTAAGAAAATAAAACTGCATTTGCTATCAACTAAATATTTTTAAATTATAACAAAGAAATATAAGATAATTTACTTTACAAGCTGTTTGATGGCCGAGAGAACATTGTCAGCGGATTGGTCAGTGAGTGGCACGCTGCGTTCTGCTCCCTTTTCTGAAAATGTAAAGGTGAAAGTATTAAGAAAAGACACTATGCCTTTCTGATATGAAAATCTGATTACTCGAACTTTAAGGTACAGTTCTGAAAGCAACTGTGACCGCATGCCGCAGCAGCACAACTGGCTATCTTCCGTTGCCGTTTTTATCTGTTACGGTCACTGGTCAATGACATGACCAAGTCATTGCTGACAGCAGCTTGTTTACAGGGTGGAAGGGACACCGACGCTAAAACGGTCACAAAGTAATTTTCCGTCAGTTATTAAAAAAAAAAAACAGCTGTTACCTATAAAACTGCAATACCCTGTCAAAGTGTATGGAAGCAGATTTAAAAAAAAAACAAGTGACGAAATGAATTTCAGATGAAAAATGTATATGTGGGGGTGTTCAAAATGATGTACTGCATAGGTGGTAAGCATTTCAGAGTCAATATTTTTTCCATCTTGTATAACCTGTTCATAAAACTTAGATTTTCTTTTCTGAAAAAGAGTTTTTAAGTATTAACCTATTGAATTCTATTCTAAAGCAAAAACTAAATATAACTAAAAATGTAAAACAATTATTAGGTAATTAATGTTCTACCAAACTCCTTTTCTATTAAACATAAATCTACCCAATGGAAGTTCAAATCTAGATGATATTTTTAAGCGATAGACAACAAATTATTTTACAGTCCACAAGTCTAACTATGTATTCATATAACAGTGTTCTCAAGTACTTTATCGTGCCAAGCCCCTGATCACATGCAGCACCTGATCAGCAGACATATCCATAAGTCCCTGACATGCTTCAGTTCCTTTTGCTAGAATTATTACTTCACATTAGTATGTTCTAAGTCTCGTCAAAATGCTTGTCAACACAAGCAGTCGATTTTCTTATTTAAGTGTTAGATTAAATCCAAAACTTGTATGCCTAATTATATTCCTGATCTGTAAATCGATTTCCAAATCTCATACTAGAATTATAGCAATTTGAGCACTGGAACCACGGATAGTTTAGATTTTCTGAAGGTAGTACAAATGGCCAAATTATCATGTAAAATATTTGTGAATATTTCCGGTCCTAAAAAAGTGGCTTCACTCTCTGCCTTTTTATGCCACTGTCTGCACAAAGAACATCTTAGGACTGTTCTAAAACCTATCTAGGTATATCGCAACAAGAAGTGGGGTAAGGGTTCCACTTGCAACTCTAACATAAATATCATCTCAAGAGCAGAAGCTCGAAACGTTACTTAGGGATATTTTATCACACCAATCAATAAAAATAAAAGCAGGACTACGTACCATAGCGGGCCCAGACGCGCGGTTGTGTACCAGAGCACTCACGAATCAATATCGGGAAACAAGGGTTCTCCTTCTTAATGTCCACATAGTATTTCTGAATGAACTTTCTGAAAAACGACGATATTTTCATTAACCAGTTTGAGGTTATGAGACTGTTTATGTAATCAAAATTCTCACCTTACGCCATCAGATTGTGAGTTTGTTTGACACAAATGAATCCTCAATTCCCTGAGGGAACCTCTACCTAAGCGGACAGGCATTTTAAAATGTTTTTATATTGAAAACTACGATTCACACAAAATCAGATTTTTACAAAGTGACAAGAAGTTGACACTGACAGGACAGCTGTTTATTTTTTTTTTTCCTTCGCCCTAATCGGGCAGGCTAAGGTCTTAGACCATACCGCCTCGTCTTCAGTGCTTATTATTCTTCTTAGACAGCTGTTTAAATTAATAATAAATTGACAATTCCCGAACAACATTCCATGTTAAGAATACTTCTTGCTTTTATAATTTTTTATCTTTGCTAGTGGACAAGAAAAAAATAGTCATTTAAATTCTATGCCAGCTGTCTTAGAACCCAATGGCTTGGCACGCGTCGATGGGAAGAGACCAGATGATATAACATGACCACAATGCCATGGAAGTTGGGTACCTAGGCCTTTGGTGTGGGAAGCAACTTGCGTCGACACTCTTGCCCCCCATCTTCCTAGCACAGTGGGCTGCGCTGGGGCGGCTGCTGCAGGTGCTGAAAACCTCAAACGGCGCAAATACAATAATTTAATTGGTAGTTATGTGTTTGAGCCGTTTGGGGTTGAAACACTAGGGCCATGGGGTCCGAGTGCCCACCTAGTATTTCGGGAAATCACCAAGCGGTTGGTCGACTCTTCACGTGACCAGAGGGCGGGCCTATTTTTTGGCCAAAAAATCAGCATTGCCATCCATCGTGGCAATGCTGCCTTCTGGGCACTTTACCTGTTGACAGCGATACGGACGAATTTTTGGACGCCCTGTAACCTTTTTCTACGTGTATATATTTTTTACTATTATAGTTTGTAAATAATTTAATAATCTTTGAAATAAAACATTACAATTCTATGTGAAAATATTAACCAACTTCATTTTGTGGTAGATTAGACGGTACATACTTTCTACTACCTTTCCAGTGCAGTAAGTAACATACCGAATGTATCTCATACAGCTGATACAACCCACCTGCCTTAAAAATTGATTTTCAAACTATTTGCTACTTTTATACATCATAATCAGCAAGGTGCATGTAAGTTTTTAAAAGCGCTCAGCAGGACCTCAGTAATTTTAAACCCCGAGAAACTTGGATCAAAAGAAGGGCTGTTATAAGTTTGATCTGTGGCATCATAGCTCCTGAACGGATGCACAGATTTTGAATAAGATTCTTGCGTTTTAATCGAGTCTTCTTAGCTGTATTTCAAGAAAATTGCTCAGCCGTTTTAAGATCACCTTCTTTTTAAAGCAGGCTTGCTTGACGCAATGTTCTCGAATCAAAGTTTGCTGAAACAGTGATTTCCCGAACAGGGTTGTTTAACTGCCTGAATCTGCATCACGACACGTCGGTAAGACAAGACTTTATGCTGTATATGAGTTTCCGCTCATTTTGCTTTATATATAACAACATAATTGACGACGTTGGAACCAGAGTGATCTAGGGCACAACAGTATGTGCACCTCATTTAAGTAATATTTTTTTTTTTATCATTGTGTAATATCCACAGTATTGGTAAAAATGTCACTTAGATCACTCTGGTTCCAACGTCGTCAATTATTAGTAGTTATACGACTTTGACTTACATACTTACTTCATGAAATGGCAATGTAGATCTATTTGTTTTAAAAATAAAACAAATGCAGCATGCATGCATTTGCAGTTTTAATGCTGAGACTTGTTGTCAAAAGTGGTAAAGCAGTTACGGGGTCGACTATACAGAATGTAGGTATATTAGGTAAGTACTATCGCGTTTACTTAGGTTGAAAAGTGGTCGACCGTCAGTGCGGTAGAACGAATTATATTATTTTCAGGATTGGGACAGCGGCAGGGTTCAATAAAATGAGGAAAACGAACATCATCAATAACTCCTAAAAGAAAACATAAATTATTTATTTAACAATTTAATGTAATACTCAATACATCAATTTTATCTTTTGTACATTAAAATCTAAGTACCAAACACTTTAACTATGATTTTTTTAATAGTGTAATGTTATGCTAGAAGCAACAGCACTTTTCTAGTAACATTTGAGAATTAATATTGAAAATAATGAATTATATTAAAGATCTATTAAACTGACGAAGTTATTAAGGCGTACGAATCACGTTAATTGCTTTTTATTTGATGAAGTAGGGTAGGTGACTATTTCGGTTGGTTTTTTTATTGCCTCAAAAAATTTGTCAAATTTCATATCATAGATCAAAAGGAAATACTTAAGGTAAAAATGGTCGAAAACAGTAAGCCATAGCTCCCAAAACTACGACCTAATAACTGCCTTAAGAAGGGAAACATAATAATCTTAGAAAGTTTTTTAATTCATGTGAGATTTTATTTTTTCATAAAAACTACCCTACAACATGATGTAAAAATGTTCACGTATTATATTATATTTAAACGTTTTGTTGGATAACAAGTTTTAAAATATTGAATTTATGTATTTTATATTCGTTTGAACAGCATTACAGTAATAAAAGTTCCTGAAATTCAATAATCACAGATCACGCTTATAGTGTCAATATTATTAAGTTTCTACTCACATCAACTTGTACCATATCCAGGAAGATATAAAGTTTAAAATCCTTTGTGAAATAGTTTAGGGAACATTTAAGGGCTGGTTCACATCAAATGCAGTGTATGCTTGTATCAAAGTGTTTGTACTGAAAAATTTACGTGAATTGCTACACAACAAGGTTTTTTCAAGGGGGCGGCAAAAACAGATATCGAAACGAAAACGAAACATTCTCATAATTTGCAAATCTGACATCTGACCGAATTCGGTTGTTTAGCGATTACTATCTAAGACGAGGTGCAGGCCCAGCAAAGACTAAGTAATTTAGGTATAGTTTCGATTGAACATGAAATTTTGGACAGCTTGATACGAAAAAGTTGATAGTAGATTTAGCAAACATTAAGACAATAAGAATTCAATGTTTGTAGAATAATATTTAAGTAATTTTAACTGAAGTAAAAAAATAAAAATATTTAAATAATACACACTTTTAAGTGTTCAAATTGCGTTGAATTTGTGTTGGTGCATTGTAATTTAAGCCCGACGACGACGACATTTCGGTTACCTTACAGCTACATAAATACTTAGAACTGAACGTTATCGAACTGTTCCAGTGATTCACCGATACCGAGCTCAGCGTAAAGCCATGGGGCGGCTTAGTCAGCCTTGCACGCGGGCGTTCAAAAAGCTAGCAGCGGACCTGGGCCTCTACTGCACTACTAGGCAGGATTATTTTTCTATTAATTGAACGCGAGCAATATTGTGTGCGCATAAAGGCCTACGGCCATCTTGCGAGGCCGCGATTCTTTTGCATTTCTCAATAGTTTTTACTGTCAAACAAATCAGAACATTCGAGTTTCTGGAAATAAAGTTCAAAATAAACTTCATTAGTCTGAGACCGGGTCTCATGTTATTTATTTAAAAAAGGACAAGGTTGATATTTATTTTTCAGTAAAACCGCGCTGGGCTGCGTCTCGACAGATATGCAACAGCCCTGAGACATGACTGCATTTGATGTGACCGAATTTTGAAGAAATGAAATGAAGGTGACTACCCACTACGGTGTAATAAGATTTGTAGATTCTAGCGTTTACTCAAACATGTATTTATTCACAATTAGCTTGTTTCGTAATAAACGTACAAAGTTAGCCACTAGTGTATGTATAAGGTAGATATTTTTTTACAACCCATAAACACTTATCCTTTCGGTTTAGTTAAGCACTTAGTTATTGCGATTTTCTGACCGTTATTGTTAAAGCTAGATAAATTACTAATTAGCTCAAAATCTAGCGATCACGAAGCCTAACCTGTGGTATAACTATTGTCGTTGCTTCCAACTCGTCTAAGGTTACCGGTATGGTCGGTCTTGACTGGTCGCAAAAACCAATATCAAACGCTTTACTGGTTCATTTTTGTTTCATTCTTGTGTGTGTGTGCATCGTGTGGTGTTGACTGTTATAAATAAATATTGGAAGGAGATGGTGGGAGGAACGGGATGTATTCCTTGAGAATTGGAAAGAAGTAGCGCAAAATCGTGACAGTTGGAAGGAATGGAGGGGGCATTTTCCCAGCAGTGGGACAATATGGGCTAGATATAATAAATAAATGAAATTATATGTTATCACGGCAACAAGAAAATAAACATAAGAATGAAGGTTCTTCTGCTTTTTGTATTTAGTTTATTCGTTAGGCGATCGAAAGATCGAAATTCAAATCGTTGGATCGGTTCACTGATTAATACATGTTTGACTTTTGATTTATTTTGTGTTCAAACTTCACTTCGTTCGATAAATACCGAATGAAAGGCACATAATTATGAACGAATAGAGAAGCGTTTAATATCGGTCTAAGCGTTGTACCCAATGAGCACCGCCAGGTATTGGCAAGTTCGTTCACTGCAGCTTTTAGTATTCTCCTTCAATGACACAAATATGTGTTATTTCGTCATGTTACACTTCAGTGGGTCAGTTCCTTAAGGTGTAAATACACAGGTGATGTGCAGGATCCTAAGTTATATTAATTTTAAAGTGAACAAGACTTTAATTACCATCTCTAGACGTGACAAACTTGGAATCTACTACCAATCAATTTTCATACAATGCTTTAACCTTCTTCAACTGAATTATGATTTTACTAATGTTACTTCGCGACTAACACAGAACATTCCAGAACTGAAACAATGACATGAAAACACGGAACTTTTATTGCACATTTATTCATGTCAAAATTGCACTTACTCCCAAAGTAAATAAAAATAAAATTGCTTACAGGTATACAAAAATAGAGGCAATTCCAACATTAAATAAATGAGCAAAATTGAATTAGTTTAATTAAAATTATGCCGATTTCATTACTCCAGCGTTACATCGCCTTGTCAAAGCTGGGAAGCTAAAAAAACTAAAACAGAAAAATCTAAGCTTGTTATAATTAAAAAAAAATGTAATATCATTAATGTGTATTATATACATATTTACATCTTAAATTTTAAACGGCATACTATTCTATAACGTAAGAGAACCATGTTGAGAAATTTAAAGAGACAATTTTAGAACAACTCTTAATATAAATATCATTCAATTATTGCAAAAAACTCATCCTATTGTTTTATAATAGGGGTCAGGTCAACAAGAATTTTATCTAACGGACGAATAGTACGAGAGCTATATACAGTTGAGTGAGGATTAAATTACACATGGAAATTTCAATTGGCAAGAACAAAGTAATTTTCTGTACTGACAACACTTTCCACTCTTGATTAACAAGTCTATTAGAACTATAAACTATTGAAACTAAACGAAAATATGTATTCCATCGAAGCCTGGAGACTAGAGTCACTGTACACGCGATGCCAAATGAAATTCCCAGCAGCGTCATCACTCTTACGTCACGTCACGGTTTAGTCAGCTACACAACTCGAAAACTATAAGTATAGCGAGCCACTCGACTGTACACAGCTCGAGGCCGTAAAGCACGAAGCGAGAGAGCAGCAACACTGCGTACGTGCAACACACGGCAAACTTATTGCGGGGGGCGTGTGGCTCTTCAACGTACGGGTCGCGCGTCGCCTCGCGCTTGTACAAGGTCAGCTAGCCGGACGCCGGTTCTAGTGCTTTGACCGCGTCTGCGGTGAGGCCCTGCTTCTGGCACCACTCTACGAAGTCGTCGATGAGGACGGGCCACGCGCCCTCCGCGTCGTAGTTGCTCATGCCGTCGTCGATCTGCGTCGCGAAATCTAGGAGGAGGTTCCATGTGTCCTTTGGTATGGATCTCTTGTGATGCTCCTGGAATTGTTTATGGTCTATGTTAGTTGGGATGTTTGTTATGAGGAATAGATACAAATTGGTGCAGTACTGAAGTTTTGATAAACCTGCAGGTGTGGGTACATTATATTTGGATAGTATTTTAATTGCCAGTCTAATAAGAAAAATATTTTGTACTTAATTTAAAATAGGGTAGTCTTAAATAGCATGAGCAGTGCGTACTTTTTTACACTAAACTTCTGTAAATTATTTATCTAGTATTGTTACCATAAATTCTGGCCCCAATTTACTTTTGGTAGGCTAGGATTCATGCCAGATCTACTAATATTTAAAATACACTAGAATCTGACCTAAAAAGTATTAGGAATGATGAGTAAGTAACTAAATATTTAGATGAGTCTGTGAACTTTATTATTTACTGTGTTCTACTTTCGTCTGGCACAGACAAAAATGTACTGAATTATGAATGATTTGTGTTATAATTGGTACAAAAACTATTTATTTTTCTCGATTACAGGGTCTTATTCAAAACTGGGCATTGTTGCAGAAAACAGGACTGCAAAAAACAAGGGAATAAAAGAGAGAAAAAATAAAGCTGAGAAACTAATAGAACTAGTAAAGTAGTAGTAGTTTACATAAATGTATTTAAATATGCTGGGGCTACTGACTTGCTCGAGTCGTATTTTCTTTAAGGTGAATGCTTCAACCAACCCGCGAAATTCAAATTTTCTTACGTTTTTTGCAATTTTCAGGCCAGTGCCAGGTTGTATGTTGATTAAAATATTATTCGCGGCTGTAAGACATATGTAGTTACAGAATTATAATCATCAAAATCATCAATACAACGCTCTAAGTTCATAAAGCTGTAGGAATGACTTTTACTGTTTTTTTTTTTGTTCCTACGCCTTTATGAACTTGGAGGGTTGTATTGGTGATTTTGATGATTATAATTCTGTAACTACATATGTCTTACAGCCGCGAATAATATTTTAATCAACATACAACCTAGCACTGGCCTGCAAATTGCAAAAAACGTAAGAAAATTTGAATTTCGCGGGTTGGTTGGAGCATTCACCTTAAAGTTTACCTTTTCTGGCTAGGAGGGTAGACAAAGGTGCATTGTACACACATATTTCACTAGTTATATTAAAGTCTGATGTAATTATAGGCCATTCAATACCTTATCAGCAGCTTAATCATACTTACAAAAGTGAAACTCACTCTTGCATAGATAGCATTATGTTTTCTTTAATAAGTATAGAGATAATGATATCAAGTATCATTCATTTCAAGATAAAAATGTTTGTACTCTATCATGATACTACATTATTTTATGATCTGGGAAAATAATCTAATATTTATTTACATTAGGAATCTAGTAAGAGATGTATTTCTAGTTTTAAACAGTGGGTTAGGCTAGATATGAGTCTGCCTATGATGTCATCACCATCATCATCTGCCTAGCTATTTCCCACTATGTTAGGGTCAGCTTCCAGTCTAACCAGATGCAGCTGAACACCAGTATTTTACATGGATACACTGCATATCTTACCTCCACAGCCACCATCCATTACTACTACTTATGATGCCATATTATTTGTGATTCAATATAGATGCCAACTTGGCATGTATATGAGAATATCAGGCCAAGTAAAACAACAACTATGATAGCAGTTTGTCTTGCAAGGAAAACACAACATGTTTTCCTTTTTTGAATTTGCACATGTAGCCTGTGTGCAGAATAAAAAAAAATATGCACAGGTGTTTTGGTAAATAATGTATTTT
Organism: Eurois occulta; assembly: GCA_950022335.1. Classification (NCBI taxonomy): domain Eukaryota; kingdom Metazoa; phylum Arthropoda; class Insecta; order Lepidoptera; family Noctuidae; genus Eurois; species Eurois occulta. Next base: position 4,064,230 of record OX465481.1, on the reverse strand, counting down.
GTATAATGTTAGGATGTATTATGTTAAGTTTAAAGCTTGTTGTATTGGTTATTGCTATTTATCTTACCTTACTCATTTTAAAATGAGTATAAACTCATACATACCGTGAGAAACTTGCACCATGCATCTAGGAACTTAAATCTCCCACGGAGCACTATATTCCAATAGGCTATCGCCATATCCAATTCCAATCCTTTCTGACCAGGGTTCTTGGCATAATTGAATGTGAAATGATAAAAGTCTTTAAACTTATTTGTATCTTTTATCTCTGTCTCCAATGTTGGTAATTTTGCTTTTAATTTGTCTATGCTATCTGCTCCAAGCTCCATGAGACCAGTTGTGAACTCGTCTTTAGTAAACTCGCATTGTACAGCAGCTTTACATTTCCATGCTATAATAAGAACTAAAATTGACTCAGGACTTAAATTAAGGTCTTCTAAAAACTTCATAACACCATCTACAGTGATTTTATCGTTCTCCTGTTGATCTTTGTACTTAGTAAACAGTTGGTCGAGCTTTTTTCTATCCACAGACGCCTTGACGGGGTCCTTGTAATAAGCTTCAGGGTTCTGAAAGTAGTTGTCACTCGCGAGGTCCAGTTTCCAGTCATTTTGAGCCAAACAATATATCGCCGTGCTCTCACTCGTCTGCGTAAACGCGACGAACTTTTTAACTTTGTCTCTCTGTGACGATTTTAATTTATTCTGTAAAAGAATCGTACGAACGTCATATTTATAACCTTATTAGTGCTTACCTGTCATCTAATTTACGTATCAAAAAACAATTTGGGCATTTTATGTGATGTTGTGTTTGTTATTTTGGGTGGATTTGATGCATATTTTAGCACGATTACTCACCATTTTCGTGAATTTTTTATTGTTTCTAATGACTTTCACTGTTATTTCGACATCGGAACCAAAGTGAAATAACAATCATAGACAACTTTCTAATGTTGTTATGGAATACGCAAAATTACCCATTTTGCGTAATTATAGTTTAGCAAGACTCGGCTCTTGGTTGGTTATTTGACTATTTCCACAATAAGATTAAGATTAGGCGAGTGAATAAAAAAAGCTATAGTTTAATATAATAACTATGTTTTTTCAAAGTGAGTAGTTTTGTTGTATTTTTTATTTATTTACCATAAATATTCCTTTAATTAGTTTTCAAAAGTGCTTAAAATTGTTCAGATATTATCCTTTAATCAGGGAACGGCAGGCAAATTTAATGGCAGCACCGTTTTGTGAGATAATCATAGACAATTATTTATTCGTTCTAAAATGATTAAATATAAGATAAACATTAAAATTCCCTTTTATTTTAAACTGGATTAATGCTATGAACAAACACCTCTTATTTTTGTCAATGAACGACAGTTATATTAAAGCAACAGAATACGAAAATTGCTGGTGGACCTTTCATCTTCATTATTTTTCCGAACGAAGTTGTCAATAACTCCCAAACAGCTGATCGCAAAACATAACCTAACTTGCAACAACAAATACGTGTAATTTCAGTGAAAATCATTATGTTATGTAAGTAAGCCTTAAAAAAATGTGGTCTTTGATAGCTAAGCAGTTATATTACACTCCAAACCGTTATTTGTTTAAGTCAATAAGTACGCAAACTTCAAGAGTGCGATTTGCGCCCAGTCCAACAGGATATTTACATTTGGGGGGCTTACGAACTGCTTTATACAATTATTTATTTGCCAAATCCCGAGGAGGTTCCTTCATATTGCGTATAGAAGATACAGATCAAACGAGGAAAGTTGAAGGTTCTGTAGATGCGCTTTTGAACGACTTGCAATGGGCGGGAATAGAGTGTAATGAAGGTCCAGGAATAAAGGGCGAATATGGACCTTATGTGCAGAGTGAAAGGTTGAATATCTATCAGTAAGTTTTGTTTCTTACTTTTTCCTATTTGACATTGGAAACATTCATACTTTCATAGATTTTCAAATAATTAGGTTTCAATAGATTCAGAGAAGCTTCTGTATTCTGTGAGTCTTGTATGACCAAGACTATCACTATTATAATATTTTTCTTCTTTTTAGAGAACACATATCAAAACTTCTTGAGAATGGTTCAGCATACAAATGTTTCTGTACGGAGAGGAGGCTGAACATTCTACGTAGAGATGCAGTAAAGTCTCAACGCATACCCAAGTATGACAACAGATGTAGGAGTCTGACTAATGAAGAGATTAAGGAAAAGATGGATGCTGGTGTACCACATTGTATTCGATTTAAGGTAGGTATTACTTTGTCATCAACTTGGTTATTTTTGGCCTGAGAATGACTGCTAGCAACTTGACTACAAGATAATCCCAGGGATATGCAAATTGAGGAGATTTAGAGGTATGCTGTGAGTGCAGCTGTTTCCTCATGAAATTAAATATTATAGAACAGAACTTTTGTTTCAGGCGTAATTGTAATTTAGCTAAACTTTTAATTATTTGTTTAAATAAACTGTTTTTATAAGTTATCAATTGATGTGATAATTCTAATATGACAAATTATGACAATTCTCATTTAGTGGCCACTACTATACTTATGTTTTGTTTTATCAATAAGCAGATAAAAAATTGTGCTGCAATATCAACTCTTACTTTTTAATTTAAAAATTAAAAAAACAAGTTTATTTTTGGTGTAAACCAGTTTTACCTAAAAAAGCTCTAACAATTCAGTAAATAGTTTGGTTTTTTTCAGCTCACTTCCGATTGCCAGTTCTTCGACGACCTGATCTTCGGCGGCATAGCATACGACGTGTCCCTGAACGAGGGTGACCCGGTGCTCATGAAGAGTGATGGCTTCCCAACATACCACTTTGCTAACGTTGTGGATGACCATCTGATGAGGATCAGTCATGTGCTGAGAGGTGTGGAGTGGCAGATCTCTACTACTAAGCATTTACTTATATATAGGTAAAGATTTGATAAAATCTGAAATCAAGCTTATTTATACAGCAATAAAGTTGATATTTGTATAAGAACATCAACTGAAAACAATGGAATATAGCCCCTAAGAGGTTGTACTAGCTTTTTGGGGTTCAAACAGATGACTATCTACTAACTATAGTGTTTTAGAGCTGATTTCTTGACCTTGAATAATGAACCTTATCGGAAGTTCTTTAAAGTGCAAACAACACACGCATCCGCACTGTAGGAGCTGTTCGATGTCTGCGTAAATGTAAATGCAAACAACTTTGCACTTTAAGTCGATTACGAATAAAGTATATTGTTGAATGTCATCAGAAAATACTCCTCTCTCCACTTCTATTTGTTGTACACATAGACTGTTTTTGGTTTTCAGAGCGTTTGGCTGGACTCCGCCACAATTCGGTCATATGCCCCTGATCGTGAATGCTGACGGTACAAAGCTAAGCAAGAGACAGAGTGACGTCAAGGTTGAAGACTACAGGAGAAACGGTAATAATTATATTCTGAGATCAGAGCCACTTGCATGTGTACACAGTGTAAACGTAACGTAAATATGAACTATTTTAAAATTGACAATACTTGTTACACATATATTTACTTAATTTCAAGATTATTTTAGACTAACTGTTGCCCGCGACTGTCGTTCGCGTACAATTATTATTAAAAAAAATGTTACTTACTTCCCTTTTTAATCGAATTTTGTTACCAATTTCAAGGGTTTTAAATTTTTTTGCATGGAACCCTAATTATTTTTCTAAAATAAAAATAGCCTATGTTAGACCTTATAACAACAGCTATCTGCCAGTAAAAGTCCCGTCAAAATCGGTCCAGCCGTTTCGGGGATTAGCCGGAACAAACAGACAGACAGACAAAAACATGTGTTTTTGTTATAAGTACCGTATATACTTTCATATGCATTCAGTAAAAAGCTGTTATTTTGATATTATAAACAGACACTTCAATTTTATTTATTTGTATAGATTAAAATTTCGAAGTATTTACGTTACATTGAAACAGCGCGTTCGTAGGTACTCGTGTTTTTGACTGAGTATTCGTTTGTTTTGATTCGTATTTTTTTCTTTGCCATTTTGGCATTGCCTAGTAGTTCAGGTTTGCAGTTTTATTCAGCAGTACAATGGACAGACCAGCACATCAAGATGCTATAATCTGTCTTCAATAGATTTTCAACTTTATCGCTAAAGCATCAGGTTCAAGGTTGATTGGGACAATTTGTCAATTTCGGGTAGCTTTGATGTGCATCTGTACCATCTATTTTGCAATACTGAGCATGAGGTCATGGCTTCGATTCCCGGGTCAGGCATAGTGTTATTGGGTTTTTTCATCAGGAATTTCTCAGTAGCAGCCACGGAGTCTGGATTTGTGCCCGGTTGATGGCAATAGCTGACGAGCTATTGCCATCAACCGGGAACGCTCTATCACAAGAAGAGACGCTCTATCACATGGCACTTAAAACATAACAGGTGAAATGTGGGTGTACTATTAGGTACACCTCTGCCTAACTCTTCGGGGATTACAGGCGTGATGTGGTGGTATGATGTACAATGTACCAGTTTCTTTTTATTTCCAGATTTTGAGTGATGATATCTAGACTTTATACTTAATCTGTATTTATATCCTTTTTAGGAATATACCCTCTGGCCCTAGTGAACTACATAACGCTGTCTGGCGGAGGATTTGACCACATACCAGGTGCTGGAGTCAGACTTAAGAGTATGGGGGATTTAGCTGACGAGGTAATTTATTTTTTCCACCATTCTTTATCATTTTAAGACTAAAATTCATGTCAGTAGCCTGTCTCCCTCATCACCCCTCCCTCCCCATCCCTCCTTGGCTTGTTACGTGTGGCTCTACAGCATTAAAGAGGACACAGGTATACGAAGACGTACTGAATTTCAAAAAGAAATTGCGCCATCAGTGAGATTAGATCAAGCAGAAAATATAATATTCACTATAATTGGAGTTCGGAAATATCCCATGGGAATGTAATACCGGGATAAAAGGACGATAATTATCCTATGTTCTTACCCAGGTTATTCCATCCGTCTTTTATCTACATGATTGCATTATAGCTTCTTCCATACCGTTATGTTAACCTCCGAGACGGCGGCGCGTAGTGTTCCACGCACGCCTCTCTTAGACGTAACGGGGGGAGTCTCACACCTCACTCCCCCCCGGGACGAGGCCCGCAGGTCGAGCGGGCCGGCACTAGTCCGGGGCAGCGGAAGTTGCATCAGATCCCGCTGCCCCCCGACGCAAGAGTGCGAGGGAACACCGGTGTGGTTTTAGTCAGTACGAGTCTGACAGACCCCTCCGCTCTCCCCAGGGCGGAGGACATCCATCGAGGATTTCCACATCGAGAACAAAAAAAAAAAGAAAAAGTTTAATTTTAGTACATTGACTGCCACGTTGGTCTGATGGTCGTAAACGCAACTGCTGAGCATGAGGTTCTGGGTTCGATTCCCAGGTTGGGCAGTTTTATTAGGGTTTACGATATGGGCAAACCCAAATTTCTCAGTAGCAGTCACGGTGTACTAATAGGTACACCTCTGCCTAACGCTTCGGGGTTTACAGTCGTGATGTTATGTTATGTTTTATTACAGTTCCAGATAGAAAAAATATCATCACACCCGAGTCGCCTGAACCCCGACTTACTAGAAGAATGTAACCGCCTTGAAATCAAAAGAAGACTAAAGGACAATGACCTCTCCAGAGCCTTAGTATCCACACTCCAAGATTTAATCACAAAGACGTACCCCGATCACAAGCTAAACCTAACCGACGAACACGTTACAAGCGTTCTAAATTGGTCTGCATCAAGAATATCAAGAATAGAAGAGCTATCATCGAAGAAATACGGTTTCCTTTGGATTTTACCGAAGAACACTTCAAAAGTCGACCAGGAACTGTTCAAAAAGCTGGTCGAAAACTTGGAAGGGCTTGAAAAGTTCGACCAGGGTTTGTTAAAAGAGAATTTAAGGACTTTCTCAGTCAATAACAATGTTAAGTTTCCAGCGTTGATGAAGATGCTTCGCTCTGTGATCAGTGGTTTGGATGAGGGTCCAGGAGTTGCAGAAATGATGGACTTGTTAGGAAAGAGTCAGTCGTTGGAGAGAATTAAAGCTGTTATACGATATTTTGCTTTTAATTTCACGAAAGGGAACTGGAACACTTATCTCACCATCCAAAGAATATAGCTTTGAAAACTGTGTACTCAGTGTGAGTTTTTATAGCTGTCAAAACGAAATCGATCGCATCAAACTACAATTTGTATGGAGTATTTTTTTTTGCTCAATTTTGCCACCAGACGGCGCTAATTCAATTTCAATACAAGTTGATGTTTACTTTTATTTTAACTTGATCGAATAGTTACAAAAAATGCAGTAAGCCTTCCTATAGGTGCTTATTTAGGTCCAGCATAGACCGGAGCATGGTTTTTGCAGACAGGTTCTAGTGACAATATACGCGAGCATGCGCCAACGCGTATTTTCCTTTCCGCTTTTGGAGTTTTTCGCAAATATCTTAAAAACTAGGCGTCCCAGGTCAAAAGAATAAAATTATCGTCACCCCTTTGTATAACACCCTCTAGGATAATAGGTACCGATGAATGGATGTCTGTTAATTGACAATGAACGCGAACTTTATCAAAAAAAGGGCAATAATAAAGCTTCCGAAAAACAAATTAACATCCAACGATCTGTGGTTGACTGTAATATTGTGCTTTGTTAAAATTAATTAAAGACAATTTATACAAAATAAACCAACAAAAATGTTGTATTTAACAAATAAACATGAGCTTATATTCTACGAAAAATAATAAACTAACTTTCCAAAAAAAAAAATACCACACTTCCGAAAAAATACTGTTTCCGAGACTCCGGACAGGTTAGGTTCGAAGGAGATGGCGGGGTCGAGCGAAGCGAGCGAACTAAGACCCTGCCATCTCCTTCGTGTTAGGTTACTTTAAACCCTGCAGACAGAAATACGCGGGGCTACGTCGACTACGCCTTATTTGATATTTATCTTGACGTTGATTTTATTCCAGTTACATTTTATAGGTTAAAGGTCTAAATTTATAATAGGTGAGTTACGATGAAAATGACTAACTGTATTGTGTTTTCGGTAAAACGCAATTAAAATTTATTACTACCTAAACAAAATACCTTTTTATTCGGCCAAACCGAACACATGGTTGCACCAAAAGAAGGCGCCATCCGGTTTTCAGAAGAAATCAGTAGTGTCATAATTATGGCCACTTTGGTCGTGGGGCTAGAAGATACCTAGTTAATTTAAATGGTTATCTATTTATACACCTTTAAGTATAGAAATCAAAGTCTGTTCGTTCGTTCGTCGGTACCCTATAGACTCCTAAACTACTGAACCGATTTTGGTGAAATTTTGCACAGTTTTTCCACATACGCCAAAGAAGGTTTCTGAAAAAAAGGCATTGCAAAGCATCCCGAGGCAGAACTAGTCTAGATTAAAAACCTGATCCTTAGTAATCCAGCAAATCCTGCCAGAGTACATACTTGACGCAAAAGACTAGCAAAAATCACAGGTCAATGGTCACATAAAACAAAAGCATTCAATTCTGTAATCTAATAATTTCTTTAATCTTTCTTTTGAAGCGTGGACATTTTATAGTCCATTATGAGAGTGAACCTAGTAATAAAAATGAGTTAAATCTTTATTTTCATAGCTGAATAATAACTCCATGGTTTTGAGAGGACAATAAAGTGCGATTACTGAAGCATTCGTTCGAGAGATGAACCTCATCTTTATGGGGCCATTGCTAGGTCATTCAGGATAAGTGCCTTTTAGCAGGCTGTCGGATACGCGGTATCGAATGACTAAACTGCGGAATAGGTACCTACTTGCGTTACACACTTACCTTCAATGGCAAATGGAAATGCCATTCATTTTGACAGTTCAATAGAAATTTGCCACGTGTCGTTGTAGAACGATTGACTGCTACGTTGCGTGTCGCGGGGTAGATTCCTACACGGAACAAATATTTTATGGCCTACAGGTCGTTGCTCAGGATCTGGCTGACTGTGTATGTGAGTTTACATATTTGTAAACGCATCTACGATACAGGAGAAATTCCTAGTGTGGGCCAGTTTATTTTTTTAATTCGACTTTTTCTAACGAAGCTATGACGATTTCTCTTCAATCTTTTGACCACACATCGCATCAAAAGTATTTTAAGTAATTGGGGTGCCGGTTAGGTTTATATGGAACTTAATTAGAACGACGCCGACGTTCACCTCTTGGTGATATTCTTCCCTGATCTGTGCTAGCCTGATGAACCTATGTCTTCTCAAAGTTATTTGTATTTAACAACACAGGTATTACTAGACACCACTCTTCATAGGGACACAAAATATGCAGGTATAGTTGCTGCCAATTAAGATCGCAATGGCGGTCATTGGCCCACCTACATTTATTAAAGTTCTTAACTTTGAAATCCAAAATAAGCCTGTTCATGTCTTGATTCGTCATCTATCTTCAACATTTTTCTAATGAAAAACGATACATCATGGTTCCATTGTTTTGGTTCGTAGTTTCGTACGAAGGGATATTAGGGAAAGGGCAATGACCGCTATTGCGATCTTAATTGGCAGCAACTATAGGTACCTACATATTTATTCTCGTTTTCCTTAACACTAAGCCAAACCTAAACAATACCTAAATATTATAGCACTGTTGGAATTTCAGGTTTCGATACTGTAGCGAGCGTTCAAAATCCAGCACTGTGCTTTTATTTCTAACTTTCACTGCAAATGTACAGTTAGGATTATTCTGAAGATTCTGATTATATCATAGGCATTAGATAATAAGTTTTAGGAGTTAAATAAAACCAACACATTATGAGTAACAGTATAATTTATTGAATTCCCAAATATAAATATTGAGAGAAAATGATTCTGAGTTACAATAATTTCACAAACAAGTTTCTGAACCACACTAAACACTTTTGTAACAGAACAGTAGGTACCTATAGGTTGCACATCAAATAAACAATAAATATCGGTTCAGATGTAAAGAGTACCTACCTACCTAAGTATCTCGATCGGAAGAGGATCTTACAATTGATTTACCACTTTTGACAAAAACTGCAAGTAAATTGAAACATCACAATGACTGTGACTTTGACAAATAGACTGCAAGTAAATTGAAACATCACAATGACTGTGACTTTGACAAATAGATCTTGTTCGACGTGCGTCAACCTAAGGTGGTAAATCAGTTACGAGGTACCTACTTGTTATTTTATTCGCTAGGATCTAAATGCTGTAGCTGATTAAGACAATTAGACAACTCGGTAGAAAACGGCTCACTGTCCCGCCCATGTAATTTTTTTATGACTGTCAAAGTATATTAATTGGCATTGCAGATCACGCCCTAACATAGCGGTCTATTCAACTTGATCAAATAAAAGTGCGATTTACATAATATATTTTTGAGACAGTTATACATTTTATTTACTTAATTGTTTATAATATTATTTTATTGTAGACTATAGCAGAAGGAAGGGTCAACAGTGGCAGTAAAATAAATAAATCATAATGGCAGCTATTCCACCGCTGACAAGAAAGTGACTACTTAGCTGTCGACAATTATCTTGCTCAGTACAGTCGCCACCGCATCAAGTTACTACAAACTGTCAAATTTTCGCAATCGATTTTGAACTTAACCATTAAGTAACATTTTATGGTTTAAAATCATTTGGAGAAATTTTGACAGTTTGTGGTAACTTGATGTGCTGGCGACTGTACAATGGATTGTAGGCGTGCCAGTAAAAGTGATACCTAAGTACATTTATTAATAGTTATTAATCGTGGACTGGGGACACCGTCCCGGCCAGAACACTACAATCCTTTCACAGTGTAATTTACCTCTGACAACAGTCACCCAAAAGCAACCTTATGATGACAACGATAAAGATCACTGTAGATTTGAGTGCCTTGGCAGTGCCAGCAACACAACTGCAACAGTTTTGCAAAAGCAATACAAGTCAAAATCACTGTGATTTTGACAGTGATGCATAGTCCGAGGTTAAATAACAGCTTTTGAGAAGTTTCTAGATGCTAGCCTTACTCGTTTTTCGCTAATCGTCGGCGGTGGGATAGGGCCTGTAAGAACAACGACAAATCAAGCTAAGAAAACCCAGTTTACGCTAATCTCTCATTGTACGGAAAGCTCATACGAAGCGAGGTTAGTATACTGTATAATAATAATTATGTACAGCTTGATGTGTCGCTGTGTTCCAGGACCTCTTATAGCAGTATTACTATAAGGGGAATGCTCCAACCAGCCCGCGAAATTCAAAATTTCTTGGGTTTTTTGCAGCTGTAGGAATGACTTTTTCTGTTTTTTTTTTTGTTCCTACGCCTTTATGAACTTGGAGGGTTGTATTGGTGATTTTGATGATTATAATTCTGTAACTACATACATCTTACAGCCGCGAATAATATTTTAATCAACATACAACCTAGCACTGGCCTGCAAATTGCAAAAAACGCAAGAAATTTTGAATTTCGCGGGCTGGTTGGAGCATTCACCTTAATGTTATTTCAGTGTGGGAAAGAGATGGAGCTATCCAGAACGTCTAGCTCCATCTCTTGTCTACACTGAAGATTTTACAACTTAACAGTGATGTGCAACCTTTTTCACAAAACAAAACAAACCACAACAATTTTGATCAATGAGTTACTGTTTAATAAATTAACTTAAAATACATTGAGCAAAATTTTATAAAACTAAATTCAAATACAAAATTAGGCAAACTTCACACGAAAACTCAAACAAGAAGATTTACTGCAGATGTCCGAATGTTCTAATAAATCAAAAAGCCAAACATAATTATTATATTCGAGTAGGTATAGTCGCTGTATTTGCTTTTGGCGCGAGGCCATAATCAGAACTACCGCTGTCATTCAAACGCCGAAAGATCCTTGCATTGTATTTTCTATATTTCTGTTTTTTTTTTAATTGCCGCTTTTGACATTTGCAATAACACCTTTTACAAACATAATCATAGAACAAAGTCTTAATAAAAACCATTAGAACAAAACAAATTAAAACAATTGTACTTAAATACTAAAAATTTGGTCTTGCTTTATCTAATTGATGCCGTTCGTATACAATCCATTATTATGCAAATAATATCTACTTAACTGAGTAAGTATTGGAACTATTTAATGATAGACTTTGTGTCGGTGTAGATGCTAATTAGTGACAGAAAAAAAATGGTACAACTTTAATGAGATTCATTAACATACAAACAATAACTGTACCATTTTTTTACAATAAAATTATGTTGTTTATTGTGAAGGGATTTTATGCACTAAATCATGTTTCGTTTGATCCCAGGAGTTATTTGTAGTTCTTTAAATTGACAGTCGTTAAGGTTAGTTTGCAGCACGGGAGTTTGACCACCATTTATATTAACGGGCCATTCTTTAATCACGTGAGGTTTCTTTGGCCACTTTTGTAGCCCATTTTTTATTTTGTGGTTTGGGAAATCATCAAATGACCCCTCCCGCTCTGGGTGGAGCGGAAGGGAGTGTCAGACTTTTACTGACTAAAACCTATCCATGTTCCTTCTTTTGCCCTTTGTGTTCCAGGGCCGCGGTATCTCTTTCGAACAGTCCCGCAGCCCTTGCGGGCCCCTCCTGTTTGATGACATCTTCCATCATCCTTTGAGGCGCGCGTGCAACACGAACGCGCCGTCGACACGGCCTGTCGTCATAAGACGGACGGACGGCGAGCTAGCCCATAACTTACCGTCCACAGGCCCGCACCTACGGTGGCCGGGGGCCACCACGTGGCCCCCGACGCCCGGGGTGTCTCTCGCGGCGGCTGGGTTTGTAGCCTTCCCTCCCCCTTGGTGATACATCGTGCGGTTTTAGGCTACCCCTCCTCCCTTCTCCCAGCGTGTATTTTTTTACAATTGAAAAGATCAGATAGATATAGAATCTGTGTTAATAAATAATATCTTTATCGGATTTTTTTGTTAACCAGCCGGGTAAAAAATTGGCAGCTCGGGTTTTTTGGCCAAAAAATCGCTTGCTCTGGTTTTAATTTATTATTAATAAAAACTTATTTTAAACCTCACACATACGTCCCACGAAATAAATACTTACACGTGATTGTCACATTATTCCATCCTCCCCCCCATCGTGATTGATCGTGATTTTTTCTGACTCCTCCCCCCCGTTCAAACCTCACCTGCTTAAGGACGACCCCCAAGGGGTATCATGAGACCGACACATGGCTGTGGGAGTCAGGTAGGCATTTGCCCTTTGTAAAATGCTGGTGTTCAGGCGCAATCGGTTAGAATGGAAGCCAACCTCAACATAGATATTGACATATTAGGAAAAGGCTATGCAAATGATGGTGGCGGATAAAAGGATATTTTTTTTCCAAAACTCAGACCGCTTTCCGAAAGAGCTGTCAATATTTGTGTCACTTCTATAAAATTTATCATCAAATAAGTGGTATAGGACAAAAACATCATTTAAATAATTTTAGACAACTAATATTTAGACAACACTGCTTACATGTTTTTTTTCTCACAACTTGCATCAGGAACATACCGATAATACAGTGACTAGATAACTTAAACATAAATAATTTAATTTGTTGTTTTAATTTTGGCAAGCAACTCTTTTTAGTTAAATGAGTTCATAAAAACTTCTCGAATAGATCTCTTTTCTCCATGTTTATTTTTTCCGAACGCACATAACGCTTTCTTACGTCTCACTTTTACAAATAATTGAAGCTATTGCTTTTATCAATTGGAAGCCCCAAATCGGAAGACATGGACAAATATCGTAAGACAATATGAAAAGATTTTTGATTGACCGCATTATCGGGCAATATTGCGCAGTTACGGGCTATACTGCCGGGTAATATTGCGCAGTAACGGCCACAAATACCACCGGGTAAGATCGTGCAGTTTCGGTGAAATACCACCGGGTAAGATCGTGCAGTTTTGGTGAAATACTGCCGGGTAAGATCGTGCAGTTTCGGTGAAATACCACCGGGTAAGATCGTGCAGTTTTGGTGAAATACTGCCGGGTAAGATCGTGCAGTTTCGGTGAAATACCACCGGGTAAGATCGTGAAGTTTCGGTGAAATACTGCTGGGTCAGATCGTGAAGTTTCAGTGAAATACTGCCGAGCAAGATCGTGCAGTTTCGGTGAAATACTGCCGGGTAAGATCGTGCAGTTTCGGTGAAATATTGTCGGGTAAGATCGTGCAGTTTCGGTGAAATACTACCGGGTAAGATCGTGCAGTTTCGGTGAAATACTGCCGGGTAAGATCGTGAAGTTTCGGTGAAATACTGCCGGGTAAGATCGTGCAGTTTCGGTGAAATACTGCCGGGAAAGATCGTGCTGTTTCGGTGAAATACTGCCGGGTAAGATCGTGCCGTTTCGGTGAAATATTGCCGGGTAAGATCGTGCAGTTTCGGTGAAATACTGCCAGGTAAGACTGCGCCACGCGCTGTAACGGTCAAATACGGCCGGGTAATTGTGAGCAGATAAAAACCTCCAATTATCCAAGTTGTTATTTCATTGCCGCCAAAATCAAAACAAAACAATAATTACAACATCTAAGTAGAAAAATCGAAGCGAAAAATCGATGCTTATTGCTTAATTGAAATCGTAAAATAGTTTACAAAGAATTATTATAATATAACGACAGCATTATTAAAACTGACTTAAAAGTATTGATATGATTACATTTATAAGGAAAACTTTTAGAATTTATCGCTTTGCCGTTTTCTAAGGTAAGGGCTAGAAAAAAAGTGACTCACCTGGTAAAGAAAATCAGGCATTCGAATTGTGGTATTTTGAGCCGGATTTCAGAAATCAATTCGCTCTGGTAAAGTTTAAACAGCCTACTGAAATAGATGGACTATTTCGGTCACAAGTTACATTCTCTGTGTGTCTTATTCACACTATTAATTTCCTTATCAATTAATTTCTCTGACAGTATCTACTTCCAGACACCAGCGTTTACTTTTGGCCAAATCCTATTTACTGGTCCTTCGTCCTCAGAAAACGACAACTTTGAGTAAACTTTATAATTATAAACACTGAAATGTAAGTACCAACTATAATTATTTAAAAATTCACAGCAATTGAAATATGTAATAATGTAAAAATTAAACGTCATCAAACATCAATTCTCACATCAGATGTAAAACTCCACATTAATTTATTTTACTTGAAATATAAAAACACTTACAAATAATGAAAGTACAACGATTATTTTTCAATTACATTTTTATTAATAATAACTTCGAATAATATCATTTCGTTAAAATTTACAGAATAGAACGTTACGATTTGGGATTTCATTGAAGAAAGTATTGTGAACATATAATTTATCACTGTAGATGAAATCATTGATACAACAATAGGTATTATATCTACATTTTGGATAATTATTATGAGTAATATGGATGTGTTTTTACGGGATGCTTAGATTGACCGGCTCTTCTTAAACCGTTCAAAAATTCAGCACGAATATCATCAATGGAACTAAAATCGATTAGCACATTAATTCTATGTGTACCTAAGTATGAGAAATTTATATTCCATAGCAATATTTACTGTCAATATTCCATGTCAATGATGATACTGACAGCTCTTGAACGCAGTTTTATGCTGATATAGAGTTCAGTTTAATTGGTGATATTGGCCCTCAGTCAAGATGCTACAGATCGAATTTCCAATGTTAGATATTAACTGCTTTTTCAGATCTTAAACTTCGCATAAAAACGCACCATCTATTTTTAGAAGTAGGTATATTTATTATTTTGAATAATCCTATATCATCTAAGGCATTAAACGATCCGTTTAGTCCACGGCGGAAATATTTACTAGTTTAGTATTAAGTTCGAGTTTATAAAACTATTATAAATATTCAATATAAATACAAGTATGTATAGACGACACACGTTCATGTACACTAGTACACAGACTGGATACTCTGTAGAGATACATTTTATAAAAAACATTTATAAGGCAGATCATATAAGGAGAGGCGATCGCGTGGAACGAATTATTGCTGAAACAAAACTAAATTTTATTTTAGGCCTCATTACTCTCGAACCAAAATAAAATCAACAATGAGTTGTATTTTGGCGACTCAGTCACAGAATCTCAATTAACGCATAATATACGAGCAAGTCGCCAAGATTGTAAACGGCCTATTTCTCTTTCCCAAATCATATGTTGTTGTCAATTAACGACAAAAATACATTCATCCCACGCGATCGTAGCATTTATCTAAGAGATATAAATAAAATTATAAGAGATCACATTTTATAAATAGTCTTATAACAGTTATATAAAAGTAGGTTCGTCTGTCATAGTTCACACAGACGTGATGAGATTGCTTCGTATTATTTAGAATTTTGAATTAAGAATAAGACACCTAAAATGTAGCGACTTTCTACTCTACTCGACCACCGACAAGGTGCGCTGTCTTATCCCCCCGTAGTCTAATTGTACGCACCTATTCTATACAGTCACGTTACAGTGGCTTCTTATACATTCTATACAGTTATTAACCGTCTAATCGTCGAAATTGAACGTATCTATGATACTTATATCCAGTTTTACTCAGTGTTACCGCTAAAAAAATTACCAGAAATGAAGCTTGAATTTTATCATCGGGTAAAGATAGGTCTAGTGCGCTATAGATTCAATTTTACTCTGTTAAATGTTTGGTATACATTTTACTCAAGGCTTGTACGTATATGGTGTACCGAATAAATTACTCTATGCTATATATTTACGTTTAACTGCTACGCGAACATTTACTATTTTGTGCAATATATGGGTATTTATTTGGTGCTGAAAATTGAACTTGCAGTGTATTGGGTTGGATTTTATATCTTAAAATTACTGACACTGATAGAATTAAAATTTCAAAATATTTGACAGTCGTTAGCCCAAATGTTATAGGCCGCAAGTGCGAAATTAATATATGATTAAAGTAAATCAAGTATGTATTTGAAGTGTCTTTACGTATTGTCATAAAGAAATCTGGCCTCTACTACATTTTTCAATTCATGTCAAAATAATAAAAACTTGTTTTAGTTACTGCAAGTCCTCTATACGATTAAGTAGATTATTTACGGTTTTCATATCATATTCTGCTACTATTATTATATTTATGGTAAATATTGATTGGCTATTCTATATTTTTTTTATTTAAGGAATAAAAGTCTCAAATAACCGCCATTTTATTTTAACCACCGCATTGTCGTTTTTTTTTTAAATTGTGATGCTAACATGTAACTGGCAGTCAGTAAGAGAGCTTTTATTTTTTTCTATATTTTTTAAAAAACAAGGTGTGTTTTTTTTTGGTCAGGATGTAACTGCCTGTATGCCATTGCCAGAGTTTAGGTGCTAAAAGAAATATTAGACAGTGATATCTAGCAGTCTTTTCCCAATTTATAGGGGTAAAGGATTTTAGCCAAACAATGTAATAATTCGTTGTTCCAATAAAATATCGTAAACAATTTGAGAAAAATCTTTTAGTCTTGGAAGGCATTTTTGGCAGCTTTTAGAGGTAAACTATTTTTAGGGACTATTTTTATTTTATTTTTTATATATTTTTAAGGGACGAAATTAGTTTTTAAAAATTGTATGTTGAATAACGGTTTAGAAAATAATATATTAGTAAATATTCAATAGGAAAATTTAAAATCGGGTAAT
This sequence comes from Eurois occulta, assembly GCA_950022335.1. NCBI lineage: Eukaryota > Metazoa > Arthropoda > Insecta > Lepidoptera > Noctuidae > Eurois > Eurois occulta. The sequence goes on along the minus strand of OX465481.1, from coordinate 4,047,530 downwards.
TCGTAAATATATTGACCATTTGCTAATAAATTCGCGCAGTCTGTTCCCAATTCATGTTATATTCGTTTTAATTCAATGTGTATTGATTCTGTAAAGAGCAATACTTCATTATTTATTTATTTGCCCTACATTATGTCCACTTTCATTCATATCCATGGCCACTTAATATTTTACGTACCACATATCTTTGCCTTATTTAAAAAAGACTTTTAACTTGCCATAACCATAATATACGGTATGACATAAATATCAATAGTATTAATCGAAATGGTTCCATTATTTAATTAAGGTAGGTAAGTATATTTAACAATATTCCAAATCCAGTAAATACATTAACCAGAGTGGCATTTATCTTCCTATATATTTTCTCAGAAAGTGTTTAGAAAATATTCGTTCGTAGCAATATGTGATTTATAGAGAAAAGTATGTTCGATTATAGAAGATTAGAATACAGAAGAAAATATATTTCTACCGTAAAGGTATTTATAAAGTTGTAAGAGAGATATTTAAAAAGTTTTGTGCTGTATTATGATTTGAAACAGTCGATTTGTTTTTTTCCCTTTTTGTCGGACGAGAATTTGGCAAATATCGTAAGTATTAACACATTTAAAATGAAGTGACTAAGCATTTATGTTTAGCGTGCCACTCTTAGTTTTTCCTACATTGTCAAAGAAGTAGAATCAATTTACAATCGATTCCTAACTCACATTCGTTAAGTATTCTTGATAACGGAAACGTATGAACAATGGCAAAGCTCTGAGGGTCTGAACAAGTGACAATCGATTTCGAAGCGTTTCATATTTCGAGAACGACTGTCAACAGGATAGACATTATCCATTCCAATAGCTTGTGTCAGTTTGGACTCTCCCATTACTTTAGGGGGCGTCCATTAATTACTTCAGTCGATGTTTCGAAACCCCTCCCTTGGTTAGATCTCGCGAGACTTGACTTGACCCCCTCACCCATCGCCCCCTGATCTCAAGTGAGATTTTTCAAAATGCATATTTTAGTGTAATACGTTAATCTATGCTTGATTGCGTTGTTTTTTTTATTGATACTTTAATTATTTTAATTTTTTTCATTGAATAATTATAATTAAATATTATTTTGTAAGATTTAGCCATATTTTAGTGATGAAACAGGTGACCTTTGGGTAAGATTCGGCTCGACCTCCTCCCTCCCTTAAACTCCTCACGTAATAAATGGACGCCCCCTTATCGCTGATAGAATGTCACTTTGCCCAGGCCCTCAGTTCAGCTTGACAGCTGTCACATGCGTCAAAACCGATTCAATTTCGATTGCGTATCGAGTGTATTCGAGTTAATTACTGCATCTATAAGTGACGCTTATATCAATCACATAGTTATCTCTTATAAAGGGGTCAAAGCTCCACCTTTAGAAATCGATGTTCTGATTTTTCTTTCATTTTTCAGTTAGATAGTCATAGTTTTTATATAATAATAATAATATCTTTTTTCTATACCTAAGTGGGATCACATGTAATATATTTTGGGACATTGAATACATAGTTATATTTTAGAAATATTTTATTATTTATATTGATTATTTAACTATAGACGAAAAATATATTGTTATGCGCAAAATTCTGTTTAAATACTTTCAAAAGTAGCTATTTAGAATAAGAGTTCTATATCTATAAAAAAGGTTTTATATATGGAAGAAAAATCAGATTCGAATTTTCGAACAGTTAAGCAAGGCCATCCCCTTCGGAGCGGCCTCGCCGTCGTCACTGAAGTTCCTTTACAGCCTGGAGGATCCTCTTGACGTGTCCTACCTTGGTCACTCCAAGGTCTTTGAGATCCCTCCTGGCTAGAGACAAGAGCTCCCGTCCTGTGACGTCATGTTTAGCGAAAGCCTCAGAGTACTCGCTAAGCTGGAGTGACTCCAACCAGTTCTGGACCTCTTTGACGCCCCAGCAGCGAACCTGTGCGGCGGTGAAAGTAGGAGTTGGTCCTTCGGACACGCTTCGACGTCCCCTCAGCCAGCGACTGCCCTTCTTTTGGACCTAAGGACCAGGTGAAAGGGACTGATGAGATGGCTGGGGTTACAGTTGTGTTGTGTGAGGTTCTCGTGGTGGTTTTAGTTTTTGGATAGCATGCGGTTTTGGTGCTAAAAGGCGTAGTGAAAGGAAAATTGCAAAATTTTGAAAGATAGCTCTTTCAAAATTATCACAGCTATTGAGTTTAGATGAGCGCAACGTCGTATGAAACTTTTTTATATAATTTTGGTACTTTTAATTGATTTATGAGTTTACTCATAAATCTGATCTTGTAGTATCTCTCGAGTCGTTGTTTATAGGAAAAGGGATCATAGGTCTTTACTAAGAACTAGAAATACGAGTATAGTCGGATCCCATCTAATGAGAGTCTACGATACGGTTTAGGGATCCTAACGGGAGATTCGAACTGGGGATATGACGTGAAATAAAGCACCGTTAGTTAATACGGCAAAATATTTTTTTTTAATTTTTAAAGCTATGTGCAATAATTATTACAACTGTATTCATGCTATCGGTGGAAAGGTCTCCGTAAAAAACACTGAAGCCTAGACTAAAAAATTAAAAATGCTGTTGTTGGAGATCTGATTGTGTTCGCAGTCGAGAAACCCTTAAAAATGTCATGTTTCCAAACAAAATGTCCCATTATTGAGTGTTACTAAATTTTTTGATGATTTCGAACTCTTGAACCGTGGTTTGAATTTATGGTAAAAGTTTTCGTTACGACTTCTATTCCACTGTTTCAAAAATAGTAACGAAAGAAGACATATTTCGTGTTTTGTTTGTTTGAATGTTTCTTTTGTTAAGATTTAAACTGGCTGAGAAAAAAAGCTCCAAGTGCGATTTCCTCTAAAAAATTATGTTGTGAATGTAAAAATGATTAAAATATACCTCGTCAGTGTGCAAGAATGCGTATCCATCGTGCAGAGTAGCTCTTGAGAGATGCGCGCGCAGTGACGAGGCGGCACCTGCGCCTGCGCCTGTTATACCACCACTTTCTACCAGTTCGTGGCAGCTCTCCACCTACGCAAACATGGTAAGGGTTAACAAACTGCTTACTAGAATATCCCAGATTTCTCTAGAATACTAGAATATTCAGAATATTTAGGAAACATAATTTTGCTTTGCTTATCAAAAACCAGGCAAGGCCACTAACTAGTACTGGTGAAGAACGATTCAACAGACGCATCAAAATATTTCGTGGGGACATTGCGTCCAGGCCAAGAATTAGAAAACTCTTAATTGTGACGGCTCGCAGGCTTTTTGGAAATATGGTTTTCGCAGCGCTGACACCCGTGTGGAGGTCGAAAATATTGTCACGGGAACGAACTGCAGCAAAAGACCCCATAGTCTATCCATGTGCAAATCCGTTCAGCTCTTAGGGCATGAAAAGACAACGGACAGACACATTGAGTTACTCACGGATTTATATAATATTAAGTATGGATTGTAAAACTTGTAAACTTACCAGTGTAGCCAGCAGTCTCCGCAGCTGTGGCGCCGGCAGCAGCTTTCCATCAGAGTCTTGCAGTGCATCAGCGTGCGCAGCGACGCGTCGAGCCAACGATACTCCCTGAGAGACTCCACCGCAAGCTGAGGTCTCGCTAATGCATGACAGTTTCACCTGTGATAGTAGAGTTTTATTGACAAGGATCCTACTTTAAACTATGGTTTAAGTATGGCAAAATTATCTCAGTCGAAGTGTTATGAAGTTCGACGATTAAGTGAGTGGATCTGTATTAAACGTCCGAGATCAATTCCTAACTTTATCGAAGAGATATTTTTTGGTCTTTTGATTCGGATTGGTGGCGAAGTAAATTCTAACACATTCCTAATCCAGAATCGTACCGCTAAGGTGTTAGGACCTTATCAACTTATACTTACATGTTTGACAAGTGTGTTGACGTCATCCAACAACGCGAGCAGTTGAGAGCTCTCAGAAGGAGACAGCGCCACACGAGGGCTGCCGGGACCGCCGCCCGCGCCTTGTCCAGCGAGCGCACTCGCTTTGAGCTGCTGTTTCTCGTCCCAGGTTCTGAATGAGGCAACGTTTCATACAGTGCTCAAATATTGTTTATTTTTTAAAGAAGAGTAAGATTCTAAGAGCCATAAAGTGCAAGAAGCTTTCTTGAGAAATGTGAAGATTGAACACTGATTGCATCAGGTTATAAAAAACACATTCTTTCCAATTGCGCAACACATTTTTCGTCACATATTGAAAGATTTTGAAAGAAATACATTCACTATATACTTCTTTATGCTTAAAATATTTATCTGACTCATAAAGTAAATAACTTAATGTCTTTTGTTGAATTGGCAAAATGGTTCTAGGATTGTGATAGATTGGCTGCTTCGCTGCGTGTCGCGGGTTCGATTTCCGCACGGAACAAATATTTGTATGGCCTACAGGTAGTTGTTCTGGGTCTGGCTGTTTGTGAGTTTAAATGTCTGTAAATACACCCACACTACACGAGAAATTCATAGATGGGGGCAACGTTTTTTTAAATAAAAAAAATATCACCCCGCTGCCGCGCTGGTCTTTGATTGGCCTCATATTTTTTCTTGTGTACTTTAGAATATTGTTAACCATTTCAGTTTCTACTAAACCGGATTCTCATCTACTTTACCGTGAATCATTAGCTTACTACTTTCCACTACTGAATATCAAAAATAAAAACATTCACCACTGACCTAAACTTCACTAACCTAAGACTAGTTTCAAGAGCTCTGGAGCGGCACAGCATCTGGGCTCTGTTCTTGTGTATGATCCTGACGCATCCAGGGGGTTGCAGCCAAGCTTCTCCATCGACTTGGACTGGTACGCACTCTTCGCCCAGGATGTTGATCTGGACTGCACGGCATTGGGCAATCCGGTGTTTTTGGAGGTTGATGAGCCGGGAGGCTGCCATTTGGGCTGAGCCGAATACCGCTACAACCTGTATAAAAGGTTGAGTTATTGGTTATGAAATTACTCTTTGTGGTTGAATATGTTACACATGTTTGTATACGTTTTTACGTCGACAAAACGGGGCTGAAATATAAATAAAAATGCTAACTTACTACTTATTTTCATCAAATACTTTATGATTGCGCATTAAATTCATCAGCGTAACAGACACTGACCTCAAGAATCCGATCATCAAAGGAGGGAGCGAGAAAGAGGTCATCCCCTCTAGTTCCTCCCCAGAAGTTGGTTCCTCCCATGAATGAGGGTATGTTCAGGACGACAATACCCTGTAACTCTGGCAGGGGAATCCTTTGGCCGTCACATTCCAGCTGTACCCTTTGTCCAAGATGCCTGGAAGGGTTTTTAACGTAGAATTATCGAAGATTCTTCTTCGTTGTGTCGAAAATACGTTAAGACCTCTAAACTTAAACTAACATAGAACTCTGCCACCTCGATAGCGTTAGTAGTGGCTTTTGGCCTCGGATACGCCTTCAAGGTGCAGGTAGGGTGCGCAAGGAGCGGGACAGGAGGTGAATGTGAAACGAACCGAATCGAAAACGAAGATTTCTGAAATGAGATGTGCGCTCACCGTGCTTAATTAGGTTGGGTGAATATGTGCGCATACTGAAATGAAAATCTGATACGTATACACGATCTTTCAATGCGGGGTGAGTGATATCAGTATAAGGAGCCGTCTCCACGAGCGAGAGAATCGCGGCGATATTACGTATTTGTATGGGATAATATCGCCGCGATTCTCTCGCTCGTGGAGACGGCCTCTAAGCGAGTGTACAGAAATACGTGGCAACGACGATAATATCGTCGCGATTCTCTCGCTCGTGGAGACAGCCCCTAAGTGAGTCAGACAATACTATTTAAAAGTCAATGTCAACGAAACGGAAACATGACCATATTTTGACACGGTTGAGTGAATTTCATAGTAACAAGTGTAACAACTAACAATCAAAACTGTAACTACCTACTACAAGTGGCTATAAAAGTAGTAAGGATACTTTTCCAGTTGTACTACAATGGAAACGATATTGTGTGG